>JAVTVX010000018.1:7362500-8792215 GCA_033439265.1 Dillenia suffruticosa | reverse complement strand
ATGAGTTAAGGTGGAACCATCAAGAATTTTAATAATTTTCACATTTTGAAAATGCCCCCATCCTTGATGTTGGATGTGGTGTCACATGGGTGGTGCAACCGACGATCCCACCACCTTATTTATCATATCTAGCCATGAATGCACCACACGTGCTTGGCTATATCCCATGGTCCAGCAATCCCACTACGTCATCTCATCGGGTCGCTCCGTAGTGGGAAATGACTAGCCATCTAACAGGAGTTTAGATTCTCAACCAAGCCAAATCATATGCACCATTTCATAAAAATTATAAATCCAATTCATATGTCAACAATTTCAACAATTTTTCATTAGTATTCATCATACCAATGAGTTCAACATCCACAATTTTACATTGCACATTTGTTCATTCAAAGTATATAGGATGCATAAGAATTCAAAATCCAATCATTGGGATATTCCACACACATTAAAGTATTTAAATCCAAGTGTTGAAAATCATTTGGAAAATTCAATATAATATTTTTCTTATTTAAGTATAATCATGAAATCATTCACCTCTTGGAAGGGTAATCACTCTAAATTTACAATCAAACTACAATGATCCCTTTTTGGATTCTAATTGAATTTTCTTAAAGCAATAAATATGAATTAAAGGTTAAATCATGCCTATGATTAAGGTTTATGAGTTTTCCCCAAATCTCAACATTTAAAAACTGTAAATTTAAATCTCCAAATCAAATCTCACAATCCACGTTTAATAATCCAAATTTATGCTATAAAACATAGATCTAGGTTGAGAGAGAAAGATATTTCAAAAGAATTCCACAAATTTTATCCATATCAACTTTATCCAAAACCGTAATTTTCTCTCTCTACAAATTTCCCAAATCCAAGCATAAAAATAATATTCATGAGTAACTGAACTAAATCTATGTTTAGAAGGAAGAAATTATCTTAATTTCGTATTTGGATTAGACTTTGAATGTTGGATTTCAAGAACCCTAGATTTCCCCATTTCGTGCAAACCTTAGTTTTTGTTTCCCCAAATTTATTCCAATCCAACTGTTGATTGAGGATTCGAAAGTTTTAAAGAGTGGATTTGAGGGAAATGTAGTTGATTTTGTGAGAGATTGAGAGAGGTGGATGAGAGAGATGAGAGTCAAGAGGGAGAGTCGAGCGAGAGAGAAGATAGAGATTTTGGGAGAGAAGAAATAAGAATGAAGGCTTCTTCGAGCCTTTTTAATAGTGGGGGTATGAAATCTCCAATTTGTCCCTCCTTATTTTTAAGGTTTGTTCACATTTGGTCGTCTCTTTTTGTCATTTCACAATATTTCATACTCATGAGTCGGCTTACAAATAGTACAAATCACCTTATATGTCTAAGGTTTTCATAGGCCAAGTCGCCTTGTTATCCAACAAGTCGGCTTACTCTTTGTTTTATCAGGCCCTCAAGTCATCTCAAAAGTAGTGTACGACGACCTAATTTCCTTCTTGAAATATCCACAGGTCGCCTCACTTCTTTGGTGAGTCACCTTGTTTTTATTGCAGATATATTTTTCTGAGACTTGAATATGGTAGGTTGGCTTGTGCTGGTGACAAGTTGCCTTACCAAACCTAAGGCCAGTAGCACAAGTCATCCTGTTTTTGAGACAATGTGACTTGTTGATGTGCCTACTTAAGAATTCTAAGGCTCAAACTCATATTGCCTTAGCAACTTCTCAGGTCGTCTTGATGACTTTTTTACTTAACAAAAATAAATTTCTTGAGTCCTGGGTCTCCTTATCATGACGTGCAAGGCGACTCAATAACTCCAAGTCTTAGAAGCCCTTCTCTGCACACATGCAAGGAGCTTCTCTTGCACTCACAAGGCGACTCACCCTTGCATAAGCCAACCCAAATTTTCACAAGTCCCCTTACCTCTCACAAGCTCCATGTCCACAAGTCAGCTTATCCCACCACAAGGCTACTTGTCACTTATAAATGGAAGAAATCCCTTATCCTTTGTCTCCAAGGAGGTTTGAACCCATGATTTCAAATTTTCTAAAAAGTTATTACACCACCAGACTATTTAATACATTATGATTTATATATGAAAAAATGAATAATCCAACACTTGATAATTATAGGAAATAATAAATTGAAAAATTCAAACACTAAATTTTTTTGTGTGTTTCATCCAAAACTTAGAGTCAATTACAACTGGTTTCTCTCGATATTTTCTAGAGAAAAATCAAAAATAAAATAGAAATTTTCTAACACTAAATTTTTCGGTATTATAACATTTAACCTCCTAAAAAGAAATTTCATTCTCGAAATTTAAATAAAATTATGTGTCATAATGGTAAGGACATCATATCCTCATGTTATCCTACCTAAATTATTTCCCTCTTTTCACCTTGACTATAAAAACCACAAAGAGTAAACAATTGGAATCATGCCACTTGAAATAGATACTCTATATAAACTCAAGCCATTATTGGAGTTTAAATTTTTTTTGGTTTGAACTATCTTAGTTATTATTCTTAGATCTCACCTTATTTATGGATCTTAATATTTCAGGAAATGGTTTATGGCTTTATTCCTCTAGAAATAGAGAATTTGGTATGTATGTTCTTTTCCAACCTTTCTTACAATCATCTCAATGATTAAATTTCAATAGAAATTGGAAGGTTAAGAACATGACCTCCCTTGACCTCTCTAGTAATGATCTCAATGTGTCTCTTCCGATAGAATTTAGAGAATTATAAAGTCTAACAACATTTTACTATCACAAAAATGTACCCGTTGATTGCATTCATTATCAATTACACTTTACCATTAACCAAAATTACATCTTACAACTGACAACCTATGTCTTTAATATTCTTTCCTCAACCTCAAAGAACCACTTATTGAATCATATGGACCTTATTTGTACTATAATAACAACTGTCCTCGAGAAGTATCATTTGACCATGTAATACCATTCTATGGGTACTTCCCATGCAATGCAATCTCCAATCTCTTGATACAAATATCCTGTGTTTTGTCCAGTCTGTTGTCAAAAAGGCGTCTGACAACCTGCTATAATAGCTTTCATGTTTCTAGTGGTGCAAATTAACACCTAGTTTCAACACTCCAAATTCTTCTAAATATGAACCATCATATATAATGTGGTCAAACCCATGATCACAGCCTCTAACTTTAACATCACAGATATCAAGAATAAGTGACAATCGTTACCTTATTTTCCATGCATGTCCCTATCCAACAACCACTACAGCTAGAGTTTTATCAAATCCATAACTACAGTTTCAACTGCTATTGTCCTTGAGACTGCATCACTGTCAATTTTAATAACTTACAATATCAATAGAACTGTTTATATTCATGTTCCCAAAATTTGTAAGTTTCTAAATTCTTATGGGGAGAGCAACTATCCCAGTTATATACTGTCATCTTACAATGAGTGGATTGTAATGGCATGCTGAATATGAACGAGGAGTGAGAGTGGTGGTGCCAAACTCATATGTCACATATAATTCAATGCATTAAATAAAGTCATTTGCATAAAAAATTTCAAATCAAATCCATCATGACTCAGAAGTTGTTCATCAACAATCCATTTTCATTTTATTTTCAAAATTTCTTTGGAGTTTCCAAAATCGTTTTCCTACCAATGGTCATTGGTAGGATCCACCAAGGGGTTTTCCATAATTTCTCATAAAATACCCCATCCTTGGTGTTGGCCCGGAGTTCAATGGGGTGCAACCACCTTATCACGGGAACAACTTGTGGAGGCTCTCTATTCTGCCTACCACCAAGCCAAATTTCAACTCGGCCCTTATCACGCTACCCCAATGGCTCGATTTGTAGAAGGCTTATACTATAGTCTTTTCTTTTTCCAGCACCATGTGATAAAAAATATCTATTTTATCATTCGCATTTGTGCTCACATACAAAGGAGAGCAAATTCACAATTCACAATCAATGTTCCTTTGTAACATAGTATATATAGATTCAAAAATCAATAAAAGAATTATGGATTTTTCAACAATTCCAATTGGGTACACCACAATCACAAAACATTATGAAACCTTTTCAAAATTCATTTCACAAATCAGAATTTTAAAATTATTTATTTTACACATTCAACATAGCCATCCACTCACTAACATGAAGTCAATCAATACACAGGCATCAACATCCAAAATTTTCATCATACCTATGAACAAAATAGGATATAGTATAAGCAAATTGACTCAAGGCCTTAATAAGTTAATCCGCACGTCTGTATGTACAAAAAGGAATTAAATGCAACTTCAACTAAACTCAACCAAGGTTCATGGTCATCATTACTACTATAAATATTACAAGACATCACAATCATCTCTCATAAATTCATTATCATGCAATATTATCAATATGCCTCTAATTCAAAATCATGTACTTATAGCCACATAGTATTTATATCCAAATTTTCTAAATCATCAAATCCAAGTCCGAGATAATTTACCTGTGACTATCTGAATTATTTTAGACATCTTCATTAGTCATCATATAGTATTTTGTTTGAGACCTTGTTTGCGGACGTTGGGTTGGAACAACCATATTATTGCTCCTGATTCCTATCCGTGGTGTAAGATTAAGGGAGGAAGTGAGGATGTTGACTTGGACACTCATGGATCTACTAGGGTGATCTCGGGCTAATTGGTTTCCCCGTCCCAATTCTGGGCAAGCATTACGGAAATGATCCTCTTTTCTGTATTTATAATTGAGTGTATGACAGATCCTTAAATGATACTTTCCATAGTGGTTGCACTGTACCTTATTGTTTTTCGCCGATTTACTCTCGGAGACAGTACTAGATGTAGGGAACCCAAAAAATGAATGGTCGTTGGCTTTATGGGGTGCCAACGAATCCGAAAATGGAATTACCACTATAAAGGTTTGTGTTCCTATTCTTCTTGGGGTCTTGGCTTGATGTGAATTTAAACTTCTTTCTTTTACCAAGATTTTCTTCAATTTTTCCTTACTCAACCACTATTTTCTTTACCCGCAAGGCCAATTGCAATATATCAGTGTATGTACGGTTTTCAGTCGCCGACATCTTTTCCTTTATTTTCAGATTCGAGCCCGCTTTAAACATAGCACACAAGATCTCTTCAGAGTTAAGGAACTTAGGGACATATCTAGATAATTTCTTAAACTTTGCCTCAATTCAATCACTGTTTTATTTCCTTGCACAATCCTGAAAAATTCCTCCCGCTTTTGGTTTCTATAGAAACGGGTGTATTTCTCGTTGGATTCCTTAAATGACTCATTCAAATTCAAATGAGAAGAAGACCTAAAATGAGAAACTCGTGGAGGTACTAATGTTTGATATGGAGCTTGTAACTGAGCTCCATAAGCATTCTACCACTCCATCATCTGCTGAAGAGCAGCAAAGGGAGGAGCAGGAATCTCTTTCAGAAAAGTCAAAGGCATCGGTGTCGAAGGAGGAGCATGTGAGGACGATGCAGCCTTGGGTTAGGACAAATGAGTGAGAGGAATCTTATTTGGGTTTCTCATTCTTTGTTTAAGATGTATAGCTCTACAAAAGAAAACGTAAACTCAATGAATGTAATGCAAGTCAAACTACGAGCTTAACCCCCTAAAAATTATAATCCTAACTTTCTAGGACTCATATGAGACTTTTGAAATTATTTGAATATTGTAAACATCAAACATTTCAAAATAGTTTGAAAACAAATGAAGACCTTTATAATACTTGTGAAAGGTTTTCAAACATTTTAACATATTCTTAAATCAAAAACCTAGGTTTTGATACCAATACCAATGTCACGCTCCGACCCACCCATTGAGCACACGACAATTACCGCACTATACCGAAACACGTGTGAACCCCACTCTATGTTCCGAGATACCGCACGATATTTTAATATCCACCTATTTTCCATCAAAATAAAACAGCATGCATTCATTCGCACAATCAAATGATCAACTCGGTTTATCTCTGCTCAAAACATGCATGCGTCCGGTCAACCTAACCGTTCAAATCAAATTCACAAAATATAAATAAATCCCTATTCAAGGGATCCACATAAAATTTCTCCAAAACAATTCTCAAAGAAAATTCAAAGAAATTAAGGAAAAGGGTCCTCATTTTAATTTTACAAACCATAATCAGGTTCCAAACCCAAATAAACATAGTAGAAAATAAGTTTTCAAAATAAATACACGATTGTCTCCACTTGGATCCAATAATACCTCAATTCCAAATGAAAACTATTACCTAAAAAAGTCTGACAAACAAGGTTCTTCAAATCACTCTAGGCGTTCATAAGTCTCGACTAAACTTCCACTATAAAAATGGAAGTAGGAGGGGTGAGTATATAATATACCCAGTGAGTGAGATACAAATTGTACAAAAATATGCTTGGTGCGATGGATATATCAAATATATATAGTTCAAACAATCATGTCATTCGCAATTTCATCCAATAAATGAATAAATTTGAACCATTGTTTCCAAAATCATCATAATTCACAATGGTCATAGTCTATTTCAAATGCATCCGGTTATTTTACATTTTCAAATTCGGGGCAAACCAAATCATTGTTCCCAACAAAGGTCTACCATAACCTAGGGTGGAACCATCAAGAGCTTTAATAATTTTCATATTTTAAAAATTCCCCAATCTTTGATGTTGGATGACACGTGGGTGGTGCAACTGACGATCCCACCACCTTATTTATCATATCTAGCATAAATACACCGCACGTGCTTGGCTACATCCCATGTTCCACCAAGCCCACTACGTTACTCCGTCAGGTTGCTCCGTAACGAAAAATGACTAGTCATCTAATAGAGATTCAGCCTCTCACCCCAAGCCAAATCATATGCACCATTTCATAAAAATCATAAATCCAATTCATGTGCCAACAATTTCAATAATTTCTCATTAGTATTCATTATACCAATGGGTTCAATATCCACAATTTCACATGACACATTTATTCATTCAAAGTATATAAGATGCATAAGAATTCAAAATCCAATCATTGAGATATTCCACACATACTAAAGCATTTAAATCCAAGTGTTGAAATTCATTTGGAAAATTCAATAAAACATTTTTTTTATTTAAGTACAATCATAAAATCATTTACCTCTTGAGAGGGTAATCACTCTCAATTCACAATCAAACTACAATGATCCCTTCTTGGATTCCAATTGAATTTTAATAAAGCAATAAATATGAATTAAAGGTTAAACCATGCTATGATTAGTGTTTATGGGTTTTCTCCAAATCTCAACATTTATAATCCCTAAATTTTAATCCCCAAATCAAATCTCACAATCCATGTTTAATAATCCAAATTCATACTATAAAAACAAAGATCTAGGTTGAGAGAGAAAGATTATCTCAAAAGAATTCCACGAATTTTTTCTGAATCAACTTTGTCCAAAATCTTAATTTTGTCTCTCTATAAATTTCTCAAATCCAAGCATAAAAATCATATTCATGAGTAATAGAACTAAATCCATGTTTAGAAAAAAGAAATTACCTTAATTTCGTGCTTATATTGAACTTTGAATATTGGGTTTCAAAAACCCTAGATTTTTCCCATTTTGAGCAAACCCTAGTTTTTGTTTCTCCAAATCTATCCCAATCCAAGTGTTGATTGAGGATTTGGAAGTTTTATAGAGTGGGTTTAAGGGAAATGTTATTGATTTTGTGAGAGATTGAGAGAGGTAGACGAGAGAGATGAGAGTCGAGAGGGAAAGTCGAGCGAGATAGAAGACAGAGACTTTGGGAGAGAAGAAATGAGAATGAAGGCTTCTTCAAGCCTTTTTAATAGTGGGGTGTGAAATCTCCGATTTGTCCCTTCTTATTTTTAAGGTTTGTTCACATTTGTTCGACTCTTTTTGTCATTTCGCAATATTTCACACTCATGAGTAAGCTTGCAAATAGCACAAGAGACCTTATATGTCTAAGGTTTTCAGAGGCCAAGTCGTCTTGTTATCCAACAAGTCGGCTTACTCTTTGTTTTATTAAGCCCTCAAGTTATCTCAAAAGTAGCGCAAGATGACCCAATTTCCTTCTTGAAATATCCACAAGTCGCCTCACTTCTTTGGTGAGTCGCATTGTTTTTTCTGCAGACATGTTTTTCTTAGGCTTGAATATGGCAGGTTGGCTTGTGCCGGCGACAATGTGACTTGTTGATGTGCAGACTTAAAAATTTTGAAGTTCAAACTCCTCAACTCGCCTTAGCAACTCCTCAGGTCACCTTAATGACTTCTTTACTTAACAAAAATAAATTTCTTGAGTCCTGGGTTACCTTATCATGGCGTGCAAGGTGACTCAATAACTCCAAGACTCAGAAGCCCTTCTCTGCACCCATGCAAGGCGCCTCTCCTGCACTCACAAGGTGCCTCACCCTTGCACAAGCCAACCCAAATTTTCATAAGCCCCCAAGTCAACTTATCCATCCACAAGGCTACTTGTCACTTATAAATGGAAGAAATCCCTCGTCCTTTGTCTCCCAGGAGGTTTGAACCCATGACTTCAAGTTTTTTAAAAGGTTATTACACCACCAAACTATTTAATACCTTATGATTTATATATAAAAAAATGAATAATCCAACACTTGGTAATTATAGGAAATAATAAATTAAAAAATTCAAACATTGAATTTTTTTTGTGTTACATCCAAAACCTAGAGGCGATTACAATTGGTTTCTCTAGAAATTTCCTAGAGAAAAATAAAAAATTAAATAAAAAATCCTAACACTAAATTTTTCGGTGTTTCATTAGTAATGAACATGAAATTTGTGATTAAATTCATGGCTAATTAGTGACAAATATTTTTGTGATCAAATTTATGTCTAATTAGTGACGAAAAAGTTTTCGTCATCAAATTTGGGGTAATTAGTGAGGGAAAAATTTTCGTGACAAAATTAGCCATGAAACTATTAGTTTGTTACTAAATTTAACGATGAATAGCAATTTTGTGGTTAAATTTTACCACAAATCCAGTCTTCATCACTAAATTTTAGCGATCAATATTAGTTTTGTCAAAAAATGAAGTGATAGAGAAAGGATTCCTGATGAAATTCATCGCTAATTAGTCACAAAATCTTTTTTGTTATAAAATTTAGCCATGAATTCATCATTTTGTACTAAATTTGTCACTAAATATCAATGAATTCATCAATTCATGGCTGAATTCATTACCAATTAGCCATACAAAATTTTGCATGACTAAATTCTTTGCTAATTTTGGAATTCGTGGCTAATTTTGTAATTAAATTTCTTCTACACTCTCTTATGAAACATTTTAATCTTCTCTCTCTTTTTGACTCTTTTTGAGTAACAAAATCGGGTAAAATACATAACAAATGTTACAATTCTTACCAAATTAATCATTTTCGAAAATAAATAATTCAACTAATCTCTAACGAAATATTACCATTTTATTTATATATCATATATTTTATCTTTTAGAGATTAGGCATTGAACAATTCTAGAGAAGTTATAATTCTATTATCAATCATAAACTTAAGAGAACTTATAAATTTGTTTAAGTAATCTAGTTATTATGAAAGTATAAAAAAAGTTCCTTTTATCAATGAATCACACGATAAATATTTTTTGGTCTTTAGTTTTGTTGTAAATTTCCAAAAAACTATTTTTTTTGTTATTAATTTTATTGTAAACAGCTAATTTGTTGATAATTTCATGGTAAGAAGTGGATAGAATTAGATTTTATCATAAAATTTTTCGCTAATTAGTGATAGAAGAGAAGGTTTCGTTGCTAATTTTAGCGACGAAAGATCTATCTATTGCTAATTTTAGTGACAAACGCGCTGTCTTTTGCTAATTTTAGTGACGAAAGCTTGGTCCGTCGCTATTGTTAACTAGCAACGAACCTGCCATCCATAGCTAATTTTAACAACAAATGCACTGTTTGTCCCTAATTTTAATGATAAATACGCAGAAGCTCTATGCTGTCTTATTCTCTCTCTCTCTCTACCTCTCTCCTCTTTTATCCCATCAAAGATGACCGGCAACAGTAACTATGACGATCTCTCTCCTCGACAGTCGAAGATCGACCTTAGACCTTTGGGCTAGGTTTCGCATGTCTCATCTTCGAAGGTTAGCTTTCACGTCTCTTTCTTTGACTGTCGGTTATTGGGGGGATTCACATGTATTTGTTTTTCGATGCTTCTCCAAGGATCTACTTTTACTTGTTTGTTTGTTTTCTATTTTCAATTTTGTTAAACGATTATATTTTTAGCCACTTGTTTGATAGATTTAAGGTTTGAGTGCATACTCTATTTTTAATGCTCAGATCTAACACTAGTCTATTTTGCTCCATTATTAGTAGATTTGCAATGATTTTTAGGGTTATTCTTGGTTGACTCTCTCTTTCTTCACATTTGTTCAAAATTGAGATAGGTTTCCCGTAAATTGGCATCTTTCATTCTGGCGGGAGAGTTTCTCATATTTGGTGGTGTCGAAGGAAGCTGAAGCAACAGATTGTATTGGAAACTCTCGTGGTTGAGTGCCCTTTCTTTCTGATAATACTACAAGGATGTTTCTACCTTTTTAATATTAACTTTTTGAGTTGGAAAAATCAATTAATTAGTACCTTTGATATGATTGTATCATTGCGAGAGTGAGAAAGTGATTTGTCCCCAAGCAAATCAAAAAGTAAACATATCTAACCAAGCCTTCAAGTCTCCTGTCACCTTTATGATTGTATCATTACAAGAGTGATTTTACTTCTCTCTTTTTCAAAATCTTTGATCTTATTGAAGACCAAGTTCATCAAGATGTTAGAGAATTTGTCCCCAAACAAAGTGCTTGTACATGAAAAACATATGTTGTTAGTATGTTAAATTTCTATTGGTTGTGTGTGCTATGTGGTGGTATATAAATAAATCATGATCCAGAAAGTACAAAAAAAAAAGAATTAGTAAAATCCAAAAGCAACAGCATATCTAACCAAGCCTTTGCATGTGGAAGAAATCTTTTTTGTAAACCTTCCAATAAATAATCAGAGTCCAGCAGAATTAAGCAAATCGCAAAATTGATTGTAACTGATAGCCATTCCAATACGTATATGATAGTCTAAACTAATTCTCATTATTCAAGACAACTCATTTAAGAATTAATAAGCTATAGTAGCCTGGCAGCTCAAAATATACATAGAACAATATAAAAAATGGTCTCCTGGTTTGTTTACCCAAGAATCTCATCCAAAGGGATTGATTGTATCCTCCAAAGGCAGCGAAAGGGAGATAAAAGAAGTGAAATTGACCGTTGAATTTGACACTACTATCTAGTTTATTGTGCAAACTTACTCCATAATGCATACTTTCGATGTTAAGTTTGGCACTACTATATAGGTTTCTTTTAATGTTAAGTTTGGACAAAAGCCTGTAGCATGTGAAAGCTCCTCCAACAATATCATGTTTATTATTATTTTCTGTAGTTGAAACAAAAGTTTAGACCTTAGATGTTGTTCCAAACCTTGGATTTTTTCACTTCGTTTATGCATACTTATTTTCGATGTGGTGTGGTCTATATACTTGCGATGAATGGAATGTAACTTTTATGTTAGTATTATTTGATAATGGCAATAGCTACAACTTTTAACCTTCTAATATAATTTCTCTTTAAAAGGTTACAAGTGCCATCTTTCGAATGAGAGAGCAAGTTCCCTTTTCATTGCAATCCGCCAGAAAATTCATTTGACGATCAGAATCAGGATTTCCTACCTTTCAGTAAGTCCTCAGGTTTGCTTTCCTAATTCTGAGTACTCCTTTCTTGGACTTTTGTGTAGACTGTGAATTATATTTCATGGATATGTTGTACTTGCATTGTAACTGAACTTTTGTATGAGGCAATTGCATACGAAATAATGTAAATTTTGTTGGGATTTGATCTATGTAATTGGAATATAAAGTGTCGGTTAAAGCCCTTTTTGAGAAACTTTACTGAGCTTGCATTTATGAGTTCGTAATTTACAAAAGTTGTTAAATAGAGAAAGGTCATATAAAGGTTTGTGTGCGCTTGGAAGGTATTACCAAGTATCTATTGTGAACAGTGACACCATGTTGTATATGTTCTGTTGCATGATTGTGTGAACCTGTCATTGGTCACATTACTATGATCAATCTCTAAGCTTTTTGCTGATGTATTGCTTATTCATTAGATGTATATGGTTTTATATGCTGATTTGTTAGATGTCTTGCTTCTTGTTAAAGTTTTTGTTTCTTGAATTTATATACAGAAAAAATGCAAAGGGATAGAGTTTGAATGTATAATAAGAACTTATCTGAATATCAAGAATTGATAGATGAGTTTCATATTGTGGTAGAATTTTTGGATTTTACTAATATAAAGTTGAATTCATGAATGGGAATAAGTTAAGGTATCCGTGTAAGAAGTGTAGTAATGGTAAGTTTTATATGTGTGATAAAATTAGGGAACATTTTTGTAAATTTGGTTTTACTTTGAATTAGTATAATTGAACTTATCATGATGAACCGTTTATATTTGAGAAAGAATTTCGAAGTAGTAGACAATTTTTAATTAGAGGAGATTGTAATTGTGACCAATTAAACCCATATTAGAGGATGGTAATTGATGTAGTTCGTAAGAATTTTGTTTTATAATCGAACTATGCAAGTATTAGTTTTATTCCAATATTTGAATAAGTGTATACTAGTTATGCATCACCATTGGAGAGTGTAAAAGTAATAAGTGTTGATGAGAACATGAATAATGAGGCTTTTTGTCTAAGTAGTTTCAGGAAGTGTTGAAAGCTGTTGATAAACCTTTATGGGTAGGTTGTGATAGTTATACTAAGTTACCAGTGACGGCAAAATTGTTAAATGTCAAGATAGAGTATAATGTGTCTAAGGATTGATTCAATGATTTTATTGAAGTAATTCGAGAAATATTGCCTCATGATCACATTATGCAAAGTGATTTCTATGATATGAAAAAGTTAGCGAAAGACTTAGATCTTCTAGTGGTAAGACTTGATGTATTTAGTAGGGGTTGTATATTATATATGGGAGATGTTGAAAAATATAGAATTTTATAAATGCTGTAACCAGTATATGTACAAGGGTAGCAGGAGGATGGGTCGTAACAACAAGCAAAAACCATATAGGCAAATGTTTTATTTGCCTTTAATCTCCCGATCGCAAAGGCTTTATACATCTAAGGCCATTGTTGAATACATGACTTGGCATGCAAATTATGAAATAGAAGAAGGTCTAATGTGTCATCCTTCAGATACAGAGGCATAGAAACATTTTGATAAAATATATCATGAGTTTGCGAAAGAGTCTCAAAACATTAGATTAGGTCTCTGTGCTGATAGGTTTACTCCATTTGGCAAATCAAGAAAAACTTATTTGTATTGGCCAGTTATCTTTATCTCGTACAATCTTTTACCTGGTATGTATATGAAGACACCTTATATGTTTTTGATGTTGATCGTGCCTGGCCTCAAAATTTGAAGAAGTTCCATAAATTGTAAAGTTAAAACAACTATAGGATGAAGGTGTTCCTACATATGATGCCTATATTGATGAGTACTAAGAGACCAAAGAGTATTAAATATTTTACCTCAAAGGTTTAGGAGAGGGAAAGTGAAAAGAATAATGAAAACTCTTGAAATCAAAACTTAGAATGATGAGAACTTTTACGGTCATGGTTTGAAATCACTTTTGCATGTGTTGGATCCTCTAGGGAGAGAAAGATCTTTGGTTGGTAGAGATTTGAAAAAATGATTCATGGAATTTTTAGAGAGAGAGGGAGAGGGAGGGGAGAGAGAAAGAAAGAGAGAGAGAGAGAGAGAGAGAGAGAGAGAGAGAGAAATGAGTTTGAAAATGAAGAAGGAAGAGAAAGTGATTTTCAAGGTTAATGGGAGGGGTAGAGAAAAAGTATTGGTTGATGAGAAAAGGTACCATTTTCATAGATTTTCATCCTTCTACTTGTACTTGATGGTCTTACCTCTCAAAGCTTCTTTGAGAAGCTTTATTTTTTTGACTTTACTCTTGCGCTTGAGAGAACATTTAAGTGTGGGTTTTTGAGACATTACTATTCTTGAAGTCAAAGGTTATGAACTCAAGTATGAATCCCAAAGATATGCACTAATCCTAATACTTTACTCATCCTTTAGATCTCCAAAATTTCAATTATGCACAAAATAGCACCAAAGTTACATACCCAAGCAAAAACACATCATAATCATGCTTGTATACTACTAACATTCTTTAAGACATTAGATATGTTATGAAAAACTAACGTTTATCCAAATGCAAGTTCTAATGTAGGATTTCCTCTTGTCTTGAATTTCTAGGCCATCACATCTTTCCCCTTTAAAAACTAGTCCTTTGCAGATATTATGCTCTTATCTCGGATTTCCCAAGAAATCTCCTCTGAAGTTTGATGACACCACAAAACCTTAACTAACAAAAGTGTGTTGAATTCCTTATTGAAACATGGAAGATTAGGATAAAGCCTAATCCAGCATTATTAGTGTTGACTAAACTTTTGGAATCCATCGGAGTTTTATTTTAGCTAATGAGTAATTTTAAAACTAGTATTCATTTATATTATGACCATTCTTAAAACAATAAGTGCATTTAGGATAAGTTGTTGTTCTTTTAGTTTTATTATTAGTGTGCTTCCTAAGCTTACAATAATGTGCATTATGCCTAAATTTTATGCAATGATGACACTTGATTTCTGGTTTAGTATTTTTAGAACTAGGGACAAAGAAATTATATAATTTCTTTTGAGTTTTAAAAGAATTAATATCCTAATCATGTCTTGTCATGTACTGCTCTTTGAGCTTCTAATATTAAGTCAAGTTTTTCTTGACCTTGAGTAAATTTGAATAGTAAATAGCTCAATTTCTTATTCTTCTCTTTTTAATGTTTTAACTCATTTACTAAATGTTCTTTATCATTTTTATCCTTTTCAGTGCACATATTCGCTTTTTCATTCTTTTTATTTTCAATTTCAACTTGCAATTTATTTATCTTTTCAATTTCTTTTTCAATTGTAGCATGCAGATAGTTGTTTTCTTCTTTCAATGTATCATCTTCTTCCTTTAACTTCTCATTTTTAATTCTTAATTTATTTTTCTCCTCTTCTATTTCAGCCATTAGCTTCTTTAACGAAGAAATTTTTTTGGTTTATTATCTTAAGATCTTTAATGGACTCTATTAAAGTTTCATGTATTTCATTTATAGAAAATTCATTATTAGAGCAATCAGAGGAGTTAGAAGAACTTACCTTATCTTGTTTTTCCTCGAATGCCATGAAACATAAATTGGTCTGCTCTTGATTTGTCTTTTCATATGTTGCCTCTAATCTCTCCCAAATTTCTTTAGCAGTTATGCATAAGGAGACTCTATTATATTCACTTAAGCTCAAGTTGAGATGAAGTAGATTGTCTACCTTATAATTTTCTTAATAGGCTCTCCTTTCTTCTGTAATCATATTCTTCATCTTCAGTTGAACTCTTAACTCCATCATTCTCCTCTATTGGGAATTCGATTCCCTCTTCTATAATTTCCCATGTCATTTCATCTTGTGCTATGATGAAACTTCTCATCTTCTCCTTCCAATAGTTGTACTTATTCCCATTGGAGAAGGGTGCTTTATTTGTTGAGCAAGTTTTGAATAGATCATTATTCCCATTAAATGCTATTGTTGATCTCCACTTTTGAGATTGTTAAATCTTTTACCAGAAAATCTGCTCTGATACTAATTGAAGAAACAACAATAAACAATTTAGAGGGGGTGAATAGGTTGTTCTTGGCATTTTTGAATTTTTCTAGGTTTTGAATAATGATTGAGAGAAGAAGCAGAGAATTTGTACACTCAAGATTTATAAAGGTTTCATCCTCTCTGGTGTATGTTCATGCCCAAACTGCACCTGAATTTTTAATTTACTATTTTTTCAAATAGTACAATACCAAATTAGTTTACTCATGTGCTAGTCAAACCTTATAGTGTTTCTCTAAAACACTATCCACTAGTTTTATACAGGAGTTAGCAAATCCATGTCTCTCGTATTTCACTCAACACATTTTGAATGCTTAGACCAATAGTCTTTTACAAAATTGGGGGGGTGAAACAATTATACAATGTGAATAATTAAAGTTCACAACTAATAATATAACATAACAAAAAGAATTTTGCTCAATGATCTATTATTGCACGCTTCTTCTTTCTTTTTCTTTTTTCTTCATTGATCAATCTATTGCATTCAGATCTGGTATTGTATTTATAATGAATTTATTGAGATGGCCATTAAGAAGAATTAATGCCTTCAGAAGTAGCCGTTGCAAGGTTATTGAAGTTCATTTGATTTCCATAACTTTTCTAAACAACTAGTAGTTACTCACATCGAGTCGACTTGTTTTTACAGCTAGTTGACTTGAAATTGTATTCTGTATAATTGAGGGCTAGTGTGAGTCGACTACACATGTGTGCCGAGTGAACTTGTGCCATATTTTGCTTAAGTGCTTTATATGGCTACTCATGTAGGTCGGCTTGCACTATCTTTAGGTTGACTTGGGTTCAATCTGCTCAAACGTCTTTTACTTTTTTTCTTATGCAAGTCGACTTATATATGCTTTAGGTCGACTTGTGCTTTGATGATACTTAAGCATTTATGCTTTGCAATTCACGTAAGTTGACTTGTAATAGCTGTAGGTCCACTTGTTCTTGATGGTTCTTAAACATTTTTCTCTTTACTACTCATGTAAGTTAACTCATTATCTTTGTAGGGTGACTTCTTTAGTTTTACACTGATTAGGCTGGCTCTTACTTCAAAAGGCCTGAATTCATATCCAAGTTTATGTAAATTGACTTGTTTTCGCTTATGTTGAATATTCTTGAAGTACTTTGTGTAGATGACTAATCAATTCTTCCTGGTCGACTTCTTCATATTTTAGGTTAACTAGTTTCTTTTTTAGATCAACTTGAGCTTGCTTTAGGTCGACTTGTATCTTTGTTGACTTGAGTTTTCCTTAAGTCTTTTATCTTGAGGTAAACTAATGGTCTCATCATGTTGGCATCTCTTTAATTCAGGTTACCTTTAACCTGATTACAAGTAGTGCTCGACTTATTTCCTGAGATGATATTTGCATAGGTCCACTTGTATTTTGATCATGTCGACCTTATCTTAGTTTTAGTGCTCGGTTCATTTATGATCATGTCAACTCATATTTTCCTATAGCTTTTGAACTTTGAGGATCTGGTTACTACAGGTCGACTTATGTTCTAATAAGATCGACTTAGCCTCTTTGTATATTCTTCCTTTCAGTATCTTACCTTGAGTCTTGAACACCTAGCTTAGGTAGGTTAACTCATTCTCTTCTTAGATCGGCTTGATTGCTTGACTATTTATTGTTTGCTTGAGTCTGCCCTTATGCAGGTCGACTTGTTTTCTCAAATTGACTTGTTAACTTGCTATTTTCTTTTTTAGATCTATTTTAACACTTCAACATGAAATACTTTAAATATTGTTAAATTAAATAAAATATTAATTATAAAAATGTATCCTTTCTTTAATGCTTATATAGGTCGACTTCTATTGTTCTTAGGTCGACTAATGTTGGTGTTCTATCAAGTTTAGGCTAGTGTAGGTCGACTCGTGTCTTTGTTAAGTCGACTTATGATTAGTGATACTTTATTCTTTCTCAGTTTTGTGAGCATATAAGTTGACTTCTATTTGTGATAGGTCGACTATAAATTTGACTTAAACATATTTCACATTGTGGCTCATGCAAGTTGACTTGTTACTTTTTGTAGTCAACTAGAGGAAATATTTTGTGAATTCTATGTTTTGTGCAAGTCGACCTATAAAATGGTCAGGTTAACTTGTGTATAATAACCTCTGAGATATTCAATGTGTTCCACATGTATACATCAACTATGTATAATCTCTAGGTCAACTTGATCTTGAGCTTACTTAAAATTTCTCTAAATCCAAAACAATGTGTAAATCAACTAGGCCTCATATATGACTTAAGATCTATGACTTGGCCTGTGATTTTTTTTTTATGGCTTGTGTCTTGGCATGTATCGTATCTCATGGCTCATGTTCTAATGCCTTGTGACCTGGCTTCATGAGATAGCTTGACTTTCATAAATTTTTCTAAGTGTTGGTGTGGCGAGTCGACTTGTGACTATACCAGGTTGACTTGTCCAAAATATATATCAACCAAATTTTGTTTTAGCTTTTACACATTTATTTTTTATCATTAGGACTTTGAATTTGTGATTTCTTTAATACCTTTACAAGACAGGTCAACTTGTGCTTTGGGCAGGTCGACTTGTTCTTAGATTTACACTTTGTCCTTTTTCAAGAATGTTCTTCGAGTCGACTTGACTAACTTATTTCTAAGTTTAATAAGCTTATAACACTTGCCGAATCAACTGGATTCCTACTCGAGTCGACTTGTACAACTAAAGTACAATCCAGATGGGGTGAATAGATTATAACCATTTTTAATTGTTTTCAAAATTTTTATAGATTGTAGAAAGCTAAGGGATGGTGTTGGGGTTTGACTAAAAAAATGGAATGCATAACATACAAAATTCTTATAGTGGTTTTACCAAACTCTGTGTACATCTACTTCCAAATTTCCTCATAGATTTCACTATTTTCTCAAATAATACAAACTTAATTGCCAGTTCAAGTTAGACTTTTACAGTGTTTTACTACAAACGCTAAGTATCTTAACTTTATATAGGTTGATTTTCTCTCTAAACCCCGAACCAAAATTCCTTTCTCTGGTCCCTTAAACCTAAGTACAGAAGATGAGTTTAATTTACAAAGAATGAGGTTAGAATACTCTGATGTAACAAAGTTAAGGCTTATAGAGGAATTTTTAGAAAGATCAAAGATTGAATGTAAAACGGAGTATGTATTCTTTAGTATTCAGAGCATTCGATGTTCATTGCTTTTGCATTCTTTCTTGTTCTTCCTTCTTTAATATTTATTTGAGGTTGGTTAAGAGTTGTTGAAGTAATAGGTTCGGATTTGATCTCATTAAATGATCTTACAATTGTTATGCATTTCTGCTAATGAGATGCTCTTTCCTGCTCACTTTTCTACTTGTTGTTCTGTTGGCCAGCGAAACATTTTACTTTTTCTTTTACTGCACAATAATGTTAGAACTTATAAATTAACCATGAAGGGTTGGGTACCCAAAAGTGTTGACTTAAGTTTTCTGGGTTTGAAATTTGTTTCTCACATGTCGACATGATTTTAGTTAACGGTTGACTTGGTTTTGAATATTGTTAGTTATGAGCATGAAGTTTCGACTTGATTTTAACTCGGGTTGACTCTTTTGATGTGCAGGTCAACCTATCTTCCTTTAATGTCAACATGTATGCTGAGTTACTTAACCATAAACCAAAGATATTGACTTCTCAACTAGTCAAATCAACCTATTTGAGGATGTAGGTGGACTTATTGAAGTATAGGGTCAACTTCACAAATAGTTTGCCTTTAACAAGGTGTGTTGAGGTTGACTTGCACTCTTCATGTTGACTTGCAAGCTATTGTAGTGTGTTTGGATCAATTTGCAACATATATCATGTCGAGTTACAAGTTGTTGTAGTGTGCTTAGGTTGATTTGCAACATATATCTTGTCGACTTGTGTGCTGTGTTTACTAAACCTTATGCTTCATGGGTCAGCATACTAGATCCTATGTCGACTTTATTGGTCGTGTCAACTAATTTTATTATCTTTGGTCGACCAATTCAAGGCATCATTCGACTTATCAAGAGGTAGGTCGATACTTCTAAGAGATTCTATAGACATAGGACTTCTTGTTTGAAGGTGGGTCAACTTAGTAATGTCCTCAAATCGACTAACTAATGGTCTCGATCGACATAGGCTTTGGTTTTACTTATTTGGTCGACTTGAAATATTTTTATTGGTCAACATACACTCAGAGGTCGACATCCTAGAGTAACAGGTCGATGAGAAGTAAGTTCCCTTATGCTTTTATACCATAAGTCGACTTGTGTGGTCTGATAAGGTTGACTTGTTTAGCTTGATGAACAACTCTGAATAGTTTAAGTACTCAAAGGTTGACTTGAGAGATTAGTGGGCCGACTTAAGCAAGACATATGTCGACATCTTGTCGAGCGGGTCGACATTCCTAGCTTTAAGACTAAGGGCTTGAGTACTTTGGTCAACAAGAGTTTTATTGAGTTGATCTGAGGTCTTTGACAGGTTGACGTATATATTCTCATGAGTTGACATGTCGCTTTTGTACTTGGTTTCAAGACTTAGCACATAAACAAATCGACATTCAGCACATGTACATCGACATGTGTGGTTTTAAAATAAAGGTCCATAGTGTTCATGTTGACATTTAGCACATGCAGATTGACATGTGTTGTTTTAAAATAAAGGTTCATGGAGCTCAAGTTAACAAGAAGTCCCAATTGGTCACAGGAATGGTTTAATAGGTCAACACAAATTTTTAGCAGGTCGACTTTTGATCTAGTACTTAGTTTTTGAAGGCTATATGATTTCTATAAGACAGATCAACTTGTCTTGTAACTTATAATGATTATGTGTTTCCATATTCATTTAAACTATTTTTACATTATTTCAATTGTTTTGATCATTATCAAAACTTAGTTTTGCCAACAATCTCATCCTTTTTGATGATGACAAAATTTCCTAGAATCTGGGAATATGTTAAGCTTATGTTAAACTTCCCTTTATTCCCTATGTATGGAAATGAATAGTTTTGAGCATATGTTGATCAAACTTAAAACTTATGTTCATCCCTAAACCTATATGATTTAAACCTATGTTTGTCCTTAAGCCCATATACTCTCTCTCCCCCCTTTTGTCATCAACATACAGGGTGTGGTCACGAGCGAAATTGCAAGAGAAAAAAAAAATAGTTCGAGATTAAGGTCATTGACTTATTATTGGGAAGTGACACTCCCCTTGAAACTATGCCAGATGTATTAAATGACCATACAAATGGTAGATAACTAACATACTGTGAGGTTGAAGAAATTCTAGCAAGTGATTTAAACTAACAAAGTTAAACATCAAGTTAAAATAAACCAAGATACAACAAAGTCGAACTTTAAAGCAAACTATGAACTAAGTGTCTGAACATAACATCTAGAAGAGCAAACATCACATAGATTAATGTCTACACAAAGTCGAGAGAAGAAGAGTAGTTTTCGGCAAGAGAAGGAAGGCTAGGGTCACGAGAGGTTCTTCCTTTGGCAATAGAGTCTATCTTCTTTTCAACCTTTTTAAGCTCTAGATTGAATATAGCATTGCGTTGGCCTAAAATGATTTGCCTTTGATTGAGAGTTATAATGTTTTGTTCAATTTTCTCTAGCTTCTTCCAAATCATTTCAAGAGTAATCAGTTGAAAACTAAATGAATTACCTCATCCGGTGATTGCTAATAGACCTCCCCCTTGCTCTATGTCTTGGTTCTCTTCAACTTGCTCTTCTACTTTCCTTTACCCCTATTTCTTCCCCGTACTTCATCCTTTCTTACCCACTCACCATTAGCCCTACATACCCATTTTGCCTTGATCATGGAAGATGCATTGATGCCATATTTTTCAATAAGTTCAATCCTATTTGCCTTGCTCAATTCCATCTTCTATGATACAATGATATCAATAATCACACTAGCATATGGCAAAGTAGCATTTTTCGATCTGTGGGCTACTATCATGAAGTGGGGAACAAGAAAATGTAGGGCAGGATTATCTGTTGCATCATGCAAACCATCAGCAAGAAGTCTACACGTGTGATGGTTGTTTGATTTCCTCCCCTTGGTTTTATCACATGTTACTAGCAGATGCAAAATTCTTTCATGAATTCCTAGATTGTAGTATCAGTGTTCACCACTACCACCACCATCTAAGCATTATTAAATACTTCTCTAGCATTTGCCAAATGGTCAGATTACATACAAGGCTCACAATCACTATAGGGAACCCATTCTAATACATTTTCTTAGCAAATAAACCTAGGGTTTACTTTAATTTTCTTGCCATTTATATATGTTGTGAAACCACGTGCCACACAGTGTTCTTCTACTTTTATGCAAACTTCACTAGATTTGTTCTCCTCCTCATCACTTACAACTTCTATATTATTATAGAAAACCCTAATGGCCCTTTCATGAATATACTTATTCAGAAGAATTAGTCAATTCGGACATATCTCATTATATATTTTTCAAATTTAAAGTTGACTTCCTTCAAGAACCCCGGTCAATTAGCCTTCATTGATTTGTCTTCCCTTTTGAGAATTCCTTATCAAACAATTTGTTGTGCTCTAGAGATGGAAAGTCTTTGGTGTTGTGTTTGGGTGCCTCAACTATAGGTTGTTTTGAAGAGTAGGGCCTTGAAGTGGGTGGTTTTTCTTAGGCAGTGTACCTGGATGAAGAGGCCTTAGCTTTGGGTGCCATTGAAGATCTATAGGAATAAGGATTAGAAACATCCAAGGAAATTTGACAATGGATTTGGCATGAGGAGGGATTGATTTGGTGACCGATATTCAGATTCCACCGAGAGAATAAAGAAATTTTGAGTTTTGATAAAGGATTTTGGCAAAAGTGTGGTTAGGGTTTCTCAACCTTGAGATGGCCTAGAGAGAGAAAGGAAAGTTGGGGTTTAAAGATGAGAGAGAGAGAGAGGTTAGATTTTTAGCCGTTTATATGCGGTTACACATATTACAAGTCAACATGTTCAAGTGCAGGTCGACTACCTAATGAAGTTAGGTTAGTTTAACTATCAAATCAGTTGACTTATCCAGTTGCGTAATCTATTCCCATATGGGATGACCAGTTTGCATACTAATCAACTCACTAACTACTTCAGGTCATCCTCCTTGCTAGTTCAGGTCGACGTAATCCTCTAGATTCATTTCGACTACTTCATAAGTCGACGCATCTTCCATGCAGGTCGACTGGTCTAGTATTTACTTAGATAAGTTGACATGCATGACTACCAAGTCAACCTATGACTTCTATATATTTACACATGTAATGTGTAGGTTGATCAAATCTTTGAATTGGTTGACCTCTTTCTTAAAATAGGTTGACTTGTGAAAGACACAAGTCGACATGCTTTTAATTCATACAAAAAGGTCAACTTCTTAACATCAATGAGTCGGCTTACATTTGATTAATCAAAGGCATGTCGATTTACATTTAGACATGGTCGACTTATCTCTCCATCAAGTCGACTTACATGTCAGTTAGGTCAACATGTTTTATACAAAGTTGAAATTTCTGCAATTTTAAGAACGCTCTGTTTTTCATACTTTTAACTTATTTTTTGAAATTCATCACTTTTAATTCTCTTCTTAGCTCATTGAACCTATTGATATCTAATGCCTTTGTGAATATGCTAGGAATTTGCTTTTGAATTTCTATATAATCAAGGATTATCTCATCTTTTCATGATGTGATCTCTAATAAAGTGGTGTGTCACTTCAATATGTTTGGTTTGTAAGTGATGTATAAGATTCTTGTTTATATTTTTGACACTTGTGTTATCACATTTTATAAGGATACAATTAAAATCTATTTCATAATCTTTCATTTGGTATTTGATCCATAGAATTTGTACCACACATTGCCTTGCAACAATATATTCGGTTTCTGTGGTTGAAATTGTCACACTATTTTGCTTCTTGAAAGACAAAATTGGCAAGTATCACTATTACTTTTTCTTTCCAATTTGCAATCTACAAAGTCCGCATCTGAGAACCCATGTAGCTGAAAGTTTGAATCTTTGTCATATCATAGGCAAGGTTTATGGTTTCTCTGAGATGCCTAAAAATTATCTCTTCTCAACTTATGGAATATATTTTTATCTAGTGCCTTTGTGAATATGTTAGCAATTTGTTTTTGTATTTATATATACTCAATGGTGATCTCTGATAAAGTAGTATCTCACTTCAATGTACTTGGTTCGTTAGTGATGCACAGGGTCTTGTTTAGATTTATTACAATAGTGTTATCATATTTTATAAAGATACAATCAAAATCTATGTCATAATCTTTCATTTAGTGTTTGATCCATAAAATTGTGCCATACATTGCCCTGCAGCAATATATTCGGCTTTTGTGGTTGAAATTGTCACACTATTTTATTTTCTAGAAAATCATAACACTAGCATACTTCCAAAGAATTAGCAAGTACCACTATTATTTTTTCTATCCAATTTGTAGTCTGCAAAGTTCGCATCTGAGAACCCATATAACTGAAAGTTTGAATCTTTATTATACAATGGGCCTAGGTTTACAGTTTCTCTGAGATGCCTAAAAATTCTCTTAACTGCAAGTAGATGGGATTCTTTTGAGTCTAATTGGAACCTAACACAAACACATACACTATATTATATATCTGGTTTAGAGGCAGTGAGATAAAAAAGGGAACCTATCATGCTTTTATATAATTTTGGCAAAATTAATTTTTCATTTTCATCTTTGTCTAATTTGACACTTATACTTATAGGTATAGTATTTCCTTTAGACTCTTTAAAGCTAAATTTTTTAATTAATTCTCTAGTAAACTTTGACTGATTAATCAATATACCTCTCTTAGATTGTTTGATTTGAAGGCTTAGAAAATAATTTAATTCACCCATCATCCTCATTTCAAATTCAGTTTGCATACTTTCTGTGAATTCTTGACAAATGTTTTCATTTGTTCCTCTAAATATTATATCATTTACATAAATTTGGACTGTTAGAAGATCTTTATCATTCCTTTTTATAAATAATGTTATGTCAACTTTGCCCATTTCAAACTCATTTTCTATTAGAAAATTATTTTGTCTCTTGTACTAAGTTATAGGAGCTTGTTTGAATCCATACAAGACTTTGATTAACTTAAAAACATGATCTAGATATTTAAGGTCTTTAAAGCCTGTTTGTTGTTAAATATACACAGTTTCATTAATGTATCTATTTGGAAAGACATTTTTAACATTTATTTGAAAGATTTTGAAGTTCATAAAGCAAGAGAAGGCTAAAAGTATCCTAATTACTTCTAGTCTACCCGTTGGAACATATGTTTCATCAAAATCTATTCTTTCTTTGTGGCTATATCATTTTGCTACTAATCTTATTTTGTTTCTTGTTATTGTGCCATGTTCTTCAAATTTATTTTTGAATACCCATTTACACCCTATCATAGATTGTTTATTTGGCCTAGAAACTAGGTTCCAGATTTCATTTATTTCAAATTGGTTCAATTGTTCCTGCATTGTCATTATCCAATTCTTATCTTTTAAGACTTCATCCATATCTTTAGATTCTATTTGAGATATGAATGTTACAAAGTCACATTGATTTTGTAGAGCTAATTTAGTTCTAACACTTGAACTTACATATCTTTTGATGTTTTCTAAGTTAGCACACTTTCTAATAGCTGATATTTAATTTCCTATTTTTAACGAATCTCTTTTCCTCTTTTGGTTCTTACTCTATTTCAGAGTCTTCTTTTTGAGCATTTTCATTTTCTATGGGTTCTGATTCCTTAATAAGTTTGGTTAAGTCATCATCATCATAACTTTTTTTGCCTAAGTAATTGTTGTTGTTAAACTTTACATATATTGATTTATCAACTATCATAGTTTTCTTAATATAAACTCTAAATGCTTTGCTAGAGGTTAAATATTCTAAAAAGATTCCCTCATTATTCTTGGCATCAAACTTACTTGGCATCAAACTAACGTGGCATCAAACTTACCTAGAGAGTCTTTATTATTGTTTGAAATATATCATTTGCATCCGAATACTCGGAAGTTGGCTATGTTGGGTTTCCTTTCTTCATAGAGTTCATAAGACGTTTTCTTTATAATAGGTCTAATTAAAGCTCTATTCAAAATGTAGCAAACTATATTCACAGTCTCTATTTAGAAATATATAGACAAATTATACTCACAGAACATTATTATTGCCATCTCTTCTAAGGCTCTATTTTTCTCTCTATTACCCCATTTTGTCGAGGATTCTAGGAGTTAAAAAGTTGTGATTTATGTCATGTTATTTCACATAATTTTTTTATTATCCTATTTTTAAATTCTTTGTCATGATCACTTCTAATGCTCCCGAATGAACATTCTTTCTCGCTCTTAATTCTTTTACATAGTTTAATGAAGGCATTACTTGTGTCCTCCTTCTTTGCCAAGAATAACATGCAAGAGAATCTCGAGAAGTCATCAATGATTATAAAACCATAATATTTCCCTCATAAACTTTGAGTTCTAGTGGGTCCAAACAAATCTATGTGTAGTAACTTTAGAGGTCTACTAGTTGCTACTATATTTTTGGGTTTAAACAAAATTCGAGTGTGTTTGCCTTTCATACATGCATCATACAATCTATCTCTCTCAAGCTTTATTTTTTGAAGACCTTCATGATGTTTTTTCTAACTAATCCTGATATTAAGTTCATACTAACGTGTCCTAATCTTTTATGTCATAACCATATGTTGTTTTGATTCACTGCTACTAAACGAGATTCAATTTTTTGTTTTGATTCTTCTAAATTTATCATGTATATTTCCTCTTCTATGGCCAATAAATTGAGTTTCATTTGATTCTTTATTGACAATTAAGCAAATATCATATCCAAACACAACGTTATAGCCTCTATCATACAATTAGCTAACAATTAGTAAACTAAATTTCAGACCATCACCAAGCAAAATATTCTAAATTGGAGTTGAGGGAGACTTACCAACATTGTCGACCCTAACAATTTTGCCTTTTGAGTTATCTCTAAATGCCACATTTCCTCATTTTCTTTTCTCTAGGTTAGAAATCTTTGAGAGATTTTCCGTCATGTGCCTTGAGCATCTACTTTCAAGGTACCAGGATAATGAATTGAGAGTCTTCTTTGATTTTAAACAGACTTGAAAGAGGATTCAATCAAGTTTGTGCCTTTGGTACCCAAACTTTTTTGGGTTCGGTTGAGTTAGTTGAAACATTAGTTTTACCTATTTTTGGTACCCATTGCATAGTTGTTTTCTTAGGTGTTTTATTCTTAAACCAGCATGCAGTAGAAGTGTGCCCTATTTTATAGCAATGAGTGCATCTCTATTGCATTACAGATTTTTGATTCTTATGTAACACCAAAGAAAAAAAAAAAAAGGAGATAAGGGCTAAAAAGCCCTAATTTGTCTTTCTCTCTCTCTCTCTCTCTCCCTCTTTCTCTTTCTCTCTTTCTCTTCTCCTCCGCCGCTGCTTTCTCCTCCGCCGCGGCCTCTCCCTTCCGCCACCCACTACTGCCATGCCCTCCCGTGAGCAGCTCCTTCCTCTCGCGATCGCCGCCGCTGCAGCGCCTCCTTCCTCGTGCGAGCAACACTGAATCTTCTGCCCAAGCACTCCACAGTGCGATCTCTACACGAGCTCCAGCATGACCCCAGCGCGCCACAGTACGCGATCTCTAGTGAGCCCTGCGCGCGACCCCGCACGAGCCAGTGCACGACCCAACGCAAGCCAGCGCGACACCCAGTACGAGCCAGTGCGCGACCCCAACGTGAGCCGGTGCGCGACCGAGCGCACACCAACGCGCGATCCAGCTCACGAGCATGAGCCCTAGCTCGTGAGCGGGCCAGCCCACCAGCGGCCCAAGGCCCAGTCCAGCCCTCGACCCACTGCAACCCACGGCCTATTATGGCCCGTGCACCCATTGCTGACCCGCGAGCCCACTGCAGCCCGCGAAGCCCACTGCTGTAGGTGACGACTATGATTTGGTTGAAGTTCTAAGGTTTGGTGTTAGAAAATTAGTTGTTTCTAATATATTTGAAATTTAGAAATATTACAGGTTTTAGACCAACCCGACAGGCGAACGACAGCTAGGTCTGAAACCCGAGGAACCCTAGGTGAAAGAAACGCACTCACTTCACAGTTTGAATAAAATTTGTTAAAAATCCATTATTATGGTTTTAATTGATATAAAGTTTAACGATTTAATTAGGTTTGTTTTTGGAGACTCGTTGAAAAATAGGGAGCGACCACCCTCCCTAGATAGGTGAGTGGGACTCTAATCTCTTGCATAAAATAGTAAAATATGTTTTCTGTCGTGTTTTCGATAAAACATGCTTTTGATATGCATTGATTTGACATATGATATTGAATTTCAAATCCGTTTTGTGATTATTGGAGTGTCTTGAATTATATTTACGATGACTATGCATCCATGGTTTGAAATGAAACAATAATTGTGTGATTACTTGAAAATTTTATATTTCATTTTCTACCGTTGCATTGATATGC
This sequence comes from Dillenia suffruticosa, assembly GCA_033439265.1. Taxonomy (NCBI): domain Eukaryota; kingdom Viridiplantae; phylum Streptophyta; class Magnoliopsida; order Dilleniales; family Dilleniaceae; genus Dillenia; species Dillenia suffruticosa. Next base: position 8,763,896 of record JAVTVX010000018.1, on the reverse strand, counting down.
TGTTTGAAATGATTCGATAAAACGTATTGGCATGCAGATTTGAAATGTTTTGATGAACTATGTGGGTTGGATGCCCACTAGTTATGCGATGATATGATGTTACTTGTGGGACGTTGTACCCTGGGACGTTGTGCCCTCGTGATACTATGATGATTTCGTAACTACGAAGGGCGTTTGTAGAGGCATAGGTTGCCCGGATACGCTTCTGCAGGAGGTATCTACAAACGTCATTTATTCTAAAGGTTATAGGCGCAGCCGGTTAAACCCACGTAGGGGGAGGACGTGTATGACGCCACCGTTTAGCACCGGGCGGGGTCCTATACACGTTGATGAGTTAGCCCCAGCAAACTCATGGTCAACGTCGGGGTAGAGAGCGTTTTAAAGTCTATACATAATAAAACCCCCGATGCGCCTGTTCTTGGTCATGGTTGACCTTTGCCAGGATCATTTTTGACTCACTCTGATATTACTCGATTTTAAATGGATGCATACATGCTTGTTATCGTGTGATTGATTAAATGATTTCAAATTGCTAAACATATCATGTTTTGCTGCGAAATATAAATTTTTGTTTAAAATGATGTTATTTGACACTCCAATGGTTCACCCATGCTATTTATGCTTGACATTTTTCCCCTCACTCACTGAGTATCTTCCTATGATACTCACCCCTCCATTTTCTCTCCTCAGACAGGATTATTGTTGTGCTGGAGTGACGCTTCAGATTTTAAAGATTTTGGTGGATTTGGGTGATTCACGACGGTGAGATTTAAGTTTAAATTTAAAAGATGAATTTCGTACTTTGTTTCGACCTGCGTAGTCTTGATATTGAGGTCCGTAGTTGGCCGTGTATATTATGGGATGACTATATAACTTATGGGTAGTTGTGTGCATAACTCTTTCTTTGGTTCATTTTACTTGCATTGAGGCATCTGTAAGCGTTTTAAACTTTCTACTTGGGAAATGTGTTATACATTGTATAAACTTAGGTCCGCTCGGTGTAGCGGCTGCTCATACTCTAGTTGGGCATGACAGTAGAGGTCTATGGCTAGAATTGCTAAAAATTATAGAGCCTTGTGTTGTCCTGGATGTTTGGAGATGGAATTTGTTGATTTTCGAGAGGCTGGGATGACCATTTGTTTAAATTACAGGTTGATTTTGCATATATAGGTTTAATTGTACATGGAAAATCTCCGATTTACATGGAGGTTCTGTCCGATTTCCTATAGAAATACAGCCGGCATTCAGGACAACGGGCGGCTGTTCACGACCCCAGTTCAGGCCGTAACAGTTCTATTGGTATCAGAGCGTCTAGGTTGGGGAAAAGATAATAGTAAGAGTTTTCCCAAGTATATGAAAAGTTCTCAATGTATTAGAGAGTTTCATACAGTCATTTAAAGTCTCATACTTAGCCATAGGCATATAAGTTCTTATAGATTATGGAGTTGAATACATAACGCTTCTAACCCGTTATTTCGCATTCAAATGCTTTGAATTATAGTTCATTTTTTTAGGGGGTTAGTTACGGAGCAATTAACCCTAACTTTTAATTTCTATCTAATAACAATGTATTTTTTTCGTAGAATTATATCTCCTAGACGTGGTAGGAGAGGTGCTAGATTCGCCTCACTTGAGGGTCTTTCAGTGCTTGATGCATCTAGGGCACCCGAGACGCCACGAGTGCCAGAGGATGCTTCCTCCACTCGAGCACGCTCACCAGCGCCACCACCAACACCTCCACCGGCTGTTACAGCCGAGATTCCTCCACCACCACTCGATACCTTGGGGCAGTGGCAGGAGTGGTACAGTAGAAATAGGGCGCAGATGCCACCACCTCTACTATAGACTCTAGCGACCGCACCTGGGGCCGTACTTGCTCCTACGGCACCGGTTCCTTCTTTGGTGGCCGGTCTTTCTGTTTCTACACCGACCGATGAGATGTCGGTTATTTTGAGGTGCATCCACGAGCTCACACAGTTGGTAAAAGAGTCTCGACAGCTCAGATGCACAGACTTTTCAGGATCCAGTGATGCAGTAGCGGCGAAACACTAGATCAACAGGATTCATAGGATTCTTACGGATTTGGGGTTGTCAGAGGAGCTCAGATTGAGAGTTGCTGAGAGACTTCTCGACGGAGGCTATCCGTAACAGTGCTACAGAGACCCTGCGGTGGGAGGACTTTCTACGAGAGTTCGACCGCAGGTACTTCACCCCGTTCCAGCAGGACCGGATGAGGACGGAGTTCCTGTACTTGCGCCAGGGGACGAAGTCAGTTTCAGAGTACAAGGCTGAGCTTAGACGACTAGCGGCCTTTGTCCCCGATATGGCTACACCGGCTCAGATAAGATTCAAGTTTGAAGATAGCCTCCAATTGAGCATCAGGAAGTATATGACGGTGACTCCCTCTTTTACATTATCAGAGGTGATTGATTCAGCGTATCGGGTGGAAGAGATCGTCCGAGTAGAGGCTAAACAGAGGGAGAGTCACCAGAAGAGGAAGACTGGGTCACAGGGTGGACAATCATCGAAGAGGGGTAGAGATTCTGGATATCGCAGAGGTTCTTCTAGCTTCAGACCAGCAGTACCGGGGCAGGGACCTCGACCACAGGGTTTTGAAGCACCAGCCCCTAGTGGCTCTACGCAGTTTACTACACAGAGACCGCCCTTCTGCCGTAGATGCAGTAGCCACCATGCCTTTAGGGCATGTAGAGTACCAGTTACTTGCTTCCAGTGTGGGAAGCAAAGTCATGTTAGGAGTATCTGCCCCGATTTAAATCAAAGAGGATCGACTTTGTAGAGTCGTACTGGTACGTCTGGCATAGGCCAGCAGGGGGCACCTACGCACTCAGCTCTTACCGCTCCCCGGACTACAGCCGGGAGTAATATAGTGCCAGGATATTGCGACAGCAGCCTTGGGCCCAGGCTCGTGTGTTTGCAATGACACAGGAGGACGCACAGGCAAACCCTGATATTATTATGGGTAATCCTCCCGCAGACCCTTAGTGTAGTACTTTTGTTGTACTTTCTGTATAATTTTTTTGTATATTTTGATGTCGATGTATAGTTTTGACTAGTTAAAGCTTTCGAAACTTAACTAGTTTGATATATATATATATTCGTTCACTTTTTATTCGCATTTTAAATTCTGTTTATCTTTTTCTTACTTTAGGTACCATGCGAATATTCGGTATCGATATCAGTATTCTCATAGATACCGAGTCGAATTTTTCCTATGTGAGCGACACGTTCGTTCGCCATTCTGATAGACCTCTCTCGCCACTTGATGAGGAGATTATGGTAGTTACTCCTCTTGACAAACATATCATTCGAGATACAGTCTATAGGGGCTGTGAGGTCGGTATTGGGGACGCGAAATTAGAAACAGATCTAATTCCGCTCCTTATCACGGATTTCGATGCCATCCTAGGGATGGATTGGCTGATTTACACCAGTCTTCCGTGGATTGTTTTATGAAGGAGGTTGAGTTTAGGAGGTCCGAGCAGCCACCGTTAGTATTCCGGGGCGAGAGACGAGTATTGTCCCGTAACATTATATCTGTTATGAAGGCCAAACGCTTGGTACACCGTGGTTGTATGGCTTATCTGGCTTATGTTGTCGACACCACCGTTGAGGGACCGAGGCTTGAAGATGTCCCTGTGGTGCAGGAATTTCCAGATGTGTTCCTCGAGCAACTTCCCAGATTACCACCAGTTCGGGAGTTCGAATTCAAGATTGATCTAGTATCGGGGACTAATCCTATTTCTATTCCGCCATACAGAATGGCGCCTGTTGAACTAAGAGAGCTTAAAACTCAGTTACAGGAACTTCTGGACAAGGGGTTTATTTGCCCGAGCACCTCACCTTGGGGCGCTCCGGTGCTGTTTGTAAAGAAAAAGGATGGTACATTTCGGCTTTGTATGGATTACAGGTAATTGAACAAAGCCACCATCAAAAACAGATATCCCCTACCACATATAGATGATTTGTTTGATCAGCTACAGGGAGCCAGGGTTTTTTCTAAGATTAATCTCTGTTCGGTTTATCATCAATTGAGAATTCGAGCCGAAGATGTGCCCAAGACAGCTTTTCGCACCCGATATGGTCATTACGAGTTTCTAGTCATGCCATTTGGGCTGACTAATACCCTAGCTGCTTTCATGAATTTGATGAACTGAGTTTTTCACGACTACTTGGATCGATTCGTCATCGTATTCATCGATGACATCTTAATATATTCACGGAGTCATAAAGATCATGTTGAGCACCTTCGGGTGGTATTGCAGATAATCCATGAGAAGCAGCTATATGCCAAATTCTCGAAATGTGAGTTTTGGCTGAGACAAATTGGATTCTTGGGGCACATTGTTTCTGCGGAGGGTATTTATACTGATCCACGGAAGGTTGAGACTATAGTGAAGTGGGAGCAGCCACAAACAGTTACCGAGATTCGTAATTTTCTCGGTTTGGCCGGGTATTATCGCAGATTTGTAGAGGGTTTCTCCCGGATAGCTGTTCCGTTGTCGAGATTGACCCAGAAGGGGGTCAAGTTTGTTTGGGATGATCGTTGTGAGGCGAGCTTCCAGGAGCTCAAACAACGATTGACATCCGCTCCTATTTTAGCCCTTCCCACTAGTAGTCAGGAGTATATAGTGTACAGTGATGCTAGCCGACAGGGATTGGATTGTGTTCTAATGCAGGATGGTCGGGTTATTGCATATGCCTCGCGACAGCTGAAGAAACACAAGGTTAATTACCCGACACATGATTTGGAGTTGGCAGCCATAGTCTTCGCATTGAAGATATGATGGCATTATATTTATGGGGTAACCTGCAGGGTATTTACAGATCACAGGAGTTTGAAATATCTATTTTCCCAAAAAGAGCTGAATTTGAGATAGAGGAGATGGTTAGAACTCCTCAAAGATTATGATCTCATTATTGACTATCATCCGAGTAAGGCGAATGTTGTAGCAGATGCCTTGAGTTGGAAGTCAGTATCATCCTCACAGTCGACAGAGAAAGTCTACATTTCTTGTTTAGTGGGACTCCGAGCCTTAGGAGTCAGATTGACTAACTATGATTAGGGAGCCTTACTAGCCAGATTTGAGGTCAGACCGACTTTGTTCGATCGTATCAGAGAGCTCCAGAGTATAGATAAGGAGATTCAGGGTTTTGCGGATAGAGTCCGCAGAGCTGAGGGCAGAGACTTCAGAGTCTGTAATGATGGACTCATGGTATTCAGAGATAGAGTGTGTGTCCCGGCCGATAGTGATCTTCGACGTGCTATCCTTGAGGAAGCACATTCTTCTGCATATGCTATGCATCCCGGGGGTACGAAGATGTACCGCACCATCAGAGGTAGCTATTGGTGGTCAGGCATGAAGACGGATATAGCAGAGTTTGTGGCACGATACTTGGTGTGCTAACAGGTGAAGGCCGAGCATCAGCGTCCAGCGGGTACACTGCAGCCTCTTCCCATTCCTGAGTGGAAATGGGAGCATATTACTATGGACTTCGAGATGGGATTGCCACAGACTTCTACACGGCATGATGCGATTTGGGTGATTGTCGATCGACTCACCAAATCTGCACATTTTATCCCATCTGTGGTGACTATTCTTTAGAGGCGTTGGCACGTCTCTACATTGATACCATAGTTCGACTTCTCGGGGTGCCCGTATCGATTATTTCAGATAGGGACCCCACGTTCACATCTAGGTTTTGGCCCAAGTTGCAGGAGGCATTGGGTACTATATTGAATTTCAGTACGGCATACCATTCTCAGACGGACGGCCAGTCTGAGAGGACTATTCAGACCCTTGAGGACATGCTGAGGGCATGTGTGATGGATTTCTGGAATAGTTGGGATCGGCACCATCCACTGGTCGAGTTTGCATATAATAACAGTTATCAGGCCAGTATAGGGATGCCCCCGTATGAGGCACTATATGGCAGGAAGTACCGTATCCCGATATGCTGGGATGAGATCGAAGAGCAACGTCTCAGCAGCGTCGAGTTGATTAAGCAAACAAAAGATAAAATTAAGGTCATCCGTGAGCGGATGAAAGCTGCCCAGGACAGACAGAAGGCATATGCCGATCATAAGTGGCGACCTCTTGAGTTTGTTACGGGAGATATGGTTTTCTTGAGGATATCTCCTTGGAAAGGAGTTATACGGTTCAGGCAGCGGGACAAGTTGAGCCCCGGATATATTGGGCCCTCCATATCCTTGAGAGGGTTGGAAGTGTGGCATATAGATTGGAACTGCCAGATGAACTATCTCGTATTCATGACGTATTCCATGTCTCAGTACTCAGGAAATACTTGGTCGAACCTTCTCATATACTTGAGCCTCCAACTCTTGAGTTACGAGAGGACCTTAGTCTTCTAGTTCAACCCGTGGCTATTCTAGATCAACAAGTCAGAAAGCTGCAGAGTAAGGAAATTTCATTGGTCAAAGTTTTGTGGAGGACTGATCAGGTCGAGAAGGAGACCTGGGAGCCCGAGAAGGCTATGAGAAGACAGTACCCCCATCTATTTGCAGTTTAGTCTTCTTTTAGTTTCGAAAACAAAACTTAATTTTAGGGGGTTAAAAAATGTAACACCAAAAAAAAAATCAGGATTTGGGCAAAAAAGCCCTAATCTCTCTCTCTCTCTCTCTCTCTCTCTCTCTCTCCCCCTCTCTCTCTTTCTCTCTCTCTTCTCTTTCGTCACTGCTTTCTCCTCCGCCGCGGCCTCTCATTTCCGCCGCCTACCGCTGCCACGCCCTCCCACGAGCAGCTCCTTCCTCCCACGATCGCCGCCGCTACAGCGCCTCCTTCCTCACGCGAGCAGCACTGAATCTTCTGCCCGAGCGCTCCACAGCACGAGTGTGCACCTGCTTGGGACCACACCTACGCACGACCGCGCGCCTGCACACTAGTTACGTGATCTCTGCACGAGCTCCAACGCGACCCCAGCGCGCCACAGTGCTCGATCTCCAGCGAGCCCAGCGCGCGAGCCAGGGCGCGACCCTGTACGAGCCAGCGCGAGCCAGCGTGCAAACCAGCACGAGCCAGCGCACGACCCCAGCACGAGCGCGAGCGCTCTCCAACACGCAATCCAGCTCGCGAGCGTGAGGCTTAGCTCGTGAGTGGGCCAGCCCACCAGCGGCCCAAGGCCCAATCCAGCCCTCGACCCACTACAACCCGCGGCCTATTGCGGCCCATGCACCCACTACTGACCTGCGAGCCCACTGCGGCCCGCGAAGCCCACTGCTGCCAACAAGCTAGGCTGAGAGCCCGCGAGCCCACCAGCGGGCCAGCCCGCCAGCCCACCGGCCCACGGGCCCGTGAGCCCGCAACTGGCTTTCCCCTTCGAGAGCTCACTTGCATCTTCACTGCAGATAACGACTATGATTTGGTTGAAATTCTAGGGTTTGGTGTTAGAAAATTAGTTGTTTCTAATATATTTAAAATTTTGAAATATTACAAGTTTTAGACTAACCTGACGGGCGAACGACAGCTAGGTATGAAACCCGCGGAACCCTAGGTGAGAGAAAAGCACTCACTTCACAGTTTGACTAAAATTTGTTAAAAATCCCTTTTTAGGGTTTTAATTGATATAAAGTTTGATGATTTGAATAGGTTTGTTTTTGGAGACTCGTTGAAAAATAGGGAGTGACCACCCTCCTTAGATAGTTGAGTGGGACTCTAATCTCTTGTATAAAATAGTAAAATGTGTTTTCTATCGTATTTTCGATAAAACATGCTTTTGATATGCATTGATCTGACGTATGATATTGAATTTCAAATCCGTTTTGTGATTATTGGAGTGTTTTGAATTATATTTACAATAACTATGCATCCATGGTTTGAAATGAAACAATAATTGTGCCATTACTTGAAATTTTAAAATTTCCTTTTCTATCGTTGCATTGATATGCTGTTTGAAATGATTCGATAAAACGTATTGGCTCGTAGATTTAAAATGTTTTGATGAACTATGTGGGTTGGATGTCCACTAGTTATGCGATTTTATGATGTTACTTGTAGGACGTTGTGCCCTAGGACGTTGTGCCCTTGTGATGCTATGATGATTCCATAGCTACGAAGGGCATTTGTAGAGGCCCAGGTTGCCCGGATACGCTTCTGCAGGAGGTATCCACAAACGTCATTTATTCTAAAGGCTATAGGCGCTGCCTGTTGAACCCACGAAGGGGGAGGACGTGTGTGACGCCACCGTCTAGCACCGGGCGGGGTCCTATACACGTTAATGAGTTAGCCTCAGCGAACTCATGGCCAACGTTGGGGTAGAGAGCGTTTTAAAGTCTATGCATAATAAAACTCCCGATGCGTCTGTTCTTGGTCACGGTTGACCTTTGCTAGGATCATTTTTGGCTCGCTCTGATATTACTCGATTTTAAATGGATGCTATTTATGCTTGACATTTTCGCCCTCACTCACTGAGTATCTTCCCATGATACTCACCCCTCCATTTTCTCTCCTCAGACAGGATTATTGTTGTGCTGGAGCGACGCTTCAGATTTTAGGGATTTTGGTGGATTTTGGTGATTCACGACGGTGAGATTTAAGTTTAAATTTGAAATATGAATTTCGAACTTTGTTTCGACCTTGCGTGGTCTTGATATTGAGATCCGTAGTTGGCCGTGATATTATGGGATGACTGTCTTACTTATCGACAGTTGTGTGCATAACTCTCTCTTTGGTTCATTTTACTTGCATTGAAGCAACTGTAAGCGTTTTAAACTTTCTATTTAGGAAATATGTTATACATTGTATAAACTTAGGTCCGCTTGGTATAACGGCTGCTCATACTCTAGTTGGGCATGACAGTAGAGGTCTGTGGCTAGGATTGCTGGAAATTGTGAAGTCTTGCATTGTCCTGGATGTTTGGAGATGGAATTCATTGATTTTGGAGAGGCCGGGATGGCCATTTGTTTAGATTGTAGGTTGATTTTGTATATACAGGTTTAATTGTACATGGAAAACCTCCGATTTACGAGGAGGTTCTGCCCAATTTTCTGTAGAAATACAGTCGGCATTCAGGACAATGGGCGGCTGTTCATGACCCCGGTTCGGGGCATGACATCTTATATATTCTAATTTGTTTCCTAAGTTTGCAGTGTTCTGTCTTGTAACCCATTTTCATACAAGCATGACATCTAAACTTAAAACGAGTACTCTCTTGTTAGGCACAAAGAAGTTATAAAGATTCTTCCAAGTTGTCAAAAGATTATAATCTAGATCAGTTTTGTCATATGCCGCCCTTTGGACTCATAGCGTTAAATCTAATTTCTATTGCCTCTGAATGAACTTATGCAATGGAGAACTAAGCTTTTCTTAAGTTTACTTTTTAGAGATAATGATTCAGGTTCATTGTTTTAGGTACAATCATGCACGCTTCTTACGTTTTCAATTTCTTAGCATCCTCAATTTTGGTATGCAATTTGTCTTTATCTTGCTTCAAAACATCATTTTCTTCTTTTAGTCTTTGACTCTCAGCTTTTAGTCTATTTTTTCCTCTTCTAGCTCAATCAATTTCTTCTTTAATACATTGTTTTTCTTGTTTATTTTTTTTGGTTACTTTGTATGATTCCATAGGTTCCTCATGTATTTCATTTATTGAGAAATCATCAACATTAGGGCAAGAAGAATAAGTAATAGAAGTTACCTCATCATTGGATGGTTAATTAATTGCCAAGAAGTAAACAGCTTCATCTTCATTAAAACTATTGTCTTCATCGCTCCAGACTGCCATGGTTTTCTTTTTCTTTCTTTCTTTCTTTCTTATCCTTCTTTTCTGGCTTCTTTATCAGTTGAGGACAATCTGTCTTGATATGCCCCCTTTTTGCACTTGATTACCGAATTTCTTTCTTCTTTACTAGCCTTCTGAAACCAACTCTACCCTTGTTCTTCCTTTGCATCATGAATCTCTTGAACTTTCGAGTACGCAAGGCTATTATCATCCTCTTCACTCTCAGACATGCTCTCTCAACCTTGAGAGTCATGCCTTTTCCTTTGTCTTCTTTTATTGAACCCTTTATATTCAGTTTCATCTCATGTGTAATGAGTGATTCCACCAGCTGGTCCATGGTCAGTGTTTCTAAATTCTTATACTTTTCAATAGCAGTAACCTTTGGCTCCTAGGATTTTGACAAGCATCTTAAAATTTTATCCACCATATCTTTCTATGGTACACCTTTCTCCGACAACCTTAATTCATTAGTTATTATGTTGAAGCGAGTAATGATTTCATGAATAGACTCTCCTTCCTTCATTTTGAAGGTTTCATATTGTTACTTCAATACTCTGTTCTTGTTCTTTCAAACTTAATCAGTCCCTTCATAGGTTACTTCAAGTCTTTCACAAATCTCTTTAGTCGTGATGCATGAAGAAACTCGGTTATACTCGTTTAAGCTCAGGGTGAGATGCAATAGGTTTACCGCCTTGCAATTTGCTCCATAGGCCTTCTTTTCCTCTAGTGTTATGTTCTTCATTTTTATCAGCACACGTACTCCGTCCACTGTTTTAGTAGGAAAATCAATTCCTTCTTTAATCATTTCCCATACCATTTCATCTTGAACTATTATGAAGTTCCTCATTACTTCCAATAGTTGTAAGAATAGTGCTCGATTGGCTGAGTAGGCTTCGAAGGGGCATGCTATCTCCATTCATTGCCATTTTGGATCTTTAATGTTAAAGTTGTGAAACTTTTTACCAACACATCTGATACCAATTGAAATACAGCCCATGGATGAATAGGTTGAATGACAATTTTTAAGTATTTTTTGAAGTTTTTATAGATTGTAGAAAGCTAAAGGAAGGTGTTGGAGTTTGACTGTAAAATGAAATGCCCAATACATAAATTTTCATAGTGGTTTTATCAAACTCGGTATATATCCACTTTCAGGTTCCATCCTAAATTTCACTATTTTCTCAAATAGTACAAACTTGATTGCTAGTTTAAGTTAGACATTTACAGTGTTTTACTATAAATGCTAAGTATCCTAACCTTACATAGTTTGATTCTCTCCAAACCCCAAACCAAAATTCCTTTCTCTAGTCCCTTAAACCAAAGTACAGAAGATGAGTTGAATTTGCAAAGAATGAGGCTAGAATCCTAAGATGTAACAAAGTTTAGGCTTATAGAAGATTTTTAGAAAGATAAAAGTTTGAATGTAAAACAGAGTATGTATTCATTAGTGTCTAGAGCATTCAATGCTCGTTGCTTGTGCATTCCTTCTTATATCCTTCTTCAATATTTATTTGAGGTTGATTGAGAACCATTGAAGCGGTAGGTTCGGATTTGAACATTGGTCATAAATGCTCTCATCCATCTCATTAAATGATGTTGCCTTCGTTTTTCATTTCTGCCAATGTGAGATCTTTACTGCTTACTTTTCTGCTTGTTCTCTTGGCCAATGAAACATTTTACTTTTACTTTTGCTACACAATAACGTTAGAATTCACAAGCAATTTATTAATGATAGGACATAAATTGATCTAATAATTATAGTTTATTTTGCTTGATTTATTTTAAGATTGGTGGAGAAAAGTTATAAACAACAATAGAAAAAGGGAATTAATTTAAAGCCATAATGCATAAATGGAAAAAAGGTGGATAACAGCGTTCTTACATTAATGTGTGGGCATATGATTTCGGGATTTATTACAAGATTTTTTTGGAGGCCGAGTCAACATCATTCTTCTCTATTTGTACGTTATTTAGAAGTATTGAAGATTGTTACCATGTTGACTTGTTCCTAATATTTAGGGATAGTTTTTTTTAGAAGTTTACTTTTAATAATTTTTTATCTTTTAAGAAATTTATATTTTTGAAACCAATTAGAATATTTTTTTAGTAAGACTATTCTTTTTAGTAGTTATCAAAATTTAGGAAATTTTTTTCTTAAAATAGGAGATCCACTCCTATAAAAGAGGCATTAAACCCTTCCAAGAGGAGGAGGTACGTTTTGTAGCTTTATTTTTTGTAGAATTTATTTATTTTTCTTTTTTCTTCTTCTTCTATGTTTTATTTCTTGTTTTCTTTTCTAGTTAAAAGGTTATTGAAATCTTGATTCTCCATGATTGTGAGATCTAATTAAGAATATTGTATCAACACTTTGTAGGTATTTATAAAATTCTCACACTCTAGTGTTTATGATTTCTTAGAGTTTATTGAATTAGGTGACCAATATTTGATAATTTTAAAATAATTTATAAATAATTAAAATGGTAAAGATGTAATTATTTGCTTGTTTTAATATAATAGTGCATGACATAAATTCATGGCCTTGCAAGTAATATAATCTATATCATAGAATTAAATAATCTAATTTAAATGAACTCGTTTATATGTTTATTAATTAAAATTAAGTCTCTTTAGATTTTAATGTTGTTGGTACACTAAATCATATGAGTTTCTCTAAGTTTGTCTTTCAATTAGGGGACTAATTAATGAGTTTTTCTTAATTATTGATAAAGTAAGGAGTGATTGAATATTTGGTGATTATTGAATGACTATAATCAATTTATTTATGATTTGTTTAATTTATTAGGTAGATCAATAATCAATCAACCCGAATCAAGATGTATATAATTCCTTTAACTAGAAATTGATAATCTATTAATTTTTGTTCTTCTAGTTTTGAGTTATTTATTTAGTTTTAGTCAATTATTTTCTTGAATTAATTTGTTGGTTTAGTTAATTTTCAAACTCCCATATTTTTATTTCTTTTAAGTTTAACGACACACCAAATTTTAGCGGCGTTGCTAGAAAATAGTGTTAAATGATTTATTTTTTTTAAGTTTTATTTTCTCCTTGCTTCTAGGACTAAACTTGACAATGAACTTGCTAGAATTTGATGGAGACATAGAAAAGATAGATTTTGAAAGCAAAGACATCGACGTACCAAAGATGTTGAGGGAGTTAGTAACACCCAATACTTACTTCCTAAGTTTTATGGACTTCTCGGAGAAGATCCCAACAAGCATGTTAAGGAGTTTCATGTCGTGTGTTCCACAATGAAACCATAAGGTGTAACCGAGTAGCAATTGATGTTAAGAGTTTTTCCATCTTCTTTACTAGATAAATCTAATGATTGGTTATTTTATTTATTTTCTTATTCAATTACTAATTCAAATGATTTGAAGAGATTGTTTTGTGAGAAATTTTTTCCAGCTTCTTGTGCAGCGAACATTAGAAAAGAAATCTATGATATAAGGTAATTTAGTGATGAGACTTTATATGAATATTGGTAAAGATTCAAGCTAATATACACAAGTTATCCGTAGCACCAAACTCCCGAGTAGCTACTTTTCCAATACTTTTACGAAAGCCTTTTATCAACAGAGAAAAAATCGATACAACAAATGGTGGTGCAATGATGGGAAAGATTAGAAAAGAAATCTATGGTATAAGACAAATTTAGTAAAGAGACATTATATGAATATCGAGAGAGATTCAAGCAACTATGCACAAGTTATCCATAATTCCCGAGCAGCTGCTTTTTAAATTCTTTTATGAAAGCCTTTACTGACAAAGAGAAATATGATCAATATAGCAAGTGGTGGTACAATGATGAACAAAATACCTGAGAAGACACAAAATCTGATTTCTAATTTGGCAACAAATGTACAACAGTTTGAAGGAAGGCAATATATCCCAAAAAGGGTTAATAAGTTAAGTATTCCCTCTATCGATCACAAGTTAGATGCCCTAACATCTATTGTGAAAAGATTGTTTGTACGACAAGTACAACATGTAAAGGCATGCAGAATTTGTTCGAATGTTGGTCACCCAACCGACATGTGTTTACTCTTCAAGAGGACTCTAAAGATCACTTCAATGCCATAGGCGGATTTTCTGGACAACCCCAAAGAAAATATGACCCTTATTCCAACACCTACACCAAGAACCGGCCCTAGAGGATCTTGTCCACAGCTCTATATAGGAGAAGCAGAAATTCTAGCAAAAACAAGAGCTAGTGTTCGAAATCTTGGAACCCAATTATCACAATTAGTGACAACGCTGAGCAAAGTCAAAGCCAAACATGGAAAATTACCCACTCAACTTGAAATCAATCCAAAGGAAAATGTTCATGCCATAAACCTTAAAAGTGGAACGGAGGTACCGGGTACTACCCTAAAAGTGGAAACAAAAAGGGAAACCAAAATTGAAGAAAAGTCAACAACCTTGAAGGCTTCTTTTAAAGAGGTAAATAATAAATTTAATTCAAAATCCAGGATAGCAACTCCACCACCTTTTCCTAGTAGGTTGGCACAATTAAAGAAAGATGAGGAAGAGAAAGAGATCTTGAAAACTTTTCGAAGGGTAAAGATCAATATTTCACTCTTGGAAGCAGTAAGATAGGTGTGAAGGTATGCCAAATTTCTTATGGAATTATGCATTAAGAAAATGAAATTGAAAAATGATGATAAAATTTTAGTAGGTGAGAATGTTTCAGTAGTTATCCAAAGGAAATTGTCAAAAAAATGCAAAAATCCTAATATGTTTACTATATCTTATGTGATTGGCAATAAAAAGGGTAGAGAAGGCTATACTGGATCTAGAAACATCTATAAATGTTATACCTTTATGTGTTTATAAGGATTTTAATATGGGACTTTTGAAGAGACAGCAGTAATAATTCAATTAGTTGTTGGTCAAATTCATATCTTGAGGGTGTGATTGAAGATGCATTAGTGAATGTTAATGAGTTTATTTTTCTTGTTAATTTCTATATTATTGATATGGATAATAGATATCTACTAACTCTACTCTTATATTCTTTGGTAGACCATTCATGAAAACAGGCAAAACAAAAATTGATGTGGATTTGGGTATTTTAACCCTTGAATTTGATGGTGAAATTATTACTTTTAATATTTTTTATGCTACGAACTATTCAAATGATTCTGAATTTTTTTTCATGTTAAGATGGTGGGCTCTATTGTATATGATAATTTTGAAAATAATTTTGTACAAAATGAGTTGGATTTTGTGTTTAAGGAGAGTTTGATAGATAAGATTGCACAATGGGATAAGTTTATCTGGGATAAATTTTTACACTGAAATCAATCCATCGTAGGCCAAAAAGTTTTTCATTTTAATTTAATATTGAAATTTATTAAGGCAAGTTGAAGTTTAAATGGATCAAACCGATATATAAATGAGGTTGAAGCAAGAAGACCATATCTAGCCAAAGACAATAAAGAAAGGCGCTCGTTAGAAGGTAACCCAATGTCTTTTTGATTTTTATTTAATATTTATTTTTGTTGATTTAATTTATATTTAAATTTTGATGGTATTTTATAGGTGAAGAAGAGCTGGAAAACTATAATAGGCAAAACCGCTCATTTTCTATTGCGTGCCCATGCAAGTTTTGAAGTATTCAATAAATCAATTTCAGAGGGAACCAAAAATGATCTAAAGACTAGGACGTGTCTACACCTTAAGTCTTTTTTTCAGTTCATTGGATTTGACCCTCCATTCCCCGCTTCACCTTAGATAAGTCTTATTTTGATTTTACTTTTTTATTTTTGTTTTTATTTGAACTAGTTGTCATTGTTTTTCTTTCTCAACTTAGCATACATTGAGGATAAAGTATGATTTAGGTAAGGAGCAGAGTGTACGGTACTTATGTTTTGGTAATGTGTTTGATTTTCTTCAATAGATTATGTTTAAAATTTTGCTTTCTTTTAGTAAAGCCAGCAAATTTTGACAAAAAAACAAAAAAATAAAAAAAATACAAAAATACAAAATTCAAACTTTCTAGTTGATGTGTGTTATTTGGTTGAACTTAAAATTTAAGAAAAATAACTTGTTTTAATAATTTTTGTATTCGTAATGACTATTTATTTTTTTAGTGACTTTATTTGAAAGATAAACATGTAAAATTTGACACAAAACCTTACTTAAAAGTGAGATTTTGGGTCTAAAATAAATAAATTTATTCTATAAACTCGAAATTATTTTTTTGTTGAGTGAATATCACTCGTGAATTGGTCATTATAGAACTTGGTCTGTTATGCATGTTAAGACTATAATTTTAGAATTTCATATATTGAAATGATAAAAACACTTAGATTTGGCCCTTTTGGCTTTCGTTAAAACCCTCATATTGATTTTATAAACCCTTTAGTTAACCAAATTGAGTTTGAAATCTTTTCTTTGTTTATAACCACCTTAATATAACACCTAACCATTTATTTTGGCTTTATTTACAAACCTTTATACCAAAGTTATATGTAATTAATTGTATGATTTGGCTATTCATTCGTCCCAAGGGAAAGATGATTGAAATCTTGGTTCTAATGCTTTAATAGATATGAAAAGGAAGTTTGTGTTGTGCAAGAAATAAAGAAGTTTGTTCATTCTTTTGACTATTCTATTTTTGGTAGTTGATTTAGAAAAAAAAAAAGGAAAAAAAAAAAGGAGATGAGAAAAAAAGGGTTTAATCTTGTTTCTTTTCATGCATGGAGACAAAAGAAAGTGAATGAAGAAAGGAGTTTTAAAAAGAACCAATGGGATAATGAAAGAAGACAAATTTTATCTTTTGTGCTATTTGGGACCAAAGTGCTCAATACCGGAAAGATTTATATAGTTAATTATATATTTCCTCTAGCACGTTTTCATTCTTAAAAATTTCATTTTATCATACCCTTAACTCTAACTCTGTTACAACCAAATAAAAGACCTTTTGATTAGTGCATGAATTTCATACTTTTGAGTTGGTGGAGATTGATATATTTGTAGCCTTATGATAATGCCAATTTATTATATTGATTTGAGTGATATATGTTCATTACCCAATTTTAAGTGACTTTGAGTGAATTCTTGAAGAAAATTATTGAATTTTGCAATTTTGATTTCGAAAGAGCTGTAAGGGGATGTAATGGTTGTTCTAATGCAAAATAATGTGAAATACTTGTTGTTTTGATTATGTTTTTTGTTTGAATTCTATGATACACATTGGCTATGAAGTTTAGAAAAAGTGGATTTGCTTACAAGTCGTTTTTATTTTTATTTTATTTGAGTTAAAAATAGTTGGGGACAAGCATTGTCTAGATGTTGGGAAATTTAATAGGAAATAAATTGATATAATAATTATAAATGATTTTCTTGATTTTTAGATAAATATAACACTAATAGTTATATTTTACGATATTTGATATTTAGAATCAGGGGAAAAGAGTTATAAAAAAAGTTGAAAAAAAGAACTTAATTTAGAGCCGTAATGCATAAAAGGAAAAAGGTGGATAATAGTACTCTTACATTAGCGCATAGACATATGGATTTTTTGATTTATTGCAAAATTTTTTGAAGACCAAAATCAACATTATTTCTCTCTATTTGCACGATATTTCAAGGAATATTTGAATTTAATTTGAAATCATTGAAGATTCACACATGTAAACTTATTTCTAATATTTAGAGATAGTTCTTTTTTTTTTTTAAGAAATTCAACTTTAATAATTTTTTATCTTTTAGGAAGTTCTTTTCTTTGAAATCAATTAAAATATTTTCTTTTAATAAGACTATTTTTTTAGTAGTTATCAAGATTTATAAAATTTTCTCTTAAAATAAGAGATCCACTCTTATAAAATGTATTAATTAACCATGAAGGGTTGGGTTAAGTCCCGCTAATCGAGATCTATAAGTGTTGACTTAAGTTTTCTGGGTTTGAAATGTGTTCTTTACATGTCGACATGATTTTAAATAAAGGTCGACTCAGTTTTGAATTTTGTTAGTTATGAGTATGAAGTGTTGACTTGATTTTATTTCAGGTTAACTCTTTTGATATATTGGTCAACCTATCTTTCTTTAATGTTGACAAGTACTCTGAGTTACTTAATCATAAACCAAAGACATCAACTTTTCAATTGGTCAGGTCGACCTATTTTAGGATGCAGGGGATTTATTAAAGTATATGGTCAACTTCACATGCTGTTTTCCCTTGACAAGGTATGTTGAGGTCGACTTGCACTCTTTTCATGTGGACTTACAAGTTATTGTAGTGTGTTTGGGTCGATTTGTAACACATATCATGTCGACTTACAAGTTGTTGTAATGTATTTAGCTCGATTTGCAACATATGTCATATCAACTTGTGTATTATGTTTCTTGAACCTTACGCTTCTTGGGTCATCATCTTAGTTCTTAGGTTGACTTTATTGGTTGTGTCGACTAATTTTAGTATTTCTAGTTAACTAATTTAAGGCATCATTCAACTTATCTAAAAATAGGTCGACACTTCTAAAGGATTCTATGGTTATAGGTCTACTTGTTTGAAAGTAAGTCGACTCAATAATGTCCTCAGGTCAACTTAATAATGGTCTCGGTCAACTTTTGGTTTCACCTATTTTGTCGACTTGAAATATTTTTATTGGTCGAAATATGCTCATGGGTTAAAATCTTAGAGTGACAAGTCGAAAGAAGTAAGTTCCCTTACACTTTTATACTATAAGTCGACTTGTATATCTTGATAAACAACTTTGAATAGTTTAAGTACTTAAAGATCGACATGAGAGATTAGTAGGTCGACTTAAGCAAGACATAGGTTGACACCTTGTCAAGTAGGTCGTCATCCCTGACTTTAAGACTAAGGGCTTGAGTACTTAGGTCGCCAAGAGCTTTAATGAGTTGACCCAAGGTCTTTGACAAGTCAACATATATGCTCTCATGAGTCAACATGTCTCTTTTGTACTTGGTTTCAAGACTTAGTGTCTAAACAAGTTGATATTCAGTATATGCAGGTCGACATGTGTGGTTTTAAAATAAAGGTTCATGGTGCTCAGGTCGACATTCAGCATATGCAGGTCGACATGTGTTGTTCTAAAATAAAGGTTGATGGTGCTTAGGTTTGCAAGAAGTCCCAATTGGTCAACATGAATGGTTTAATAGGTCGACACAAATATTCAACAGGTCGACTTGTCTGATCCTAACACTTAATTTTTTAAGACTATATGATTTCAGGTTGACAAGCTTATACGATAGGTTGACTTGTCTAGTAACTTAAAATGATTATGTGCTTTCGGATTCATTCAAACTATTTCCACTTTATTCCAACTATTTTGATCATCACCAAAACTCAATTTTGCTAAGAATAACATTTCGTCTTAATTCATGATTGATTTTTATTTAGCAAGTCGACTTGGTTCATAGATGAGTTGACTTGTTCAGTGAGTGATATATTTTCAAACATTTTCAAACATGTTCTAATTCTTTCCAAATGAATATTTCATTAATCTAACCTATTTTTCTCATTATCTAATCTAGATTTACATATTTTTATTAATCATCAAAACATATTTTGCCAACTTCAATAAAGGAATGTTGTTCAAATCATCCTTGACCTTGTAGGATGAGCCCTAAAGAGAAGCATCTATCACATCTCATTTAGTAAGTAGATTAAAAAGTCATGAACTGTCCTATCCCCAGGGGACGTAGAATGGAACAATCATCCTTTTATTAAAAAAATCAACTTTTTTATCTATTATATTTTAAAATTAGACTATATATATGAATATCATATACTAAATCGGGTAGAGTTTAAATTAATAACTAGATAGTATAATAAAAAGATAAAACTAAAAAAAAAATAAGATTAACAATGAAATCAACTTCTAAACTAATGAATTCAAGTTGGGCATTTGATTTTTGGTATCCAATTGGGTTTCGAGTAGGTTGAAATCAATGCAAAAGTGGAAAATGATTGATTTTAAGGGCCAATTTTAAGTGTGATAAGGTAATTTGCATCTTTGATGGTGTTCACTTCAAGTTTGAGTTAGTATAGGTGACGAATTAAGCATTGGAATTAAAAATTTGATTTTTATGTTGGAATTTGCTTCAACGATGAGCAATGAATAAGGAAGGGGATAAAAATCCAAGTTATCATCTTCATTTGATTGTTGGAGAAAAAAATAGATCATCTTCATCTTAGATCTCATCACATTCAAAAAGGAAAGAGATAAGAAACCTATAGATCTAATATTCTAATCGAGGAGAAAGAAGATAACATCTAATCGTTGGATAAGAGAGACATTGTCACATTAAGGTCTAATCATCTTCGAGGAGGAGAGAAAGAGGGAGAGAGATATAGCGTCCCCTCCTATGTGTGACTCTAGCCCTTTTTTGTTTTTCTTTTGTTTTGTTTTTTGTTTTTTGTTTTTGTTTTTTGTTTTTTTATTTTATTTTATTTTATTTTATTATCGGGTATAAAGGCTCTAGTCCTTCCCATCCTATCCCACCTACCAAATGAGACTACACATTCAAATCCATCCCGCTTTATATCTAAAGACAAGCGGCCCAATCCGGTGGGACCAAAACAAATCTATCTTGACAGTTTTAGCCTTAACAAGTTCACATGTCATTTATGTTATTATTATGGAATATGACCCAAATGCCTACTATCAAAAAATTTAAACTCATAATCTAATAGATTGTAGGAATGGGATGAACCTCCTAGTTAGGTAAATGTAGCCTACTCTCTTGTTACTCATAGACTATATCCTTATCGATGGAAGGCTGATCGAGCGCAAATCCTCCTTGGTGTATTTGTCAACCCAGGTCTTTCTTTAAATCATGGAAATAACATCCCATAATTAGCAAGAATATTTTGAACCCTAATCAATAAGGAAATGCATCATTTGACAACTAGAGCTTTCCCTAACTAGAAGGATTTTGAGTCTCTTCAAAATCTTTCATTAAGGATCTCGTAATCTAGGGATACTTTGACACTTTCATATGAAAACTAGGGTTTCAACACCTCTGAGGCACATGAGACTCATACAAGCAACCTATATTTACATCATAAGGTCATTGGCCAAATACATTCTCCCTCATCGAAGCATTCTCTGGCAGCTTTTTCTAGGTTTTACTAATCAAATGGTCTAGCAATCACTCATTCTGTTCAAGTCAACAGAGTAATTATTTATGGAGTGAATTCCACCTCCAACAGATAAGTATCATCTGTAAGAACAAGCTAATCTTCCAGTTAAACAAGCTCTCATCGTTATCCCCTTCTTTCGCAATCATAGCATCAACAAAGAAAGAGGCCAACCATTAGTTTTGATGATGACAATTTGATAGGAGTTGACATCGACTGAAACGACCCATTGATCATTACTACAGGAATAAGGTTGTACCTTGTCAAAAGGACTTTTATTGATCAAGGAATAGATCAAGATTTTTTTTAGGATGTCTTCCAATGAATGGGCTAAATGCCTTCCCACCATACCATTACCAAAACCACTTTTCACATGGTCAAACTCCTATCTCCTTACAATGCCATCTTAGGCTGCCCTAGTTTGAATGGTCTCGAAACACTACCAAGCACAAAATACATGAAAATCAAGTTTAGCACACCTTTAGGGGTTGCGACACTTCATGGTGACCCCAACCCATCAACCATCACCATAGTGGAAAAAGAATGAGAAATTCTCTCAATAGACACCTTGGAACTTAAAGATGACATTGAACAACTATCCAGGCCTCAACCTGGAGAGAAAGTGATTGAAGTCCTTATCACAGATGTGCCTGGAGAAACAGTCTAAGTTGGAGCCCACTTATCGGCTTGGCAATATTCTAAAGTATATGCCTGGTTCTTAAAAGATATGTCAGGTATCCACCCTTTTGTTATAGTCCAAAAACTAACTGCAGATGCAAGTCGTAAGCTTATGAAGTAGAAAGGAGGGTATTTGTATTGGAACGCCAATGTGCGATACAAGAGTAAGCCAGAAAACTCCTAATAGCAGAGTTCATTCGAGAAGTAGAATATCCCAAATGGTTAGCTAATGCGATCATGGTGAAAAAGGCTAACGGCAAGTGAAGGATATATGTGGATTTCACCGATCTCAACAAAGTATACTTGAAGGATAGTTATCCGTTTCTCAACATTGACAAGCTGGTAGACAACTCATTGGGTCACCAACTCTTGAGTTTTATTGACACATACTCCGGTTATAACTAGATTCGCATGGCCCTTGAGGAGGAAAAAATCAATTTCATGACGAAGTTCAGCACCTACTTTTATAAAGTCATGTCATTCGACATCAAGAACGCCGAAGCAACTTTCCGGTGATTGGTCAACAAAGTCTTTAGTAAGTAACTCAGTAGAAAAGTATTAGCTCTTTTATGATGGTTTGAAAAGGTCCAAGAAATTTGCGTGGACACCGTAGTGCCAAGCAATGTTTGAACAGCTTAAAGAGTACCTCGCATCACCCCCGCTACTATCTCGGCCTATTCCTGATGAAAAACTCTACTTTTACCCCTCCATTTCTGATCGAGCACTCTGTTTTATTCTTGTAAGGCAAGAATTCGTAGCACAAAAGCCGATGTACTACATTAGCTGTATACTTCAAAAGTCAAAAGTTAATTACAAACCAATCAAGAAGATGGTGTTTGCTTTAGTGATTATGTTAAATGCCTCCGACCTTACTTTCGAGCCCTATACAATTGTGGTGTTAACCAACTAACCTCTAAAGCAAATTATATAGAATAGGGAAACCTTAGGTTAACTCACTAAATAAAGTATCGATTTAGGTGAATTTGACATCAAATATCATCTGAAACCAACAATCAAAGGCCAAGCCCTTGCTGATTTCATCCTCGAATGTATGCTCCCGACACCCTTCAAGCAAGCCCCTGCTGATGATTGAGAAGAATACCCATTATTGGAATGGAACCTTCATGTGGATGGGTTATCGAATTCCTCAGGAAGTGGAGTCAGACTCATTCTCGTAGGATTAGATGATTTTAAGACCAAATATGTCCTTCGCTTCAATTTTCAAGCAATTAACAATCAAGTCGAATACAAGGACCTCCTAACCAGGTTGCAAATTGCGACATCACTAGGACCCCAGAACATAGGGTTCTTCACCGATAGCCAATTAGTCGTTAAGCATATTAAAGGAGTTTATGAAACTAAGGAGCCGACGATGGTCAAATACTTGTCCAAGTTATGCGAGGAAGTAAGCAAGTTAAATAAGGTGGACATACAACAAATTTCTCTATCAGAGACTGCACGAACCATTATGCTCTCCAAGCTAGCCAGCTACGACTCGGTTGCACCGACTGGACAATCTATATCGAAAGCCTATCGTATCTGAGCATCAATGAATCCAAGCAAATCCTATTGGCAAATAGTTCACCAAGTTGGAAGGACCCCATAAAGGATTATTTGAAACATAAGTAACTGCCAAGTTCACCTTTTGAGGCCACCAAATTAAGACACAAAGCCACTTACTATGCTATTATCAATAAAGACCTTTACAATAAATCCTTTACCCATCTGTACTTAAATGCTTGACACCTAAAGAAGGAAATTATTGCTTAGAAAAATCCATGAAGGGATATGCAGCAACCACTTAGGCACTTGGAATCTAGCAAACAAAGCTCTCTGACAATGCAACAAATGTAACTACTTCTCATCGTTACCATGCCAGCCTTCGACGGAACTCTATCCGATAGTAAGCCCATGACCAGTTACATAGTAGAGAATAGACAACCTTGGCTCATTCCTACCAGCTATCGGACAGCAAAAGTTTCTAGTCATGGCAATCGACTACTTCACTAAGTAGGTGAAAGCTGAACCAGTAGCCCAGATCACTATCGGCAAAATATGAAATTTTGTGTAGACGTGTATCATTACTAGATTCGGTGTACCTCGCGTTCTAATTACCAACAACGGCAAATGGTTTGACAATAAAAACTTCCATTACTTCTGCTGCAAACTGCAAATCTAGTATCGTTTCAGCTCTGTTGAGTACCCACAAACTAACGGCCTCGCCAAAATAACAAACCAAATAATCCTACAAGGACTTAAGGCTGTAATAGATGAAGTCAAAGGTTGTTGGATAGATGAGCTCTACAGCATCCTCTAAACCTATTGGACAATGCCCCAGAGGGCAACGGGAGAAACGTTACTCAGTCTAACTTAGGGTTATGAAGCAATGATATCGGTGGAGATTGGTATCCATTTACTTCGAATAGATCAATGCAAGTATGGACGGAATGAACTCGCATTATGTGAATGGTTAGATTTGCTTCCAGAACTATGAGAAACTGCATTTGCTCAAATGGCAGCTTATCAACAGTAAATGGTACGTTATTAGAACGCATGAGTAAAAATTAGAGTGCTCAAACTAGGAGATTTAGTTCTCCGTTAAGTATAAGCTATTAGACAATCCCAGTGAGGGGTAAGTTAGAACCCAACTGGGAAAACCCGTATCAAATACGTTTGGTGGTACGCCCAGGGATGTATCGACTCAACCATCTAGACGATTTGGTCATGCCAAGAATGTGGAACTCAGAGAACTTGCATATCTATCACTAGTAATTTTTATGACTCACTTGTTTTGATATTTGTTTTTTCTCGGTTTATCAACATGGAGTACTATTTCTTATGAATGACGCTCTCAATTAAATGAATGTGTAATCAATAAGAGATGTATCTCTCTAACAGGTAGGCACGGCCTAATCCTTCCATTGAACAAATATGCCTTCAATAAGGGAAGCATCTCCCTGACGGGTAGACACGGCCCAATCTCTCTATCGAACGAACGTGTCATTATTGAAGGATGTATCTCTCTGATAGGTAGACATGGCCTAACTTCTCAATCAAACGAATGTGCTGTTAATGAAGGAAGTACTCCTGCCTGGTAAGCACAGCCCGCCTTTTTATTTAAACACACCAGAGCATTTCGGAAGGAAAAAAGGCGCTACACATGATGAGTAGGCAAGTCAACCATCTCATCAATCAAGTTACTCGCTCGATGATGCACCTCCAACATTGGCATTCCAAGATTGAGCACAAATAAGACTATTTCCTCCAATCAAGACAAGATTGACATGTTAGTAACAAAATTTTCTTTTTATTTCAAAAGCAGTAAATACATATTGGAGTACATAGTTGGGTACAACACAATAAAAGGTTTACACATTCCTAAGTTGGACAAGATTACGTCAAAAGGAAAACCCGAAAAAGAAAATGTAACTATGAGTATCTTCATCTTCCCAAGCGAATTAGCCCTTTGAATCTAGAGGCCTTCTCCTTCTCACGAAAGTGACCTATGTCTTCCTCAACATACTTGTGGATGAATTCTACGAATCTCACAACCCATATCCAGCACCTAGTAATTGAAATTAGAAAAACAGCTAGATGCTGAAAGGAAGCTGGGAAGGACTTTGTAGCCCATCGAGTTACTCTCAAGCCTTAATAACAAAAGAGCGCAAGAGCAATGATGACCTGTAGAGAGCCCAGCTAGAACACTCCGAGAGAAGATCATCATAGTAGTAGCCTATGACTTGCCTAATTGATATAAGGGGACCCTGTACTTGTAACTTTTGCCACCACCACTTTTTCGAAAGCCAAACCCACAAAAAGGAAAAAGTTACCTTTTAACTTTGAATACTCAAGAAAAACATGACTTTTCCCTCACGAACGATAGTCTTGGATCCAACCTCCCATTGTCATATGTATATATAGTTCAAAATGGGGAACCGTATCACCAAATCTCCTGCGGGTCAAAAAAATATTCTACATTTGGTGACCACATCTCACCTCTAACGTTTCTCATTGCACCTTTTCTGCTTACCTATAACACTTCATGCCCTTTCAGTTTCCCTAATTACTGTTGCATTTACTTGTATCCTACCGACAATATTGCATTTAATGCATTATATTGGTATCTCTCTGTATTCTTATCCGTTCAATATTAATCCTGAAGTCCTTCCTACGGAACGATGTTAGGAGTAATGGGCAAGTGATGAAACATAACCCAAAGGCTCATTATCATAAAATTTAAGCCCATAATCCAATGGAATGTAGGAACGGGATGAACCTCCCAGTTTGGTGAACATGGCCCACTCTCTCGGTACTCGTCGATCAAATCCTTCTCGATGGAAGGCTAACCGGTCCCAAAACCTCCTCGGTGTTCAGTATTTGGTCAACTTGGAACAATATTCATCTTTCCTTAAATCACAAAAATAATATCCCGTAATTAGCAAGGCTGACCGTCCCAAAACCTCCTCGGTGTTCAGTATTTGGTCAACTTGGAATAATATTCGTCTTTCTTTAAATTACAAAAATAATATCTCGTAATTAGCAAGGAGATTTTGAATATTAATCGATAAGAAAAGGAATCCCTTAACAATTAGAGTTTTCTTTAACTGAAAGGATTCTGATTTTTTTCAAAATCTTTTGTTAAGCATCCCATGATTAGGGACACTTTTATATAAAAACTAAGGTTTCAACACCTTGAAAGCATACGAGACTCATACAGGCAACCTATATAAACATCATAAGGTTATCGGTTAGGTATATTCTTTCAACTTTACACTTAACACATAAAAGGATACGTAGAGCCCTCTCGCTTTTTCATTATGTTTCTATTTTCAAAAACCGCCCTCTAACTTAAAAATCGGAGTTTTCCTATTGTAGCATTCTCTAGTAGCTCTTTGCAAATTTCATCAGTCAGACAGTTCAGCAATCACTCATCTTGTTCAAGTAGAGGAAGTAATTATCTATGGAGTGAAATCGACTTCCAACAATAATAATTCAATAATTTTATTATTTTACTCTTAAAGTAAATGAAATGAAGTAATTTTGGAGAAAGTGATTCTTGATAATTAAAATCAAAGCAGTAAATATTCTTCATTTTACACAGTTTGGTAATTTTGTCACCCAAAACATGAATAAATAAAATGAAATAAAATTAAAGTGGGAAACAACCCCAGCGTGGAGCACATGATAAGAAACAAAATTAGATCACTTGGATTTATGAAGCGCAACAAAAATGGACTCGATCCATCTGATTTAACGCGTACCCAAAACGGAGACGGAGACGGAGAAGATGGTGGTGAAGCCCAACATCTTGTTATGTATTTCAATGGCGGTGTTCATCTCCCTGTTACCTCTAGTCATTTCATCGTCTTCTTCCCCTGAAGCCGTCTTCGTCAAGAACACCATCTCCTCTCACCCGATCGTCATCTTCTCCAAAATTTATTGCCCGTAACTAATCTCTCTCTCTCTCTCTCTCTCTCTAGATCTGATATTTGGTGTTTGCCCTCTTTAGTCCCTGACTTTAGCTTCACTGTTCGTCTTAGAATGGAAACACTCTCATACATATTTGTGAGCTCTGATAAATTCCCCATTGTTTTATTGCTCTCGAATCTTGATGCCCCAAAATTTGATGCCTTTTTTTGGGGGTATTTTGTGGTATTTCTTGACTTGGATTTTTTTAAGGGAAATTAAATCAGAGTGTTTGATTTGAGTTCATCTGTTTCTGTTCTGCTTGGAGTCTGTCAGACTTCTTGTTAATGCTGCTTGTGTAGGTACTGCAATAGGGCTAAAGCTGTATTCAAAAAGTTGAACAAAGTCCCACATGTTGTAGAACTCGATCAAAGAGGTTTGTGTTCTGTCTGTTCTGAATTCTGTGCTATTTGACGTTGGCATTGGCAAGCGATTTATTGTTTTCAATAAGTAATCCATTTGAATAATTATAACGCATAAAATGTTTTTCTTTTAGTAGTGATGCGTCCTTTTGTTGGTTTTCTGAGTTGCATTTTAGGTCAATAAGGTAGTAATTTAACTTGGGATTTCCGTGTACTAAGTTACAGCAACAAAAATGGGTTTATTTTAGTTATGAAGCTAGTTTCAAAATCCTGACTCGATGGTGTTCCTGTTGAGTGGGTGTTTGCAACAAACGAGAATTGAAGTGGTGAGAAGATGTCTTTTCCTTTCTTTTCTTTTCTTTGTTTTTTCTTTTTCTTTTTTTGTTGTTTTTGTAAAGAGGTGGAAATAGTGGAGAATCTCCTTTCTCATTGTGATTAGGCTGGACTGTGGTCCATATTATCTCTCTCACCAGTTTTTGGTTTCAGTGGACGGAAAGGAGTAGGATAACCTTCGACAGGTTTTAAAAGCCCTTTTTATTCATGTTTGCTTTTGGTTTTTGCCAATTTGTTTGTTCATCTTTTTACATTGCTTTGTTTATTGATTTCTTTTCAGAGCTAAAGGCCATATCCTTTTTTCTCTGTCTTTGTGATTTTCTTATGCATGCTATCCTTTTGTATTCTCATTGCATAGCTTAGCAAGCACTCTCCTCCCCCCTCACAAAAAAAAGGGGTCAGTTGCTTGTGGTTGCAGTGACATAAATAAAATAAAAAAATAATGTAATCTCTCACTGGAAAGCATCATGACATTGTTATTTTTCTCATCTCTCTGTAAATTTCCATCCAACCATCTTATTTAGGGAAAATGAGCTACACCAAGGAGATGCAAAAGCTAATGATTAAGAGGATACAAGTGCAGGCATGTTCCTTAGCATCTTATGGTTATGGATGGTCACCAACAAGTAACACCACCTCTATAATCAGGTGAATTCAATATGTTACTGTTACAAAGAGCGAAGGTCTCCTAAATCGCAAATATGATTTCCAGCTCAGTTAGAAGTTTTGTCTTTCCATCCAAATGCACAACTAATTGTGGTATATTGATCAAAGCCTTTACGTTTCCAAGAGATATTATAGATAAGCGCGAGTGTAGCAGTACCAGCTGTTGAAAAGGTTTGCTAAGAAGATAAGCAAATTAATCCCAAATAATTGATGTTTCCTCTGCCTTTGCCAAAATTGTCTCTCGTCTTTCAAAGACTTTGGTCTGAATTTGTGAACCTCTTAGTTTCAAAATATGCATGTGCTTGCCACTGCTCTTTTCTTGTCCTTGGAAGTTACAGAACCTTAATCTCTCTACTTTGAACTGAGCACCACATCATTGGGTTACTTCTAGCCTCTAGGAGTAGGTTGATTGAGCAAACCATAAAGGAAATGCTGCAGAACTGGCTGTAGGTTTATATTTCAAACCATATAGTCAAGTCGAGCAGTTGCAGTTCACCAAGAAGAAAATCCTCTGAACCCCTGGAGCCAAGCATCCAATCAGGCCGCCAATCTTGCGGAAAATCCTCTGAATCCCTAGAGCCAAGCATCGAATCAGAGAGAGAGAGAGAGAGAGAATATTTAAGTTTGTGGCTTTCTGATGAGTTGATTTTCCTTTCGATACCCAATTGTCATCTGCCTATTGTTTGATAGATTCCACATGTGTGGCAGTTGCATTTTAAATCATAAGAATTTACATTTAACATCATGTGTTAACTATAAATATATACATCAATTGAAAAGTTTCTATTTTATGTTAATCTTGCCCAGAATAATTGAGTTATATTAGAATAGAATGCACTATTTTGTGAGAAAGACGCAAGATGTAGTTTTATTGGAAATGAGCTCCACTTAACATGCTTTGTATACTCGCAAAATGATTGATTGAATTTGAAATAACAATGTTCTTAAATGTTAAAAATTATCTTTGCGGTCGCTAAAATGCCAAAAAATGGGGAAAAAAAAAACACTTCTTAGCCCAAATATATTGTCCATCCTAGCTCTATGATCTCTTGATCTACTCCTGAGCTACAGATCCTAATTCTTTTGGAGGCATGTGAACTGATGGGCTGTTTGATGAATTCAAAGAATATGCATTGAATTGATTATGTGCTAACCTTAAGTATTGAAAAATGAGCTGCTAGATGCGTAAACCTATGAATTAGCAAAACAGAGTGCTCAATTATATATATATTTTTTAATCACTACAATGTTTCAATGATGCAAATACAAGTAATTTTCAGCATTTAGCAGTCCCAAAAATCCTTGGTGAATTTATTTGCCCCTTTCCTTTTAGTGCTTCAACTTCTATAGTTTTCAGAGTGTGCTGTTAAACATGCTTAATACTAAAAATTTAGCATAAAGCTAGATTTTTATATTAAGCTGGTTATCAAGAATACCCTACGGCATTTCTTGGTCATTGTCTGGATGTGTAGCCTGGTGTTTGCATGGTCACTATGTCTTAAATCTTTGGGAGAATAACTAAAACCACCTAAGTTTGGCCGAACTACACTTTGCATCCAGTAGTTTGAAATCTTACACTTCTACTGTTAAGCTATTGGTGTCAATGCTACCAATAGTTTGGAAATCTGAGGATGCCCTTGGTATAAAAAGTCTTTTCTTTTTTCTTTTGAATACTTTTTTTTTTTTACCATCTTCTCTCCCTCTTCTATCTTCCATCTTCCTTCTTCCTTCTTACTCATTTCTTCTTTCTTCTCCGAAGTCACGGGGAAGGGGATGGGCATGGGTAAAGAAAGGAAGAACTATGACAGTGGAGTGAAACTGAAAGAAAGAGAGGTTGTATTATGAGTGGAAATCATTTCTTTATCAGTGGTATGCATTCTATTATAAGTCTTATTTGTCATATATATTTTATTTTCATTCATTCTGGTTTTACTTCTTTTATGGAGGGCATGAGTACTTCAAAATTGTAGTAGAGTAAGCTGGTGAATTCATTCTCAAGTTAGTAAAGTGGGATTAAAATTATTGATGTTTGTTAGTGTTGGTCTTAAAATTACTCACATAACCGGGTGAAATCATTCTCAAGTTAGATTGTACCCATGTAACCTGGTGAAATCATTCTCAAGTTATATTTTGCATCACATTTTCAGCTTGCATTGCCCCAAAACACCAGGGCATATTGTCTCCTTTTTGTCGGTTGTAGAACTACATAAATCATCAATAAGTTGGACTCAAACTTGTTAATGAATGTATAACTTATAAGACAAGCAAGCACTTTTTAAGGTCTGAAGCAAATTAAACAGATTGGAATCCTAAAAAAAGTGCGCTTTGTAAAAGGAATAACGTCATGTCAAATTTTGTACTTCTGTCAGGTTGTTGCAGGAGAGAGTTCCAGTCTACCTAAAATAAATGAATAAATGAACCACATTGGGGACTGCAGTGATGCATTTGAAAGATTTTAAACGATTTATTACCATTTAAACATTGAAGTTGCAGATGAATTGTGATTGCACATTACAGAGATTGACCTGTGCTGCAATTCGAAGAGTTAATTACTTGTGTTTTAAATATTATGTATTGTGTGAAATCGAGTTATTGAACAAGAGGGTTTTGCTGTAATTCACCTCCTTTTATTTTTTCTTTTTCAAATCATTTGCTTACATGCAGTAGCTAATCACTATGGCTGAGCCTCATAAAGATAATCAAATAAAATTTGGCTGTCTTCCACAGATGATGGCTCAAGCATAGAGGACGCCCTTAGTGAGATTATTGGTGAGCGTACTGTACCACAAGTGTTCGTTGATGGGAAGCACATTGGAGGCTTCGATGGTGATTTATATCCCTAACCTTATCCATTTTTATATGCTACAAAATTCTTTTAGTACATTTAGTTACCTATAAAAATATTGATGCATTTCCTATTTCAGACACTGTTAAAGCATATGAAAGTGGAGAATTGGCTAAACTTCTTGGCATCTCTACTGAAGATGAACATGAAGATCTTTAGGCCGTATATTTCAATTGATATATCCATGGAGCAAGGCAATGCAGGAAAGTCTGTGAGAGGCATGGTTGTTCCCCTTGATACTTATTATTTTTTTTTTTAAATCATAAAATAGATTGTAGACCTAATGTTCAACTGCTTGTGAAAACTTCCTTAGAAAGTTGTTAGCATATGGAGTCACCAGTTCATGCTTATGGCCTTGTCCAACCTCAAGCTAGAGATATTATCTCAGGCTTGCATTTTTAAATAAGATGGCCGAAGCCTAGCATGTGTCTCCGCCTCCTTGTCTTTATGTACTTTGCAAGGAATTGTTGATCAAAATCAATACTTCTCATCTGTGGATTAATTAGACACTCCATTTCCCTGCTAGTGGCTTGGCTAATTGAAATTTCAAATTCATATTGCTTGACAATAAAGATCTTTTTACTTGCACAATGCTGGAAAAATAGATGATAGCATTGGTGCGGTGGGCATGTGAATCAGAATCATTAATTTCTACACAGCAAGTATGTCAGGTACAAGTTATTCTAATCAAGTGGTCTAAACTGGCATGGCCGTTTTCTGCAACCTGCTTGAACCAGCCAGTTTTATGGACATTGGTGGGGCCTTTGTGGAGCCTTGCTAAAGGGCCTAATTGGCAATGCTGTGAGCAACAAAATCTACTTTGTTATCTGCAGTTAAATTTCTCTTCATCTCTGTATAGGGTATGATGTATATATACAAATTTACTTTGGCTTTGAAACTTGATCAGACAACCATTTTTGCAGGTTGCCCATTATTGATCATAGCCAGGACCTATGTTTGCATAGATAGTGCAATTATGTTAAAATAGGCTCATTTTGTGTTATGTGTTTAGTTCTTACCACCCTTCTGTTATGTGTATCTGGTGAGATTATTATATTTAAAAGATCATCAACTGAATTTTCTTCTAGGAGATGTGTGATGAATGTATCTCTAAGTTGTTTATGCTTTAATCGTTTTAATATAGAGTTTTTCATTATGGTCTTAAAAGATTCTTCTCATTCGAGTTTCACATCATGATTTTTTTTTTTTTTTTTTTTAAATTCATGCACGCAATCTTATAAAAGGTGTGGATTTGAGACAAAGAATAAAAAGGAAAAAAAAAAAAAGAAAAGTTGAGAAGATGTTTTAGAGAAAAATATGTGAAGAGGAGTTATAGATTGTTATAAGAGTTTATACTCATTATACCAACGTAGATTTTTCTACAGACAAATGGAAGCTTTAATTATAAATATTGTAAAAAGAGTATAGACTTTTATTATCCATTTGAACGGTAGTAATGCAATGTGTCGTCGTTTTAAATCCTCCACCCTTGAAACTCTTGTCATCCTCTATCTCATGATGTTGTATTCTTCTTCTTTTTTTTTTTTTTGGGTTGAAATGTTGTATTCTTCTGTTGCTCCTTGCTCTCGTCTTTTCTCTCATGTCTCTCATTCACTTGTTACCTCACTCTTAGATCTAGTTGCACGAGTGAAAATTCTCGACTTCCCTCGCTAGTTGCCACCGCTGTCCTCATTGCTATTACCAACTTTTTCACCGGCTACACTTTGCTGTCAAAAGTTCTTTTTCTTTGCATCCCATTACTTTTTGCTCTTCGCATCTGAAGTGATCCCGCTGCCATCATCCGATCATTGTTGATTGTTGATCTCTGATCATCCCACATAACCAAGTACTGCTGTGGAATTTGTGCCTGGATTGGTGTTAGGATTTTCGTTGGGGTGATGTTAAGAAGAGGATTTTGGGCATCGTGAGATGGAGATGATGTGAGAAGTTATTAATTTCAATTATTAGATTTGTTAATCTTAATGATGGGGTTACGTTTTTTTGTAATTTGCTTCTCTCAGGCGGTGGATTTTCTTTTGAGGTTAAACTTCTCATGATGAAATCAAAATTAATGGGGATTTTGAAATTTTGTTTTACTGGCTTTTTTTTTTTTTTTTTTTTTTCTAAATTCACGATGATTAGACTTAGGAACCCAAGTAATATGATTTGACTGCAAGAGAATACGTCAGGTTCTTGTGAGGATTTCATATGTGAGATTAGGGAAACGGGACTCCCAATCATTAGAAAATCCACTCTACCATTCGAAAGCCCGAGTTCTTGTGGTGTTGAACATTGTAAGGTTCCTTTGACAAAGTTATATAAATTTCATCGAAATGTAACCGTGAATCACTCCCTAGTGTTGTTGAATAGGTCTTCACAATGACCAACATTGTTCCTCCTCTACACAACACTAGACTACAAAGTCCGATGGACACTTCCATCAAATATACTAACATATACTACCAAGATGGAACAAAGGTTTAAATATTTAAGGCAACTTCACAAATAGCTCTAGTTATAGATTCAAATCACGATTGCAATTGGGGCTATAACAGTATCAATAATAGCAATTATTAAACATAATATTAACTGAGTTGGGTAGTTTTTGGGAAAAGCTTTCTTCCTCTTCCTCTTCCTCTGCTCATCTCTATTTGATATGGCATATTTTCTTATTCTTGTAATATTTCTCATCTACCAATTCCACAAAAAGGTAGGATTTTCTAAAATGTAATAAAAAATTTCACCATAAATGACCCATAAAAATTAATAATCCTCTATTTGAGACAAGGCTCTTTGAAGTTGCATGGAGTTGGTGAAAATTAGGATCTTCGATGGAAAGGCACATAACACCAACTTTAGAACTTCTTCTCCACCTCCTCAAGTACATCTACTTTGTAAGTCGTAATGGTCGTTTGCAAATACACTATCCTCATTTTTTAAAGATGTTAATGAGGGTTTTAGGGATATGATTACTCTTAATATTTGTGAGAGAATTTCTAAGCCTAAGATCAATATGTCTAAAATCAGCTTCTTGGCATAAATATTTCTAGCGAGATTCTTAATGGTTTGGCAAGTATTAGTAATGCTGTAAAGAGGAAATGGCATATTTCCCACTCACGGTTTCTTATGGGGTATTCTAAGAGTGTTCAATTTTAAGACTGTTAGGGGATAGCACCCATAGAAGATTAGACGGATGGAGAGATTAATCCCCCCCCCCCTAGGTGGGTGTATAAACCTTGTCCTTGCTTGCTTATCTATTATACTCTAATATTTTCTCTTTGTTTAGAATTTTCGTTGAGATAGCAAATAAGATTAATAAATGGATGAGAGATTTTCTTTATTGTGGGAGTCGATTGAGCAAGAAGGAACATTTGGTTTGTTGGGATCAAATGTGTGGACGCAAGTTTGAGGGTGAGTTGGGTCTCGCTAATCTAAAAACATCACTGGGAAAACAAATGGATTTAGAGATTGCCCCTAAAATCTATTTTTCTTTCGCATAGGGTTAGGAGAGAAAGTATAGTCTTCGTCAGAATAGATGCGGTCGGAATGGATGTGATGCCAATACTAGATGTGAGTTTCTCATTTCTATTCGATTGCCGATGGCTCTCATTGTTTTCTTCTTTTAGGATTCATGGATAGGTGACCCAGTGATATTTTTCTTTTTTTCGCCTGTATAGTTATTCAGAATTCACTTTGCTCTTATAAAAAAGAAATTTATAATTGGAAGAGATGTTAATCCTTCTGGAATTTACAAATCTTAACAATAAATAAATTGTTGAGTTTTCTTCTTTTATCTGTTCCATGATAATGAACCTTCTCCTCATATTCCTTATACTAGGGCTTGGATTCTTGATTTTTCGAGGGTGGAGGTTTACATGTAACAAAATTATTTCATCATCTTATCGGTTTTACCCAAAGTCCTCCATTCTAATTAAACAATTTTGGAAAGAAGGTTCCTACTATGATCAAGACTTTTTTTTAATCTATATTATTTAATAAAATTAATGCCATGGCTCTTCGAAAGAACTATCTCCGTAGATGTATATGTCATATGCTACACTAATTTTAAAAATAGCATTCACTTATTTTTTCCTTGCTCTATTATTATAAGTGATGATAAAGTTTCTGAAAGAATAGTCTAGTGGTACAAATCTCCCTCTCCAATTTGATCCCATATTCAAATTTTTGCCACAAAGGAGTCCCTCATTTATTCTTCAAGAAATTTAGAGGTCTTGGAGGGAAGGAAGAAGCTCACTCGTCATGGAAATGCATGCTTTTGGCTGTTGCATAGTTTATTTAGAGAGATAGAGACCTTTGAAGTTTCTCTATCATGGGACAAATTTATTTTTTATATTTCTTTATTGGCTCGTATTTTGAGAATTTATAAAAAATTATAATTTCAAAGATCTGGAAAAGAATCCAGAGAAATTTGATATTAGTCTTTTATATTATTTTGATTCGTGCCTTTTTGTTTTCTAAAATTTTCTTCTTCAAGAGTCTCTGTGCATTCTTTTTTATATTTAATATATTTTTCTATGGAAAAAAAAATTGTAAACACCATTAAATGCATTTAATAGCCAATTTAATCCAATTAAGTGAGAGATGCAAGTTCAATCCTATTATTGTGTGAATGGCATCATCTGTGTAACTTCATCCCATATTTGTTTGCTACATAACAAAAAAAAAAAAAAAAAAATGGTATTTGATGTGTGATGTGGATTTTTGAGTATAGTATTTCCATCGTGTAATTGGGTATAACCACAACTGATACCATCATGCATGGGTTGATATTCACTGCTTCCAATATGGTTCCATAAGAATTCCATGGATGCTACATATGCATGTTTTTCAACCAAACAATAAAGCTAAAGAAAGCTATCTTAGTAAATTCCAAATTGACGTTAAAGTCAAACCCTATAAAGAAGAGAGCCTGATTTGGTGAGACTTGTGCAGATAAGTCTGTACGATGTTGTATAATAAACATAGTTAATAAAAGATAATTCTTAAACTGGTTGTCTGAACTCTAAAGTGATAGATACGATGAAGAAGAGCAAGAGCAGAAAAAATATTGAGCACATGATAAAAGTATGTGGTTATAAGTTTTTATTTGTGTTTATTTGTGTTTATAGGGATTTAGCATGTGACATTTGTTCGGTAGCAATACAAAGTTTAGTTATATTTTGATGCTTCTTTTATACATAAAATGTAACTAAAAAAAAAAAAAAAAAATATTAACAAACTCAAATCAAATCTGATAAAAGATAAATACCTAATCACTAATAATAATAAAAAAAATTAAATCTCTAACAAACTCATAAGTCCTAATTACTTTAACCAGCAAATTTAGCAACAACCTTATCTGCAACTGTTGAGGCATATCACATTAACAAGCAACCTTAATTGCAACTGTTAAGGCATATCACATTAACAATCCTCCTTATATTGGAAGCTATAGACTCCCAATTTCTTTCTCAAGAACTCAAATCTGGTTCGGGAGAGGGCCTTCGTGAATATATTGGCTCACTAGTCACAGGTTTCGCAATATAGCAAACATACTTCCTATTTGCCTCGAGTGCTTCAGCCAATTCATTCTCAAGCAACATCAACTTTGATGAGGTATCATTGGTAGCACCTCGGGCATTTCCATGAACACCCTTTTTAGCAATATTCTCAGCATATGCCAGTTTTTCTTCCTTCATCAATGTTGGAAAATGGGGTGGGTCTGCCCATGAGGTCAACCCGCCTCAACATTCCCTTTTTTTTTAATGTTGTGAGGGAGGGAATGGTTATTGAAAAACCATCCCCTCAACTCCCTCATGTCCCAAAAAGGAAACCTCCCCTTCTCTCAATTTTTTTTGGGATAACACATTTGTTTAAGGATTTACCCTCTTTTGGGGTGGCGGGAAGAACAAAAACAAAAGGTTTGAATAAACCATTTTTGGGTTTGAGACCAAGTCACAAAGAGTGAGATTATCTCCCATTTGAGAAACAAAAAAGGGCTTGAAGCGTTGATCATTATTATCAAATGGCATTTGAATTGCAAAAAAATAGAAAATAATCCAATTTCGTGATATCTTCTAAATCGAGGATACCGAATTGTCAGAAAAAAATAAATGATTTTAACTTAATTTAGATCCAACAATTTCTACATATAAAAAATATTTGTTGGTTTATATGAAAATCTTCATTTGTATCAAAGTCATTTAAGGTGTTTCGTGTCTCTTTAGTTGGGTACTAAAAATGAAAATGTCAAGAATAATTTTTAAAATTCATTAATGGAAAATTGAAAATGGCTTAATGGGATACTAACAATTTTATACAGTAGGATACTTGTTGCATGAGGATAAAATCTGTAAAATTTTGCATGCATCTGATGAGTACATTAAGAGATACAGCAAATCCTATCCGAAACTTAATGTACTTGGATCTATAACAATATTATATTTCATGATATGAAATTTATATGATTAGATTTTTCTTGAAAAATACTTTCTAATCATATAAAGAAAGCGAAAAATGGTTTAGAATTGAGAGAAATATGACCATTCAAAATTTGGATCAAAAACAAAAAAATGGAAAAGATGATGAACAGTATCTAGCCAATCTCACTCTCGGCTGTGGCAAATAAGATCCACCCCCTAGGCTAAAAACTTCAAATTGAAAATCCGAGAGCATCAGAGATATTGAAAATGGGGGATAGCCAAAATTTCGGAGCCATCCTTGGCTGAAAGCCCCCGTTTGGCCGAAATGTTTATCGGAATAATTTTTTGTCCCTTTGGATTTTTTGTAATTATTAATTTATTTTTCAGATTGGAAAAATATTTTTTATTATTTTTTAAACTTAAAAAATTGTATAAAATTATAGAAAAATTATTTTCGGTGCATAAAAAATTATGAAAATTTTCACTTGTGTTAAGAAAATTATTTTCTTAATTTTGGTTACATGGATGAAGATTTTTTTTTGCATTCATAATTTGTTTGAATTTTTTGCTCAGTTATTTAATTTCAAAATTTTAATTTTTTTAACATAAAATTGTTTTAAATTTGAACAAATATTTATAAAAATACACTGAAATTTATTTTGATATTACGATTGACAGCGTATTAACCTAATATTGTTCCAATTTTTAGGGAAAATGATGATAATCAGAAGTCTTTTTGATAGTGTTCCGGGCCTTTGGAGAGGAGAGAGATTCGAAAAATTTAAAGTATTTGATGATATTAGGTCAAATATTGATTTATAAGATGGACCCATCTCATATTTACTCATTTAGAATTTCTTAAATTAGGTCATTTTTTTGGGAGGATGAATGCCTAGAAAAAGAATATGATTTTTGACAATGTGAGATCCATATTAATAGAAATGTGAAGGGTCAAGAATCTAGGACCCAAACGAAGAAAAAGTTATCCCATAGTATGAATAGTACTAATCCACGTACTAAAGGAGATTTTTCTCCTATGGATACACAATCCAAAGGGGTGGTGAATATGTTTACTCGAATTGACATATTGTGAATTAAAATAATAAATTTGCATGTTTTCTTTTATGCACTATAGTTGTTTGTTTGAAATATGATTATATGCCAGAAACTTTTTAAGTTTTTATATATATAAAGTTTTTACTGAAAATATGATTGAAAATATTTGTTATTTTTCATATGATCATACATGTAAGAGAAAACGATAATATTTAAATACTTTGTGTATTTAAATGAAAATTTTTTATTGGTAGAATTTGAGTAATTTTCATACAAAATTATAATATTATTTAAATACTTTATGTATTTAAGTGGGAGGATTTTTGGTTGGCAGAATTTTAATAATTTTTACCTAAAATCTATTGAATTTTGTAGTTTTACATTAAATTTGTGATGGTAATATATTAGAACCATAGATGATGATTGAGAACGTAGTGAACTTTTGATTGTATATCTAATGTTGACCCATCATGAATATTAATTTCAAAACACAAAATTATATGTATAATATGAGTATTAAAATAAGTGTCCGGCCTCTTGGAAACCCAAACTATAGCATCAAAATCTATTATTAGAGATTTTGAATAGAGATGACAAATTGAATGGTGATAATGAAGAGATATGACGTCATAAAATTTGATATGTGCTAAAAGAACAAGATATTTTGGAATGTATCAAACATGTCATTTAGGATCTTAATGTGGGCAATATATGACTGCTCATGATATCTGGGTGTATCTCATGGTAAAACATAGAGACACCAGTAACTCATTTTAGACAAATGACCATAATGTTTGATATATATAAAAAGTGATATCGTCACAGTATCAAACAATATTTAAGAGTCATATCTAACATGATTAGAGAGTAATAATCAACTGGTCATGTTCCCTTTGATAAATAGAAAATTCAAATTTTGATCTGATCCCTTCCTGTCAAGTGGAAGTACCTGAAAGTCAGTTTGACTCACAATGACAATATGAAGACTTTCTTGAATGTTGCTCACCACGTTGAGTTTGAGGATGAGCGAATTGGAGCTGTAAGATTCACAGCTGATACTTTTGTTATAGATTCTAGTTCCAAGAGAGTTTCAGACTCTAAGTGTGAAAGGGACTAAAACGAAAGCAAGAAAGGAAAGAAGAATGAAGAAAGATTACAAAAGAACAACTCTGAAGATAAGAACAGACTAAAAGACACTTGAAGATTTCGTCGAATGCCTCCTAGTTGGAGATAGATCGGTATGCAGAACAATGCAAAAGAAAAGAAAAGAAATGGAGGTTAAAGAAACAGACACTTATAAATTGAAGTTACAAAGTAGCCGAACTCTTATTTTATGAGATGTTCTCTGCGTGCCTGAAATACGATAGAATCTTATTTGTTCTTGTTCTTCTAGAACTTGGCTATATTTTTTGAACTTTTAGAAAGATAAGGTGAATTTTCAACTGAATGACATGTGTTGGTTCAAGATAATTTGCAAATGGTTTTATAATTTTGTAATATAATGGATAAATGTTTAACTATTAAGTTAAAATTTGTCATGTTTGCAAAATAATGAGAAAACCATTTGGAACAGCTATTAGGCTAAATTCCATTGTTGTTAGTTCATTCGGATATTTGTGATTCATTGAGTTTGAAGGCAGGAAGACATAGAATTTTGTATTTCATTACGTTCATAGATGACTTCACGCTATTTGGTTGTGTCTATTTAATTTCTCGTAAGTCTGAAACAATTGAGTGTTTTACACGTTATATGAGCAGATTAGAGAATCAAATGGATAAATGGTGTGAATATCTATCAGATCAGATTAAGAATCTGTGTAATGAAAGATACATAATCCAACATTTGAGCATTTCTTAAACACTTAAGCAAAGTGGTGTTATAGTAAAAAAGAATAAGATATTGTTGAATATGATAAAATCCATGATGGTGCGGATTAACTTATCAATTTTCTTTTGGGGAGATATCTTGTTAACTGTGACTTATATTTTGAATAAAGTGTTTTCAAAATTAGTATTATTGACATTATATGAACTTTGGACCGGTAAAAAACCGAGTTTTGATAACTTCAGACCTTGGAGATCGGTCGACTGTATTTAAGGTTTTTCCAATAAGTTTGGAAAATTGGGTTCCTGTGGAAGTAAGAGTATCTTTATAAGATACTCACACCAGTTTAAAAGTTAAGTATTAATTGGTGAACGAGAAAATGGTACTGTAGTAGATATTTGGTCACGGATGTTATATTTTTTGGAGAATGAATTTCCTAACAAAGATAACATTAAATATATAGAGTCTTTATTTGAATTAGTTGATTCAAGAATGACTCTATCTATAGTGGATCATTGGAATGATGTTGATTCCAGTGGGAGGGATCCAAATTCTAACGATCAAATTGAGTCACAAATTTAGAAAAACGTTAAAAAAAGTGTGCCCAGACATTATTTTGAGAATAAATGGTACATATTTATTGTTTCTTCAGAAAATGAAGAAGAGCTTTAAAAGCATATATGAGACTCAATTTAGTCCTACCAAGGATGAATGGATAAAAGCGATAGAAGAAAAAAAAATTAGAGTCATTAAGTTCTAACCATACATTGGAATTGATTGAATTTCTATTGGAACGCAGATTATTGGGAATAAGTAGGTTTTCAAAACCCAATGTAGGGTAGATGAAACTATTGAGAGGTAAAAAACTCAAGTGGTAGTAAGAGATTACACTCTCTAAAAGCGTGTTGATTATGAGGAAATATTTTTATGATAGTGAGATTTACCTCATTTCGCATATTATTAGAAATAGTGGTCAATTTGGATTTAGAATTATGTCAGATGGATGTGAAGATTGCTTTTCTTGGTTGAGAACTTGATGAAGAGTCTATATGACACAACCAAAGGGTTTTTTCATTGAAGGCTAGGAAAATAGAGTATATAAATTGAATAGATCAATTTATGACTTTAAATAGTTTTTTGAATAATTGTATTTAAGATTTCACAAAAGTGTGATATTTTGTGATTTTATCATGATGGATGAAAACCATTATACCCATGTTGAGATGTCCGCTAACAACTTTGTAATTCTATCTCTATACGTCGAGAACATATTGTTAGTCACGAGTGATAAGGAGTATGTCTTTTAGATCTTGAAATGGTTGTGTTCCAATTTTGGGATGAAGGATATGGGTTAAGGCAGATTGAGAATTAAAATCCATAAAGATATTTTCGAGAGATTATTAGAATTATCTCTAGAGTCTTATATTATAAAGATTCTAGAACGATACAAAATTAAAAACTCCAAACCTATTAATAATCCTGTGGCTAAAGGAAATGGTTCAAGCAATACAATGCCTTAAAACTCCTCATGAATAAATGAAATGTTCAGAATATAACATATTAGCACAGTTGGGAGCTTGAAGTACGCTATGATGTGTATTCGTCCCGATATTTGTCATGCTGTGGGTTTGGTCAGCAGGTATCTGTCCAATCCAGGTAATAATGATTAGATTGATATGAATTAGATATTGAGATATTTTAATGGAATTGCAGATTATTTAATTTATAATTTAAGAAATGATCAAGTGTTGAAATAATACACGATAGTGATTGGCGAGATGATTTAGATGAGAGAAAATCTACATCTGGTTATGTTTGCTTGATCAATGATAGCACTATCTCATGAAGTAGCAAGAAACAAAATTGAGTATCATTTCTATAGTGAAAGTGGACTTTGTGGTCTATACTTTCACAGTTCAGGAAATGTTTAGTTGTATAGATTTTTACAATATTTTAGAGTAGTAAACACTTTAGTGGGAGTTATGATTTAATGACAATAAGTCAACTATTGTTTATGCTAGAGTCTTCAAATATGATGGCAAAACCAAATATATAGACACAAAAATCAATCTTGTTAGAGATATGATTGAAAAGAGAAAAATGATACTAAAGTACATGTTTACGCATTTGATGGTAGGTAATTCGTTTACAAAATCAACACCTAAAGACATGTTTGTATAACGTGTTGGATTTCTTCAGTTGCGTAGATTATTATAATAGTACTGTGATTATAATTGTAATCATATACAGAGTATATATGATATAATGTTCATATTCGATAACATTTAAATTTTATTTTTTGTATCCAAAATTCTAGTGTTTACGTTAAAAGTATGTCGGACAAGTTTTGAGATTGGTTTTTTCACACGAGCAATCGCCTTTAATGTCTATGTGAAATGCAGAGATGAGACTGTGTTAATTCGTGGTGGATTAACACACATATATGCCGCCTTAATTAAATACTAAGATAAGATTACCCATTGAGTATACATATGTAGTAATCGAAATAGATTTCCCACAATCCATTGGACTTGTCGAATAGTCAGGTGTGAGTTTTTTTCTTGATATTGTAAGATTTTCTTGAGAACATGTAAGAAGGAAAAATCAAGTCAGGTATTGTGTGCATTTAGACTAAGACCTGTACGATACTTTTTTTTTTTCAGAAATAAGACATACGCTTTCAGATGGGAAGATAACACATCGTACCACGTGTTTTATACCACGTGTACTTATGTGACCATATGGGAAATGAGATGGTGTATCCCTCTTCATCTCATTGTGTGAGATCTGAGGTTCATATTTAACCTCAATTTATACTCTTAGGACTTTTGTCTGTCTACTCCATATTCACAAACCGGTCAATTATATCTATAATTTAGTGTTTAAAGATATAATTGTGAATACATGATTGTGATCGAGTCAAGTATTGTCTTATATTGTTTTTTTAGGGATGAGAGATACGTTGACTATGTCAGATAAAAGAGGTATAGGGTATAACAAAATAAGATATCCTCATCACTACATTGACGATGAACTACTATATATACTTAACCGGTGTATAATTCTAAAACTCTTGATATTCTCATAGGTCACACGATCTAGTTGCTTGTATGAAATTGGTATTTGATTGTAATAATCATGTTGTATGCAAATTTAGCCTTAATGTGCGAGTGAGACATGTTAAAAAATGGGGTAAGTCCACCCATGAGGGTAAACCCGCCCCAACATTCTTTTTTTTTTTAATGTTGTGAGGGAGGGAGTGGTTATTGAAAAACCACCCCCTCAACTCCCTCATGTCCCAAAAAGGAAACCTCCCCCTC
The DNA here is from genome assembly GCA_033439265.1 of Dillenia suffruticosa. Lineage (NCBI taxonomy): Eukaryota > Viridiplantae > Streptophyta > Magnoliopsida > Dilleniales > Dilleniaceae > Dillenia > Dillenia suffruticosa. The sequence continues at coordinate 8,720,033 of JAVTVX010000018.1, read as the reverse complement.
TCTTTCTTAATTTTGTTTGGAATAACACGTTTGTTTAAGGATTTACCCTCTTTTGGGGTGACGAGAAAAACAAAAAAAAGGTTTGAATAAACCATTTTAGGGTTTGAGACTAAGTGAGAAAGAGTGAGATTATCTCCCATTTGAGAAACAAAAAAAGGGCTTGAAGTGTTGATCATTACCACAAAACGGTATTTGGATTGTGAAAAACAGAAGGTGATCCAATTTCATGATATCTTTTAGACCAAGGATACCTAAACGTCCGAAAGAAGTAAATAATTATAACCCAATTTAGATCCGGTAATTTCTGTAAATGAAAAATGTTTGTTGGTTTATATGAAAACCTTTAATCAACCTTAATTCTTCTTCCAAAACTTGAGATGGTAAGAAAGAGATGTATAGCAAGAGAGAAAAAAGGAGAGAAAGAGAAAGAAAGGGGTGGTGAGAGGGGGTAGAAAGGTAGTGGTAGAAAGGTAGTGGAGAGAGAATGAGAGAGTGAAAGCGAGAGGGAGAGACAGCGAGCAAGTGCAAGTAGGAGACAGAAGGAGCAAGAGAGAGGGACAGGGTCAGAGCGAGTGAGACAAAGAAAAGGAGATAGAGGGAGCAAGAGAAAGAGGGAGAGTAACAAATACAGGGGGAGAAGGGGAGAATGAGTGAGCAAGAGAAAGAGAGATGAGTAAAAGAGAGAGGAAGATAAACAGAGGAGGAAGAAAGCAAAGGAGAGAGAAAAAGTGATACAGAGCGAGAGGGGGAAGAGAGAGGGAGAGAGGCAAAGGAGAGACAAAGTGGGAGAGTAGAGAGCAATAGACAATGATAGACAAAAGGAGAGAGGAAGAGAGAGAGAGAGAGAGAGAGCTTGGTAGAGAAGTAAGAGGGAGAGAGATACATAGATAGAATCTGAGAAAAGGAAGGGAATGTGAGGAGAACACGAGAGCAAGAAAGGTACATGAAGGAAGATCGGGAATAGGGAATGGGAAAGAGTGGGAGAGAAAGAGTAAGACACAAAGAGTGAGAGCAAAAAGGAGAAAGAGAAAGATAAGAAGGATAGAAACACAGAGAAAGAGGGATCCAGAGAGAGGAGGGGTGATGTAGGGAGAGAGGTGAGGGAAGGAGAGAAAAACAAAGAAAAATAAGAGGGAGACAGAGACAGCAAAATAGGGAGTGAGATAGAGAGGTGGTAGAGGGTGGGAGAGAGGGAGAGACAAAAGGAGAGAGAAAGAGGGAGGGAGAGAGAGCTACAGAGAGAAACAGAGGGATACAGAGAAAGTGAGAGTGAGAGCGAGATGTATTGAGAGGGAGGAAGAGAGGGAGAAAGAGACGAAAGAGGGAGAGTGAGAGAGAGTGAAAGAAAGAGGAAAAGACAGGAGAGAGGGGGCAGAGGGAGAGAGAGAAAATAAGACGGACAGAGAGCTGAGAGAGAGGGAGAGATAGAGCGAGAAAGAGAGAGAGATGGGGATAGGAAAAGAGAGGGAAGGAGTGAGATACATGATAAGGTCTCACTCTTAAATTCCATAAACCAAAACATTGAATATGTAAATATGCCACTTAGAGACTATTATTATATGTGAAAAAAAATTCAAGTACCATGCCATCGCGCAGATGTTGCACATAGAACATGAAATCATGGATGAAAACAAGCCTAAGAAACCTCTAATACACTTTCTCTATACAGAATGGCTTAGAGTCATCTACTAATTCCATGTCGCAAATTCCTAAGACATGGTATCTTCCCCCCCCCCCCCCAACAAAAAAAAAAAAAAAAAAAAAAAACTAAAACAAAATCTAGAGAGGACTAAAGTGTATATTGAGAGAGAGAGAAGATATCTTGCATGCACATGTTTTCATATGTCCGTGTCTCTTTCTAATTCAAGTAAATACTTACATCTAAAGAACTTGAATTCTAATCAATTAAAAAAATGATAGGTTAATTATAACTTAGATGATTAATGAAATTATCACTTAGATAATTATATTGATTATTACTTAAATAGTTAATTCAGATTTAATTATTAGTACATTATATCTAATAATAATAAACAAATCATGTAGTTAAAAATTTATATTGCATGCCATGGATATGCATCCTATTTTCATTCACCATGCAACACTTGTAAATCCTTGTGTAAATAGTTTCATGGAAATTACATTTCTTAATATTGTGAACCAAATACGGCGGGAATTTCCATATTTTTTTTGTGAAGAACACAACTCAAGTCCTTTTACAAAGAAATCTAGTGTATTACCATTGTATCAAACGATTTGGCAAACAGATTCTTACAACTATTTAGGCCTTAAACAGCAAAACCCATCAAAGACAGTACTCATGAGTCATCAGAATGGGTACTTAAAACAGGCACAGGTCTTCTTGGTCGCATCCCCTGGCCAACAACTTGTATTCTGGATCCAGTTTCTTTTTAATTCATAATTGTCATGTGTTTTTAGTAACATATAATGTGAGTAAAGATCATACCAATATACTTATCTTTGCTCAATTATGTATGTTAGGCCAAAAAGAAGTGAGTGGACTCTAATTTAGAGCTCAGAAAAATAAAGTAGTAGAGTACATTTATTTGCAAAAATCAAATTATAGTACAACAAATCAATGGCCAACCTCTCCTGGTTTCTTTCCTCGGCCATCTAAAACACAAATATGTGAAGCAACATCATCAATGATATGCACAATGTTACAACCTTTCCTGTGGTTAATGTACTCGACGAACCAAGATCTTCAGCATGCACAGAATACGTAGCCTGAGACTCATCATCTTTTACCTTGATGCTTGATGAGCCTAAAATCAGCCACAAGCAGATGATAAGGAATGTATTCGTCATGTTAACAAACAAATCGACAGCACAAATCTGTTCCTGTACATGCATGAAATGTTCTCCCTTCTTTTCTCCGCAATAAGCAAGATTCTTCATTGCATTACATGGAACAAAATGGTTTGTTAGGGCTCAAGTCTTCCTATATAGCCATTTGAAATGTGGCTAATTGACACCATTGATACATAGGCAACATACAAGGGAAAAAGAATATAAAAGAAAATGTTGTTAATGTGGTTGAATTTAAGGGAGACACGGATGGGTGGAAGCGCAGCTCTTACATTTCCAGCTAGAGTTCATAACATTACACATTCAAAATGAAGTTTGTGGTACATGCAAAAGGCCATAATGTTAACGAATCAATGGTTGCACATTGTAAGAGAGGAACAAACTATAGCATAAATCCTAAGCCTTACAGCTTTTTTAGCAGTCAAAAGGAGTGCCATTATTAATTCAAATTATACTAGAGATAAAATGAATAATAGAGATTAGAGTTTAAAATGACAATCGAGACAAATGACAAATGCCCTTACTGATTCATTCAAAGACCTCAAGTTTCAATAACAACCCAATAAATACGTCCCCCAGTCTTCAAGCTTGATAGCAAGAAGGCAACTAATGCAACCTAGTGAAACTCTATAAAATGAAGTGCAATTATCTAATTTATACTTCAAACAGGTTAGGTTGGTCCTTTAATTCACAGAAGGAAAGCAGAAGCCTTAAAATATTCCCATACTTCCTGCTAAATATTTGCACTTAGGTGGCCAGGTAGAACCATGAGAATCAGTCCTACATGTATGGTGCGAGAAACAACAAAGAATGTTCTCTGTGACATAGAGTTGCATGTGTGCCTGAGAGGTAGGTTTGGGAGGTGACAGAATCAGTTAATAGAAGCATAGAGAATTGAATTGTCCACAATACTTACAGTTCCATTCAGTCCACCCAATGACTTGGTTTACTAGATCATACACAACCAGCTTATTTGAGAGCACAAGATCTGCATTTAGAGGTGACAAAAACATATGTCATCTGAATGAAGTCACTGTGATTTGAATATTGAAATTCTCTTGAAGCTATGATCCATGCTCTTTTTTTAATCAGATTATGATACAAAAGTGTCAAGCCTTGAGGTATTCAGGCTTCACTTTGTCTAATAAAACTAATTTTAATCTTCACACCCTAGACAAGCTAAAATTAAGTGTTTGGGCTCACTTAGATTACCATCAAACAATTTAAAGCAAGCTTGATTTAACTTGACAAGGGAAAATATAACTAATTCAAGTCGGATCACAAGGTAATGAGCCTAGCTAACTTTTTTAAACCTTAATCTAATTTACACCGCTCTGTTAACAGTATATGTCAAGCACTTACAAAAGCTGCTGGCAATGAAGCAGCTCATTCATAAATGTCAATGAGCTGAGCATATTTGGCTCAGTCAGGTTCACATTAGGCTTGTTCTTTTGGTTAGGCGGCTTGAACTAAAGCTGTTGATGTTGTAAACAGCTAGGTTAGTCCATGGCCCTGGTTTTAAAAATTGAAAAGTGTGTATGGTTCATTTTAGTGTCTTCTTACAATCTTTTATAACTTTTCCTGTCAAGTTTGAACGAAATCAAGGCACCAAGCTCAAGGATCTTAGAAACTTAAAACAAACATCTCTCACAAATCTTGATGATGTTACATGGCTGAGGTTCTACCAAGACAGATTTATATATTTTTCCCAAGATAGTAAACACTAATATTGAAGTTAAGAGAGACTCGAGCAATCTAGTGAGCAAGTATGATTCCTCAACTGATTGATAAGTTCTAGTTAGATGGAATGACCAAGTGACTAGGGGAAGAGGGAAAAAAAATGACACCCAAGCAACCAGGAGACTTGGAAGTAAGCAACACAAAGGGTAAGCTGAAAGAAAGCCAGTCCTCAACCAGGAGAACAATATTTTTCTGGTGTATGGAGACTTGATTACTATTTTGAGCAAGGCGGACAAGTCCATACATAACAGATAGTCAGCCATTGGTTTCATAATCAAACATGAAATCAGTACAACATCAAGCCAGCAACAACAGGTGATGAAAGAAAGTTTTACAGAAATGATGCATAAATTTCTATAAAAAAAAAAAAAAAAAATGAAGCTGCAAGAGAAATGAATAATTGAATAGTATGAACCAAAAATGCCATAACAGAAAGCAGAAACAAAGGACAAAAATGCGGAGCGAGTATAATGATCTGTACCGTATGGGCAGAAACTGACTTGAAGTCACAAGGAGGATTGAAAAGCAAATACCACTTAATCACCAAAAATGAACAAATGCCTTATATGAAGTTTGGTTTATGGTATCTTCAACCTATAACACATTAGACTGCAAATGCTCTAATACCAAATATTACAATGTGGTTCTTTTTTGGTTAAACTGCAGAGATTAAGTTGAATTCCTGGGAGAATATTCAAAACCCTCAAGAGACATTATTGTTTAAGATTTATATACCTCCCAAAAGTGTGATGTACTTTCCCTCCTTTGATTGCAATCCACCATTTTGCCAACCAACACACCATTGATCATCCTGTTGGAAATGTTAGAATACCATTAAGGAATATTAGTGCACAAACAACATTAAAGGTTTAATACAAAAAAGGAAATTAACCAATAAAATTATATCAATGTATCAATTAATACAAATGCTGGAGATAGTGAAAATAAGTTGTCAGTTCATTTCATAAAGGTGACACAAATGTAGGCTTTGACTGAAGAGAATATTATCAGTGAGCAATGGCCACATTACAGCAACAGGAAAATACAACATCGTATTATGGCCTGTATATAGTAACTTGCTATGAGAATATCTATGAAAAATAAAACAAAATAAACTAGTCATTGCCATATTTGTGCCCCTGCAAGTAGATCGCTGCTACTTAACAAGTGCACAAGTAGATACATATAGCTGCGATACCATAAAAAAACAAATAGAATTTGAATCTGCACCAAGATATTAGTAGGCCTGAAACTACACACAAAATTGTACCATTCACGATACACAAAATGTGCTTAGATATACAAACCTAAAAATGTATCTTCAAGGATTACATGCCAAGTCTAACTAATGTCTCCACTTCTGGTCCCCCAAGTCCAAAAACTATCATCAAATCAGCCCACAAGATAAACTTTAAATATGTAAAAATTTGAAGCATGGACAGTGGAAGCCATGTCCGTGTACACTTGTCAGACACATGTCGGATACTTCACCAGGAACATCCACTTCTTAGTTATCCTTTTAAACACCAAATATTTCTTAAATTTTCTTCGATCACTCCCTAGTGTGTCCAGCATATTTATCATCTGAACATTCAGAATGCTAGTATTCTTTAAGAGAAAAATTAATAATAGTGATACTTGCACCAAACAAATTACTTATTGCTAATCTTGCAATACTTATAAGCAACACATATTAACATCCATAAATGATATTAGTGTTGTCTCCTATATTTTTTAAGTTCGCCATGTCACCGTGTCAAGTCACATTTTGTTTTCATGCTTCCTATATACAGACTATACCTTCTGGATTTTGCACCAAAAGTAACCAAAGATTTAAAGCATAACATATGCATTCTCAAGTAATATAATGAGCATTAGCCATGTCCATTGCTTTCTGGAGAAAGAGATGGGGAGAGAGAGAGAGAGAGAGAGAGAGGAGGATTCTCCTAAAATTTATATGAATTATAGAGTACTTACCTCATTTTCAAATAGATATTCATGAGGATAAGCTGTCAATGTAAGTGAGTCCTCAAAATGGAAAGTTACAGCTGGAAATCCATCATCAACACTGCAAGATATGCATCCAGAAAAAAGGACGACTTAAATTACACAATCTAAAACATAGTTTTTGTTAAATAGAGTGGTAATATGAAAGACACTGCAGTTTTTTGATACAAGAACTTTAGGGGATCATAATATCATATCACACTAAAGAAATGAATTTATCAAAGAGCAGGTATAACACTCATCAGGTATGTAAATGCTAGACCAACTGATGAACCACGAAATGAAGCAAAATGATATGAACTCTAGTATAAAATCTGGTCAATGGATACCATGCAAGAAATTCCTCTGTTCCTTTACTTGAGTTTTCCCCCTTTTAGACCCTAAGTTTGATGATTGGGAACTTGTTCCCTAACAAGTTTCCTACCACACTTCTTTTAAAAGAATTAAATTAATTTCTTTATTGATTACACTTCCTTTAAATAAGGAAAACTAAGGTTCATAATATAATAAATTTCCTACTAAAAATAAACTACTAAAATCATTTCTAACATAAAGAATTCCAAAACTAAGATAACTATTATTTAAAAAAAATAGTTATCGACTAAAATAGGGAGACTAATATTTTTCTAAAATATTTCCTTCTCAATAAATTTTAAATATCCTCCTACAAGATCTCTTTCTAATAATATGCACTTTTTAGAATAATTCTTTCCAATAATATGCATTGTGCACATCATTAATCCCCTCCTGGACAAAGAGCTTGTCCTCAAGCTCATATTCAGGATGGGCCATCTCAAGTCTTCAAGAACTCTCAAGAAGCCTCCACCCTACTTTATCATACCCTTGTTAGCCTCTTCAAGTTTCTGGTTACGAGCTGCCCAGTGTCCCATAAATTCTTGCTCAATAGCTCTACCTGCTGTAGCCTTAGGTTCTGCAGCCACTTTCCATCTTATAGTTTCTCCTTCAGCAGCACCAATGACCAGCATAAGTCCTTACACTTACACTTGCCACTCTCTCCTTTTCTTCAAGCTCCTCTATATACAGCTTCCTTTGGCCGAGATCCCTAGCCTAAGCCTGTACTTGCTCTTTAAGTGAAGTTGACTCTACCCTGAGAATCATTGTCCTTCATCTGTCTATGCATCAATTGACCAAAAAAAAAAAACACTGTCATAGGCACATTTATGACATTTCCATGCTCATCTACTTCCCTGCCAAGAGCATCCAGACAGAAGAGGGGCCTTACATGGCTTGTGCTGGATTGCTAAGTCAGTTGTTAATTGACTTGAAAACATATTTACAATTGTGGAAAAAGAAAATAATGAAACAAGTTTTGTATTTCTCCAATTTGTATTTTATATAGTTTCAACCAAATAGATATACAAAGTTATAATGAATTAAAATAGGACACTAATTAAGAAATGGAAAATCTAGATACAAAAATCTTTAAACTCATATAAATTGTGGAAGATTTTTCCTAATTATATGCTCTAACTTAAAGAATATAATAAAATGAAAAACCTTCCCTAATTATATTACATAAATTAAGGAAGAATAAAAGATGCATATCTCAATACCCCCCCTCAAGCCGGTGAATGGATACCCTCCATTTCAAGCTTGTTGATGATTCATTGAAAAACAATGCTCGGTTGTAAGTACATCAACCATGTAACAAGGTTTCAATCCAAAAACATACAATAACCTGAGGTTGATCTTTTATCATCTACTAACCCTACATAATCTACGTCAGTATAGACTTCACGACTCAATTTTTCTCCTTGTTTGAATAAAATTCCCTTGCTAGGTGAGCCCTTTAGGTGCTATAGGATTCTATTCACAATCTTGAGAAGAATTTCTTTGGGATTATGCGTAAATCGACTAACCACACTAACAGCATATGCTATTTCTAATCTAATGTATGACAAATAAATCAATTTTCCAACAAGTTTATGATAATTACCTTTGTCAACTATAAATCTTTAGGGACATCACCCAATTTATAATTAGGCTCTATGGGCGTGTCAGCCGACTTATTTCCCAGTTTACCGGTATCCTTCGGCAGATCAATCACATAGTTCTATTGAGAAATGAAAATCCCTTGTCGAGAGTAGGCTACTTCTATGCCAAGAAAATATTTCAACTTACCAAACTCTTTGATCTCGAATTCTTTTACCAAACACCTTTTTAACCCTTCAATTCCTTCCATATCGCTCCTGGTCACTGCTATGTCATCCACATAAACCAACAATACTATGACTTTCCCTGAGGCTGAATGTCTCACGAACAAAGTGTGATCACCTTGGCTCTATCTGAATCCAAGGTTCAATATTACTTTGGCAAACCTTCCAAACCAAGCTCTCAAAAATTGTTTGAGTTTATACAAAGCCTTCTTCAATCTGTATACCATTTGTTCTTCATTCATATAACCGAACCTAGGGAAAATTCCATATAAATCTCTTCTTCAAGATTACCATGTAAGAACACATTCTTTACATCAACCAATGACAACAACACTCTCACTGTATTCATTTTTGCAACTGAAACAAATGTCTCAAAATAGTCTATACTATAGGTGTGAGTATAACCTTTCGCAACTAGTCTTGACTTATACCTTTCCAATGAACCATTGGATTTATATTTCACAATAAAACCCATTTACACCCAACTAGTTCTTTTTTTTTCTCTTTTGGCGACTCCGCCAAATTCCAAGTTTTGTTCTTTTCTAGAGACTCAATATCCACCTTCATGGCATTTCTCCAATTTTTATCCCCTAATGCCTCGGATAATATTTTGGGAATAGTAATACTATTAAGGCCGGTGGAAAGGCCCTATTGCTATGAGATAGGTTTTTGTAGGACATGAAAAGGTATAAAAGGTGTTGGGTAGAAGTCCTAGTTCCTTTCCTCATGGCTATAGGGATGTCAAGGTCATTTTCATTTTGGGTTTCTGTCACATTAGGATTGGGAGTAGTTGGATTGCATACTTCAATAGTCACGGCGTTTGGGTCAAATGATTGTACGTGTGTCGGTTGAGAGAATGGCCCTTTTTTTCCTTGAATAAACCTGAGATGAATGAGTATGATTTAATTTTTGTGCTATGAGTGAAGAAGGAAGATCACTTTCTACTAATACAGGAATGGTAGGGACAGCAGAATCTTACCGGACAGGAGCGGATTCGAACCGGATGAACTCAGACTAGACTGGAATAGAAGAGGATGACTTAGACACAGACAAATCAAGAATAAAAAAAAAAATCTTTATCTTTATCTTCCATGAATATCATCCCCCCCAGAAGATAAGGATGGTACAAGTATTGACCGTTTTCAAAAAAAGTGATCAGCGGATATAAAACTTTCGCATGGGAGGATGACAACACTTATAGCCCTTTTGAGTGGACGAATAACCAACAAAGAGACATTTGAGAGCAATTGGGTCAAGTTTACCCTTGTGTTGAAAATATATATGAACAAATGTCACGCATCCAAATATTTCAGGAATAAGATTGTTGGTGACATTGAAATTGGGATAGAATTTTCAAGGACTTGTGCGAGACTCTAAAAATTAAATACTCTCATGGGAAGTCTATTTATGATATGAGTTGCAGTTAACACGGCTTCTCCTTAACTTTTAGGAACCTATTTTTGAAAGAGAAGAGTTCAAGTAACTGTTAAAAGATGGTCATTTTTTCGTTCACTCGCTCTATTTTGTTGGAAAGTATTAATACAAGATGATTCATGAATGAAGTGGCGTTGTTGAATGAATGGAGAGAGAGTTTGATTAAAATAATCTTCTACATTATCAGATCAAAAACGTTTAAATCCCACCCCAAACTATATCTAAACCATATTGAAAATTTTTTGAAACACAACTCGTATCAGATTTTTTTTTAAGAAAAATCCACATCAAATGAGTATAATCCTTAATCAATGAAACAAACCAACGAGACCTAAAAATGTTGGGTACAGTAAAAGGACCCCAATTGTCACATGGAACAGATGTTCTTTTATTGCTTATCGGAAAAATCGCACGTTTATACTTTGTAAGTTCACACACATCACAATAAAAACTTTCAACTGGAATCTTATTGAATGATAAAGAAAACAAAATTTTAAGAACATCGAATAACGGATGACTAAGACAAAGATGATGAAGCCAGATCTTATCTTTATTGGATTTAAATGACGTGGAAACGAATGACAAAGGAATACGATTACCAACTCTATGTTGTTCACTCGGCTCTTCAAGATAGTAGAGGTTGTCTCTCTCCCTAGCACATCCAATCATTTTCCTCATACCCAGTTCCTAGAATACACAATGAGAAGGATAAAAGTTCATATTGGATGGAGCCAACGGTGTTGAGGGAGATGGAACAACAAAATATGCTAGTAGATTGAAAAGGTGTTTCAACTCTTATGATTGATGTTAAAAGATTCTGCTGGTTATTCTGAGGCAAAGGATTCTGAGAGATCTGTGGCGATGCCACATGAAGTTGTGGAGACGAGATAGGAAATGGAGCTCCTGACTTCAACTGCTGATGGTGATGAGCAGTTCTCTGGGCTGCCAAATGATGTTGTTGAAAAGATCCTGGTCTGACACCTATTTTCCTCATCTTCATATCATTCACCTCATTCATTTGATGAATTCGTGGCATTTGGTGTCCTTGGATCTGTGAAGGCTGTTGTTGCTTACTTTGCAGGTGCAACTGATGCTGAAGTTGTTGCATCGTTTGGTGCTTCAGATGCATCATCTGTTAGTTTTTCTGATGGCACTGTCAAAGTTGTTTTACTTGTTGGCTTTGCATCAAATTCTGCACTGGCTGGTGCTTTAGATGCTGTTGTTGTAACAAACTAGAAATTGCCTGAAGCTGATTCACATTTGCCTGTGGTACATTTACCGCACTCTGGGATGTCATGGTGTTCATACTTGCTTGTTAAAAATTTTGCTGCAAAAATCCAACAGCAACCTGCTTCAATGAACTCATGGAACCTCCCTATCCTGAATCCAAATTTGATGTAGGCTACAGCGAGTTCATCATATTCTGCTACGGTCCAGGAGATGCAGACAAAGATGAGAGCAAATTGTGTTGCACATTTGTCATGTTATTAAGTTGCACGGATGTTACAAAATTCTGCAATTTCATAGGCTGCCACTGAGGGTTCAATTGGTTTTCATGTGCCTGCATTTGGGAAGCAGCCATGTAGCTTTTCTCCAAAGACTCACGAATCTGTCCATCTTCTATGGATGTCTGGATCACAGAATCAGGAACAACTCCTTGGCTGAGATGAACATGGCAATAATCTGGCTGGATAGCATGAACATTCATTGAAATTTCAGTCATAATGATGAGCATCTGATCTCAAAAAGTATTGATCGCTTTGAGAGGATCTCACCTGATTGTGCCAGAATACTTTCTTACTTTAACTTCTTTGATCCATCCTGAAGGTAATGATTCAACCTACCCAACTTCCACTTTTTCTTCTATTACATGCCTTTGTTTTCTATTCTTTTTAGTCTTGGGGTGGTTAGGCTTGAGGTAGCATGACACCTGTGGTATGGAATCAGTTTCAGGGTCATTGTAATCCTTAGGAGGAGCAGGATGACTAATAGCCAAAGAGGTTTGGGGCACACCATCTGATGACATATTGAGTGGTTTTGCTGCACCCCGAAGTCAGGGTACTTTCTGGGGACAGCAGTCCCTCCTTCCAACAAATTGCTCCTTTCCTCCCCTTGGTCTGCAAGGGTGTTGCCGTTGCTCCTCACCTATTGGACCTTATTGCGACCCTATAGTTCTCGCAGAAGCCCTTCCATCTGTGAGATCAATGTTGTCTGTTGTTGCGGTAGCAACTTCTCATTGGGCTGCTGGATTCCCTCCAACATAGCTAGCGACTGTGCTCCATTCGCTGCTTGAATTCCCTAACAAATCTCTCCATCTCACTAAACTATTCTACAGAGCTTTCCATGAAAGTCACTTTGATACCAAATTGATATGAGCCCTGATATAAAATCTAGTCAATGGATACTCTGCAAGGAATTCCTCTCTCTCCTTGCGCGAGTTTCCCTCTCTCAAACACTAGGTTTGACGACTAGGAACTTGTTCTCTAATAAGTATTCTACCACACATCTGTTATGAAAATTAGACTTACTTCTTTATTAACCACACTCCCTTCAAACAGGGGAAATTAAGATTTACCATATAATAGATTTCCTACTAAAAACAAACTATTAAAATCATTTCTAATATGAAAAATTCCATAACTAAGGTAACTAGTATTTTTAAAAGGATAGTTATCAACTAAAATAAGAAAACTACTATTTTTCTTAAATATTTTTTTCTTATTAGTTTCTAAATATCCTCCTAAAAATATCTTTCCAATGATATGCACTTTCTAGAATAATTATTTCCAATGATATGCATTGTGCATATCACAAAAGTAGACATAAAATGCACCGAACAAAAAAACCCTCCTACAGGGGATTCAGCTTCTCTGAGCTTTTCAGAGTACAAAACTGCAAACATCAGAAAAGAAAAGATAGAAATCATTATAAGAGACCATGTTTAGCAAGTGTAACTTGGGCTCATTCTTAGTTGGAGAAGCCAGCCTGAAATTTTATAGGCTCAAAAGTGGCTGTCTTGGCTGTCAAGAAAGGAAAACCAACAAGGGGAAAGACAAATAGATCATGTTCAGTTTAGCCATAGAAGTTACTCCGAGCTTCCAATTCGGAAAATAGCGATAATCCATCAAATTGAATATCACTCAAGGAAAATGTAGAGATATATAAATAGCCATAATCCATCAAATGGAATATCACTCAATGAAAATGTAGAGATATCACTCGAGGAAACCATTATAAGAGACCATGTATAGCATGTGTAACTTGGGTCCATTCTTAGTTGGAGAAGCCAGCCTGAAATTTTATAGGCTCAAAAGTGGCTGTCTTGGCTGTCAAGAAAGGAAAACCAACAAAGGGAAAGACAAATAGATCATGTTCAGTTTAGCCATAGAAGTTACTCCGAGCTTCCAATTCAGAAAATAGCCATAACCCATCAAATTGAATATCAGTCAAGGAAAATGTAGAGATATATAAATAGATGAATAAATAAATACATACATAACTCCTAAAAAGAGTAGATGAAACAAGGGTTGGCTCAAACAATTGCTTAACGAAGTGCAGATAATGCTCAAATGAGAATTTTGAATGTTTTGAGGTTGGTAGTTCAAGATATTAGTTTAAAGCACAGATAATATTTAGTTCTCTCTAAAAACAAGTTGTTATGCAATTCTCTTTGTTGGACCAGAGGACCCACCAAAAAGGGCAGGTCTGCCAGTTGACTTTGCTTTACATGCATTTAGTGAGCACAATAGAAAAGCATACTAGAATTTGGCTGACCAACACCTGAGACCTACCTCTACCAGTAGACGTTCCAGAGAAGTGCCCCTAAGCCAGGTTGACTGAGACTTTTCTAGTTCATCCAGAGGTCCTACCTAGAAGTGGCCATGGTTCCAGAACCGGTGGTTTTGGCGGTTCTTAAAACTATGTATATATTAAAAATTATAAAAAAAAAAAATCCCAATGTTTTAATCGGAAGTTTTCAATGGTTAGAACCAACGACTCGAAAAAAAAAAGGAACTGGAATCAAACCTTTAATCATAGTTCCGATTCTGGTTTCTGAACCGTTGATCATGGTTTCGATTCAAAGAACCATTAACCATAGATAAGTTACTTTGGTTTTAGGGTTCGGTTCAAAATGATTCTGTGTTTACTACCACCTAGGAGCTCTAAAGCCCTTAAGTCAATCTATGGAAGGTTATCCTTTTTTCTTTTTTCTTTTTTCTTTTTTTTTCCCCACCCACAAACAATGGTATGTGTATAAAAAGGGTTCATATATCTGTCAACCACAATTTGAAGGAAGATGTTTCATTGTGTATACATATTTCTGGGTTTAGATTAATGCCACCATCAATTCCAGGTTTTACTGAGGATTAAAAACGAAAACATTGTTAAGCCCTTACTTTGTGCTGTACTTAAAACATGTGAACTGCTTTTGGACCGTTTCCAATTTTAAATTAGGCTGTTGAGAGAAAATCTGCAATACATTTCAGAAAGGAATGAAAGATTATTCTTAAAGTATTGAAGAGAACAATAGAACAGGTGAAATGAAAAAAAAGTACATACCTTGGTCATTAGCTGCTGGTATACCACATCCGGAACATACGCCAGAGTTGTACCACTGTCAATAATCGCTCCCTTGTGGTCTCCTGTGTCAAATACATCTGTGGGAAGTTGTAGAACATCACCACCCACCTCAATTGCCTTCATATTAACATTGTAATGTGCCCTAAGATAGTAGTTCAATTTATATTAGTTCATAACTATAAGGCCAAACACCAATGAACAAAGAAATTAAAACCCTAAATAAGGAAAATATGTTAGAATACGGCATATATACAAAATCTGGAAATTCTAGAAAGCATTCTTCATGAATATAAAACGGTCCCTCTAGTAGATAAACAAGAAAATATATCATATACTTATTGTAAAAATCGCAACCAAAATAAAATGTTGTATTTTTTTTCCTCTATAACAGAAACCATGCACAAGTGCAAATTTATTGAGAAAATATATAGTGGCTCAATCTAAAATAAAATTTCCTGCATTAATTACAAATGACCCATTTCTGCAACTCGCATGGGTTATAATGTTACAGTAGTAGAAAGCACGACTCTTAGTATGTTAGATAGCACACTTGCACATATTATAGAACCAACTACTTATAGGAACTTCTGACCAACCAAATGTAGTCAAGCTACTGGTACCACATCAGATGATTGATCAGCAAAGTATGGCATGGGTTCATAGTTCCTTAAAGTGTTGCAATCAGTCCACCAAATATTACTATTTCTTGCGTGAACCGTTCTTCCAAACATCAGATTATTCACAGTATAAAACGAAACAAATCCTTAAAAAAAAAAAAAAAAAAAAAAAAAAAAAAAAAAAGAGAGAGAGAGAAACAGATAAAAGGCATATTCACATTCTGCATCTGGAGTTCCACTAATCAACATCCAAGATAGCAAAAACAACATAAATTGGGATAAAAAATCTTGCAACCCTAAGTTGAACTCTGAGGAGTTAAAGTGAAAGAAGTAGAAAACCATAAGTTTGTAGTTACTTATATTCTCTATAGATGGTTTTGAAATTAACCTGTTACTTTGGTTACCTTTTCGGTTACCTAGAATAGAATAAGTCCTTTTTACATAGGAAGGGCAAAAAACAGTTAAAAGCTAAGATATCATTCCATTGCAACCTTTTCTCAGAGATGATTGTAATGATGTTGAGGTTGTTTTGTAAAATAAATGCCAGATAAGAAGTAAAATGAGCGAAAAATTATGTAGCATCCAAACCCAAAACAAAAACCAACGGACTTTCTTGTCTAATCCAATGCAACATAATTTTGTTTGTCCAGTCTCCGTAATTATCGAGGAGATCTTTTAACCTCACCATTGTCATGCAAGTCAGAAGTAGAAAAGCAATCACGCACAAATAGTGTAACATGCCCCCTAGCACGGTAATCTCACAAACATAAAATTCATCATTTCAGCACTTTTAGATACTGCTGCCCCCTTTTCTCCAGAAGTGACATGTAAAGTGATAGAACTTAGCATTGTCATCTTATGTTACACAACCAATGCCAAGACATATTATCCTTTTTCATCTATAAGCAACATATAATGCTGCACACTTCCTCACCAATAAAAACTCTAGAAGAGAAATACTTCCCACCATAACTCTTGCTTAATCAACCTTCAAAAGGCTTTAGAAGATCCTACGGGAAGGAAGACAAACTATCTTTATGCAATTTCTATGTTGCAGATATCTTCTGCCTCATCTTTCACCACAATGTCTCTCACCAACTACTCCTTGAAATCTTTGCTAATTCTTATTGCCACAAATTCTCAAAATTTCAGACTGCATAACTCTTGCTTAATCAACCTTCAAAAGGCTTTAGAAGATCCTACAGGAAGGAAGATGAACTATCTTTATGCAATTTCTATGTTGCAGATATCTTCTGCCTCATCTTTCACCAAAATGTCTCTCACCAACTAATCCTTGAAATCTTTGCTAATTCTTATTGCCACAAATTCTCAAAATTTCAGACTGTCCTTGACTTATGATGTAAATGTACATGAGCAATGGACTACAAAGCTCTGCTTCCTGAGGGAACGGCCTGAGAGTAGCATTAAAACTTGTTTCACGCAGCCACCATTGGTGTTCATTACATATACCAAGCTTAAAATCTAGTTTCCAAGGATGGCAGCAGTAACATGGCGAGACTGTTAATCCCTTAATAGATCAGGTCTATATACTACCAAGCATTTCTGTTCAACTTTACTCGCCCAATGCCTATCACTTATGACATAAAAACTCCCTAGGATTTCTACATGAAGCAGAAGAATTTAGAAAACCATGATTTCTACATATTTCAGTTTATAAACAGAATGTGATGAAATCTACTAACAAGGACCTGGGAACAAAACTATTGAAGATGTGGACAAAACAAGCAATAAAGTACACAATCAGAAGAAAAAAAAGGTGGAAAAAGAAAGAAAGCCTTAGTTTTTGTTAGGGAAAATTGCTGCACAATACAATCAAGCCTGTGAGGATGTACTCATAAAGACAATTTAAAGTGCTTCGGTCAACAAATCTACATCCACAATTATCATTGTTATTCATTATCATTCAATCACAACAATCAAATCAACTTCTCATAAACCCATGTACACCTTAGCGGCCGGGCTCCACCAAGCGCAACTTTCTACCCGACTCAGCTACAAGTTTTCGGCCCAGCATGTTTTGGCCCAAAGTGACAAATAAACTGCCTTGAGAATCTTCTAAATGTTAAAAGCACAAACCAGATCATTATTTTTCCCATAATAGGCCTAGCCTGGCTCAGCCTAAAAAATTGAAGGCCCTGATGTTCAGGTTGAGCCAGACTTGGGCAACATGCTTTTTTGAGGCCCGACCTAGCCGTTGTCTGAGACCAAAGGAGCCCGCCCAATGTTCAGGTTAGCCCACGAGCCTATTACAACCCTCACACTCACGTTTCACAAATCACCTAGCTCACCAGAATGTGCACGCTCACTCTTTCCCCAGCCACAAACACCAATTATACCCACACCAGTACCAAACTAAACTCACAAACCAATACCACATGCTTAGTCCTCCTAATCTTTATCTCAACCATGACCACACCACTTGGTAGTACTCTCTGCTGTCATCTGCTTGGTGATCCTCTACACGGCCACACTCTCACTCTTGGTGAGCCCCTTTCAGTCCACACACCTAAGCTTCAAAAAGATAACCACTATATATGGAGAACAATTGCTGTTCCATCAAGCAAAATATTCATTCCAAAAAGCTAACATCAAATATCAATAAAATCTCCCACTTCCTATTTTACTTGAGACTCACATGACTTGAAAATGGCACTTGCTCTTGCTGCAAGTTTGCACATATCATCCCCATACCACAAACCACTTTCTACATTTTCTATTTTACTTCCTTCTTGTCTTTTTCTATTATTTTCTTTCCATAAAAAATTTAACTCTCTAATTTTCTATATTTTGAGTTGGACCAAACCTAACAGTTTGACACCCAGCCATGCTCCAACATGCGCAGCAAATGATGTGAATTGTAAGAGTATAATAGGAGCATATTAACTTACTGTTTTGGTACCAAAGCAGTTGTCCCCACTTTTGGCTGCACCACCTCTCCAATGGCGAAGATTCCACCACCATGGATACTATCTAGGCAGTGTGAAAAAATTTTCTTCACTTTTCCGGAAGCAGCTAGCTGTGAGAGAACTGACGAATTGGACTGTCCAAAACCAATTAACCCATCAAGCGCCGTAGAAGATGAACCTAGCCCACCTGATTGTATAGCCCCACACCTGTAACAGAAAAGGAATTCGCAATTAAAAGTTGTAGCAATAAGAAAATCCTAAAAGAGGGAACTTGAACTAAAGGGTTGACACCTTTTTAGCAAATAAGGAGCAGAAGAAACCCATCAGTAAAAATACCAAGGTCAGATGACTGAAACAAGTGAATCATTAATTTCATCATTGTTTTGTGAGCACTAAGGAAGTGCATCCATATAACTCTAGAAAGGAGGGGTTGGGGGAACCAGTATCATGCATGACTAATAGAATAGGGAAAACATTGAGTAAACCAAAACCAGAAAAATTCGAAGATTGAGAGAGACACACAGCTTATTCACCAAAAAAATAAAATAATAATATATTAAAAAAACCTTTTTTTAAAAAATTCCATTTCTCTCCCTCCAAGCCAACCAAAAACTTACCAGAAATTTTCCTCAATGTACAACTTTCATAACCCTCCAAGGCCATATCTCATTAGAAATAAAACTTATCGAAGCCCAAGATAGGTTCAATATTGAGAATCCTTGTATCCCTCTAGTTCAAAAAGAAAAACTAAAAATAAATAAACAAATAAAAGAGAAAGCAATTACAGAGTTCCAAAAACTGAGAGCAATGTTTTAGAACCCAAAACCACTGAGAAGGCCAAGATGGTAAGCTGGGGATGATTTTGGGCTAAACACAGGTGTGTGTGCAAGGCAAACCCCAAAAGTAACGGAAAAGCCATTGAGCTAACAGAATGATAGACCTCAAGGCATACTCTGACAAGTTTTGAACCATGGGGAGGGTGAGGGGGTTTGGGATTTGGGCCAAAGGACAGCAGCATTGATCAAATTTGTATAAGTTTAATCCGTAAGAATTACGATAGGGGATCAAATACATCAAAAATTATGCAGAAACTTCAAATGACTTCTCAGGGATAAATCTAACTGAAAATACGAGGATTGAAGATAATTATTCATTTTCAAAATATAAGACCCAAGGATGGTTACTAAAGTGCTCCACATATGTACCAAATCTAGCCATGCAAGCAAGCAGTGTCCTTAAGCAGATACAAGGTCCTTCAAGAAGGTTCTCGGTATGTGCAGCTAATGCAAAAGTACCATAAAATCTGCACAGTATTCAGTCATGAGGTAACCATAGCTTATGGTCATACCTGTATCTCAGGACAATTTTTTTTTTTATGGAGTAAGTGCTTATTTTGCCTGAACAATATGATGCAAACATATCTCAATCAGGCCACGTATGCAATTGTTCTTTCAGTTCATTGTTTGGCACATCAGCTTTTTGTATTATTAGCCACCCCAAGGACATTGCTCAGCATAGTCATTCTTTCATGACTAGCATGCAGCATGCAGGAAGGTCTAAAAAACACAAAGCTTTTTCATTGGTTTCCTTTGTTAATTGCTTGATCATAACCAGACTTGATAATTAAATGGCTTCACATAAGCAGTGGCAGGAGCGGTATTCAATTCTATAAGATTTTCTTTTCTAATGATAGACCATGACGTAGGCTCAAAGAGTCACTACTGTATCTTCCCAATAACCACACGAAAATACCCAAGCACTTTAGGAGTCCGCTGCTTCTCTTACAATTAGACAAACAATTATGGTTCTTCTGTGGTAAAAGGTTTAAGTCTCAGGAGAAGGCAATTACAGATGCCATCTCTGCTTATTTGAAGTCACCAAGAAGGTTAAATGGCACAAGGAACATACAACCAACATTTTGCAGAAACCTCAAGGCCTGTAACTTGGGCAGGGCCCTAAGCTGAGAACTAAATCAATCCTTACCATATTATATAAACACGGCCAGTTTGACCATCAGCTAGCCTGTTTTCCTGTCTAAATCTTTTAAAGTGGCCTTGGAATAAAAAATATTGAATTACTTTTCAATTATCAGCAGTGGTTCTTTGTTGTTCTTCAATCCAAGAGGCTCAAACACCTCAGCTATTCGCATCAAACAACTCCCTAGACATTGCGCCCACATAACCTTCGGAGAAACATACTGAAGAGAACTCAGATGCTTTCCCCTTTTTTAATATTGCATATAGATAACCTAGACCTAGGACACATCTCTGCCACTACTTTAAAATCACATAATTGACATGGTGGTAAATAGATTTGCCAGTTTTTTTTAAATTCCAAAAATAAGAGAGTACAAATTGAACAAAAGATTGTATGGACCACAAAATACAGCAATTATATACATAAGACGAAGGCATAAGTAAGAATTCTTAATTTAAAAATAAACAAAAGTGCATGCAATATATGTTCATTGAATTGTTTTGACATATGAGTTGAAATTAATATTCTGCTCTTAAATATGTATTTCTTCATTTATGGGTGTAGTTGTCCTGCCATATCCTTAAAATTTCTAATTTTGTGGTATCACTGTCCATGTAGTGTTGTGTCCTATATCCAAATTGATTCTCTTCACTTTTCAATTCCAACTCTTTACATATAGCTTATGCTAATTTATGCTTTCTTGTTCATGGTAATTCAAATTGTAAAGAAAATTGATAGATATAATCTTCAAGAAAAAGAAGGCAAAAAATCTAACAATGAATCTTAACAATATAATTCCAAATAATATATGTGTACCCTCTGACCACTAGACCTAGTGGTACAAGGGTGTTCTCTGCTCACCACTTGGGAGGGTTCGAGTACTCATAACCCTGTCCCCCTTGTAATGGAATTGCCCTCATATTGGACCAAAAAAGAAGAAACTTCCACTTTCTCAAAGAGCAACTAAATTTTTTGTTCCGTAAGTTATTTGAACTGTACCATATGAGGGCTGAGAATAATGTTAGAACTCATACCAGTTAAAGTAAGAGATTATTGCCAGGTATACAGTTAAACTATTGTGCTTTTGGTTTGATAATTAATGCATTTTTTAATCTGAAGATAATGGTGAAGTCATTGCTGCTTAACAATTGGTTGAACCCCATTGAGTGGGACCTAACTTTGTTGATCTTTAACCAGAAAACTGGAAACTTATACAAAGTGAAATTCTACAGTCACAGAGCCACACAGTGTTGCTAAACAATCCTATAAAGTTCCAAGTCAAAAGTCTTGAATGTTTGATCTCCCTCAACTAATTTTCTCTAAAATGTTAACTATTCAAAAAATCACAAGGTGCAGGCTAAACTTTTTATTAATTCAATATGCACCCTAAAAACTGAGAGGGGAACCTTGGCGCAACAATGGAGTTGCTCCTTTGGTGACCTCGAGGTCACGGGTTCGAGATGTGGAAACGGTTTCTTTGCAACAAAAAAAAAATACAAGGGGAAGGCTGCGTACATATATGCCCCCCCCCCTCTCCCTACCCCTGCACTAAGCCGAGGAGTACTTTGTGCCCCAAGTGAACCCTTTATGCCCTAAAAACTACAAGAGTATGCATATGCCCTATTAGTAAAATTTACCGTGTACTATTTAAAACTGTACATTGCGCACCTTCTTTTGGAAAATTGTACATTTTTGCAGAGTTCAGGGAGGTGAACAATTTCTCTTCTAACAAGAAACAGTCTGAACACTTTAAATTTCTTTCAAAGAAACATCACTTAATGCATAAGTGAAACCAAGTTAGATGCAACAAGGTCAAATTTTGCATTTTCAAGCGACACTTTCTTACATCCTAGAAGGAAGAGAAGCCTGCATCTAACAATACACAGAAGAGAACAGCAGAAGAACAATTGACTGACCCAAATACTGCGGTGCCCTTTGCATCTTGTGTTTGATTGCTATTGGAAACACGTACAAAATGAATGTAATCCTTAACATAGTATCCAGTCGTGGTGCTCCCATCTCCATAGGTAACCTTATAAGGACAGGCTTCCTTAGCAGTGCAACCAGGAAGAAGCTGACCTTCAAATTGACTAATGCAAAATTCTTGATCACAAGTAATCAACTCGGACGTCGTTGAGCGCTGAGGATTATACTGTGTTAATTCTACCTGTAAAAAGTGAAGAGGGTTCATCCAAGTCCAACCAATTTAAATAAATAAATAAATTCCCACGGAAAGGAAAATGAATAAGCATTGAATAACAAAGGTGACTTACAAGGTCACTTTTCTGAGGACAATTGTTGCATCCAACACAATTAACCCACAAAAGGTCACTGCCTGTGTCAACTTGAACATAATAGTCATTTGGAGGCACCCCAATTCCAATTCTAGTGTAGTACAACCTTAAAACCACAAATCAACCCCAAAAACATTCAAAAATTCAAAAAACCCATAATGCAAAAGGCAATAAAATTGAATGTAAAAAAAAAATCGGGGAAAAAGAACTAACCCAGTTTCAGAAGGAGCACCATTACCCCCTAAAGGGAGTTCAAGTGCAGAAAGCATGCGACCATGTCGCCTTGCATCGTGGGCTTTAAGGGCACTCAATCTGGACAATGACTTTTGTCTCCCACCATATTTGTGCTTCACCTGGAACGCTATATTCCCGGCAACAAAACCCATCATTGTGTAATTCAAAACCAAACTCACCAAGATTATCCTCCTCATAATATTCGGATCCATTTTTCAATCTCTCGGTAAATTTTGAGACAAAGATGACGAAGAAGAAGAAGAAGAAACGAAAATGTTATTTTTTTTTCTTTGATTTTATGGGGTTTAGGCTTGTCCCTCTTAAATTGAGGTCGGCGGCGGGGGCGGCGGCGGTGGTGGTGGTGGTGGTGGAAGAAGTAAAGCGAAATTTTGTACTTAGAAATTAACTAATAATAAACAAGAACCAAAAGATATTATATATCAGGTTATAATTTTTTGCTCGAACCTCGAACCTCGACCTCGGCCTCGGCCTCGACCTCGTCGACCTCCACTTGACACGACTCTTTTTTTCCGTTTTTCACATAAATAGCAATAGATTACGACTAGGGAAAGCAATAAACAAAATAATAATAATAATAATAATACATTGTCCAACAAATAAAGAAACGCGTTCTATGTCTCGCTCTCTGTTACTTCGAGACGAGAGAGGAGAAATAGGACGTCAATCTTGTTACACTCCTGCGGAAACAGGCGTCACTAGGGAGTCTTCACGTTTCTCTCTCTCTTTCTCTCTCTCACTCTCTCTCTCTCATTCTCTCTGTAATTAACTAAAAATAAAAATGCTCAGGCACTGGGCCTAATGCCTGTCACTTGGGCCCCTCTCTTCACGTTTTGTTCCTCACCCATCCAAATGCTCTACTTTTTCCTTGGGCAGTCAAAATTGAACCGCTTTGTTTCCTTTTGATATATAAAAATTTGAATTTGAAACACCAATTTAAAGAGCGCGTTTATATCATTAAATTATCCCTTAAAGACAATATCTTGATTTGGTCATTATTCAATTTCTAGAATTTTATCCCTATTAATCTAGATCGAGCGTTGTAGAGTCTATTTAATAAGGACGAGTCTCTTAACATTATTTTTTTTATCCAGAAAGAGTCAAACTCCTGATCTGATTAAAAAACAAATATATCCATTCTATCAACGCTAACCGGTGTTGATAAATTGAACTTCTTTGCCTCCACATTTTCCTGTCCGAACTTGAACTCCCTCATTTTTTCTAATAGAAATTTTTTTCGTACAACGTTTGTTGTGCAATCTATATTTATTAATTTCCCTTTACCTATCTTCTACTATATATTTTATAGAATAATTGTATTTTAGTTTAAAAAGCACTTTTGAAAAATTTAAATCTTTAATCTTTAATATAGACAACAAGTAAATGTTTAGATTATATATTAAAAAATAGTTGACAGTTCCTCCGAATGCCTTCTACAGCATACCTATTAAAACTTATTCTAACTTTTTCTTCAAAATCACATTCACTTTTAAAAATTCAAACATTTAATATTTATTTTTTTTTATCATGTCTTGACACCACTCGGTATCTGAGATTTCGTCCGATTAATTCGGATCGACCGCTATAATGACTCCTTTCGGAGGACGGATCTCCCAACGGAGAACGCTCCATACACATGAGGGTTCGATATTTCTGACGGGAGTCGAATCTCGATCATGTTTAAGAATATTCAACCTCACATCTAGTTGAACTAACTCATATCGGTAACTTTTAATCTTGATTACATATGACGAATTTACGATTAATTTGTAAGAAACTATTGATAAATTTTATTAAGAATCTTAAAATTTGAATTTATTGTAATTGTTGAAAATTTTAAGGAAAATTCATGTGACTTTTGCCAAATGTGAAGTGCAGAAATATGGTACGGCGATTTTCATAAAATCATATCCTTTGAAAAATTATCTAAGGAATTGCACATAATTTTGAAACACTTCTCAAGATTATATTTACCTCATTTTTCTAAATTTGAATTTTAACTCATTTTCTAAATATCTCCATTTTTAGAATATTTACTCAATTTTTGGAGAAATTTTATAGGGATATTATCTTTTTCTCTCTAAAAATTTTATCAACACTTTAAAAAATTGAAATTCTCTATATTTAGAGAATTTTTCTTCCTCAACTTCTCACTTTCTCTCTCTAAACAATTATTTGTCTCTTACGAGAATTTCAATACTCGACTACTTTATTTTTCATGAATGAGTGGTGTTTTAAAGTGAGGTGAGGAGGAAGCTTCGAGGGTGAGAGCAGGAGACAAATGGGAGTGCAGGTGGCTGCCTTTGTAAGGCACACGCACTCTAATATATTGCACGCTGAGAGGCGCGTGCCGGTCCACCATGGACCCCACATGAAATTTTTTTTCTTTTTTGTCCATTTCTTAGAATTTATTTGATTCAGGAAATTCAATCTTTTCTCGGAAACATTTTCCAAAAATATAGAATTTCCTCAAATTTCAAGTTTTAGATTTAAAATTGAGTTTTATTATTAGATGGTTAATGCCTTAACCTTTTAGATTCAGGACTAAATAGTAAAGATAATATCATCAATTATTTCATGATATTGAAACCATTTTACATCTAAAATATAATTACCAAGATATCGGTGAATTTTATAAGTCACAAGTAATGCTTAACATCGCTTAACATGACCATTTAATTAACAATGAATGATCATATCGTTCAAAAGTAAACTCTGATCATCCATAACATACACTCAAATACGTTTGTGTAAAAATCGTGATTTATCTAATGTTATGTTCATCGTAAAACCCTAATTGACTAATAATATGCATTCCTTTGGCTCTTGTTCCAAATTGGCAAAAGCCATATTAGAAACCCTTTTATGATCCTATTTTACATTTGTGTAAAAATCGTGATTTATCTAATGTTATGTTCATCGTAAAACCCTAATTGACTAATAATATGCATTCCTTTGGCTCTTGTTCCAAATTGGCAAAAGCCATATTAGAAACCCTTTTATGATCCTATTTTACATTTGTGTAAAAATCGTGATTTATCTAATGTTATGTTCATCGTAAAACCCTAATTGACTAATAATATGCATTCCTTTGGCTCTTGTTCCAAATTGGCAAAAGCCATATTAGAAACCCTTTTATGATCCTATTTTACGACCTTGGCCAAAAACTTAATTTATCAAGAATTATTTAAAGAATTACAGGATCTTATGTCTAGTAGCTTGAGAGAATAAATTCCATCTTGACAATACATATCTCCTACATGGAATTAATTTAGTGGCACAAGGTAGAAGTTTACGGTTTTGTATGGTTAGCACCAATGTTAATACCTCAATTTCCTAATTATTTAAATTTCAGATGATGCATTATCTCATAAAAGATTACATACACTATAATGTGAATGATAATTTGTTGACATAGGGAACTCACAATGCTATTGTCATTGTTGCATCAGGTTCAACCTACTTATCCTATAAGTTTTTACGTATCTCCTAATATAAGGCTTAATGATCAATTCGAATTAATAATTCTTTATTCCACATGAAAAGAAAACGCGATAATCTTAGGATTTAATATGTATGGTCACAGAATCCTTACGATTGGGAACAATTTTAGGTATTTGGATAAAACTTTTTCATCACTCACATTCTCAATCTTTTAAAAATGAAGCATTTTTCACTATATTTAAGAGTTAAAATTATAATAGAAATTAAAAAAAAAACAAACATTTTAGCCATATTAGAAATTTATTTATACCAAAGGTAATTGCATGAATTTTTACGTGATTATAGGATACACAACTAACAATAATAGCCATTATTTGAATTTTAAATTGTAGGATCTACATGGTTCTTCGTTTGAGCAATTTTTTTTGGAAGTAAAACATGTTTCAAATCTTATTCATTAACTTAAATACTAAAAAAATAACATTCCATGGTAGATGGACACCCCAACCAATAGTGAATGCCCATAAATTTTTGGTGTATTATGAAATAAAAAAGATTTTAATGCGACCTTGATAACTACGAAAACAAAGAAAGATTGTTACGATCACACCTCGCTTCAAATGTCTCTCCCAATCTTAAAAATTGATCTCTCTCTATCTTAAGCATTTATAATTTTCCAGAAATAATTAATTTACATTCTGTTTTTCCTTGAGTAAATTGGTTCACTTTCTATCAAAACATAAATAGTACCCACGTGGGGGCATTTACCATATAATAAAAATAAATATTTGAATTTTAAATTCGAGAGATAATGGGTAATCACCCATTATCTCAACTCCCAAATTTTCCTCCCCATTTAGTGTTACCATTATTATACATGAGTGTGTGTCCTTTCATGGTTTTAACAATTAAGAGAATTGAAGTACATTCACGTAGGGTGAGAGAAATTGTACACACTTTCGTTGCGAGTAAGAAATCTCTAAAGAGAGATTTATAGAGGGTTAAAAAAAATTTAGAGTAGAGAATTTTTCACGTCATTATTGGTACCAGATTGGGGGTTGCGACGTCGTGATATTGTAGTGATAGTTCGTTTAATGTGACTATCACCTCGATTGCGAGATCAACCGAAGAAAAATATCGTGGTTCCTAATATTTTGTGTTTTATTCGTCTAGGTATATCCTAAATTTATTTTTTTTTTATTCTGAAAAATTCTATCATACTTCTGCTTGTATATGTATTAATTCCAATATTTGTATCACAGCATTTTGGATTTATTAAATAAATTTTTTGAATTTTTTGAATATAAAAATAAATGGTTAAAAATTTAGGGTTCAGATTACGGATGAATTTCATGAATTCAATTATACCATAATGTTATTCATGTTACGTAATCAAAAATATATTTTTTCCGAGATTTTTGGAGTATGTTTTAGTCATGAAATTTAAAACCAAAGTTTTGGGTCCTAATGGTGTCCGAAACTTAAAATTCTAGATCTGTCCATATAAAGGGATGGTTGATTTATGAAAATGACATATATGTGTTTCTTGTGTGATGATCTACAATTTGACGCATGTTTGTGAATTGCCATTGTCGAAAATTGAGTTTTCCGATATGGCCGCAGAGAGCCAAAATTTGGACATTTGATTTGTCACATTTAGGGCTTGAATCACCCAAAATTTGAGTTGAGAATGGTTTTGATAAATCCAAATTTATTTTCTAGTCAAAATCGCCATGAAAAAGTGGCCGAAAATGGGTTGAGAATGGTTTTGAGAAATCCAAATTTATTTTTTAGTCAAAATCATCATGAAAAAGTGGCCGGAAATGGGTTTTCCAAAAACCGGGTTGAAAAACCTAGAAATAGGCCCATCGAGTGAGGAAGAAGGATCTAAACCCAGGGGCGCATGACCGGCACGCATGCAGAGGTGCATCAGAGAGCAGTGGGTGGGCGCGTGCAGTGCACGCGCCAAGCAGGTGAGTGAGGTCTCTGGCAGTCTGGGTCGGTTCGGACCCGGATCAGGACCCTGTGCCCGACCCGATCCGTGACCTGGGTGACTCGGATCGAACCCGTGAAGGCGGGTGAGAAGTGCGCCACGAGTGGCGCATGAGAAGCACGCCGAGCCGCTCTAGGTGCATGGCGGCGCGTGTGGGCGCATGGCGGCGAGTGTGGGAGCTTGGCGGCGCGTGTGAGCGCACCGCACGTCTGGCATGTGTGCCAAGCGGCTGCCAGTGTGTGGAGGCACATAGCAGCCTGTGCAGACACGCCGCTAGTGCGTGGCGGCGCATGTATGCCCTGGTGGTGCATCAGGTTGTCCATAATTTGATTTTTTCAATTTTCTGAGGGTCCTATATCTATTTTTGCGACTATATGTGAGATTTTATGCGCCGAATCCAAGTCCAGATGATAAAATACGATCCCGAGTTATGGTGTATAGTATTCGTTGACCCATACACTCGCTTTGGGGTCAATACTCGAATCATTTTTGTTTTGTTGATTCATAGAGTGTGCGAAATTGTGAAAATAACCATTATTAGTCACTAACATCTCTTTTTCTGTGTAACAGAGACTATAACTGCAACAAAGAGTATCGTACTTGATCTCATGAAGGGAGATAAGTTAAACGGTGATAACTACGACATTTGACACCGGAAGGTTCAGTTTGTTTTCAAAGAACAGGACCTAGCGGAGGTTCTAAAACACGAGATGTCAAACCTCGGAGAAGGACTATATCTCAGACTAAACGGGATCAAGAGGCGTATCGTGCATGGAAAAGAAATGATAGTCAAGTTAGACAATCCTCCTAAACAATATATACGACGACATGATCCCAGTATATGAGCAGTATCCTACTATGATGTCGGTCTAGGTTGCTCTAAGAGAGCAGTTTGGCTCCTGGTCAGCTCCTAAGCTATGGATGCTGACCTATAGGTTGATCACCTATAAGAAGAAGCCAGATTATACTATGAAACAGTATGTTATGCACATGTCAAGTATGATCACTTTTCTGAAGAACATGGGGGAGCCGGCATCTGATGAGATTTAGGTGTTAGGGTGATCTAGTCTTTACCTGACTTTTGGGATGTGGTTAATACCTATCTCACACACACTAAGAATATTTGTACTTTCATGGATGTAAATAGGCATTGTGAGCTCGAAGAGGAGCGGTAGGAGGTGGCTAGATTTATTTCTAGTCATACTTATGTGGTGGAGTCGAGTAAATACTTTCATGAATGTGAGTTGGCATTGTGAGCTCGAGGAGGAGCGCCAGGAGGTAGCTAGGGCTCCCGGGGCTTCAAGCGCAAGTAGCACAAATATAACGGAAATGCCAAAAGCCAAAGCAAGAAAAAGCTATTAGCAAAGACCGACAACAAAGGGTAAAAACACAAGAAGAAGGAGGTCGATAAGAGCAAAGTCAAATACTACGTATGTGACAAGTTTAGGTACTTCGCTCACAAGTATGGTGAGCGGAAGATAAATCCTTCTTCTTTACATCGTTTGAGTTATGTTTCATCTACTGTAATACTCACTGACTCCTCTCTTTTGTGGATTGTAAATTCAGGGTCACAGATCATGTAGCTCGTGATAAAAGCACGTATGTGAAGTTTCACCGATTGAGTTCCCATGCGAGGAGCCTATATGTAGGGAACAGAGCATTTTTTATCGTAAAGGGGATTGGTACATGTAATTTGATACTGTAAAATAACTAAGTCTTATATCTACATGATGTATTGTATGCTCCCGAGATTTGACAGAATCTCGTATCTATTCTTTGTTTAGATCGGTTAGGATATTTTATTTTTTTTTAGAAACTCGAGTGTTTCCATTTCGTACAATGATTCTTTATTATGTACTGGTTTGGTCCATGATGGACTATTTGTGCTGGATATGGTTTCCTATAATAGCATTTCTGATTTATCTTCTATTGCCAATACATCTGCTAGTGTAGTTGATGATATTTCTGTTTGGTATAGTAGACTTGGCCACATAGGGTAAGAGAGAATGAATTGGTTAGTAGCAAGTGTCCAGTTAGTCCCACTAACTCAGGATGAGTTGTCTCTATGTGAGTTTTGCATAACTGGCAAAGTGACGAGAAAATTCTTTGAAATGGCAATGAGAGCTGAGATTCCATTACAATTGATTCACTCCGATATTTGTGAATCTATGAATGTGAGAGCGCTAAACGGAGCCACGCATTTCATTATGTTTATAGACGATTACACGTGTTTGGGTTACGTCTATCTGATCTCGCACAAATCTAAGGCATTAGATTGTTTCAGAAGATTTATCAATGACGTGAAAAATTATTTAGAATTGAGAGTTAAGATTCTTAGAACCGATCAAGGG
The DNA here is from genome assembly GCA_033439265.1 of Dillenia suffruticosa. Lineage (NCBI taxonomy): Eukaryota > Viridiplantae > Streptophyta > Magnoliopsida > Dilleniales > Dilleniaceae > Dillenia > Dillenia suffruticosa. The sequence goes on along the minus strand of JAVTVX010000018.1, from coordinate 8,689,410 downwards.
TGCGAGTATCTGTCTGAGCAGTTTAAAGAGTTTTATTTCGAGAAAAGCATTATGAGACAGTTGACTTTTTCTGCTACTCTCTAGCAAAACAGAGTAATTGAGAGAAGAAATAGAACTCTATTGGAGATGGTAAAATCGATGATGGTGTAGACCAATTTAGCTATCTCCCATTGGGGAGATACATTATTGATGGCTGTCTATGTTTTCAACCGTCTTTTAACTAAATCCGTAGTTAGTACCCCATACAAGTTTTGGACAGAGAGACAGTCTGACCTTAGCCATTTGAGTCTATGGGGATGTGCTGCATAGGTTCACGATTCCTCGCACCCACACAGCAGTTAGGCCTGCGAGAAAAGAAATATATTTTCATAAGATACTCTGAATATGCCAAGGGACATATATTCCTAGGTGAACGTACGAAAGGTATGGTCTCTAAGATCGAATCTCGTGATGTTATATTTCTGGAAAATAATTTTCCTAAGAGAGGTGAAATCGATCAGGATTTCAACTTTTATGAGATGGACGAGTCTAACAGCACAGTTAAGCCCAGCGGTGGGACTCAAGATCCTGTTACGGATCTTGGTCCTAGTGGGAGCGGCCCATCTAGAGGTGAGGAGGCTCCCCCTCCTCGTAAGAATAGTCAGGGAAATATACCCCGACGTTGTTTTTCGATTAAGAATGAGATTCTCATCGTGACTCCCGAGAATGATGAGAAGTCTCGGACTTTTTAGGAGACTCTCGAGAGTCCTACGAAAGACCAATAGTTAAAAACCATACAGGAGGAGTTGGAATTTATGAGAGTCAATGGGGTCTGAGACCTAATTGACCTACCGAGGATATAAAGGCTATTGGAAACAAGTGGGTTTTGAAAATCAAAAGAAAGGCTGACAGATCGATAGAGAGATACAAAACCCATCTAATAGTCAAATCTAATAGTCAAGAGTTACACACAGAGAAATGATATTGACTACAAGGAGACTTTCTCCCATATAGTCAAATTTATATCGATCTGTATACTCTTGACGATTGTCGTAAACATGGATCTAGAGTTACATCAGATGGATGTAAAGACCACTTTCCTTAACGAAAATTTGGATTAGGAGATCTACATGGAGCAGCCCTCTGGGTTCATTCCAGTAGGTCATGAGGATAAATCTGTTGATTTCGAAAGTCGATATATGGCTTAAAGCAGACATCCAAGCAGTGGTATCTGAGATTTCATGAGGAGGTAATATTTTATGATTTTACAATGATCGAAGAGGATCATTGTGTTTATCTGATACGATCTGATAATTTTTTTGTGATCCTATCCCTATATGTGGACGATATAATATTGGTTGGAAACAACATTAAGTATCTGATGACAATCAAGGCATGGTTGTTATCGAGTTTCGATATGAAAAATATGGGTGAAGTTGAGTTTATCCTTGGAGTTAAGATCCAGAGGGATCGCTCGAGGCGAATGTTAACTCTTTCACAAGAGACCTACATTAGGAAAATTCTCAAGTGCTTTGGGATGAATGATTGTAATCCCATAGATACTCCGATCACCAAATGTGATGGCATGAGTCTTGAAATATGCCCGAAAACTCAAGAAGAAGTAAGAGAGATGAGTAAAATCTCTTTCTCTAGCGCAGTGAGAAGTTTGATGTACGCGATATTGTGTACACATCAGACATATGTTATGAAATCGATCTAGTGAGTAGATATCAACAAATCCAGGAAGGGTCACTGGAGAGCAGTGAAAACGATTTTGAGATATCTTAAGGGAACTGTAAGCTTCACGTTGTGTTACAGAGGAGGAGATTTGCGCCTTGTGAGATATTTAAATATCGATTGGGGCAATGATTTGGATAGACGCAAATCGATGTCAGGTTTTGCCTTCTTATTTAATGGCGATGCTATTTCTTAGAGCAGCAAGAAACAAACATGTGTGGCTCTATCTATAATGGAGACTGAGTTCGTGACTTGCTCAGCCGTAGTTCAAGAGAGTGTTTGGCTACGGAAACTATTAGATGACTTAGGGGTTATAGCTGATAATGGGAGGTCAGTGATAATTTACTGTAATAATCAGCATACTATCATCTATACTCGAGACCCTAAGTATCATAGTAGAACCAAATATATCGACACCAGATACAACTTTGTAAGAGACATCATCGAGAACGGAGAAGTGATCGTTAAGTACATTTCGACACATAGTATAGTGGCTGACCCCTTCACCAAACCATTGCTAAAGACTCATTTGTAGCACATAGAGAGTCATTAGGTTTGGCCATGTTTTGAAATTTCTTATTATGTATCAAATTGACGATGTAATGTTTATTACTTTTATATATATATGATTTTGTGTATTATTCAGTCACAATTGAGTTATTATTTTATTTTTTAAGTAATAAACTTGTTTTAGATCATATATGCTTTGATATGATAAAAGATATGTCGGGCAGGTGAGATCGACTCTCTCACATGAGTGACTACCTCTAATTCTAAGTGAGCGGAGATAAGACGGTTTTTAGTTATAAGAGGCATTGAGAGTGGTCCTACCAGAGCACAAGTCACCTTGATATGTGTTCAGGATGAGGTTATCTAGGATATAATCGATATGGAAGTTTTCACATCCATGTTGCATGTGAGTAACCAAATTTGAGATCTCGGATATCATTTGCATTTAGTGATATTGTCTCTGATACACTCTTTCTGAGATCTCTGGGTAAAGTATTATGTGTAAACTGAGTTCCGTATTTGTACAATATTAGAGAAATCTGACATATATCATTTTTAGAAATAAGGGATTAACACTATAATATGCGTTTCATACTGCGTATGATAAAACGAGTAAGAATAGAAGGAGCTATGTATGAGATGATGATCTAATCATGACCTCCATTCTAACTATATGAGACTCGAGATCTATTGGATGAGATCTCATGTACCTTTATTATTTTTGGCTGTTCCTAGAAGTCTTAGTTCAATATTTGCTACTTTAGCCTGTTTACCTATGGCTCGAAAGATAAATTGAGGTCTAAGAGGGCAGGTCTAGGAAATTAACTGAATTGAGACTGATAGATTTGAGTTTGAGAAAAGGAAGACCAATATGCATTACATCATAGTGTAGTATTCACCGACCGGTCTGTTATGTTTATCCATGTTGGGATTCAACATAATAGTGAATACACAGTCGGGTATTAATTGGGGATCACTTTCGATGAGAAAAGTGGCTCGATAAATGTAATTGTATTGATTTGGGGTACAACGAGTTCTTTTTATATTAACAATGATTCCTTGATCATCCTAACAGGTGTATCGAGAAATCTTTATTTGCAAGTGTACTCGTTAGTTGCACGACACCCAATCTTATATGAAAGTCCAGCAGGGTGATGTAGTAGATCGCATAAGTTGCGATCTCGTGATGGATGTAAAATGCTCTCGTATGCAAGTGAGAGATGTTGGTAAATAGTACCAATGTGGGGCATTTACCACATAGTAAAAATAAATATTTGAATTTTAAATTTGAGAGATAATGGGTAACCACCAATTATCTCAACTCCCAAATTTCCCTCCCCATTTAGTGTTATCATTATACGTGAGTGTGTGCCCTTTCATGGTTTTTACAATTAAGAGAATTGAAGTACATTCACAGAGGGTGAAAAACTTGAGAGAGATTGTGCACACTTTCATTGTGAGTAAAAAATCTCTAGAGAGAGATTTATAGAGAGTTAAAGAAAATTTTGAGTAGGGAATTTTTCACGTCATTATCGGCATTGGATTGAGGGTTGCGGCGTCATGATATTGTGGTGATAGTTCATCTAACGTGATTATCACCCCGACTGCGAGATCGACCAAAGAAAGATATCGTGGTTTCCAATATTCAGCATTTTATTCGTCGAGGTATACCTTAAATTTATTCTTTTTTATTATTTTAAAAAATTCCATCATGTTTCCACTTGCGTATGTATTAATTCCAACAATTTCTTTCCTTCAAATATCAATGAAAAAAAATAAAAGAATCCTTTTTGCCTCTATCAATCTCCATCTTGTCAAGTCAGCAACAAAAGCATGCATGAACCTAGATCCATATCAGTCATGTCTAACGCGGTATGCCATAGAATGTAACATCATGCTTGGTCCTTGATTTTTGTTACTTGGTTTCTACGTTTTAGACTTTGATTTTACTTTCTAGCTTCAATTTGAAATTTTCAAATAGAGGTAATGAAGTTGGAACCTAAATGCTAATTTTGCTTTTAGAGCTAAATTATAAAGGTAGACTTTAGATTTTGAGTTTTAATGTATAAGAATTATTGGGTTAACCATAATTAACAAGGAGAAGTATTGTTAACAATTTTCAAGTTCTCTAACGTGAACCCTAATTTGAGCATTACATATTCAATAAAATTGGATGAACCTAAACAAGAGACATATTCGATGATAATGACCTTATTTATACAAAAACTTGATTTTTTACTTTTCGGATTGAACTTCCAAATTGTGAAGTTTATTATGTGTCCGAACCAACAACATAAGCAGCCAAAGATTGCTTTACTAAAGATCAAAGTACACCAAATTCCAAAAACAACACTCTAAGTTGAAGGCTTAAAGAAGCCTCGAGTACCATTTTGATGATTTTCAAAATTCTCAAGGGAAATTTTCAATAACCTCTCTCTCTCTCTCTCTCTCTCAAAGAAGGCCAAAAAGGCCTGAAAGAAGAAATAAGGCTGGGCAAAGCCCAAGGAGGACAAAGGAGCAAAAACGAGCCTAACTTCTCAAAGAGGCTATGCCTCTTTCATCTTCAATGACTAGAGGATCATACATGACATGCAGACCTGGTGGACAAGAGTGCCCTAAACTGGCAAAGTGGTCAGCACACTTGTTTCCTTCTCTGTAGGAGTGAATAATGGGAGAGGCTCCCAACTTACTGATGAGTTGGGGGTTGTCTTCTACAATAGGGAAGAGAGGGTGGAGCCCATGAATACCTTTGTTGAGGAGAGAGACTAAAGATAGGGAGTCGGATTCGATAATTAGACTCTTGATGTTGAAGTTATCTACTAATCTCAGACCCTCTCTGAGCCCCAGAATCCCGTCATAAGGCTATCTAAGATGTCAACATTAACCATGAATCCGATGATCCATTTGCCTTCAGAGTTCCTTATGATACCTTTTACACTAGTTTTATTAGAGTTGAGATTCACTAAACCATCAGTGTTGAGCTTACAAGCATTCATAGGAGGAGAGGACCAGGAGACTAGCTGGACTTTGGGGAGAGGGTTGAGATGGACTGCAGTAGTGGAAGCATTGTTTTTAACAAATCTTTTAGCTATCAAGGTAGTGTGGTAAGCATTGAGAGGAGTTTTATAAAAAAATGAAGCTACAACGGACTTTCCAGATGTGCCTGATAACTGCTGAGAATGTCATTATCCAAAGTGTAGGGTTGTGCAACCTATTGCAATTAAGATTCAACCATTCAAGAGTGGAGATAGAGTTAAATTGAGGGGTAGTTTGTATGATGGGAGCAATCAGTTCCCAAACTTCTCTACTCTACCTGCAATCTCTTAAAAGATGGAGGATGAACTCATATGATCTTTTGTAAATGGGACAAAGAGGGGGTTTGAAGCATAAAAATAATATAAAATATAAAATCTCTAATGAGGATGGAATAATCTTCCAGATGTGCCAGTTCTTTATTTCCCCTTATTCATTTACTCCAAAATCTCTAATGAGGCGAAAAAAATAATATTTATGAATTTTTTTCTATTTTCTAAAATTGAAACTATAATAATGAAATTAAAATAATTATATAAAATATAAAATATAAAATCTGAAAGAAAAATATCATAAAATACATAAATTATCCTATAAATAATAAAAGTATTCCACGCCAAATAAAATAAAATGTAAAAGCCAAATATGTCCTAAGATCCAAAAACAAAAGAGAAAAATAAGCATATTGCATAAGCAGGGTTTCTAAATGGCTACTTCGAATCATGACAGAGGAAGGTTGATGATAAAATTGAAGATCAAAGTGGCAATTCAAGATAAAGATGAAGCGGAGAAGTCGAATCAATGTAGATAGTGATCCATAGTGGAGAAGAACTTGAAGAATGGCGAAAAAAAACTCTAGAGTTGATGGTGGTCGATGGCAGTTATGGATCTTGAACAATGGAAGATGAAGATGATTCAGAGAGTGGCTTCTATGATGATGTGGACTAAAATCGAATAGCCCCAAAGAATGGTGAAAGGACAATCAAAGTAAGGGGAATCAACACGATGAAATGACAGATTCTAATGATGAAAAACTCAAAGACAGTTGGAATTTGGATTGCACTTGGAAATCAAAATCATGAACCTTAGGAATGGAATGAAGAAATTGATTTCGATTTCAACTGTTTGATACAAAATCTGAAATGGATATGATTATCATTATTGTTGTTTCGTTTGTATATTTTTAAGAATGAGAATCATATAATTGTCAATTTTGTTATTGATAAAAAATGTTTTTATGATATAAAATTTTGCTATTTATTAAAGATAGTTTGCCCTTGATAATATTGATGTTTATCAAAGGAATAAAAAAAAATGTTTTTTTATTGCTTCTCTAGTGAGTATCCAAATCCAACCATCTCCTTCAAATTTTCAAAAGCCTTGTTAGCTTCCTTCAGAGTGTAGAGGCTTTGGACAACCAAACAATAGGTTATGGTTCCTTTATTCTTCATTTTTTTAACATACTTGAAATGCATCCTTTAATAGTTCTACATCTATTGAAAATGTCTTACAAATCCCTCTAACTAGATCATTCATCATCCTTCCATCCACTTCATAGACAATATCCAGCATTTTCTTGTAAATTTCCAAAGCTGCCAAGAACTTCTCCCACTTTGACAAAGCATTCAACAAAGAGCTATAGCTAACAAAATCAGGACAGCAATTCATCTCCTTCATTTTCTTCAAAACTCTTACTCCTCCCCCAGCCCTACCTTCCTCCCAGTACCCGGTAAACAATGTATTGAAAGTAACCACACTTGGCACTAAACCTCTATCCATAGCTTCATTTATCAACTCCATTGCCTCATCTATTCTGCTCACTTTACAAAAACCGTTCATAATAGTTGTATAAGAGTAAATATCCAACATTTTGCTACTTTGCTTCATTTTCATCAACATATCAGATGCTTCCTTTACTCTACCAAACATAACATAAACCCTTCAACAAACAATTCTAGCCCATGATTTCAAACACCTCAAAAGCTCTTTTCATCCTCCTACATGGGTTTCATTTCTATTGCAGTATAAATTACGATCGAGAAAGTTCTTGAATTTGGCAACAAATTATATGTTGAGAAGTTTCTGTATAGCTTCAAAGCAAGATCAAGCTCATTTGAGGTGACAAATGCGAGCAATAAATCATTGAATTCATGTATGCTTTGAAACTTACCATTTGTTTCAAGGCTTTGAAGAATTTGACTTCTTTCTAAAGAAGGAATTGCTTTGATTTTTGCAATCAAATGTCGACGGCTTGAGGAAAGTGGTTGAAAACAAAGTGCAAACAATAAAGAAAAGATAGATAGATAGACAAAGCAGAAGCACATAAAAGGGGTTTGATTTTGTTTCATACAAACAATCTTTTTCTATCATGAGCAAAGAAGAAACAAATCATCGTAATCCAAGAAAGACCCTAACCAGAGTATAGGGAAATATAAGATACCTGAATCTTAGCCTTGACGTTGTTGATGGTGTCACTGCTCTCGACTTCGAGAGAAGTAGTCTTCCCAATTATGGTTTTTACAAAGATTTGTATAGCCTTTGATTTTTGTAGAAGAGAGAGAAGAAAGAGAGGTTTTGGAATAGAGAAAGAGACAGAGAAGAGAGAGAAGATATCTTAGTTATGAGTAATTGGGCATGAAACAGACATCGTTGGACAAATGGAAGTTGTCGTCATCTTCATCACCGACTTCGTCTTTGTCTTCATCTTCGTCTTCATCACAACCTTCTTCAAGTTGTTGTCGGCTGAATGAAATGGTAAAAATTGGCAAGGTAATTTTCTTGGTTTTGAAATATGGTTTCTATCAAACATCTATCATTTTATTTAGATTTTATAAATCTTTATTTCCATTCTACTAATCTAAATAATTTATATAGATTTTATTTCCATTCTCGATTCTCATTTTTGTTAACAAAACACTGTCAATCATGATCATCAAACCTTGACATTGATAAAGAATGATGAAAAAAAGATAAAAAATGAAGAAAAAGAGCAACTCAACCAAAAATTGAAGACGGAAAATTGAGAATTAAAAAGCGATGAAGGGCATAAATCAAAGAAATCTTAAACTATGCTTTAGGCTATCACCAAAGGTTATCTGTGATCTCCACATGCATCTCCTTTTATAAAATTCTTAAATTCTGTGAGTTTAACTCCTTGTTGACCATTATTGTGCACAAATTCCTCCTCTATTCTTCCCATGCACATAGAGTACGTTGCTTCAATAACACACCTTGCATAAAGAATGTTGTATGTCCCTCAGAGACAGTTTAAACAATAAAGTCTCTCCACTTCTATTTTTTCTTCTCCACTTTGATCTCATATGGTTACTTCTCCTTGTCTTAAAAAAAAAAGAATGCTGGATTGAATTGGGCTATAGGCTCCAAAAACTTGGGCTTTGAGGTTGACTGACCTTGGATTAGGATGGGTAAGGTTTGAGTTGACTTACCCTTAGAGTGCAGTGGCCTTGAACCAATTAGGTTTTGTATATAGAATTTCAATACATGTTAACCACTTAGCTAATTACTCTTATATTAATGGACTAATTTTGACAAAGGATTTAGTCTTTTTCAATTATAATATCTTCTTTCACAAAACACAAAAATTATAGAGCTTAAGCCTTCTTTCTAATGTTATTTGAATGATGGCAATAGGAGTTTTCTAATTCAACATATGAACTTTCAAAATTAATTATTCAAGTAGAATTTTTTGAATTTTTTTATTCAGGATCCAACTTCAGTTATATTTTTATCCTATCTACATTATGAATCTAAAAAAGTATTCAACTAAAAAGTTGTATTTATATTTCAAACTTTGTAACACATAGGAATCATTTGATTCTGACAATTGTAGCTTAACTTATAAATTTTTTAAATTATACAGTTGATCACAATGTCATAAGTTTCTTGCACTCTTGATTTTATTCCTTTGACATGTGATTTCTTAACAATAATTAATTTTCACTCAATTTTAGACTTATAATTAACTGATTTGAATAAAAATATTCAATTATATACATTATCAATCCGAAAAATATAAGTCCAATATATAGTATAAAAAAGAACTTATCAAATACCTCAATCTTGAATGTTTACATGTCATCAAGTAATAAGCATAGAATGAATTAGAGATAATAATATAGTATAACCTTAAATTCAAAATCTGATTTTTAGAAAATCAAAACTGATTGTGAAAAGAAAAATTATCGTTAGTAAAACCCTAGAATGAAAATTAGATTTTTGAACAAAGAAGTGAGTTTTCAAAATCTACATTCTTTAGTGTGTTTCAAATGTTACTTTTCAAAGCCTCTCTCCACTAAATGAATCCACAAAATAAAATAAATTAATGGATCTTCCTGGAGTTGCAATGGAGCCAAAAGCGATGGTTTTAAAATAAAAAAGGATTAATAGATATAAATTCAAAAATATTAGATAATACAATGCATATCCTTAAACAAGGGGAATCAAACAAAGGAAGAAATAAGCACACTTCTATTTTTCGATGAATTCTGAACTTAAACTCCAGCTGCTTTTGGCCAACTCTTTTTCTTCTTTCTTTTCCAACTTTTTTTTTCTCACTTTTCCTTCTTTTTTTTTTTTTGGAAAAACATACTCCAAATTTACATTGAATTTCTGTCTCTAAGTACACTTTGCCTTTTCATATTCTCTTTTCCTTTTTTTTTTATTTTTGGTTCTTTTAGCAATTAATAATTGTTTCAATCAATGAATGAAAATCCTAATTTTTTCTACTTGAATGCTTCAATGATGAATAAAAGAAAATGTGTGTGAAATATGTTGAACTTGGCCTTGACTTATTGGGCTAGAACTTGGGCTTCCAATTATTGGGCCCTTTGAGAATTGACTTGATTTGTGAATTAATTGTGAGCTAGACTTTAGATTTGGAATTGGTTCAAGTGGGCTCCAAATTTTGATAGATTTTGAGCTTTTTTTTTTTGTTATATAAAAATCTGAATGTGAGATCAACAGGTAGAGAAAGAGAGTTTGTACCACTAGTCTGTTCCCTTATGAACGATTTTGAACTCAATTATTAATTTCCACCATACTTAAGACCTGCAAGCATAATTAAATTATTTGAGATAATTTAAAACTTAGGCCTATACATATAAACGAATTATCATCCCACTCCAAGTATTGTTGAATTTTTTGTTATGCTTTAATTTTGCAAACTGCCAACCGATCCCCCTTTCACCCTTTCGCTAGTATAAGATGCATAGCACACTCGTATAGCTTGTTGTGCTAAAACAAATGGATCAATTACCTTATATTGTCTCTTGAAGTTTACTTTGAATAATTTGCAAGTTTGATGCAATCTTGTCCCTTTAAAAGGTAGAATAAGTGGCACTTGAACAACATGACCGCAATACCTAGCATATTATACTGTAACTCTATTATTTTGTCCAGCATCATCACTTGAGGGCTAAATACATACTCCAAAATACATTGTCGTGCTGTCCTCTCCCATATGAGAGGATGAAACTTGTAACCATTCACAAATATTCAAAACAAAAATACATAAATTAATTGATCTTAGTTGTGTTTTAAAAAGTTTACATATCCAGAAATCAAAACTTACCTACTTTAGTAACCATTTAACAAAACCATTATAACATGCACGATTTACTTGTGAATGAGATAATCTTTCTCAAAATTTTAAAGTTCAATAATGCCTATTGAGAAAAATTTGTTAATCAATCATTGTTTCTTAATCACTCTAAGCATTGAAATTGTAGTCTTTATGTACTCATAATATGGATCTAGTTTCAGATAATTAAGTAAAACGTATGTATAAACTTTTTTATAATCTTCATCATTAATGCACCACTCGATATATTTACTAGATAGCTGAAAATAAAGAATAGAGGTCCCAAGGGGACAGCCTAGTGGTCACAATCATTCTTCCCCAACCCTGAGATTTAGGGTTCGAATTTTTGTGTAACCAAAAAAAAAAAAGAATAGAGGGAAACTCAGGTTAATAGGTCTTCATTATTTCTCCCTTATTTTTGTATCCTTCATGGCACATCAAGTTCCAAAATAGTATAATATAAACGTTACCATATCTTCATAAAGATATGGATTCATAATTAAAGGTTCCACATGTGCCTTATTTGTCAATTCTTCTTCAGTGGTGCAATTATCTAAGTACATTTTAAGAAAAATCATAATAGTTTATCATAAATTTATATAAAGTCATATTAACATAACCATTTTTAAAAATTAAATACACTAAATACTATTGGAAAGATTGCTGAGGATACAGGAAAGATTTTCTCTAAGTTGGAAAGAATAATAAAGATGTTCCTTTCCCATTTTTTCAAATGCACAACTACTAAGTTTGCTGAGCAAATATCACGAAATAAGTTATTGAGACTTATCAAGGCACTCCAAACATAATCTGGAAGAAAGTTCCTACATACTATTGGAAGTTGACTTCCACAAATATATGGTAGTCATGACTTTTCATCCTTGTGTGTTTGTATTCATTCGACTCAAGGCATCTTCCTATTTTCGATGCATATCCATATGAAAATCTTAGATTTTTGAGCCAATCACAAACAACATGCTTTTTGTCCCTAATCAACAAATAAACTGCTTTATGTTTTGGCCCCACGCTTGTAGGATATATTCCCGGTGAAGGACAATAAAAAAATATGATATAAATATCTACTCATATTCATGTAGTTTTTCATTTAATGGGATATGTCTTATACAATATCGATGATATTCGTGACATTATTTTTCTCCACATGTATCAGTTCAATGTGGTGCCCTACAAGATTTTCCTTCAATATAAGTTATTTTCAATCAGTGTTAGCAAATTTGCTACACACTCCCGCACCTCATCGCATGTCAACCTTGATAGTAAATCATCAGTCTTAACCCCACCATTGATGAAGTGCTGTTCATCTGCTTTGAAGGGGTGATCTCTAGGCAAAATCTTGTATGAAAGTCAAAATGTTATACATTATATCATGTCATAAATAAAAGGCACTTGACCTCTTCATGTAGACATGTGAAAATTCTAGTTGTGATGTATCAAAATAGCATCTCAATAGCATCTCATACATGAAGAATTTATTTATTGTCCAAAGAAGTGCAATCCTTGTTAAAAGTCTATACCCAATTGTTGTGTCATATGCTTGGACCTCAACATTCCACGACATTTGTAGCTTATCTATTAATGGTTGCGTATAAATATCAAGCAATTTTTTTGGTTTCCATAGACCAAGTACAATAAGCATAAAAAACACGTACGATATCTTCATATACCCGTTGGCTGATATGTTGGAGGGAGTGAAAATCAATGGCCTACATGAATAACTCTTTCATGATAGACCAAATGGGTTAAAGTTATCTACACAAAATCCTAATAAGATATTGCAAGGTTCCACCATAAATATAGGTAGGTCAAATCAAATGCCTTTTATTGTTTCATATCCGACACATGAAACATTACTCAAGGTTCTCTAATATGAGTAGTATTCCAAGTTATGTGGTCTATTGTAGTATTAGATTGAAAAACTCTTTATAATCTTAGATTTAATGAGATAAAATAGCTCCTTGAATGGCTTATTGTACTACTTCCCTTGTTTATAGCTCAGGGCACTACAAAAGTTACCACTTTTTAACTCTGTATTATTCCTCTAAAACATCATACAACATTCATTATGGATATTTAGATCTAAATCCCAGGTTAACTTCTTCAAACTGTAATAATTAAGGGCAAGTAATGGGTTTATGGCAGAATCTCACCCATAAGCTTTAGTACTATGTTGAACCAATTCTTTGTGTAGTTGTACCCAACTTTAATGTTCAACAATTCTTTGTGTAGTTATACTTGAATATTTGCTTGTCCTCAAGCATAAACAATTTTCTCAAAAACCAATGTGAGGTGCGGAGCCGACCAAAATATGTGTGGACCCATAAAATTAGTGCATAAAATTGCTTTTTCTCAATTTTCTCCAAAATATGTAATGAACAATATCCAGACTTTGCGATAGGATAGGTGCGGAACCCATATGAGTCACAGAGTTGAGAGGTTGAGGTGATAAGAGTCCTGCAATGAATAGTATAATGAAATAGAGACCTACGAGTATAGATTTCCAAGCCAATCATAGACGATAGACAATGTTATGTAAAAAAATGATGTTATTGTTAACAAAGTAGAAGATGTATTAAAGTTAGGAAAATGACAAGAATAGATAAGCAAGTTGTCTGAGTTCCATGTTCTAGATACTACAGAACTATTAAAGTGACTGAGTTAGTATGTTCCAAGATGAACTACCGAGCACACTTCCCAATTTGGTACGAGTTTTCTGCTAGGTTGTGGCTATTTGTCACCTCTACTCTTCGTAAGACTTAGTTTCCTAATTTAAATATTCTGACCCTCACCTCTAGTTATAATATACAGCTATTAGTTGTCGATAAGCGGTTATCAAGCTGATGCAGTATCACGTAACTACAGTAAGAGGTCAAGTCTCTCATGCTTTATGAGCTCATTTGACTCGGGTTGATATTGATCTACGCGTAGTGAATGGATGCCTATCTCCATCGATAAAACTGCTTCACATCTATAGGTAAGACTGAAATGGTATTTCCCCTGTGGCCATTCTAGGTATAGTTCAAGGATTCTGTAGAGTTCGTCTATCCAGTAACCTTTCATTTCATGCCATGCCTCCTTTAGTCCATGGGAGGATCATTCGATTAGTCACTTCAGTAAAGCCATTTGCTTGAGGGTAGGCAATATGGTAAAGCGGTGCTGAATTTCAAGCTTGCTGTAGAATTCTTAAAAGTTTTTATTGTTGAATTACTTGTCATTGTCAGTGATAAGGATATACGATAGGCTGAACCTAGTAGTGATGGACGTCCATATGAATGTTTAGATCTTGCCAACTGTTATCTAGGCTAGTGATTCAACATCTACCCACTTAGTGAAGTAGTTTATGGCGATAATGAGGAATTTCTGCTGCCTAATTGCTTGTGGAAACGGTTCCGGTATGCCTATCCCCTACTGTATGAATGACCATGGATTTGCAAGTGGACAAAGTTTGGTGGAGGGTTGATGAGGTACTGAATAGAAGAGTTGGCATTTATCATGTCGTTTGACGTAAGCTTTTGCATCGGCCTTCATGGTAGGCCAAAAGAATCCTTGATGTAGAGTTTTGTTGGCTAGGTTTTGAGTGCCCAAGTGGTTACCACATATTCCTTCATGAATTTTCCTAAGGACATAGTCTCTTTCCTCGGTGTCAAGCATTTAAGATAGAGGTGTATGAAGGATTTCTTGTAAAGTGCTCCATCAATGATGGCATAATACGCGGCTCTGTGCTTGATCTTTATTGCCTACTATGTGGAGTCCAGCAATTGGCTAGTTTAAGATAGGCTTGGATTGGATTTTTCTAGCTTGATAGGCTATCAACTATTAGAATTTGTTCTGGTTTGTTGATTCTCGGGAATGGGAGGCTCTCGAGTCAACTTTGTTGAACTTTTTCATCACTTCTTGAAGTTTAGAGAGATATTTCACCATCATTGGTTCTTTAGTATCATACGTTCCTTGGATCTGCTTGACCACGAGCTGGTTATCAGTAAAAACTGAGATGTCTTGAGTTCCCACTAGTGTCTCGATTTGTAGGCCTGTCCATAGTACTTCATATTCAACCTGGTTGTTGGTGGTTTGAAAGTCGAAGCGGAGTACATATTCCATTTTGAAGTCTTCGGGATCCACTAGAATGAGTCCCACTCTACTGTTTGATGAGTTCAAGGAACCGTCTACATGTAAAGTCCATGGTGGAATCGACCATCCTTCCAGAGAGTTGTCAATAGTTGGCTCAATGGGATTTGGGAATGTATACTTGAGAATAAAGTTGGCTAGGTTTGACCTTTGATGGCAAGCCTTGGTTGATACTCAATGTCGAACTCTCTGAACTCAATGCTCCACTTGATAAGGCGACTTGAGGTGTCCCTCTTTTGTAGGATCAGCTGTAAAGGTTGGTTAGTTAGTACCATGATAATGTATGTTGAAAATAGGGATGAAGGCATCCAGCGGTTATGACGAGAGTAAAGGCCACATTCTCAATGGGCTTATAGTTAATTTCTAACTCTTGGAGTACTCGACTAACATAATATATGGGTTTTTGTATAGTGGCGTCCTATCTCATGAGCACATAATAGAGTGCTCGATCAGATATAGACAAGTAAAGGTAGAGTTTCTCATAAGGGATGGACCAATAAAGAAAAGAGGTTGATGAAAGGTACTCCTTGAGATTGTCAAAAGGCCATCTAACAATCTAGTGTCCATGTAAATTTATGAGGTTTCTTTAGGGCATCGAAGAAGGGCTTGTACATTTCCCCCAATTTTGATATAAATTGGCTTAAGGCCGCGATCCGTCCAATGAGACGTTGTATCTCCTTCAACATTCTAGGCAGGGTCATGTCCAAAATAGCCAAAAAAATTTTTGGATTGGCTTCAATTCCTTGATTGTTGAACAAGAAACCAAAAAACTTGCTTGAAGTGATTCCAAGGTATATTTGGCTAGATTTAGCTTCATGTTATAGTGCTCCAGTGTTTGGAATGTTTCCTCAAGATCTTCAACATGGCCCTCCAGGATGGTGCTCTTGATGAGTATGTCATCTATATAGACTTTGAGATTCTTGCTGAGCTGTTTGCTGAAAACTTTGTTGACTAAGCATCAGAAGGTTGTTCTATGATAGCAATATTTTTTTACATTTGAATTATATTATTTTATTCCATATTTATGAATTATAGGATTGTTTTAAACATGATTTTGTAGTATTTTATTGATTAAATTCGTGTATTGTGACTTAGGAGTTTTGGGCTTAACTAAAGAATTTCGAACCGGATAAATAGTTGTTAGTATTTTGGCTATAACTTTCTACTCCGATATCCAATTGATGAGATTCTTATTGGGTTGGAAACTGGACTTCAAGACTACAAATTTTGTGAAGAGTCCAAAAGTTAATTTAGAGTGGAACTTATTTGAAAATTGAGTCAAAATTACAGTAGTGCTAAAAGATAAGTTTTTGTTAAGGAAAGCAACTACTTGAACTTATCCAATGAGAGATTTAAGGGATAAAGTTGCTAAAATTTCAAGATCTTAAAATTCAAGGATAAGGAGGAAGTTTCCAAATTTTCGAGAAGAAAAAAAATAATGCTTATCACAACAATAACAAATCTCCAAATAAAACAACAACACCAATTTTCCAATATTCCACTACTTAAGGTTTTAGGATTATAAATAAGAGGGCATCCCCAAGGCAATAGGGGACCACATTCTCTCTGCGCGAATTTCTTGATACTTTTGATTTTCTTTATTACGTCTTGCTAATTTTCTTGTTCCCAGGACTAGATGGATTCTATCTTTTAATTAACTACAAGGATTGAATTTATTTCTTTCCTTAAGTTTTATTGGCATGATTATTTGATAAGATTTTATTGTTAATCATAATGTTTCAAACATATAAGATCCTGCATTTGTATGATTTGAGATTGAATGCATACTGACTAATATAATTATAAAAGATTAGTCCGATACAATAAAATCCACATAAAGTTATGAGATCAACAGAAGATTAATTTTGTGTGTAGAAATTTAAGGTAAAACCTAGATTATAGTTTTCCCTAAAATTTATTGAAATCCGATTTAATTAAAATTGTATGACTATTGTGTTTTGATTAGTCAAATTAGGGATTTTATTGCATAATTATTAGATAAAATCTAATTTCGAAAAACTATCATCGTCTGCAATAATTCATTACCCAATAAATTTAGGGGTTTGAAAAAATTTGGTTCTGTAAAAAATTAAAAATAGTTGAAATTGATGTCCTAGGGTTTAATTTCCATTGAGTTTACTCATTTAATATTTTAGTTTCTAGGATTTCTTTTATTCATATTTGGGTTTCGACCTGTCCAACTTAGGTAAGATAATTCGTAATTGATAATACAAAATATTCTCATTGGAACATCATTTGCTTACATTATACTCAAAACTTGACTTGGGTACACTTGCCCAAAATCGTAACATCAAAATTACATATCACACCAGCATTCTTAAGTCTGAATGGCATGACCTTATAGCAGCAGGTGCCAAATTCTATATTAAAGCTCATCTTCTCTTCGTCCTTTAGGGCTATGCGAACTAGATTGTAGTCTATTACATATCCTTCATACGGACGATGTCAATCTATTGAAGATAATTTTGACTCCACGATTACAATGTCTTCCTGATCTAAACGAGGAACTGGGGATGTAGTGTCAATTGGATCTTCTTTGACGAGATGAGCGACAAAAACACGTCAGAGGAGACTCCAGTAGAAGAAACTCTAACACTCAAGTCAGAAATAACAGTAAAGAGGAATGAAAGACTAAAAGATCCCGAGTCCTGTATAGTCTTTGTCTACTATATATAGATTATAGAAAGCAATGTGTATATACATGGCAGATTGCCATTGGATAGTATATGTAGTATACACAGCGGGTCTTGTATGTAGAAACCCTATTTACCTTGTGGAGAGATCTATGGAGATCTTCCAATATTATAAGAATTATAGTTATAGACTTCCTGAAGATTTAAAGTCCTCTAAAATATGAAAGTTTCCATTGTTGTTGTGGAAATCCGGGGAGTCTTAGTTGCTAGGAAATTTACATCCTAATCGGGTGAGATCACGATAGGTTCATATCGGATTAAAGAAAGTTTAAATTTGTTAAAGATTTTCTTCATTATCGAATAATCATGACCTGGATCCCTTGCGTAATGGGAAGGTCGGAAGGCTGAGAGGACAAGGGGTCAAGTAAGCAAAATGTATCAAGAAAGAATGACTAGACAACGTGTGGAGAAAAGTAAGGTAATGATTGAGAGGGTTTTAGCGAGAGACTTAAGTCGGGAGGAGACTTCAACCGAATAGAAACCAAGAGTATAAAAATGTTTGCTAAGAGACCGCTTAGTGGTGTATGGGCTTTATGATTATGGGCCTGTTGAGCCTTCATGGTAACGGGCTGTCAGACCATGTACTATAAAGAAGTAATGATAAACACCTAGGACACAAACAGGACCACCATATATTTTGATGGAAATAAGTTCTCTGGCCACCCTTTGCTGGAAGATTGTGCCATTGTGATATGTAAGTTGAGTAAATGAAATATATTACATAGAAATGTATTTAATTGTAAGATAATAGTGCACTATTAGCAAAAGATGCTTGAAAAGGACTTAAATAAAAACAAGCAAACCAAAAAAAAAGGCAAGAAAATTTAGGTAGAAAAGAACTTATTTAAAAAGAAGGAAGAGAAAGACCAAACGTGTGACAATGTGTTTTAAGAATGTGAACAAAAATTCCCTTAGTAAAAAACCCTCACCCAAGATATAGTTCCAAAATGTGTGTAAACCATACACTCGTTGGCATACGTAGTCAACCAAAGATGTAGTTCTAAAATATGTGTAAACCATACACTCGTTGGCATACGAAGTCAGCCAAAAACGAGTGATTACTTGGATATCATCTGCACAATGAGTAATGATTTCA
Source organism: Dillenia suffruticosa (assembly GCA_033439265.1). Classification (NCBI taxonomy): domain Eukaryota; kingdom Viridiplantae; phylum Streptophyta; class Magnoliopsida; order Dilleniales; family Dilleniaceae; genus Dillenia; species Dillenia suffruticosa. The sequence goes on along the minus strand of JAVTVX010000018.1, from coordinate 8,670,599 downwards.
TTACCTCTAGTTATTAAGATTTACATATTTGATTTCAAGTAGAAATGATTTCTGATAGTACATGGTCCAATGGCCCATTACCATAAAGCTGAAACTACCCAAGCCCATTAGGCCATAGGTGACCGAACAAGCTCTCAGTCTCTTAATTAAGTGTTCTCTCGATCGAGTAGACCTTCACGGTCATCCCAACTCTATGCACCCATGCCTCTCCGCTCGGTGTATTCATTCCATTAATACAAGTGTAATTCATTCCATTACGTGATCAGCACAACTTGAAACCACCCATTAAGAAAGTAAATCTCTAAAAAACCTAAACCTTCCCTAATTGAATATGAATCTCCCTTATTCCTGAGAAAATCTCCCTCAACAAGATAACATATCTCGGTAGTCACTTTTGATAAGGTAGGAAGCTTCCACAACAATTTGAGCTTTCCTTAATCGACAGGATACTAAATCTCGTAAAGATCTTTGACTATAGTCCTTACAATCTCAGAAGATTTTCAATAATCTTTACAAGGAAATTAGAGTTTCTACACCCCTAAATATATACGGGACTTACTATGTACAAATACTATATATATTCAGTATCGGCAGTCAGCTAAGTACATTCTCAAAACTCTACACTACATAGAGACAATACAGGGCCCTCTTCTAGTTCTTTTCAATCTGTTTCTTATTTTCTCAAAACCGTTCTTTCTGACTTAAATGTCAGAATCTCTCTTGCCGGAGTCTCATTCATCTGAGCATCCTCCAGCGGCACTTGCTTGTTTCCTTGCTTACAAAGGCTTAAAAGACTCCTAAACACCAGCCTCATACCTGAGTCAGTAGAGTAGGCATTTGCGGAGCCAATCCCAGCGCCATCAATTTCAAAAATAAAATGAGCTAAATGTAAGAAAATAAAAAATATATGAAAATAAAAACAAACCAATTAGGATGGATTTGAAAAGAGATCAATGATGTCAAATCAGTTATAATATTTTATTTTATTTTATTTTATCTTGTTTTAGTGTAATCAAAGCATAATTTTATCATTTTTTATGTAGAGATTTAGTATACAACCACTAAATACACCTTATATTTCTCAAGAGCACAATAGAATTCATAAACCACCTAATCTAGTAAGGATTATTTATCCTCTAATACAATCCATCAAATATAGTATAAAATGAAAAATTAACAACACTCATAAATTATATGTAAATCATAGTAAATGACCTAAATTATCTATTTCTAGAATGAATATTGTATCTACAACCGATTAACTAAACTTAAACTAATCTATTCTAAATTACATTCCTTAATAATACATTCATCCTCTAACCTTGTTATGAATCTATGATTGTTTTCTTATGTTCCTATCCTATATAAGTTGGTGTTCATGAGGTTGGGTTCACTATAGCTGTAAATAGATAGGATATAGGAGCCAATTGCTTAAGACAACTTAGTCACCAAGCATTTGTTTTCCCCACTGTGGGAGGACTTGTTTTCGTTTGTTCCTTGTGTCGAAAAGGAACAATTCTAAGTGTATTGACAACCAACATGAACACATTTATAGCATTAGAATTGTTAATGCAATGATAAGTTGTAATTTTAGAAGACAAGATTGTGAGAAGAAAACTGAAGAAATAATGGTAAGGAAGAGGATTTCCTTTCTTGGGAGTAATCTTAATTCTTAAGGCAAAGCATTGTGATCTAACTCTGTCCTTGTGAATGGATGATGCTCCAATCCCTCCTCTGAGGCAGTTAGGGAAAAAATTAGTGTATGATTTGTGTATTTTATGACAGAGACAGAAAAAAAGTATGTTCATCTAAGAATACACAATGTTGCAATAAAAGAGCATGTGGGCAAAATTTACTTTAGTTAATTCAATGCACAAAATAGAAGGTCCGGGAAACATGATATGAACCTACGTTGCATTGAAATAGAATTGAATACAGAAACAATATAGGAAAATGGTATTTTAAAAGTTATAGAAAACAAAAACAAGTGAGAAACACGTACATGTTAAAAATATAAAAATAATAAAATATTAATTATTTTTTGTAATAAAAACCATTAAATATACAATTATTAATTATAAGACAAATAAAATCAATAATAAAAGTTAAAATTAAATAAAAAAATAATTTATTAAACTAAATATATTTTATACTTAGACAAAAAATAAATTAAAAAACTACTAAATTGACTCTATGTTATTACTCTAATTCTCTCTACTCGTATTTACATTTTCTTTAGAAAATGCACTTTTTAATTATTAATCATCCAAATTAGTGATTTCAAGAATACTACCATATTCCATGCTCCCAAATTAATCTCTTCCAATATTCCCCAATTTTATCCTCTCATCATGATATTGAAATGTGCCTCTTAACAAAAGACAAAGATTGTGATGAACAAATACTAAATCTTCTGCATATTTTGGACTCAATTTATTTCCTCTAATGAATGAATAAAAGAATAAATACTCCAATTCTATTCGCAATAAGAGGAGGAATTAGGTTGTCTATGCACCTTAAAAGCAAATTTTTGAAAAGAATGTGTCTTTGAACCATAATATGCCTACCACTTTCTTGGGTTTGTGTTATATCCACTTGCAATTAAATTTGAATATCCAAATAATTCATATTTAAAAAAAAAATCAGCAAACTCATTATAGATACTAACACGTTCATATTCATTTGGAAAAATCCTCTATAGCACTTGTGTCGTTCAATTGAGACTTTTCTGTCCATATAAGGAGTCATTCTATGTTCTCTTTCTTGAAATCACTTATCATCATAAAATTTTCAAAAGAAAAGAAAATTAATAATATATTAAAGAAAACCATTCACTATAATAAAGTTAAAAGAATTAGTCAATGAATTGGAAAACAAAAAATTTAACTTGTAACAAAAAAAATTAACTAAATGATTACCTTTGATTCAATAAATGAGCTAAACAATATAGTGGAGTTTTATTCTTTATCCAACGAACAACAAAAATCTGATTAATCACATGTAGAAAGAAGAGAATTCATGTGCTGATTTTTGTTCGTGTTTATATATAACCATCTTCGCTTTCTCAATCATAGAGTCCCAAAAATCACAAATTAAATGAAATCGTGGTTTATCTGTATCACAAACTTTAATCATATCATAAATGGATGCAGTGGATGCAATGACAATCAACTTTCTCCTACCGGTCTTAATCTACATTAGCTCACAAACAAAACTTCCTTACCCTTTATCATTATCTAGATATTGTGCCTATTGATCACTCATTACCATTATTTCTAGTTCATGTCTTATAAGTTTAAACTTTGTAAGTATCACAACAACTCAAGCAAAACGAGTATCTATGACCAAAAACAACTTCAAAGGAGTAAATTGGTTAAAAATAGCTAACCTTATGGAATGATTCATTATGTTTATTTATTTGTAAAACATCTCCATGCACAAGTGTGGTCAATGACGTTCATAGTATGTTTCCTGATTATAGTTTTTTAGTTCTTAGCTATGTATATGTTTTTTAATGTGAGATTGAGAGTATAAACAACAAAAGGAATTCAAAAGATATGCAAAAATATACTTTCAATCATTTCTCCAACACCTTTGCAATTAATAGTATTGTCAGTAATTATTTGAACTACTTTTTCATTACCAACTTCTTTGTTTACCTTTCTCATTAGTTCAATAATGAAATACTTATCTTTTATTCATCTGAACAATCCATAACTTTGAGAAATATTGGTCCATTTTCATAAACAACCATTAAATTTATTAACGACCTTCTTTGGGTGTCAATTCATCAGTCATTAACAATGCTAATGCCTTTCTCCAACTATGTACATTTAATTCGTTCCAATAATCTTTCTACATTTACCTTCTCATGATGAAGAAACATAATTCTCAATTTATTATAACCTGGAGGCAAATATCTAACTAAGGGCTGATTAGTAGCAAATGTAAAACACTTACATAATATAAATTTTTAGCAAAATTAAATAACAAACCCCATTATAGAATATTCTAACAATATAAATATCTTATTTTGTTTGGATTTGCATGTCAAATGCTTTACCAATATATGAATCATCAACTCTTCTCTTCTTTGAAAACTCCAAAGATCTTGGTTCAGTTAAATATAACGAAGTATTCAAATCACAAGATATATAGGGAAAAGGCACTCGTTTAGAATGTGAGAGTGAAATATTTTTTGTAACTTTATCTTCAAATTTTTTTATGCCTGAAATATTTCCAAGTGTTGCCTTCTTACAAGCGTTAATCCATTTCCACTAATTTTTAGAATTCGAATTCTTACTTTGATGTATGTCCCATGTCTTTTTTTTTTATTACAAAAATTACATAACTATCTCTAATTACCTACGCCATCTCTTATTTTTTCAAATCTAGTCACATATTGAGAAAGGCACATTATTATTGATAGAACTAGAATTAAAGTTTGAAAATGCCATGAAATAAATTATAATTTGATAGAAAAATAAAAAACAAGATATCGAGATTCAAATATTTAAATTGTTAAAAAAATACAGACAAAAATTATTCATAGTAAATTTAATAAAAAAATTAAACAACTAAATATATAATAAATCAAATTTAAATAAAAACAATAAATATAATTCTTAATTGTAATTATAAAATAAGAAAATTAAAATCTGAATTACTAATAGAAAATATGAATCATTAATTTATCAATTTGATAACAATTTTAAATAATTTCTAATTTTAATTAGTAACCCTAAAATTAATCTAAATAACCCTAAAATAAAAAATTAAAATATAAATTAATATTAAAAATTTATTTTTCTCAAAATTAAATCTGAAATTATAAAATTAAATTTCTAAATAATAAAGAAAAATCTAAAATCTAAAAGGAAAATATATACAATACTAAAATAATATTACAAATAATAAAAGAAGTGTACATAAAATAAAGTTAAAGTACTTTAACCAAACATCTCTTAAATAATCAAATTAACTTAATTTCAATGTGTTTAATTTTAAAGTAAATGTAAACACGTCCCAAATGAAATTAACTTTGAAATTCAAAACAAATGCAATTATAAGATGTAATTATTAAAAGGAAAGGACAACACATGCTTGTGCTTTTAATACTCTTTTGGAAAGCTTGCTTTTAATACTCTTCGGGAAGAAGAAGAATAAAAGAAAGGGAAAGAAACCCATGCTCTATTCACAGTACTCTCTCAGCTCTCGGCCTTCACAGACATCTAGAAGACAATATCGGATTGTGACTCACACTCATAGAAATTGCAGAAGATGCAATTGATGATGGTGATGGCGATGGTGGTGGTGGCTAAAGATGAAAAATGGCTTAAGTACATGCCTTGAATTTATTGAAGGTTATTCCCCTAGTTTTAATTAAATTCTAACTATGTCCATTCTTATATTTGTCTTCAATTATATCATGCAATTGTAAGTAGAATTCTTGTTGGAGTTGGAGTTTATTTGGGCGTTATGGCTCGTGAGAGTATACACGGATGGAGATGTTTTTTCACCATGTCATGTTGTTTCCATTTTCCATACGTATCGAAAATATGAAATGTGATCTAGCCAGCATTTTCGTGCATCATTGTTATGAACAAATGTAGAGACTATAAATGAAGCGAAAGGAAGGGGTTATATTAGTAAAGTAAATTATAGAATAAAATAAGGACATGATAAAAGCAACTAATGATCCGTAGAGGTAGGAAGAGCACTATTTGGTTAAAACCGAAAAAATCATTTTCTCCAAACTTTTTTTTTAATATTTTGAGTGGTTTTTTAGATATTCGAATTAATTTTAGGTAAAATCAAATTTTAATTTAGTTTATTTGGATGGTTATCAATTTTAACAATTTTTATTTCAATTAAACTGAATTAATTAAAATAATTATATATTTTTAGATAATTTTTATTCTTATAAATATTAATATAATATGATAATTGAAATTTAAAAATACAAATATTATAATTAATAAAAAATTCTAAAAGAGAAAATCTAAAAATTAAAACTAATATAATGGAGAGTATACAATTAATGAAGGGTTTGCGGTTTCTATCTTTCTAGTTCCAAAATTCTAATGTCTAATCCATTTTACAAGTCTTCCACTTCGAAACTTGAGATTTTCACTCATGCCTCTCACTTTCCTCCTATTTTACTCGTTTTTCCTTCCTCTTTGTTACTTTCATGTTCTGATTTTGCTCCCACGTTACTCACTTGTGGAGCACCACGATAAATTTTAGAAATAAAGATAACTGTTTTACTTTGAATATTTTCTTTATTTTTTATTTTCATTTATTTTTCTGGTATAGACATATGATTAATTGGTTATCTATCATAAGCAAACTTCTTCAATTTTACCCTCCTTCTCTCTCCAATCTCCAGCACATGACATTTCGATTTCAGTCCCTCTAATTATTTAAAATTAGAATTTTGAAAATTTTAAAATAACAGTTGATAAACTTAAATTATAAGTAAATTTTGAATTTTAAAATTACAATCTATAGGCACAGATTAATATGAATAATATATATTATATTGTCATAGATATAAGTACAAAGCAACGTTATTTAAAAATTTTCTATAATTAGATATTTCAATAATTTGGTTAATTTGGATAAATGAATTGAATTAATAGCCTAATTTGGTCAAACAAAATCGGTTTTTGATCTATTTAGTTAGATTATGGTTCTAAAAATTTCATAACTGAATTAAAGTACTTATTTTAATTTTGATAATTTTTTTTACGATTTAATCGAATGCACATCCCTACGTAGAGGAAAGAAAATTGTTATTTTCAAATGACAAATTTAAAATTTAAGAATGTTAATATCTAGACACATCGCTCATGTATTGGTGCCTTTACTTAAAAAAAGAAAAAAATTGAAATCTTTGAATAATAAAGTAAAGTAGGTATCACTTTACCGACATTCACCACAAATTAAGCATGAAACAAATTTGTACATTGTTACTTTTTTACGAAGAAGCCGTAGGAAGTATCACTTAATATAGCCATTTTTACCGATGGCCATATAGTGTGATGTCACTCGTACAATGATTTATAGTCTTTTTATTTTGCCCCTACGTAAAAACCCATTAAATATATTTGATTATTGCTTAAACTAAGAATATTACTTGCATGAATATTATGTAAGCATAAGACAGTCCTGTATTTATATTTTTTTATTCACTTCTTATTATTCATGAATATGTATTTTGAACTTATTTATTATTATTTCATACTAACGGTTATTTCGATTATTAATATATTCTTTAAATAGGATGATACTTCTAATAATAATGCATTTGGTGATTACTATACATCCATATGAGAGGTCCTACATTTGGAGAATATAATCATGAAAAAACTTCATTTGAATGAGTTGATATTGATATTGTATGAAAACTTGATATTGAATGATTTTATATTAACTTCAGTTTTTATGTATATGAAAACATTATATTCATAGATTGATATGGGTACCTTTTTATTTGGATTATTATTAATGTATAAATGAAAATTCTAAAAAAAGATATTAGTACATTGTAACATGTTTGAAAATGAATATTTGGATTTTATTGATGGATGAAAACGAGCAAGTTTTCTAAATATTTAAAATGCAATGGATTATTGAAATAGCAAACATTTTTGCTGATGTTTCTAAAACAAAAATTGTTGCCGTTATTTGGGACAAATATGATGTTTAACAAATATAAACGTAGCCATAAGTTGTAAAGCATCGATGTTTAATAAGAAAATGTTACCGAAGGTGATATATTTAATGACATTTAAACAAAAATATATACATTACTAGAAATACATGCATTTTTTGATGTTTAACGAGAAATAAGCATCGCAAAAGCTTAAAACTTATACTAACATTTATTCTAAAATGTTAGGAAAAGTATAAGGTTTTATCAGACAAACTATGTTGATATTTTGAGAAACGTCGGTGAAAGTAGCACTCTATGCTAATGTTTATAACGAAATGTCGCAAATTTTCCCTAAATTTTTGCTGATATTTTCTTTTGTGTCGGCCTAAATTTTACCAATACTAATAAGCATTGGCAAATGTCTAAAAAAAAGGTCAATAAATCTCTATTTTTCATTGTGCACATATAGCAACCCTCCAAACCACTCTTACTGTTGGCACCATCTTATGCACTTTCTACTTTAATCCTCCCATTGTAAATCCACATCATGTCAACTATTTTAAACTCCATATTCAAATATCTTGTGACCATCTATCCAAACTATATCTACTGCGACTCATCACTTTCATTTTGCCTATGAGTCCAAAATTATGTTTTTTATCTCACCACATGAGATGACTCTCGGTCACTATTGACTTTGAAAACCCATATTCCCTGACAAATTAAATATGTGGAACTGATTAAACTTTTACCCACTTCATGGATCATGGATTATAAAGAGGTCCAACCGCCCCCACCTATACAACAATTTGAGCATAGTTCTTAGTCAACCTAATAGTTTAGTTCATATTTCTTTTTCTTCTAAAACACCTACTCTAGCCAATCCATTCCAACCATCAACATGATCCAACCTATTAAGTTTCCCAATGTTAATCCTTGCAACCAACTCCGTATTCCCATCCTCTCTTGTACTTCTTATGAAGATGAAGACAGCTCGAGCTACTTTCAAAGATCTCAAAAGAAACAATCGAAAAGAACTGCCCTATATATTCTTAGTGGAAACTTGAAAAGCTTCATAACTGAGGAGATTCTTGTGTGGAACTTTTGGAGGCCCACTACCAAAAGATTTCAATACCTAGTCATTTATTTCGGAAAACCCTTTGATGATCCAAATATGGATAACAATGATGATAATGTACCCTGCCTACTTCACCATCAAGTAATCATCAACCTCTTGATACAGCTCTTACAGTCCCATGATCAATTGAAATCAAAATCACTTGGTAACCCAAGGCACTATCACTTGTCCTAGCTTTACTAGGGTTCCAATTGTGTTGCCTCCATTTTCTGTGATGAACACCCCTACTAAATTTTGATCTCTCACATCATTCATGGAAAAATATTTGCTCCATCATTAATCCTAGCAGATGACTCTAGATTATCTTTCTTGCAAAGAAGACCAAATTGGTGAACTCATAATGCATGGGCCTAAAATATTGATCTCCACCACCAGACATTCCACGCTAACTCCAAGAACACCAATCAAAGGTTATTACCATCATTACTCAACTAGCAAACATTTAAGCCAAATACAACAAATTGGTATATCTAATTAGGATATTTGACTATAACTCCAACTATGCCTAAAAGGAGTGCAGCATAAAAAATCTCCAAGTTCAGTTAGAGTCCTTACGAACATAACCATTTGCATCTTAAAACATTTCAGCTATGCTACCCGAGTCTCGTACCATCTCTCTTCTCCTTGCTTCTTACCATCCCCAACTAATCCACCAACCTAAATCCTTTTGGTTAATTAGATACATCCCAATTCCTCTCTTACAAATACAGAATACTACCTACATGTATATCTCTCAAACCTGTTTCACCCAATCACCTCTAAATGATCCACCTTTAGTTATAACAAAGTCTCCACAATCATTCTCAACACCACCAACAAGAAAGCCACATAAACATCAACCTTATCCATCAACAATTGATTTTCAACCTACACCAACTCACACCCTAACCCTATAAAAACCCCACGCATCGAAACTTTTTCACTTAAACTCTCAATCTTATAGCTCATGAAACTCAAAAAACCTGCTTATAACCTCCAATACCCTCAACTACACTTTTCTATCTTGACTCTTCAATCCTCTTCTCTTCATGGTTAGCCCAAATCCTGAAGAAACCATTAACCTACAACAGATTGAGCCACAAGACACTAAACTAATGCTTCCACTTCTCCAGCCTTTTCTATAGACAACCTTCATGTGGACAAATAGCTTGAAAAGTTCCTTGAAATTCTCAATTTGGAAAAGTTGAAATTCTAAAAGTCCAACATTCAAGCAGTAATTACTTCAGTGCTTGTCAAATTTGGTGGGCAACTCAAATGGTGATGGATTAACCTTGGCACTTATCACCAACAAACTATTCTAACTCTTATTGATCTCAACTAGTTCATATATGTACTTTATGAAGATTTTCTTGAAGATCCAAATGCCAAAGATATAATATCCAAAGCTGAATACCTTCAAATGAAGTGCACTTCCTTCAAGCCAAAACATCTTGAAGAACATTACAAATGGATAAGCCAGCAATTCTACCCCATTGGTGGCATGGATGATCTTAATATCAAATAAGTCAATCTCAACTCTTTTCCTTCACACTTGAAAATGAATGTTCCAATTGGCTAATAGTAGCAACAAGTCTCTGGCAAACTATTCTCTCATTAACCTATACCCACTTTCTCTTCTAAATCTACAATAGCAATGCAATGTTAAAAAATTTAATAAAAAAGTTTATCATAAAAATAGAACTTTTGAGCTTACATGCTCCAAACACAATCTCTATGTGTGTTGATTCCTCAAGGTATTTTTGCCTAACCAAGAAGAAATCCACAAGAGATTTGGCACTCACAAAAACAAATACTCTCCATTCACTCTTTATTTCAAGAAAAGAAAATGAACCAATAAAACCTTCAAATGCTTTATTTGCAATAAATCTAACTATTTGTCAAAATTTTCCCTTCCAAATCTAAAGGAAGAAGCTTATTACTCAAATAAATTCTCTTAAACGTAGTAGTCCTAGATGATGAAGATCTTGTGAGTCACTTTTTTCCATAGATAAACAATGTTACCATGGTATAGTTCTCGCCATACAGTTAAACTTAGATTCGAACTATAGTAGTTGCTTAGACTCTAACTCTTTAGAAGAAGTGGTACCTAAGTCAAACAATAGCTTTGCAGTCATGAATCTCTTCACATTATCCCCATAAGTTCAACTTCCCCTAACACAGACTTGTATACTACTCCTAAAAGGAAACATCCCATTAATTGCATTGCATGACATAGGCTCTGTAAACTCAATACTCCATAAGCATGCTTCCCAAGCGTTACTAAATAGCCTTGCTCACAAACTTTATAACTGCAAATGGTGAGTCTTTTGCCATTTGTTGTCATATTTCTATTTGACCTTACAATTATCCATAAACTTTATGGCACTAAACTCCCTCAAAAACTGCTACTTGTTGGGTTTGATATCATCAAAAACTACTCCATTAATTGGATCTCAAATGGTATTCAAGATTTTTCAAGAACTCTTATCCCATAGACTCCAACAACTATATTATTCCAAATTGTTACAAATCCATTTGTTCAATTGAAGGCAAACATAATACTACAATCATGTGCCAATTCTCATGAAGAATTCAAGACAACATTATCCCACCCCCTTTAGACCATGTCAGAATTTTTCACTTCTTTATCTTTCAAATCTTTCCTTCACTCCACTCGTACTAGAGCTATCCACCCTCGCATGATATCTAATCATTGCAAACTTGCTCTTGAGAAACAAAAAAGTTTACAAAGCCAACGACTTATTGAAACTACAAATTCTCCATGGACATGTTAAGCATTCTATGTTAATAAGCACTTTGAGCAAGTTAGAGGAAAGCTTTGCGTGGTGATCAACTACCAACCTCTTAATCAGTTCCGTGTAGATGGTAAATTTTCTTTGCTAAGAAAGAAATCACTTTCCTAATACCTCCATCATGCCACCATTTTTTACAAGTTTGATTTCAAAGCAGGACTTGATCAACTTGGTATTTCTCTAGAAGATTGTCGAAGATAGCTTTTTGAATTCCAATCTATCATTTCCAATAGATGGTGATGCCTTTTGAATTAAAAGCTGCTCCATCAAAGTTCCAAAAAGCAATTTGAACATTTATGATCCCTTAATCACAAACAATCTCACGTATATTCTTAATCTCCTTTTTTTTAGAATCACTAGAACATCATGCCAAACCCTCCAAATGTGTCATGATCTTATGATTCAACATGGTATCATTCTTTCTGAAAAGAAAAAGGTTATTGTAGAGAATGAGATTAACTTTCTTGGTATAAAGATCCAAGATGGACGCCTTCAACTCCATCTACAGATAGTTGTCCTTCTCCAAGACAGATAAACTCATAATAATAACTCAGTTAACAAGGTAAATAAATATACAGACTCTCTTTCATTCTACACAACTCAAGCAAATTTGTAGTTTTTTGGTATACAAAATGCACTCAAGTGGTACAAAAACTCAAAACATTAGCTACTAAACTATAGCCTCATAAAATTTGTGGTTTTGGTCTCAAAATTCTCAAGACTAATGTGAATGATCACTATTGGAGTGCCATCTTAATAGAAGAAACCCCTCACATGTTTGTGGACACAAAAGTGGATCTTTCAAGACTTTCAAGCTTAATTATCATTCTACCATCAAGGAAATACTTACCATTAAGCAAGTGATTCAAACATTTTAGTTTCACCTTTTATCATAAGAATTATGTGTTAAGATGGATATATCCACTTTTTCGACAGCTCTAAAATTTAAACAAAGAGCTGTTTATTAATCTCAACTACTCCGTCCATCAAAAGCTCTGAAAACACTATTATAGATCTTTTATGCTGCTCACCTCTTGAAAAGATTTTCCTCAATAGTCTCTTTCCATGTATTACTTTTATTTAACGGTTTTCCCTATATTTGAATACTAATCTTCACTTTTAAATCCAAGGTCTCTATCTTCATTATAGACAAACGCTTGAACTCACAGGTTTTCTTGTGGCTTGCCTATCTGAATATGGCATAGATAACTGCCCCATTCTAGGCCTTCAATTTCATCTTGTTTAGCCATATCTCGCAATTTTTTAAATCCATGATAGATTTATTTAGCATTGCCCCCCAAAGAAGCAAGTATTCTCATCCACAAGCTGGTTTAAAATGAGAAAATATGTATTTTAGTCAATATGAAAATTCTTTTAGGATATTTGTCTAATAACACTTTTTCGAAACAAGAGAGTGACCCTTTCTCCCTTAGATTATTTAATCTTTTTAGAAAATTTTGGAACCAAGGGACATTGTTAACTTAACTTCAAGTATAGCATAAACCTTCTTCAAAAACACTACTGATTCTCAATGTAGAAGATGCTACCAATACGGTATTCAATTTAAGATGGATCCCCTTTTGAGCTATAATACATGCAATACCGTTTCCTTACAACCTTATACATGTGCACTATCAGCTGCATACCTAAAGAGTATGTTTACTATCAGTTACTTAATCAAAGAACAAATATTTGGGCTGATGATGAATTCTATCTGTCTAATTTTTAGAACAAAGTTGAAAAGGCTTTTACTCCCTTCCAATACTCTTTTGCTCTGCTTCATACTGATTTGGATCACCCGCACAACAGGCTCATGATAAGCCCAATGGTCCACAGTTCATATATTTCTAAGTCAAATGACTTGGCCCAATTTGGACATTCTACAAGTTCACACATACCCCACTTAACAAATCTCGACCCACCACTACATGCATTAGATTTTAATGAATTGAGGTTCTCAAAGTACATATTTTATTATATACTTTATTAAAGTATGATTAGAGTATCAAAAATAATTTGTGTAAAAGTATCATAAATAATTATCCTATAAAAAATCTCTTTACAGAGATATGTACTTTGTCAATTGGTTTCCCTATATTGTTGTATTATTCAGTGATTGTGTCATCCATGACGTCATGTAAGTTGCTTTTTCTAACTATAAATAAGATGAAAATGAAAGGTTTGGGGAGCCACTTCTTCCCCCTTCAAATTTATACTTTCAACCTCTCTCTATAACCGAATTTCTCTTTCTATAACCAACATTCAATCTCCATATTTCTCCACTGTATTATACAATTCACCACCATTCCCAACTATCACCCTTTATCACTCATTACTACCTAGTCACTATCACTCGAGCACTTCCTACTATCACCCCACTATCAGCGCACTTTCTCTTAACTTCTTACACCTTACTATGTACTTTTAACTCTCTTTTAACTCTTAAATTAACTCTAGAGTATCACAAATGGTATTAAAGTCTAGCTGTTACACAGTTCCATCTATCACCCATTCCCAAGCCTAGAGTAGCTTCATAATCCTGAGAAAAATATTGCGACCTGGAGAACATGGTAAGTCCTCATGGAGAAGGTAGTAAATCATTTGTAAGCAATCTAGTATTTTCTCTGAATTATGTTGTTATCTAGATTTTCTTCTTTCACATCCTCTTATACCTGAAAATGATCAAATGTTAACTCTACTAATCAATATGAGCACTATCAATCAAAGGTTGATTTTCATCACCAAACATTCACTACACAACTCCAAGAACATGAGTCATTGCTTAGCTATGCATGGACATTCAAGCCAAACACAATGAAGTAATGTTTGCACCAAAAATATTTTTCAATTACAATACATACAAATAAAACCGTTTGCACCCCATAGCATGTCAACCATGTTATTTAATTATTACCAACCCTCCTTTGTCCCTACACATTGCCATCCCCAACCAATCTACTAGATTAACCCTCTTATTTAACAAAAACACCCTAATTCCTCTCTTACAAACCCAAAATACCAACTACACCCATATCTCTCAAACCTTTTTCATCCAATTGCACCTAACAGATCTCCTTCTGGCTGTCTCAGAAACTCTACATTTATCCTCGATACCACCTCCTAGAGCCATATAAACATCTACCCCTCCTCTTATAATCAACATAACCCACAGTTACCTTACATAAACCTTACATAACAGAACTTCTTTACACAAATGTTCAATCTTGTTGCTCATGAAACCTAAAAAGCCTCATGACAACCTTCAACACCCTTTACTAAACTTTCCCTTCCTTTCTCTTCCATCCTCCCTAATAACCTCTTCATGATTGACCTAAATCCTAAAGAAATTGATGACCCAAAATAGACCGAGTCACAAGACACCAATCTTTTACCCCTATTCTTTTCCCTTTTAACTAATGCTTCCACTTCTCTAGCCTTTCTGTATACAGCCTTCATGTAGACAAATGACATGACAAGTTACTTGAAATTCTTAATTTTGGAGAAACTAAACTTCTAAAACACCAACCAATTCAAGAAGTAATTTGTTCAATCCTTGTCAAACTTGGTGGACAACTCAAATAGTGTAGGATTAATCTCAGCACAAACTATTCTAGCTCTTCTTAATCTCAATCGGTTCATATTTATACTTTATGAAGAGTTTTTTGAGATCCAAGTGCCAAAAATGTAATTTTCAGAATCTGAAAACTTTCAACAAGAGTGTACTTCTTTCAAGCCAAAACATCTTGAAAAACATTACAAAAGGATGAGCTAATAATTTTACACCATGGGTGGAATGGATGATCCTAACACAACAAATCTACCTCAACTCTCTTTCTTGACAACTTAGTAATGAATGTTCTAACAACAAGTTTAAGGTTGACTATTCTCTCATAAACCTATGCCACCTGTCTCTCTAAATTTCAACAATTATGTAATGTTAAAAAATTTAATAAAAAAGTTTCTCAAAAGAAGTTTGCTTGCTCTAAATACAACCCTCAGAACACTAATTCCTTGAAGTGTTCGTGCCCAACCTAGAAGAAGATCCATAAAGGATTTGGCTCTCACAAAAAAAGACACTTTCCCTCCAAGAGGAACTCTAGTCTTGACACAAAAGTTCAAATTCTTTGTTTCAAGAAATGAAAGAGAGCCAATAAAATCTCGAGATATTTTATTTGCGATAAATTTAGCTGTTTTACTAAATGTTGCCCTTCCAAATCTAAGAAGAAGAAGCTCTTTGGTCAGATAAATTCTCATGGACTAGCAATCACTGATGATGAAAACCTTGAGTGACTTTTCTTTGCAAATAGTGAATATTGTCTTCATACAATTCTTGCTATCCAACAAGACTGGGATGTTGATTACTTTTCAGAAAAAGTAGTACGTAAGTCAAACAAAATCTTTATGGTTATGAGTTTATTTCCATTATCTTCATAAGTTCAACTTCCCCTAACATAGGCATATATATTACTCCCCAAGGCAAACCACAATCCTTTACCTAAGCATGCTTCCCAAGCATTACTGGCACTTTGCTCACAAACTTTTGTGATTGTTAACGGTAAATCTTTTACCACTAACCCCATTAACAAGCTATTCGTTGTTAGACCTTTTGCTAACCTTACAATTATCCATAAATTTTATAGCTTCAAACTCCTTCAAAAACCTCTACTTGTAGGGTTTGATATATTTAGAAACCACTTTATCAATTGGACCTCTAATAGATTTCAAAATTCTTTGTGAACTCTTACCCATGGATGCTAACATCTACAATAGTCCTAATTCCCACATATCCCTTTGTTTAATTAAAAGCAAACATAGTACTACAATCATGTGTCAATCCTCACGGAGAATTCAAGACAAACTGGTCTCCCCTTTGGACGAGGCTAGAACTCTACTTTTCAAACCTTTGCTTGACTCCACTCCTACTAGAGCTAACCTCCTTGGCTTGAAACTCGATTGTTACAAACTTGCTCTTGAGGAATTACAAAGCTTATAAATCCTGGAGCTTATTGTAGCAACAAATTCTCCGTGGGCATGTCAAACATTCTATGTTAACAAGCGCTTCAAGAAAGTTAGAGGAGAGTTCTCTCTAGTGATCAACTATCAACCTCTTAATTAGTTCCTAATAGATGATAAATTTCCTCTACCAAGGAAAGAATCACCCTTTGAATACCTACATCATGCCCCCATTTTTAGCAAGTTTGATTTCAAATTAGGATTTTGGAAATTTTGTATTTCCCTAGAAAATAGGGCCAAGACAGCTTTTGGCATTTTTAACTATTATTTCTAATAAATGGTGATGTCTTTTGGATTTAAAACTACTTCATCAAAGTTCCAAAAAGCAATGTTGAAGATCCAAGGTCCCGTGATCCTACGCATCTTTATCGATATTGATGATCTCCTTTTATTTCTAGAAGCACCAGAACATCATGCCAGACTCCTCCAAAAGTTTCATGGTAGAGAAGGTGATTGACTTTCCTGGCATGAAAATTCAAGACAATGCCTTTAGCTCCAACCAGGCGTATCTATCTTTCTCCAAGATTTTCCAAATCAACTCACAACAAAGACTCATATCCAATAGTTTCTTAGGATAGTCAATTACATGGCCCCTTTATTGATAAAGTAAGCAAATATACAAATCATCTTTCACATAACTCAAGAAATTTGCGGTCTCTTGGTCTATGAAATGCACTCAAGTGGTACAAAAACTCAAAGAATTAGCTACTAAATTGCCGCCTCTCAAAATCTCTGGTTTTGTTTCAGAATTCTCAAGACCGATGCGAGTGATCATTATCGGAGTGCCATTTTAATAGAAGAAACCTCTGATAAGATATGGCTTGCTTGTGCATACAAAAGCGGATCTTTTATATCTTCCAAGCTCAATTATTATTCCATTATTATAGAAATCCTTACAGTTAAGCGAGGGATACAAAAGTTCAGCTTTACTTTTATCATATGAGTTTCATGTTGATATGTTCTCTTTTTCAGTAAGACTAAAATTTAAACAAAGAGCTCTTTCCCAACTATAGGCTAATCCCATGTATTACTGCTATTCAACCATTTTTCCAAATTTAAATGCTAATTTTTGCTCTCAAATCCATTATTGCTATCTTTAAGATAGAAAAATCTATAAGTTTTCTTTTGGCTTATCTATCTAAATATGGCGTTTTCCCAAAGAAACAAGTCTTTTCATCCACAAAGCTAGTTCAAACAGAGAAAATTGGTATTCTAGTGGACACGGAAATTCTTTTCAGTATACTTGTCCAACAACAGCAGCAATATTTTTCCAAAACAAGAAAGTGACCATTTTTCTCTCAAATTGTTTAATCTTCTCAGAAAATTTAGGAATCCAGAGACATTGCTATCTCAATTTCAAGCCAAGCACGGACCTTCACCAAAAACACTGTTAATTTTCAATGCAAAAAATGTTACCCAACATGAAATTCAAGTCCAAGATGGATTCCCTTTTGAGCTACTATACATGAAACACCATTTTCTCAAGATCTTACATGTGCACTATCAACCGCATACCACATGAGTGTGTTCTGCATTAGTTACTTGATTAGAGAATAGATACTTATGATAAAATGAATCATCTCATTTTCATAACAAAGTTGAAAATGGTTTGACCAGTTTCCAACACTCCTTTACTTGTACCAATCTGGATCACTTGTACAATAGGCTCAAGATAAGCTTTATGATTTTTGATTCAGATAAGTCGGCCCAATCTAGACTCCTTCTAGACCCATGCATACTCCATTGGAGAGATCTCGACCTACCACTGTATGCATCGGATTCTGAAAAATAATAGTTATAGAAATATATATTTTATTAAAGTGTGATCACATGAATAATTTGTATGAGAGTGTTATAAATAATTCTTTTATACAAAATCTTTTTACAAACATGTGTACTTAGTTGATTTTTCGACTTTTGTTGTATTATTTGGTGAATGTGTTATCAATAACGTCATCTAAGTTGGTGCTACCAACACTTGTTGGCGTAAGTAGAATGGACACTTTCGTGAGTTTGATTCCCCCTAAACATGGAAAAAATAATGTTGAAAAACCCGCCCCTATAAAGTGGGCCTTACAGTAATCGATTTAGATTAATTAGAACGAAATTCTGAATATTGAGTGGTCGCTAAGTTATGGTACAAAAAAAATCTAAGTTGGTGCTTTTATTTTTTTGTGAAATAACTATAAATAAGATGCACTAACTTTTCCCCTTGAAATTTTTACTATCAACTTCTATCTATGAATACGAACCTTCTCTTTATATCACTAGGAGGAGCACACCGAGCGGATGCGCGGTGTGGAATTCAGATCCTAAACACCCGTTGAAAAAAATTGTAAAAGATCAATCGAAAGGAGCCATGTAGGATATTTAATCAATCAAACATAGGAGTAACCGGTAGTTGAAAGAGGAAAAGTATGCTACGAGTTTGAAATTAAAAACTTAACAGTTTGAGCAGTTAAGAGTATATTGACCGAAAAGATATTAAATCGAGACACCTAGAGCTAATCAGAGAAATAAGTGTAAAAAAATAATTGAAACATTCTTGTTACGAAGCGTATTGAATTTTGAATTTCTACAAAATTAAAACAACATAAATTAAAAGATTGGTATAAAGACGCTCTCGAATAAAGTGTTGGGCATTTCTCTGTTATTATTTAAAAAAATGTTTAGCATCTCTTAGTTATTGTTCGACAAGGTGAGGTATTTTAGAGTAAGAGATGTAACAGTGTGAAGAAAACTCTGAGTAAAAATATTGAATATCTTTCAACCAACTGAAGTAAGCGTATTTCTTAGTTAAAATAATAAGTTTGAATGAGAAAGTTTAAAAATAAAGAGTGGATGGCGAGAAATGACAAATGAATTAATAAATATTTTTAACGTACTTTTAAGAAGTGAATATAAACTGAATATATATATATATATATAAGAGTTGTTCAAATAATGGATTTAAGTGAAAATGGTGGGTATTTTATTAGGGCTCTCGGCTAATGTCCATATGTCCAGTCTCATTTTGTCTTTGTGAGTCTCTCGGTAGATTTTGAGCCCCTCTGAGTCCATCCGTGGCCATGTGTCCCTAGATATAAGTCTTTGGGTGCAAGTTTCTCAGTGATGAGTCTCATGAGTACTCTCTCGATCACAAAATATAAGTACTCTTTTGGCTTACGAGAGGTCTACCAAGAGAGTTCCTCAAAGTACCAGTAGTTTCTTGACTTACCAGTTTCTCATACCAAAAGAATTTGAATGCGAGTGTGGAGTTTGAATGCAAAAACGCGGTATGGAGTTTGAATTTTGTATGAAATATTGAGATTATATACCCATTGGAAATAAGCGTAGAAAAAAATAATTAAAATATTGTTGTTATTACGAAATGTGTTAAATTTTAAATTTATAAAGAGTTAAATTAACATAAATCAAAATATTGAAATTTGTAAGAAAATTGACAAATATTTCATTAATTAGTATAATTAATAATTGTAAAAATTTGAATGACGATTTCAGATTTCTATACCTTGCAAAATGTAAGAAAATAATTGATTTAGACATAAATATAGATTTTATCTTTTAGGCCGGAGAGGAACTTTCTTAAACTTTTGATTGATAGACTCTCAAATTTTAAATTCCCATTAGAGTTCCAATTGTTAAGTTCTTGGTAATCAATTGAAATTTTTAAATTGTAATTTTTACAAATTGTATTTCTACTATACACATTATTTAAATATTTAAATAGTGATTTAATATTAAATATTCTAAATTAAAATTAAAGAATATCTCTATAATATTAATATCCGAATAAAATTTAAAATATATGAAAATTAATTTGAAATTATAATAATTTTATAATTATAATATATTCGCATAGTGCAGATCTACTTGTTGCTCCATAGAACCACCATTGTTCTGCACTGCCAACTATAGTTCTGAGTGCAGAACTAATTTTTTTATGATCTTTCTACATGAGTTCTGCTCTATAGTTGAGTCACATGACTACAAGATCTTAATATAACACCATAGAAATATTTTTTTCATTTTAACATAATATATTTTTTCTATTCTAATATAATATATTTAATTCTAAACAAATATTTATTAATTTAAATGTTTTTTTCCTTATACAGTTTCAAATCAAATAAATTTTTTATAAGTTTGTTTAAATTAAATTATTGAATTTAAATGATATAGTTTTGCGTTATTGTTTAATATTTTTACATTTTATATTACAAGTTAAAACTTAATTAAAATTTCTAAATATTAAATTTTAAATATTCCATTTTTGGAATAATTTTTTATTTTATAAAAATATTTTGATATATTGATTAATGTAGTTTTGATTTATTATTTAATATTTTTGTATAGTACAAAACCACTTGGTACGACCACTTGGTGCTCTGCAGAACCACCATGATTTTCTGCCGCATAACTATAGTTCTGCATAGTGTAGAATGACGGTAGTTCTGTAGTGTGCAGAACCACAATCGTTTTGTACTATGCCTGATATAAACTCTAATAAACCACAATAGTTTCAGTTTGTTATTAATTTTTTTTTTACATTTTATATTATAAATTAATGTGATATATTGATCTTGTTAATTTAAAAATCTATAAACTTATTCATTTTTTCTTTTTTTTTTATATATAAACTCCAACAACATACATTTAAACATGTTTAAATATAACACTATACAAATATGTTTTTCATTTGAACATAATATTATTTCTCTATTTTAGTATAATATATTTAATGTTAAACAAATATTTATAAATTTAAATGTTTTTTCCCTTATACAGTTTCAAAATCAAATAAAAATTTTGATAAGTTTGCTTAAATTAAATTATTGAATTTAAATGATGTAGTTTTGCATTATTATTTAATATTTTTACATTCAATATTACAAGTTAATATTTTATCTAAAAAATATAGTTCTGCATCTACATAATAGTTTACTTGGGATATATTGTGGTTTTGTGTGCCATTATAAAAAAAAAAAAGGAAAAAAAGTAATTCTACATACATGCCATAAAAAAAGTAGTTCTGTATTTGCATTAAGTTGTTCTGCACGCTATTATATATATAAAAAAATGTAGTTCTGTATTTACATTAAGTAGTTCTATGAATCCTCTCCTGCGTTTGCCTGTTCCGCAGTTCAGTGGCTGTCACTTATCTCAATGGTTATAAGTGTTATTCTTTGGCTCTTCGACTAAAATCCATCAATCTAAAATTTCAGATTTTATTAATTTTACTATTTGCAAATTGATCTCTGAAGTGTGGATTGTAAATCCACGTTCTTTTACATAATAACATCATTTTGTTGCTTCATTTCAGGCTCGATATTGTTAACATTTAATGATGGGCACTGTCTATTCTGTGAACCCCTATTCTATGTGTGCCTATTCCCCATTCAATAGTTCGTTGTAGACTAAATATTGTTAACATTTAATAACAAGTGTTGCCTATTGTGCGAGTACCTATTCTGCGAACCCAAAATCTCACTCTTCTCTCTCACTTCCTCCATCTGTCTCTATCTCCCAACAAGTCTCCATCCCTGAAATCCAATCGAGCATCAAATATCAGTTACCATTCATTATATTCATTATATTTTTCAAAATTCACAACATATCAAGAAATCAAACGATAACCATGGCTTTTATAGAAAACAGCGCAAAGAGCAACAAACAAGTTTTGAACAAAACAAATAAATGTTTAAAACACACAAACAAAATAAACAAGCCATCATCATCTCCATTTGCCTCACCTACATAGAGAAAGAAAAAGGTAGAGAAACAGTACAATCTCTTCCTCTGTTGATTTGCTCTGTTTATAAACAAGTAGAGGGACAGTCATAGAAAACACACAAGATCATGTGACACCACTCTCCAATCTCTGATGTGCAAGACATAGCAATATCCCATTAGATTTTAAAAAATTGGTTCATGAATTTTTTAAATTTTCTCGAATATTATTTCCAAAAAATCTGAAAGTTTGTAAAAAAAATGTTTTTTTGTTGCTTTAAATAAAATATGTCCATCCACATAAAAATACATAAAAAAGTAAATGATTTTTAATAATTTGTGTATAAATAATAGATTAATCAGAAATGAAAATTTTAATCTAGCTCATGCACTTCTTAAATATTATTTTTAAAACACCAATGTAAATCTAAAAATCTATCACAAGAAACTTTTTTTTAGTTCTGCATATCGCATAACTACCTAGTTCTGCAGATCGCCTTCTATAAATCGCAAACTTACTACTTCTGCAAATCACAAAATTACCTAGTTCTGTGAAGTTCTACAAATCGTAGAACTACCTAGTTCTGCATATTGCAGAACTTTCAAGTTCTACAAATCGTAGAGCTACCTAGTTCTGTAGTGCAGAACTTAGTTCTGCAATTTCCTTTTTTTTTTCCTCTTCTTATCTCACTCCCTATTAATTTTTTCTTTTTTGATATATTTAAATGATATCATTAAATTTTTTTTGAGGGGCTAAATTTTGTAAAGTTTTTGAATGGTAGCCCACCAAGGTCATATAATCAGAATTTTTTAAATTTTGCTAATTGTAAAACCATTAAATATATAAATTTTAGCATTAATATTTTAATATATTAAATATTAATACTTCATATTTTAAAATAAAATATTACAAATTTCAAATATTTAATTCTTACAACATTAATATTTTTTTAGTATTAAAATTAATTTGTAATATTAAAAATTAGTATTTAATAATTTATATATTAAATATTAAATATTTTTTTATGTATATTCAAATTGTTGATTACATGTAATAATAAATAAAAATTAAAAAATTTATAAAATGTTAAATTGCCTTGGTATTGCAGAACTACCTTGGTAGTTGTGCAAAACCATTGTAGTAGTTCTGTACATTGCAGAACTACAAGGGCAGTTCTGCAATTCGCAGAACCACCCTGGTGGTTTGGCAATTCGCAGAACCATCCTGATGGTTCTGTATTTTGCTGAACTATTAGGGTAGTTCTACACTTCACAAAACTACTTGAGTTGTTCTGCACTTTACAGAACTACTTGGGTTGTTTTGCATTTCCCAGAACCACCCCCGTGATTCTGCACTTCACAAGTAGTTCTATCAATTTTAGTATTTGTATTTTTTTAATCTAAAAATATTTGTAAAATAAATTTTTCTTAGTATTTTTAAAATTATAATTTTTCTAATATCATAACATTAAATCAAAATATTTTTATATATGTACTAAAAATTTTGCATAATATTAAAATAAAAATACCAATCGTCATCATATTTGAAATTTTTTGAAAATTTAAAAAAATCATGATTAATGTATTTATATTATCATTTTGTAGTTGAATTTGTGTTTTTTCATAATAATGTGGTTTAGTTTTAAAAAATCTATTTTTTTCATGCAATCCAGATGGCAAGAAGAATAATGAGTGTGAATGTTTCGTCAAACAAAGTATATAGCTTCATCGACATAGGGGTGACTTCATATTTGATAATGATTTTTTTTATTTTAATTTTTTTTCGTGACTTCATAAATTATGATTTTGATAAAATAATATTTATTTAAGATTATAGAAATATAAAGTAAAAAAATTTGAAAATATTTTTGCTTAAAAAAATTAAAAATATCATATTATAATACTATGCAAATTAAATAATAATTTGATTAAAAAATTTTATAATTGTATTAAAAATATCTAAAATATTTGTAATACTTTCATCGACGAAATTTTTTTTTAACAACCCACTAAGGTCATATAATAAGAATTTTTTAAATTTTGCTAATTGTAAAATTTTTAATATATAAATTTTAGCATTAATATTTTAATATATTAAATATTAATATTTCAGATTTTAAAATAAAATATTACACTTTTAAATATTTAATTCTTACAACATTAATATTTTTTTAATATTAATACTAATTTGAAATATAAAAAATTAGTATTTAATAATTTATATATTAAATATAAAAACTTTTTTATATATATTCAAATTATTGATTACTTGTAATACTAAATTAAAATTAAAAAAAAAATTATAAAATATTTAGGTGAATATTAAATTATATTGGTAGTTCTACACTTGACAGAACTACCTTGGTAGTTGTGCAGAACCACTTTGGTGGCTCTGCACTTCGCAGAACCATTATTGTGGTTCTACATTTCGTAATACGACAAGAGTAATTTTGCAGTTTGTAGAACCACCCTGGTGGTTCTGCATTTCGCAGTACTATAAGGATAGTTATGTATTTCGTAGAACCATCCTGATGGTTCTGCATTTTATAGAACTACATGGGTCGTTCTGCATTCTGCAGAACCACCCTGGTGGTTGTGTACTTCGTAAGTAATTTTGTCAATTTTAGTATCTGTATTTTTTTAATCTAAAAATATCTGTAAAATAATTTTTTTTTAGTATTTTTAAAATTATAATTTTTCTAATATCACAACATTAAAACAAAATAATTTTATATATACACTAAAAGTTTTTCACAATGTAAAAATAAAAATACCGATCGTCACCGTACTTGAAATTTATTAAAAATTTTTTAAAAATTCTTGATTAATATATTAATATTACCATTTTGAAGTTAAATTTATATTTTTTCATAATAATGTAATTTAGTTAAAGAAAAAAAAATCTATTTTTTTTATGCAATCCAGATCGGAAAAAAAACAATGAGTATGAATGTTTCATCGATCAAAGTATAAAGCTTCTTCGACACAAGAGTGATTTCACACTTGATGGTGAATTTTGTTTTTTTTTTTTGTTTTTGTTTAGTGAGTTCATACATTATGATTTTGATAAAATTATATTTATTTAAGATTATAAAAATATCAAGTTAAAAAATTTGAAAATATTTTTGATTAAAAAAATTAAAAGTATCATATTATAAAACTATGCAAAAAAATAATAATTTGATTAAAAAATTTTATGATTGTATTAAAAATATCTAAAATATTTATAATGCCTTCTTCGATAAAATTTTTTTTTGTGGGTCTAAATTTTGTAAAATTTCTTAATGGCAACTCGCCAAGGTTATATAATAAGAATTTTTAAATTTTGCTTATTGTAAAACTTTTTTAAATATAAATATTAGTATTAATATTTTAATATATTAAATATTAATACTTCAGATTTCAAAATAAAATATTACATATTTTAAATATGTAATTGTTACAACATTAATATTTTTCTAGTATTAATACGTATTTGTAATATTAAAAATAAGTATTTAATAATTTATATATTAAATATTAAATATTTTTTATATATATTCAAATTGTTGATCACTTGTAATATTAACTTAAAACTAAAAATTTTATTAAATATTAAATTATCTTTGTAGTTCTGCATTTGACAAAACTATCGTGATAGTTATGCAGAACTGTGGTTCTGTATTTCGTAGAACTATATGAGTAGTTCTATACTTTACAGAACGACCATAGTGGTTCTGTACTATGCAAAACTACAAAGATAGTTCTGCACTTGGTAGAACTATCTACTGCATTTCACAGGACTATCTTGGTAGTTCTGTTTGTAGGTAACTCTGTCAATTTTAGTGCATGTATTTTTTTAATCTAAAAATATTTGTAAAATAATTTTTTTTAGTATTTTTAAAATTATAATTTTTCAAATATCATAACATTAAATCAGAGTACTTTTATATATGCACTAAAAATTTTGCACGACATTAAAATAAAAATATCAGTCGTCACCATTCTTGAAATTTTTTGAAAATTTAAAAAACTTATGATTAATATATTTATATTACAACTTTAAAGTTGAATTTGTACTTTTTCATAATAATGTGGTTTAGTTAAAAAAAAATCTATTTTTTTTTTCATGCAATCTAGATGGGGAGAAAAACAATGAATGTAAATGTTTCGTCGATCAAAGTATACAACTTCATTGATGTAGGGGTGACCTGATACGTGATGGTGATTTTTTTTTGTTTTAATTTTTCTTTAGTGAATTTATAAATTGTGATTTCGATAAAATAATATTTATTTAAGATTATAGAAATATTAGGTTAAAAATTTTGAAAAAAAATTTGATTAAAAAAATTAATAGTATCATATCATAATACTATTCAAATTAAATAATAATTTGATTAAAAAATTTTATGATTGTATTAAAAATATCTAAAATATTTAATAATGCATTCGTCGACAAAATTTTTTTTAAAGGGCTAAATTTTGTAAAGTTTTTGAATGACAACCCACCGAGATCATATAATAAGAATTTTTTTAAATTTTGCTAATTGTAAAACTTTTTTAAATATAAATTTTAGTATTAATATTTTAATATATTAAATATTAATACTTCAGGTTTAAAAATAAAATATTACATATTTTAACTATTTAATTCTTACATTATTAATATTTTTTTAGTATTAATACTAATTTGTAATATTAAAAATTAGTATTTAATAATTTATATATTAAATATTAAATATTTTTGTATATATTCAAATTGTTGATTATTTGCAATATTAAATTAAAATTAAAAATTTTATAAAATATTAAGTTAAATATTAAATTAGCTTGATAGTTCTGTACTTGGCAGAACTACTTTGGTAGATTTACAGAACTACATGGGTTTTCGCAGAACCATTTTGGTTGTTCTGCACTTGGCAGAACTATTTTGGTGGTTTTACACTACGCAGAACTACAAGAGTAGCTCCGCATTTCGTAGAACCGCCCTGATGGTTCTGCACTTCGCAGGTAGTTTTATCAATTTTATTGCCTGTATTTTTTAATATAAAAATATTTTTCAAAATAATTTTTTATTAGTATTTTTTAAATTATAAAGTTTCTAATATCATAACATTAAATTAAAGTATTTTTATATATGCATAAAAAAATTTTCACAACATTAAAATAAAAATATCGTTTGTCATAATACTTGAAATGTTTTGAAAATTTAAAAAAATTCATGATTAATATATTTATATTACCATTTTGAAGTTGAATTTGTACTTTTTCATAATAATGTGATTTAACATTAATATTTTAATATATTAAATCTTAATACTTCATATTTTAAAATAAAATATTACATATTTTAAATATTTAATTTTTACAATATTAATATTTTTTTAGCATAACTATTTTTTTAATAGCATTGCAGAACTACTTTTTTTGTTGCAAAACAACTTTTTTTTTTTAACATACCTAACCACAGAACTATTTTTTTTAACATACCTCACTACAGAACTTTTTTTTTTAACATACATGACTACAGAACTAAACTATTTTTTCTTTTTTAACATACCAATCACAAAACTACAGAACTACTTTTTTTTAATGGCATTACAAAACTACTTTTTTTTAGCTGACTTCTTCTTTTTTTTTAATGGCATTACAGAACTACTTTTTTCTCGTAGCAAGATTATCAAATGTCTAAATAATTATTTAATATTAAGTATTCTAAATTATTTACTAAATTATCTTTTTTATTGATTATATTTCTACTATACATAGTATTTAAATATTTAAATAATTATTTAATATTACGTATCCTAAATTAAAAGGAAAAAAATATCTTGATAATTTTAATGTCAGTGTAAAAATCAAAATATACAAATATTAATTTGAAATTATGATAAAATTTTAAATTGTAAAGTAAAATGTAAAAATATTAAATAATAAACGAAAACCACATGATTCAATTTATTAAAATGTTTTTTTTAAATAAAAAATAATTCCAAAAGTGGAATATTTAAATATTAATATTTAGATATTTGAATAAAATATTAAATTGTAATATAAAACATAAGAATATTAAATAATAAAGTAGTTCTGCGGTGCAAAACTACAATGGTCCTGCCGAGCATCGAGTAGATCTGCACCATAGAGCTATGGTAGTTCTGCTGTATGCAGAGCTATTGTAGTTCTGCTGTATGTAGAACTATGACAGTTTGATACCATGCATAACCATCGTGCTGCGATGGTGTAGGACCATGGTAGTTCTGCGGAACACCAAATAGTTCTGCACTATACAAAAATATTAAATAATAAACCAAAAGTGCATCATTCAATTTATCAAAACATTTTTATAAAATAAAAATAATTTCAAAGATAGAATATTTAAATATTAATATTTACATATTCGGATAAAATATTAAATTGTAATACAAAATATAAAAATATGAAATGATAAAGTAAAACTACATTATTCAATAATTAAATTGTTATCTAATTTAATTTAAAACTATATCATAATAAAAAAATTAATATTTATTTTAAATATTTAGATATTTATTTAGGATAAAATAAACTATATTAAAACGGGAAAATTGTTTGAGTTACTCTTCGTATCTACCAGAATCAAGGAGAATTATGTGAATCACGGAATCATGGAATTCAGAACTACGGTGGAATATTTAAATATTAATATTTAGATATTTGAATAAAATATGAAACTATAATACAAAACATAAAAATATGAAATAATAAAATAAAACTACATTATTCAATAATTTAATTGTTATCTAATTTAATTTAAAAATGTATCATAATAAAAAATTTTAATATTTAATTAAAATATTTAGATATTTATTTAGGATCAAAAAAACAATATTAAAACGGGAAAAACATATTTGAATATGTTATTATGTTGTTTGAGTTACTGCTCCGTATGACCAGAACCAAGATGAATCACGGAATCATGGAATACAGAATTACATAGTCCAGCAGAGCCTAGTGAGAATTAGCATAACTATCGAAATGCCAAGTGTCTTTATATTAATTTTTAGATATTTGATATTTGAACAAAATATGAAATTGTAACATAAAACATAAAACTATTAAATAATAAACTAAAACTACATTATTCAATAATTTAATTTAAGTCAATCTATAAATATTATCATATAATTTACAATTTTATAAGAATAAAAACATTTAATAATTAATTTAAACCAAATACCTTTTTTAATACAAAGATAGTTTCAAATATTTTATTATTTAATATCATATAATTATAATTTTCATAGCATTATAATATTGTAGTATTTTCACTGTGTTTGATTCAAAATTTTCAACTCTAGTTGCTGTAACTATGCTAGGGAAGAGTTCCTAACTTAATAGCTTGAGGTTCTTTTTTTTTTTTTTTTTTTCTGAATCTTCAATTTTAGATTGAATTAAAATTTAAGTTTTTCTAATGTAAAAAAAAAATCCAAATTTAAGGTCCGAACTCATTATGTTGCACTTATCTGTTGATAGCTCTGCATGAGCTTCATACGACAAATGCAGAACAACTTTTTTTATATATATATAATGGCATGCAAAACTATATGAACAGAACGACAACATATGTTAACTAAACTATCATGTAGAACTACTTAATCTTAAATTAAAGAATTTTTATATATGCAAAAAGAATTTTGGATATTTTTAGTATAACCGTAAAATTATTTCGAATATTAAATTTTTAATGTAAAAATATTATAATTTCTATGATATTATAATATTGTAATATTTTCTCTAAACATTAGTTATTTCAAATATATTTGATATAATCATAAATTTTTTTAATCTAAAAATATAAAAAAGATTTGAAAGAAATGAAGTATAGTAAAAATACTATGATATTATATAATATTATAATACCATAAATTTTATAATTACAAAGATATAGCACAGAATTTTGTAGTTCTGAGTAAGGCAAAACTTTGTAGTTCTAGGCAGGGCAGAACTTTGTAGTTATGCACTATACAGAATCACGTAGTTTTGCGCAGTGTAGAACAACATGGTTCTGTGCTGCACAAAACCAAGTCATTTTGCGTCACAAAACCATGTGGTTCTACATGCACTGCGCAGAACTACATGGTTATGCGCAGAACCATGTTATTCTGCGTAATGCAAAACCAGCAAAACTCTACTATGCAAGGTTTTACACTATGTGCAGAATTATAAAATCAATTTTTGATATTTTTATAATTATAATTTTTATAGATTGCATTTCTATTTTACACATTATTTAATTATTTAAATAATTATTTAGCATTACAGGAATATCATAAAATTCTACAATACATAGTTATGCACTTTGGTGGTTCTGCATCAAGTAGTTTTGTACTCTGGTAGTTCTGTACTATGCAAAATCATGTACTTTGAAAGTTTGCAAAACCATAACAGAGGTATGCACTTTGGTATTTGGTAGTTCTGCACTTTGCAGAACTATGCACTTCGATAGTTCTGTGGTGCAGAATTACTATACACTATGCATGTAAGACTATACTTTTTTTTTTAATAACGGAATGCAGAACTATCTCGAATGATGCAGAACCACACAGAACCACTCTTTTTTTTATAATGGCATGGATGCAGAGCTACTTTTTCTTTTTCTTTTTTTGTTTATAATGACATGTAGCACCAGAACTAATTATGCGGAACTAATTAATGCAAACGCAAAACTACCTTTTTTTTAATAATGGCATGTATACATAACTACTTTTTTTTATGATGACATGCAAAACTACTCTTAACTATGTAGAACCACACACCCAGGGCAAGAAAAAAATCTAAACTCAACAAGGTCTTCATCCCTTGAAATCAATAATAATCGACCATCAAATATCAACGAACAGTCCCTATATTTTTCAAAATCTATCAGTAGTGGCTTCCATTACGGTGGTTATTTTAAAAGAAAAAAAAAACTCTTTGAATTAGTAACAAGAAAAGAAGCAAAAGTACAAAAAGTTTGATAAGATAACACTTTGAGGATTACACGTGTCCATAAAAGATAGAGGCAAGGATCATAGTCAAACCACATGACATCAAGAAGACAACAACGAATAAAATTGGCTCCATAAATAATTATACACTTTAATAGTTCTGTTATGCACTTTAGTAGTTCTGCACTCTAATAGTTCTATACTCCATCAACTCCATAAGCGGTTCTGCACTTTGATAGCTCTGCATCAACTTTGGTAGTTCCGCAATAGCTCCAGAAGCGGTTCTACACTTTTGGTAGTTCCACATCAGCTCCATAAGTAGTTCTACAGGTAGTTCAGCATTAGATCTATACGTAGTCCCATGCTTTCATAGTTCTGCACTCTGGTAGTTCTGCAAGTGCTTCATGGTTCTGCACTTTGGTAGTTGTTACACTTTGTTGGTTTTGCAATAGTTCCATAAGCAGTTCTACAACTCGGTTTCCCTGGAACCGCCAAGAGAGCCACTTCATAACGGTAACCGAATAAAGTTGAATGAAATGTAAAGATATCATTAGAAGTGAGTGCTTGCGAAGATATAAGTTGCCAAAACATAAGGTAATAAACACAAACCTTTCCGTAATCACCACAATCGGAATCACAAAAAAAAAACATCTTTAAAATTAACAATAAATATAAAGAGTAACAGAATAAATTTAAATTAAAATCAAATAAATATCTAAAAGCAAGAAAAATAAACAGAAACGTTCATCACAAAAAAAAATAATTGCATAATGAGTCCTGACTGTCTGTATTTGGCCACTTAGAGAGACAGAAGAGAGAGAGAACATAAAACGCTACCTCCTGTGTTAATTTGCCTCTGCTAATGCATAAAGAGAGAGAAGAGAAAAAGAAAGAGTAAAAGAGAGACACATGATTCCATACACCATATCATCATCATAAACAACACCATTCTCTAGGAGCTGAAAAAAAACCCTCAGCAGTAAATATGAAGAGTAGCAAAACAAATACCAAATAAAACAAATGTTTAGAAACACAAACCTTCATAACAGATGAATCGCCACCATACACCACAATCATCATCATTAGGCACACCACTCTCCTCAACAAGAACTAAAAAAAGTAACATTTTTGAATCAGAAATAAATACAAAAAACAGCAAGCAGAATAAATGTGGAATAAAGTGGAACAAAATAAATATTAAGAAAGGAGAAAGCCAAACACAAATCTTCATAGCAGAGAGTAAATAATGGGCAACTGAACATCTCCATTTGCCCCACTTAGAGAGTGATGAGAAAGAGACAGAGAGCACATCTGCCCCCTTTTATAATGACTAATAACAAGGTCACAGTACTCCATCTATACAGTAAATAAAATAAGAAGAGAAACTCTAATAATAAAAGACAATAAGTATTAAAAGGAATAGCCTCATTTACTTTTTTTTTCCCAAAAGTACAAAGATAGGTAAATGGACAGAAATACCCAAACTCCT
Organism: Dillenia suffruticosa; assembly: GCA_033439265.1. NCBI lineage: Eukaryota > Viridiplantae > Streptophyta > Magnoliopsida > Dilleniales > Dilleniaceae > Dillenia > Dillenia suffruticosa. Next base: position 8,637,835 of record JAVTVX010000018.1, on the reverse strand, counting down.
AAATCATTACAGGAGCGCAATAAGAAATCCATTCTAAAAAAAGGAGCAAAAAAATAAATTACTAAAAGATACTCCCAACCACTACAAGCATGCCTTCCGTGAAATTCATAACAAAATCTACTTTATTAATATTTCTGAAGATGAACATGAGGGGTGGTAAGGGGTTGTTGACAATTATATGGATAAAAAAATTTAAAAAAGAAATTAAACAAACAGAAATAAACCAGACCACATCATCTCCACCTCACCAATGAGCAATCACCTTCCGCCAAGACGATAAAATCTAAGTAACAAGAAGTATTTCACGCTTATATCTATATGGTTAATTAACACTCAATTTTCATATTACTCCTGCAAACCATACAATTTCCTACAGCTCTCCACAACTACCGTTATTCCTCGAAATCTCAATATTTCCCACCATGACCCACTTCATAGACTATCGACCCACCACTTCTATCACCCCCTTGCTTTCACATTCAAGCTAAAGTGCTCCCTACAAAAATCAATCCCAACGAAGAGCAGGAGAAATGACGATTCCTTGAAAATTCGCCAAAACCCTCTCTCACTCTCCTCTCTTCCTCTCTCGCTCTTTCCAATGGACAGGCCCGCAGAAGCAGCCACACCCTCCACTACCACCACCTCCTCCTTCTCCGGCAGCAAGCGTCGGTACCAGCAATCAGCAATCTCTGATGCTGTGTTCCGCATCCTCTGTCCGGCCACCAAGACAGGGGGCCTAATTGGCAAGGGCGGTGCCATCATCCGCCAAATTCGCGAGGAGACCGCCGCCAAAATCCGCATCGACGACTCGATCCCCGGCTGCGACGAGCGCGCCATCGTTATCATCGCCAGGGGCAATAATTCCGATGCTGAACCCGACCATGCCGGCAATTCCAGTAGAGAAGACGGCGTTGGTGGTGATGGTGGATCGTCGTCGCCTGCGCAGCTGGCTTTGGTTAGGGTTTTCGAGAGGTTACTCAAGGTGGATGAAGAGAGAGCTGGAATTTCGTCAGAGAGTGAAAACATAGAAGAGGGGAGCAATAGCAACGTGGTGTGTAGATTGTTGGCACCAAGTGTGCAGGTTGGCAGTGTGCTTGGGAGAGGAGGCAAGGTTGTGGAGAAGATTAGGCAGGAGAGTGGAGCTCAAGTTAGGGTTTTGCCCAAGGATCATATTCCTGCTTGTGCTGCTCTAGGAGATGAGTTAATTCAGGTGAATGCACTATCTCTGCAATTGATTAATGCTTCATTTTCCCTTTTTTCCTTGTTAGGAGATTTGGTTCGAGAACTTTTCATTGCTTCATATTTCTATGAATGTAGTGTAGTATGTTGGTGGGAGTCAATTCAACAAAAAAAAAAAAATTTCTTTTACTTCAAAAAATACGAGTATAATGCGAGTAGGGTCGTATCCACAAGAAACAACGGATTTATCTCTCTTAAGAAAAATAAAAATGTGAGGGGTTTAAAAAATTATCCAAAATTAACAAAACAAATAAATGACTCAATGAAAATTAATTAAAATAAAACAACAAAATAATGCCAATTAAAAGACCTAGCCAAAGGAGTTATTTCCATGTTGATGTATTTGTTTGATTATCGATATAAAATTACTTAATATTATGTGAATAAATTGGTTATAACCGTTAAATATCACAAAACAATCAATCTTTCATTACTTTTTCGGTATTCAAGATACCATCGTTAATTACTTCCTTAATCGAAAGACAATCCAAGAGACTCTCGTTGGATTTAGTGTTCCGACAGTATTAAGATCTAGAGAGATCTGATTCTAATCAATAAATTACAATATGGATTTATTTAAATAAGATTATCTAATCTCATGACATAAGTTAAACTGCTTGCGAGGTAATAAAACTATATCAATTATCAATCTATTAAAAATATACAAACCTTGTTGCTTATAAATGGTTGTAGATTATTCTAGATTTATTAAACATAGCGCTATATTTAACAAACCTAAAACAATTATAAAAATTAAATAAATATCCACAAATATCAAGCAAATAAAATCATTTAAATCTCACAATTCTCATTTATCAAGACTTCAATAATTCTTTGACTAGAAGAGAAATCAGAATGAACTCATAATGAAAAATAATCTCACACTGATTTTATTGCCTCCTAAGAATGAAAAGTAACAAAAGGAATGAATGAATATGTCTCCTATGGCTGCAGCCTCCTCTGTGTTTTTTTTTTTGTGTCCCTAGAGTCAAGAAAACAAGGAATGTATATACCTACAAAAAGGGGGAGTCGGCTGCAACTCTAAAGCCAAGGTAAAAATTCTATTTTCCTGTTTTTACCTTAGGCAAAATTATTCAAAATGTTTTTCAAGATATAATAAAACTCCCTAAGAGATAAAATCCTAACAACTTCAAATAAAATAAAAGTCCTAATTAAAATATTTTGACATTTACAATTCTTCAAAATTTCACATTCCTAAATATTAGGAATGGAGTAAAAATCTTCAAAGAGTATTGTATTGCTCCTTGGATTCGGTGCGCCCACGTGCTGATGAGAGATCAATTGTCCAATTTCCATCATTGCATAATTGCTCCCTTTAAGTCCCTTTTTCTCCATATTTCTCCATGCATCCCTTCCGACAAATTTAGCACATCAATCATCACAATTAGTGTAATATTTTCTCAAAATAGTGCCAAAATGAATTACAAATACTGCACTCATTTTATTCCTATCAAATTCCCCCACATCTAGATGATACTTGTCCTCAAGCATCTCTAACTCAAATAAAATTATACTATTTGCCTATTTTTTTTCCAAACTCCCAAGTCAATATATGCGATAAGAGTTAAACTGAAAATATAATCAAAATAACAAATATTTCAAGGTATTCTGTACTAAAACAACCACTACATATCCCAATGGTTTCTTATGTAATCCAAACAGCAAGATTCGATAATCCTCTTCAAGGGGGTTCACTCAAATACCCTCAAAGGGATATAAAATGTATAAATCACTCAAATCAACATGGAATGACATTACCATATGTTTGTTAATATATCAAATCTCCACCACTACAAAATTGAATTTCATGCTCCAATCTAAAAGTCTTTCATTTGGTTGTAACATGGCTAGGGTAAATGGTAGGTTAAGGTGATATTTGAGGGTTAAAAATATACCAAAGGAAATATATAATTAATCCACATAATTCTCATGACATCAACTAACCTTTGTCTCAAACAAATAGCAAACAAAATTTTACTTCTTGCTATTCAAATGTATAGCCAATAGCAAACCGTACACAAGAATATCAAATGCTTTCTCAATTTTCCATAACTGAAGTGTAAATAAATTTTCAATCAAAATGCAACACTTCTCTTTCCCTTCTTCTCTCCTTTTTTTTTTCTCTTTTTCTTTTTTTTCATCATTTTTTTCTCTTATTTTTTTCTTTTTTTTTTCATCATCATTTTTTTTTCTTTTGAATGAGATATAAAAACATCAACACCATCATCTTTCTATTGAGGCAAATATAAAACCAAAATCATACAATTAACTACATACTTTTGGTACAAGGGTTTGAAACGAAGACTACAATCAAAGGTTTGGTGTTGTATTGAATGGGTTTATAAAGAACAAAAGGAGTACAGTCTCAAATTGGGTTAACTACGGGTTTATGAAATCAGGGTAGGGATATTAGAAAGCCAAAGGGGATAAAACCTAATTGCTTTTGTTATTTCAATGCATGAAATCGTTAAATGTGGTTTTGAAATGTATAACAAAACAAGTTCTAGATTATACAATTCAAGTATGATAATCACTCTTCAAGAAAAATAATTTCGAACACAAAGAATGAAATTACTCGTTTTTTGCTCAAAACCTCACTATTTAAGTAGGGTTTGTGTCAAATTTTATATGATCATCATTCAAAGGAAAGTATCTAAGATATGATTAGCTATTTCAAGCACAAAAACACCATTGATATAATCTATTTTTCATACATTCCCAGTCAACCAAATAGTATACATCTACTGATGTGAACCCGTTGGGTATAAAAACCCTAGAACCCACGAATAAGTTAATTTAGCCCAAAAATCGTCCCAACGAATTATTTGAACCGGTGGAATTAAAGACCTCAACCCTTACCCTAAAGGAGGAAGAACCTAAGGTATATGACCTTAGACCCGTTTCTCACTGGATCAAGAACCTTGGTATAAAGATGAAATGAATGACGCCACAATCTAGATGATTCGAAACCTAGATTGATAAGTCAAAGAACTAAACAAAACTCCTATCTTGAATAAGTTCAAAGTTTTTAAAAGAACAAAACCTGTGTGAAGAATCCTCACAATTTTATTAATTCTCTTCAAAGTGTTGTCTTTTACACAATGTATAATGGCATATTTATAGCCTAAAGGTAAAAACATAATTGACAACTAAAAGTTTAGTAACTCCCTAAATAATAAAGAATTAGGAAACTAAAACATAAGTTACAAAAAATAAAAATAAAAATTAAGAAACTGAATAAACCAAACTATTTTGACCAAGTCTTGCTGCTATTTTTCTTTATTTTCGTCATCTCTTGGTCTTGGATAGTTTTGAGCCTTTTATTCTTTCAACTGGGCTTGCATGAGCATAAGTGAGACCCTTTTTGGTTTTTCATTCATTTGGACTCCAATTTCTTATTGTAAAACCCTCTGAATTAAATTATTCAGTATTTTTTTGAATCTTTTAACTCGAACTTTTGTTACTGACCTAACTGGAACTTGAGTTGAATCTTGTAAATTTCTTACAATCTTGATGATCACATCATTTACAAAGGAAACTTAGATTTTTTTTATTTTTATTTTTTATTTTTATGAATGAAAACAAAATCTAGCGATTTCAAACGAAATGAATGCCTATAAAGAATGTTCCTATGTATGTACCTAAAAAAATATCGAACCTCCCCCACATCTAAAGCATACATTGTCCCCAATGTATGATCAGAATGAGAGAACTCAAGAATGCAAGAAAAATAATAAAACAATGCAAAAGTAAAGGAAGAAGCAAAGTAAGGTGGAAGAATACTTCCCTAAGGCGGAGGAGGAAATGGCGGGCTGAAACCAACGAACTTGAAATAGGCCATCAAGTATAGCTCCATTTGAGAAAGACATTCATTGATGGACTGCAATGTGGGTACGGAAGTGGTGACTGCAGTAGGCATAGGGAAAGCCTCAGGAAGGGGAGAACCTGTACGGGGACGAGAAAACTGTTTCCGGTAGTCACCCGGGGGGTTAAAAGTGTATCGTCCATGGGAAACCGAGAGAACACCCATTCGTACTAAACAATCCAAGTCCAATGGGTCGATGGGGCATGCTACATGTAAATCATGATTATGCAAGTCCAAAACGCCCAAATTCACCGCTAAAAGGGTAATGAGGGAGCCTAGAATCAATGGTCGCCGTGGTTTGTTCATACAAAATAGAAATTGAGAGGCTACCCAATATCCAAAATTAACCTGCTGGTTGGTTTGCATACACCATAGGAAAAAGAGTTTAGCTTTAATACAAATAGCCGATCTATCCTTTTGGCCGAAGAAACTAAAGACGAGGAACCTATGAATGATTTGGAAGGCATTATCCTTTAAATAACTACCCTTAGAATGACTAGGGTAGAAATGGACAGGATCCACCGACATTTCAGACTATATACGCAGAAATTCAGAGTTAAAGAGTGGAGGGAAATCATAGAAACTAGTCTGATAAGCAGAGGACTGTGCATGATTTTCACTAACGAACCCTAGTGCAACATTAAATTCAGTTAAAGATAGATTGAAAGAATAATTCAGCATGTGGAATTGAATTAACTTAGGAGTGTAAGTAGTGAAATCTGAAGGTGTGTGAAAATGAAATGTGGTGTAGAATTCATAAGTCAATTCGAGAAATGCAGGATAATTAAGATGCAGATATGGTTCCTAGCCAAAAGCAGAAAGGTATCGGACAATGTGGTCATGTATATGAAGCAATTGCAACGAAGGAATATGAAAAGATTTGCAAGGAATAATAGGCCGAACAGAAATGGAAGAGTACCTCTGCCTAGCCTCAGCCGTATGAAATCGGGGACAGCCGCGAAGATGACATGTGGTGGAGGTAGTACAGACTTCCCTTTCACCACCCTTGAACGCATGCGAGACTGTTGGACGATGGTTCGACTGCAACATCAGGAACATGGGTCGAGTGAGGTGGAGAGGGGTCAATAAGAGTGGAAGGGGAAGGATGGGGGCTCAATTGGGGATTAGGGTTGAGTGAAGGGTTTGATTGGGGGTTAGATGGTGGGTTCGCGGGAGGCGACGAAGGAGATTCATCGCTATCAGAGGAGAGAGAGATACGAGATGAGTCTGGACTTTTCGATCCATGGGGCCAATGTTGGCGGAGGCTAGGGCGACGGCGGTGGGAGTGGATTTGCTTCTTTAGCATTGGTGGCAGCCAAGGAGGAGGAAGCGGCCGAGGACGACGAAGGTGGAACATGCTAACCTGCCAGGAAAAGGAGGTAAAACTGTTAGGTTTGAAGTTGATTTGTTTGGTACCTTACTTTCCTCCTGTGGTTTGACTTCAAGAGGTATAGTTTCTTCCTTTTGTTCCTCATCTTTGTTTGCCTCTTTTGATGAGAAATTCTGAACAGAAATTCTGAACTTCCTTTCCATTTCTGAGCATCATCGCACTCGCATTCTCCTTTGGGTTAATTTCTACTTGAGATGGCAGTTTTCCATGGCTAGCTTCCATTTTGTTCATTTGTGTTGCCAATTGTGTCATTTGGGTACCAAAACTTTGCATACTTGCTCTTGTTTCCTGCACAAAACTCTTTAGAAGATGTTCAATGTCTGATACTCGATCTTGAAGAGGTTGCTGTGTTTGAGAGGGTGATCTTCCATAAGGTTGTTGCGGGTATCCTTGTGGTCTAACCCATAACTCAAATTAGGATGGTATTTCCGGCCTTGATTGTAAGTATTGGAGTAAGGATCATATTTCCGCTGGGGTTGCCCTGGAAATCTGCCTACAACATTTATTTGTTCGCTAGACTTCTCTTGAAGAGTAAGACACATATCAGTTGAATGACCCATATTTGAGCATACACAACATGCTCTCATTTGTTGGACTTGTCCTACAACCAGCTTTTCCACAATAGAAGTTAGAGAATCTAACTTATGTTCGACGGAAGAGGTACTCATCTCATTGACCCTTCTTGGAGCCTCTTGTCTCCCTCCAAATTGTTGTGCATTTGTTGCCATGTTGGAGATCAAAGTACGTGCATCTTCGGGTGTTTTGTTCATCGGTGCACCATCGGTTGCTGCATCGATCATATTTCTTTCCAACAACAAAAGTCCATAAAAATATTGGATGAGCAGTTGGTCAAGAATTTGGTGCTGTGGACAACTAGCATAAAGTTGCTTAAATCTCTCTCAATATTCGTACAAAGTTTCCTTGCTGAATTGTCTTATACCACAAATTTTCTTATATTTGCTACACGAGAAGTTGGAAATTTTTTTCTAGAAACAACCTTTTTAACTCGTTTCAGTTAGTTATCGAATCAGAGGGTAAATAAAATAACCAATCTTTAGCTTTATCAATTAAAGAGAATGGAAAAGATCTTAACTTCAACTGCTCATCGGATACACCTTGGGATCTCATTGTAGAACAATCGATATGAAATTCCTTAAGATATTTGTTGGGATCTTCTCCTGCAAGTCCATGAAATTTAAGAAGTAAGTGAATAAGTTTAGATTTCAGTTCAAATGTATTTTCAATATCAGAAAGATTAATGCACAAAGGTTGTTGATTAATATCGGGTGTAGCTAACTCCTTTGATGTTCTTTGTGCATCCATGTTCTCGTCTTGAATGAATTTTTCCTCACTGTCAAACGTTTGATCTTGCAAGTCTTCGTCCAAGGTGAGTTCAAGTAATGAAGATGTAAGTTGTGTTGTTTGCTTGGTCTCCTTCGTAAGTCTACGAGCTGTTTTCTCAATCTCAGGGTCAAACACAAGTTCATCTATACGAGCATAACGAGGTATATACCGAAAAGAAAATAAAAGTAAAATTTAAAAGAAATAAATCTCTTAATACCGTTCCCCGGCAACGACGCCAAAATTTGGTGGAAGTCAACCCAACCAAAAAAATAAATTTCTCCTACTTCAAATAATATGAGTATAATGTGAGTAGGGTCGTATTCACAGAGAACGACAAATTTATCTCTTTAAAGAAAAATAAAAATGTGGGGGGTTTGAATTTTGTGGGACCGTTTCCTAGTTCATGTGGCTATGTATATATTTTGCTTGCGGTTGATTATGTCTCGAAATGGGTAGAAGCAAAGGCTACCCGAGCTAACGATTCTAAGGTTGTTGTAGGTTTTCTTAAACCTAACATTTTTAGTAGGCTTGGGGTATCGAAGGCAATTATTAGTATTCGAGGTACACATTTTTGCAACCGCACGGTAGAGGCTTTAATGCGCAAATACGGAGTTAATCACTAAGTAGTCACCATATACCACCCTTCAACCAATGGACAAGCGGAAGTCTCCAACCGTGAGATTAAAAGCATTTTGGAAAAACAGTAAATCCAAACCGTAAAGATTGGAGCTTACAATTGGAGGATGCACTTTGGGTATATCGAACTGTATTCAAAACCCCAATTGGAATGTCATCGTACCGATTAGTCTTTGGTAAGCTCTGTCATTTACTTGTTGAAGTTGAACATCATGCTTTTTGGGCAGTAAAGCAATGCAACCTATATGCCAAAGAAGCTGGAATGGAAAGGAAAATGCAACTTCAGGAGTTAGAAGAGATTTGTTTGGAAGCTTACGACAATGCAAGACTTTACAAAAAAAGGACCAAACTTGTTTACGATAAACTTATTCGTCAAAAACAATTCCTTGAAGGTCAGAGAGTCCTCATTTTCGATTCCAAATTGAAGTTTATGCCGGGTAAGTTAAAATCTCGATGGGTACGACTGTTTTCAGTGGTAAGTATCTCTCCTCATGGTGTTATTAAAATTAAAAATCTAGAGATTAATAAAATTTTTAAGGTGAATGGACAACGATTGAAACTATTTATTGATGGATCTGTTGTCTCTACAGTGGAGGAAGTTCAATTGGTACACCCCACATACAATGAGGATTGAGATAAGAAGACAATGTCGAGCCAAAGACATTAAACAAAGGCGCTCCTTGGGAGGCAACCCAATTTTCCTAATTTGTTTTGATTGATTTATTTATTTTCCTTTTTGTTATTTTGTTTTTTATTTTCTCTTCTTTAGATTTGCTTTAGTAGTGATTCTTTTCCAAAAAATAAAAAAACTCAGAAATGGTCCCTTGTTAAGGCGCACCCACACCTTAACAGAACTTCATGTCTGTCCACAGTTCAGCCTAGCTCTCCAACCAATCTCATTTCTGTCCGCTCAAGACACACGGGCAAACACACTCTCATGTCAGGGTGTGCCAATGCCCTAAATCTCATGCACTTCTGCCCCAACCACTCACATGGTCAGATATACTCTTAGTTTGGGGTGTGCCCACGCCCTATAACCTCTTCACCTCTGCCACAAGAGCATGAAATGGACAGACACACACATGGTTTAGGGCGTGCCCATGCCCTAAAATCATCCCACTTCTGTCTAAAAAAAAAGTAAAAAACAAAAGAAAAAAAGTCAAAATATTTCTTTGCTAACCTTTCGCACTCCCCTCTGTTATGGGGTTTCTCTCTCTCTCATTCACCTTCGAATTCACCATCAACGCGCACCTTTGTCATCCCTGGCAACAGCGCCAAAATTTGGTGGGAGTCAATCAAACCAAAAAAATAAATTTCTCCTACTTCAAATAATACAAGTATAATGTGAGTAGTGTCTTATCTGCAGGGAACGACAAATTTATCTCTCTTAAAAAAAATAAAAATGTGGGGGTTTGAAAAAATTATCTAAAATTAACAAAACAAATAAATAACTCAATGAAAATTAATTAAAATAAAACAACTAAATAATATCAATTAAAAGAGAGAATGTCAATGTGAGTAAAATCTAGCCAAATGAGTTATTTCCATGTTGATGTATTTGATTGATCATCGATATAAAAATTACTCAATATTATGTGAATAAATTGGTTATAATCGTTAAGTATAAGAAAATGATAAATCTCTCTTTACTTTTTCGGTAATCAAGATATCATCGTTAATTACTTTTCTAATCGAAAGACAAAACAAAAGACCCTCGTTGGATTTAGTGTTCCAACAGCATTAAGATCTAGATAGATCCAATTCTAATCAATAAATTACAATATGGATTTATTTAAATAAGATTATCTAATCTCTTGACATAATTTTAACTGCTTGCGAGGCCATAAAACTATATCAATTACTACTCTATTAACAACACACAAATCTTACTGCTTATAAATGGTTATAGATTATTTTAGGTTTATTAAACATAGTGCTGTATTTAACAAATCTAAAACAATTATAAACGTTAGGTTGTAAAGATTAAATAAATATCCACAAATATCAAGCAAATAAAATCATTTAGATCTCACTATCCTCATTTATCAAGACTTCAATAATCCTTAATAATCTTTTGACTAGAAGAGAAATTAGAATGAACTCATAATAAAAAATAATCTTACACTAATTTTATTGCCTCCTAAGAATGAAAAGTAACAAAAGGAATGAATGAATAAGTCTCCTATGGCTGCAGCCTCCTCTGTGTTTTTTTTTTTTTTTTTTTTGTGTCCGTAGAGTCAAGAAAACAAGGAATATATATACCTACAAAAAGGGGGAGCCGGCTGCAACCCTAAAGCCAAGGTAAAAATTTTGTTTTCCTATTTTTACCTTAGGCAAAATTATTCAAAATGTTTTAAACTCCCTAAGAGATAAAATCCTAACAACTTCAAATAAAAGAAAAGTCCTAATTAAAATATTTTGACATTTACAATTCTCCAAAATTTCACATTCCTAAATATTAGGAATGGAGTAAAAATCTTCAAAAAGTATTGTTTTGCTCCTTGGATCAGCGCGCCCACATGCTAATAAGAGATCAATGGTCCAATTTCCATCGTTGCATAATTGCTCCATTTAAGTTCCTTTTTCTCCATATTTCTCCATGTATCCCTTTCATCGAATCTTGCACATCAATCACTACAATTAGTGTAATATTTTTTTTCAAAATAATGCCAAAATCAATTTTGTATACTACACTCATTTTATTCTTATCATACGTATACTTCTTCTTTTGGTTGTCTTCCGTACATTCCATCAATATATTCAATACTCAGACTTGGGATGTGTGCCTGTGGTTGTACATATGGGCAAATAGGAGAGAGTCTGCAGTCATACGATGGTTATCTTTAGAGTCCTATCAAACAATGTGGATCCACCGAAACTGTTGATGTCGAGTGCAATGTCAACCTTTTAAATTAGACTCTTCTTGGGTAATTTCTGGCCTTTCTAGTATTGTTAGCAAATGAAACGGGGAGTATCATAGCTGTTAAAATTGTACGATACACGTAAGTATCTTACAATCCTTTCCATCCCAACTCTTTAATTTCTTTAAAATTTTAAGCTTTTACAGGGGGTTTAGACTTTGCAAGAAGTTGCATGCATTACTTTTTGTCACTTTTCAAGTTTTCGGCTGATAATGGTACGTCACTGTTTCGCCTTCCTTTTTTACTTTTCTTGTTATAAGAATAATAATATATTGTTTTGCTGTTGGATGTGTAGAGCTATTGTTTACACTAGTTAGTTTATATAAGCATTGTTGAAAAGGATTATTCTGTAAAATGTAAGGTTAGCTCTAGGAAAGTTTAAAAAGAAAAGAAAAGAAAATAAAAGACATGAGCAAGAAAAGGGTGGACAGATCATGCTTTAAAAGTTACTTCCAAGTTTATTTTAATGTTAGTCAGAAATTCACGTCATAATTCTTAAAAAAAAATATATGTCCTATGCTAATTAGAGTGTCCCCATATGACAAAACTTTTGATATCACTATAGTTTGATAAAATTTGAAATATAAAAAGAAATTAATACATGCCACAATGCCTGATTTGATAACTATGGTCAGCATGGTAAAAATCTTTTAGGTTGGTAGATAAAAAAAAAAAAACAAAGTGATGATCTAATTGTTCACAGAAGAAGGCAACAATGAATCAGTGACACATCTTCAAAGATTGTAGTCTCGCATGGTGTTTGTTCTTCTTGAATCAATTTGCATGTCTGTAGAGAATATGGTGGCTGGTGTATGTTTGCTTTGCTTGATTCTTATTTAATTCTTTTTTTTTCAAGATTGGTCTACTTTAAAGGACAGGGACACATCTTCCAAGATTTAGCCTGCCATGGTGTATGTTTTTCTTGAGTTGATTTGCATGTCTGTAGGGATTATGGTGGTCCGTGTATGTTTTCCAGTTGTATTTGTAATTTATCAGACAAAAATAATTCTTGGACTACATTTCTTGGAAATATACAGACTAGGACTAGCAACAATTTCACAGTGAAGAGAGAGAAGGATTCCTAATATATTTTAAATTATATCTTCTTTGGTGTTTGAACAATGCATCAAAAATCTAAAACGCGCTTGGGATTTTGGCCAAATGCTTTGCATGCCTAATTTATAACAAAATTGTCTGTTCTGTTTGATTGAATGTTTTCTTTTCTTCCTTAACTGTCTTAGTATTATCCTCTTTGAGAGAGTGGGCATTGTGAGGTTGAGTGGGAGTTTGAGTAGCTCAAACTTAAGATAGGCATTGTTGAAGATGTGCAAGCTTAACTTCTGCATAGAGGAGATATTGCAAGAGTTGCTATTCTGCATCTCATGAAAGGTTTGACATATCATTGAGCTGTTGTTTGTGAAACCGAGGTGTTTTTGGAAAGGTGCATTTTGGGGGCATTAGGAAGTCTCTTGTGCAAAGCTGATGTGTTGGGGAGCAAGGAGAACTCCTTAGGTAATTTGAGTTAATAGCTCAAAAAAATATCATGGTATTTAACTGCATATGTTAAATTCTTTTAAGTTAAGAAACTGTTACAATCAATGAACAAATGGCTATCTTACCACTAGGACCACGACTTTCACGTGCATGGTATAATAAAGAATCTCCGTTGATCGATTTTTCCCTCTCTCACTTGACTTCTCTCTCTTGAGCACTCTCAATCGATTTTCTCACTGTTGCTCTTAATTTCTCTAGGTTGTTGTTGGTTGGTTTCAGCTTTGGTACCTTATTAGAAATTAGGAATAAAATTTCTAAATTTCTTAGGTGGGAGGGAGAAATCAAAGGTGCGAGATGAGAGGTAGAGTAGGGAGAGAAATCGAAGAAGATGAGGGGTATAGAGAGAAATCAAAGATGAGAGATGGGGGAGGGTGGCGATTTCTTTTTTTGCTTTTTCCCCCCCTGCCTGAGAGGAGGAACAGGAACCCAACCTTCAACCTTGTGGTTCTAGTTGCTGTTCACCAAACTGGTGATCAGGTCTAGATCTGAGTGTGGGAATGTTTTATATCTCATTCAAATATCACAGGTAATGCCGGAACAGTAAAAAGGTTTGAAAAGTGTCAACTTTATGGCACTTCTGTATCTAACAATGATAGTATAAAAATAGGAGATATAGAGACTAACTTTCAAGAAGGATCAAGTAGCGTGGAGAGTATTGAAAGAAATAAGGTGATGAGGGATTCTTTCTTGCATTTGGTTTTGATTTGCTAATAGGCTCCTCTATATTGGTGCTTTTACAGTAAATGTATTTTTTTACCTTCAAAAAAAAAAAAAAAGAACAAGAAGAAACATTTTCTGCTGTGTTTTCTTGTCTGTTGTGTTTGCCATATATTTTTTTCCCGATTTTTAAGAGCTAAATATTATCATGTTAAGGATCAATTCTCACGTCGGCGTGTTTTACTTGCTTGTTGTGGTGTTTAACTTTCTAGACTCTCAGAGGTCTCTCATTCACTGCTTTACAGTGGGAGTGGTGAACTTTTTTGTTTGACCTTTTCTTTTGTCCCTTCTCTTTTATATGACTTTGTGAGGAACTATTATTCCGTTTTAAATCTGCTTTTCCAGTCTTGTTTTGAGTGGGGAAAATCTGAAACTGTTATGTGGGTTTGAGTGGCAACTACATGCTTTTTTACCAAAAACAAACTTACCATCTTCTGTATAATTGAAGAAACCCTTCCATAATTCTTTGGCATATAAAAAATAGTATCTAGATGTGGCTTATTATGGAATCTTTTATTTTCCTTATATCATCATTGTGGCCTGCGTAACTTAGGCATTTTGGGATTTATTATGGCACATCTTCTTTATGGTTCAAACCCTAAGTACAAATTGTTGGTCATGCTACTGTATTAACTTCAGGTTTTGACAGCATCCTCTACATATCTTAACAACGGTCTGTTGGGAGGTGAAGTATGACTAAATTAGGCAAGGCTTCTTATAATCTTTCATTTCTTTGCAGAGAATTAAATGAGTTGAGTGCACTATTTGCTCATAAAGATCTCTATTACAAAAGGAACTGTTTATTTATTTTTTCTAAGGCAGATGCTGTACTATCTATAAATGATGTGCAATCTGCGCCCTGACTATTTATTTATTTATTTATTCTAAGATGGTCCCAAATAATGTGCAATTTTGCACTTTTCACCAGAAAATGAAAAATTTAATGCTCTTGTTGCACAATTTTCGATAGTTGATGTTGGTATCTATATCTACAATTTATCCTAAATCTTAGTAGCAGGTGTACATTGCACAGTTCTTGATAGTTTAGGGTGCACATAGGATACATAGTTTAGGGTGCACATTTCATGTTTTTGAAGTGCATATTATGCTTTTAGAAATACTTTAGGACCCAGAAGCGTACGCAACCCAAAGAAAAAACATTTTGTCTTGGTCAGTGTTTGTAGTGCTCTCTACAATTACATAAATGGAATGAAGAATCTTGGAATTTTGTGCTCCTGTTTCTAAATATTTGATTTCCATAAGATATTATTGGATTATTAGTTAAGTCCTCCATCATGATTTACCAAATCTGTAGTCTACCTTTGTCAAATAGAGTCAACTAATTGAATCTACTAAGATGAGCATATAAGGAACAAAGACAAGGCGACATCATAGCCTAGAAGGCACAGTTCTGTTTTTCTGTCGGTGTTTAGTGTAATAGAGACATGGATCATCAGATGATTTTTATGCCATATGATCGTCTCACTGAAAGATATCTTGTACTACTTGGTCATTTTCTCTATGATAATTGTGGTTGTGATAAAATTTGTGCATACTTTTTTCTTGCTATATTTGTACTTCTAATCCATTTTTAATATCATTGAATTCGTTAGTGTTTGGACTTATGTGCAGATAACTGGAAATCTCTTTGCTGTAAAGAAAGCATTAATTTCTGTTTCAAGTTGTCTCCAGTATAGCCCTAGGGCAGATGCAGCTAACTTCGCAGTAGCAAAACCATCAATGCCAATGCTTCATGGTTCTGGGATGCCCACTCAGGGGGATCCGTTTTCTCAGAGGGGTTTTGCATCTGGACATCATGCTATGGACTATCATTCCAGAGGATATTCTTCTGTTCCTGGTCCTGAAAATGCAGGATCTCTCCACAGAATGGTCTTGGAAGAGGATGTTGTGTTTAGGATTCTTTGCCAAATTGATAAAGTTGGCAGTTTGATAGGGAAAGGTGGCTTTATAGTACGTGCCTTGCAAAATGAAACTGGTGCCTCCATCAAAGTTGCGGAGGCAACACCTGAGTCAGATGAACGTGTTGTTGTTATATCTGCGCACGAGGCATGTACACATTTTATTCTTGGTATTTTGATAATTTTTACTCATATCAGATTTTGTTGTTGCTGGAAATTGTTACCTTTTTTTCCACCAGACAGTCATGATGTTTGTTTTTGATAAAAAGCTGGGAGTTTCATGCTAATCTTTTGGAGTCATTCGTAGGAGTGCCTTAATAAATTGCCTTTTTGTGCTAGAGGGAGGAAGCAACTGCAGATGATCTCTTGGTCTGAAAACATAATTAATATCTCTTTGTCAACTAGAAAATGTTGGGTTTTTAGTCTGATATGGTTTTGATGGCATCTAGTGTTAATTGGGTTCTCCCCTGGGACAGAGTGCTTGCTTAAGACCATAAAAGGCCGGTGGGTTGATTTGTCTATTAGTGCAACCGGCACATGCAATGAAATGATTGTTGCCCTTTCTTTTTGGTTTTTCTTTTCCCTCTCATTGGACATTGTTGTTTCTATATGTGCATCTTAGGTAGTTTTTGTTCGAACTTTTTCAGAACTTGGAGCAAAATCATTCTCCTGCACAGGATGCAGTTATTCGTGTGCACTCTAGAATCGCAGAGATTGGATTTGAGCCAGGTGCTGCAGTTGTAGCTAGACTTCTTGTACCATCGCAGCAGATAGGATGTTTGCTGGGCAAAGGTGTTATCACTGAAATGAGAAGAGCTACTGGTGCCAGTATCCGTATATTTACGAAGGATCAAGTTCCAAAGTGTGGTTCCCAGAATGATGAAGTTGTGCAGGTAATTAGTATGAATGACCTTAAGTGCTCAGCTTAACTTCCTTGGTAGTTGGTATGATGTTTATAGTGATTGTGACAGACTTCAAACTACATAATTTCTATTCCAACTAAGGATCATAGTGAGCCACCAAATGCATTGTTTAATAGCTCTTATTTGCATGGCTACATTCTGCTTGGTCTCTTTGATGTTATTCATATGGATAACACCTTGGATTGCAACATGGATGAAGAATAGTTATTTCAAACAGAATATTAGCACTACATTATACATTTTTTTGATTAGTGCTTTCATGTGACATACATTTAGTGCTGTTATGCAGATTGATCTAATTTATATCCATGCAAAATGTGTATCAAGGTAACGTGCATGAAGTCTCAATGTATTATTTAAAACTTAGTTTGTTTCTTTAGAACTACATTGGAGGGTTTTTTCATACAGTCCACACAATCCAATAATTAAAATTGGGACCTGAGGTTCGGGATAAGAGATGTTATGCTCTTATCTGTCTGGGATTACAAGTATACTTTAAGAGCATCAACCTTGATCTAACTAGGAATGATGCTACAAGGGATAAACATACATTTAGTGCTGTTATGCAGATTGATCTAATTTATATCCATGCAAAATGTGTGTCATGGTAATGTGCATGTAGTCTCAATGTATTATTTGAAACAAAGTTTGTTTCTTTAGAACTAAATTGGAGGGTTTTCTTAGACAGCCCACACAATCCAATAATTAAAATTGGAATCTGAGCTTTGGGATGAGAGATGTTATGCTTTTATCTGTCTGGGATTAAAGTATATTCTAAGAGCATCAACCTTGATCTAACTACGAACGATGCTAAAGAGATAAACACGTCCCATCTGAAGGGGTTGGGAGACATTTGTCCATGCTAGAAATGCTACAAGAGTGTGGATCCCCATTGGTAAGAGGACAAAAAGCCTAAATAAACCCATACTAACATGATTCATCATCTTTTATTAATGACACAGTTGCTTCATGTCATGACCCGCTATCTATGTGGGAACCCCTTAGCAAAGAGGAAATATAAGCAAAAGCAAAAGCAAAAGCAAACATAGTATAGCAAACAAACAACTGTCAAGGTAGCAGCTTTGAGAGTCGTCATCCACGTGTGTGACAATACAAAAGAAAACTGTGGGCATATTTAAAACTTTTACTTTTCTTAAATAACTCTGGCAGAATCTCCCTTGAAAACTGACTATCCAGCCACCAGGGACATGCAAGATAACATGATAAAGCATGTATAAAAGGCACTCCCATATCCTTTCATCATAAACTGGCAAACAATGGCTCTACTTGCCTGCCCAGTAGGATTGCATAGGCAAACATCAATTTAAAAGAACTAAGCATGTTAGATCACCAAAGGGCCTACTATGGCCACCACACTAAACATTAAGATATGTGGCATTTCTAAGCCACCCAAAAGAACATGTACAAGTAAATATTAAAGACCATAAGCAGCTAGATGCAAGCATCATCGTACCCAGGGCAAGTAATACGGTCAACAACAAAAGAGTAGAACCTAAATCCATTAGCTTAAAAGCCGTTTCACTTAGTTAGTTCCTCTCCAGCTCCCAAGGTGTTTGAAAGGAGGGGAAAAGGAAAGGGTCATCCAACACTTGATGTTCAAATCTTTAATCTTGCACAATTCCTCCTCTTGCTCTTGAACTTAGGGATAGCCCCGATAAAACCGACACCTGTTGTTTAAATCCCTGTAAACTTTGTACTAAACTTAAAATCTAACTTATAAAGGAGCTCAACATTATCTTTACAACAATAAAAACAAGGAAGAACACATTACTAACTAAAACTCAACAACTTACCCCAAGTTCCTTAACTTCTGAACTTGATTCTTAAGCTCTAATCCCTTCTTTGATGTCCCCAAAGGCTAGGTATGGGTTATGCTATGGTGTAGCATATGAATTTTGATGGTTGATGGTGATTTTGGAGTTGGTAAGGGTTTTGTGTGGAGAGTAAAGAGGAAAACAAAAGTACAAAAGCAAAGGTGAGCGAACGTAATGAAGAAGAATGCTAAAAGAGTTGGAAGTCTGATGGTGTTGTCTTAATTCCAGAGCTGTGGGGCCCTCTACGATATGCTTAGGTTGGTGAGGTGTTGGGAGGTGAAGCATCCATTGTGTATGGGTGGACCCCACCATTAAAACCCTAAACAATATGTTTCCCTTTCTGTGCTAAGTGACAACAACGATGCACTAAATAAACTTGCTTGATCTTGGGCTGCTAACTAACACTTGGTGCTGATTCTAATTCTAGGGTATAGCTAAGACCTAGCATATACAAACCATACATCACACAGGCGAAAACACACACCAATGCAATGCTTTAAGCTATCATGCCCATGCATTCCTATGCATATGAGGTCTTTAGGGAAACTCAAGTTACGATTTTACATTTTATCGTTAAATTGATGGACTTCGTAATTGGTGGTGTTAAGGTTTACAAAATTATTCATCATTCTTTATGGGGAAAAAGAGGTTTGTATATTTTTTTCCTATTTCTTTATGTCCAAAAATTAAATATATAGAGGTGGTTAGATAAAGGCCAAGACTTAACAAAGAGTCTACAAAACTTACAAGATTCCAAATCCAAGAGAAAAATCCCAATATATTGAAATGTAAGGGTGTGTTCAATTAGCTATCTAATATGGGTCTTAGTACAGGATCTAGTTGATAGATACCCTGTTGAGAATTTCTCTCTTTCCTTGCTAAAGTTTTCCTTATCTTAGACCCTATTTTTTATGGCTGAAAACTTATTCCGTAACAAACTTCTCATCACACTTCTTTTTTGAGAAAGTAGAGTCGGCTCTTTAGTGATCATATCTCCTTTAACTAGAGGAGATTAGGGTTAACAAGAAAATAGAATTATTACTAAAATCAAATCCAATAATCATTTCTATCATGAAAGATTCCAAAAACTATGGTGTCTACTAATTTTTAAGATAACTACCGATTAAAAAGATTGTTATAAACTAAAATAAAAGAGTTTTTTTTTTTCTAGAATCCTTTTTTATTAATTTCTAATTTTTTTTTTTTGAATATTAGTTTCCAATAAATGCATCATGCATATCATTACTCCCCTCCTAGACAAAGAACTTGTCTTCAAGCTTGATCTCTTGGCCCTCCCTCATCCTCTTGTTTGGACTTCGCCAATTCCTCCTAAAATAGTTTCATGCATCTCTGCCCCTCGAGAAAACATTTCATCACAGTTGAAACAGGTGAGCTTGCAAGGACTGAAACTCCTTTTGACACTCCTCCATTGTCCATGCCTATTTTAAAATAGTTTCATGCATCTCTGCCCCTCGAGAAAACATTTCATCACAGTTGAAACAGGTGAGCTTGCAAGGACTGAAACTCCTTTTGACACTCCTCCATTGTCCATGCCTATTTTAAATTGGCCATCTCGCCAAGGGGGTTGAGGCTCAAGGGAGAGCCAAATCTCAAGTAGCACCATTCAGTAAATGTCTCCTGGTCCATGCCTTCTTGCTTAACATTGAAAAACCATTGTTGAGCTTCCCCCATTAAGGTGGAATGCTGCTAGCCCCACCTTTTTCCTTGCGGGTGTTCCTTGATTTTCAAAAAACTACATCTGAACAAGGAAGTAAACCAGCATTTGAATTATAAACTTCAGAAACTACAACTTTCTTGATCACCATGTTTTGATCCCTAGTGGAACCATTAGAAATCAGATTTTTTCTATATGCAATACAGGCCACATGGACCTCCCCCAAAGAAAGATAGTATCTTGGGAGCTGGATAGATTTGCTTTAAGAATCGTGGCTCCTCTTTTTCTGACATTCTTAGATATCTCCTCCACAGAAGACCTCTGGCCATCGGCAATCGAAAACTGAAGATCCTACCCAAATTTATTATATTCATAGCTATTGAAGTCAGGGTACTTTGTAGGGATACCAATGCCTCAGGGAAAACTACTCTTTTCCTCCCTTTGGTTTGCAGGGGTGTGGCTCCCCACCTCCTAGACCTTGCTAATCCCCTGTAGTTCTTGTAGAAGCCTTTCCATCTACGAGTTCAGTGCTGTCTGCTGTTGCTGCAGCAACTTCTTGTTGGACTACCATAGTTCCTCCACCCTAACCATTCGTTGCTCCATTCACTCCATTTGCTGTTCAAATTCTCTCATGAATCTCTCCATCTGGCTAAACCTTTCTGCAGCAAGTTGGTTGACTATGATACCAAATTGATATGGGCCTTAGCACAGGATCTAATCGATGGATACCCTGCGAGCAATTTCTCTCTTCCCTTGTTAGAGTTTTTCCCTCTCTTAGACCCTATTTTTGATGGCTGGAAACATGTTTTGTAACAAACTGCTCACCACACTTCTTTTTGGAGAAATTAGATTTGTCTCTTTATTAATCATACCTCTTTTAAATAGAGAAAATTGGGTTTACAATAAAATAGAATTATTACTAAAAATAAATTATTTCTAATATGAAGTATTCCCAAAACTAAGGTAACTACTAATTTTTAAGATAACTATTAATTAAAAAAATTGTTATAAAGTAAAATAAGAAAGTTATTATTTTTTTTTCCTAAATCTTTCATTCTTATTAATTCTTAAATATTTTTCTACAATATTTGTTTCCAATAAATGCATCATGCATATCACTACCCAACTTGCATGGGGTTTTTCTCATATATGTATTTCAAGGAAAAAAGATGGTAAGACATATGAGAAAATTTGTTCATCTCTTATACGTGCAGCTCTGTATGTACTTATAAGTTTTAGTGCCCTCTGGTGTTCTTGTGGGATAGTTCTTCCATGATATCCCTAATTGGGGTTATTAGATTGGGAAGCATCAATGCCCAAAATGTACTTGCCTTGTGGCAAGCTCTTGAGAATGAATCCTAATCGTGGACAAATTGGCTTTGTTCTGGTCAAAAGATATATTACGTGGAAAGTCATACAAGGAATATAAAAGAACACAATAGTATTTGGAGAAGGATTCTGTGAAAGTTCACATTTTCTTGTTGTTAAACATTTTTTTAGATGCCATTGGGCTAGTTTTGAAGGAACTTAGTTGTCATTATTGTACACAAATAATGTTGCTTCTTCATGTCATTTTTTCTTAGCCCTAAAGTAGCCGATTTTTTATTCCAATTCTGTGCCAATATTTTCTTTACACTTTTTTTTTTCTTTTTTCATTTTACCCTGGACCTTTTGTAAAGAATTTTGTTATACATGCATTTCTCTAAAGTGTGTATCCCTAAGCTCGTCAGGATACGAGATCAATCATAAGTGAGTGAGTATTTGAGTATCATATCCACAGGAAATAGTTTCATGGCTTCTAGTAATTAAGTCTCACCAATTTGATTTGATTAGAAGAGGTTTTTTAAGGAATAATGAGTAAACATAAGGAAATTACGAACTACCTAATGAAATAAAACTAAATCTATTGGTGTAGTTGTTGGAAGAGTTCAACAATATCAAATCTATTACTAGGTTCAATCGTTGAATACAATCATAATATGATTTTTATATGTATAACTACTAAACACATCTCATATTTCTTGTAAATATAGTGAAAGCCATAAATCTCCAATTATGGCTATTCATTATCCGACATAATCCATCTAATATATCATGAAATGTACAATTAACATCATTTACAGGTATTTGCTAATCATATTGAATGATGAAGTATCTATTCCCATAATGAATGATGCATCTGCAACTAATGAACTAAACTAAACCAAAACAAATTCATTCCAACCCCGAGCATATGGTATTCAGACCATATAATTAGCACAGTTCTTATACTTGAGACTACAAGAATCAAGTATGCATACCCTTATCAAACACTTTTAACTACAAATCACCTAGAAGATAAGCAACATGGGGAAGCATTTGAATAATCATGAAACTCAACATAAAAATGGATCAATATAATTCCAATGTGAATCAAGTCAAAAGATCATATATCCAGGCATTATTATTCATACAATGATATGATATATAATTTGAACATGATAAAGTCTATGAGGCAATTGATCAAATTTTTTAAGAGCATACAATTGTCTGTTCTAGGCAATCGATAAATGCATGATTCTATTACCAAGATTAATACTCAAATTCATACACAAAGGATTTAATTGATGAATCAAAAACAAAATGTGACAAGAATCAAGATTAATACAACATTCAAGAAGAGAGTTTATAAAATACAACTTGTGAAGCGTAAATCCCCAACTTGATGCTGATTTTCCCATCATCAACTTTCCATCTTCTCTCAGTTCCCAAATTTCTCGTATTGCTTACATCTAAAACCATAAATTTACTGTCTCCTTGTTCTCTGTACCATTCTTTAAAGTTGGATATGTACAGAATGAGATTTTGAAGTGAATAGAAGGCTCATATATTACTCAAAATAAAGAAAAACACAGAAGCTTTTTGTCATTCTCTATGACATTGTACACAGAGATTATCGTAACTACAATATAACATTGTAGCTATCATAAGAATATCGTAGTTATGATAAAGTGTTTAATTGGGGCTATCGTAACTACGACAAAGGATATTGTAGTCATGGATATGAAAGCATTGCTATATCTCTATCCTTTTTTTTTTCCTTCATTCCTCTTGTCCTTTTGGATCTTCACCACCACAGCAATAACTTTGATTCTTCTTTTACTCTCATATGCTCTAAATTTTCATGAATTACTCCTTAAACCTGCAAAAGAAAGAAAAATAGATTATGCATATAAATGAAAGAGAAATGATGTAAAACTATGGTAAATCTCTGATTCTCATATAAGATGAGAAAATAAGCATAGACATGAGACATCTCAATAACTCTAGGTGGAGTGAATATGAGATGTTTACTTTTAACTTAACATGGCATACACTAGAGCTAAATTGAAAAAGTGGGTTCAACTTCGGTGTAATGGTTGATTAGGTTGCATGTAATTGTACATACAATAACCTAAAGCCCATTGATTCCTTCAAATCTGAACCTGAAGCTATCATTAGAGCTATTTCTTCTTTTTAACTTGCTACACTATGATTAGAGCACGTTAAATACTAGATCTTGCTCCTTCATCGGAAAACTGATTGCCCTTTCCTTTCCATCAGTCATAACACATTTGCCAATCTCCTGTCTTTTTGGGGATTGTCCAATTTCATGATGCCTTTTAATAGAAAGAAAGCACCTCAAAAGGGGAATCCACCTTCTAGATAGCCTTTCAAGGAAAGTAATTTATTTCCACCACATGAATTGTTAGCATGGGAAGGATTCACCTCAAAATCATCAGATCTAGTTCACTTCCTATGCCCAGTTTTTGGTATAATGGAGGTAAACTTTGTACTTATTTTGTATTTAAGATGTGATATTTTAGACATTGGTGTTTTCTGGGTTTTATCTGTTCCTATAAGTTTAAATTATAATTTTTTTAATGTTTCCATAGTGCTCTAAGGGTCATGCCAATATAAATTTGTGCATGAGGTTTTTGTATTCAGGCTTACTCTGTTGGATTAATGAATTTGTATTCTCTTAAGTTATCCAAATATCCAGCTGGTTCCTCTCTCTCTCTCTCTCTCTCTCTCTCTTTATATATGTATATATATCAATGTTCTGATTCTTCCTCAACTTTGACTTATTTTTGCTCTTCTAGTTCCTTGGTGCATTACCCTTATTCAGGTTTCTCCCAATCTATTCTTTTCTATTTGTTCCCCATCATTTTACAGAACACTATTATTTCTAGAATTATAATGTTACCCTTTATTGATAAGTATCTTATGACAATGGTCATATTTATCTAAATCGCTTGTGTGATACTTTACAATATCAAAAGCAAAATTTGTCTGGTTATTTAATTATGCACTTATGTACATTTTCTTCTGGATAACAAGTCACCAAAGAAAAAGGAAAAAAAAAAGAAAAATAAATTAACTAGCTGCATGTCCTATTTTTAAGAAAATATTCCATGTAGTTTTTGACTGCACTGGTGCTTTAACTTTCCTGGGGAAAATCATGATTGTTTTTTCCTGATTTTGTAAGTGGATTTAACTGGGTTATTTTCTACTGTTAACTAGAGCAGCATTCATGTTGAGATTTCTTGGACGCTAAAGGTACGGTACCGTTGACAGGTTATTGGCAGTTTGCAGTGTGTACAGGATGCTTTGTTTCACATCACAAGTAGGCTTCGAGAAACCATATTCCCCATGAAACCTCCTCCGCCCAATGTCAATGGCCCGCCTTACTTACATCCTTTCCCAGAAATGCCGCCACCCATGTTTAGGCCAAGCCGTGATCCATCTTCCCCGAGTCATTACCCTTCAGCAGTTGGACATCCCCATGGCATTGACCGTATCACTGGTCAACCAGTTGATAACCAGCCCCCATTTTCACATGGCATTGATCGTTTTGGCCCCTCAAATTCGAATAGAGGCCTCCATCCTTACAGCAGTGACGGACCTGCACATGGTCCTTATTATGACAATCCATCTTCCCCCAGGATTTGGTCTTCTCAGGTTAGTAGCTTCGGCATCTGATAAGAACAAGTTTTATTTTGCTTCATCCCTGAGCACAGAGCAAGAATCTAATTTGCTGTTGTTCTCTACCATATGTGTTCCTTTTATTCCCTTCAGGCTATTAGCAGTATGAACCCTAGAGGAGTTGCTGAAGCTGGTTCTGGCATAGCTTCAAGTAGTTGTCCTCCTGGAAGGTAACGCTTTTCTGAGGATCTCATATGTAATTTAGTGTCCCTTAAAGATAAGAACCTCAACGGCTGCCGAGTAAGAGGCATGCCATATAGAAAACCAATGTTCCGCTAATTCTTGTCATGGATTCCTTTGTTTTATTAGTCCTACACTATTTCAAATAAATCTGTGCCTGCATGGCCAGTTATATCATTCAAGGGCCTTGAGCATCTAACCTGGAGTCAGATGAGGATGAAGGAAACATACCATGCTCCAATTTAAAAACATGAACTGCTGATTCATGTAATGGGCAAACCTGTAGCCTGATGTTTCTATTGTTTGATGAAATATTAACTTGCAGTGGAAGTCAGCCTGCAGGTGCAAGCACAAATGTGGAAGTCGTGGTTCCCCAAATATTGTTGACCCATATTTATGGAGAAAATAATAGCAATATTAGTCAGATCAGACAGGTAGTTTGATGCTTCGGTGCTCTTTTATTCTAAGGAAGTGGCCATGATTTATGACCATATACTTCTACCCATTTTATTTCAAAACTCAACTCTTTGTTGGGTTTGAAATACAGATATCAGGTGCCAAGGTCACCATAAATGATCCAAAGCCTGGGGTTACAGAAGGTGTGGTAATAGTATCAGGAACTCCGGACCAAGTTAGAGCTGCTCAAAGTCTTATTCATGCTTTCATTTTAGCAGAGAGAACACAATAACCAAGGGTTCAGTGGCTGGAGACGTATTCTTCTCGGCAGAACAGAAGATGCTCTCAGTACTGCTCAGGCAAAGGTAGAATTTGTCACGTGCTATTCTTGAGAAAGAAGATGATCAATCTTGTTAATGTCCGATTTATATATTTGTGAATAAACCAGATGTATAATATTATCAATTTTCTAATTTTGTTTTGTAGTATTTAATTGGCAAAAGATATATATATATTTTAATTTTCTTCCTGGGAATAAGATGAGTTACTCGCTTTCAAGGTTTATAACTTTAAGATTATTACATGTCAAGTCCCTGAATTTTATCCTCAATTCACAAATTGGTCCCTGAACTTTAAAACGCAATGATTGAGGACTTAGACTTTAGAATCCGTAACAAGTTGGTTTTTCTGTTAGTAATGGTGCTTAATTGGCCGTTAAGTACTGAGATGTCTCGCTGTGGCAGATGATTTGTCTACCTTGTGGCAGTAAGTGTTGTCGCGTCTTGCGACATGTTAGCACCTACCACACCAAATTTTGCCACATCAGCAAGTTTGTTGACATGGCATGACATGTCAGCAAGGTTGTACATTTTCTCCCAATGTGGAATTTATTTGACGCCATTCTTCCGTCTGGTCTTTGTGTGTAAATGGGTTTATTTGTTAAAGAAAAACATTTTAAAAAAAGAAACAAAAGCAAAAAAAAGTGTTGAGAGGGAGAGAATAGAGGTTGAAGGAATGGTTTGAGAGAGACTGAGAATATTCGTGTAAGATGCATAGGAAAGAGGGTTAGGGTTTGGGCAATATTCAGAAGGTTAGTGTTCGAGGAACTTTGGGTTTCTGTTTGGGCAACATCGATTCGAAGGAGGGTTAGGGTTTGGGCTCAGTGTTCGTCTCTTCTATCTGTCAATAGGGTAGCCATTGGATGTTATCAAACACGGTATCTTCATCACTGAAGTGTAGATGCAACCTCGATGCTATTTTGGTGACTTCATGGTTGAAACGGAATCCATCATTGAGCTTCTATGGTTGTCCTAAGTTTTGAGTATGTCGAAGTCTATTTTGGTGGTTAATTATTTTTTTCTGGTATGGTTTCCCTAAACTTTATTGTAGTGAATGTTATTGTTTTTACAGGAAGGTAATGCTTGCGATTTTTTTGAATGGCATGACCCACCTTTCAGCCCTCGAACAATTGAAGTCATTCATGGGTTGAAAAAAAAAAGTGGATGAGCTGAAAATTGTTCGCAATCATGTAGTAGTTAATTGGAGTTTGTGAATGTAGGATGCAAGAAACACTATCGAGAGGATGAAGGAAGGAACAATCGTCTATCGCGTTGTGTTAAAGAGGTTAAGGAGATGAATTTGAGAATGAAGGAAGAGATTTGGAGACTGTAGGATATGAAGGAGAAGAAGGTTAAACCCATTTGGAAAGACTTCATATGCCTAGGTGGAATATTGTCAATGGGAGTAGTTATGTTTTTAACTGTGTTGTATAAAGTTTGATAGATTAGGGGTTTTAAGAGAAATTATGCTTTTTTGTTGTATGATCAAGCTACTAATGTATAAGGTTGTGTTGTATGTTGTGTTGCATAAGATTTAATTTCATTATAACGAGCACCTTTCACTAATGTTAACAATATTCTGAGCATTTTGAACTTCAAAATCCCAGGTGTGCATGTGAATGAGAAAAATAAGACGCAGATGTTATAAGTTGATGAACATTTGATGAACATCAAGCACACATAAATTGGTCATAAATTTATGGAAGATATGTTAGGAAATGCATGGTCCTAGCAACCCTGAAATGCAACAAGGTGGCTATAAGAATATGATACTCAACAAAACTGCATTCTCGAAAGGCAACAAGATTGAAATGCAGCAAGTCAGTGTACTTTGTGATGACATCCTATCTAAAACATACTTTCATTCAAAACATCAGGTAAAGGCAGCAAATCTCACTGGGGTCCTTCCATCTGAAACATACTCAACCTATTGGGAAAAAAAGAAAATTCATTCATCATAAAAACAAAGTTATACAGTCTTCATGTCTAAAATAAAAACATCATTACAAACTTATACTCAATCCAACACAAGTCTTCCTGAAGTTTAGAATATCAAAAATAGTTTTATACATATTTGTTCCAAATTAAACAAAAAAAAAAAGGTGAAAAGGTTACAGCATCCTATCATCTACTTCATTGTTCATAAACTGTTGAAAAGTTGTCTATGATGCTTGTGTTCCATGCTGGCTTCTGAACTGTTGGGTAGAAGGATAGGACCCTTGTGATGTACCACATGGGCGGCCCTGCATAGAAAAATTATATTAGTTCATCCAACTAGTACTACAAGAATAATATGGATCTAAATGTAATAATTTACATTGTAGCATGATCTCTTGTTGTGTCCCGATTGCTTGCAAATACTACACTTATAACAGTTCCAACTCTAGAAAGTGAATGGGGATTTGATGGTAGGACATTAGTGTGCTCTTTTCTCATCTTTTGGATGGCCTTCCAGTTTTTCTTTTATAGTTGGGAGGCAATAAAGTGGGGACTAGACATTTGTCCCATACATTTGGTCCATTACAAGGATAAACAATAGGTGCATAGCACTCCGCATAACGGATTGAACTATAATAACCACATACGTATTTCTCTGGTTGTTCTCTACAAACAAGCATGCAACTAATTGCATATGCAAAAGGAATGCCACATAATGCCTATACCCTACAACTACAGGTCATATTGTCCAAATCAACAATAAATTTATTGAAAAATGATGTCATTTCATATATTCCACCACCTGCTAAGGTTGGAAACTAATGTCTACTGAGCCTTTTCTGTTTTTCAAGTTTCTTTTGAATGGCAGGACAAATATCACCATGGAAGGATGATATTTTGCTCATATTTTCAGAAAACTTTGACATCAACCCGCATCTAATCACCTCTAACAAACTAACTACAGGCACGTCTCATGCGTCCAAAATTTTAGCTTTGAATGATTCACAAATATTGTTAACAAGTAAGTCACACTTACTGTAATCAGAAAATGCAGACCGTGTCCAAATATGGGTAGGCTTCTCTATCAGCCAGGCATATGCAGCAGCATCTGATGTCTAAATGTCTCTCATCATTCGAATGAACTCAATCTCATATGTGGCCCTGGCAGCAGCATAGAACATGTTCTTCAACTCCAAGGTGGTGATTTAAGGCTTGTGGTCCCAGATTCCTTGAACTTCTCATATCCATATTCACAATTTTTCCTGCCCTTTACCCCCTTCATCCTTACGTTCATCCTCTCTTATCATGTATTCTAAGTCCTCCTCCTCATTTGTCTCCTCCCAATTAGAGAAATTAACAGGTCTACAATATTCCTCTTCTTTTGACTCTACAATGCCCTTTTTATCACCTGTATTGGGCATTTCACCATCTAGAGGATTATCACTGCACATTACCCCTCACTTTCTTCTCTACAACTCTCATTTTCGGTACTCTGTTCAGAATCACTATTCAACAAAATTTCAGTAGTAAAGCACTCACTGTCTCCAGTATCTTCATCACTCTCATTAAATATTTCTGCATCATTCTCTGGTACACAAGCCTCATCAACACTATGTTCTACATAAAAATGAACTTTCATATCCTTTTTCCTTTCATCCAAATAAGATAATAATGCAGAATTAGATAATATTGGGCTCAAACCATCTCCAGGCAAACGTTTCCATGACCTTACATAATTTTTATAACCAAACTCCTCTACCATGTACCCTAATTCAAATATTAACATTCTATCCCTATCACAATTATCAAAATATATTAAATCACCACTTTCATAACTATTTGATCCTACAATTTTACCACTGTGATGGAATGCAGTTATGAATTTAGTCTAATCCATATCTGAGGATGCAACAAAATTTGAAAATCCCTAAGATATTGCACACATAGTATTTAAACAAATTCGACATAACACAGTTAATTTTTAACAAAGTCGACATTTAAACAAAGTCGATATTGCATACATACAAAAAAACTCAAACAGCAACACACTATAGATTCAATTACATATTATAAACAAATCATAAAGCAAATTTAGTTAAAATTTAAATATTTTATTGACAATTTAAAAGAAACCCTAATTTTAACCCTAATTTAAAACCCTAATTTTTTTACAAATCCTAATTGAGAACGAACTTTAAAATATTTCAAAACTAAAGATTTTTTAATAATACAGACTTAATCATATTTTATTAACAAATTTAAAGAAATCCCCAATTTTAAGAAACCCTAATTTTTCAAGTTTACCCTAATTTCACGAAACCCTTAATTTTATACCAAACACATGTTAACACTTCAGATTGCAGCATTATTGAGTCAAATGTTAGATTGCATACCTTCTTATAAGGACCCCACGTTGACAAATAACTTCAATCTAGAATGATCGCGACCCAATGATCTTGGGCCACAAGTCTTAAAAAGCACACACCTTGTTTAGCACACAAACCGGAGTATTGCTTTCCCTCGAAGATAGTAAAGAAATCTGTAAACATCACTAATCCCTCTATATGTCTTTCGAAATCTTTACTCTCTCTTTAGAAACCTAGTCAGATGCTTCCTTTCCGTCTCCATCTCCACTATACATGTCCCTTCGTATTCTCCTTCTTTTGTTTTTTTCTTTTACTTATTAACTAAATTAGATCGAGGCTGGAGGGAAGAATGACGCCAAATAAATTCCACGTGAGGAGAAAACGTACAACCTTGCTAACGTGGCAAATTTTGGTGTGGTAGGCGCCGACGTGTCGCAAGACACGTCAGCACTTACTGCCACAAGGCAAACAAATCATTTGTCATAGCGAGACATCTCAGCACTTAACGGCCAACTAGGTGCCGTTATTGACGGAAGTACCAACTTGTTACGGATTCTAAAGTCTAGGTTCTCAACCGTTGCGTTTTGAAGTTTAGGGACCAATTTGTGAATTGAGAGTAAAGTTTAAGGATTTAACATCTAATTATCTCTTATAACTTTTGGGCATGAGTACATGAGTACGGAATTGTGAGAGCATAATGAAAGAGCACAGTATTGCAACCTTATAATTGTATTAGAATTGAGGCTTAATGGATCAGCATATTAGATCTTTTAATCAATTTTCAATTTCAAAATTTAAGAATAAAAAAAAATTATATTGAAAGATCTGATTCCCTAAATAGGGTTTTTGTAAATAGTTGAATCGAATTAATTGAAATATAATTTTAAATACCGATGATGAGAAAAAAAGGGATAATTGCAACCTCACAATTTTCTAAAATTTAATTATTATTTATGTTCAATATTTATTTTATACTAACTTAATTATAATTTTATCTTTACTTGTCTTTTCTAAAATTTCACATAATTTTTTTAAAAAAAAACAATTAAATAACTAAAACAAAATATAATATTAACACTTACTTTAAATCAATAAAAAATATTTTATAATTTTTAAAATAAAGTCAATAAATGAAAAAGTAAATAAAATTATAACATCAAGAAACATTAATTTTGTATTAACAAATCACTTTTGAAACGTTTCCCTTCCCTTCCCTCCTTCCAGGAACTTCCCCTCTTGGCCTCTCCTCAAATCCCCATTCATTTTGTTTTTCCTCTCCATTCTTCAATTTTGTTTAAAGAAAAATTCATTTTTTTATTTCCTAAAAATGGTTCATATTGATTTAATTTAAAATTATTATTATTATTATTATTATTATAAAACATACAATTATACAAATGAAAATCAAAAGTTTAATTTAAAATTATCATTATTATTATAATATCAATTTTTGTATTGAAAAGTTTAATGAATCTAGGCTGCATGTAGTCCCGAGTTTCAATATATGTTAGCATTATAACATTATATATTACATTCAAATAAGTTGACATTTATAAACTAAAGAAATTTGTAATTACAATATCATTTGTCAATTAAGATTTAATTTTAACTTATTTATTAAATCGCCATCAAAGAGTTAAAAACAAGTAATATACATTAACTTTTTAGACTTTTTTGTCCTTGGAACAATCTTTCCCCATTGGAAGGATATCGATTTTATGATATTTTTGGATATCGAAGCATTTTTGTATTCAGTTTCGGGAACTTACATATATATATAAATATATATATATATATTTATATAATTTTTATATAATTTAAAACATTAATTTAATAAACAATGATTTCAATTTAAATCCATAAAAAATTCAAATTATGCAATATGCATTACTAGAAAAAACAGTATTAGTAATGAAAAATTACTGACGGAACAAAATTTATCAGTAATAGTGATGGATTTCAAACGGATTAATGTCGAATTGATTAGCAACGGAAAAAATTTTTATCGCTAATTCATAGCTCAACAGTAAAAAAAAGAAAGAAATATGTAAATCTATTACCGATTAAATTTTTGTGATGGAAAATTTTCGTCGCTAATCTGTCGGTATAGTGCAGAAGGGTTAAAAAAATTAAAAATAAAATATGTACAGATATCAACAATAAATTACTGACGGAAATATTAACGACGAAAATTTTACCGATAAATTACTGAATGAAATTTTAGCGACAAATTACTGACGGAATACCGACAGATTTTTTATTATTTTATTATTTTATTATTTATTATTTTATTTTGTAAAAAAATAAAAGTATTTTATTTTGTTAAAAATTTTTATTAATTTATTTTAAGATAATAATGTATTAATTTATAATAAATTATTATTTTAAATTATTTTATTATTATTAAAAAAATTGTGTGTTAAAGAAAACAAATAAAAAAAAAGATATGAGTAGATAAGTTCTTGGGGCTTGATGGTTATGATGTTATTAATGATTTTATTATGCACAGTTTTGATTCCCTCTACAAGCGCGGAAGGAATTTTCCCCAATTAAAGGAGGCAGTACGGGCAGGTGCGGGTCAGGCTGCCAGGGCCTACGTGTTTTTTTTTTCTTCTTTTGCATAACTCAAAAATCAGAGACGTATTGGGTCCGTTGCTGATTTTTTTTTTATTTTTTTATTTTTTATTTTTTTTATTTTTTATTTTTTATTTTTTATTTTTTATTTTTTATTGTTTATTGTTTATTTTTTATTTTTTTATTTTTTTATTTTTTTATTTTTTTATTTTTTTTCAGCGACAAATTTTTTTCCGTTGTTTATATTAGTGATAGATTTTTTCCATTGTTAATCCATCACTAATATTTGCGACAGAAAACAAATCCGTTGCTAATATTTAACAGGGTCACTTTTAGCGACGGATTTAACGACAGAAAAAATCCGTCACTGATACCTTTCAGTGACGAAAAATAGATTTTCAACGATAAATTTTTTCATCGCTGAAAGTCCATTTTCTAATAGGGATGAACATTTCAAATGTGAGAACCTAGTTTCAAAAAACTCTTTGGTATATTTCATCTTATTTTTATATTTTAAATTCATAATTTATATGAATTTATTTGTGAATGTGTCTATACAATGATGTAATGTGTATGCTAATTTCAGTCATATACTTAAGTTTTGATAGAAACTTAGAGTGAACCGGTAAAAGTGGAGGCCAAAAAGATGTTAGTTTAAGTAGAAAAAAAAAAGTAAGTTGTGCTTCAAGAATAATCACAAAGGTTAGAATGGCTAGGGTTCTGTCAAGAGACTCAAATAAATCTCATAAAAATATCATTTATAAAATATTTTACTCAAAATATTTAAAAATACCTTTAAGGTATTTATCTTTTTTATAAATTCAAAAATACCCTTTTATGAGAAAAATTACTTATTTTTTGATCTCATGCTTTTTTTGCTGTCTCTTTGTGCTTTGAAGTGGATCTCACAAACACAAATTGTGGAGCTTTGTACAGATATAGCATTAAAAAACAAAAAAAAATTTAAAACAACACACCAGCGGGTATAATTCCAAAAATAACACCGCTATTTCAAGTTTTCAAAATTTGACATGTTCGGGACGTAAACCCTCGGCCCTTCTTCTTTCTTTCTTTCCTTCCTTTTCTTTTCTGCTTTTCTTCTCTCCTCTGCCACAAACGACTGCATTTTCTCCCACTCCGCGCATGATCTACAGCATCTGAGGAATCTGTAATCCCGGGGAAGTTAATTGAGCACGATCCAACCTTTTGCAAGATCTGTAACATCAATTCAGCGAAGGTAAATTGTTGTTGGTGCTCTACGAATTTAGAAAATTGACATGTTTATATTGATTCATTTTTTATATACATTGTTAAATTGATATCTTTTTTGTTCATTGAACTAAATTTGTAAAGATTTAATTAGGAAATTTAGTGTTTAGGTTTATTGAAAATTAGTATTAATTTATGGATTTTGGTTTTTTAATTTTAGAATAAAATTAGGGTTTAGCGTTTTTTGATAACTTTATTAATTAGTAAATTTAGTAAATTTATTATTTCTAGTTAAATTAATATTATTTAACTAATTTGGTTAATTGTTTGTTGATTTGTTAAAATTTTAAATTTAGGATTGTAATTAAAAATTTTAGTAAATTTATTATTTATAGTTAAATTGAAAATTGAATTGAATTTAGTATTTTCTTAAATTGATATTGACATATTATAGTAATAAATTGTTTTTTGATATTGAGTAGATATATCGGATATGCTGAGATTGTTATGTCATATAAATGGTGAATTGTGATAGGTAAGGATGGAGTTGGTTATGATTGTGAACCGTCGAATTTGATTCGGGCGAGAAAAAATACATATTTTAGTGAGTTGGTATCCATGATGTGTAAGTGTTTTCGGATAAATTCAATGAGACAACATATAGAGATTTATCATCATTGTCCCGTATCACACATGCAAGGAGGAATGTATGATACAAATTGGTACCAATTAGTGATGATGACGACGTTTTGAAATTGATGGAGTTTGCGGTGAGTATGGGAGTTGATACAATGCATGAATTGTATATAAAGGCATATAATGCTAGAACGTCCGTGCAACAAAGTTACAATTATACGAATGAGTATTCACATATCAAATGTCGAGTGGATTTTATTATCGCAGATGTTGATAACGATGTGGATGAGGAAAAAATGGCGGAAGAAGAGGCGGAAGAAGAGGGTGATGATGATGAAGAAGATGTTGGAGAAATTGGTGGTAGTCGTGGTAGTTTTGCGAACTAGATAATGTTGGGGTCCTCCTCAGCGCCTCTACCTGTTGGTGGTGAGACGAGATATGTCTATAACGGAATTGATGACTCAATTCCTTTCATGAGGACTATACTGGGAAGAGATGATTATGTGACTTTTGAGGAAAATTATAGATTGAAAGCGATAGTGAGAGTTTTAATGATGAATTGAATAAAGGGATGAGATTTGAATCGAAAGATCAACTTATACATTATGTAAAAATGCATCATGTGGAGCATCACTATCAATTTCATGTTAGAAGATCAACCCTTACACTTTGGACAGCAATATGTACTCAAATGGATGAAAGTTATAGGTAGAGTTTGTGTGCACGTAAAATAAGACTACTAGGTGCCTTTATGTTAACTGTTGCGGAGGGACTGTACACATGTGTCAATGCTGAGTTAACACAAGATCATAGGTAGTTGGATTTAAATTTGATGGCCCGACATTTTCTTAACTACGTAAGAGAAGACCCAAGAGTCAAAGTTTTTCTTTCCTACAAACCATTATAATGGAGAGAACCACATATGCAGTTTCCCAAAAACGAGTTTGAGCCATGAAAAAGGGGGTCATAGAGATGGTATATGAAGATTGGGATGAATCATACGAAGAGCTACCTTAAGTTTCGGATGCAATAATCCAAAGGAATCTGGGATCACAAATGTCATGAAAATTGGGTCCGCCCTAAGCAAATGGTGAAAAGGTTTTTAAAACTGTGTTTTGGTCATTTAGTCCTAGCATCACGGCATTTAAGAGTTGTCAGCCATTGATAAGTATAGAAGAAACTCACCTGTATGGGAAATATAAGTACAAGTTGTTGATTGCATGCAGTATAGATGAAATGAATCACATTGTCCTGTTGGCATTCGGTTTGATAGATGCAGAGTCATTTACGTTGTGGTCGTGGTTTTTGATGTATGTGTAAGACTATGTTGTTGGAGTAGGCAGGGTTCCATTTGCTTGATTTCAGATCGACATGAAGGGATAAGAGCAATTGTTGCTCGTCCAGAGTTTGGATG
This sequence comes from Dillenia suffruticosa, assembly GCA_033439265.1. Taxonomy (NCBI): domain Eukaryota; kingdom Viridiplantae; phylum Streptophyta; class Magnoliopsida; order Dilleniales; family Dilleniaceae; genus Dillenia; species Dillenia suffruticosa. The sequence goes on along the minus strand of JAVTVX010000018.1, from coordinate 8,601,741 downwards.
GTCACCTCTATACTGTGTGATGCGTATGCATGAGACATGTCATTAGTAATTTTAACACACATCACAAAAGTTAAGCTTGTAAGAGAGTCACCACTATTGCTGCATTACAACCACAACGCAAGAAATTTGATCTATATATGGTGAGAATGAAGGAGATAAAAGGTGATACCCCCGATTACTTTGCGAACATTGCCCCTGAACAGTTGACTCTTTTGCACGATGGTGGCTTTCGTTTTGGGTATATAACGACCAATATCAATAAAAGTTATAATATCGTGCTCAAAGGTGCAAGAAATCTATATGTTTCTGTTTTGGTACTTAAGACCTTTTATAATTCGGTGAACTATTTTGAGGTTAGAATTGGTTAGGTGAAAGTGAGAATGGCAAGAGGAGAGCGTTATACGAAGTATGACAATGCCATGTTAGGAAAGTGGATCAACGTCACTAACCTCCATACAGTTGTCTCTTGTTCTTTCTCTCTGATGGATAATTTTTATGCTTCTCAACCAAACCTCCTTTATGATGAGTACCAAAACATTGATATAAACAATGACATGCTTTTCCCTACTTCTAATGGATTCCTTGGAGGTTTCCATAATGACTTATCTAATGTTTAGCGTTGTTTGGGGTACTAATTTTTGTATACCTACGATTATGAACCATTTCATATCATTTAGAAACCTTCATCAAGTTGTTTAAGGGTATTATCTAGTTTGGCAGCATCGACAAGCTTCTACTAAAACAATCTGTAAACCTTCATCATGTTGTATTCTAATTGATCCACACCAACATAACAAATCAACAACTATAAAAATTGTTAAGGAGATATCAAAGAAATCCTTCTTGGAAATGAATTCAAATTAAAATAATTAAAAAGAACACATTATTAGCTATTTATCCAACAAAAACATAGCATAATCAGAGACATCCAAATATCAAATAGCACAGTATGTAGAAAAGGGTATAATGGGATCATGTTGTTCAACAATTTGATAAAATGACAAGTGACACAAGTTCAAATGAGATCCATCATCACAAGGTAATGAAGAAAGCAATACTCAACAAGGAGATAAATATGGTTTCTTTTTCTTCTTTTTCTTCTTCACCTCTCACTCCATCCCTCTCTTTCTAATCTTATGATAATTGAGGGGGTTTAATTAAGAATTTTTTACCTGTAGATTTTTTTTTCTACCATCGGTATCAACTAATCCAGTGTAAGTATCTGTAGGGTCTTATTTATTAGTGACTCTCCTAATATAATTTTTTCCATTCTTAAGTTTTGAACTCAAATTTGGTTAAATAATCTAACTCCATACTATTAAATCGATTGTCCATTGATTTTTTTTTTACCTATAGATATTAATACTAATTGAGTTAGTTGTATAGAATCATCATCTAATGGCCGCTCAGCCTCTCATTATTCAATCATTTCGTCCCACAAGTAGTGTGAACGTTGAATACAGCTATCACCAACCCTTGGAAGCTATTTGTCCATGGAAAACTCAAATATGCAATCCCTAATATTTCAACTTTCTTGTACTTCAGAGTAATTACACTAGAAGAGACAAAATGATCATATTAGTTGTTAGATAGGTAAAAGGATAATATTAGTTGTTAGATTTGTTCTACATGTATACGCATGCAGAAGCGTGAAAATTAAATTATCAAAATTTCTCAGGTCATATCTCGATGTGTAACTCTCCAAAAATTAATCGAACTTCAAATCTCTTGAATAGATCATACGATCAGGATGATGATCAAAAAATCGAACCATCATCACTATACCACGATGTCTCAATCCTAAATCCAGTAAATCACAATGACAGAGAAAATTTTCTACTCAAAATTTTCTCGATCCCTCGATTAATTTTTTACACTCGAAATTAACACTTGAAATTAATCTCACTCTCAATCTTTCTCGATAATTCTCAATTGCGTAAGTTCTCTCTTTCTTAATAGAAGTATAGAGAATAAGAGTTTCTCTCAAACTTTAGTTTTTCTCATAAAGATATCATATGTACAAAGAGAGACATGGGTTTTTGGAGAGACGGGGATAATGGGTAATCACCTATTATCCCATAATTCAAATTTAAATTTTTTAAAGTTTTGGTAAAATGCCCCTTGTTGGCATATTAACCAACATCTTTCACTTGTATACAAGTGTATTTTATATTCGTCACAATATCATAATTCAAACGATCTTCCACATCACTCTATTAGATTTTCATATGGGATTAGGCGTTGTGCAACCGGTAAGTACACCTACAAGTAAAAAGTTCTTGATGCATCTATTAGGATAATCGAGAATCATTATTAGTACAAAAAGAAACTCGTTATACTTCACACTCAACGCATTATATCTATCGAACCACTTTTTTCATCAAAAGTGATCCTTAATTGTTGTTCCACTGTATATTCACTATTATATTTCAATCACAACATGGATAAACATAACAGGTCAAATGGTGAATACAATATAATAATGTAATATCGATTGATCTTTCTTTTTCATTACTACAATCTATCCATCTCAATTCAGTTACTTTCCTAAATCTATCCCGTAGACCTCATTATCTTCCAAACCATTGGTAAGCAGACTAAAGTAGTATATACTGAATCAAGACATCAAAAACAAGTCAAAAGTAATAAGGGTACTAGTGGGTCCTTCTAATAGGTCTTGAGTCTCACACAGTAGGTACGAGAATCAAGATTATATCATCGTCTCAAATAATAGCTTTTAGTATCCCATGGTCAGTTTATCACACAAAATATGAAACACGTGTTATAGTCTTATTCCCCCATCTCTCAAAATAGTGTATATTATATTTTTCTAATGTTGTACATATATGAAACTCAGTTTACACATAAGATTACCTAAAGATTTCAGAGAGAGTATCTCAGACCTTAGAGACTAAAGCACAGATAATATCTGAAATCTCAAACCTAACTATTTACAAACAACATGGATATGGATATATCCATATTGGTTATATCGCATATGATCTTATCATGAACACGTATCAGAGCAATTTATGTTTTAACATGGTCACTTTCAAAATCTCTTATAACTAGAAACTATCTCATCCCCGCTCATTTAGAGTTGGAGGTGGTTACTCGTGTGATAGAGTCAACCTCAACTATCTGACATATCTTTTATCACATCTATTACAAAATATATGATAATAAATAAGTGCAACAAATAAATGACTAAGTAATGTACGTATGTCATATATAACAACAATATCAAAACATCAGCATGGTACATATGAGAAATGTCAAAATATATGTAAATCTAATAATTTACTATATCCTACAAATGAATCTCTTATAATGGATTTAGTAAAAGAATCAGTCACCATGCTACGTGTAGAAATGTACTTGATCATCACTTCATCATTTTTGATGATGTCTCTCACAAAGTGGTATTTTGTATCAATGTGTTTGGTCCTTATGTGATACTTAGGGTCTCAGGTATAGGCAATAACGGGCTGATTATCACATTAAATCATCACTGGCTTTCTGCTATTTGCTATAATATTTCATCTAGAAATCTCTGAAACTAAACACTCTCCTGAATTGTCACTGAGTATACTACAAACTTAGCTTCCATCATAGATAAAGATATATAGATTTGTTTCTTACTACTCCATAAAATGACACTGTTATTGAACAAGATAGCAAAACTTGATATCAATTTGCGTTCATCCAGATCGCCACCCCAGTTGACGTTTGAATTCCTATAAGACGCAAATCACCTTCTATATAACACAAGAAGAGGTCTGCAGTTCTCTTGAGATATCTCGAAATCCTTTTCACTACTCTCTAGTAACCCCTTTCAGGATTTGATTGATATTTACTCTCCAAACTGATTGTAAAACAAATGTCTGGTTGTATTTACAATATTACATAGATCAAACTACCCACTGCACTGATATAAGGGATTTTACTCCTCCCCCTTATTTTTTTCTTAAGTTTTAGGCACATGTCAAGATTCAGACCCTTACCTTTAGTGATAGGAGTATCTGTGAGATTGTAATCGCTCATCTCGAAATGCTCGAGAACCTTCCTAATGCAGAACTCTTGTGAAAGAGTCAACAACCATCTTGAGCGATCCCTCTAGATTTTAACTCCGAGAATAAACTAAATCTCACCTATATCTTTTGTATCAAAACTCGATGATAACCACATTTTGATGTGATAAGATATTCTCTGTTGTTCATAAACAACAGAATGTCATCTACATATAACGACATGATCATAAAAGAGTCAGAAGAACATATCAGAGAGACGCAATGATCTTTCTCAATCATCATGAAATCGTAAAATATCACTTCATCATGAAATCTCAAGTACCAGTACTTGGATGAATGTTTAAGACCATATATCGACTTCCGAAATCGACATATATAGGAACAAAACCAGATGGTTGCTCCATGAAGATCTTCTTATCCAAACTTTCGGTCAGGGCAAAAGTCTTAAAATCTATCTAGTATAACTCCAAATCCATGTTTGCGATAATCGCTAAAAGTAAACGGATTGAGACAAATTTGATGATCGAGGATAAAGTCTCCTCATAATTCACGCCCTTAGTCTGAGTGTAACCCTTAACTATCACATGGGTTTTATACATTTCAATTGATCTATCAGCCTTTCTTTTGATCTTGAGAGCCCACTTGCTCCCAATAGTCTTTCTGCCTTCAGGCAAATCAGTTTACTCCCAGACCCATTGATTCTCCTTGATTCCAATTCTTCATCTATGGCCTTCAACCAATGGTGTTTCGCAAAACTCTCGAGAGCCTTCTAGACCGTTTTGAGCTTTTCATCATCCTCATGAGTAATAATGAGGAAATGATGTTTAGATACGTGTTCTCGACTGCTCCTACGACTAGGGGGAAGCTGTTCACCTCTGGATGGATCACTCCCACTAGGTTTAAGTTCAAAGTTGTTTGCTTCCGTAGTAGGTCATGCAATGTTAGTCTGAATGTCTTGAAGTTTAGGCATTGAATACTCCCTCATAACTTTATTCTCTTGAGCCATTGCTTCTTTCTTGACTTCTCTATCTTGTTTATGAATGGTTCTTAATGTTTTCTCTATATCAAGATCAAATTTAATTAGGTCAAAACTCTTTGATCGCAGTATACATTGTATCAACACTAAAAAATAACACAAAACTAGATCTGCAAAATAGTTTGCAAGAACCACTCAAAAAAATCTAGATTACCTATATAAAAATAGAAATCACGAAAAAATAACAAGATAATGTATAAAAGTCACCCAAGAAAACAATCAGAAAACCCTAAAAATAAAGAAAAAATAAAAAAGAAAAAATCTATGAAAACGATAGAATTTTGCTGAGATAGGGTAGTGGCCATGCAAAGCCATAGGTTTTGATTAACACACTAAAATCCTTTGGAAAAGGTAGTCATGGAACCTTAGATTCTAAGTCAATTTTCAAATAGCTGTTTACCCTAAAAATTACCCTAAAGGCTATATAACTTAAAAGATTGTATACAAAAAATATATAAAAATAGAAAGTAACAAGAAATATAGAAGATAGCGTTCAATATCAAATATAATTATTTTGATTGATATACAAGGATATCCCCGACAATGACGCCAAAAACTTAGTACATGGCCACAAAAATATCATGGTTTCGGTCAAGTAAATCTTAGTTGAGTATTGTGTATAATGCGATCAAGTGTCATTCCCATAAGAATATTTTGTATTACTAATTATAAACTACTCTATCTAAGTTAAACAAATCAAATTACAATTATAAAAATATTAAAAATTACAAAATTTTTAAAAGATTTAAATCAATGAATAAAAAATTTTAGGACATCAATTTAATATGTTTTAATTTTTTACATACTCGAAGTTTTTCAAATCTCTTAAATTTACTAACTAAAAAATTATGTTAATGAAAACAAATTTCTTAAGATTAGATTCCACCCAATGGTTCTACAATGAAATCTCTAATTAGATTAACCAAAACTCAATATTCATACAATTTTGATTAAAAATCAGATTGTATTTAATTTTATGAAAAATCTACAATTTAGGGTTTCCCATAAATTCCATACACAAAATTAATTTTCAATTGATCTCATAATCTCATATAGATTTTATTATATTGGACTAATTTTCTATAATTATATTGATAATGCATATAATTAATGTCAAATCATCAAAACGTAAGGCGCCTAAAACGTATAAAATATCAAGATCAACAGTAAAATCTCATCACATGATAATCATGTCAATAAATCTTAGTACATAAGAAATAAACTCAAGTCATGTAATTAATTAAAAACAGAATCTATTGAGTCTTAGGAATAAAAAAATTTGGTAGACTTACTTAAAAAAATCAACAAATATAAAGAAAATATTATAACCCTTACACAAGGAAATTACATGATGGCTACTAGTGTTTTAAAGAGGAGGTTGTGTGTGTGTCCTTTTGCCAAGTGGATGCCTTCTATTTATAGAACTAAACCCTAGATCAACAATTCGTGAATTTCTTTGGAAATTTGGTTTTTCTCTTTGATTTGGAAACTTATTGTTATGATGATAGATATTACCTTCTCACTTTCTTAAAATTTGAAAACTTAATCTTTATTCTTGATTTTGAAGACTTTGGGAGTATTTAATAACTTTATCACAAAGATCACTTATTTGATAAACTTAATTAGTTTTATTCTTCAATAAGGACTTGACCTCATTGAATTTCAGTATTGCAGTAATTTCATCCAAATTTTTGGGTATCTTCTAGTCTAAATTAACACACAAGATTTATAGGCCTTGAAGTTTAATTTCCAACGCAATAAGAATCAACTCAATCATATATCGAAGTAGAAAGATATGCACAAAAAACTAACTATTGTCTGTCTAATTCGAATTTTCTTAAATAATTCCAAAATTTCTTAAATCAAAATTCATAATTTTAATTAGTGTAATATCATGAAATAAGTTTTAAAACAATTCTAAAATTCATAAATAAGGGCTAAAATAAATTATTCAAGTGTATAAAATTATTGTTATCATGAATCGGAGGGCAACTGAGGATGAATGATAGTAGGTGAAGACTGAACTCTCGGACAGTGAAATTGAATTGACGGTAGATTGATGGCGAATTGAAGATGCAAGGGATGTCAAATAATGTTGATAATGTTGAAAGGATGAACAGAGATATTAATTGAAGAATTGGCAACTAGAATCGCGTGAAGGAGAGGATGAATTGAAGAATGAAGATGACTGGGCTTCTGAAAGCATGATTGAGGGGCAATGAATTTAGTGATGACTGAGTTGCTAATGGTAATGGAAGCTTACTAGAAATAGATGAGAGAGAATCTTCACCCAAGTTGTTGAAAAATAATGAGGAGGGCTTTAGAACAATGGTTATAGTAGGAAGGCATGCAAGAATAGCTACCTGGGATTGTTGCTACCCTTAAGATGTCATCAAAACTTAACCACAAGCTCAATTACTCTCTTCGCTATAATACAATGGCATCATTGAGTGTGAAATCAGATGGATACCCTATGTTTTTCTAAGGATTAGGAGCTCAACTGTTGTTACAAGGGCATTTATGGCAAATTGTGCTATATTAGTAGTCAAATAGATTTTGAAACTGCTCTCATATAACCAACAGGCAGTCAATTTAGTGGATAAAGAAATTTCATATCTTGATTAAGTCTCGGATTCAAAACTTGAGAATAAAAAAAAATCATATTAAGAGAACTCTCCCAAATTTGAGCCCGATAATACTTGAACTGTATTAATTGGATTATGATTCCAAATATTGATTGATTAAAAAGAATACTGCTCTTGTATACTTGTTTAACAACAATAGCCATTGTAACACTCAAATAGAGAATCTATCATGGGACATGACTACAAGTTCATAGTTGAAGAAATATTCAAATCAGTACCACAACTATAAAATAGAAATATACCGGTGGAATGAAAGAAGAAATGTGGACATCGCATGTTCATGACTTTATTACAACTTGTTTTAGTTATTTAGTACTGTAAAATCAATACAAGAGAAATAATTTAGTATGAGACGCTAACGTTGAACATGTCAATGTATACAACTCTTGCAAATCTGAGATTAGAAACACATGACTCATTTATATACAATATTAAAATAGATACAATCACACCTCAGTAGTCAAACACTTGAACCCTCCATAAGAAGTGCATCCTTGAGTGTTGTGATGGCCAAACCTCAGCACAAGCCTCCTAAACTATCCGGTTAGAGTATGTTATTCATAACAATTCATGCTTGTCGACCATTAATACTGGTAACGAGTTTTAACCACCACTGATGACCTTTCAAAACCTCAAATTGATGTCCGAATAAACCTTCTTAACTCAATTAAGGCCCTAGAACCCAATTTCAAACTCTACTTTTAAGTCACCACCATTGTTTTCCTATTCTACTATCATGAACTACTCCCAACCACCACCTAGATTGCATGAAAATGGAAATGAGAAAATGAAAATTAATACAAAACGATACGAGAAAATGACAATTTATAAAAATACAAAAAAGGAAATGTGGACAAACATATAAATATAAAAATATATAATAATTTTTATATAAATATTAATTATTTTATAAAAATAATAGAATAGCCATATTTTATAATAAAAATATAAAATGATTATATATGTAATTATTAATCTTAACACAAGTAATATCAAAAATAAAAATTATAAATAAATAAATAAATAATTTATTAAATATGAGAAAATGTGTAAATATAGAAAATATTAGAAATTTTGTCTAAATATTAATTAATTTAATGTATCGAAACATTTCGAAAACGAGAAAATATCAGTGTTAAGAAATTTTTATCTATTATACGGCCACCACCATCTACTCTGTGGGTTATTTGGTCTCCTCCTCCTCTAGTCGAATTTCAATCTCCAATACACAAACCTTTCCCGTCTCTCTCTCTCTTGTGAGTAAGATGGTACACAAAAAGAAAGTTTCCTTTTTAACTTTGGTTTAAAAAAAAATAATAATTATTTTGATATTATTTTTATTATTTAATAGAACAAATTAATAGAATATAGATGAAAGAGTTAAAGTTATAAGTTTTCATAGTTGATGGGAAGTTGTAAGTTTTATTAGGGTTTTTGCATTTTGCTCAAAATTCAGGGGCACCTCTACATTTTCTCTTTTTTTAAAATGTGTTGTAGCGTTTGGCATGATTTTTGGGTCTATACTATGATTTCTGATATGATTGTTATTTTTGTTTATTGAATTGGATTCTATTTTGGTGTTTAGTGTTCATCGATTGCACTGCCCATGCCTGTTGTTTAGTGTTTTGAGGCATGAAATATAAAAATAATAATAAAAAAAGGTGATGTAGTTTATATAACATGATAGCGGATGAAAGACCACACGTAAATATGGAAGCTATGAATATTATTTATTAATTTTAACAAATATCAAGTATTTATATACGAGTTATCTTACCCATACTTACTCTTAACCAACTAACAAATCTCCATTATCAACTAATCAAATAGTTAGATCTTCTATCTTTTATACTTCATATCTTTGAGCTAGATTACATTTCACATCCCCATTAGAAAATCATGCTCATAGGGCTGTATAAGAGATCAAGTTCTCAGTAATTATGGATTTCAATGTGGGGCAGGTGATTTGGTGATGGAGGAGTGAAATTGAAGTTTTGATGATGGTGGGTGAATTCAAAGAAAAAAAGGAAGAAAATAGGGGAGGGGGGAAAGAGAGATAAAAGACATGCAAGAGAGAGAGAGATCAAAACCAATAAATAGTATCTCTCACTCCTTTTTTTCTCTTATTATCTCCCTTAAAGGGGGAAAAACATATTTTTTTATTTTTTAAGGAAAAATAAATTTCTATTTACTTTTATTTTTTAAGGAAAAATGAATTTTTATTTTTTATTCTTTTAATGGTAGAAATAAAATGAAAATGGATGGAAAGATTAATTTTATTTCTATGGGTGGTCAACGATTGTTTGACTTGACCCAAAAGTTAGGGGGTTGTATTTGCATTTACATTTATGTTTTCTAGGATTCTTGAAATTTCAAATTCGATGTCTCCTCTTCTTTCCTCAAGCGGAAGTCAAGCGCATCTAACTAATGCAAATAGAACTAGACTTTCCCTCCCTAATCCAAAAACTGAAAAAGACCCCGAAAGCTCTCTACCGTCTAAATGTCGGAGACTTAACATGTCCTGATATGAACATGAAACTGCCAAAAGCATAACTAAAAAAGTTCTATAACTCTAAAGTTCAATCCACTCTCCTTGCATCACTTGCATTACTTGAGGTAAAATTTTGGGTTTTGGTTTGTATTTGATAAAAAATTTTCAATTTCTTTTTGTGTAACTTTTATTGATTTTAGGTGTTTTGTATAACTTTTTATTGCAGTTACCAATGGAGTTGATTAGAAGGTCAGAAAGAGAGGTTCAACAGCTTACTTAAAAAAAAAAATACTTGAGATACATAATTAGGGCCGTCCAAAAAAATTGGTTTACATTACTGGATGTTGTTCAACAATGTTTCAACTCTCAAAAGAGTTCAACTACCAACAAACGTCCTTTTGAGATTCTAACTCGCCAACATCCTTTCTTGTCCCACATTGTGGAGCAACCTTAAATAGAGAAATGCTTGAGGGCCTATAACTTCATGAAGGAATGGAAATAGAATATAGAGTTTGCTCAAGCTTATTTGAAAAAAACCTCAAAAAGGATGAAGTAATGGGTAGATTAGGGATGAAACCCATTGTAATTTCAAGAAGGGGGCATGGTGCTTAAACCAATCATGCCAAGACAGGTTAGAGAATTGCAAGAAAATGAAAACATGCTGGTTCAGAAGTATGAGAGGCCACTACAAGTAATTAAAAAAGTGCAGAGAGAAGTTTAGAGGTTGAAGCTTCTACCTTGGATGAAGGTACACCTTGTGCTCCATGTAAGATGTCAAAAAACTTGTCTCGAAGATCCAATTTGGAATATGTCGAAAAGAGCTCCATTGAAGATGGTGAATTCCTTTGACAAAGAAGTTGAGGAGATCGTTACTAAGAAAATATATCAATTGCAATAATAATACTTGGTAAAGTGGAAAGTCTTGGAACCTGGGGAGATCCCTCAGAAAATGCAAGTGATTTGCAGAATATTGAAGACCGGATCAAAAAGTTTAACCTAGGAGAGAAGGCCCATGTCGTTTCTCCGGGGATGGAGGCAAATTGAGTGGGGGAGTATTTCATTGTCTGTGGTTCCATGTCAACTTTGACTAGTGGCCACTTCTCATCTACAATGAGCTTTGTCCTGAAACTTGGGACTTAATCTATTTAGATGTTGTGTTTTATAATGGTAGGCTTATTTTATAATAAATCAAGTATTCAACTAATTTCTATTTTTAAATATATTTTATTTTAGCTAATTTTTGGAGAGCTCTAGAGAGTTTGTAAGAATCTGGAGAAAAAAAAAGTAAGGTGTGTGTCATGATCGTATTGTAATGATACAAGATAAAATTTTGATTGAGTTAGACGCTTTAATTTTGGTTGGAATGTTTTTGGTAGATTTTGTTTTGAGTGACATGTTAGACAAATTGATTTGCTTACTAATTACAGATGGTTTATTTTCAGTTTCATGTGTTTGGAATTTTGTTTATTCATGTAAGCCTCGTTCAAAAGTCTTCGGTAATTATTAGCATTCGATACTTTCGGGGGCTATTTCTATTTTCCTATGGTATCTTATGAAGAATGGTTTGTCAATGGATGCTAAGCTTCAATCTATTGGTTTTTCTTTATGTTCTAAGTGTCTTCTTTGTGGAAGGGCAAATGAGATGACATATCATGTATTTTTTGCTTGTTCTTTTACAAATGAAGTATTAAGATATTTAGAAATATGGCTTGGTTTCAATTGGATGATGTAGAGCTCTATGGCGTATAGATTACAGTTGTGATGGTTGCATATTTCATCCTCTTTGGTTGTTTAGTAGGTTGTTCAAATTGGTGCCTCCCATGATCAGTTAGGAAATCTAAAAAATCAGGAATTCGATCATTCATGATGAGGCTCACTATTTTGTCCAACAAGTTATACACAATATGCTGATCATTTATGTTTTATCTTTGTGCTCATTGGTTGTATTGGAAAATAGGGTGCGGGTCCGTCCATGCGGGTTGACCTGCCCCAACTTCAATATTTTGAAGTTAAATGGCGCGAGAGTGATTATTTGGCAATAACCACCCCATCAACACCCTTTCATTTTGAAAAAGAATAAAAGGCACTTCTCTTGGAAGATCCATACACGTGAACTCCCAAATAAAAAATGGTGAAGGGAGAAATGTGTTTTTTCTTGGTGTATGCACAAGATTGATGGAGTGAAAAGTGATTCTTCCCACATTGGAAATAAAGAGAAAGGGTTTTGAAGATTTGTTGATCATTTAATTATCAAGATATTTGAATTGTGAAAAATAGATGGTGATCTAATTTCATGATATCTTCTAGATCTAGGATAATCAATCATCGGAAAGGGGTAGGTGTTTCTAACCCAATTTAGATTTGCGTATTTCCGCATAAAAAAATTATTTGTTGATTTATATGAGAATCTTAAGGTTGCTACTATTTCAAATTTTTATGGGCAATGCACAGATGTTAGAGGTAAGGTTAATGCCTCGATGGATGGAGTGGAGATGACTATCATAGTTGTGGCTTTTCAATTATGGGTTCATGTAGATTTGAAATTACTTGCGGATGGTTTCAATGGGGAAATAGCTTTGTCATGACAAATCTAAGGGGCAATTGAAAAGATTAGCTAAGTTTAATGACAGATATTTTCAGTTGGTGTTTTAAGGAAGGCAAATGATTCAGCTGATTATGGTACTAATTTAGTTTGTGATGATAGCTGCTCTAAGTTTTGGCTTTCTTCTTTGAGATTATATTGCATGAAGACTTGTAGAGAATGCCTTATGTCAGGGTCATAGATAGGTAATATCTAGCATCTGTTTTTATAGTTACGTTTGGTCAAGCTTTTATTATTCGTTGTAGTTTCTTATGCATTTGGGCTATTAATAAAACTTAGGTATTAGGCATTACATTTGGTGTAGAGGATATTGGGGTGAAAAATATTTATTAAAAAAAATATGAATTAAATTAAGTTTTTAAAATGTAAAAATTAATGTGTTTAGTTTTAAAGAGAGAAAATTTAAAATTAATGCATTTAGAGAGTTTGATTTAAAACAGTATAATTGTTTTATAAAGAGAAATTTTAGAAAAAAGCTAAATTTTATTTTTTTAGATAAAAAATTAAAAATATTTTTAGAGAGAAAAAATATAAACTAAATTGATAATTTTTAAAAATATAAGATATAGGAGTTTACAGCAACTTATATGTACATTATATGATATATATTAAGACATAATTTTGATCGGTATAATATATTAATACGAGGGAATAGTAATCAAGAAAATAGGATCTAACCCAAAGTCCATGACCAAGGAAGTAACCCATGACCGTATCCGTAACACTGACGAGTAACTCAGATGGAAGCAAGTCCTCCCGAGCAATGTACAGATATAGCCTTAAAAAAAATTAAAACAACCCGGAACGGAATAAAATTCCTTTCCTAACCCCGCTTTGTCGTGTGTTCAACCCACAACATAATATGTTGCATCTTGAAAACGCGGCACTATATGTCATATTTTGAATACGTAACACCATGAGCATTAAAACCCCCATGGCACCCCTCTCTTCTCCTCTTCTTCCCTTTCTGTCTTCTCCTCTTCTCTCTTCTCTCTTCTTCTCCCGCGGCGAACTAAAACCCTAGCTTCGCCTTAACCAAAATCCGGCCACAACCTGTACATTCCGATGGAAGAAGCAACCTGCATCGACATTATTGTGAAACTTACAACCCTCTGCAACGATTTCTCCAACCTTCTGCAACAATTTCTTCAAAAATTCTTAAGTATAAATTTCTCCATACTTCCAATTAATTTATTTCAAATGCTTAATTTGTTGAGAAATAATATTTGGTCAATGATATTTGTCTTTAAGATTGAATAGATTTATTTGAATTTTTGTATTAATTTAGAATTTATGATTTTTTTAATATTTAATAGAAATTTAGGGTTTAGGGTATTATAATTAAATTAATAATTATTAAATATTTAGTTAATGTTGATTAATATAAATTTAGTATATTTATTGTAAAATTGTAAAATTATTCATAAAACCCTAAAATTAGGATTTTAGGATTTTATGAATTTTTAGTAAAAATGTAGAGTTTAGGGTTTGTTAATTAATTTTTTAATTGTTAAATATTTAATTAGAATAGATTAATATAAATTTAATATATTTGTTGAAAGTTTGCTAAATTGTTATAATTTTTAATTTAGTATATGATATGGTATAATAGATTATATTTTAATTAATATAGAATAATTGTTATAATTTATTTATTTTTAAATTGTTAAATTATTTTATATATTTGTTGAATATTTGTTGAATGTAAAAAAGTGTTTTTTTTAATGTTTAGAAAAAATAGCGGATATGGTAAAATTGTTATACTATAATAATGGTGAAATTGTGACGGGTGAAGATGGAATTCGTTACGACCGTGATCCAACAAAATTGATTAGGGTGCAGAGAAATGTAAATTTTAATGAGTTGGTGAATGTAATATGTAAGGGTATTCGAATAAATCTATTCACACAACATATAAAGATATTTTATTATTGTCCCGTGTCATACATGCAATGTGGTAATATGCAGTTTGAATTGGTTCTGATAAATGATGACAACGATATTTTAAATTTGATGGAATTTGCAATGAATATGGAAGTAGGTGGCACTCATGATTTGTACATAAAATCATATGATGGTGGAATAGCTGTAGAATAAGGTTGTGATTATACAGAAAATTATTTACATATCGAATCTCGTGTAAATGTTACATTTGCAGAAGTGGATAATGATGTTGATGAGGAAGAAATGACGGAAGAAGAGGTAGAAGAAGATAATGATAATGAAGAAGATGATGATGAAGTTGGTGGAGGAAGTAATGGTGGTGGTGCGAACGAGTTACTGATCAAGTCATCGTCAGTCTCTGAAAACATTGGTGGTGGTCTAGGATATGGGGATGGCCAAATAAACAAATCAATTCCATTTATGAGGACCGTACTGAAGGTAATGGTTATGTGACTTTTGAAAAAGATTGTAGATCGATAGCGGATAGTTTAAGTTTCAGCGATAAATTGAAAAAAGGGGAAGAGATTTGAGTCGAAACAGCTGTTTATTCATGTTGTTAAAATGTATCATATAGAGCACCACCAACAATTTCAGGTTAGGAAATCAACTCCTAAACTTTGGACAATAATATGTACTCAAATGCATGATGGTGGTAGATGGAGGTTGCGTGCTCGTAGAACAAGACTAGTTGGTAGTTTTGTGATTACTGTTGTCAAGGGATCAGACACATGTGTGAACGCTGGGTTGACGCAGGATCAGAGGTATTTAGATTCAAATTTGATGGCTTGGCATTTTCCTAATTATGTGAAGGAAAATCTCAGTGTCAAAGTTTCTTTCTTTCGAACTATTATGACCGAGAGAACTATATATATAGTTTCTTGTAAAAGAGTTTGGGCAACAAAGAGAAACACTATAAAGATGGTATATAGGGATTGGGATAACTCTTACAAACAACTATCTCGGTTGTTGGATGCAATAGTGCAAAGAAATCCAGGGATACAAGTAAGTTGGAAGTTGGGTCCGCCTAACGCAAAAGATGAAATGGTATTTGAAACTTTGTTTTGGGCATTTGTTCTATTATCTTGACTTTTAAAAGTTGTAGGCTATTGATAAGTGTAGATGAAACTCACATTTACGGGAAATACAACCTCAAATTGTTGATAGCATACAGTATAAATGGTACGCATCACATTGTCTCATTAGCATTCGGGTTGGTAGATGGAGAGCACATGTTTCTTGGTCGTGGTTTTTGATGTCTGTGTGAGAGCATATTGTTGGAGATAGACAAGGTCCAATTTGCTTACTTTCAGATCGATATAAAGGGATAAGGGCAACAGTTGGTCTAGAGTTTGAATGGTTACCTCCCAATATTGTGTGGTGATTTTGCATATATCATATTGCTAGTAATTTCAACACGTACCACAAAAATCAAGTTTATAAAAGAGTTGCTATGATTGTTGCATTACAACCACAACGAAATTTGACTTATATATAGCGAGAATGAAGGAGACCAAAGAAGATGCTCCAAATTATTTTGTAAATATTTCTCCTAAACAATAGATTCTTTATCACGATGGTAGTGTTCGTTTTGGGTACATGACGATAAATATAAATGAAAATTATAATGCTGTGTTAAAGGGTGCAAGAAATCTATCTGTTTCTGATTTGGTACTTAAAACTTTTTATAATTTGGTGAACTATTTTGAGACTCGATTAGGTGAGGCAAAAGCATGAATTTAAAGAGGAGAGCGGTACACGAAACATGCCTCTGCCATGCTAGGGAGATGGATGAACACAACTAACTTTCATACGGTTGTTTCTTTCTGTAGGGAGTATGGGATCTTTAAGGTCGAAACAGGTCATAGATATACACAGTATACCCACAAGGCAGGCAATAAACAGATTATGAATATGAGAGATGAGCATTGCATATGCGGGAAATGATAAACCTATAGAATTCTTTGCTTTCATGCAATACTGTACTAACACAAATGACGATTAATGTGCATATAATCGTCATCAAATGATATACATGGGAACATCAATTTTGAGTATATGAGCATAATTTTTTTCCGGTGGGAGACCATTCGGCATGGTCCGTGGATTCGTACCCAACCATAATTCCCGATGTATCCCTTAGATGTGAGAAAGGAAGACCTAAACATCTCGATATCATAATTAGATGGATTTTCGAGAATCATTCTTGTGGACATCATGCGGTAGTTGTAGTATAGAGGGTCACAATAAGAGGAGATGCATGAAACAAATGAGGTGTGGACTTTGTGTTAGATAGTGCCACGATCGAAGACATTATTCGATGACAAATGAATGATACTTTATTGTATTTTTTAACTGTAATTCTTGTATTTCTCAATGAATACTAAAATTTGAAAACTATAAATAAGTATTTTTATCTACCATTTCTGACTCCACGACATACTTTATTTCCGTACATCTCCCATTTTCTTATTTGTACATTTCAAATATGTTGATGTATTTTTTTTGTTAATGCAAATTTCTAAATGTTAATTTAATATTTTTTCCATATTTTAGATGAATCCCAGACCTATTGATCCGAGCGTTCTATGGTTGCAGTGAGGACATTGCTCTTCTAAAGTTTGGGATGGAGATGACACTACGTGGTTTGTTTGTCATAGACGTGAAACAGTATTACAGCGTTAGGACCATAGTTATATTAGCGAAAGAGTATTTCTGCTCCTACAGGAGTCGGTCTTTTTGGTGTCACTCGATTGCGTTTAATTCAATTGGATTGGCATCTCATCACAATTCTAGTCGAGAGATAGAGGCAGGAGACACACAATTTTATATGCCCCACGGTGAGATTACTATTATATTACAGGATGTAAAAATACTTTTAGGTTTACCTGTAAATGAGAAACCCATAATAGGTAGGATGATGAGTTTCTCATGGGGTGATGTGTGTGAGAGGTTATTAGGTGTGAGATTTACGCGATCGACATCTAGGGGTTACACTTTGAGTATGCTTTGGTTGTTGGAGTTTTCTGGTGACTTACCCGATGGCGCATATGAGGTACATATTTTGCGATTGACACGGACATATATCTTATTATTGATAGGGGTGTTTTGTTTAGTGATAAGAGTGGATATTGTGTACATTTACAATATTTATTAGTGTTAGAGAATTTAGATTTTTCTAGTCATTATAATTGGGGTTTTGCATACTTAGCTTGCTTGTATAGACAATTTTGTATAGCCACACACGTAGACTCGCATGAGATCGGAGGGGCTCTTATACTTTTACAGATTTGGGCATAGGAGAGATTCCCCTACATAACTCCTATAAGGCGATTTTTGCACCTATAGGGAGATGGACCACTAGTTTTGCAGTGAAAGACAGATTTTGATGTCACTACTCTTCTTATGCATGTCGTGACTGTGTATAAGGAGGCATTCGATTAACAGTCAAGCATGGACGTCGTGAACCTGCCTTACACTAAGGAGGTATTGTCTTTCCTCCCCGACTATTGTCATGATTAGAGAGGGATATTTGGCATATCCGCGTACTGTTTATTTGTTTCAGTATTGTGAGTGGCATTTTCCTTATCAAGTGATCCGTCAGTGCGGAGGATTTTAGTTTATTCTGATCACTGTGATACTGAAAATCGACTACACGATATTAACACGCGTGGTTCATAGGAGATAGATGGTCGAGTATGCCCGTTACGTAGACATTTGGACTCACCGTCATAATCAGTTAGTTCCAGTTGACACCCTACCATCGATTCTACTTATACCGCATGATATTGCACTATCTCTCGTGGATTCATTGGTTGTCGAGAAATTTGTTTGGATTATGTGATAAGTGTATTAATTAATTTTTTTTCATTTACATCAATGATTTTATTTTATTTTTTAACTAATGTATATCGTTGTTTTTGTAGTGGAATTCGTTGTATCAGATTCGAGATTCTGAGGGTGTTGACGTCTGTGGATTAGCGAATTCAGCCAATTCAGTTTTGAGTGATGACATGACATATCTGTTGAGATCTAGATTGCCTAGAGGTGGTGATAATGAAGGTGACGAGGACTAGGGACGTCGACAGAGTTGAGAGAGAGCACGTCCGAGGCAACCGTCTCATCGTGCATCACCTCTGCCACATCAGTATCTAGAGGACGTGATAAGACTTTTCAGTGGGTATGTAGAACTTTCATCTTTTTATACACCTATATTTGATTTCCCTTATATTTCTACTCCAGGCGCTCCACAAAGGGAAGTTCATATGATGAGGGATTGACACAGGTTGAGAGAGATGATGCACGACT
This sequence comes from Dillenia suffruticosa, assembly GCA_033439265.1. Lineage (NCBI taxonomy): Eukaryota > Viridiplantae > Streptophyta > Magnoliopsida > Dilleniales > Dilleniaceae > Dillenia > Dillenia suffruticosa. Next base: position 8,582,687 of record JAVTVX010000018.1, on the reverse strand, counting down.
CGTGTACCACGTATCTCCTCCACACTTTACTGTTACCCACAATTATGATGTAGGATCTCCCAAATCACACAGATAGGTGATCTGAGTTTAATATTTCATGATAACATTTCAGATGTTATGACTGATTTAAGTGTTAGACACTATAGTAGAAGAAGAAGACAACGTTACCACTTACGTATGATATATTTTGTATATTGTATTATATTAATGAAAATTTTATTTCATTGTATGTTCGTTTATCATATTTGATTTCTTTTATTTTCTGTTTCTGTTCTACTGTTTAGAAATTTATTTGGACAGGGTATGTTTTTACTTTTGTTGTGCTGTTCAAAGATTGCGTTTATATATTGTTGAGAATTTTATATCTGAAAATATTATTTTTTTGTATTGTTTGGATTAGAGATGAAATGTAATTTTGTATTTTTAGTACATGAGTTGAGATTTTGGTTTTGGGGGAGAGAGACATGGTATGTTTTTGATGGGGTCAGAAAATAGGTTCAACTCGTGACATAAAGTGTATCGTAGATTCAAACCGCGACCTAACCTGCGACATCTAGGAATTAGCGGAATTATTTCTTCCAAAGGTTGTTTTATTTTATTTTTTTTAATTTTTACGCTACATCCGTACATGACTCAAGTCCTCCGTCTCCGATTTGCATCTTCGGATCTTCTTCTCTGTCTCTGTCAAAGGGGAAGCAAAATCCATAGCAGAGTGCTCTTGAATTCCCTTGACAGATCAATCCACGAATCCTAAAAGGTATGTTCTCTTCTTCACTCTCTCTCTCCCTCTCTCTCTCTCTCTCTCTTGCTCTGCTCGTAAATTAGGTCTCAATTCTACATCCTATTCAATCTGATCTGAGAGAGAGAGAATTGTGGTGCCGTTTTTGTTGAGATCTAAGTAGATCAACAATTGTGCTGTTACACTTCCTTCCAGATCTGATTTTAAGGTGAGAAGAGTACACAGAGAGAGAGAGAGATTGAACAAAATGGAGAAATCTTGCACTTTGTTGGTTCATTTCGACAAAGGCACACCAGCGCTCGCCAACGAGATCAAAGAGGCCTTAGAAGGCAACGATGTTCCCGCCAAAGTCGACGCCATGAAGAAGGCTGTCATGCTTCTTCTCAATGGCGAAACCATTCCTCAGCTCTTTATCACCATTGTTCGCTATGTTTTGCCCTCTGAAGACCACACCATTCAGAAACTCTTGCTTCTCTATTTGGAGATCATTGAGAAGACCGATGCTCGTGGTCGTGTCATGCCTGAGATGATCTTGATCTGTCAGAATCTTAGAAACAATCTTCAACATCCCAATGAGTACATTCGTGGAGTCACTCTCAGATTCCTCTGCCGATTGAACGAGACCGAGATTATTGAGCCCTTGATCCCTTCTGTTTTGTCTAATTTAGAGCATCGCCACCCATTTGTTCGAAGAAATGCCATATTGGCCGTGATGTCCATTTACAAGCTCCCACAAGGCGACCAATTGCTGGCTGATGCACCAGAGACCATTGAGAAGACTTTATCCACAGAACAAGATCCATCTGCCAAGAGGAATGCGTTCTTGATGTTGTTTGCTTGTGCACAGGACAAGGCAGTGAATTACTTGTTTAACCATATTGACAGGATTTCGGATTGGGGTGAGCAGCTTCAGATGGTGGTGTTGGAGTTGATTCGTAAGGTTTGTCGAATAAATCGGGGTGAAAAAGGGAAGTACATTAAGATTATCATTTCTCTGCTGAATGTGCCTTCCACTGCTGTGATCTATGAGTGCGCAGGGACACTTGTCTCTCTCTCATCGGCACCAACTGCCATAAGGGCAGCTGCAAATACCTATTGCCAGCTGTTGTTGTCCCAGAGTGATAACAATGTGAAGCTCATTGTACTTGATAGACTCAACGAGCTCAAATCTTCCCACCGCGATATAATGGTTGATATGATTATGGATGTACTAAGGGCATTGTCTAGCCCGAATCTTGATATTCGCAGGAAGACTATTGATATTGCGTTGGAGTTGATTACTCCAAAGAATATTGATGAAGTTGTTCTTTCTCTGAAGAAGGAAGTTGTTAAGACCCAAAGTGGAGAGCTTGAGAAGAATGGCGAGTACCGCCAGATGCTTGTCCAAGCCATCCATTCATGTGCAATAAAATTTCCGGAGGTTGCAAGCACTGTTGTTCATCTTTTGATGGACTTTTTGGGCGACAGCAATGTTGCTTCGGCTATGGATGTGGTTGTTTTTGTGCGGGAGATCATTGAAACAAACCCCAAATTACGAGTTTCAATAATTACAAGGCTGTTGGACACCTTTTACCAGATCCGTGCCGCAAGGGTTTGCTCTTGTGCTCTTTGGATCATCGGAGAGTATTGCCTTTCGCTTTCCGAAGTTGAGAGTGGCATTGCAACCATCAAGCAGTGTCTTGGGGATCTCCCATTTTACACAGCCATAGAAGAAGGGGATTCAACCGAGGCTTCAAAAGCATCTCAGCCAGTGAATGCCATCACTGTATCTTCTAGAAGGCCTGCCATACTTGCAGATGGGACATATGCCACTCAGAGTGCAGCTTCGGAAACTGCTTTGGCTCCGCCAACCCTTGTCCAAGGATCCTTGGCTTCTAATGGAAATCTAAGATCATTGATTCTGACTGGTGACTTTTTCCTTGGCGCTGTTGTGGCATGCACACTTACTAAGCTTATTTTGAGGTTAGAAGAAGTTCAGCCGACAAAAAGCGAAGTGAATAAAGCATCCATTCAGGCCTTACTAACTATGGTTTCAATGCTTCAGTTGGGAGAGTCATCATTCCTCCCTCACCCTATTGATAATGACTCTCGGGATAGGATTGTGCTCTGTATTAGATTGCTCTGCAACACTGGTTATGAGATCCGCAAAATTTGGTTGCAGTCTTGCAGACAGAGTTTTGTTAAAATGCTTGCAGATAAGCAATTCCGTGAAACTGAGGAAATAAAAGCAAAGGCTCAGATATCTCATGCTCAACCTGATGATCTTATTGACTTCTTCCATTTGAAGAGTAGAAAGGTGAGATATAGCTTGATGAAGATGTGGATGCTTTGCTCCCGATATAGTTATTGAAAGTGTGCTGTTGCAAAATGACATTGTTGAATTTACTTTTTCTGGTTTTGTTTTCTGTTATATCATATTTACCTGATTGACTTCTTTACTGCTAATTTTTCTTCAAGGTATTTCCATTCCTTTACTTGTTGGTATTTCGATTAGGATCCCAGTATATGGATGGAATTCCTTTGATTTGTTGAGTGGACATTTGAACTTCGGTTTGTTTAGCTACCTCAATTTTGATGAGTGATTTCATTTGTTCCAAAGATTATAGGTCAGAATTACTTCTGCATTCCTATCTATGTACTTATATATCCTTCTTTTGCTTATCCATACGAGCTCAACACCCACTCTCATCTTGAGTTTCCAATGCAATATCTTTTGTTTGTGTGTTGGATGCATAGATGATCTGCATTCTTTAAAATTTCGTTGTTTTTATTTTATTTTCATTTCTATGCTTCAGTTTGATCTTTTTGGTCAATCTTATTGTCATTACATGCGGTTTCATTCTTTTTTGTGGGATTTTCGGGTTATGTAAATAAATAAGAACTGGTTTAAGAAAAAAGACGCCCACTTAGTTACATATAAAAATGGATCTAATGCTAGCCAAATAGATTACTTTCTTACTAAGAGGGGTAATAGAATGACCTGTAAGAATTGTAAAGTTATACCGGGGGAGAGTATGATAACTCAGCATAGACTTCTAGTTTTAGATATACGTGTGTCTAAAAGACAAAGGAAATATCGTCTATTTGTGGAGCTAAAACTTAAGTGGTGGAATCTGAAAAGAGAAAAGATGACAATATTTAGAGATAAATTAATTCAGGTAGCAAATTGGTCTACTAATGATGATTTAGAAACAATGTGAAAAAAGATGTTTACTAATATTAAGAATATAGGTAGAGAGGTTCTTGGTGTCTAAAAGGGTCAAACCCCAGTAGGCAAGGAATCATGGTGGTGGAACGAAGAAATACAAATTGCTATTCGGACCAAGCGAGAGTATTATAGGAATTTTAAGGATAATAGTAGTAGTGATGTATATGAAAAATATAAAAGTGTAAGACAAGAAGTAAAAAAGATTATCCAAGAATCAAAAAGTAAAGTGTATAATGAATTATACAAGAGATTGAAGACTAAAGACAGAGAAAGAGAGATCTACAGAATAACCAAGATAAGGGAAAGAAAGAAAAAAAATCTAAATGGTGTTAGGTGCATTAAAAATGGAACAATGTATACTTTTAAGAAATGATGACATAAAAAGCGTTGGAGAGATTATTTTGATAATCTTTTCCATGTTAAGAGTACAACAGATATAAGAAATATCGAGATACCTGTAGAAGAGATTAATAGAGACTTTAAACGTAGAATTCGTCCTTATAAAGTGAATGAGACTTTAAAGAGAATGAAGAATAATAAATCTATAGGACCTGATGACATCCCCGTAGAAGTATGGAAATGTTTAGGTGAATTTGATATAATAATATTAATGGATATTTTCAACAAAATTTGGCAAATCAAGAGAATACCCTAAATATGGAGGAAAAGTGTAATCATACCACTATATAAGAATAAATGAGATATACAAGATTGTTCTAATTATAGAGCAATTAAACTTATGAGCCATACCATAAAATTATGGGAGAGAGTGATAAAACATAGATTAAGATTGAAGATAAATATTATCAAAATCAATTTGCATTTATGCCTGGGAGATCCACCGTGGAAACAATCCACTTGTTAAGACATTTGATGGAGACATATAGAGCACATAAGAGAGACTTACATATGGTATTCATTGATTAAGAAAAAACATATGATAGGGTTTCTAGAGAAGTATTGTGGTGGGCGCCGATGAAAAAAGGGATCTTAAAATACATTATCCCATTAGAGATATATATGAGGGAGCTGTAACTAATGTAAGAACTCATGATGGTTTGAGCGATAGCTTCCACATTAATATCGGACTCCATCAAGGTTCCGCATTAAGTCCCCTCCTCTTTGCAATAGTAATAAATGAAATCACAAAAAATATTCAAGATGAAATACCATGTAATATATTTTTTGCAAATGAAATAATTTTAATTGATGAAACTAGGGAGGGTATTTATGCTAAATTAGAGTTATGAAGGGTCACACTAGAGTCCAAAGGGTTTAGATTGAGTAGATCGAAAACTGAGTATATGAGGTGTAGGTTTAACAACAATCATCGAAATGATAAAGAAGTGATTAGACTAGATGGACAAGATGTATCCGAAAATAAACGGTTTAGATATCTAGGTTCCGTCATTCAAGATGATGGCAATATAAATGAAGATGTGAATCATATGATTCAAGCGGATTGGATGGAATGGAGAAAGTCATCTAGAATTCTTTACGATCACACGATACCAATGCATTTGAAGGGAAAATTCTACAAAACCGTGGTTAGAACTGTATTATTGTATGATACTAAGTGTTAGATTATTAAACAACAAAAACAAAAAATGGTTGTAGCAGAAATGAGGATATTTAGGTGGATGTGTGGCAAAATTAGAAGAGATAGAATTAGAAATGAAGAAATTCGTAATAAGTTGGGAGTTAGTTTAATTATAGATAAGATACGAGAGTATCGCTTTAGATGGTTTGGTCATGTGCAAAGAAGATCTAAGGATGCACCGGTTAGGAGAACCAAGAACTTAAATATGAGAGATTTAGTAAAACGTAGTGGTAAACTGTTGAAAATTTGGATGCAGGTTATTAGTAAAGATATGATAGTTTGAGATTTAGACGAGAAGATGACTTTGGATAGAAATTAGTGGTATAGAAAAATCTGCACAAATTAAATTAATATATTTTGGATATATATATTTATTGATTTATTTTACTTTTTTTAATTTTAATTTTATTCTCTATTGTATATATTTCTATTTTTGTATTTATTATTTATTTATTCTATTTTTCTTTTTAATCATAATTTGTCTCTTAAATGGCTGACCCCAAATTATCGGGTTTAAGGCTCGGCTTGTTATTGTTATTGTTGTTGCTGTCAATAAATAAGAAGTGGTTTGATAAAGTACTGAAGTTATGAAGCAGTTAAGAGCTAGTGGCTAATTCTTTTTTATGGAAAATAGCAGAAATATCTTGTAGTGATTTCAATATCAAATACATTTGCCTAAAGAAATGAGAAGAAGATTGGATGAACTTAAGAAAGTTCATTTAGTATTTTTGAACTTGAGAATCTCAAGTGGCACATACAAGTTTTTAAGAAGTTTGACAGGTACTAGAAAGCAATTTTCCCTGGTACTTTAAATTAGAATACCTTGACAAGCAAAACTAATGTAGATGCATTTAAGGCTGCACAAAACTTTGAGGTTATTATTATAGTGATGCCTGGATTCAGTGATCCAGTTTATGTAAAGGCATATGTTACAGTCCATTTGTATAGTTCTTAAACGGGATTATGAATGGAGTACAGTCCTTAAGGTATTCTAATTTCACTGGTATCAGTAGTGTAGGTATGCCTGTAATTTTGGAATTTCTTGTAATAACCTTGTCTCATAATTTGATGAGATTAATCTACAATGATAAATCCTGCATAACATTGATATCATTATCAAAACCGTTTTTTTATTACATTAAAACCCTAATTATAACACTGAAATAACCTTGGTCACCCACACGAGCCCTTTTTATGTTCAACGGTTTTATATTTCTATGGTTAATCCTGTGCAATGCACGCTTATTTTTGTATGCGATTAACTAAAAAAATAATTCTTTATTGAAATTTTAATTTGTACATGCTGGCTATGAACTATTGTGGATGATTTTTGCATCTGAGGAATGAATATTCTCTGATCAAGTTATCTCTGGATATTTTGGCATTCTTTTTTGGGGAGAATTTTTATCAGCTTCTGATGTTTGGTGATAGATCCTTGGGGGTCAAAGGTAAAATGTTGCTATTTTGCTATGTTTCTTATCTGGGAATCTTATCATTCAAGCACTGTATGCTTGAGTGTCAATATGCTGTTCCACCTTGCATAGTTTATAGTGCTTTGCTGCTGAACTCTCTCTCTCTCTCTTTCTCTCCCCCCCCCCCCCCCCCACGAGGAGAAGGATGTTATGAGCTCATGTTTATGAGACCTGCAATTGCATGTAAAGGAGTTAGACCATTTTGTTTTGAACTCACCATAGAAGTTAATTTGGTTTATGTGAATGTTTATGGATTTTCAGGGTATGAGCCAGCTTGAATTGGAGGATGAGGTTCAAGATGATTTAAAACGTGCTACTGGAGAGTTTACAAAGGATGGAGATGATGCAAATAAATTGAACCGCATTCTTCAGCTAACTGGATTCAGTGATCCAGTTTATGCTGAAGCATATGTAACTGTCCATCACTATGACATTGTTCTTGATGTCACTATTATTAATCGTACCAAGGATACCCTTCAGAATTTATGCTTGGAATTAGCCACCATGGGTGATCTCAAACTTGTTGAACGCCCGCAGAATTACACTCTAGCTCCTGAATCAAGCAAACAAATTCGAGCAAACATCAAGGTTTCATCAACTGAGACAGGGGTCATTTTTGGGAACATTGTCTATGAAACATCCAATGTGATGGAACGAACAGTTGTTGTACTTAATGACATCCATATTGATATCATGGACTATATTTCTCCTGCATCTTGTGCTGATGTGGCGTTCAGAACGATGTGGGCAGAATTTGAGTGGGAAAACAAGGTACGCTTGCTATGCAAAATCATGTTCTGCATTATAATGGACTTGCCTGCAAATCTTCTAGTTAAGATCTAATTTATCATATCATATTATATTGCTGCTGGGGTTGTATTATTCAGCCCCTTTTTTTTCCCCTCGATAATATATTCACATTGCTCCTTGTCTTGTTTCATCAAATCTTTAGGGAGAACACTCTAATATGTTGTAAAGGGCTTGCCTTGTGCTCTAAGGCCTGTGCCAATAGTTAACTCTGGTAAGAAAAACTATGCCAACATTCATACTGGGGTAGAGAATGAATTTGAACCAGTTGCCTAGAATCTTATATATTTGCATCCTATTTTAGTGCTGCTGATTGATAATGTTTGTGGCAAAGATATTAACGGTTATCATTGCATTGACAAAGAATGTTATTATAGTGAAGAAGGTGTTTAATGGTGTTGGTTTTGGTGGTGGTTACAATATTTGTAAACAGAGAAGCGATGATCCAGGTCTGCTAATTATCCTGAATCTAGGTTATGTGTTTGTTGTCATCATAATGATTGTTGAAACTCACGTAATTAGCTTGCAAATTGTGTCGATCATAGGTTGCTGATTGCTTCATGAATTATCTTTATTGTGCATTTTTTTTTCTCCTTCTCTTTCGGCCCTTTATATCATTATGTTTTGCTAATTGACAGCTCTACAGATGCAGGACTCTGACTTAATATTTCTTGCTGCTGAAAAATCTTTTTCTTGGACCTATATTTGAATATTGTTTGTGGTCTTTTGTACGATTGTCTTGTGATAGGTTTAGTTGCGACTCCTACCAGTGCTTTTTAATTGTGGTTCTGAAGTCTCATTTGCAAGAACACTTTTGCAATATATTATCTACATTCCTTCGGCAGTTTAGCTTCCTTCTTTTCTATCTGGTCTTTTTTTTTTTCATACCTTTTCCTTTTTATTTTCTATACTGCGTCTTGAACTGTGTAGTACAGCTTAGATACTTTAACTAACTAATATACTCCTCTTCTTTAAGGTGGCTGTAAACACTGTAATTCAAGATGAGAAGGACTTCCTGAACCATGTTATCAAGTCAACAAACATGAAGTGCCTTACTCCACTGTAAGTTCTTGTATTTAGTGTTTCTATTTATTCCTCTGGCATTTAGCTGGGTCTGAGAGAAATACACATACTTGATTATTTCTTCAGTTAACAATGTGCTTAAATGGGTATTTAGGAGGAAATAATTACCAATCGTCCATCTTCTGAATGTTTAATAATGATGAGGAGGTAACAAATGGAGATGACTTATCCACCTCTCCATATCCATTTTCTTTTCTATGCAAGATTGAGAGGATAAGGATGGAAGTAAAAGTTTGTTATCAAATTTGTTAGTGTGAATGATCAACTGAAAATTTCATCCAGTTAATGCCATTTCCTTCTCTACCCAGCCATGAAATATGATATTCCATTTCCTACCGTTCTAAAATTCAGGAAAAGAACCAAACAAAAAAAGGAAAAGAAAATGAAAAAGTAACATGATACTCTCCTTTTTGTTCTTTTCCTTTCCCATGGCTTATGGGTTTAGCCTACCAATCGTCCATCTTCTGAATGTTTAATAATGATGAGGAGGTAACAAATGGAGATGACTTATCCACTCTCCATATCCATTTTCTTTTCTATGCAAGATTGAGAGGATAAGGATGGAAGTAAAAGTTTTGTTATCAAATTTGTTAGTGTGAATGATCAACTGAAAATTTCATCTAGTTAATGTCATTTCCTTCTCTACCCTGACATGAAATATGATATTCCATTTCCTACCGTTCTAAAATTCAGGAAAAGAACCAAACAAAAAAAGGAAAAGAAAATGAAAAAGTCACATAACACTCTCCTGTTTGTTCTTTTCCTTTTCCATGGCTTATGGTCTAGCCCTTTTTTGTATCGTATCCAACCAAAATATTTGAACAATCTGTAAAGTTGGAAACACAATGTTCTGTCTTAGGTACACTAGAGACATTCTTCGCCTGTGTTTATTTATTTTTATTTGTATTTTTAAGTACCATTGTGCTAATGATATGAAATTAGGGGAAGCTCCTGATCTCCTTGCACTTTTTTATTGACCTTTTCTTTTCTTGTATTGCTGCTTTGGCACTAGATCGGCACTGGAAGGGGAATGTGGTTTCCTTGCTGCCAACCTTTATGCAAAGAGTGTTTTTGGAGAAGATGCTTTAGTAAATGTTAGCATTGAGAAACAGGAAGATGGTAGGCTGAGTGGATATATCAGAATAAGGAGTAAAACTCAGGGAATAGCCCTTAGTCTTGGAGACAAAATCACTCTAAAACAGAAGGGAGGCGCTTGATTTGAACCTATGTTGTTGCCTTCTGTGTTCATCTATCAGCAATTTCGCATTGAAGCTGTCTCTACCACGGGAGACCATCTTTGTTGCTGTGACTTAGATGATTTTCACCTTGAAATATGTTTTTGTTCCCTTTTCTTATATGGTATTGCTTTGGACACAATTTTGTGACGTAGCCCTTTTACTTTAGTGATAGGGGAAGGATATTCGTATATTTGTATCTATCAAGCAAACGAGATTGTCCTGTACTGGAGCCCTATTTTTGCAGTGAATTTGCAAGCAATCTGCGCACTTTCATTTACAATCACTTTTTATGAGTTTCTTTCTGTCGTTAATTTGACAAAAATGATGTTATGCAGTTATACCCTGCTTCTGATTTTTTTGCATTTTTTTTTATTTATGTATTAACTTATTTTGCTGAAAAATGGTGCTTGAGGACATTAAAGTAGACAAACTTTTTAGGAATTATCACAAGGGAACTTTGGAATGCTGGCATTGAGTCCTAGATGCTGCATATTAAACGAGTCTCTTGTCATAACTTGTCAGATTTTATATACTATTATTGCAACTGGGTTCAAACTTGTGATATTGCAACTGCAAGGGTGATTATTATTTTTTTTTTTGGGGGGGGGGGGACGCGTGGTGGTCAAATAAATTCGAAATCTATTCCAACCAATATTTCAGGACCACGGGACTTGGGTAAAATTAATAGCAGAAGTTTGCTTTCGCGAGAGCTGGGTAGGTGTATTGGTTATTGGCATTTTCTTTGAGATTTGAGGCTTCTGATTTTGAGTAATGGGAGTTGGTGGCGGCCGCTAGACTGTGTGAATGAGAACTGTGTAATGTCTTCAACAAAATGAGTACCATAGACAATGGTACATTTTTTTCTCTCTCACCCTTTATTAGTGGTCGGTAGTTGCGGGTTTCTGAGAATCTTTGTATTGATAGAAGAGTTTGGTTAGAATCTGGTAGTCTCCTTTCTGCTTAATTTGGTATGTTTGGTGAAGAATAGTAACTCCATGTTTCTTGTTTATCTGACCAAACCTCTGATTAGAATGATCCCCAAATGAAAACAATAAGATTGCATACCTCATTAGACTTTCAATTTTATCTTGGTCATTCCCGTTGTCGTCAAAGCCTACGTTAAATGCCTAGTGGCTGCTTTGACCTCCCGTGCTTTAGGCAATGGAGGGTTTTCGGAGCTTTGATGACCTTGTAGCTGCTAGAAACCTTTTGAAAGCTGACTTGGAGAAATCAAAAACTCTTTCTATTGCAATAGAGGGTACAGGACCCAGGTTGGAGGCAATCAAAAGAAGACTCCCTTCACTTGAAGCTTCGCTCAAGTCAATCCCCTCCCAGAAATGGGTTGTTTGTTCATTAAATGGGCATATCGACCATGCCATTGCACCAGCTGCTGCAGTGTTCAACGTCTTCAATGCCATCTGCGAGCTTGAGAAATCACTATCATCAGACCCTTGCTCTGATCTGACCGCTTACTTATCGGTTATCAAACAGCTTGAGCAGGCTTTGATGTTTCTTACAGGTAACTGTAGCTTGGCAATTAAGTGGCTGGAGGAGTTTCTCCTGTTCTTGGAGGAGAATGGTATTTCCCATGATAGGTGCACCTCAAATGTGAACAAGGCTTTAAAAATTCTGAGGGAGCTAAAAGCTACCGAGGAACTTGCCCACCAAACCACCGGGCTTTTGGGCATGGCATTTCATAAGCTTGAATCAGAATTCAGACGGCTCCTGACAGATGCTATTTCTCTTGCTTCGGTTTCTTCATCAACCAATGAAGGTCAAGCTTGTAGTGCTTCCTTGTCCTTGCCGGTGTCAGTTATTCAGAAGTTGCAGATGATTGCTAACAGACTAAGTGCTAACAATCGGCTCAAGAATTGCATGTCAATTTATATTGAAGTTCGGAGTATCATTGTCAGGGAATGCTTCTTGGCTCTTGGTCTGGACTACCTTAGCGTATCAATCACAGAGCGTGACAATGTGCAGATAATCGAGGATCATATCGACCAGTGGGGCAAGCATCTGGACTTCGCTGTGAAGCATCTCTTTGAACCTGAGCACAAAATGTGCAGTCATGTATTCCGAGATTATGGCTCAGAGATTTCAATGGGTTGCTTTGCAGAAATTGCTATCCAATCTGGATTGCACATGTTGCTCCGATTTGGCTACAAAGTTACAGAAGCCAAGAAAGATGCTGTTAAGCTGCTGAAATTGTTGGACGTCTTCAACTGTTTGAACAGGCTGAGGTTGGAGTTCAACCGAATTTTTGGAGGGAAATTTTGCATTGAAATGCAAAATCTGATCAGGGATCTCGTCAAGAGAGTTGTAAATGGAGCCTACGAAATATTTTCTCAACTTGTTTTCCAAGTTGAGATGCAGAGGCAGAATCCTCCTCCTATAGATGGCAGTGTCCCAAGGGTAGTAAATTTTGTCATCGAGTACTGTAACAGGCTGTTAAGTGATGAGTATAGGCCAATCTTGACTCAGATTTTAGTCATCCACCAAAGCTGGAACAACGAACCATCTCAGGAATGCCTTCTGACGAATGAGGTCCATAACATAGTGCAGGCACTTGAGAGCAATTTAGAGACATGGTCAACAGTGCAAGAAGACATTTCTCTTTCATACTTCTTCATGATGAACAATCACTGGAATTTGTACAGGTCCGTGAAGGACACAAAACTTGGCAATCTCTTGGGAGAGTCCTGGTTGGAAGGAGAAGAAGGCTATTCAGAATACTACGCAAAGATTTTCCTGAGAGAAAGCTGGGGAAATGTTTCTGCTCTTTTGAGACTGGAGGGTGTAGACTTGTTTTCCGGTGGGAGGGCAGCTGCCCATGAACATGTGAAGCGAAGGCTAAAGGCATTCTATGATGCTTTTGATGACATGTACAAGAAGCAATCCAATTGGGTTATTTGGGATGAAGGCTTTAGACAGAAGACAGCACAGCTTGTAACACAGGCAGTTCTACCTGCATATAAGAGCTTCATAGAGGGCTATGGATCACTAGGTGCAGAACGTGGCAGCCTGAACAAGCATTTTAGGTACAACGAAGAAAACTTGGAGAACAGTATCAGCACGCTGTATAGGCCAAAGCTGGGGCCTTCTCGGAGCACACAGCACATGCCTTCTTACATTGGCAAATCATATCAAGTTGGCACAAATAGGTTCTGCTCAACCCCAATTGCCACCTGAACTCACTCACATTCTTTGTGGAAAAGAATGAAATTATGGGCTCATAGTTTTTCTTCAAACATTGTTTCTTTTCTACTCTTCAGAAAGAGATACATGCTGTACCTGCCGCCTTAGCTAAAGTAACACTTTGATAATAGGAGGCTACAGTTTCCTTAATTGGCTCCGAGCACAACACATGCCTCATTATCTTTGTGACTTTATAGCCTGATATTTGATCTATGATTCATCGACTCAGATACGGGTGTTGGCCTCGGGTTTTGGGTATGTTAGCCCAACACAGGGTCCATGCCTAACCTGGACAAAACTTTCACTAAATGAAGTGTCAGAAACTCATACCCACATGAAGACTCGTTTGAGCGTGTGCTACAGCATGATATTGATCTATGTTACAGAGCAACAAAAATATAAATTCCTTATTTGGTTGTAGTGTGATGTTACTCTGTGGGTGCATAGTGCTTGTTTTTTTTTATATTTTTAAGACATGTTTGAAGCCTTAAAAGCAATTCCGAGTGGCTAAGGGATCAGGCGAAGTCTAGCCCAGCCGAGTACTTGGTCCATCAATATAAGAGCCCTATTCTCCTCTTCATATTCATCTCATCTCTCTTTTCGTGCTAACAAATCCTACCTTTTGACCTCTCTACGGCCGTGTAGATGTCAAGTATGTACCTTTTTTCTTTTTTCTTATAATGAGAATCATGCAATATGGCGACAGGCAAAACCATACTATAAGATTGTTCACAATAAATGTTTAGTAAGTCCTTTGCTTTTGGGAAAGGGTTGATGGTGTGCAAGGTTGATGCTTGAAGTGGGTCTCAACACAATGAATTTGACGTATGCGTTTGGGTGAAGATATATGCACATATACATATACATATTACATATGTATATATTTAGCCAATGGTTAGGACTGGCCGTGTGAGTGTTTTTTGGGGTTTGTGTAGGCCAAGCTGTGTGCAGTGCCCTGCTCTGATGTGCACCTTTGGCCAATTGTGAAACAGAGCAGTGCTATCCCTCAGTTTTTTTCTAACCTTCATACTCAAAACACGGGTTTTGGGTTGGATCAGTTCACGTTTTTAAAAGCTTTCAACTTTAGAGCCATGTCTAAAGCGAAACAAAGGCCCTTCAATTTTTTTTTTTTTAATAAAATGTCATACTCAGGCCAAGCTAACGAATGTAAAATCATCGAGTAGGAAATCTATAAAATAGATATAGGAGTTAATTAGTTGTCCGGTCCCTAAAGTAGGTATCAATTTTCCAAGTTAGTCCCTGAACTTCAAGATATATTACGAGGGAGTCCTCAGACTTCCAAAGTGCCATTGACCGTTAGTGATAGAGTCATGTTATTTATTAAATCTTGACCTGAAATGACGTGACAAATGACATGAATATACAAATGCTGACGTGACAGTACCAAGTCAACATCCCAAAACATCTTACATTACCATGTCAGTAACATGCTGACATGGTTGTGTCACGTAACGAATTTACTAACATGACAGTATCACATCTAATTTCAATCATATTCAATGAGATTTGAAATACAATTTAGAGGGGGTGAAAAGATTGAATGACAATTTTATGATTTTTTAAGAATTTACAAGGTGTTGGAGACTTAAGGCTATTGGACGTAAGAATTAAGTAAAGAAGGGAAAAGTATAAGACTTCAAAATTTATAGTGGTTTTACCCAAACTAGTGTATATCTACTCCTAGACAATCTCCAGGATTTTCCACTATTGACTCAATAGTACAAATATGATATAAAATTTAAATTAAACATTTACAATGTTTTTCCTGAATACTAAATTTTCCAATCTCAATAGGTTCTTTAAACGCAGATAGTGAATTATTCACCAATGTTTAATACAATCAACACACCAGGAGAGATATGTTACAAACAATGAGGCTTAATCCTCATATGTAATGACATTTAAGTTTACAATAAATTATACTCAAGTGATGGAATAAAGAACTGAAGAATAGGGTGTTGGTTTTAACAAATAACAGAGAGCATTCAGTTCATGCAATGATGTTTTCTTAGAATTCCTAGAGCTGTCTAATCTTCATTCATAATTGTACTTACAAGAGCATTTAAGAGAGCCGTTTAAGGGTTGGTAAAGATGAACATTGGACATTAAATACTTCTTCACCTCCTTCATTAAATGTTTAAACCATTGCTCATGAATGCTTTTGGTGCCTCAGACTGTCTGCGAATAGTTACGCTTGCTTTTGAAGCAAAAACTTCGTTAATCTAATTAAAAACTTAAGTAAACATTGTATAGTGTGTTAAGTAAGGTTATGTGGTGTTAATCTTGTGTCTTTCAACGGTTCTAATGCTTAGCTACTATATTTTGAGTTGTGCTCTCCTCAGGTTCATAAGTCAAAAATGAATTGGGTCAACTTGGTTTTAAGTTTGTGACCATTTAGACACATTTCATGCAGGCAGGTCGACCTCTCTATTTTGTGGGTTAACTCATTAAACTCTTCAGTCAACCTGTCTATTATTCAGGTTCAACTTATGAAATAATTTTTGTTAATTCTAAATTTATGTTGATAGTTCTATCATCTTGGGTCGACCTATCAAGATGATAAAATAGTGAAACTTAAGTATAGGTCGACGGATGTGATTTTAGTATTGACTTGCGATGTTAATCAGGTCGATATGTTGGTCTTCTTAGATCGACCTGTATTATAAATTTTTGCTAAATCAATCTCTAAGTTGACTTACCTAACTCCATGTGTTGACCTATTAGCTATTCCTTTCTTCATAGGTCAACTAGTGTATTGATGATTTGATGAACCAAGGTCTGAGTTGACTTGAGTGTGTCCATGGGTTGACTTGAGTCTACTCTAGGGTCGACATGTCTAAAACGGTGGGTGAACTTATGTTATAAATTTTTGTTAAACTTAAACCTAAGTCGACTTGTCAATTTTATGGGTCAACCTATTCAAGTGTTAGGGTTGACGTGTTCAAAATAAAGGGTCAACATATGTTGTAGTTTTCTTATAACCCAAATCCTAAGTCGATTTGATCATCCTCTGGGTCAACCTATTCAGATTCTAGAGCCGACTTACTCAAATTTGTGGGTCGATCTATGTGTTAAATTTCTTCTAAACCAAATCCTAGGTCAATTTGTCATTCTTATGGGTCGAATGATCACTTAGACTAGGTTGAATGGTATACTGAACTATCAATTTTTTTAATGCCTAAAAGATAGTTAGGTCTACCTGTGTTATATGCAGGTCAACTTGTTGTGACCTAACTTAGTTACACAAAGGTTAGGTTGATATATTTAAGGTTTTTTTAAGTGCAAGTCGACCGGTTCATCTCAAAGGGTTGACCTAAAATACCTTGTCCTTAATTATATATGCAGAATCTTAGCTTGAGTCAATCTATTCTACATGTGGGTCACCTATGGTATCCTTTCTTAGCTATTTTAGGCTTAGGTCGAATGATTTATTAGTTCTGGTCAACTTGTTTAAAAAAAGCCCTAATGGTGGGTTGACCTTTTCTTTCTAGTGGGTCAATATAAGGTTTGCTAACTCTTATATAAATGTGTCATTTCTAACCAAGGTCGACCTTCTCATGTGAATGGATCAACCTAAATTTAACTAAATCTTAGTCTAAGTATACAATAGGTCGACCTGTAGTGAGTCAAGATTATATAGGTCAAATGGCAAACTAAGTTTTGCAGTCATCTTCTATGTTCAACCTCTAATTGGGTTTACCTGTTCAATTCATGGGTTGACCTATCT
Source organism: Dillenia suffruticosa (assembly GCA_033439265.1). Classification (NCBI taxonomy): domain Eukaryota; kingdom Viridiplantae; phylum Streptophyta; class Magnoliopsida; order Dilleniales; family Dilleniaceae; genus Dillenia; species Dillenia suffruticosa. The sequence continues at coordinate 8,565,597 of JAVTVX010000018.1, read as the reverse complement.
AAATTAAAAGTCAAATGTACTTAATTTTTCTAAAGCAAGACTTAAGTTATTCATTTGGTGGTTGTCTTAGAATTTAGTACTCACTTGTCTATGTATTTTTAGTTAATCCATCGTTTGTTTCTTCAAATTGACTCGCGCAATTATCATCAAAATACTATATGTACAACAATCTCCCCTTTTTTAATGATGACAAAACTTTTAAACTATGAAAATACAAAAATCTAATTTCATACCTTAGTGTTGGGGTTTTGTATTATGATATTAGTTCCCTATCTCTATCTCTCCCCCTCACTTAAAGCATATCTTTCTCCTATCTTCTCCTATACATTTTCCTATTCTTCTCCTACTCTTCTCCTAATCTTTTTCTCCTATTCTTCTCCCCCTTTTCATCATCAATAGAAAGAGTACGACATTGATTAAATTATATAGACAAAAAAATGTCCAAACTTAAGGTCATAGACCTATAATGGAGTTGAAAAACTCCTCCTAAAATGTACTTAAATGCCTAGATGTGTGTAAAATCTGACACCAATAATATAAACTTTGAGGGTACTAAGCCTAAACATGATTAATTTACTCAAAATATCAACATGTTCTAATTATAAATTAGTATAAATTAGCACATAATATAAGTATGAAGGTAATTCATGAATCAATAGAAGCTGAAAATTGAGTGCATGACATCAATAAAAAAACATGTGTAGTAAGCCATCATTAGAAGTAGAAACATGAGCATACGATTGAGCATTAGATTAGTAACCATCATCAAGGAAACATATATTATAAGGCATAATATTTATAAGGAAAGCATAAATTTAACAGAGTTTTCAAGTATACGTAAACAAGTTCGCAACACACTAGATTACAATTCAACTAAAGTTTCAACAACATTATCAAAACATTAAGGAAGTCAGAGAGAGAGGTACATAGGTCAGGAAGAGGAAGATTGGACTTTTTGCCTTTGACCATTGAGTTCACCTTTTATTCAATTCTCTTAAACTCAATGGCAATCATAGCATTGTCTTTGGCCAATGTGACTTTTCTTATATTGATTCCATCAGTTTTCTCTTCACTCTTTTTCAACTTTGCCCAAATTTTCTCAAGAGTGATTTGCTCTCTATCGGATGAACTCCCTTCTTATATGGTCAATGCTCCTCTATGCTCTTTGTTCTCTTTCCTCAGCCTACTTTTCTATTAGTCTCTTTCCTTTTTTTTCTTCTCCTTGGCATCCTTTTTCACCCATTCTCCACCCTCCTTGCATACCCACTTTGCCTAGATCAAAGATGATGCATTGATTCCATTCTTTATACTTAAGATGACCTTAGTTTCCATCCTCAAGTCTATCCTATATGCTTCAAGAGTATTGGTGCTAGCATAAGGAAGATTTCCATTTTCGATTTTGTAGGCAAACATCATGAAGTGGGGGATTAAGAAATGCAAACCAAGGTTTTTCTTTCTTATGATACATGGCATTAACTAAAAATCCTCTTTGGTTATGGTTGTGTAATTCCCTCCTCTAGGTTTGAAAACATAGGTGACCAACAAATGCAGAATTTTTTCATGGAATCCTAAGTCAGTGGCATTGGTGCTTACTACAATCAAATTTTGGTTATCAAACACAACTCTTGCATTACTCATCAAAAGCTCAAATTCATTCTAGGGTAATCATTCCATCTCATTCTCACCTAGAATTAACATGTATAACATTTCCCTCATAAAATGTTTTGAATGCACAAACTACTAAATGCTCACCAATCATGACTCTATTCTCATTATTTTCATCATCCTTTTATCACTAATGTTTTTTTTGTTATTATAGAACACTTGTCAGCTTTCTCATTCACATACTTATTAGGGACAATCAACTAATTTGGAAAAGTTTGTCTTAAGTACTCTTCATACTTAAAATTGACTAGTTTAAGAAATTTTCAATCTATTAATCTCTCAAAGTTAATTTTTCTAACAATAAAGTGTTTCTCTTAGAACTTACTATGTTGAAGAGATGGAAAGTCCTTCGTGTTGAACCTTGGTGCTTCCATGGGAGGCTATGATGACAAAGGTTTGGAGGATGAGGGTTTTGCCTTCCCCGGTTGCTTTGTGATGGGTATCTCTTTGGGCCCATGGTTGTTGAATGATTTAGAGTGCGGGAGTACTTAGGCAAAGATTTTTGGAGAGGAATGGAAAGGTCGAGAGATAGAGCTTGAAAGATTGAGAGATTTTTAAGAGAAATGAAAAGAGAGAAACGGTTTTAAAGTCCTTTTAACAAAATCCCTAGGTCGACCTGTCTTCGAGCAGGTCGACTGCCTATGGTTTATGAAGATGATTTCATTGCCTTCAGTTGACCTATATTCTTAAAATCTCATGCTTCCTCGGGTCGATCTATTTTTATATAGGTTGGCTTATCACTTGTACTTAGGCTGACTTGACTTTCATCATGTTTGACTTGAACTTTGAATTTGATTCAAATTCCTTGACCGATCAACTCATTCTTCCATATGGATCAACCTAATAAGCTATAAGAGTCGACATCTCCGTTTATACCGGTCAACTTAGACTTTGAATTATATTCAAGTTTCTTAACCGATCGACACATTCATTTATATGTGTCAACTCAAGGTCTGTGTAGGTCGACTCCTCTTGGTATTTAATCGACCTAGTTCTTGAACTAAGTCCAATATCCCAATAGTAGGTCAACAACTTGGTTAGCTTATGGTTTGCAAGTACTGAGTTTTTTCTTATGGGTCAACAACCATTTATCTTTTAGGTTAACTGATTCTTTAAATTAACTAACTTTTTTTTCTGTTAGGTCAACCTACACTACAATTAGGTCAACATCTCTTCTACTAACTTATAAGTTTAACATTTTGTATCGATCATTTCTTAGGCTCTAACATTTCTAACTCTCTTCTACGCTCATAAAATCTATTTTTGTCTTAAGGGGTTGGTGAATATGTTTGCAATTAGTTTTGAGTTTTCACATATTCAAGTATTACGTCATTTTTCAACACATGATTCCTAATGAAGTGATACCTCATTTCAATGTATTTAGTTATTAAATGATGTACCGAGTTCTTAGTTAAGTTTATGGCACTCGTATTATCATACTTAGTTGAAATGCATTCTAAATCTAATTCATAATCCTTCATTTAATGTTTGATCCAAAAGGTTTGAGCAACACATTGACCTGCTACAATATACTCAGCCTCAATAATTGAGATAACTATGCTATTTTACTTCTGGGAAGATCATCAACCAACATGCTTTCAAAGAATTGATAAGTACCACCGATATTGTTTCTATCTAACCTACAGCCTGCAAAATCTACATCCGAATAAGCATGCAACTGAAAGTTTAATCCTCTATCATATCAAAATCCTAAGTTCATTGTTTTCTTGAGGTATCTAGTATCTAAAGATCCTCTTTGCTGCTAAAAGAGATTCTTTCGGATCAGATTGGAACTTAGCACATAAAAATACACTATATTGTATGTTTGGTCTAGAGATAGTAAGATAGATGAGTGAACCTATCATACTTTTATATAATTTTCAACACATGGCTTCCCTTTCTCATCTTTGTCAAGTTTGACACTAGTACTCAATGGTGTCATTTCCATTTAAGTCTTCAAAACCAAATTTGTTGATCAAATTTCTAGTGAACTTAGATTGGCTTATGAAGATTCATTCCTCTAATTGTTTTATTTGCAACCCTAGAAAGTAATTTAATTTTCTCATCATTCTCATTTCAAACTCTGATTTCATGATTTCAACAAATTCTTGACACATACTCTCACTAGTTTCTCCAAAAATTATATCATCAACGTATATTTAAATTATCAACAAATCATTCTCCTTCTTCTTAATGAACAAAGTAGTGTCTACTTTTTCATATTGAATTCATTTTCTATCAAAAAACTACTTAATCTTTCATATCATTCTCTAGATATTTGTTTAAGTCCATACAATACTTTGATTAGTTTGAAAACATGATTAGGACATTTAGTATCATGAAACTTGGGGGTTGTTAGCAAACATTGTTTCATTTATGAAACCATTGAGAAAGACACTTTTAATATTCATTTGATATAATTTGAAGTTTAGAAAATAAGAAAATGTTAGAACCATTATAATTGCTTCCAATTTAGTCATTGGAGTATATAATTTATTGTTATTTATTCGTACCTTCTGGTTATATTCTTTCGTTACTAATCATGCTTTGTTTCTTGTAATTGTGTCATTTTCATCAAATTTATTCCTGAACACCCACTTAGTTCGTAGAATAGAATGATTATTAGGTCTAGAGACTAAGTTCCAGAGTTTGTTTCTCTCAAATTGATTTAATTCTTCTTATATTGCCATGATCCAGTTCTCATCTTCCAAATCTGCATCTATACTCTTAGACTCTATTTAAGATAAAAGTTATAAATTTACATTAATTTTGAAGTGCAGACTCAGTTCTAACACCTGAGTTTATGTTTCCAATTATGTTTTCTAGGTTAATACTCTTCCACACTATTGGATATCTAATTTCTTGCTTTTGATGATTTTCCTCATCTTCCTTTGGTTCTAATTCTAATTCAGGTTCTTTCTTTTTAGCATTTTCAAATTCTACTAATTCTAGTTCCTTAGTGAGTTCATTAATGTCGTTATCATCATAGCTCTTATTTCATAGGGGATAATTTTCATCAAATTCTACATTAATAGATTTTTCAACCATCATTGTTTTCATGTTGTAAACTCTATATGCATTACTAGACGTTGAGTAATCTAGAAAGATCTATTAATTACTCTTAACATCAAATTTTCCTAAAGAAATTGTTTAGAATACAACATTTGCAACCAAACACTCTAAAGTAAGCTATGTTCGGTTTACTTCCTTTGGAGAGCTCATAAGGAGTTCTCTTTAGAATTGGTCTAATGACGGCTTTATATAAAATGTAACAAGCTATATTCACAACCTCTGTTCAAAAATATTTTGACAAATTATACTCACAAAGTATGGTTCTTGTTGTCTCCTCTAAAGTCCTATTCTTCCTTTCTATCACCTTATTTTGTTGAGATGTCCTAACAGTTGAGCAGTTGTAATCTATTATATATTCTTTACAGAATTCTTTCATTGTTCTGTTTTTGAATTCTTTCTCATGATTACTCCTAATACTCCTAATTGGATATCTCTACTCACTTGTCTCCTCTTTCCTAACTAAGAACAATACCTAAGTGAATCATGAGAAGTCATTTATGATCACAAAACCACAGTGCTTCCCTCATAAATTTTAAGTTCTAATAGGTTTAAAGAGATCTATATGAAAGAGCTCTAAAAGTTTGCTGGTTGACATTATATTCTTTGGTTTAAATGAGATTCAGGTGTGTTTGCCTTTCAAACAAGCATCACATAGTTTGTCTCTCTCAAGCTTAAGCTTTAGAAGGCCTTTCACTATATTTTTCCTAACTAGCTTAGAGATTACATCCATGCTAGCATGTCCTAATCTCCTATACCAAAGTCTTGAATTGTTTTGGTTCACTACTATAAAGCAAGATTCATCTTTACCTTCTAATTCTTCTAGGTTTATAACATATATGTGTCCTTTCCTTAGGCCGGTAATTTTTTTTTCATTTTATACTTTATCAACAATCAAACACACATCAGACTCAAATGTAACTCTATAGACTCTGTCACCCAATTGACTTATATTAAGCAAGTTAAATTTTAAACCATCAACAAGCAGCACATTTTGAATTTGAGTGAGACAATTTACCTATGTAGCCGATGCCAATTATCTTGGATTTAGAGTTATCTTCAAAGGCCACTTTTTCTTCTTCTTCTCTAAGCTGGAAAATTTTAAAATATCTTCCGTCATGTGTCTTGAACAGCCATGGTCAATGCACCAGGATGATGAATCCAAAGCCTCCTTAGATTTTAAGCATATCTTAGAGGAAGATCAATCATATTTGTACCTTAGCACCCATACTTTCTTGGGTTTGGCCAGGTTAGTAGTACCAATACTTCTGATTACTTTCTTAGCATTTTAGTTTTCTTATATGTTTCGTTCTTGAACCTGTAAACATATGAGTTATCTCTATTCTTGTTGCAATAGGTGTATTTTTGAGATTTTGATGACCTTTTGCTGTTACTTACGTGAATTTGTCTTTTGAGTTTACAATACTCTTGCTTTATAACCTAATTTCATACAAGTATGGCATTTTGTCTGAGGTCTACCCATTTCTTAACTAGGCATAAAGAAGTTGGGTTTATTGCAGAGTTTGAATCCTAAGTCAACTTTGTCATGCACTGCCTTTGGGTACAAAGCATTAAATATAACTTTTCTTGACCTTGAATGAACTTATATAACACTGTACTGAGTCTTTTGTTCTTATTCTTCTCTTCATCTAATGCTTCTAATTGTGTTATTTCAGATGCATTGTTTTCTATGCTAGTACAATTAATTTTTAGATTATCAATCTTTGTTTTTAAGTTCTGAGTCTCTGTAGTTTTAATTTCTAGTTCTGTATCTATGTTTAATTTTTCTTTCATGAGGTTATCTTGCTTTTTCTTTAATTCCTCATTTTTAAGTTTAAGTTTATTTTTCTCTTCCTCTAATTCTTCAAGAGCCTGCCTAAGTGATGAATTTTTTTTTGCTCATTTTCTTCTATTCTTTGTATGATTCCATGAGAGCCTCATGCATTTTAGTTATTGAAAATTCATTATCATCATAACAAGAGGAATATGATGTAAATATTGTCTTATTATTGGATGGTTGATCAGTTGCAATGAAGTATAAGCTTACTTGCTCCTCTGTAGCTTTATCATTATTGGAGCAATTATCTTTGTCACTCCACGATACTAAGACTTTCTTCTTCTTCTCCTTTTTGTCATTCTTTTCTGCCTTCTTTAGCTAAGAATATTCTACTTCAATATGCCCAATATTCTTGTATTCGTAACAATGAATTTTCTCTTTCTTCACTAGCCTTTTGAAATTGGTTCTGCCCTTGTTTTTCCTCTACATCATGAACCTCTTGAATTTCCTTGTTAATAAGGGCACGTCTTCCTTTTTTTTTTTGGTACAATAAGGACATGTCTTCTTCATCATTATTTTCACTGTTGGACGTGCTTTCTTTCACTTTTAGCTTGGAGAGTCATTCCTTTTTCCTTTCTCTTCTCTCACTGAACACTTGATACTCAGCTTCATCTCATGAGTGATCAAAGAACCCATAAGCTAATCCATTTTCAGTGTCTCAAAATTTTTAGACTCTTCAATTGCTGTGATATTTGGCTCTCAAGATTTACATCTCAATATTTTGTCCACCATGTCCTCCTAAGGTATACCTTTCCCAAGCAACCTCAATTCATTAGTGATGGAGTTAAAGCAAGTTGTCATCTCATGGACATTTTCTCCTTTCTTCATCTTGAAGGTTTTATATTCTTGCTTTAACATTCTAATCTTATTCTTTTGCACTTGATCACCTCCTTTGTAAGTAGTTTCAAGCCTCTCCCAAATTTCCTTGGCCGTAATACATGAGCAGACCCAGTTGTACTCGTTAAGGCTCAAGGCTAAGTGAAGAAAGTTGACAGCCTTACAATTTACACAATACGCCTTCTTCTCGTCTGGTGTCATGTATTTCATTCACAGGTACACAAACACTATCAATTTTTTCTGTTGGGAATTCAATCCCTTCTTTTATGATCTTCCATGCCATCTCTTGTGCAATTATGAAGTTATGCATCAACTACTTCCTATAGCTATAATTATTTCCGTTAAAGAATGGTGCACGGTTTGTTAAATAGACTTCGAAGAGCACACTGTCTCTGTTCCTTGCTATTGAGGATCTTTAGTGCTAAAACTATTAAGCTCTTTCACCAACACACCCACTATTATACCAATTGAAATACAATTTAAAGGGAGTGAATAGGTTGAATGACAATTTTAAGATTTTCTAAGAATTTACAAGATATTGGGGACTTAAGACTATTGGACGTAAAAAGAAGTATAGAAGGAAAGAACAGAAGATACTGAAATTTATAGTAGTTCCACCCAAACTAGTATACATCCACTCTTATACTACCTCCTGGATCTTTCACTATTGACTCAATAGTACAAATTTGATTTAAGATTCAAGTTAGACCTTTACAATGTTCTTCCCAAACACTAACTTTCCCAACCTCAACAAGTTATAATTCTCTCTCTCTAAACACAAATGGTGAATCTCTCACCAATCCTAAATACAATCAATACACTAGGAGAGATGTGTTACAAATAATAAAACTTAATCCTCTAATATAATGAGTTTTAAGTTTACAATAAATTACACTCAAGTGATGGAATAAAGAACTGAAGAATAGAGTGTTGGTTTCAACAAAAAGCAGAGAGCATTCAGTTCATTCGATGATGTTTTTCTTAGAATTCCTAAAGCTCACTACTCTTCCTTCATATTGGTATTTATAAGAGCATTCAAAAGAGTCATTTAAGGGTTGGTAAACTGAACGTTGGATATTAAATGTTTCTTCACCTTCTTCATTAAATGTTTCAACCATTGCTCTGAATGCTTTTGGCGCCTTAGACTATCTACCAATGGTTGCACTTACTTTTGCTGCATATGTTTAGTTAGTCTAATAAACATTTAAGCGAGCATTGTGTAGTGTGTTAAGCAATGTTATGTGGTGTAAATCATGTGTCTTTCAACCGTTCGAATGCTTAACTACTTGTATTTTTAAGTTGTACTCTTAGGTTGACAAGTCAAAAATGAATTGGGTCGACCTGCTTTTAAATTTAAGTGACTACTTAGACACATTTTACTCAAGTGGGTTGATCTCCCTATTCTATGGGTCAACTCATTAAACTCTTCAGATCGACCTGTCTGTTTCTCAAGGTCAACCTATGAGATAATTTTTGTTAACTCTAAATTTAAGTCGACAACTTTATCTTCTTAGGTCGACCTATCAAGATGATAAAACAGTGAAACTTAAGTGGATGTCGACAGATATGATTTTAGGGTCAACTTGTGATGCTAATCATGTTGACTTGTGATGCTAATAAAGTTGACATGTTAGTCCTTTTAGATCAATTTATGTCATAAATTTTTGTTAAATCCATCCCTAAGTCGACTTACCTAACTCCATGTGTCGACTTATTTGCTCTTCCTTTCTTCATGGGTTGACCAATGTTTTGATGATTGGATGATTCAAGGCCTGGATCAACTTGAGTGTATCCATGGGCCGACTTGAGTATGTCTAGGGTCGACATGTCTAAAATGGTGGATCGACCTATAATATAAAATTTTGTTAAACCAAAACCCAAATCGACTTATCAATTCTATGGCCAGTGCTAAGGCTGACATATTCAAAACATAGGGTCGACCTATGTTATAGTTTTTTTATAACCCAAAGTCTAGGTCGACTTGATCATTCTAGGGATCAATCTATTCAGGATATAGGGTCGATTTACTCAAATTGATGGGTCGACTTATGTGTTAAATTTCTCCTAATGGCGACTTGTTATTCTTATAGATCGAATGATCACTCATACTAAGTCGAATGATATACTGAAATATTAATTATTTTTTTCCTTACCTAAGTCATAGTTTGGTCGTCCTATGTTGCGTGCGAGTTGACATGTTATGACCTAACTTAGTTACACAAAGTTTAGATAGACAAGTTCAAATATTTGATCGACATATTTAAGTTTTCCTTAAGTGCAGATTGATCGGTTCATCTCTAAGAGTCAACCTAAGATATCATGTCCTTAGTTATATATGCAAAGTCCTACCTCGAGTTGACCTATTCTATGTACAGGTCAACCCATGGTATCCTTTCTTAGCTATCTTAGTTCTAGGTCATATGATTCATTGGTTCTAGTTGACTTGTTTGAAAAATCCCTAAGGATGGGTCGACCTCCCCTTCCTCGTGAGTCGACCTAAGACTTGCTAAGTCTTATATAAATGTGTCATTTTTAGCCACGGTCGATCTCATCATGTGAATGGGTCAACCTATTCCTTGCAAGGGTCGATTTGTTTTGGGGTGATCATCAAGTGACAACTTAATTATTATCCTCAAAGATTTGTGTAACCTATGGACAAAACTTGAGAATTGTTGGTCTTAATGGATTATAAAATAAAGTGAGAATCCACTTACTACTCCCAAAAGCATTGTGAAGTTTGCTGGTGAAGGTTGAAGCCAGTGTCTTGAAGGCATTACTAATCAAAGTGAAATGATTATTACAATCATGGGAGGATGATCACGAGGGAAGCCCAATGCATTTAAGAGTTTTTTTCCAATGTGGAGTGAAGCCCAAAATTGAGTGTTACACCACCTAGGTTAAGGTTTGTGCATCGAAGTTGGTGGGTTGTCTCCTCTCCTTCTAAGGTTAGAATAAGAAACAAGTGAAGTGCACAAGAGTCTAAACCCAAGAACCTAATTTCCAACCGTAGGATTCCAAATTTCAAACTTTATTTCTGAAACCATTCTCCGCTATAGTCTTTTTCTTAGTTGCGAGATAAAGCAAGTTACGAAAAATAAGAATGCAATGAAATGTAAACTAAGAATGAACCAAAAGACAACAACAACAATGCTATGTTCCTTGAGAGAGAGAACTTTATATGCACTCCTATCCATATGTGTGTGTGTACGTAATATACATCATGATATCATGCTTCATGCCTCTTATATATTGATGTTTCTTAAGCAAGACATGAAAGATTATGATATGCAATGTATCCTTAGATGTGGGAAAATATGGAGCTTAAGATAAAGAAAAAACCCTAGCCAGACAAGCAGATTGATTATTATGCAATAAGCTAAGCAAAATGGAATCACATGATTACCCAAGAGAATAAGGTGCAGGAGTATAAGTAACATTAATCTGTCAAGTACCTCTATCCCTTGAGAATAGGTAAGGCGGAGGCTCTAATTCGTCGAGTTTGCTTATTGTACTAGATATATGAATGAATGGAGTGTTCTTACGAGCTAATACCTTTCTTATCTTTTCTTTTATACTATGTTTTTCTCTCTTGAACTGTTTGATAAAGAAATGATAAGTGTTTGAAATAGTCATGTTTTGATTTTCATGATAAAGAAATACGCGAATTATAAAATAACAAGCACAAAAAGAAAGAAATGCATTTCCAGACACGCAATGCCAACTAAATTAAGTAGAGAAGCAGAAAAAAATAGAGATCCATTCTAGAAAGTTCTAAAACACAATAGTAAAGGCAAACCCCTTGTGACTCCTTGCTTGTATTGAGTCACAAAATGGTGCTTCATGCAGACTATATGCCCACATGATATACTTGCTTGTTTAAAGTGCATACATGGGTCACTCAGTGCTTCCGCATCTTTAGATGACCCATTAACAAAATGACCCCTTATTCTTTTTTTTCAAGTGAACGGTTGGGAGTTGAGGGTAAAGGCCACTGAACTGAGGGGGTTAAAACCCTAACTTTGATCTTGACCCCTTTCATGTTTCTATCTTAGGTGCGTTAATATGTTATATATTTGTTCCTATGGTCTGTATGTGTTCTTCCGAATGGTATCAAAATACCATAGGTACAGTTGCCTTGTTGGCCAAAAGAGGTCTTTTATACTGTTTACTTTCATGCTTATACATTACTATGAGATGAGTGAGCAAGCCGGCAACCAGGTGGCAAAATAGTTACTAAACAAGAGCTTTGCAAACTTTCAAGAAGAAGGAAGTTTTTAAATTAAGCTATTCCTTTCCATATTACCAAACATGGAACATGACTCTTGGCGAGTCCAGATTGTGTTGCGTTTTCAATAATGTTTTGTTTCTCTGTGTATGCAGTTTACATTTCTAGCGGCTGTCATATGCTATTGAATTGCGGCAAAAACACACACACAGCATGCACGGCATGCACATGGCTTGGTACCTACCATACAACATGATGTCTTAAGTGTCAAAGAATCAAGGCAAAACTCAAAAATGGTAGAAAATCATTTGGCTAGAATGCCCTTCCAAATAGGTCCATATTCACTGATGTCATACAATATCATAGACAGCATCAGGACTTTCTAGTCAATCTATGTTCTTCATGTACTCTTTTGAAAGTTTGTTCTCCATTATTAGCTCCTGTTCTTTGATGAGAGAATATCCAGATTCCAGCAAGGCTTCCAACGTTTGCTGTTCAAATAAACACATTCCCACTCGTGTTTTAACATTACATAATTTTCTAAAAGATCAAGCCAGAAAGCCCAGGAAAAAAATAAAAAATAAAAAATAAAAAATAAAGCCACCACCACCAACAACAACAATAACCAAACAAACAAAAACAAAAACACTCCTTCCATTTCCAGCAGGCTTTTTTCCCTGTGCACGCGTGGGGGGTTTGTCAATGCTCCAAAAGAGTGAAAGGGGAGTTTTCTTTTTCTTTTTTGATTACACAAGGATTCGAACCTGGAATCATCAGGTTGAGAGAGGGGGTTGTGACCACTAGGCTGTCCCCTTAAGTTTTCCTATACTGAGATCTGGCACTTGACATGTTCATAACCGTGATGGATTAATATTACAAGGTATTCTGGATGCACTTCTGAGACATATTGTATTTGTGGATGATTTATTGATAAGATAGACAAGAAGGTACCGAGAAAATTCAAAATATGGAGGACTACTTTAGTAATCAACAGTTTGAAGGAACTTTTATATTGGTATTATAGAATCAGACAGGCTTCAAAAATTTGAAGTGATATTGAAAAAGAAAAGGGTATATTCAAAATAAATAAATATAACAGAAAATGAGGATGTTTGACATAAATAAATGACTTCACAAGAAAGAAAGGATTAGAGAGGAAAATTAGGGGTACCTATTAAGCATGGAAAAGGATATGGGATATGGACACTACGACACAAGTTTTCAAAAATATGACTCAACATTATTTGTATGTGATATAATAGCGAATTCAAAATTATCTTCATAATTTTGATTTAATAATCTCAAATTTAGCAAATAATTTATCTACAACCATAATGTGGTTATTTATTATTGTGATTGGCTCCTAACTCAAAAAATGTCTGAGTGTATATTAGTAATAACTAGTGTAGAAGCTGTGAAAAATGCATGATGTATCAATGTCTTTCAAAGGAATCAGGATAAAGTTACATGACATTTCATTAGAAAAACAAAGCACAAAAAAAATTAGAGTTTCATGCACTACCTTCGGAGGCAGAAATACAGGAAGGTTTCCATCCTTTCTTCCCTTGAGAAGCTTGGTTCCAAGATTTTCAATGCCTCCAATATCTTCAATCCACTATAATAAGGCATCAATACCATAGAGAAATCAATGCTCTCATCTCCAGGCATAATTTTAAATATGAAATTACAACTTTTCCTTGAGCAAAAGAAGTAATGAACAGAATAAATAGTATGACAACTTTTTTCTTTTTCTTTGGGCGTGGGGGTGCATGTGGAGGCCTAGAGGTCTAAGAATGCAGTAAAGAAATGATACAGTGCTCTGCAACAAGCAAAGGGTCAACCTCTTGAGGGAATAGACAAGAAATGATTGATATAAGATGACTTGCCTCCGTGCTTCGCCAGGTAATCAGCATAAAAGTTGCGTTTATGCAGGGTGTGAGCAATTAGACAATCTCATTCACAATTGATTAAAGCACTACGGTCCATCAAAGGGACAAGTTTCACATAAACACCCTTCAATAACTACCAATGCACAAAGAACCAGTCCCAAGCAAGAGTAGCCCAACCGAGATTGCCAACAACTTCACCACCAAATAGAAATACCATCCAAGATGATGCGAAGATTCCAAAATACGATGGTCTGAACTATTATCTCTGATGAATCCCAGAACCCCTTGGACCTGGGTTTCCCACCATGCATCCATCTATATCTACACAAACAACTAAGGTAAACAACTAGCCTTGGATTACCAATCCTCCTCTCATTTTCTCTTTGTGCTAGGTTCCACATCCACTGTGCTTATCTCTTCTTCTCATTTCTCATTCTCCCTCCCCCCGGTAAAATCTTTCTTTATCCTACTATCGTCCCTTCCTGTGTTGTAATTTAACCAGCCCCACATGAACTAACTCTCTCTCTCTTTTTCTCTCTCAACTTCTACTTAGAAATAATTTCTCCACTCAATTTTTTTTCCTGCCAGATAGATTTTGTATACAGACTCTCAAACCAAATCCTAAAAAGAGATTCAATATTAGAAAACTATATTCACAAGCAGGGCACACATAATGGCTTCTTTGTTCTCTCCACTCCTAATTAGAGCAAACATAATATTATTTAACAAAAGAGCAACAAGAAGTACAATATGGCTAACTACAATATACATCTGTACTTGAATGTATTGTACAACCAGAAAAAATCGAAATTTCTATAATCAATTTAAGAATTAAATTAAATCAAAAAACCTATATTACAATTAGTGATATGATTGCATGCAAATTGAACTGTGAAAGTATATTGAATAATTACAACCTAACTTACAATGGTAAAATAAGTTCAAATATGAGATAAAAACAGTAATAGTAATCATAGACAAAAAAAAAAATCAGAAGAAATGATTTATGATCATAATGGATTTGGTAAAAGTAGTATTAAAATGTGGATCTAATATCGGTACACATTAACTATATTCTGTCAATTATAATGAGTTGAAGCATAAAGATTAAAAATATGAAAAGTTTTACATTTGACGTCACAATGTGGGGGGGGGGGGAAGGTTTCAAAGAGAATACACTTATCTAAAATTAAATTTCCTAGATTGTTATTCTGCAAGATTATTGATACATTTATAATGACTATTAGCAAATACTAAAAATTATTTGCAGTGAAACATAAAATTTGTATTATTTTTGGAACATATACTACTTTTTTCACATCCCGCAACAACACTTGGACAAGTAACCTAGTACAGCCATTTGGAGGAAAAACCCAACAAATCCCACAGGGAGCAGCTGGGCCAATAAAGGTGCAATCGATTAGAGATCTGGACATATCACTAGAAAAGCATACCATGCAAACTCTTTATCTATGTAAAATCTATCACTGCACATTTCTCATGTGATTATGTTAATTTCCACATATCCAGTTTTCACTGTTTTTCATGAGGATTTGTGACCCGAAGAAAAACCTTCACCCCTTTGGACTCCATATCTCTTTTCACTCTTTACATGCAGGAACCTGATATCTATATTTAAATGTTCTGTTCCAAATTCAACACAAACAACATCCTGTATGAGAATTTTCATGTGGGTCCAGAGCATGCATATTTTACTTTCATCATTGTCCTAGTTCCAAACTTGCTACTTTACCAATAGAAGCAACTTTCTAGGTGCCCTGGTAAATCACTCTTCAAATTACAAAATGGATCATCACCACACATTATAAAATATCTTCCTTTATTTCACCGCATTTCTAAAGCATTTCTACTTCTGGTAAAAGTTTGCCGTAGATATTTGGTTCAGTATCAATCACAGAATCATCTTACTATTGCATTCATACTTCTCAATAAATTACTTCAAAAACAGCAATAGGATCTAGTCATGCCCTGCTTCATAAGAGGGAAGTAGACTACATGAAACCACACCATAGTTCCTGGTGAAAGTTGGTTAGCATGGCCTTTCGTGATCTTCAAAAGTAGAATCACGTTATGTAGACTAATCAGGACTAAAAGTTTTATCAGACTACACATCTACCAGCGTGCCTTTTGATTGCCATTGGTAGTCAATCAAGAGGCTCTAGTGATCCCTTCTATGTCATTATTTCTCCCATAACATGCTTCTTTTTATTCCTTTTTTTTTTGGGGGGGGCGGGGACATCTCAAACAACAGACAGGTAGTTCATCTACAACATAAAGACTGTGATGCAACTCAGCCAGGCAAACTAAAAATGTACACAGCTTTCATGCCTTTTGATTGCCATTGGCAGTCAATCAAGAGGTCTAGTTATCCCTTCTAAGTCAGAATTTCTCCCATAACATGCTTCTTTTTACTCTATTTTATTTTGTTGGAAACATCTCAAACAACAAGCAGATAGTTCATCTACAACATAAAGACTGTGATGCAACTCAACCATGCAAACTAAAGAACACAGCTTTCATGCCTTTTGATTGCCATTGGTACTCAATCAAGAGGCTCTAGTGATCCCTTCTAAGTCATAATTTCTCCCATAACATGCTTCTTTTTACTCAATTTTATTTTTTATTTTTTGGAAACATCTCAAACAACAAACAGGCAGTTCATCTACAACATAAAAACTATGATGCAACTCAACCGTGCAAAGTAAAAGTACACAGCCTTCATGTATTTCTATATTGAATAATAAGCAGAAAGAGATACCCCAGAGAAATCACATTGTTACCTACCTTTGAGATTGATCGATCATATGTTCGAGACCTAAGTGCCCCATAAAAATCCAAGGCTGCTCAACCACAAAAAAAAGGATGATAAGTCCTGTATTGCAGGGTTTTGACTCATTTCATTGAAAGGGAAGAGAACTGGAAAACAGCTACATGCACAAAGTGAATGACTCCACAAAATTAACAAATGCAACTCAGGAAACTATCATTAAAACTTGTCCAGGGTTTCTCCACCCCTCACATATCCTCCAATTATGATAGGTCCAACAAGCTATTACATTGCCGGTATATCCCAAAAGAATGAGGGTGAATCTTGGTGCAATGGTTGAGTTGCTCCTTTGATGACCTCGAGGTAACGGATTGGACACATGGAAATAGCCTCTTTGCAAAAAGAAATGCAAGGGGAATGCTGCGTACATATACATCCACCCTCCCCCTACCACTGCACTAAACCGGGGAGCACTTGTGCATGGGGTGAGCCATTTTTTTTTATGATAGGTCCAACAAAGGAAACACAAAATGATCAAGCTATTACAAGAGTTGCAGTGAAGGAAACACAAAATGAGCTGCCATTAAGATATTATTTTTCCAGAAAAATAATGTAAATTCGAACTCATTACACTAACACAAACAAAAAGTCCTTTCATAATTTTGTTCTGATTGTTTGCCACTTTTGATATACCATGTGAAAGTCCCAGTTGTTTCAAAAGTTTAAACTAATAGAAAAAGTCATGTTCATTTCTTTTATACTTTACCACTAGCATTCGCGTCTGAGCTTGTGATGATTTATTGGAGAGTCCCAAGCATTGATTTCATAGCTCATATTGTTGATCTATCCTAATTCGTATTAATTTCTTTTTATCCCTCAAATTGTAAGTACCACAGCTTAACATTTTTTTACACGCTGAAAAACGGATTCTATAGAATATATATTTTAATAAATATGATAGCAATATTAAAATAAGTACGATTTTCATTAATATGGAACTAAGCTAAGCAGCAACTCTATAGTATAATCACTCTTTTTTTTCCCCTATCCAACAAGTCCTTTTTAATTTCATTTTTTAAATTTCCTTCACACAATTATACTATTCTAAAAGAGTCTATTTGAAATTGTTAGTATATAATGCTATGTAAACTATAGTATTAAAGATTCATAAACATAGTAATGTTTTATTATTGTTAAAATATGAAAAAATAGGTTGTCATTATCAACCCAAAAGAAGAAAAGTCGCAAAAAGAGGTTAATGTAATAGTATAAAGTCTAAAAGCTACAGTACAGTAGAATATACATGGTGTATGATAAATTCGCATTGTATCTTAAAATATGTATTGCTTGTTGTAACATAAGAGCTGTAGATGATACAGAGTGGCAAAAGTATTTCTATTTAGATAGGTATCCTGTAAGTTTACAACAATTATAAAGAACCATAGTACAATTTAAACACAAATATTTTGACCTAAACAAAAACATTAAAAAAAATGAACTATGAACAATTGCTTTAAATGTTCAACTTTTGCAGGGATATTTATTCATGATTAGGAAAAACTATATCTCTGATATCTAAGCTATGACTTCATACACAAATAAGTATCTAAACTAAAAGGTGCCACAAAATTTATTAACTTTCAAAATGCACTTACACTACCTATCATTAATGTCAGTACAATTGATTGACAGTCAACAACCTTGATTGCAGACATCACATGTTGTGAGCTTTGTTGGTACTTAACAAATAATAAAAAATAAAATAAAATTACCATTTAAAAAATTTAAATGAAAGAAAATGGTAAAAATAAAATAAAATAATTTGGAAAATTAAAATCAAATTGGATGCTGATTCCTGATTTATTTCCAGCCACTTTACATCCCTTCTTTGGGAAAATTTGTTGAACCACCAGCAGCCATCTTTGGGATCTCTTTAATCAAGGTGTATGGAATTGTAATCTGTCTCAGTTATTTATTATTCATAGTCTCATTTTGGTTTTCCCGTCTATGTTTTTCCCACTTGACATTTACACCAAGATTGACATGGCAATGAAGTAAGTAAAACTGTGGAACACATGAAAGGGATGTTTCCTGGAGGCAATTCACTGCAGATAAGACCATTTTCATGGGACATGGAAAGTTTGAAAGATATTGGGGATACTCTGCACCATCAGCTATACCAGGATTGTATATATTACCCACATGATGAGCCTGAGGTTTCTACTACTAAATCAGTAAAGTATTGGAAGATGAGTGTATGAAGATGGCTCTTGACTCTCATGTATGATTGGCTACTCCCATCTTGGCTTAGCAAACAAAAAACTAAAGGGCTTTTTCCACTGATTTATAAAATAAAATAAAATAAAACAAAAACAAAAAGGAAACGGAAATGGAAAGTGAATGCACTTAGCAAAGATCTAAATCTTGGGATTGAAATCAACTTGGGCAAAGTGATTGAGGGCAGTGGAGCAAGCATTGCATAGAAAAGGTCCGCAAAACAAGTTTGGGAATGTCAATGTGACGATGAATCAGAGGGATGGGAATTGATGCTGCAATTGGGATCAAGCACTTGCTCATTTCCACTTTGATACGAGGCTACCCATTCCTATCATTGCATTCCAATGGTTCTTCTAGATGCTACCTCACAAGAATTTAAGGTTTTTGGTTTGGTTAATTATAGAGAGAGAGAGAGAGAGAGAAGGGATCTCGCCAACAAATTTTGACCGGGAAAAAGAAGTCCACTACTGAAAAACAATAGTGTTAGGCGAGTTTTATTTTGAATACAATTTTCTTTTATTTTTATTTCAACTTCTTAAAAGACTTGATTTATTTTTCTATTGGTTTTGGAGGTAGGTTTGGTTCCACAGATAATGGGTCTACTGACTCGAACGGGTTGACTAGTTGTCTATCGATCTTGATGAATGAGAACCGCAAAAGACCGCCAGAGGGTGCTCTGGCGGGGAAGACTCCGACGGTTTAAGTCAAAGAGTAGTTTTCAAGTAAAGAGAAAACAGAGCGAAAGAGAGCTCTATATGCCTTTGTGTCCTATGTGTAAGTTCAGAGAGCAAGAGAACTTACCTGGCCGATAGGACTAATGATGTATATATAGTCTGCCTATATGAGTCTCGTATACCTCCAGGGCACTAAAACCCTAGTTTTATTATGGAGGCATCCCGAGATTCACAGGTTTCAATCGAAATCTTAAATGATTCAGAGTCTTACCAGTTAGAGGAAGCATTACTTTGCAAAGGAATCACTTTCCTTATCGAGGAGGATTCAGATATTTCCTTGTTATGAGATGCCACTCCCGCACTTTACGGAAAGACGAATATTACTCCAAGTTGACCGAACATTGAATACCAAGAAAGTTCGAAAGTTGATCATGCAACTAGCGAGAAGGGTTGTGTCGTTAGGCACCGAGGGGAGGGGGCACGTCCCGTGTAAACAACGTGCTTTGGCAGGTTGTAGTATGTTTTGTTTGTAGGGCCTTGGGCCCATGTCGTGCGCCAATGGGCTTTTGGACTATGTAACATCAATTGGTTTTCTTATTGTAAATCAAGTATATAATAAGCTATATCAGCATTGATCAATAGGATTTTGAAGAAAATGCCACATCATACCTGTCAAGTTCCACAGGCCATTTCAAGCATGTGCATTTTAAAAGTTCATACACTTATATGTAACATTTTCTAATTTAAATATTAATTTGAGCAAAACTAATGCTATAGATATTGGACATGTAATTTTGCATTATGCCTAAATATTTGAAAGGACAGCCTAGAAAGAAAACTATCTAAGAGGGATTCGTGGTGGAATTGGGGCTGAAAACTAGAGTTTAGGTGAAAAGAATTAGGGTTTACTGCAGAAAATCAGCAATTAAATTGAAAGAAAGAAAGCAATAGATGAGGAGAAAGAGGATAGACTTACTACTATCACACTAGAAGATCTTTAGACATCACACCTATGACAAGAAAGCATCACACCTTCTAGGGCTCAAGAGAACTCAGTATAAATTAAGAATCTTATTCTTTATTTTCATAATAAGTTTACAAGTTTTTAAAAATAGAATTACCCTAAAAAATTAGAAACTATTACAAAAACAAAAATTTTTAAATTTTTAAATATTTCTAATAATGACCCTACAATAATGACTAAATAAAAATAACTTGCTAAATAACTAAATTCAAAAGAAAATAGAAACTAATTTAAGTAATAAAATTCTAAAACTAAAATATTTTGCAACTTTCTAAAAAATAAAGATTTCTAAAAGACCAATAAAATAAAATTCTGCAACTCTAAAGTAAAATAAAGACTCGATGTGATTTAGTTAACCTTCCAACTAACCTTCTAATCATCCCAAACTAAAACTTGTACATTAGATCCACTCTTGGTAGGCTTTCCAGCAAACTTTGAGATTTGTTGAACTTTTACCATCATTTCTCCCAGGCTTGGAAAGACTCTCAAGTTAAAAGCATGAAAAGCAAAAAAAAGTTCAGTATAAATCTCGAAAACTGTTGCAAAGTTTGAAAGTGAACTTCTAAAATTTCCCAACTTCAGCTGAACCTGTCCAAAAGCCGATACAAATTTATGAAGCTTATTGCTTTCCTTAACAGATGCCGTGTAGTACATTCCATCTTTCCCATAATACCCCTTGCTTAGGTAAGAGCGTGCCAAATCATAGTATGAACGTGACTTTGTTGGTCCATGATTGGTTACGGCAAGTGCAGTCTCAGTCAGCTGCTCAACTAAGAAGTGCTGACTAGGGAAAAAGAAGAGATTTTCCAGATGATTCAAGGGCATAGAATAGGGATCTTTGCATCTTCTCATTCCATTTCTAATATCAGCAGCTTCATTCATTTGCAAATCCACAATTGCAAGTGCAACAAGGGCTTCAACATTTTCTGGATCCAACTATATAACACATTGAAATGCCTGTCAAATTTTCTGCAAATTACCTAATTTGTAGTGACAAAGACCTATATCAAGTCTGACAGCTCCAGGGCAATTAGGATAGATTTGCAAGCTCTTACAAGGCTCCAATGAATCTGAATAATGTCCCCAATTAAACTGAACACATGCCTGGCCAAGGAGGGAAGGAACGTTACCCACCACAGTTTTAAATGGACTACGTCCCGTGTTTCAATTGACTGAACTGTTATAAACAAATTAAGCCATGGGAAGAACTAAATCCCAGTTATATGCTGCATTAATGAATCGTATAATGGCAGAAATTCCAGTATTGAAACGTGTTCCTTCAATTTCCACTGTAACCTTATCGTGTTCGATGGTAGGTTCAGAATTGACGGCTACTGTTCCCTCTCAAAACGTACCATTAGAAGAAGGTGAACCAATAATCAGCCTCCATCTTCTTGCCAAAAATCGATGGACCCCTTCAATGCCACTGGTATTCCGTGTTTTTGAGTCCCTAAAAAGTCCCATGAACATCTCAGCTTCATCATCTGCATCTGGCTCCAACAAAGTTATCCACAACTTGAACCCAGGAGAAATTTTTCTGATCCAAGCATAGATCCTTGGCATTGCATCCACAGTCTCATAAACAGCCCATATCTGCCCAACGGCAAAACACCCTTTTGTTCTATCCTCGTCGGAGTGATTCAAATCTGGATCATGATATTCATAGAACTCTAGATCTGGAAACATTTTGTGACTCAGATTTAATGAAGAGCCCTTCGTAGCTTCAGAAGCTATCTCGCAGTCTTCTGCTGCCGCAGCCTTGCCTTTCATCTTCTAGTTTTCATCTTTACCATTAGGTAGTTGTCCTTGAAAAGAGCCACTCTTCTTGCTCACTTCTTTCTGATCTTTCAAGTCCATGGTCAAGCCAACTGGGTTCTCAGATTTGGGTGGCTGTACCTCCTTCAAAGAAGTATCCCTGCTCATCTCTTTTGATGCAGAAGACAATAAAATACCTTATGCTTCTTTCAGAAGACTTTTACCATGATCTTCATCTGTTTCTTTATAAGAAATATTCTGTTTAGTCCGAGACGATCTTCAGAGGGAATGATCCCCAGAGTTACTGGAATACCCCTCTGCAGTATGATCACCATTATCAGGAATATCATCCACCTCATCATCCGCAAGATCATCAGCAATATGGGTCCCATAGTCAACTGAGTCCTCTTCAAGATCATCTTCTGTTTGTTCTCCTCTATAGGTTCCTTGCCAATATGTTGATTATTCGTCCTTAGGCATTGAAAACCCCGATTAGTCCTAATGCTCAGACCTTGTTGAGGAGCCGGATTATGCCCAACATTAGTTGAATTCTTGCCTACAGCAAGTTGGGCCAGTTGTTTTAATATTTCTGAGAACTTTGCATTTGTATCGAGCTTTAGGGCGTGCAACCTCTTGCTCAATTGCTTCATATTTGACTTCACACCCTCTTGGCCTTGGTGAAAATGTTCCAATTTAGAATTCAATTCAGTGTTTGTCACCATTGTTATGATAACAAGCTTGCTGGATTTTTGCTCTGATACCAACTAACAGACAGCCTAGGAAGAAAGCTGACTATGAGGGATTCATGGTGGAAGTGGGGCTAAAAACTAAGGTTTAGATTTAGGTGTAAGGAATTAGGGTTTGCTGCAGAAAATCAGCAATTAAATTGAAAGAAAGAAAGCAATAGATAAGGAAAAAGTGGATGCGTTTACTAACATCACACCTAGGGCAAGAAAGCATCACATTTTCTAGGGTTTGAGATTACTCCAAAGTATATATTCAGATCCTTCTTCTTCATTCTCATAATAAGGTGACAAGACTTTAAGTAGAGAATTACCCTAGAAAAATGGAAACTATTACTGAAACAAAATTTAGAAACTTCTAAATATTTCTAATAATGACCCTACAATGACTAAATAAAAATAATTCACTAAATAACTAGAATCAAAAGAAAATAGAAACTAAATTAAGTAATAAACATTTAAAACTAAAAGATCTTGCAAATTTCTCAAAAATAAAGACTTCTAATAGACCCTTAAAATAAAATTCAGCAACTCTCTAAGATAAAATAAAAAATCAATATGATTTGATTAAACTTCCAACTAACCTTCTTATCATCCCAAACTAAAACCTGATCAAATCCACTCTTAGTAGGCTTTCTAGCAAGCTTTGAAGGTTGTTGAACGTTTTCCATCAATATCATAACAACATATATATATATAAATTGAAAGTATTTGCTCAGGTGAGTCACCAACAATTGGGCTGAAAGATCTTTTGAACCCACAATATGCTTCCCTTTGCTCTATTACAAAAATGTTCATCAAAAGGTTTTGGAGCATGACAATCAAGGTTCTTACTCAAAGGCAGCCAGTTTCCCACCCCCCCCCAAAAAAAAGGGAGGCAAAATCATCTGCACTCTCCATACCTCTGATGCTCACTCACTCTAATAAAAAATCAACTTAAAAGTCAGTCATAGCTTTAAAGCACCCAAAAGAGGAAAAGAAAAGGACTGGTAGTATATTCACTACAAACAACATCACATTTGGAAAAGGAAGTTGAGATGCCATCCCATCTCCTCCATTCTTCCACCTTAAAAATCACCCATACAAGAACACCCATCATCAAACCCCCCCTCCCGGGGGGGCAGGGATAAACAAACACTCTGGCAGCCAACTAAATAAAGCTCAATTGAACCATCATCAATTTCCTAAAGATCAGTTTGCAACTTCAATTGCAACAGCTAGCATATATAGGGATCACCTTGTCTCAACCTTTTAAAACCACACCCATACAAAATTAATAATAATAATAATAACTAAAAAAAAAAAGGAACCACACTTTCACAATAAAACAGAGTCAACCTTTTAATGCCTCACCAAAGCCATATCCTTTAAGAAAATGCAAGAAGAGAAAAAAAATACATGGTTGCAAATTTTCTGTAGAAACATCATTTTACAAGATGCTATCAATTCTGCATGTACAAGCAAACTGCATATGGGTGCCAAACATGGATCAAAATAGTTCCATGAATTCACAAGAAAATTAGCTAAGATATGCCAAAATCCAAGTTCACAGAAACTAATACTGAAGGCGAAAAATAAAAAATAAAACCCTAGCAGCATGGAAAATAGTGAAGTACCTTGGTTGGGAAATGTGTTCACAATGCTTATAACCTCATCTCGAGATATGCCATCCTTCTCATACATTCTGTGAACAATATTTACAATATCTTCATGGTTGGGTTGCCTGTTCACACAATGCGAAACAGACATCAAAGCATTTGTCAAATTTCTATGTGTCTACAAACCAGCCTTAATGAACAACACCAAGTCCATGAAAATATGTTAAAGATGACTTGAGACATACGCAAGGGAGGCAACATCACAGTGGGTAAACTACAATGGAATCTAAAAACTTTAGAGGTAAGGCTAGTCCATGGGAAATATGTTAGGCAACCCCTTGTGGGTAGAAACATTTATTAGGTGCTTAGTCACAAGAAGTCTTCATCTAAAAATTTAAGCATGAGATTGAGATCGACAAACAGAATGAAGGATTTACACAAAAGAAAGCAGCAAACTTGGCAATCTAGAAGCATCAGAATGAATTTGAAATAGTTTGGGAGAGGGGTAAAGAGTGTCGGATGTTAAGAGGAGTAATTCTTTACTATATGTACTTTCCTTGTTCTGAAATAGGAATAGAATTATCGGTATTAACTAGTTCAGCCATTAAAAATCCTTGAGGTGTTATCAACAGGTTCTGAAATCAAATCCCACAGGTACCACAACCAGGGGTTGGGGAGGTTATCATTAGGGGGGCAATCAGTGTGGTTGGTGAGGTTCAATAACCTTTGGGGTGTAAAACAAAATAAAAATGCACATAGAACTGTACATCCTTTGCTATTTGAAGCACCAGAAATTTGTTTGCAACACGACCGTAGTATGATAAACTACTTGAAGAAATATACCATGTACAGGCTTTACATTAAACAAAAGAAAGAAAAAATAATTAAAGAAAAGCTTAGCATGGGGAACCTTGATGAGGATATTATGACATGAAGAGCTGCTCTGACATGAAGAGCTTCTCTGCCACAATATCATTCCAAAAATTTCTTTAAGAATACACCATTTTCTCTGTGCTAACAGGCTAGATAGAAGAATATGTTAATTTTAAGCAACAATTATAGGCTGGATATGAACAAATTGTTCCATATGTCAATATAATATCACCCATTTAACCCAATTCAGGAATAAAAGTTTTTATAAATTCTGCAGAAGTTCACTGTTGGACTAGTAAGGGATATAAAAAGCTTGGATCATCGTGGGTAGACACCAGTAATGATGCCAACAACTACAGTATTATGTGCAAGTGCAGGGAAGCAATCATAGAGGCAATTGGTAAAACTGATCGATGGACTTAAAACAACATGAGCCAATAGAAGAACTGCTGAAAGATTGTGAATCAATAGGGGTAACATCATTGCGGAATTCCATTAATGGCTGGAAAAATGTGTAAAACCAAGGCTTGAACTTGATTACATGGTGCTGTGAAAGGCACAATGAAACAAAGTAAGGTAGAAAACAATCATGACCGAGGAAAGCAGAACTTTTATTCTTATCATGAACCAAAACTAGAAAAATTAGGTCAAAAAAGCATACAAAATTCAAGTTTGAATTGTCTCATAAATGAGAATTTAATGAGCTAATGCACCATCAGCTACCAATAGATGCATCATCATGGCCCCTTTTACTTACATTTAAGAGGGAGTGACAATCAGAAAATAGCAAGAGCATAGAGATTTAGTAAGATTAATTGGAATAATAGAGTCATAGAGATTTAGTAAGATTACTTGGAATAATAGAGTCATCATGTTGGAGAAGTTAGAGATCAAAATCCAACGTCAGGTAGATTGTCCCACAAGCACAGCAATTTTTCATTTTTTGTCTTAAACAAAATTGGTATACATCTCGTGGCATATAAAATAACAAAAGAACCAAAAATGACTTTCATATTTTTGGGTTTTGTTCCAACCCAAGTATATAAATGGAAAGTTAATTTCGTGAGGACAAAAATAGAATGAAGAAAAGAAATAAAAAGTGGTCAGTGTGGCCAAATTGCATTAGGTCAAAAGCAATGAAAGGAGAAAATAGCAAGAGGAAAGAATGCAATTTTTGCGTGAAAATTGGAAAGGGTATTTGAATGATGAGTAAATATGTTATCTCAATAAATGAAAAAAGTTGTTTAATATTAGAGGGCAGATCATTGAAGTTCACCGATGTGGTCCATAGCCCAATAGGAGATAAAACAAGGAGAGAATGTGATGCCCAGGATGACTAAGGATGGACAATTTAAATGGAATTTTACATCACATGTGAAGATTAGGAGTAGCAATTCATAATCACCCGTGGGTTAGAGCGTTATCAACGAATTCCATTGATATGTTGTGGTCCTAGTGGGTAGCTATGCGAGAGCATAATTGGATTATGGGGATGGTTAGATTGAGAAAATGATTGATTGCTCATGATTCAATAGCATGAAATGGTAATGATAATGGATAGTGACAGTTAAAGGCATGTTGGACAAACCGCATAAACTATTGTGTGTTCTATGTTTTCCTAGTTTCCATTGCACATGCATGTCAATTATGATGAAACAATTTTCCCTAATATAGATATTCAGTAACAAGTTTCTTTTGATTTGTGTCCTTTCACTCATTATGAGAAGTGTTAACAAGATATTTTAAAACAACAAAAATAACAAGAATAGTTAACAATGTGAAACATATGTAGCAGGTGACATAAGTATCAGAACTCTGCTGCATGCTTGTGTATAGGAGTCGATGTTGTTGCAGGTGTGCATGTTTGGAAGATAAATTACTTATCATTACATTTTATGCCAAAAAAAAAAGAATAATCATAATAGTCAAACAAAAAAAATTAGATAAATCTTTTATTAATAGCAGTAGGTAATGCTTTTAATTTGATTAAATGATACACATGCATAGATAAAACAATAATAACAAACTGAGCCTTAATCCCAAATTTTGAAATCAGTCATTTGAGAGATCAATATTGAAATGCTGAAATTTTTGTTGATGGTAACAACTATCAAATAGGTATTACTGGTCATCTAGAAGAGCAACAGCATGAAGCCTTGACAAAGGCAACATGCAATACCATTGAGAACTTGATATGACATATGGTAAAAGCATATTCACCACAGAATAAGTACAAAGCAAGGATAAAAAGAAGTGTGAAAGCTAATTTAAATGATTATAAATTTATAATTCCAGCAACAGGTCTGTGATAACAAGAAAATGAACACATGTGATGACAACATGGTGATTGATATCAACTTAAAATCATGATCCATGACTTTGAACTTAACAGCAAATCAGGAAACAAATATATATATTTTGGTCAGCCAGCAGCATGCTCCAAGCCATCTCTTCATCATTGAAAAAGTAATTTATAAATCAACGAAAATAGAATGTAAAAAGAAAAGGCAGAAGAAAGCCCAAAATAAAAATTCATATACCAGTAAAATTTATCCATTCTTCCATCACGTATCAGTGGTGCATAGATTGTTGAAAAATCATTCCCCGTAACAATAATAGGAACTCTGTTTGTAGTATCTGATTCTCGCCAGTCCTGTCCAATACTAACTCTTGTTGGATTATCAGACAAATTCATTAGAGTCCCAACGACAATCTGATTGTTTACTGTCATTTGAGTATTTCCTGGCAGAGCAGCAAAAAATATCCCATTAAAATAAGCAATAAAGAAGTGACATTTAGATGCAGCAGGTGGGAAATGACTAGTCCAAAAACTGACCATGGCTTACCAAATCTTCCAAGCCCCGCATCAATATCATTTATCATCAAACAACTCATCTTCCCCTGGGTCAGGAAAGAAGAGTTTTTGAAAAAATCAAAACCATTTAAAACAAAACCCATTAATTTAATAATTCAACCAACCAAGATCCAATGCAACACATCCATAAGGTCATGATCAGTAAGAAATGTAATATGGAACACTTCCAAGACACTGTATGCTATAAACAGCTAATACCCTTTACATGAATGTTGCACCAGACTGAGAACTTCCGACAAAGACCTTGGATGTTCAAGAATGAGCTTTTAGGCAAAATATGTCAAAATTGTCAAAAGCTTAGTTGATGTGTTTTAGTACCATAAAACAAAATGTTTAAATATTTGGAATGCATGCAACCCTGTTGTGGTGTATCCTTAATTAGTTTTGTCCACGCCATCTCAGATCTCCTGTCCATGTCCATGCTTTACTATTTTCAAGCATTTATAGCTATAAGCCATCATAAAACCCAATAAAAGTATTCAAAATGGGAGCAAGGATGGAACAATGGACTAAATCTGAATAACTAATACCAAGTGGAATCTAAAGGACACATTTACTACACAAACCACAATAAATCATGGACATACGTATAAATATTGAAAATAGTCAAGCTTCTAACTTTGTTCTGAATAACTTGAGAGGCCGTTCTATACCGCTCACGTATCAATTTTCCAGGTTCTCCTATCAA
Source organism: Dillenia suffruticosa (assembly GCA_033439265.1). Lineage (NCBI taxonomy): Eukaryota > Viridiplantae > Streptophyta > Magnoliopsida > Dilleniales > Dilleniaceae > Dillenia > Dillenia suffruticosa. The sequence continues at coordinate 8,536,780 of JAVTVX010000018.1, read as the reverse complement.
AGGAAATAAACCACATTAATATTCCATGCAGTCAACATAAAGTATCAACAATAAGCAAATTCTTTTAGCGAGTGGGGCAGACAAACAATTATGTATATTACTTAAAAGGATATAACAATAACAAAAAACTGAACATTATGTATAATAAACAACCCTTGACACTCATATCCTCAACTAGTTCGAATTTTTCTACACCACTCATTCCTATCTAAAGTTATCTTCTCAAGTAAACTTTTGATATTCATATCTTTACGGATAACCCGCAACCAGATTTTCATTAGACTACCCCGATAGTTTCACTAATCTTCTACGTTTAATATCTCGTTTCTCCTAATTGGTGCGTCTTTGGATTTTATCGCACATGTCCAGACAATCTCAAACGATATTTTTTCATTTTATTCACAATTGATTTTACTCCCAACTTAATACGTATCAATTCATTTTTAATCGTATCTTTTTTAGTTTTACCATACATCCATTTGAGTATCCTCATTTCAGTTATAATAATTTTATGTTTTTATTGTTGTTTAATAGCCCAATACTCAACGACATACAACCTGCTTCAATTGCAATAGCATCGTGCAATCGCAAAGAACTCCAAATGCACTTCTCCATTTCATCCAACCCGCTTGGATCCGACGATTCATATCGTATAGTGCCATATTTAAAAGGACATAACCAACAAGAAAATGCTACAGCACTGAAAAATAATTGGTCCCTTGGAGAAAACAAAACAGCAAAGACAGATTGCCATAATAATCAGGGGGGAGAAAGAATCTAGTCATCAAATAACAAAAAAAAGGCTTTAATAAATCTCAGAATTCATAAATATGTAAGTCCTTCACTCATAAAATATTCATCCTCTACAGTTTATCCAACATCTCTGAGAGGCAACAATTGCTGCAAAACAAATGATGGACACAATGTTAACTCAACACAAATTAGAAACAATAGAATTTCAAGTGTCCTAGAAATAATATAAGGTAATACATGCCAACAAAAATAGTAGGTAGTATTTTATTGAACAATAAATAAAATTTTATCTTCACAAAAGGAGAGGCAGAAACCGTGCCTAGAAAATCAGCTATAACCAAGATCACTTAGACAAGCATGAAACCCTTCTCACCAGCTCTTTCTGATTCCAGTTCCCCAGCAGACATGATAATAGGTTCAACATCCAAGGCCTGAAAAATAAGTTCTGTCTGAAATGATTTTCCTTGCCCCTTCCCTCCCCAGATACCTGTAAGGCAATATATCATCATTACAGAATTTTCTTAAAAAATATGAGTATTTATTTAACCTAGAAACTGAACCAACAACTAGGAGGTAGGTCTTTCTCAAATACAATGAGGTGTAAGAATTGTGACCATTGAGAGATTAAGAGAAATAGCAGAAACATCACATGGTAAGAAACTCTATTTAAGGTCTTGATTCCGACAAGTGAGCAACGTATAGCAAGATTAAGAAGCACTTAACATTCAAACATGACTTAATTACAATTTTTTTAGTATGCAAGATTCACATGATGTGAGGAAGAGATACAGTACTACAAAAAGATTAAACAATGTACAACAGCAGAAGCTTGGAACTTTAGGATTGACAAAAAAACCAATAGTTGATCATATCATATGATTCAATATACTTACCAAGAATTAGAGGAACTTTGGTATCAAGAAGATGAGCGATGTAGTTCTTCACAATGTGGCAGACTGCACCACTAACAAAACAACCATGAGCCAGGATGTTTTTAAACACATTTTTTCTCAGCTATGTAAGAATTAGATAAGTAATCAGAACTTTAGGGTCAAAGTATTTCTTCCAGAATACGACCCCCGGGAGGGGGGCAGGCAGGCTTTAACGTTGTCAACTTCTGCCAATATAGATTTCGGAAAAGCAAAATAGCATTGATAATGGAAACAAACACAAAAATAAATTAATTTTAAGAAAATTAAGTTCCCCACCCTCCATTCATAACCCCCCATTACCAAACAATGAATAAAGAAATAAGAGGCCAGAAGAAAAACTGCACTAATAACAGCAATTTTTATCTCCAATATATTCACTTGCACAAAATAACACAGTAATAATCAGGAGACGATTGCATCTCTTATTTCTTTTCTTGATTTTCCCTTTCCATTTCCCTTTCCATATTTGCTCTTTCTACAGCAGATATCATAGCGCTGAATAGGGATTTGATGGACTGGGTCAACTTGCGTTGTGAAACGAGCCCTTAATTCCATACATTATAATTTCATGGACATAAAAATATTAGGTGAATTGACAAGAAAGATGATAAGCAAATTACACAATATAGGATAAGGCTTTTCATCCCACTCTCTTCAGTTAGTGAAGCAATTTCATCTGTTGTTCGAATCAATGGAGGCAAAAACAGAAAAGAAGTATAAACATATTCAGTTCTGAACCAACTTTGCATTGCTTCACCAAAATTCAGCACAATTTTTTCCGTTGCAGAGATTTGGAATGACTTACCAACTTTATCCTGTGAAAGAATAACAAAAAGGTAAATATATGATATCACTAGACGTCAAGATTGTGAAACTATGTTAGACATGGTTGTACCAGCAGAAAAAGAGCAGATAGACTAAGAAGTTAAAGATTTGACAGAGAAAATTAAACAAGGATCTTATCCAAACCTTTCTAGAAGATTGATATGATGCAGAAGTAGCACAATTATTTATATTGAGCAAAGGACCAAAGAATGCAACAGTTCTCAAGGGCAATGCCAATACTGCACATGTGGAAAATCTATAGGACACAGGGCTTCAGGAGAAAAGGTGGAATGCCAAAGTTGAACAGCAGCTACTCATGTGAACCTTAGAAGTCATATCTCAGGTATATCCCACTTCTAATCAGTTTATCTAATACGCAATTGGTAATGCAACTGTTTTATCTATTTCTAGGGGGATGTTTGGATGGGTAATGATACTTTGGAGTTCACTACTTATGATGGGGATAGTCTTCAACTCTCATATCTACCAAATAAGAGCTTGGAATGCTGACCCTACCAAATCCTACTCTTGTAGTTCGTTCTTTACTCATTCGACTTGGACTGGTGATAGTTCTAAATTCCCTTACATTGGCATAATTTGGAAAGTCCCCCATAAAGATAAAGCCTTCACCTGAGTGTCAATAGGCTAGGAAGCCTTACATACAAACAATAATGTACCAGCTACCGAGATTATATTTTCCAACATTGCAAGGTTTCTTGTTGTTTATGGAATAGTGTTTTTGAATTTCTTGATAAGATGGGGGTTTCCAAGATCTGTTGAAGACTTTTTTCCCTTAACACTTCAAAATTAGTGGTTTAAATGAGGATGTAAAAGCTCTTTGGCATCGCACCATGATTGCAAGAATTTGAGGCATTTGGTTTGAGGAGGGGGAAAAGCAAGGATTATTAAGGATCAATCCCCCCTCCCCCAATTCACTTGTTGTATTTCTTTTGTTATAGTTGGTTTTCTTCAGAGGATACCTTATCCTCTTGCTATTCTTTGCAATTAATTCTTCATTTCCATCCAATCATAGCCATAATATCAAGGCTAGAAAGGATAGAGGTCTTTGTAAAATGAAAAAGAAGCAAGTATCAGAGTTGTCATCAAGCAAGAAAACACAGTTATAGGGGTTGTTCGGTAGAAGTGAGAAGTGTGCATTATAAGGATTAGATTTTCCTCTCTCTGTCCCCATGGTATCCCTCTTATCTCACTATCTCCACCATGCAACTTAGAAAACGGAATGAGAAATAGGAAAGGAAACAATATCATTTGGCGCAGATAACATTCTCCAAATGTCAGCAGCACCATGCCTCCTCAGGGCTTCTAGACTTGTTTTTTTAGAGAGAAATTAAATTGGTTCAAAATAAGTTGTGCAATTTTGGACATTTAATTGTTTTAAAGATTTGTGTTTTACACAGAGGAAATCTGATTAAATATAGAAGAATGAAACCACTGGGAGACAGAAATCATTCATCATAGATGTAAATATACAAGAAATCTGATTAAGATAACAGTGAGAGTAACATTATTAAAAAAAATAAAAAAAAAATAAACCTAGAATCGAACAGTTGATTTGACAACGCAAAGGCGAGAGGAGAGGAGAAGCAAAGGACAAACCATGAAAAGGGGGGCAATGTAATAATCGCCTTGAAGATACTCAAACGACCTCGTTACCTTCTGCCGATAGTCAAACACAATATCAGCTGCAAAACCCTAAAAAAAATCAATTAATAAGCCAAACCAAGCAAACAAAGGAACGCTGAGAGAGAGAGAGGGAAAGAGAGAATAATACAGTCTTTGCCGAGGAAATTGCCGGCGAAGAGATCATCGATGACGCCGGTTTTGGCACCAACGGCGATGTTCATGTTATCAGCTTCTTTGCCGAGTCTGTACAGATAATCCCTTCCTAATGCATCTTTGGCTTTCCAGGATGACTGTTCCGACAGCCTCTTATTCTTCTTCCTCACCGTTGTGTCCTGGCCGTCGGAGGAGGGAGTATGAGGTGGTTCAGACGGAGATGCGTTTATTGAACGGATCGAGAGAAAAGAGAATCGTTTTTCTTGTGTTTTATGGGGTGATGAGCAAGGATGACGAAGAAGAAAGGAGCACCCGCTCAAGTTGCTGAGAGCCATTTCTCTCACTGCCACCCCACCGCTCTCTCCTTATCATGCGTTTCTGGCTGTTATTGGATTTGTTATGCAAATAGCTAACCGTTAACTAACTAATTTATTTTTGTTGATTAATCTCTTCAAGCTAACCCTCAAGCCTATTAAAAAATCGAGTTTTTTTTCATATCTATTTTTTCATTCAAAAAACTTAAATTTTAAAATCTAATTAAAATAATTTAGTATCGAACGCGTGATACTCTACCCTCTTCTCCACTACACACCCAACTTGCTTCCCTATATTTTGAAATTATTAGCCCAACTAATAGATTCAAATTTTGACATTAAAAACTAAGTATACGTGTATGTATATTATGTTGAAGTCAAACTTAAACTTATTTTCATATAACAATTTAATCCACTTATTAACACTACTAGGAGGGTTTCGGTTGCACAAGGTGTGACTTTGGCCCAGATTTATTTTTATTATATGTGTTATAATTATTGAAAAAAATTGTGAAAGATAAAAAAAAGAAGTAAAAAATAAAAAAAAAGAAACAAAACAATGAATTAAAAAAAGGAAATAGTAAGAAATCGATAACAGTAGAACGTAAAAAAAAAAAAAAAAAAAAAAAAAAAAAAAAAAAAAGTGGATGAAATGTGAAAAAAAAGTAAAAAAAGAAGAAGAAGAGTAAGTGGGTGAAAAATAGTAGTAAAAAAAATAATAGTAGCAAAACGATAACAACAGAACAAAAAAATGAGTAAAAAAAAAAGAAGAGTAAAGGGTGAAAAAAAAGAAGTAAAAAGAAAAGGAAGAAGAATAAATCCAAAAAAAAGTAAAAAAAAAATGGTAAACAAAAAAAAAGGATAAATGGGTGAGAAAAAAAAGTAAAAAAAAAAAAGAAAGAAAGAAGAAGCCAAAAAAAAAAAGAACAGTTGGCATATAATAATAGTATAAGAAAAGGAAGTATAAAAAAAATCCTCCAAAAAAATGAACAGTAACCTACTATTCCAATCCTAGGTGGCACGTTCTCCCACTCCTCCTTCCCTGGTTGTTTCTTTCTATTATAGTAAAATATCACTAAATACTACCTTTTATCATATGAGAATAAAAATAGTTGTCCTATACCATGGTTTTAAATTTATAATTTCAATTAATCATTTCACTTTTTATTATTTTTTTTCTCTTAAAATTGACACCTTCATCCTTGATATATATGATATATATACATATAGAGAGATATATTACTCATATTCACTTAGATTTTAACTCAATTTTGCAAAATTCTCGATCATTTGGCTTAATTTTCTAGTGCTAGATTTCTACAAATCAAAAGGAGCTTAAGAGTGCAATTGAAGGGAATCAAAGATAAAAGATAAAGCAATTCAAAACCAAATGAAAGAAGCAAGGATGGACAAGGAAACACTTGTGTTGAGCATAGCACACTGGGGTTGTAGCTACGTCATATATCACGCATATGCCACACGAGCATGCACTCTATTCTTCTCAATCTCCTTGTATATCTTCGCTATTAGGAGTATCTTAATAACATCATTAAGACAAATAACTTTATGCTTATTTTAATTGGACAGTTTATGAATTTGTGCATTGGTTGACGTAAATAATTACTAATTCTCGATAAACAAATACAAATACTCTGAGATAGTGTTAAAAAGGGAAGAACACAAAAGAGAGAAGTATAAAGAACATGAAAAACTAATTGGGTTTTCTATTCCTCTACTTCCCAATGTTCTCTTTCAATTTTAATCGTGTGTTTGGCTCCATGAGTGGCTAAGTTTTTTGTTGCTAGTACTCCTTTGTTATGTTAGTTTGAATGGATTAATGCAATACATAGTGCTATTTTCTTCAAGAATTGCATAACTATCATTATGTTTACTGTCAATTTTTGTTGTTCATCAAATGTATTGTTTTGACAATTATAACAAATTGAGAGAAGTTATAATGAAATAGGTCTAGTGATAGTTAGGTTGAATGAATGAAAGAGATTGATGCATAACAAAGATAACAGTTTATGAAACTTAATCTTGAGAAGAATTAGTATAGAATAACAAGTTTGGTTAACTTTGAGAGAGTTAACGAGGTGACATAGAGTTTCTAATTGGCAATTCAAGAAATAACAATTGATCAATTAACTTTAAAAATCAAATCAAATAGTGAAACAAGCAGATATCCTAGGATGTGTACTTGCATTGATTCTTTATTCTTATTCCTAAGTCATGAGTTGATTTCAATTTTCAATGCTAACTATTACAAGTAGTTGACTAGATTGGTAATCAAATAACAATCCCCATGGAACAATCTCTTTTCTTTGGTTTATTATTTGAGTGATTTATATATTTGGAAAATTCCACGTGCTATTATCGGGAATTATTTTTGTATTGATATTAATTTTAGCAAATGAAATGGTAACTTAAAAACTATAATTTATTCTTCTTGATTTTATTTTAGTTATTATTATTATTATTATTATTTTGTTCTTTTGTTTCATTTACCTTGTATTGTATTAACTCATTTCTCATTTTGGATTAGAAAGATTGGTACTGTATAAACTTAACCAAAAAGACTATTTTAATAAGTGAACATGCAAGTTAAGCAAAAATTAATCAAGAAGAAAAAAACATAGATCAAAATGCGAATCATAATGGATTATGTTTTTGTCAAGTGAAGATAATGTATCAAACTATACGGTTATTAGATCCTAAAGTAGAGGCAACCAACTTCAATTTAGATTTGAGGCTAGTTAACATGGTGAGTTAGAACTCATTTGCAGCACTTCTAACAGAAGATTTGAATTTGCATATAGCAATGCTCTTGTAATACTATGATACAAAAGAATTTTATGGAGTCCAACCCAATGCAATAAAATTGAGGTTATTTCCATTCTTCTCAAGGGACAAGGCAAGGGCATGAAGGTTGGAGTTTACCAACAAGTTCAACTATTATATTAGAAATTTTGATGAATGTATTCCTGAAAAATATTTTTCCTTAACAAAACTGCAAAGTTTGTGTTAGAGAATGAAAATTGAAGGAACTCAAAGTTCTTGTCTAATCAAAAATTGCCTTTCATTGAGTACAGAGAAATCAAACTTCACAAACGAAAGAAAAAAAAAGAATCAATCTCTCTTTAAGAGCAGACTACCCACACATTTCTGAAACTATTCATCTATTCTCTATCCATTCCTTCCTCTAATAGTTTTATGCTCCTTGCCTTCTGCGTTGATAAACTTTCAACCCACTTGGGTTGGCCACTTGTCTTGCAGCAGCCATCTCATCACCCATCTGGACAAAAGTTGCCACATCTTCATCCAGCTGGTTGCCTACAGTCACCTCCCTAACATTGCCCCTACTGAAGCTTCAACCTTGGCCTCAAAGCTGCAACTAGGAAACTGCCCTTTAAAGTTTAAAAGATCAAGCCATATTACGTCATCCTTTGTTCCATTCTTGTAGCGAACAAGCAACTGTTTTAGAGTTTGACCCCTTTTTGTAACTACATTCTCATCTACTATTTCAACTAGTTCGTACAAACTACCCTCAATCTCAAAAGTATGGGGTAATGCTAGTTCTGGTGCATGACTTTCATTCATTTTCTTCAGTTACGACACATGAAAAATGAGGTGTATCCGAGACTCATCAGGCAGCTGTAATTTATAAGCCACATTCCCTATTTTCTGCACAATAGAAAATGGATCATAGTATTTGACGGCCAGCTTTACTTTGCCTCTATCATGAACTAAAATTTGTTTGTATAGCTACAACTTTAGAAAAACCAAATCTCCCACGTCAAACTGTTCATGCCCCCAATTAACATTCGCAAATTTTACCATTTATTACTATGCCTTCTTAAGATTTTGATAGAATTGTTTCAGAATTTTATCTCTATCTGAGAGCTCTCTTGCCACTGCTTCTACATGCATTTCTCCCAAAAGAAACCTATGTACTGCAGGGGAAAAACGTCCATACATTGGTCATTCCTGCAGATGTGTGGAAATTCGTATTATAGTTAAATTCAGCCTAAGGCAACCAAGTATACCAGCTCTTTGGTTGCTCTTAGGTAAAACAATGTGATACATTTCAAGTCCCTTACTCAGATTTTTGTCTGCCTATCTATTTTCAAGATGATAAGCACTACTTATTTTTAGTTTCGTACCTTGCAAATGAAACAGTTTCGTCCAAAAACTATTTAGAAAGATTAGGTCGCAATCACTTACTATGGATCAGAAAAGTCCATGTAAGCATATCACTTCCTTAACAAACACCTCAGCTACTAACTTTATGGTATAGGGGTACTTCAAGCCAATTAAGTGTTCATATTTAGACAATCTATCCACTATCACAAAGATGCAATCCTTCCCTTGTGACTGAGAAAGTCCATTAATAAAATCCATTAATATATCCTCCCAAACCACCAACGGAATGGGTAAAGGCTGCAAAAGTCCCGCTGGAGCTCTAGCCTCGTACTTTTGTCACTGATATACTAGACAGATTGCCACAAATAATAACACTTCATTATTCCCTTCAAATACAAATTTGTAGCCAGACATTTATAAGTCTTCCAAGCACCGGTGTGTCTTGCGTCGGAAGTCTCATGGAATTCAGCCAATAAAGTGGGAATCCACTTTGAGCTTTTCGGGATTACCACTCAATTTTTGTGCAGTAGTCTGTCGTTTCCCGGCGCGTACGAGGGCTTGCAGTTTGGATCTTATTGCATTTGTTGTTTAAGTGCTGACAACCTTTGGTCTTTAGTAATCTCTTCCTCTATTTGCTCCCAATCTGTCCATAACTGTCACGACAATGCTGAACATTCAGGTCTCTCTTGTAGTCTAGATAGGCAATTAGCCACCTTGTTTGTGCTTCTGGATTTGTATTGCACCTGAAATTCGTACCCCAGCAGCCTAGAAACCCAATGCTACTGTGTTGGTGTGTAAATTTTCTACTCTAATAGGAATTTTAAGCTTTTTTTGTCCATTTTTACCTGGAAGTGTCGCCCTATGAGTTATGGACACCAATATTGAATGGCTAAGACAAGCTTCATCAACTCTTTTTCATATGCCAATTTGGATAGAGACTTCTTAGAGAGGGTTTTACTATAGAAGGCTATAGGCTTCCCATTTTGTAAGAGAACAACCTCTATTACTCTCCCTGTCATCTCATACAATTGTGAATAGTTTAGTGAAATTTGATATTGCCAATACTGGGGCATGAGTCATTGCTGATTGTAATGTTTCAAAAGCTCAGTTGGCCTCCATGGATTACACAAACTTGAGCTGTCCCTCTTTTTTTAGCAAATCCGTGAGAGGGCTTGCTATCTTCCCATAATCAAGAATGAATCATCTATAGTAACCGATTAAGCCCAAAAATCCCCAGAAATCCTTTGTGGAACGAGAGGTTGGCCAATTTAAATTGCAAGCAATTTTCCCCAAATCCATCTTCACTCCATCCGAAGTATTATGTGGCCCAAATATTCGATATTTTACTTCCCAAAATGACACTTCTTCCTATTGGCCATCAATGCATTCGTAGCCAAGGTTTGTAGGGCTATCTCCAAATGCCTCAGTTGATCCTCCCAAGTATGGCTATAGACAAGAATGTCGTCGAAGAAGACCAATATAAATTTCCGAAGGTAAGGTCAAAACATATCGTTTATTATAACTTGAAAAGTGACGGGAGCATTCATGAGCCTGAATGGCATCACAATGAATTCATAGTGGCTCAAATGTGTTCAAAAAGCTGTCTTAGGGATGTCGGATTCCGTGACTTTAATTTGGTGGTAAACGGATCGCAAATCAAGTTTGGAGAAGTATTGGGGGTCATATAACTCGTCGAGTAGCTCATAAACAACCCGAATTGGATATTTATCTAGAACGGTAGCTTTGTTTAGCTTTTTATAGTCTACACAAAATCGCCAACTTTCATCTTTCTTGCGACCAAGAAGTATCGGGCTAGAGAAGGAGCTGGAGCTAGGTCGAATAATACCTACAATTAGCATATTCGCCATTAATTTCTCAATCTTATTTTTTTATTCATAATTATATCAATAAGGTCGGCTACTGATTGGACCATATTCCGGCCATAAAGGAATATGACGATCCGTTGTTCTGCAGGGTGGTAGCTGAGTGTCTTCAATGAATACCACATCATATTTTGAGAGAAGGAACTGCAGCTCTTCCTGCTGGCCATAGGACAATGGCTCGTCTGTCAAGCCCTGTACTTTGCTCTCTACATTAACTTCCCATAGTCAGACTCCGAACTCCATTGTAGTAAGCTTTTTCAAGGCAACAAGGGAAGAGGAAGTTCGAACCAATGCAGAGTCTCCAACTAAGCACACATTATGATCTTGCCATTGGAACTTCATGGACATCGACTGCCAGTTAACTCTTACTTCGCCTAATGTTTCCAACCAAGACACTCCCAAAATAACATCAACTCCTCTCAATAGAAATAAGAAACAATCAACTGCAATAGTAATACTACCAAATTTATCTGTATAATAGAGCATACGCCTGAGGAAACTAACCTTCTACCATAACTAACCGTATCCAAACAAGGTCTGTAGGTTTCACTAATAGTCCCATTCATCTAGCAGTAGCTTTGGCTATAAAGTTGTAACTAGCCTCACTATCTACCATGATCAATAATTTTCTCTCCCTAGTAGTTTCCATAAGCTTTATAGTTTTAGGGTGAGAAATACCTCCTACTGGGAACATGGGAAGCTCCAGTGCTATGAGAGAAATGTTCGGTTGTTGTGCCATATTCTTTATAGCAGTATCCTCGCTAGCGGCTTCGTCATTCGATGCAATTTCATCATCACCCAAGATGATAGCATGCAGGTTTTTGTTGGGGCAGTTGTGAAGGGGATGGTAGGGTTGTTTGCACTTGAAGCACAACCCTTTGGAGCATAAGTCCATAATTTCATGGTGAGACAGTTGGCGGGAGCTTCGGTTTGGTGTCGAGTAAGGTTGTAGAGGAGGGAGGGATGAAGATGATCATTGTGGTTGAAGATTGTATTGGAGTAAAGGCGGGTTAAAAGAAAAGTGGATCCGGGTCATGGGTTTTGGGTGGAAATGAGTATTAGATCCTTCAAGGGTCAGGTTAGACCCGCTCCATTTATATGACCAAACAGTGGGGTGGGCTCCGTCATCCTGACCCGGTAACACCCCCGTTACAAAGAACCCATTCTCGTGTTCGATTTCCCGAGCTAGCTTCATAGTCTGAAAGAGGAGAGAGTTTCGTGCGACCAGATTCGCACGCGAATCTTGTCCTTGAGGCTATTAAGGAAGAGACCCACATGGATCGAAGGATTTAAACCCTTGACGAGTGCTGCTCTAGTGACAAACTCATTGATGTAAGCATCAACCATTCCTAACTACTTCGTGGATGCTAGCACTTCGAAAGGGTTTGTCGATAAACATCCCCCAAACTGAGGGAAAAGCTTGGATGTGAGATCAGGCCAAGAAATCGAGGGTTTATGAGCGAGTAACCACTGAACCCAATTGAGCGTAGGGCCATCCATAGAAATCATAACCATAGCGACCTTCATTTCTTTACTGACATGATTAATGGTAAAAAAGTGCTCTGCTCATGTAACCCAGGCCATAAGATTATGGCCATCAAAACACGGGAGATCGAGTCATCGCAGCGCAAAAGGTAAGTCTTCCTATGATGGGTTTTTTGGTTGTATGTGGTGTTGGTGGTGAGATCCCAAGATGGGAATGGACCATATTTTGAGTGAAGGCAGGAACACCATGTAGTGTGGAAGCAGAGGAACCAGCTTCCTCACGACCTTTGTATTTTTGTCGCAGTAGTGTTGCCACCAAATCTTCCAGTGAGTCAAGTTTGTCCATCCTGGTACGATGGATGTTCATTTCCTCGGCCAGTGTCTCAATACTCTTCTTGAGTTCTGCCATACTTTTCTCCAAGGACTATGACTTTGTGTCTATTCTGCTGTTAGTCATAAAGTAAATGGAGGAATTGGTTGGGGAAAGTCGACTGGAGAGAGAGAGAGAGATTAGAAAGAAAAGGTGGGAAAGAGAGCGACAGGTCAGACCAATTATTAAAGAATGAAAATTAAAGGAACTCAAAGTTCTTATGTGATCAAGAACTGGCTTTCATTGACTGTAGAGAAATCAAACTTTATAGATGAAAGAAAAAGAAAGAATTAGTCTCTCTCTAAGAGAAAACTGCCTACACATTTTTGAAACTATTCATCTCTACTCTATATCCATTCTTACCTCCCTTCTTGCCTATTTATAGTCTAATTCTCATCTTAACTACTCCATATTCTTCAACAACAATTTGTTACCCTCTAACACCCTCTAATAGTTTTATGCTCTTTGCCTTCTATGTTGATAAACTTTCGGCACACTTGGGTTGGCCACTTGTTGTGCAGTAGCCACCTCATCACCCATCTAGATTGAATTTGCCACATCTTCATCCAGCTAGTTGCCTGCAGTCACCTCTCTAATAGTTTGTAGTTCAAATAACGAGTTTTAAGCAAAATAAAAATAAATCATTATGTAAGGTTTGAGAATTATTAAGAAAGCACGGGGAGCATTCTTGAAGAAGACACTAGAACAAGCCGTGAGCCTCAATCACAAAAGCAAATCAATTAAACCAAACGAATGCTTAAAGGAAGGCTGAATTTATGAGGTAGTTTCAATCGTCATTCTCAATGTGGAGATTGATGCAATTTGTAAACAATTAACAAAACAAGTTCGAAGATGATTCGGAATATAGGTTGTGATTATTATGGTAGAGAGGACTATATAGAATTGATGGCAACAAAGCATGTTATAGTGCTTATGGTTTATAAGAGGAGCACACAAACTATGTTAGGGCTATAAAAAGAAAGGAAATAAACCCTACTCTAACACATATAATCTAGTGTAGAGAAATCATTATATTTTTGCTTAAAGTAATGTGAATTAGAACAAATATAGGCCATAATCCTCTCAACCAAGAGAAGAGAGGAAAAGTTTGGAAGAACTAATAGCTTCGAATACATGTAATAAAAAAATTGGAGGATGAAGTTAGATAATTTGTGAGCATGATGGATTATTGCAATGGTACCTTCCCAAGCAACATCGAATTAAATCCTCAAGAGCAATGCAAGACCATTGAGTAGAGGAGAGGTAAGGTATCTTCACGAGTCCAAAATACATGAGAAAATAGGAAAAGAAGAAGGATGTATAAAATTCGAGCACACGCATGCTTAGCCAGCACGTTTATACTCGAAATGACACATATAGGATTTTGGGCATACCTTTGTCCCATAAGCACATTTATGCCAAGGATTCTCAACCCCATGATTCAAGGAAAAAAAAGGATCATAAAACCAAATCTAATCCTCTTACATTAGAAAGAAAAAGGTAAAGAAACTACATAAAAACATAGTTAGTTTTATGCCTTAAAGTGATAAAAGTAGTGTCCACCGAATTACCAATGACATTAATAGAACTCTATTTTGATTAAAATATGTTTATTTCAATTAAATTTTTAGCTTTTCAGTATTGTAGAAGATGTTTTATTCTTAAGGAGTTCATACAAGTGGCAAACAACTTTTATCCAAATACTTCAAAAAAGAAAAGTTCACAATCTTATAACTAACGATCAGATATCTAAAATCCCCAAGAATTGTGACATGTACTCAATAGGTTTAAAGAAAGAGTTACTAATGTAAAATGAACTTGTGATCAGTATTATGCTTAGTAACATGTGGGCACCTTAAATCACCTAAATGATAAGTACGTTGAATGTGATACGAGAATGATAATGGCATAATGAGTTGTTTACATTAACAAATGTTGACCTGAAATGATGTCTTATCTTACATTTAGGTGATTAGCAAATTATTACTACTGATATTTGTACTAACCGTAACTGAGCAAAAAGATGCCTTGTGGCATTAAACAAATTTCATGTAAGATATATGCATTCTCAAAATGAAATTTATTTTCTCTAAAAACTATAAAACGATAAATAGTTCTCAATATATCAAGTACGTGATAACTCACAACCCAAGTATCATACCTCTAGCAAAGGAAATCAAACATGCAATTGTGAAACAAAAAATATGATTAAAAATGTTATATCTGAAAGTCGTCCTCCTCGCATGTGATAATACAAAAACTTGATTCAATTAAGAAAATAATTGTTCCTATCTCACAAAATTTGGTAACAGTTCCCCTCTTTAGTGACCAATTAGCCACTTAGAAGAAATTTTAGTGATGAAAAATTTTCATCGCTAATCCGTCATTAAAATTAATTTTTTTAATTAGCATTTTATATTATATTTTATTATTTTATATTAACAAGTCATATTTATTATTTTATAATATTTTAAATTCACATTTTATATTATTTTATTAATCTTAAAAAAAGTATAAGAGTAAGATAATAAATAAAAAAAAGATGATCAGAAATAACATTGTGGCAAATTGGTTGTCACAACTCAAACTCTCGTTGCATGTCCAGATTCGAGTTCATATGATGACACTTTTCAGAAGAAAAAAAAAAGAAGGTAAGGCAGGTGCGCTGGTGGGCGGGTGTGGGCGTACGCGTGGGCATAGGGCGTCGGTGGCGAACACAGGCTAAACACATGAGTATTGGCAGATTAAGCTATCAGTGATAAAATTTTTAGCGACAGAAATATTTTATCACTAATAGTTTTACATATTGTTTGAAATTAGCGACGAAAAGTTTTAGTGACGGAAATATTATGTTGCTAAACCGTCGGAAAATTTAGCGACGGATGATCTTCCGTCACTAATATTTAGGCAGAAGACTTTTAGCAATGAAATTAGAGACGGAATTTTTACTATCAACGATAAATATTTCTATCACTGATATCTTATTTTCTAGTAGTAACACCGTACTTAAGAGATCTCAAATGAAATTAGATACCGTGTTTCCATTGGGATTTTATTTTGTTTCATATGCTCTTCTCACCTCCTTAAACTTTCTATTTGCTAGATATGCATCATATATGGATTGAACCTTGTGTTTTTTAGCTTTAATGGAGTTTTTGGTATAGTTATAGTGAGGTTTTGGTGACAATGATAAGAAAAACATGGATTTGCAAAATGAAAAAGTAAATTGTGGTAAAAGGAAAAAAGTAGAGGTGGCTAACATGTATACTAGTGGGTATAGAGCCTCCCATTGAGCACACCTATGGTAAGGTGTAAAGGAAAGAAAAAAGTGAGATATTGCCCTTACGGATCCCATAACAAATCTTAATATTGTATTCTCTAACAACTTTTTCGATAATTCTCATTCTTTAATAGGTTCTGCTAATTTTTTAAGCCTTTTAACTAATCCTAGTTATGTGTTCAATCCTACTGCAAAGTTATAAATCTAGTACTAAGGTATGCATTATACAACAAATATCAATAAATCATATTTCAGTGGATTGTAAAATATTAATTATTTTTAAGAAAATGTAAATGCAAATACATACTTCAAAGATTTATCGGGTTGAGATTTTACGAAGTACTTGGCTAGACAAGGAGATAGGGTAATAAAAAAGTTTATAATAGAGGTCTTATCAATTGATGAACAATGTTAGAGTAATTCATATTATTTGTCAATTAGAGTTTAACTATAACGATGACCCTAGACAAGTTAGAATTTTGAAACAAAGGGATTCAAGTGCATTTACAGATGATCAATGTTTACTTTTAAATGATAGGAATATCTATTACTAGTTAGAATGTCATTACCCACAATAATAGCCATCACTTATGATTTATAGGAACCAATGGTATGTTTCCAACATCATTAAAGAGTTGATGATAGTCTCATTATTGTTTATTAGTGAACCTATAAAGTCATGAACATAGAACATTATCCATGCAAGAATGAAATTTAATTATGAATTAAATTTTATGAATATGCAAAATTTATCTTACAAAGACCTAAAATATTCTGATATTCACAAAAAGATTCAAATACAATAAAGAAGTAATTTTCTCTTATCCTAAAAAGTTAGACTATATTTAATTTGAGAAAATTTTTTATTTCTAGAAAGTTTTTTTCAAGAAAAGAAAATAACTTTTTAGATTAATAAAAGTATTTATGAAAGTTATAGAAAAAAATTCTATAAGTGACGCTCATGAACACTACATACTCACACACCAATTGTTGGTGACGCCATGCAATCATCTGCTCTCCATTACTCCCTTATCTCTCTCATGGGGCTACATGTAATTCGCATCTCCTCTCCTCAAATACACCAACAAAAACTTAAAAAAGAATTGATTTTAGGAGAAAACTTTTGAGGTAAAAAAGAGTGAATTTTTTCAAAGTGTTGAGAAAACTATGAAGAGTGAAGAGGGAGAAAGAGAAAATCTCTATAGAAATAGAAAAGATTCTCAAATGATTGAGAAAAAGTATAGAAATGCTAGAATAGGGTAATAATCCAAATTTAGAATTTGGAAATTTAGAAATCTATGTGGAATTATTAATATTATTCCATCTCATCTTTTGGATCATCTTGAAAGGAGTCTCGATTCTCGAAGGATATTCATATGGACCAACTAAAGGCTCTGTGCTTAGAGAACTCAACTCAAACTTTAAGGCACTTAAAAAGAACAACATGTGTTTTAAAGGTACAATATTCTATACCTCTTACTATTTGTACTATATAATAATATATGAATATGATATTAATTAAATCATATATTTCATATTGGATGTGCTTCAAGATTATTTTATAACTGGAAAAAGTTTTGAAATTTTTGATTATTTGGTTTTCCAAAAACCTACTATCATAACTTGTGACAAAATTTTATAACAGGTGGTATTATTCACCCTGATTTTAAATATTATGTGTATTAAATCACAAATAGTTGATAAGTTATGAATTTATTTGAATTTGAAATATTACGCAAAATGTTTAAGAAAAATATTTTCAAAATTAGAGAATTAAAAAAAAAAAACCCCAAATTCATAGAAATGAAAACGTGTAATGTTTTCAAATGGAAATGTTCCAAAATTACGACTTTAATAGAAATTATGCCGTTAAGTTGTTATTATAATGATTGAATAATGATATTACTAAATGATTATAAATTTAGGATAATCTTGAACTTATTGAGAGATATTATGTTGTGAATCCATAGATTAAAGAACCAATCCCTTATGATGCAATACGGATAGTGAGAGGAGAGCAAAATCTATTCAATATAATTGGATTGTTTTAGAATATTTTAGGTTATATTTGGAACATGTGGTTCAGGTTTGCATATTATTAAATGAATCCCTGATTATGTCATTATTTACTGCATTCTATATTTTTTTATTCATAGTGAAACTCAAACTCGAGTCTATTATAAGGGGAGAAGGATTGGTACCATTTGAACTGAAACTCATTGGCATTGTTTTCTATATATGTATGTAAAGCGCAAGAATTAGGTAAGACCAAGTAAAAATCTTTTGATATCAAATATTGAATTCAATAAATCAACTTATAGAAAACTTGACTTAGGCTTGTGATATCCATTGCTTGGTATTGTGTTCTAAATATGAAAACTCTACTCTTGCAAATGCATGAGGAGTAGTGTGTAGAGTCAATGAGTGACGGTATCCCACTACAAAAATCGACTCTGTCGAAATGACTTTAAAATGTTTTCCTATTATGGAAAGTATGGTAAATGTTTATCAAAGTAAGCAATGAAATTAATAGAAAAATTATAGCAAAATGAACGAGAAACTAATATTAAATGTACTAAATGATATGGAATATGGTATATAAAGTAAATGGAAGGCTGGGTTATCAACTTTACTGCTAACACATTTAGTATTCTACTTAAATAGAGTTAATGCTTTTGTATAGGACCTTGCCTACATGCTTTGGTCACCAATGAAGGCAATGAGAATATGATGCATAAGATGATAGAATTTAGTTAAATGAGCATAAGTTATATAAATATATATGTCACAACCTACTATGATCTAATATCACTTAAATATTTATAGCTTGCATTTGAAATGTCATTACAGATCTCCCTCTTAGCATAATGCATCCTATACCTACGCATGAATCGTCTAATCTAAACATAAATTATCTGATTCACATCAACAATCAATAATAACTACAAAAAATTAAGATACATAGCCAAAATTAACATACAATTCACATCATCATTTTCATGTTTTTAAACAATTTCTCTTTCATTTATTTGCACAATATGTTTTTCTTTCTTTTTTAGATTTGATGAGTAATTCATGAAGATTTGGAGTAAAGGAGAACAAAAGAAGAAGTAAAGTTATTACCGAGACTTTGCCGTGGTGGCAATTGCACAAAAAGACGAAGAGAAATAAAGAAATAAAGCACCATTGCTCTTATTATTGTGAATATAATGTCTTTATTATAGTAATTATAGCCTTTGAGTTTTAAGAGAAGAGTGCATAATATGACTATGATATTCTAATCATAGTCATGACAATGAAGACCATTTTAGCACCGTAACTACACTATGCTCATTGTACTTGTGGCAGCCTTTATACTTTCAATTTACTTATCATCACAACATTAAGATTGACATGCTTCATGTAGTTCTTCATCTTGGGCAATATATAAGTCCCATATTCACTCAAAAACATCATTCATTCGATAACAAACTTGAAGAATTATGGAGAGAAGAGAGATAAAGAGTCAATTAGAAATAAGGGATTTTCGAAAAGAAAGAGAAGTAGATTTTATGACGAAAGAAATCATTACGTTGTGAGTTAAGATTCAAAAAGTTGTATTTTAGTAAGTACTTCTCTTGATTGTTGTCTTAATCTTAATTTTTGTCACATTATATCTTTGATTCATCAATTAAATCTTTGGTCTATGATTTTGAGGGTTAATTTTGATAATAAAAGTATGGATTTAAGAATTGTCTGGTTTA
Organism: Dillenia suffruticosa; assembly: GCA_033439265.1. Taxonomy (NCBI): domain Eukaryota; kingdom Viridiplantae; phylum Streptophyta; class Magnoliopsida; order Dilleniales; family Dilleniaceae; genus Dillenia; species Dillenia suffruticosa. The sequence continues at coordinate 8,517,255 of JAVTVX010000018.1, read as the reverse complement.
CACCATTATATGTAGTTAAAGTGTTCAATCAATTATTTCATAAACTTTATTTTTCCCACATATTATATTTAATATCATTGTATGGATAAATTATGATAATACTAAAAAATATATATATTTTTTGGGTTGATTGACATAAGCGATTTTATAAATTCATCGTTATGTTGAGTTTTACTTTTATTCAAATATATCTTGATGTGGTAAATTTAATTAATAAAGTTGTCAAAACCACGAGAATTGTGTAACGCTGACACTGCAGTATTTGTAATTTAATTATATAGAGAGAAATATATTTATTGAAATTGATTTTTGATTTTGGGGTATTTAAATTAATTTTTTTATATATTTTAATTTGTCGAATTTGCGAATCGAAATAAACCCCGTTTTTACAAAAAATTTAAATTTTAATAAAATGTGGATGTGAAGACATATATATATATATATATATATATATATATAAATACAGAGGAGATGCTGCGTTTTGGAGTGAAACGCAGCACCTCCCAATTAGGGTTGGATACCCTAACTTTATCTCCCTCTCTCTCCCCCCGACCCTTCACCTCCCGCGGCCGCCTTCTTCCTCCACCGCGATCGGTCGCTCGCCCCACCACCTCTCTCCACCGTGAGCAACCACCACCATCTTCTTCTTTCAACCTTACTCACGGTCTCTCTCTCTCTCTCTCCACTGTTCACTGTCTCTCTATCTCTTGTGATCTCCCTCCCTCTCGATCGCCCTCCACCGCGAATCCGCCACCTTCCACAGCGATCCGCAACCACCACGAGTGCACCCCAGCCGTTGCAGCTCCTCCCTCCCGCGAGCACGCTGCAACGCGATCCTCCCTGACGAGCGCGAGCGTGCCACAACACGCGCTTCCCCGCGTGAGCGTGCCTGCTAGGGAGCGCACCTGTGCACGAATGCGTGCCTACGCACGAGCACGCGCCTGTGCTCGATCGCACTCCAGCTCACTAGCGCGCCACAAGCCATGACTACAGTCCAGCTCGCGAGCGCACATGCCAGCCCGTGAGCCAGCTAGTCCGCGAGCGTGCCAACTCGTGAGCCCACCAGCCCGCAACAGCCTACGAGCCGCGCAGCCGCGAGCCCACTACGATCACAAATCCCACTGTGGCCCAAAGCCTACTGCCTGCGAGTCTCTACAGACCATTGTAGATTTTGGAGCGATCGAGGAGATATTCGGACAAAGGTCTGTGCTCTGAGAAAACCCTAGGTGAGAAAAATTTTTTACCCATTTGATTTATTTGAATGAATGTTAGGGTTAAGTTGAGAAATGAGGAGAAATGGTTAGCGTGTAGCCACTGCGCGCCCTAGGTGCTGTGCCCTGCACATGGGTGTTGCGCCCTGTATATTGGCGCTGCGTACCCTGCACACAGGCCCTGCACATAGGCACTACGCACCTTGACCACAGGCGCACCGCACAGGCGCTGTGCGCCCTGTACACAGGCCCTGCCCACAGGCGCTACGCGCCCTGCACACAGGCACTGCGCGCCCTGCACACAGGCCCTGCACATGGGTGCTGTGCACCCTGCATATAGACCCTGTACATGGGCACTGCGCGCCCCGCACATGGGCGCTGCACACTGCACAAAGAGCGCTGGGCTGTGGCCCTGTTGGCCCTTGGGTGCAAGCGAGAGATTGGATTGGTGTGAGCCCTATGCGAGATTGGTCGAGTACCAACACTTGAGTCTTGTAGACATGTTGTATACATGAACAAAATATGAGGAATTAGGGTGGGGTTCTAAAGGATTCGAACTACCTGATTTGCATACGTGTATTAGAAGTGATAACCTATTTCCTATAATTGCGTAGGTTTGAAACTCGTTGATTTTTTTATATATATATACATTCATAGGTATTGGGTGCCTTGAGTTAGGGGAACATCTTTTTTCGTTTCGTGGTATTATTGGGGAGTGTGCTACCATCCCCTATACAGTGAGTGTGATTTATTTCAATATCATTATTTAATATGTAAACCCTATTTTATAACATTTTGATAAATGTGTATGATTTGTCGTATGTTTGAAATGTTTTGATTAGTTTTGGAATTGACTTTTTGTGAACTGTTGGAGTGTTCAAAAATTGGGTTGAATTATGAAAATTATGCATACATGTGATTGAAATGTATAATGTGTCATTTTACACTATATATTGCATTTGGTTTGTGAACCTGATTATGACACATTCTTGATATGATATTGATTTTGACCTTGAGGGCTTTTGTATGTATTGTTTCGTAGCTACGAAGGACACCGTGAGAGGCGCTTGGGTGGCGCTCGGATATGCCTAGGCCCGGGGTATCCCATGAGTTGTCATGATTTTATTAACGACATGGTACTAACCAGGTTGAACCTGAAAATGAGGAGGATTTGGATACTCTCTCCAAGTCTAACATCTGGACGAGATCCGTCGCCAACGTCGGGGTAGAGAGTACTTTAAATAAATTTACATATAACACCTTTGGTGCGCCTGTCATAGGTTGAGGTAGACCTCTACCAGAACACTTTTGGCTGGCTGCTCTATGATTTTAATGACAGTGTTTTGAATGCATATTTGACTTGTTAATGTGTGCAAACGATATATTATTGAAATGAAAAGCATGATGATTTGAAATATGATTTATATACTTACGCTTTGACACTCTAGTTTCACAATTCTTATTAGACGATTGCATTGACTCATTCACTCATGAGTATTCTTTCCCTGAGTACTCACCCCTCATTTCCCTTATTGTTTCAGAGATAGTATTTGGTAAGGAGCGTTACTTTTAGGACGCTTAGTATTATTGGAAGATTTGGTCTGGACTTGAGGAGTCATTATATATTTTCGCTACAATTTCGTGAGTTAAAAATTGTATTGATGAAGTATATGTATTTTGAACTCGATAGATGACCATTGTATAATTCTGGGATGACTGTACAAATATGGATATATAAATTGTGAAATTTTCATGTCATTACATAACACTTGCATGGAGGCAAATTTCTATTCATTGTGTATGTTACTTAGGAATGTGTCATGTCCTTAAAGTGTATTTTATAATCGTTCGGTGCCACCTCTAAATCACAGGAGGGGCGACTGGCGACTGTTCATGCCTTTGACGGGGCCATAGCAGTAGAAGTCTATGATTAGAACTGTAGAAATTCGTATTGTAAGCTTTGCGTTATCCTGGATGTGTTGGTCTGATGTTGAGATTGGAATTATGTATTGTGAGGCTGGGTTGGCTCTATTGTATAGGTAACAAATTGATTGCTACATGGGAAACCTCCAATATTCAGGGAGGTTATGTCTGATTTTCTGTAAAAATACAGCCGACATTCAGGATAACAGGTGGCTGCTCACGATCCCGATTCGGGGGTGACAATTGGATGAATTTTCCATTTAATATCAATTTACATTAATTAACAAAATTTACTTGAAAGTATTAAAATTTTAAATGAGAATGAGAATTAAAATTATGAACAAAAAATCTGTTAAAAATCAAATAAACAAACAAGTAATAATCAAATTAAATCTAACTAAATATAAAACTCTAAAATTTTTTCTAAACCAAATTATAAATGAGAATATTAAAAATTATTAAAAACCTAAAATTACAAAAAAAAAATATTAAATTAATACAAAATATTAATGAGACCTAAAATTAATATTTTTTTTAAAAAAAATTAAAATTAAAATTAATATCCTAAAAATTAAAAATTAAATCTGGAATTAGGCACAACAATATATTGGAAGAGACATCAAATATTAAAAAAAGTATAAGATAGAAAAAATTAAAACTCAATATCAAACAAGGCCCCAAGTTGTAATTGAAATTACAGAAAAAAAATTTACAAACAGAGGTGATTCGATTGATGAAAATAATGGTTGATTCTCTAAGCGGTAACTAACGGTGAACTATGGATGATTGAACCGGTGACTATCAAAGTTGAAAGTGATCAAGACATCTATTGAATTGAACGAGGATACACACACTATTAGAGAACTCAAAGGTGATGATAATTCAGATAGAAACAAAGGTTGAAATCGAATGGCAAGAGGTTGCCGACGACGAATTCGATAAAGATAAAAGCTATCTTCAATGATGATGAATGATGTGATTGATGGCAATAAAGATTTTGGAACTTATGGCGATGTTTGAATGCGAGAGTATGGATGAGGATGACAATCGAAACGGTGGCGACAAAGCGAATGAGACAGATGAAAGTGACTGTGGAGGCCATGTAATCTCACATGATAAACCAAAGCTACTGATGACAGCTGAAGATAAAGGACCAATTGTAGTGAAATCAACAGAGATAAGAATTAAAGAAGTTGTATGTAAAATGAAGACAGAAGCAAGAATAAGCAATAGAAAAATTGAAATTGAAAGACAATGTTTAAATGAAAATTAAAGTAAAACTTGAAAATTTGAAAGGCTGTTGTCACAGGCCAAACCTCCTTTTGTGTTCTACTTCTTTTTTTTTTCACCACCGGTATCCTAGATGTACCCGACTAATCCGATTTGAGTATTGTGGAGCCCATTTAGGGGTTGACTCTTCCAAATCCTTTTTCGTCATTCTTAGGGCTCGAACTCGAGATCTCTGGTTAAGAAAGTAGAGTGCTCGATCACTCAATTCAAAGGAGTTTGGTCTTTTGTGTTCTACTTCTCGTCTCCTTATACATGAATTCTCTTCTCTCTGGCTTAGATTTCTTTTATTTCTTTTGTGATTCAATTGCACAAGATCTTTGTTTCTTTCACCAAATTTTGTTTCCTTCTCTTTAGATTTGCAAAATCTTCAATTTCCATGCTTTGTTCTTCACATCCACTATACTCTTCTCATTGATTATTCTATAAATGTGTAAACAAACTTGGGTTTCATCTCTCTTTGAGCTTTAATGCATCATGGGCCTATTGGTTGTGTACTTTGTTCTTGAGAATAGGCTCGGACCAGAGAATGGTTTGTGGGTTTGGACTTGAGAATGGCTTTACTCTTGGGCTTATTTGGTTTGAACTCAACTCTGGCTTCAGTTGAATGTTGGCCTCGGAAGTAATTTGAACCAGATTTGATTTTATTGGGCAAAAGCTTCACTTGGACTGGTTTTGGGTCCAATTCCTTGATTTATATTTTATTTTAAACCTAAAAGTATAATTAACTTAATTAAACAGAAAAATTGATAAATTTACCCAAAATCAATGAAAAGTTCTACAATTTAGGTCCAAAACATATGTATAAAAAACTTACCAAATATGCTAACACTTAATTTTTTTCTTGTCCCTAAGCAAAATATATAGGACAATCTAAAGATAACATTATAGCACATCAAGAGTTCAAACTCAGATTTTTATAAAACCAATGCTATTTATCATGTATTATGATCTTACACTTTGAAATCCTAGAGTACGTGTACATAATCAATACGGAAATCGTGATCAACAAAAACTAAAATGAAAATCATATTTGTAAACAATAGAATGAGTTTTAAAATCAAACATTTTTGGGTGTTTCATAAGTCCATTTTTCAAACCATCTCTCTGCCAATGGAATCCATACAACAAGCCTTGATCAATAGATAGTCATTGGATTATGATAGGGTTAAAAGAAAATGACTTTAGAAAGAAGAAAAGGGATTAATGGATTTACAAATAATAGAGAATGTAATGCATATTCTTAAATAGGGTGAATGAAATAGTGGATAATAAGAGCAAAGTTCCCTTTTGTTGAATTATGGACTTAACTAACACATGTTTTTGTCTTTTTTAATCGTTGCTAATAAGTGTAATCACTTTTGAACTTTTCTTCAAGGCATTCTCAAATTGCACTTCCCTTTTATCACGGTCCGTTGCCTTTTCTTTTAACTTTTTTCTTTTTTTGAAAGACTTCATCAATGAGTGAAGTTTCCTTCTATTTTGTTTGAGAATCTCTATAATGAATAAAAGGAGAAGTGCATGAATATGGTGAAGATGATGGATAGAAAAAGCTTAAGTGTCGAATTTTGCAATGCATCTCTTGCAAAATAAAGGTATCATAATGAAGAAAAGATATTGATCAATAGTCATTCATGGGTTCAAAAGTTTAGGGGTAGTTAATGTGGTTATAAAGAAATTTATGGCTATCAATCAAAGGTTACAAAGTAGGTGACTGAGGATAATATTATGTGTTGGCTACAAAGGTTCAAACTATTCAAAGAAAAAAAATATATATATATATATATATATATATATCCAAATCATCTCATTGCCTTGCATGTGAATTTTTTATTTTCATCTCAAAAGGTTATAAAATAAGTTATAGAGCAAAATCTTTTAGTGATAGACTTACTTGCATTTAATTAAAAACATTTGGGCCATTTCAAGTTTTTGAAGTGTTGATTCCTATGGATATTGTGCTCAACATTAGGGTTCCATAATTTTGGATTTCTAACACACAACGTACTATTCTAGTTTTAAACCGTTTCAAGCATGCCTGTATTTCTATAGATACTCTACTAGGTGATGAGCAGTATCCTCCACCTAGTCTGGTCCACTCCTTTGTATGTCATGTCAGGGTCCAATGTTGTCAATCAAGAAAAATCCTAAGTAAATGAAAAATGATAAGAAGGGTAGAGAAGTGGTTTTGGTTTATAGGCCGAGTTCGACCTCTTGGTGTTCATATATTTGGTATGAGAATGGAGGAGGTTAGTTTAGGGGTTTATTTCCTCCATAGTCAATTTGTAGCCCATGCTTGTTCACTTGGGGATTGGGTTCAGTGTGTATTCATTAAACTCAATGATGCTATATGTACCTTTATTTCTGCCCCTTGTCCAAATCTGGCCATCTGGAGGCTCGTTCGATTAGAAATAGTTTGAATCAACTAGTGTGGTCCACACTTTGTGTCTCATGGGAGGAGTTTGTGGGAGAACTTAGCTGGTGTAATATGCATAGTTAGTGTAATACATTTTCCTTTTTGTTCTCAGGGTGGTCCTTTAACTATTGTGATGTGTGTATATTTGAAGTAAATGTGAGCCATCTAGGATTGATTACTTGCATAAAGGCACATACAGTTAGTAAATCATGATACCGTAAATCCAATAAAACAATCAAAGTGGGGAGAGGGAGTAAGCAAAAATTAAGATTTAGGTTTGAGATGTCGTGTCAATTGATGGTATGTTAAATTGGGGACACAATGTCAAATAGACTCAGTTGAAGTCTAAAAAGTACCGGTAATAGTGAAAAACAGCAAAAATTTTGAAATGTTGAAGCTTTAAAATCACCACTGTGATTCTGGTTTCCCATATTTATCCTTCTTTCTTTGTCCAGCCATTTCTACAAACTTCCCCAAATCTACGTCCTTAAATGTCATTGTGTCCAATTTAAGATTGCAAAAGGTCCAAGAAAGAACATTGTTGCTTTCAAAGTTCTCCTCTATTTACAACCTCTCCCATGGATTCTTAGTCAAGGTCTTGTGTTCTTACAAAGTTTCAACTCCATCATTAGAATTCTTATTAACAAAGTAGAAAAAGATATAGGATCATCAGAATATTTCAACTTTTTACTAAATTAAAGATCTATCAACTCGTCAAAGTAGTAAAGAGTGAACTTCCCTTTCTCGATGTTTATGCAAGCTCATCCAGTGACGAGAAATGGTCTTCCATGAATAAGAAGTAAACTATATCGACCTCGATATCAAGCATGACAAAGTTAATTAGGAAGTAGAATGAGCTAACTCGGACCAGCACATCTTCCACGACTCCCTTTCGTGTCTTCACAAAGTAATCAGGGAGATGAATCTGCATGTTCGTCTTTATAAAAGCCAAATTTGACTCCACAGTAACATGTTCTTCTGGCTTGAATAGGAAACCAGTGATACCATGTCTATTGGATTGCCTTCAAGGAGGAAACTTGCAAAAATCCCACTGGAGGTGGCTCCGATGGGGGAAACTTCGATATTTAAGTCAGAAAGAGTGGTCAAAAGGAATAAAAGACTAAAAGAGTCTTAATCATGTGTAGTCTCTAGGTGCAGTAGATAAAGTAAAGTATGCGTACTTGATGAGTTACCTCTGCAGAGTTCATATAGTATTTATAGCAAGTTCGGTATGTCTTTAGAGGTGTAGAAACCCTATTTGTCTTATCGAGAGATCATTGAAAATCTTTCGAGAACATCAGATCCATTTTCATAAACTTTCTATAAATTCAAAATCCTCTGAAATGGGAAAGTTCCAACTAGTTTCCTAGAGAACAGGGAAGTCTCCGCTGTTAGGAGATTCACTTCCTTATTCAGAGAGATCATGGCCAATTCATATTAGATTAATGAAGGTTTAAACTTGTTAAAAATTTATCGAATAATCATGACTAAGACCTTTACGTAATAGGAATTATCTCTATAAGGATCGAGAGGTCAGAAGGTTGAGAGGCTAAAGGGCATAGTGAGAGATTGTGTCGAGAGAGAGAGTGATCAAGCAATGTGTGGAGGCCGAGAGGGTCTCATCGAGAGACTCAGGTTGAGAGGGAAACTTCAACCAAGAGAGCGTTTTCCTGAGAGTGTAAAGTGCTTACTAAGAGACCATGCTTAATAGTTTGTGGGATTTATGATTATCGGCCTACTGAGACTTCGTGGTAAAGGGCCGATAAACCTTGTACCATAATTTGCCCCCATTCCTAATGTCATTTCATAGAAAAAACATTAGGAATAGAGTCAAAGTTAAAAGAATTAGGCAATTGAATTGGCATGAAAGTGGAACGGCTTTGAGTAAGTGAAAGAACTCGATAGTGGATAATAAATGCAATAAATATTGGTAGTTTGAAAAGTTGTGAAGCGGAAAAGACATAGAAGTGGTGTATGTTAGTGAAGTGGAAAGAGGCGAATGTAGAACTATTGTGGATAAGTGGAAAGGACTTGACAGTGTTACATTAAATATGAAATGTGCTGTTTCAATTTCAAAATGTGCCATTTTGATAATTGAGAATCATATTCAATACATTTCTTTGTTGTTATAAATAATAAATAACTGTTGTCGGAGGTTTATCGATTCATTGTGTGGGATGAAGTTTGGGGTCTAACTCTAATTCATGAGTGTTGAAGTTCGTGAAAAACAAAGGTAGTAGGGGGTTCTAAATGGCAATAATAATTTAGTACTGGCGAGTTCGGGAACAAGGGTTTTGTGTGATGATTTTTCTACATCCCATTGTGAGTGGGATGTTTTTGGAGAATTCCTTGTGGGTGAGATTGTGTAAGTGTGGAGAGTGTATGTGAACTGTCAATAGGGGTTCCATCAATAGGGAAACTGTTAATACAAGTTCCATCATGACATTTATGAAGAATCTATCGTGATGGCCTACAAATGGTGTTTCAAGGGATCGGGTGAGACATTCCCCCTTCCTTTCATGTGTCCTTTAGAAGGTAAAGACGTTTCCCCACTATAAGGTCATAAGGGCATTGTCGGGAACCACCGGCATTTCCTGAGGTAAGGAGTGAAGAGAATGGGGAAATGAAATATATGAAGGTAGAGTTTAGAGAGAGGACCTAGTCAATCAAGGTTTATTGGGTGTAGAGTTATCTTTTCCTTTCTTCATGATGATTGACGATGTTGACTGTAGTGTAACAAGAGCAGATAAAGGAGGGATGCACCTAGATGTATGGTGTTGACCTATGAGAGTTTTGATGATGAAAGATTAAAAGAAAAATAATTCAAGAAAATAAGAAAAATAGTTAGAAAATTCATAAACTTGCAACTCGTGTCGACCTGACTAGAACACACATCGACCTGCATAGCAGGTCCACCAATTGTAAGCCTTATGTCGACTAATTCACAATATCCACACACACATCGACCTGAGTCAGTAGTCTTGTTGACCTAATGCATAGAACTTCTATGGAAACACATGTCTGAGCAACAAATATCGATCTGAACAATGAATGTCTTATAAATTAGATATTCCAACACATTGACTTAAGTACAAATCTTGTCGATATGATACTATAGAAATAGTGACACATCGACTAATTCATTCTAACATATCAACCAATTTCATCAATGAACAGTGACACATCAACTTGATTTGTTCGACACATCAATCTGATAACACTTATGTTAAAAACACACACTTCAACCTATTATTGTACTTGTTGACCTAGTCAAGACACATCGACCAATTCACTTAAATACATTAACCAATTCAACCAATGAATAGTAACATATCAACCTAAGAGTAGCATATGTCGACCTATTAATATGTATTTTTGAAATACATACATCGACACATCAAAATTCTTGTCGACCTGTAGAAAACACATTGACCAATTAATTTGTCTAGGTCTACCAATTCGTACCTACACAGCAGTATGTCGATGTATACTATCAGACCTGTCGATCTAATATGTGTTTACTCATTAAAACACATGTCAACCTTATTTCTGTCTTGTTGACATAACATATACACAACCACCAATTTAACTTCACACGTTGACAAATTTTCCTAGTGAATAGGAACATGTCGATGTCCCATCAAACAGTCGACCCAATATTTAATTGATCCTAGATGTTGCACATCGACATGACTATATTGTTATCGACACACATATACATATCGACCAATTCAGTTACACATATCGACGAATTTATTACCTGAATAGGAGTGTTCGATACATTAAAATAACTTGTCAACCTACTCTTTACTAAATCTGAAACATCACACATTGACATGGCTGAAAACTTATCGACACACAGGAACACATCGACCAATTCAAAAACATATGTTCACCTATTGAATTTTGCACAATAGCTTGTCGACCCAGGATAGTAACCTGTCGACTTGTTTTGACAAAATTATACTAGAAATGTTTCAAATTCAGGTCGATATCCACTTTGATGTTGTCGACTTACATGTGTCAGAATTCAGATTTGGGAAACAATTTTGAACCTAACGGATTCCTTATTTTTTTGATTTATGAAATGTTTCCTTTTTTGTGAAAGTTAACGTTAAAATACAGTACAAACAAGTTCTAATTGGCTTATTTAAAAGAGGCTCTAAAAAAAGGAATGGAGATTCAATGCGAATGAAGGAACATTGCAGAGTCTTAATGGCGAAAGTTAAATGCCCAACGTTTGAATGTAATAACCACCACCAACACTCAACAGATCTATTCAATATCTCAATAAATATTGAGAAATAGAAAATAAAAAGGGTCACGAGACGTTACGAGAATTAAAAACTCTATTGAATACACTGTAAAATTTCCTCTGTGCACTTTGAAAATTCAAAATTATCTTAAGTGTCTCTGTTAATCTTCATATTGTCAAATCTGAGGAAAGTAAGTCTCAATTCTTGACATTCATTTTATAGATTAATTCGAGTGTCAAAGATTAAAGAGTGAGAATCACTGCCTTAAATTTAGAAAAAGTCAAATTCAGTTCGAGATAGATTGAATTGAGGTGTTTAGACTAAACATTATACAAGATTGAACTTGAATCTGTAATCAAGTTTGTAAACTAAACATTTAGTGAAATTTTCATGAGGAGTTTGGGAGTGGACATACACCGAATTTGATGAAACCACTATAAAAACTCTCTGTGTGTTCTTTCATTTAATTTTCATTTACTGTCATATTATTTTAAATTTCTAAAAAGTCTCAAAAAGTCCATATTCAATTATTCACACCTCCTCTCTAGTGAATAAAATATGGTTTTTCTCTTTCTCTGCAATTTCCACTGTTTGTATTTTATTCCCTTTGTATTTCCCCCTTACCAACTTCTGTATTCTTAATATGCAAACACCATATTGTTTCTGCTTCTACTTGTATGGATTCTAGCATGTATAAAAATTTGGATGAATAAATGAGTATAGGATCTTCTTCTTTGTCACTGTTATATTTATTGAAAATGCTAGATTTTGATGATGATAAAAGAAATAAATCGGAGAAAAATGAATTTAACTATATCATAAACTAAAACTGAAAATTACTAAGTTTGTAGACCTCATCGACCTGCCTTTAACACATGTCGACCTGCTCTTCTAGATCCATATATTTTTAGAGCTATGTCAACCAATTTAAACAATATCATGAACATATCAACCTGTCAATAATTTTTGTCATCCTGAATATATCAAACAACACTATTGTCTAAGTAAGTTTTTGTCGGTAACCTCGAAAATATGTCGACTTGACATATTTACTCACACATTTTGTCAACCTGAGTGAAATCTTGTTAACCTGAAAACAATTATACTTAACTTGTTGACATCAGGTACATAAATTTAAAGTGTCAGGTCCACCAATTTCAGTGATAGATCTACCCATTATTACACATGTCAACAAATATCAAGCAAAAATTATTAAGAAGGGTCACCATACCAGACAACTTGTTAACCTGCTTTATTTTTTTCTTTAGGGGTCATGCAACAATCTGCATTTCAATTATGTCAACACTTTAAACACATTGGCCAATTCAATATATCAAGTCTACAAATCGAATGTAGGAATAGGATTGTATCGATGTGAATATTAAATATGTCGACCCTCCTTTATATGTCGATCAATCAAAGTATGCCTTGTCTACTAATTTATTCCAAAATAGGTTCATGTCGATCAGAAATCTCTGATATGTCAACAAAGGCTATTAGTTCCTAATTTAGATATGTCAATGCCTAATAAAACCATGTCAACACACCAAACAATGTTGACCAATTTAAGTTAACTTGTCCACCAATTTATTTTAGAATATAACCTGGTCAACCCAAGTTCTCACCATATTAACTTGACCATGGAAATCTATAATATAAAATTTTGAATTCATGTCGATGTGTCAACTAAAGTTGTCGACCTAATATTGTCATAAACCAAAAATTTGAAAATGGTTTGAATACAATGGTCATCTCTTTTCTAATTTATCTGTTCATTTCCGTTTCTATTAAAATCTAATATTTAAATGTAGCAAAATCATCTCTCAATTGGTCAAAAGGAAAGTAGCTACAGTAAAAAAATGAAATTTCAGTGCAAAACAAGGAAAAATTACAGAACATTGATCGGTGAAAATTTATTAGCAACGTTTGAATTTAACAACCACACAATAGATCTTTTCAACACTGCAATAAATACTAGAGAAATAAGAAACGAAAAAGTTAATGCTCTATTCAAAATCTGAACCATTAATAACTCATTGCATTACTACTCTGTTTTAATTCATATTCTCTGCCCTTACCTTAATTTCATCCTTCTTGAGTGTAACTATTGTAAAAACCAAGTCTGTCTAATTCAAGAATTTAACCCTCACATCTTGGACCCCTTCTTCTTACTTGTATTGAGATTTCAAAATATCAATGAGTGCATCACTATTTTGGGTTTAGAGAAAGAACTAATCTATATAAAGTTGAGAAATTAATATTTGAGAGAAACACTATAAATGTCTAACTAGAACCTACAATTAAATTTGTATCAAGAACTGATAATGAAAAATCCAAGGGGAGTCGGGGAGTAAATATACACCAAATTTGGTAGAACTACTATAAAATCTTTCGTGTCTTTATCTTTCTATTTAAACAACCAAACACTACTTCTATTATTTTCATTTTAAAATACCTAAATAATCAAAAATCTTTCAAAATGCCTCTATTCAACTATTCACCTCTCTAGTTGAATAAAAATTAGTATCAATGGAGGTGTATTAATAAAAATTCTAACAACTTCAATATCAAAAATCCAAATGGCCATAAACGGAAACAGTATACCAGTTGAAGTACATTCAACAAATCATGTACCCTTCTTCAATGGAAGTAACTTCAGCTATTAGAAACAAAGATGCGTAATTTCATCATTGTACAAGATCTAAATGCCTAAAAAATAATTGGAGAAAGTGTTGAATTTTCAACCGAAGAGATTGATGGTATACATGTATATTTAAGTTGAAAAACATGACAACCGAGCAAAAGAAGACCTATTAAGAAAATTGCAAGACTATAAATCTCCTTCATATCGCACCGTGCATCAACAAATATAACCAAGAATCTTCATGCATCACACCGAAAGAAATCTGGGAAAGACTCGAAACTATCTACAAAGGCATTGATCAAGTTTGCATGAGCAAGATTAGATTATTGAAGCAAGAGTACGAAACTTTCAAGATGAAGGAGGGAGAATCTATCAGTGAAATGATGACAAAATTTAACAAAGTGACAAATGAATTACGATTGCTTGGAAAATGAATTTCACAAGAAGACATGGTAGATAAAATTATCAGAAGTCTACCAAAGTTTTGGGAGCCTAAAGTTCCTGCAATAAAAGAATCAAAAAATCTTAAAAGCATAACTACGGACGAAATCATGGGCTCTCTAATAACTCACAAAATGAAGTTAAATGTGAAGGAACCAGGAAAATAAGAAAAAGGAAAATGAGTAGCTCTCAAAGCCAACAGTGATGAGAGTTCTTCAAACTCTGAAGATAAAAATGATGAAGAAGATGAAGCATTGCCGGCTAGAAAATTCAAAAGATTTATGATGCGAAAGAGAAATATGAGCAAATCAAATTTTAGAAGACCAGAAAAGAAAGAGTAAATCAGATGTTACGAATTTAAAAAAATTGGTACACATAAAATATGATTGTCCTTAACTAAATAAGGCTAATAAGAAAGACAATAAAGAAAGAAAGGAGAAGTAAAAGAAGAAAACTCTTATTACCTAGAGTGATAAAGACTCCAATTCAAGTGAAGATGAATTCACAGAGGAATAAGCTAATCTGTGCATCATGGCTATTGAAGAGTCCTCCAACAATAGGGTAGACTCTACTTCTTACTTTTCCTGTTCTAATTTTGATGAAAGTGATTTTTCTGCTGCCAAACTACATGAAGCATTGTTAGAGTCACTTAAGGAATCAAAGAGGTTAAAATTAAAAAATAATCCGTTGACGAAAAATATAAATGAAACTATGAAAGAATTAGAAAACTCCAAAATAGAAGCTGATGAAGTAAGAAAGGAAAATACTAAGTTAGAATCAAGAATCATTGAACTTAAAAAAAGAGTTAGAAAATGAAAAAAGCAAATGCCAACATCGGCAAAATGAAATAGAAGATGTCAAAATTGAAAACAATTACACGGATGGAAATGAAATTATGAGAAAAGAGCTAACTGAACAAAAGGAGAAAAATATTAGGCAAAACAGCATTATAATGAAATTCATATAAGGTCAAGATAAACTAAATATCATCTTACGAGCTCAGATGATAGTTTTTAATAAACCTGCATTAGGATTTAATCCTACTCAGATCCAGAGAAAGTTATATAAGTTTTCACACTTAGTTTAGAAGTTGTTGAACAACAAAGATGTTATACATGCATGAAACTTGGGCACAAGTCAAAGAACTGTAAACTAAAGAAAAATACTTCAATCACTGCAAAGAGCATAGGGTTTAATGATATTAAATGTACCTATTATCAAAAAATTGGACACTCAGTTAATATTTACTAGTCTAAAAATTCCTCAGCAATGAATATGAAATGGATACCTAAAAATCAAATCAGAACTAACTCAGTCGAACTCAAAAAAATATGTGTACTAAAGGTAAAAGTGTGATTGAATCATATTTCAAGTATGTTTGAAATTAATGAAATCTCCTAGACAGTTAGTTTGGTGCATTTATAGTGGTTACTCAAGGCATATGACTGGAGATATTACTAAATTCTCATCGCTTGAAAAGAAAAAAGGAGGTAAGGTAGCTTTTGAAGACAACTCAAAAGGGAAAGTCAGCGGAGTTGGCAATATTAGAGGTAAATCCACTGATACTCAAATTCAAAATGTCTTTCTTGTTTCTGAGCTTAAATTTAGCTTGTTGAGTATCCAGTTATGTGGTAAAGGTTTCAAAGTTAAATTTGACTCAGATGTTTACTCTATCATTGATAAAGTTTCTGATTACATTAAATTCACTAGCATTAGAAGAGAAAATATCTATATGATTGATATAGAATAGTTGAAAACTAAAAATAAAATATGCCTAGTTGTACTGAGCAAAAAAAATTCAAGGCTGTAGACCGAAGATTAGGACATGCAAGTATGAATACTATATCAAAACTAGTTAGCAAAGATATTGTGAAAGGTCTCCTAAAATTAAAATTTGAAAGAGATAGATTGTGTGAAGTATGTATAAAAGGAAAACAAATCAAGATTTTCTTTAAATCTAGAAACTGTGTATCTACGAATAGTTTTCTGGAACTTTTGCACATAAATTTGTTCGAACCAATAGAACTTAAAATTTTAGACGAAAATATTATGGGTTTATGATCATCGATAACTTCTCTAAATACATTTGAATGTTATTCTTGACCAAGAAAGAGGAGACCAATAAGACCTTCATGAAACTATGCAGAAAAATACAAAATGAAAAAGGGGATTTCAATTAAAAAAATTAAAAGTTATCATGGTAAGGGCCTTGAAAATAAAATCATGTGAGAATTTTGTAGTAGTCATTGTATTGTTCACAACTTCCCAGTCCCTAGAACATCTCAACAAAATGGAGTGATAGAAACAAAAAACAAACATTACAAGAAATGGTTATAACTATACTTTGTGAGCATAATTTGCCAAAATTCTTTTGGGAGAAATAGTGAATACTGTCTACTACATCTTAAATAGAGATTTAATTATACCTATATTAAAGAAAATTCTCTACAAACTTTATAAAGAAAATAAACCCAATATAGCATATTTTAGAGTTTTTATATGCAAATGCCATATTTTGAACAATAAAAAAGAAATTTTAGAAAAAATTGACGCAAAAAATGATAAGAGAATATTTTTAGGATATTCAATAGCAAGTAAGACATATAGAGTTTATAACAAAAGAATCATAACAATCCAGAAATCAATACATATAAAATTTGATAAAGGCAGTAATACTGACTAGATTTAACAAAAAAATTTTATTGAATTGGAATTTACAGAAAATTTAAATTCTTAAAAAGAAAAAATCAATGAAGTGACTAAACAAGAAGAACAAGAAGAAATTCAACGAGAGCAAGAAATCAAATATTCTCAAATCAGAAATGATATTATGTAGAAAACATGATAGGTAATGTAAGAGCCGGCATTAGAACTAGATTAGTCCTACAAAATCAATATGAATATGTAGCGTTTATTTCTCAAACAGAATCTAAAAATGTAGAAGAAATGTAAGAAAATGAGAATTGAATAATGATTATGCAAGACAAACTAAATCAATTTGAAAGGAATAAAATGTGATTGATGTCATTTGTGGAATGAATTTTATCCATATATGATTGAAGATTATCCATGTACAAGTACCATAAGATGTGACATTGTAAAATGCAAGTTGTTTCAAGATTTCAATTCACTTTTGTTGTAACATGTCAAACATTTAAATGAATTTGATTTACCAAAAATATATATTGAAGTAAATATTTGGACCGATATTCTAAAAGTAATAGAGGATGAACTTATAATTCCAATTTCTCTTGAGGATTTGCTTGTTTGAGACAATTTAAATATGGGACAAAAAACAGCATTGGATATAATTATGATTTTTAAGTGGGGTGTCCTTAAATTGTTCGAGTGGTATTAGAAATATATTTTGATATTGAGCTTTGTTAGCAACTTTAAGAAATGTTGATTTCATTGCATTAACTACTTCAACCTCTGGTATTGCAACAATCATTTTACTTGATGGGAGGACAATGCACTTTCAATTTAAATTATCATTAATATAGATGTCGCCTTAGTTTGTGCAATTGACAAAGTCAAATTTAGAAGAGTTAATAAGACAAGTATCAATTATTATTTAGGATAAGGCTTCTATGGTACATAAATGTGGGATTGAAACTCTTGATAGAACATTAAAAGATATTATAAGAGAATGCAATATTTGGTGGCAACGTTATTATTTATAGGGTAATTCCAAATAAACACATTTTATTGTTAATAGAGGGAAAAAAATGAGACAATAGATGCATGTCTTGTAAAATCGCCTTTGTAACCAAATGCCAAAGTACTTCATTTGAGGCAAAATATGGAAAGTTTAAATGATTTAGGTTTCTCAAAATATTTACTACCTGTGGAAGATGGGTTTGAAATTATAATAAATGATGATGTGATAAAAATTTCACCAATGATGACAACACCTTGGGATGGAGACCACCATGTTGACAATTTAATTGATATAGTTTTCCTAGAACTCGAATCTCACTAGCATGAAGCTACACATATAGTCGAACTGATACTTACATTGATAAATGTTAAAGTATATAGTTTCAATGGAAAGGAGTACAATCACTTTTCAATTGACTCGGTTGACAATAATCTCTAAAGGTTTTACCTAGAAGAATTCTTAACTCACTTCTTCAAATGGATTGCCACCATATGTGGTGACTTTGAAAAAATGAGCTCTGGTTATGCTTCTACATAATATAGATCCAAAAGTGGGATTATGTAATGGAATAAGATTATTTGAAGGTTCTGCATAAAATTTGTGTACCAAAAATGACTAGTTTGATGAAAATAATATATACCCAACAAGAGGCACAATATTTTATTACTTTCCAAAAACATATATCACATTTCGTGTTTTAAAAAACATATTAAAGCAACAAAGTTGCCAATACTAATTTCTTTTTATAATTTAATTCTCTCATTCGGTTAGATGTTGCATGTGAACACCAAATGAATATGCTAAAAGATAAATTTGTTATAACCCAAACTAAAAATAACTCTGTAATTATATTTCAAACCATTTTAAAACAACTAATATATGAGTTTCTATTGTTAATGGTAGGTCATCATAATCTAATTTTATATATTTGTACAACCATGCAGGTCAAACAATTCGAAATCATAAGCTTTGGTTGGACTAGTATTGTGAGGGTGGAGAAAACATAAATATGGAATATGGTTAAACGGGAGATTTTTGTTCAACAAGTAGAAAGGAAACATTAATAATACTTATAAAATTAAAAAAATTAATAATTCAAAATTCATATTTAACACAATTATTATCCTTGATATTTATATATGCTATCATTTTCATATTTAAATATGATATTATTAAAGTATGGCATTTATTTCCCATGTGCTATTTATGTACTAATTTTTTCAATCACAATGATTAGTTATCTAATTACCTATCAAAATATTATCATTCTAAAAAATATAACAATTTTACATGTTAAACGAACCTATTATAAAATAGTGACAGAAAAACCTTGGTTTCAAAAAGGTCTATTGAAGTTTTGGTTTTACATATATTTATAAAAATTGGGTAAAATTTTGAAAATCTTATACATTTGTCTATTTAAACATTAAATCATATTATTTCAAGTAAAATACATGTTAAAGAAGAGATTTATACAGTATTGACAAAAATTTAAGGAATTTGGTTTTGTAGATAATATAACAAAAATTCACCACATATATACACTAATATTTTAACCAATAATATTGAATGCAAGGTTCTTTAAACATCTGGAAGAGATAAAGAAAAAACGAATACAAGAAAATTTTGACAATTTTACAACAAGGTATATACAACTTTATGCGTACATGTAGCATTTATAATTTCTATTTAAAAGTTTTCTCATTTATTATCTAGAATCATGAAAGTTTCAAAGTTTGAGCAATTCCATGAAACATGAATATTTCAAGTTTTTAATTATAAAATTCTCATAATGTTAAGATTTTATTATTGTGTTCAAATCATAATAAAATAAATTAACCTAATTTTATATAATAAAAGAAAATATCACATATATGGTGTGCGCCAAAATTGCTAATTTATGTTGAGATGCACATTTGAAACTTTCATATTTTTTATATGACATACACTCATGGTTTACGTCTTTATTTTTAGTTTTATCTATAACAAACCAATGCATGCTCAAAGTCGAAGGTGTGCTAAGGCAATGGCTTGCGCATGTGTGTGATGTGTGCAAATAGTTGATAGTTAGGCAGATTATGTAGGTTATGTGATTGTGACAATTGGTTGGGATCGACAATTATGATGACAGTTGGTTATAACTAATAGTTTGTATTTGGATAAAGTTACGGTTATGTTAACACTTTAGTTCACTTTATGCTACCTTGAAATTAATTATTGTGTTTTGACGACTTATGAGGGATGGTTGCTTGAGCTATTGGTGTTGTATTCATAAAGGTATCGTTGAGACAATGTCTGTCATTAGTTGTCTTTGTAAAGATAAGTGTTTGAGTGGTTGGCTGTCTTTACGAAGACAAGGGACAAGTGTGCATAACAATTTTTAATGTCTTTGCATAGGCAAAAGACATATATTCACGAAGTAACAATGGGGGAGTTTAATGCAAATAATTCATACAAACACATTGTGTTGGGTGTTATTGTCTATGGTAACTTGAATCGTTTTAGACAATTTAGGGATGTAAACTATAATACCACCTATCTTAAAATTAGTTAAGAATGTAAGCTGGCTATGTTTTATAAACCATTGCTTTGATCCTTGGCCAACATAATTTTTCAAAAGAGAAAAATGTGGAAATAGTTTGTAGGCTTCTAAGTGATTTCTTTTGTACTTTAGATTAAAATATAAAAGACTTCAAAATAGATAATCCCTATAAATATTTTAGATATTTTGATTCTTTCTTTTTTTCCCTATACTCGGTAGGGATGGCAATGAGGTGGACATGTTGTAGTTTTTGGTATTACCATATCTATCTTGAAACTCTAACATTGTGATCTATATCCGAGCTTAACTCTACTCAGATCAATAAAATGAAAAAACATATCTGTCCCTATGGATTTTTTTAGAAAAAAAAAAAGAACCAAACCAAATCTATGGGTTTTTAACGAACCGAATAGACATGTCCCACACAATACATTTTTGGCATCACAACATAATTGATGAAAAACAAATTATATATATCGGTAATGTTGGCATTACAATATAAAATAAAAAACAAATTATAAGTCATTAAAATAAATCAAAATAAAGTAATTCTACAACTTTTGATACTTGAAAAACACATCACAAAATGATCACAATACCACAAGTCTCTAACCACAATACAAAAATTATAATCTATATTACCCAATCTATAATGAAAATTCTTTAGTCATTTCATACACATCATCACCATCCTCTTCTTGATCTTCAATAAATCTTGACAATGTTGGCATAGTTTCGAATAGAACCTTTGACTCATTTTCTTGAAAAAAATTGAAATGAATATTAAAATATATAAATCAAATACGAATTAATAAAGAACTTTTAAATATTTAGTTTAGGTGCATACCTTGATATTGAGGCCATAACCAATCCTAAATGCATTGCGAAGCTTCCACAATTGTGTAATGGAGCCTATTTCAATAAGGACATATCATTCGACCACCTGTGCTGAATGCGAACTCTTAAGCCACTGTGATAATAAGCATGACATAAATATCTTTTGTCATTTTTTACAATATAGGATATTTGTCACAATTTTGTTTTCACTATTATAATTTATAAAATTTAGGGTTTTATATCGCTCTTCCAAAATACTAATTTTGTCTTTGTTATTAAATCAATCTACATTTCCTTCTTAACATACGCATCAAAATCTTCTAATTCATCATAGGAGCTAATATACTTGCAATGCTAGATGAATAAAACTCATGATTCACCATATATATATTTTCATAATCAATAAACAGATCATTAGATACATGCAAAACCTTTTCAATCTCTTCTTGTGCCTTATCTCCATAAATCCTCTGAAAATAATATTTCAACATCATAGTTTTGTACCTAGAATCCAACATAGTACTCACAATCAAAATACCGTGTGTTTTACCATAATATTTGTCAAATTTATTCAACATTAAATTTGTCATTCTAGTAATGAACTCATTATTCTTAACTCCACTTGCTCATTAAATCAATGATAATTTAATATCACATATTTTTGGTAAACAAATATAAACAAATATTTACATTTACATAACTAGTACTAAAGAATAATTTACTCACAACATAAATTTTTTTAACTTCTAACAAACCATCCTAATTGTCTCCCATATTTTATCACTTCGCAAACTCTTATACCTTATTTCACATTGCATCAATTAACAAAAACATTTTGATATAACAAATCAGTTTTAAACATCAAATAAGTTAATTTTCAACATGTTTTAACATCAAGACATAATTTTTTTGTAATAGTAATATTATCAAAATCAACAATTTTTTCAAACTTTTACCATCTTTTTGGTGTTGTTGACCAAAATTGAATAAAATTTCAAATTTTAGATATACCATCACCAATAACAGACAATCTATCTTTTACATTCAAATTGAATATATGTACACAACATCGCATATGAAAAAAAATATATCATTTACGATGAGCGCTTCATTACAAAATTTTTGAATTAACAATTCTATCGCATAATCATTAGAGATGCAACTGTCTATTGTTACCGTTGAGATTTAACTGCAATATACCAATCAAGAAATGAGCTCATCAATTGTTGGCATATTTCATCTCCATCATGGGAATGTAGAATATAACAGTACCTAGATAATCAAAATTATAAGAACATTAATAAATGCAATTAGATTTATAGTTAAAAATATTTAAAAAGTCTTTTTTCAATATCTCAATAGCTTGCATTGCAAATGTCATGATGGATTAATGTAATAGGTAGTAATCGACATGTATCCTCTTTTCTGATAATTAGCTATCCACGTATTTGTGGTAATTGCAATTCTACTATCATTTTGAAAAAGTTCAATCTTTGTCCTCTTCTTCTTCACCTTTTAAAGACTCATGATATCTTCCTTAATTGTATTCCAAATAGGAATGCTAAACATAGATTGTAAACTATTAATAAGCTTCCTAAAATATAGATAATCAGTCATGAATAATGGATATTCACACATCACAATCATTTTGACAAACTCTCTCCTTAGCATTGCTTAATAAAAAAAATAATTAATTATAGTGGCAGTGCTAACAATATCTTTTCTTTTTTATTTATCACTAAAATTTGTTGTCTTATATTAGAGTTTGGCATTTTCGAGTATTTTTCCAAATGTGCCTTTAAATGATTTGTCTCATTTTTTGTGTATGCTCCCTTATTTCTTCTACAAAGATTACACACTATCTTCCACTCCCCATTAACGTGTTCTTTTGCAAAATGATTCCAAACATGTGAAACTCGATGCTTACTCTTATGATTAGAGTCTTAAACTTCAATGGAAGTTGGGGTTGTATTAGGAGTACCAATCAGTGGGAGTTAGGGAATTTAAGTCAACTGGGGACAAAATAGTTGACGCTATAGAACGTGTGGCTGTTGAAAATGAGCATATGGTATCATAGATGGTGTAGAAAATTAGAAAGAATATATGCTATTCGTAAACAAGCAAAGGTCAGGTTTATAAACAAAAATATTTTGATTTATAATTTTGAAATCTATAAGGCTTCTTATGTTTTTGTCAATGGTTAGGTCAATCTCTAGGGTTACATAGGTTTTCTCTTCATCAACCAATAAAAAAATAACAAAAGGAATCTTGTTGGCAAATCACAGAAGGACAATATAAGAAAAGAACTACAAAACTATTTAGAAATAATTAGTGTAAATGATATTGACAACACATCATTTGTGCACTTCTGTATTACTATTCTAAGACAATAAGACCCACCCCATCATTGAACTCTTGCATCCTTAATCATGCACTCCATCTAAAATCATCTTCAAAATGTGAAAATTCAATTAAATTTCTTCTTTTATTGTAAAAGATAAAGAAGCTTGATCTTATCGGCTACACCCTCAACTTATGCATCTTCATAATGAAATATTACCTTATTCCTAACCAACCATATGGACCAAATTCATGAAAATGAACATAATATTCTACACAAGAAATGGAGACATTTTGAGATGCTCAAAATGATACCCAAGTAGGGAAGTCCCAAGTAGTATGTGAAAGAAAACAACATATCATATATAAAAAGTACAAATGTATTGTTAATTTAGTTGCAATGTTTCCAAACTTTTTTTTTTGGTACCATGTCTTGGATACCACCCAGTATCCAGATATTCACCTCGACTAATCCAGACCGACTGCTACAGTGGCTCCTTTCGGAGGACGGGTCTCCCAAAGGGGAATACTCCATACACATGAGGGACCGATACTCCCAGCGGGAGTTAAATTTCGGTCATACTTAAAGGTATTTAACCCCATATTCAGTTGAGCAAACCCACGTTGGTATGTTTCCAAACTTTAACCCCAATTAGAATTTCAGATTCCATTTTATTTTGGATATCATGAAATCTAAAAGATATTTTAAAATTTTGACTGCTACTTGAACTTATGCAGTTGATGTTTTAGAAGATTTTGAAATATGAAATGCAATATGGTTAAACCATCACTATAATTTTTTTTTCTTTTAAGCAAAAAAAAGATATCACTATAATTTAATTGGAAGTTCTTTTTCTCTATTGACTCCATTGGTGCTAGTATACCACTGATTATTGAAAATGAACTATCACATTGTTATAGAAGGTTCCTCTAATAACTCAATTATTAAATTCATGATCAAGAACAAAGGATAAAGAATGAAATAGCTAGATAATCTTACACCAGGCATTGCAAATATAGCCTCTATAGTTTTCACTTGCAGATACAGCCTCTCAAAGGACTAAAGCTACACTTGTATATCAGGCTTATCAGCTACAGTAAAGCCTTTTCACTATCTTTAAATCAGATAGAGAGAAATAAAGAGTGAAATGAGCATAGGGAAAGGGGAAGATGTCACTTACACTAAAAACTGAAATCAATGAAAGGACTAGAGATGAAAATTGGAATCGATAAAGGAAGAAAATCGATTGGAGATTTAAAGGGGAGAAAATTGAAGAGGCCAATGTGAAAATCGACTTCGTCTGTCCTCTCTCTCTCTCTTTCTTTTTAAAAATCGATTTCGTCTCTCTAGAGTTTTCAAATTCTAACCAAAATTGAAAGGATTAAGATGGGAGAATGGTGGTCAGTAGGGAGGACGAGGAGGGAGGCAAAGTAGTCACATTAGAGGGTAGGCTGTGTGTGCATGATCCATGCTTTTCGTCTCTCTAGGGTATTTAAATTGTTTGAGGAAAAGTACTCTAATAAATCTTACTTTTATTTTATTAAAAAAATTAAATTTTGAGTACCAAGTTGGGTTGGGTAAGATTTTTCAGAAATTAAATCCATATCCGAAACGATCTGATTAAAAAAAAATAAAAAAGGCCCCTAATCAATTTTTCAATAAAAAACCTGATTTGTTAACTTAATTGGGTACCCTTGAATTTTTCAGGAGTTAAATTTGTATTCGAACTAATCCAATTCCAAAAAAATATCCTCCCCTAATCCATTTTTCAATAAAAAAAAAATTGATCTATCAAATCAAATTAATCAAGTATCTGTTGGGTTGGTTCCGATATTGCCATCCCTAATACTTGGTGTGTTTCTTGGGTGCTGAAATCAAAAGATTGTTGTTTTGCATCACAAGTGATGGTACATGATCTAATGGCTCATTACCACAATACATGGGAACTATGGGGCCCACTAGGCAATAGCCAAATAGCCCATGAACAACCGAACGCACCCTCGGTCTCTCGATCGAATCCCTTCTCAATCATTCAAACTCTTAGCCTCTAGGCCCCTCGGTTGATCCCATTCCTTATTATACTTTCCGTCGAGGAAGTAATTCCAATTACATGATAAGTCCAACACACAACCATCCAATAGGGAAGGGAATCTCCAACAAATTTAAACTTTCTTTAATCTAATACGAACTTCCCCTAGTCTCGGG
This sequence comes from Dillenia suffruticosa, assembly GCA_033439265.1. Classification (NCBI taxonomy): domain Eukaryota; kingdom Viridiplantae; phylum Streptophyta; class Magnoliopsida; order Dilleniales; family Dilleniaceae; genus Dillenia; species Dillenia suffruticosa. The sequence continues at coordinate 8,491,491 of JAVTVX010000018.1, read as the reverse complement.
AAAACCTATCTCAGTAAGGAAACAAATCTTTGCAAACACTCCCAACAAAGTAGGAAATCTCCTTAGCAACTTAAACCTCTCTTAATCAGTAGGGTTCTAAATCTCTTAAAAATTTTTAACTACAAGTAATCTTGGAAGATTCTTAGAAATCTCTCCCAAATAAAATTAAGGTTTTTATATCTCTAAAAATATATGAGACTTGCCATGCTTGTATGCTCTATATCAGCACAGGCAACCAACTAGATACGTTCACGAATTCTACACTTATCACATGGAGGTAATATAGGGCTACTCTACGATTCTATTAAGTTTGTTTCTCATTCTTTTACCAATACTTTTTCTAACTTAAGTATCAAAATCTCCTCCGCTGGAGTACCCTCTAACTGTATTTGTAGATCTCACCATCCAAGAAGGCCTAGAAGATACACCAATACCAGTTCCTCACTCAGGTCAATGAAGTAGTTATCTGGGAAGCGAAAATTACCTCCAACTGATTAGCATCGTTCGTGGGAGCAGATTGACTTTTTAGCCAACACACTTCATGCCCCGCTTTAATACTATTTTGATTGCCATGCCACCAAGAAGAAAGAATGAGAACACCTCAAAGACCATGTCTGCAACGGGAGGACAAACTCCAACCCCGTAGACCCTCCTCTGTTGACAGCTTTTAATAATCAACCGAACACTTATGTTATCCATCTTCTATACAAACAGAGACACTCCCTCAAGGAGAGCCTTAGCCACCTGCTACTTAACCTCAAAATCAATCGATTTCATCCTTTATTCCAACCTTTCCTAACAAAGCCAATTACTCCCAAATGGAAAGACATGAATCAAAGATGTAAGGTATGAGCAAGCAATTAGAAGAATTTAACCATATCCTCAGACAAGAGGCTACATCCTCCTCTCAAAGACCAAGGCATACATGCTCGCATGGGCTTCAATCTCGAAGTCACTGAGAGCCCTCGGTGACCTCTTGACATGAGCCAAATGATTTAAAGAAGCAAGTTAAAGAACTTGTGGCTAATGAACTTAAACAAGCTAGCACAGCAAAAAATGATGCCACTCCATATGTTTCCGATCTCTCTCCCATTGATCCCAAAGTTTCTTCTAAGCCAATGCCGTGAGATGTACTCCTTCCTTCTATAGAGAGATATGATGACACTACTGATCCTCAAGACCATGTGGTTCACTTCATAACAATTATGATCTCAAGGGACATATTAGATATAGTCATGTGTAAGCACTTTCCTACAACATTGAAGGGCAATGCACTACATGGTTCAATTCACTCCCTCCATTCAGCATTAGGAACTTTTGCCAGCTCTGATAGTAGTTCGAACATATTTCGTGATTAACTGGGAGTCAAGAGGAAATCTACCTCCCTCCTATCGTTGTGGTAAAGGGACGACGAGCCCTTAAGAGATTTCCTTGACAAGTTCAAAGCCGAGATGATGAAGATTTCTGGCCTAAACCATTTTATTGTGCTGGCAGCGCTGCTTACTAGACTACGGCCGCTAGGGAATGAAGACTTCCATAACAAAGAATCCTCTATCCACTATTCAAGAATTTTATACTCTAGTAGAAAAGTACATCACAACGAAAAAACCTGAGGTGTTTGATAAATGCCATAATAGAGCGAATAGAAAAGAAAGCAGTCGCTTACCTCCGTGACCTTTACCCAAGAGGAGCTGATAGAGACCTTTGCCTCATTGCAAATGTAACAATTATACTCTTCTAAATGATACACCTAACCAAATCTTGATACAGACCTGGAACAAGCCCTACATTAGATGGCCCCCACGTCATATGAGGGATGATTCAAATAAAGATAAGACTTAATATTATCACTTCCACATGGACTATAGCCACCTAATAGACAAATGCCGAAAATTAAAAGATAAGCTCAAGATTTTGGCCTGAGACGGCAAGCGAGATTCCCCCACTTAAAAGCCCATGCGTTGCAGCTCAAGCGAATGAATTGAACGAACCATTGACCATAGGAGTTGCTTGCAACAAAGCCAATAGAGTAATCTTTCAAATATATGGTGGACATTCCTATTCAACACCCATCTGTTGTAACTATACACCTCCGATTCAGAGTCCAATAGCCTAGATGGACATACAATAGAATAAGATGGAACTGATAGTCATCCAAATCTTCCAAATGACGGGGACATCTGCCTCCAAAAAGATTCTCATTGCTCGAATAGAAAAGGGGCAGAAAAAAAGACCTATGATAGGTTTTGATGATGACGAATGGGTAGGAGTTAATCCAAGTCACCACTAGTACACAATGAAGATAATTTTTGTTGATCAGGGAGCAGCCTGTGATCTTCTTTACTGGGGCTTCTTACAACAAATAGAACTCAATCAAACACATCTCCAACCTTAGGTTGAACCTTTGAAGGGGCTCTCGGGTGAATGGTTGTACCCCGAAGGCACTGTATCCATCCGATTAACTTTGAGAACACCATCCAACCATACAAATGCTACAACAACATTCAATGTGGTCAAGCTACTGTCGACTTACAACATCTTGGGTTGACCCGAACTGAACGCTTTAGAGGTACTACCAAGCACAAGCATATGAAGATCAAATTCAAAGCATCTCTTGGAATTAGGATGCTCCTTTGTGGTCCAGGGGCACTAGATACTACAGTTTAGTAATCTCTGTTTATCACTTATTGTCATTTTGTTTACGACTCCATGTCGTTGATTAGATACTTTGATTCAAGATTTTATAGTTGTTCTCATAATAATATTTTCATTTTACATGCTCTATTACCTTCCCATAACATCTTGGTCACACCAATCGTATACAACCAAAAGCAAGTCGCAGGTACCAAACATGTTGTCAATACAATATGTAACTCCTAATTGGATAGACATGGCCCACACTATCTCAATTCTATACCTTGAAACATGTCATCAATATGGATATAACTCCCAATCAGATAGACATGGCCTACACTCTCCCGGCTCTATGCCTTCAAACATGCCATCAATACGGGATATAACTTTCGATCGGATAGGTACGACCCACACTCTCTAATCTTTGCACCTCAAAATGTATCCTCAATACGAAATGTAACTCCTGATCAGATAGATGTGACCTACTCTCTCAGCTCTATACCTCCAAATATGTCATCAATACAAAATGTAACTCCCAACCGGTAGACACAGCCCACACTCTATCGGCTTTATGCTCCAAATGTGTCGTCAATACAGAATGTAACTCCTGACCGGATAGATATAATCCACACTCTCTTGGCTCTATATCTCAAAACGCGTTGTCAATACGTGATGTAACTCCCGATTGGATAGACGTCGCCTACTCTCTTGACTCTATGCCTCCAAACTGTCATCAAATACAGGATGTAAAACCCAACCCAATAAACATGGCCCACACTCTCTTAGCTCTACGCCTTAAAAGGCATTGTTCATACAGGATGTGACTCTTATCTAGGTAGATGCTGCCTACTCTCTCAACTCTACGTCTCCAAACATGTTGTCAAAACAGGATATAACCCTCGACCGGTAGACATAGCCCATACTCTTTTGGCTCTATGCCTCGAAACATGTCATCAATACAAAATGTAACCCCCGACTGAGTAGACACGGCTCACACTCTCTTGACTCCATGCCTCAAAATGTGTTGTCAATATGGGATGCAACTCCTGATTGGATAGACATGACCCTTTTTGTTGGCTCTACACCTCATAAGGGTCTCGCACACTCTCTCTCAGCTCAATGTTGTGCAGGGGCCCTTAGCAAGGCATCACCATCACTTCTTGACGCATGAATCCCACCTTACAAACTAAGTCTAATTCATGTTCTATCAATTTGGACATCTTAATAGGGTTCTAGCACCCCCCCCACCATGATGCAATTGGAAACTGTTTAGTGCTCACATCTTTACATTCCAAATCACAATCAATAAGACGACATGAATATAGTCGAGACGAGAACATATCAGAATACAAGATTACTAAAAGCGTTATCTATTCATCCAAACGTCAAACATACAATAGGATAAGCAAGACCTGTGTTAACTCGGAAAAGATACATGAAAACAAAATACAAGAAAATGAGAGAGAAAGAACAAGGCCCAGGGACTATAACGAAGGGGGCGGAGGAGGAGAAAGAACCTTTTGCCATAGAGATTCAAAGTTGGCTCAAAGTGTTGCAACATTGTGCTCTCATCGACCACCTCATAAGAAGCATCACCCGGACAAGAATCGACGACGCTCGAGCTCAGCATTTCACCTTTGACAATAGCCTCCAACCGGATGGATCACCTCTTCAGCACACTACAACCTTTTGGATAGCCTACACTAAGTGCGCTTGTGACTATCAATTGCCTTTGTGATGGTCTCCCCTAACTCTGCTATCTTTTGTTCAGTAGCAAGAAGCAACCGCTCTCGTGCTTGTGCCAACTTCTTAGTGGCCTATAGCTGCACTTCATGCACCTTCACCCCTGTCTCCAGTCTCTCACACTTTGTCTGGGCGGCTTTGCACTGCTAAAAGCTGACTCCAGGTTAGCCTTTAACTACTCCACCTCTTCATTGCTATTATCAAAAGTAACCCCGGCTCTTTTCTTCCATCTCCCTCTCCCTTTACACCAGAACACCGCATAGCCTAGAGATCTCCTCACCCATCTAGTTCACGCGATCTCTTAGATGTTCGATTAGTTGTTCTCTCTTTAGCCTTTGGATCTCAACTAAAGTAATAGTATACACAAAACATATTAGTTAGATAAGACCAAAAACCTAAATAAAACATACTGCAAAATGAAAACTCATAACCCAAGTCCAAAAGACATGATGGCTTCATCAACCTGCTCCATTGACAAGCCATTCAGTTCAAACTCAGTGATGGAAATCCATCCACTCGGCTACCTTCCTCGCATCCATGACATCCAAGTAAGTGTAGCAATGGTTGCCGGCATTAACCTGTAGCAATGGTTGCCGGCACTGACCACAATAGTACCCCTCTCCCCGAGATCTCTCCTACCGTCGTAGGACTTGACAAACATAGAAGGGAGGGGAACAATCCTTTTCGGTACCTTTCTTTTACTCTTCTACATATAGAAGGCCTTAAGAAAGGCATGAAAATGCCTAACTCCAACCTCCCAAGTCAACGTGTGGGAGGCACATCCCCAACTTCACTAAGATTCCCCTCTTGTTACCCTCTCCCTCTTCTCTTTCTGCATCCTCAATCTCTGCTCCACCGCCTTCCTCGAGAGCTAGTACCGAAAACCAAGAAAAAGTCACCTTTAACTCAAACCCTTTGGCCTCTGTTTGTTCGGTCGCCTCTAGAAGGGGAGACTTAGATGTGCTCGACAGACTTTGTTCCCCTATTTCACCATCCGCCCCATTTGAGCTTGGCAGCACAGCATTTTTCTTCTTTTCCTCTCCAACATCAAAATAAGGAGGGCATCATTTGATAGAGCACCTTCCTCCAATGCGCTCTCTGCCTCCTCTAGTTCCTCTTAAATCTCGGTCTCATCTACTTATTAGTGGTTCTTTCAATCAAATCCTTACCTTCAATAAAAGGAAAAACATCAAGAAGCCTCATGGCTTTCTTTTTCACCACCTTAATCTTCCTTGTCTCTCTCACCAACGGACAACCAACGATAGAATTTGGTCATCTAGAAGAGCATCTACGCAAAAATACTTATTCTTCACTAAGCAAAAGCCCCCAATTGAATGCACAAACCTTGAACGTCGAGAAGGTCCTGGGGACTTCAACCCAGGAGGCTCTCCATTAGCCTCAGGAAGCACCGACATCTCTTTCCTCTTCTTAAATTTTACAAAAAAAAAAAAAATTGCGTCCAGTTCTTGTCAATGGTCTCTTTATAGAAAAACTTTCATCCCAACTCCGGTTTGGTTTGAAGACAAAACTAACCCTTCATGGAAGTTCCAGTAAGACATCTCCTCAAAGAAAAATTGATGACGATATCTCAAAATCAAACTTCAGACGACAGAAGCTCAACAAACTCACTACTGCCATGACTAAATGCCAAGTAGTTGGAATCAGCATAGTTGGGAAAATATTCCAATGCGTCAAAACCCGAGTAAAAAAACCATATGTGGCAAATGGAAACCATATTTCACATACTACTTATACATTGGGACATTCCCTTCAGGCGGCCTATTTGCTCTATCTTCCTCTATCGGTGATAAAAAAACTATAACTGTCCCCCAAATCCATATCACTAACGATCTCGTGCCCATTCCACTTATCCAAAAATGCTTTCTTATCATGTCCTTTCCAACTTCTTAGCTTCTATTACTTTAACTCTACTTCAAATACCACTTTTTTAAACTAGTATTAGAAGTAAGGGGCAAATGATGTTACATTATCTAACGGCTCATTATTATAACACCCAGGAACTATTCGGCTCACTAGGCCATAGCCATAAGGTCCATGAACAATCGAACGCACCCTCGATCTCTCGATCGAATCCCCTCTGTCATTCTAACTTTTAGCCTTCAGGCCTATCGGTGATCCCATTCCTTATTAGATACTTTCTGTTGAGGAAATAATTCCCATTACATGATAAATCCAATGACCATCCAATAGGGAAGGGAATCTCCAACAAAGTTTAAACTTTCCTGAATCTGATACAAACTTCCCCTAGTCTTGGGGAAACCTCTTTCAATGAGGAAACAAAGCTTTGCAAATACTCTTAATAAAGTAAGGAATCTCCATAAACCTCCTTTAATAAGCAAGATCCTAAATCTGCTAAAACTTTTTTACTACAGTTTATATAATTTTGAAAGATTCTCAATAATCTCTCCACAAGAAAACTACGATTTCTATATCCCTAAATACAAACGAGACTTATCATGCATGCATGTTATATATATCAGCACAGACAACCGGCCAGATACATTCATGAACTCTACATTTATCACACAGAGACAACACATGACTATCCATGGCTCTATTCAGTCTGTTTCTCATTTTTTTACTAACGCTCTTTCTGACTTGAATATCAGATCCTCTTTCGACGGAGCACTTTCTAACAATATTTGTAGATCTCACCATCCAAAATTCCTAGAAGACTTATTAGCACCGGTTCCTCACTCAAGTCAACAAACTAGTTGTCTGTGGAGCAGTACCCATCTCTAACAATAAGGATGCAATTGAAATAGGAAAAAAAAAGTTTAGTTATGACATAAATATTATGCTTTAAGTTTCTCGTAAAAAGGTTACATGAGTGTTAATTTGGAAAGATATCAATATATTTCATAAATTTTTATTAATTAATTCGTTATAACTATCAAATTCTTATCGGTAGTATAACTTGAGAATGAAAAAAATTATATTAAGAGAACTAACTTCTAAAATGGGATCGACAAGCACTCGAATCGGTTAGAATAGCACAAAAAATGGTTTAGTGATGCAAATTGTTTAGACTTTTTATTAGTAGGATATAGAAGTTAATGAAATACATGAAACATTGGTTAAAAAAATTTGAATGAGTTTTTGTCAAATTCAAAATTAGGGATGAGCATTCGATTAAATCCGACAGAAATAATCAAAATTAGAATAATCGGTTTAATTCAATTATATAATTTTTATAACGGTAATCTAACCAAATAGACTAAAAACCAAAATTCGTTTAACTAATTAGATGGTTAATTTGATTCGATTATCTAAATCAAACGAATTATTGAAATTTATTACTATAAAAAATTTTTAAATAACATTACTTTCTATTCATATCTATGTAAATATAATATAAATCATTCATATCAATATATTAATTTTAAAATTCAAAATTCACTTATAATTTTATTTTAAATGTTATTTTGAAAATTTTATATTTTAAATTTCAAATAAACTAAATTTTGGGAGTGAAAAAAGTGTGAAATAGGAAAAGAGATGGGAGAGGCATGAGTGAAAGTTTCAAACTTGGGAGTGAAAGAGTCATAAATGAACTGAATATTGGAAATTTAGAACTAAAAACATGAAACTAAAAGTTTTTCATTAATTGTGTATTTTCCACTATATTAGCTTTAAATTTTAGGTTTTTTCTCTTTTACTTTTAATTATAATATTATAATAATATTTATATAAATAAAAATTATCCAGAAATATATAAAATATTTTTAATTAATTCTTACTATAAAAAAGTTTAAAGTAATGTTGTTTTCTATTCATATTGAGATAAATGTAATATATAACATTCGTATCAACATGTGATTATAAATTATAATTTTAAAATTCAAAATTTACTTATAATTTAAATTCTAATGTCATTTTAAAAATTTTAAATTTTAAATAAACTAAATTTTAGAAGTAGAAAATGACTGAAATAGGACAAAAGAGAGGGAGAGGCATGAATGAAAGTTTCAAGTATGGGAGTGGAAGAATCGTAAAATGAACTAGATATTGGAAAAGGTAGAAACTAAAACATTTCACTAATCGTGCACTCTCCACTATATTAATTTTAATTTTTAATTTTTTTTCTTTTTTAATTTTTAATTATAATGTTATAATAATATTTATATGAATAAAAATTATATAAAAATATATATATAATATTTCTAATTAATTCGATTATATCGGTTTGATCGAAATAAAAATTGTTAAAACCAATAACCGTTCAAATAAAACAAATTAAAGTTTAGTTCGGTTAAAATGGTTTTTTCGATTTTAACCGAATAATATTTACCCCTATTCAAAATGTTTGAATTAAACTAAAAAACTATACATACCAAATTTAGAAAATTAATTTGTAAAATTTTTTTAATAAAGAAATATTTTTTGAAATATAATTCCATTTACCTAAGGTTTTCTTTTCTTTTATTTTCTTTTTAACAAAAAACCTTAAATATTATTTAAAATCTTAAAAAGTTTGTTTTGTAATTTTATTTTATTTTTAAATTTAAACACACAACCCTAAGATTTGGTTATTTTGTTTTGTTTGTTTGTTTGTTGGTTTTTTTTTTGTTTTTTTTTTTTGTTTCTTTTAATGTTTTTTCATTTTCGAATCAAATCCAACCCATTTACATAAGCCTATGCCTTTGTTGTCTCCTACCTCTCCTACAGTGTTATCAAAATCAGGCTGACCCGCCAATTTGACCAGTTTAACCCTTCTCTATTATATTTCATGGTTCGGTCAGGTTAAAAAACCGATTATATGTTGAACCAGAGAAAATTGCGAGTTAACTGCAGTTGAACCTTGAACCGAGTGACCCGCGGTTTACAATAAAACCATGGGTTTTTTTTTCACCTTCAGTCTTTGAAATGAGCAATGTACGGATCTGACCTTAAAATTAAAAAAAAAAATCCAAAACAACCCTAAGGAGAAAAAATTTCTATTTCTAACTTATGAAAGTCGTGGGTTGAACTCACGACATGGGCTCTCGCATGAGTATATAGCGTCTTGAAGACGCAACATATCCCCACTTCCCTACTCCTCTCTTTCTTATCAAATCTTGGAAGGGTGATTTTTCTTGGACACTGTCCAAGAAAAAATATCATCAAAACACCGTCCAAGAAAAGACTTTTCTTGGAAGGTAATTTTTTTGTAGAAGTAATAGTGCCTTTACTGAAGATAACAGTGAAAACTCTCACTCTCTCTCATTCATAAATGAGCATTCATTAGGAAACAGTGAAATACCTTAACTCTTAGTCGGCCCAATGAATGAGAAGTGAAAAGAAGTCGTGAATTCTATAAGAAACAAAGGAGCAGAGAAAAATATCTAAAGAAAGAAGAGAGGGGGTATGTCGCGTCTTCTCTCATGTTGTGGGATGAACCTGCTATATATATACATTATTTATGGAATTTTTTATCCCTTGGGTTGTTTTAAAAATTTTTTCTTTTATGAATCAGATCCATTCATTGCTCCACTAAAAGGAGTTTTGTACGGATGTGGCATTGTTTAAAAAAAATTTAAAACATTACCCACGACAAACTAATTTTGAAAATGTCACAATATATCGAGTTTTCAAAACTCGATATGTTTGAAAAACAAAAATGTCGAGTCTTGAAAACTCGGCATGTATGTACTATGCAAGACTCGACATGCATGTACTATGCAAGACTCAACATGGCACCTCTGCCTTCTCCCCAGTACTTGTACATTTTCTATACCAACCCTAATTACAAACTCCAAAATCAGCCCACCCAACTTCGAAATAGAAAAAAAATTTTAGAAACAATATAGCCCAAATATCTCTAGTACCAAAACAGATCGATAAAAATGAACAAATTATAATAAAATATAAATAACAGAAGAGATTTTATTAATTACAAAAATATTCATAGTACATAAGATCAACGATGTCTTCTTCTTCTTGTATAATATCTAATACTTACATCAGGTCTACTCTTAGTATAATCAGAGTGAGATACTAATTTCAGGTCATTTATCCGTGAAATCTGGGAGGGGCCTGATCATGCTGGTGGTGGTCAGAGAAAACCGATGGGAAAACATGAAACCCGGGTGATGCATCATCTCTCTCACCTGTGCCAGTCTCTCGTCTATAAAACTATCGGGATGAACTCCCCTTTGAGGAGCCCCGGGAGTGAAAATCTGAGAAAAGTTATCAAATACAGGCATGTAGAAAAATGAAGATTCACCGAATGTATTAAAAGGTCCTGCGACGTTCTCGGGCTACTGAGACGGTGGTAGTGACGCATGATCGGGTGAGAGTGAGGGTGGTGGTCTCATACGTCATCCTCATTCTCATCATCGGTATATGGTCGGTCTGCATCACCACCATTGTCGCCACCTCTAGCGGGTCTACGTCTCAAAAGATAAGTCATATCATCTATAAAAACTGAGATGGCTGAATCAGCAAGTCCCTGAATAGTGGCGTCTGGAGTGTTTCGTAGCTCACGCAACATATCCCACTACAATAAATCATGTTAAACTTAGTTAAAAAACAAATTAAAATTTTTGATTGATAAAGAAAAGGAAAATGTAGCGGAGTTACCACGTAAGTCAAAGAAGCTCCTCGACAACCGACGAATCTACAGGAGATGGTACGAAACCAAGCAGAGTAGGCAAGATCGACGGCTGGTCTAAACGAAATATCTAATAAAACTAAATAGTCGTGTCGGTGCCTCCAAAGATCAACGTAGACTGCATAATCCACCGACCAATCGACCTCCAACGTACCTTAAGTGCTCGTATCATGGAGTCTATCTTCTGTGTCATAATGAATCGGAATGTGTTGATATGCTCCAAACTGTCGTAACACTCTGTCTGGAAAGTACCATTCCACGATAGTAAAACAGATTAATGGGATATGCGCGTGCCAAATATCTCTCCCCTCGTGATAGTAGCTAGGGAGGGATGCCAATAAATTCTCCGTGTACGGTACTCAGACGACCTGATCCATCACCTGCCTATTTAGTGCCTCCCTATACACTGAGACTACGTGTGTAGGAAAAGTAGTGATGTCAAAATCTACCCTCTACCACAAAGCAAGCCAGCCATCCCCATCTCCGTGCAACGACCATTGAATAGGAGTCATGTAAGGGAACCGCTCCCACTCCCAAATCTGTAACAAAACTAATGTGCCACTTATCTCACGTGAATCTGGGTGCGTGACAATACAAAACTGTCTATACAAATATGCTAGGTACGCAGAACCCCAACTATAATTACTCGAAACCTCTAAGTCGTCTAATAATACTAAAACTATAAATGTACATAATATACTGTTTTATCTCAAAACAACACATCTCTTAACAAAAGTAAAATATAAATCCGTGTCCACTGTGCAATATGTATATCATCGACTCCATCGGACAAATTAGAAAAAAACTTAGACAACCATGACATACTCAAAGTGTAACATCTAAACACAGACCATGGAGGTCTAACACCCAAGAGTCTCTCATACATATCACCCCACGGTACTCTCGCAGTCCTAACGACTACAGGATGTCCGTCCACAGGTAACCCTAGGAGTATCTCTACGTTTTGAAGTTTGATAGTCAACTCACCATGGGAGAGGTGAAAAGTATGAGTCTCCGGCCTCCATCACTCCACTAAAGTCGTAATCAGGTGTCAATCTAACTGAATAAATCGCAGTCGAGTAATGCCCAAAAATCCTAACTGCTCGAGAAAATGGAGAACTCGCTTGTCAATCTGATCGTACTCCAAACGGTGTAGCACGGCCTCACGTCAATGACAAGTGAGGGAAATGGTCATATCGTCTCCCTGCCAAACCGTAGAAGAACAGTGGCGTTACTGTAGCTGTGAAAGACTCGGATCAGAAGATCCTGGATCTATCTACAAAAATTTTAAAGGAAAATTAATTAATACTTTAAATAAGTAACATATATTGTGCGTTAAGAAAAATATACGGAATTAATAAAGACATATGGAAAGTTAATGACACATATAAGATCTGTGAACGTGCATTAACTGTTAAAAGAAAAACAAATGATTTGAAAGTTTGACAAATTCATAATATATGGCGTAATAACAAACATATCGGGAATTATGATTAAAATACAAATACAATCAATTTTTACGCGATAGGGTGGGACAATATCGATACAATTTCCACAATTATAACTGATTCCGTTTTCAACCATTACAATTTCACCATTTGTGTAATATAACAATTTCACAATATCCGTCATTTTTACTTAACATCAAAAAATAATTTATTACTGTTATATGTCAATATCCATTTAAAATAATACTAAATTCAAATCAATTTTTAATTTAAAAAAAATTTAAAATTAACCCTAAATTAAAAGTCTAAATCTTAAACCCTAATTCGTTCCTAAATTTAAATTTCAAACAAATAAACAAACAATTAACCAAATTAATTAAATAATATTAATTAAACTACTAATATTAACTTTTCTAAAATTACAAATAATTAAATTTTTTTTAAAAACCCTAAATCCTAATTCAGTTCTAAATTTAAAAAACCCTAATTTCTAAATTAATATTAATTTCGAACATACCTAAATACTATACTAAATTCAATTCATTTCTCAATCTAACTATAAATAATAAATTTAAATATATTAAAACCCTAAATTACTAAAATTTTAAATTTAAACCCTAAATTTAAATTTTAAATAAATCAATAAACAATTTATCAAATTAGTTAAATAATATTAATTGAATTACTGATTTTAAATTTTTTAAAATTATTAATAATTAAATTTTTGATAAAACCCTAAACCCTAATTCGGTCCTAAATTTAAAAAAAAACCATAATTTCTAAACAAATTAATATGACAATGTTAACCAATCTAGGTAAATAATATTAATTTAAATATAAATAATAAATTTACTAATTATTAAATTTTTGAAAAACCCCTGACTCTAATTTTATTCTAAATTTAAAAAACCTTAAATCCTAATTTTTCTTATTCAATATCCGCAAAATCTTATTCAATGAACGAAAAACACATTAATTTAATAATGTATATAAAAATTGAATCAATATAAATATATCAAAATTTCAAACTTTGCAAAGGATAAACAAGATTTTACTTTCGCAAAAATTAATCATGCAGATCTTGCAAATGCTTGGATCATGTTCAGTTAATTACCCCAAGATTGCAGATCTCCTTAGATGCTGTAGATCGTCTGCACAGTGGGAGAATATGCTGTCGTCCGCAGTGGAGGAGGAGAGAAGAAAAGAAGAAGGGAAGAAGAAGGAAAGAAAGACGAAAGAACAAGGGGCGGGGTGGTTTATGAGATATGTACGGATCTAACCCTAAAAAAAAATTTAAAACAATTTTCGATGGAAAATAATTCCGTTTGTGGCCCCTTATGTCATGGGTTGAACCCACAACAGACTATGTCATGGGGGAGAGAGAGTCGCAGGCGGGGGAGGAAGGGAGAGAGAGAGATAGCCGCGGGGGGAGGGAGAGAGAGACAGTTGCGGGCGGGGGAGGGAGAGAGAGAGCCGCGGGGGAGGGAGGGAGAGAGAGAGTTGCGGGTGGCGGAGGGAGGGGCTGCATGTCGCGGGGGAGAGAGAGAGTCGTGGGGTGGAGGGAGGGAGAGAGAGAGCCGTAGGGGGAGGGAGGGGGAGAGGAGCAGTGCTGCAGGCGGGGGAGGAAGGGAAAGAGAGAGTCGCGAGCGGGGGAGGGAGGGAAAGAGTCGCGCCACGGGTGGCGGAGGGAGGAGCCACAGGAGAGCTACGGGCGGCAGGGAGAGGAGGACTGTCACATCTTCAAGACGCGACAAACTGTGTCGTGTTTTGAAGATGCGATACGTGACTTTCGTCTAATCGGGTGTTGTCACGTGATATCGCGAGTTCAACTCGTGATTAAATGAGGTTATTTTCTAAATATTTTTTGTTTTGAGATTGTTTTTTTTTTTAATTTTTTAAGATTTAATTTTGTACATAACTTGGTGATTTATGATATAAACATGTCGAGTTTCGAATACTCGACATGCTCTATGCATGTCGAGTTGCACAATACAGACTCGTGCATGTCGAGTTGCACAATACATGACTCGTCATGTTACAACATTTTCGAAATTAGTTTGATTTTTTTTTTTTTAACGGGTCACATCCGTAGAAAGCTCCCACTCAGAGAACATTCTCTCTCTCTCTTCGATCGACCGCTCTCTCTCTCTCGCTCTCGTTGCTCTCCCTCTCAACTTCGCTCTCCGTCTCGCTTGCTGTCGATCGAGATTGAGTCTCTTTTCACTCTCTCTCTCGCTCTCGCCGATCTCCATCTCTTCGTTGGCCGCAAATTTCTGACCTAAGGTAAGGATCTCATTCTCTCTCTGTCTCTGTCTCTCTCTTTCTATCTCTAGTGTGGTTCCCAGATTTTTTTTCAAGTTCAACCAAGTTAGATTTGGATTTTAATTTTTAGGGTTTTGAAATAATAATCTCAAATCTCTGTCTCTCTCTAGCACGATTCTCCTTCTGACCTAATTTGTCTAATTAGTTCCAATTTGTGCAATTGCAGGTAATCGTCTGTCTTTCTCTTAGGTTCTACAGTCGTGATTTGTTCTACAGGTTCGGGTCTATTCTCTCTCTGGTCTCTGCAATGTGCAATCCTTTGGCTATAGTTTTTAAGGCAAATCAATTGACTTAGATGTTAATTTCTGTGGTTATTTCTATAGTTTTTTTTAATTTCTGTTATTTCTGTTATTTTTATAGTTTACTAAAATTGTTAATTTATGCCTGTTACTTCTGTTGTTATTTGAGCCACGAAGGATTTGTGGTAAACGATAAACTGCAGACATTCAATTTCTATAGTTTATTAGATTAGTTTTGGTGGCATGGCGGCTTACTTGATTGTGGCAGTGCTGTTTTTGCTCTACCCTATTCCTTTATGCTTGCCATTGACTCTTTTTACAGATTTGATTAACTTGAGTGCCCAATTTAAAAACTTGATTGAGATGTTGAAGTTAGTCATTTATCCAGAAAGATAGTCATTGACTTAGATGGAGTAGTAGTACTAAACATAGAGAGTACGGAGGTGGACATTGATGGGCTTGACTCAGTCTTTATCACACAAAATTTCTATATGTATAATTTTGATGTTTCAAAAGAATTATAGCATGTGGGGTGGTCTAGAATCAAACTCTATGTATTGTAGTAGGTTTCATAACTTAATTATGGCTTTCCCGATCACTTAGAGTAAGCAAGGCTTTGGTCCAAAAGAATGAACCTGCTGATCAGACATGACCAGGCTTCTGCCCCTGAGCAGGTTCTGACTTCTGACTGCTACATTTTCCCCACCACTTAAGAGTAAGCAAGGCTGTGTTTTAACAACAATTATGTTGCCCATGTTTCCTTTTTCTCAACCAATTGTATGATGTTTGATTTGAAATATTCAGACTTTTAAGATTATTTCTTTAATTTTTATAAGGTAACGAGACTATCAAGTTTTGGATGTTATGATTTTAGTTTATATTTTGTATGATTTTATAATTTAGTTATTTTGTTTTTACTTATTAATATGAATTTTATGAGTAATTGTTGATTTTATATTTATTAAAAATTTATTTTTAAATTTTTATCTGAAAATATGAAATTAATATATATTTATTTTAAATTATTTTTAAATTATTATTAAAAAACTAGTGGTTCAACAATATTGACCCATGGTTCAATCGGTTCAACCATAATTTTGAATTTCACGGGTCAATTTACGGTACACTACCCCATCCAACATCCAAATTAAACTGCAAACCCTCTCCCTCTCTCAAATTGAATCCACTGCAGACCACCACTGGCGACGGCGAACTGCTTCACGCACTATCATTTCTTCTTCCCTCCTCTCCCTTTCCGTTTGCGTCTATATTTCCATGCTCTCTATCATTTGTGAGTCCTCTCTCTCTCTGGTCTAGGTCAGATTGTTGGTTTTGGATTGTCCTTATTATGAAAATAATATAAGAATTTAGAATTGAAATTGATTTTAGTTGTGAGGGATCAGTAGGGATTTGTTCTTAGACAGTGGAGTGTTGATTTTTTGAAATATTAGAATGTTTTTTGTGGACTTCAAAATGTTTGAATTAAACTAAAAAGCTGATTTGAATTATAGTACTATTCGGTTGTGGGAAGATATTGTGTCAATGTAAGGATGGTCTTCCATCAAGAATTTACGTAGGGGACCTGTTGCTTCAATGGAAATACATTTGATTTCAATTAGGGTAGACTGGTTGGAGGTGAATGCCTCGGCGCCCCTTTTTATGCATCGGTATAGTTTTTCGTATTCCAATGTATCTCTAGGGTTTGCAATTTGTTGTTATACCAACAGACAGATTTTGGTCATTGTTGAAGTCTTTCATTTTCATTCCAAACATTTTATTTGCATTTCCATTCCAAACATTGACAATCATTTAATCAAGCAATCATCTCAAGTCCCCAACTTTCTTGCTGGTCATCAGGACTGAGTCAAGCTCAGATTGGCTCATAATAGGGCTTTGACAAGCCTGAAGCATTTGAGAATTCTTGGCCTGACCCAACCATGTCCATTCCTACCCATTTAAATTTTACTATTGGCCATTGGATTTTCCTATTTGCACTTCACTACTTAATCCCCTCCTCCCAAAGGTCTCCACAATTTTGAGCTACTTTTCATTTCTAAATATTCATTCCTTTCGTGTAGATCCAATTTTACTCCTCCATTCCATCAAGGTATTTTTCTAGATAATAGATTAACCCCGACTACAAAAGTCATGCAACATTACCATATATATATATATATATATATTTTTATGTACCTTTGTAGAATTTGTGTATAATAGGCTTCATAAAGTAATATGTGGGAACCACTTGTAACAAACTGCTATTTTTAATGTAACAAACCACTAATCTAGCTGGCCCAAAAAGGAAGATTGCACAAGCAAGTGTTCACAAAACAAACCATAAGTTTTAAATCAAACTATTTGCCAAACCATAATATTAGAATTGCTTATTATAAAATAAACATTCACCGGAACTTCCAAAATATCAATTCAAAAACCAACGAATTATATAACCATAACTACAATCTTAAGAGGAGAAACAATTGTTTTGAAAATTAAACAATACAAAGGCCCTAGCTATGGGATTCATTCAGATTCTCACCCCGAGAGTTTCAATCCATCGGCTTCTTTCCCTTGTGTCTGCCCGTATTAGAAAAGAAAAAAAATTTAGCCACAGGAAAAGTAAACATGCTTAGTATCACATAAGGACGACTATCTATTGTATAATATATGTTTTGAAAAGTCATTTATGCATTATCATATGAACTATATGACAAAAACAGTGGTAAACTTGCTCGTGCATCACATGCAGACTCTTCCAAGGGAAAATTATCTCGTGGACTCTACTTTCATGAGATTGCCTTGTCAGAACTACCGAACCAAGCCACCGACCTAGATCCATTGTCCACTCTCACGATCGTTAATTATTGTCGTGAAATCCCATAGTAAGATGAGTATAACTGGATACATATATATACATATCTCAATCATGTATAATGCTAACAATACCTATAATGCAAAGATAACCAAACTATATCCAGATATAGCAAGATCATACTATGTAGCTTAGTATAACTTTCCAAATAAATAACAAGGTGCGGAATTAAAGTTTAGACACTATGCTAAACTAAGCCACACATATGTCAATCCTTTATCTAGCAGGAAGAGATTGCATGCACACGAGACTAACCTCACAAGTTTATCTCCAATATAAACACAATATTACAAACAGACTAACAAACATGACGTAAATGATTACGGGACACGAATTAGGGTTTTCCCAAAGTAGGCCCTATGGCCTGAATCCTAGGGGACCAAGGCCATGGATTGGATCTCAAACAGAGTTCCACAATTTTGATCGGACTAAACAAGTCAAACAGCCTACAGGTTTGGTCATGCACAGCCAAGGATTGCATGCATAAGCACACCAAGTTGCATGGCTGCCTTCACCGCACTTAGCCTCCACACGCAGCCCCAACTGTGTGTGTAAGCAGCCAACGCACTGCATGCTGCCCACAGCAGCACGGTGCCACATGCATAGCCAATGCGTGCGAGTGGGCTGCCTGGCACCCAAAGATCTTACACCCACCAAAAAGAGACATTTTTCAAAGATCATTACACAAAAAAATTAGAGTGAACACAAAATAAACATGACCCTAGCAAAAGGGAGAGTAAAAGGGGTTTACTTAATGCCAGGCGAGAAACGACGGGTGGATCTCTTAAGATCCTATATGAACAGCCCATCATGCAGCTCAAACACTAGATATATGAGAAAGAAGACACAGAACGTAAGGCTTTAAGGGTTAAGGGACAACTCGAATGAGGAAATCATGAAAGTTTACCTCAGACCTTTAAGAAACAAAGAAGGAACATGTGGGAGAGAAAATGAGAAAGAAACCCCATGCAGCCAGGGTTTTAACAGAGTGAAAGAAGTAGAGAGAAAAGGAGAGAGTGGTAGAACTAATGTGTTCCAGGGAGAGGGATGACACCTACTTAGGGTTTTGGATAAAAGAGTTGTGGATAGAAGTATCGTAAAAGAACTCTAACTACAATCTAGTAAATCCCAACTTTTTGAAATGGACAAAGTCCAAGAAGAAAAGGGAAACTTAAGCTAACAAATAAGCCAAACCATACTAGAAAATTAGGGTTTTGGATAAAAGAGTTAAATATGGTTTCTAAAGGGAACTATAGTCGTAGTCAACCAATCCTAACCTTTTAGAAACAATACTCAAACTCAAAAAGGAAATTAAGGTTGAAAAAAGGGAATCGCAACTGAAAAAAGCAAACTGACTAAGCAAAACAAGAATCCAGGCTCAACAAGGAGACAGAACATAAAATAAAGTAAAGCTAACATAAGCTCCTAAGTTTTTAAGTATAAACCTATTACTTTTCAAATATAAAACCTTCCAAACATAGGTGGGAGGCATATGTAAGGACGGGTTATTACACTATTAATACAAACACTAACAGAGTTCATGGAATTTGAGCTCATTTGGTCCCGAACGAGGCAAAATCAAAGTTTTCAATGCCATTTTCTAGGGGGTTTGATGAAAGTTTTCTATTAATTAATCACCAACTGGACATGCCATAATATAAAGGAAAAGAGACAGAACATGGAATTTTCAACGTTGGGAAGTAGGACAATGCTAGCATTTAGGCTCCTGTTAATCTTTGATGTTTAAAATGGTATGTGACTAAGACTATCACCCAATTTGTGAAAGCGTTGGTTATGGTGGTAAATACAAGAGTTGGTTGCAAGGAAACTGGACTTGAGTGGCTGACTCGGCACAATTATTAGGTTATAAATCCCCTCCTTCTGCACACTGCACCCCACCAAATTAAAGAAAATGAATGGAGGTAGCAGTCGCTGTGTTTTCCTGATCTAGATATAAATGGGAGTGCTTTTGATAAAATTTCCTTGACCAACCTACCAACACCTCAGTATCTCTTTATGGGGTATTGATGTTTAACCCGGTATGTTTTGGGTGTTGATGTTTTAACATTTGTTATGAATAACAATCAAGTAGTTTCCTCTCCATCTTTTAGTTTTAGTTTAGACTGCCTCAACTTTTCTAATCGAGCTTCGTTTGTTGTTTGATTCAATAGTGCTAGCTTTTGGGGGTTGAAGAAACAAAACTCGGGAAGAGCATGTCGAAGTCTTGCAAGGGACTCGCAATGGAATTAGTCAAATGTCTCAGTGAAACTCCTTGCATTCAGGTAGCTCGTGATCACCCTTCTATGCCTCTTTCCTCATCCTTTGGATGTTATAGTTGCATTTTTGTTTCCTACACCTGAGTTTGTGATTGCTGTGATGCAACCTTGTGAAAAAAATTCTCATATTTTCTTAATTCAAATTTGATCTGGGTATCAGTAGACTTACTAATTTCAATGTGTCCACATCATGGAGTTAAATTCGTATTATGCAACACTCTGAATCTTGGAATTGGTCTTGTTAGGAAGAGAAGCGATCGTATAGGGAATGTGCCGGAGAGAAGAGTCCCTCCATCTCAAGTGAGTGTGTGGGACTAAGGGAAACGTATTTCAATTGCAAAAGAGGCCAGGCATGTTATGTCTTGTCCTTGTATGCTTTAAGTTTATTGTGATGAAAAGTCAGATGGCTTATTGTGCTTAAATTTCATAAAATGCATGTTATAATTAACTTAATATAATCACTCGTGGCATATTGGCTTGGAGATTAGCCCATATTTGTTGGAAAGTTATTTTATTGGATTTGATTTTAGTTATTTTTTTTCTCATGATATTGCTAACCTCTGAGAATTTTATTTATTTATTTAATTGGACCTAAGCTTTCGTAGATTTCCTTGAAGCTATAGTTGTTACCATCTATTCTAATTACCAGTGACATTAGTTTAGGATTTGAGACTTAGAAGGTCATTTTTCTTAAATATGTTCATCTTCTAGTTTACTCTTTCTTTTTGGAGTGGACTTTATGCATGGTAACTATTCATGAGTTCATAGAATAGTGTCCTTTTCCCCGTAGAATTTCTAGAAGGTTTGGACAAGGTCAATTTGCCCCCCTTTGTGACGCTTAATAATTTTGCCCATATGTGGATTAAAACTTGACAAAGTGTCACCTTGGGCTTACCTCTATTATCACTTTACTCCCCTCCGCATTTTTTTTACCATCAAGTTGAGTAAATAAAATAATCAAATTAAACATTAAAAACCAAAGAAAGCTAAAAGAATCAAATCAACTAATTTTACAACCACCAATGTCTCTTTCTTCCCCTTCATGATGAGTTTTAGTAGTTTCGCCTTTGTGATTTATTGCCAATTTCTAATATTGAATCAAAGTTTTTGAGGTTTGCCTCACTGGGAATGACTTTAGTCTGTCAATTGGTGGAAAATAGAGGGGGCAGATGTATTCGCCTCATTTGGTTAAATTGTACTTGGTGGTTGAGTGGCCTGTTGGATAAAATCTTAGGCCACTTGATTAACCAGTTTCAAAAGGAGGTGTTTAGTGAGCAGATTCGGGTTACTTGGGTGAGTAGGAGAAGCAATAATAGTGGCTCTTTCTTGGAGATTATCTGCTGCTCGGAAGGTAAGGTTGGTTGTAAAGTTTGTCTGCCTTGTGGTGTGAATTATAGAGGTTGGTGACTTAAGGCATTTCTTGAAGGTGTTGCTGTTTGGCTGGGGTTTGAATCAAGCTGGAAGAGAAATCCAGGTGGCTTTGACACCGAGAATGGTATAAAATTTTGGGAACCTACTCATGACAGAATTTCATGCAGAATATTTTGGGACCCCATTGTAGTCGATCCAAGAAGGAGAAGATGACAGAGGTATGATGGAGTTTCGGAAAATTTTCCTGTTAGAGTTTTAGCAATCAGAACCTCAATCAGTACAGAAGTATGTTGCCAGAATGAGATGTTTTACAGTGGAGGAAGGTCGAACATTTTTTTCTTCATTTTGGCTACAGTGGACTGAGAAAGGAGCAGAGATTGAAGTTTTGGCACAATCGAGGGATGGAATCACACAGCTTGATTGGGAACTCTAATTGAAATTTCAATTTTAAGAATGTTGGGCATTTTGGTCGCTGATTGATTTTGGAAAAGAGGCTGTTCAGGCGTGAATTCTGGAGGCAATCAAAGAAGATGCATAGTATACATGGGTTTGGCCTCAAGATTAGTTTAAATGGTTATGGGCCTTGGTTGGTTTTTTGGGCCAAGGTTGAAAAAATGTAAAAGAACAGGTTCAGTCCTATAATTAAAGAATCTGGGTTGGTCATGATACAGCAGGCCAAAAGGGATTTTAGAGGAGTTACAATCCATGAAGGAGAGAATGGAGCTTCATCGTTGCAAGGTGACCGGGCATCTGCGATTGATGTCCATGGAAACATAGAAATCAGATTCGAAGGTCACTCAATTACATTGAAAGCCTTGAATCAATCTTCTGAACATGATCTGACCATGAACACAGCTCCCTTCATCAATCAAACCAGTTCTTCTGCTGAGAGAACCCCCTGTGACAATGAAACATACACCCGCTTCTCCATCTGAGCCTATTATTAGTTCCATTAATGCCTTTTCTCCGTTAATCGCTGATTTCCCATCGATAGGAACTCAGGGGAGGATGCAACAGTTGCAACAGGGTTCTAGTTTGTTGGGTTCAGATGGATTTCTTGTTCCAGTATATTATTGGTCCAAGGAGAAGGAGACGGATCAGTCTTCAGAAGGGCATTCTATTTTGATGGTTTTGACTGGATCCAAACTGCAGCAAGTAAATTGAAAAAGCAAATAGTAATAGATGAGAATAAAGACGATATACTTACTAGCATCACACCATTAGATCGTTAGGCATTACCCTTGGGGCAAGAAAATGTTGCACCTTCTGGTGTTTTGAGAGAACTATGAGCAATTTGGCTGTGAATTATTTAACTTGTTCCATAATGGCAACAATCTTTTCAATAGTCAATTAGCCTAAGGAAATAGAAACTATTTGTAAAACTAAAATTTAAAAACTCCTAAAAAATCCTATGTTAACTTTGAAGATGAGGAAAAAAAAAAAAAAAACCTAAACTTCCTAAATGACTATGCACCGAAAATATAAACTGATTTAAATAATATTCTTGTAAAGGAAAAGATCTTACTGTCGGAAAAATACTGTTACGGTACTCACGAATGGTACCCCTTTATTACTAACTCTTAAAATCTTAATCAAACCGGGGAAAAAAGGATGATCAATGGTCAGAGCTTCCATTCATATCATCTTTCCCTGACTTGACTGAAATCGGCTCAGAGTTAAATAATGGTGCTTCTCATGTAAGACAATCAACTTGTTGGCATTCTTTACCCTTAACCCAAACACAATCAAACCATTTCAATGCATGCCTCTTCTGCATTTGACCATGTGCCAAATTGTTCCTATCCACGTTATCTTCAATTTTTTGTCAACTTGAAACTAACATGCACAGTGTTGTCTAATGTGTAGAAAAATAGCTGCATCAGCTGTGTCCCTGAAAACAAATCAGTTTCATATTTATATAGCTCTGTTGGCAGTTCTAGAATATAATTGAAGGCCACTTCTCCGATTTATTCAAACACAACTGCATCTTTCACTCCTCTCCCATCACTTTCATGCAAAAAATCTTTCTTGATAATCAATTGGAATGATGTTTTCCTTTTAATAGCCACTTCTGACTCTATTTTTAGTTTCTGAATTATGTACCTTGCCGTTCTGGTAGCTGGTCCCTTGTGCAAAATTAATATCATCTTGTGTTGCAGCCTCTACACACAGTTCTAGCAACTGATCTTCTAACACAGCTTCCTTGTCTAGCAGCATTTTTTTCCGTTAACTGGCTGTTTGAACGAATGTTGTTTTGTTGCATGCTGCTGTTAATCCCTTTGTTCAGGTCCAGTGCTGTGTTTTCTCAATTTGTTCAACGTTATCTGTAGGCTGTCACGAATTTGATGTAAAAACTTTGTCTATCAGGGATACATAAACAACTTAATGCTTTGTATTTTCAGCTTCAGGTTGCTTTTGATGGGAGCAGAGTAGGCTCTTACTCATGCTCAAGAAACTCTTTACTTAGGTTCTTCCTTTTTTTTTCCCCAACAGTAGTGATTTCAAATTAATTATCTTGACATTAAACAAGAAAGATATAAGTGTTAGCCGTGCCATGATCATAGAGTGAAGGTTTACGAGGAGTATATGTAAATCCTGCATTGGAATAATTCGTACAGATGGAATCCTAATAAGGCCCAATTGCTAAAGAAACTAAACATCTTTGAGTTACTAGAATGGTGGTATTGTTCACCCGTTTAACTCTTGTATGGTTGTGGATACTTTTCCGTTTGTAGTTGAAGCCTTTTAATGGTACCCTCAGAAACAGCATTCATATCTATAATAAAATTGCAAATTTTCTCTCCACATTAGACTTTGTGTGAAATGTTGCTGTAAGCAGCGAATCACTCTTTTCTTTCACTTTAAGAGTCATCTGAACTCTTCTTGTTACACTTAGGAATGAGGTAACAACATACTCTTCAGTATCTTTGAATACACTTCTCTGGTGTTGGAAGAGTTATGGAGAACAAAAAGACAATAAGAGACAACAAGATAAGATTGAATATATCCTATGAATCCACCCAAGATATACAAAATCGGGAGAGGTGAGTTGCAACTTGTATATGATTCAACAAAACTTGCTTATTCTTCTGATTAAGTCACCTATTTATAGGAATTTGTTGCTTCCATTCGGCTCCCTAAACAAATAATTTCAAATGGATAAGCTTAATGGCTGACCAGAACTCCAAGATACATTTTCGTATTCCAAAATGTCTTCTAAACCTCTGCCGATTGGGCTGGAGTAATCTGACCATAACTTTTCCTAGAGAGCATCAAATGACGAACCATTTGTTGCATTGGAAAATGGACTTCTAGGGTTTTCCAATGACATATATTTGCCAATATTGAATGAGAGTTGCCCTTCCAAATCCCATTCGAATTCTGCCTTAGTGTCTTGATTTTTGGCTTTGTTTCTTGTTTTTTCCAGCCTTGTAGTTGCAACTCTTATTTACCGTAGCTTTTATTACTATTATTGACTTCCTCTTCCATTGCTAGTTGAATTCATCATCACTCTCTCTGCACATGCTCATATTCACAATTTTCAACGTCATTTTTCTCTTGTTCAACTCTCACTTGAAGATTTCACTTAGAAGATTGATAAGCATAGTGCCCCTTCTCGTGGAACTTGAGGCACTTGTCCCCATTTCCCCCATTAATTAATCCATCTAGGAAGTTTCATTTATTTCTACTAGATTGTAAAGATTCTGGTCTGGCAAGCTGATTTCTTTTAGCATTTAAAGAAGTGTCTCTGGTCACATTGGTTACCTTGTTTGACTTAATATATACGGCCCCCTCATTTGGTTGTCAAATCTTCAAGTTTTGGGCTGTTTTATGTATTGTTCCAGCTCCACCGCCATTTGAAAAACATCTTCAACAATATAAAGTCGCATAGTGATTAGTTCTTCGTGAATTTCTGCCCTTAACCCATTCTTGTAGCAAAATGAACTTTGTCTCACAGGTCTCATCTTCTTTCACACTGCACCTTATATTTAGTTCATAAAATTTTTCTGCAAGGACTACATTATTGCTTGTTGAAAAGACATTAATTGATCATAAAGATGATCTTGGTAATCTTCCAGCAAGTATTTTTCTCGAAGCAGCCCTTTATTTAGAATCTCATTTACTTGCCATTGAAGCTCCTCATTTTCCTTAGGACTTATTCCTTAGGCTGCCTTGTTAGGTATAGAAGACCCGGATAAGTAATTAACGAATGCTGAATTTCTCACATTGGGGGAAGGCTGGTTTGAATTTCTTCAGGGATGACGTCATGAATTTCCCCCAATATTGGGCCGAAGAATATTGGAGGCTGCATCAATTGCTTCACTTTCCTCTACAACCCACAGCCTTGGCAAATTGGAATTTTGAGAGAAAATTGATTAGGTTTTGGCTCTTCTATCTCACATGGACCCAAAGTAATCTTTACACCATCTTAAATAAAGGAATACGTGTTCTGAAAGCCATTGTGAGTTGTTCTTCTATCATATTGCCAAGATTGACTAAGGAGCAAATAACATGCATTCGCAGGGACAACATCACATGCAACGTCATCCTTGTAAAGTGGACCAATAGAAAGCTGAACTAAAAACCCTGTTTTAGAAGTATTTCGTTTCCTTTCTTAAGCTAAGAGAGCTTGTAAGGATGAGGATGAGCTTCTGTTTTGTGATTCAATTTGTCTGCCACATCAGCACTTATGACATTTTCACAGCTTCTGCATCAATAATAGCATTGCAAAATCTTTCCACTAGAGGTACATTGAGTATGGAAAGTACAATGGCGGAGCCATGATTCATTCTCTGTGTGAACTGTACTAAGACTATCCAAATAACAAGAGCTTCTCTCGAATCCCCGTAGGTGATTTCATCTTTAGTTTCCTTTTCAACTTCTTTTGAAAAGGAATGAAATTGGGCCTCTCCTGTTACTTCTTTTACAAGGGAAATGATCTTCGGGTTTGGACAATCGGATTCAATGTGGCCAAATCCTCGGGACTTAAAAGTGTTGAGAAGAGGTGCCAGAAGTATCATGAGGATTTCCTCCCTGTCTTTGGACTGGTCTTAAAGTAGTAGCTTTACCGCTTGACATTGGCTTGGAAGTTGAGGAACTTCCCCTTTGGAGGCTCCCTCTATATTCCAAGTTTTGGAACACCCTTCTCTTTTAATTCTCCTACTGTGTGAACCACCAACTTGCAAACATCATCAAAAGTCCAATAAGGTTGTAATTGGACATCCTTTTTTGAACCAAGACCACCAGATACATGCAATTGTCTTCTTCTTGGGCTCTACAACATTGCACTCCATGATGAGTTGTATGAATTCAGCAGTATGCTCTTGGACAGTTAAATCCTCTTGTTTGAAGTTGTAGAGCCGATAGAAAGAATCCTGCCTATAACTTGCAGGAAGAAACTTCTTCTTAAGCTCTTTCTTCATCTTCTCCCATGTGAGAATCTACTCCTTTAAATTTCCCTTCCAAATTAAAGAAAGCTTCTTCAATTTGCTGGCTACCAGTTTGACTTATATGCTTTCTGGAATTCTCTTGTAGTTGAAAATTCGACTGTAGCTAGTAAATCAATGAAATCCTCTGGATGTAAGCAACTTTCAAAGTCAGGGATGTCAACTTTGACACGAATCTCCAGGAGGATTATGTTGCCTTCCGCCAAGATGAGAAGAAGCCCTCTCACTAGATGAATCAGATTCTGCTCGTCTTCACCATTTTCTAAAGATGATGTTAATCACGGTTTTCAGCTTAAAGACGCTCAAGCTGTTGTTGGAGCTGTTGTACTTCTCTCCTTATTTCGTCCATTTTGACATCGTGGGGTCTCACTCCTGGGAACGTGCATTGTTGTTTGCACCTCAACAAGGAGGGGTGGCCATGGACTGAACTGAAGTACCAATGCCAATCTGATGTAGGAAGGCTTATGGAGAATAAAAGGACAACAAGAGACAAGAAGATAAGATTCAATATATCCTAGGAATCCACCCAAGATATACAAAATCAGGAGAGGTGAACTCAATTCTGAGTTGCAACTTGTATAGCGTTCAATTGTATCAACAAAACTTGCTTACACTTCTTATTAAGCCACCTATTTATCCTAATTTGTTGCATCCATTTGGCTCCCTAAACAATTAATTTTGAATTGATAAGCTTAATGGGTGACTGAACTCCAAGATACAATTTCGGTTTTCCAAAATGTCTTCTAAACCTCTGCTGACAGGTCTGGAGTAATATGACCATAACTTCTTCTAGAGAGCATCAGATGATCACTCATTTGTTGCCTTGGAAAATAGACTTCTAGGGTTTTCCAACGACATATAATTTGCTCATATTGAATGAGGATTGCCCTTCCAAACCCCTCAGCCGAGTTCTGCCTTAGTGTCTTGATTTTCTGCTTTGTTTCTTGTGTTTTCCAGCCTTGTAATTGCAATTCTTATTTACCACAGCTTTCATTAGTACTATAATATCATATTTTTGACTTCCTTCTCCATTATTAGTTGAATTTGTCATCACTTTAGTAAGTACTTTTCCTTAAAACTTCCTTATTAGTTCAACTCCCAACTGAAGAGTACACTTAGCAGATTGATAAGCTCAGTTGCCTTTCTCATGACACTTGAGGCACTTGTCCCCTTTCCCCACCTTATTTTAGCCATCTAGGAAGTTTCATTTATTTTCACTAGTGTAAAGATTCTGATCTAGCAAGCTGATTTGTTTTGGCATTTAGAGAAGTGTTTCTTGTCACATTGGTTACCTTGTCTGACTTAATATATACTGTATCCTCCACTTGATAGCCAGATCTTCTAGTTGTGGGCTGTTTTATGTATTGTTCCACCTTCACAGCCATTTGGAAAACATCTTCAAGAATATAAAGTCACATAGTGACTTGTTATTTGTGAATTTCTGCCCTTAACCATTCTTGTAGTGAGATGAAGTTTGTCTCTCAACTGTCATCTTGCTTCACACTGCATCTTATATTTAATTCTTAAAATTTTTCTGCATGCTTGTCATTAATTGATCATAAAGATGATCTTGGTGATCTTCTAGCAACTATGTTTCCTTCAACTTCATGTCTTCCCAGTCAATAATTGGTGGTTGTCCACCCAACTTTAAACAATCTTCAACACCTCTCCACCAAATTTTGGCATGATCTGTCTTCTTCATCCTGGCAAAATGAACCTTTTGATCTTCTGAGTTCTTGCACCAATCAAAATAATCATCCATAGTTGCAAGCTAATGAACAAGTATCTGAGAATCAGTCTTAGCAACAAACTCATATGCTTCTACAACAAATTTGATTTTGATATCTCCGGTTGGATCAACATAATCTTGTCTTTCACCAGCCATTAAAAATTGGCTAAGATCAGCTTTGATTTTTCAGAAATTTCCCTAGATCGGGGTTTTCTTCTAATTGTTCATTGGGAACAAACTGCAGAAATTAAATTGAAAGGGAAAATAGCAATTGATGTGAGGAAAGAGGATGAAGTTACTATCATCACACTTACATCCTAAGGCATCATACATGGGGCAAGAAAGCATCACACCTTCTAGATTTTGGGAGAGCTGAGAGCAATTTTGCTGGGAAGCTGAAATTTTAATTCAATCTATGCTTCATAATAAGGTTAGAATGCTTTAAATATCAATATTATTAATATTAATATTAATTCTGTTATTTATATTGTCATAGTGTCTACATTAACATTATTATTAGTAACACTATTATTATCACTATTATAGATATAGATAAGATATATATATCATTATTATAGATATATATATCATTATTATAGATATATATATCATTTTATTACCTATCTATTTATTCATTTATGTATTCACTTACTATTGCTATTTATCTTTTCACCTAATTCATTTTTATATATCATTATTTTAAGAATTCCGTCACGGATGGTCCCAAGCCTGGGTAAAGGAATAGCATTGTGATGGGTCGACAGCCGGCGTAAAATTTTTTTTCAAATGAAAAAATGAGAAACAAATATATAAATACTTTTGGGACGTTTCCCTCTCAGCGATGCATTACATCAAATCCCGGATGTAGCGACAAGTTAACAAGGGATCCTAGGATATGGGTAAATAAGTTAGTCCATGAAGATAGGATTCGTTTAGCCGTTTGGAATATATGATCTTTGACCGGTAAGTTAGGAAAGATCGGAGAAACAATGAATAGACGAAAAATTCATATCATGTATTTTCAAGAAACCAAGTGATAGAGTAGAGAGAGTTATGGTCATAAATTTTGATACACGGGAAGGGATAAGAGTAAGAATTGGGTAGGAATAATTATACATAAGGATCTGTTAGATGATGTCATGCAGATAAGAAGGAAAGGAGATAGCATTATGTTTGTCAACTTAGTAGATGAGAAAATCGTAGTTAATATAATTAGTGTATTCCCCCCAAATAAGTATAGATATAATTAGTAAAAAACAATTTTGGGAGTACTTAGATGAATTTATACAAACCATATCTAGTAGAGAGAAGTTATTTATTAGATGAGACTTAAATGGACATGTAGGAGAGAGGAACGAAGGATTTGAAATCGTATATGGAAACTTTGGATTTGGTAGTAGGAATGAGACATGGGGTACTATGTTACAAATTTGTCACAACATTCGATCTAGTAGTTGTAAATATCACTTTTAAGAAAAGAGAAGCGTACTTGGTTACATATAGAAGTGAGTCTAATATTAACCAAATAGATTTCTTTCTCATTAGGAGAGATGATAGAATGACTTATAAGGATTGCTAGGTTATACCGGGGGACAGTGTGGCAGCTTAGCATAGACGTCTAGTTTTAGATATATGCGTCTTAAAAGGTAAAGAACCATTCATTTGTAGAGTTAAGAATTAAGTGGTAGAATCTGAAAGGAGAAAATGTGACTTTTAGAGATAAATGAATTCAAGTGGCAAATTAGTCTATTAATGATGATTTGGAAACAATGTAGAAAGAGATGTCTACCAAGGCTCTTGGTGTATCTAAGGGTCAGGTCCAATAGGCAAAGAATTATGGTGGTGGAATGAAAAAATTCAAATGACTATTTATACTAAACGAGAGTGTTGTAGGAATCATAAAGGTAATAGCAGTAGCGATGCATATGACAAATACAAAAATGTAAAAAAAGAGGTGAAAGATTATCCAAGAGTCAAAAAACAAGTTGTATAATAAATTATACAAGAGATTGGGGACTAAAGACGGAAAGAGAGATCTACAGAATTGTCAAACTAAGGGAAAGAAAGAGTAAAGATCTAAACGGTGTTAGGTACATTAAGAGTGGAACTAATAATATATTTATTAAGGATGAGGACATAAAAAAGCGTCGTGATTATTTTGATGATCTCTTTAATGTTAAGAGTACAATAAATATAGGAAATATTGAAATATCTGTAGAAGAGATTAATAAAGATTTTAAACGTAAGATTCGCCCTTATAAAGTGAATGGGGCTCTAAAGAGAATAAAGAATAATAAAGTCATAGGATCTTATGGCATTCTTATAGAAGTGTGGAAATGTTTGGGTGAATTTGGTATAATAGTGTTAACCGATATTTTCAATAAAATTTGACAAACTAAGAGAATGCCCAAAATATGAAGGAAGACTGTAATTGTATCGTTATATAAGAATAAAAGAGACATACAGGCTTGCTTTAATTATAGAGGAATTAAACTTATGAGTTATTCCATGAAGTTATGCGAGAGAGTAATAAAGTATAAATTGAGATTAGAGATAATTTGGATTTATGCCAATAATATCTATACCACGGAAGCAATTCACTTATTAAGACATTTGATGGAAACATATAAAGTGCAGAAGAGAGGCCTGCATATGGTATTCATTGACCTAGGAAAAGCATATGATAGGGTTCATAGAGACTTATTGTGGTGGGCGCTAATAAAAAAATGGATAGGTTTGAGATACATTAATCTCATTAGAAATATGTATGAGAGAGCTGTAACCGGCATAAGAACTTACGGGGATTTGAGCGATTGTTTCCTGATTAACATCGGGTTTCATCAAGATTCGGTATTAAGTCCTCTCCTCTTTGCGATAGTGATAGACGAAATCACAAAAAATACCCAAAATGAAATATCATAGTGTATGTTTTTCACAGATGATATAATGCTAGTTGATACAACTAGAAAGAGTGTTAGTGTTAAACTAGAGTTATGGAGACTCACATTGAAATCCAGAGCGTTTAGATTGAGTAGATCGAAAACCGAATATATGTGATGTAGATTTAGCGATAATTATAGGAATGATGAAAAAACGATTAGATTAGATAGGCAAGATATATTCAAAAATGAACGATTTAAATATTTAGATTCTATCATTAAAAATAATGATAATATAGATGAAAATGTAAATTATAGGATTCAAACAAATTGGATCAAATGGAGAAGGATATTCGGAATTCTTTGCGGTCGCACGATATCATTGCATTTGAAGGGAAAGTTCTATAGAATCGCGATTAGATCTACACTATTATATGGTACTGAGTGTTGGGTTATTAAACAATAACAAAAACAAAAGATGACTATAACAGAAATGTTGATATTTTGGTGGATGTGTGTAAAAACTAGAAAAGATAAAATTAGAAATGAAAAGATTCGTAATAAGTTGGGATTTAGTTCAATTGTGGATAAGATGCGAGAGCGTCATTTGAGATAGTTTGGGTATGTGCAAATAAGATCCAAAGATACACAAGTTAGGTGAATTGAAAACTTAAATATAAAAGATCTATTAAAATCTAGAGGTAGACTGCTGAAAACATGAATACAAGTTATCTGTAAAGACATGGAAGTTAAGGATTTATAAGAGAAAATGGTTTTGGATAGGAATGGATGACGTAAAAGAATTCACACAAATTAAACCAATATATTTTAGATATTTATCTATTGATTATTTATTTATTTATTTTTATTTTTATTTTTATATATATATTTGCTATTTCATTTTTCTTTTTCCCATCTTTTTCAAGTTTGTCTCTCAAACGGGCGACCTCAAATATTGGGATTAAAGCTCAGTTTGTTGTTGTTGTTAAATAGAAACTACTAATAAAACTAAAATTTGGAAACCACTGAATAATCCTAAGTTACCTCTAAGAATAAAGAAAAATAGAAAGAACTTGTTAAATAATTAGACACAAAAAATATAAACTAATTTAAGTAAATAAACTTCTAAAATGAAAAGATGTTTCTGCAGAAAAAGTGCTGTAACGGTTATCATGAATAGTTTTTGTCCATAGCTAAGTCTTAAAATCTTAATCGAGCTCCTAAAATAAAGACAAACAACCTTTTGAGCTTTGATCCCTATCATGCTTATTCTCCTTTTGAATTACATGACAAAAGCCATCATGATTCTTTCAAGAAGGGATTTATGTGGCATTAGCAAATGAAAATATATAGAAATCAGTGTATAATTAGAGAGGCTTTGTATTTGGCAGCAGGCAGATTCTTGTACAGATATAGGAATTTCTTCTTTTAATCTTTAGCTATTTCATTTTTTTTTTTTCAGTCCTCTGATGGGGAACAGATGAGGTAGGAGTTATAAGGTAGAAAAATGATCACATTCCTTCATAAACTTGCTTAGTTTGTCTGTAGTACTAAGTGGTTGATCTCATGCTTTTTCCATCAAGGATTTGTTCTGAGATCTGCAATGACATGTTTTGATGTGCAAGTCCATCAGTTAGCTTAATTCATGTCTATTGCAATCACCAGTTTTCAATGTATGTCTCAAACTATTCCAATTTCATAACCTTATATATGTTGGGAGCATATAAAACAGAATTTGAGTTTTGCAGTATAGGATCTCAAAATATTAGTCAAAGCCTAGTGCTGAAATTCTCACTCTGCTGTTTTCCCATTTATAGAACATGAGTTCTTTTCATTTTTGATGCTGATCAGGATAAGAAGAGTAGAAGAAAATGGCAATCCCATGAGATCTAGATCTTCAAGTCAAAAGAGGGGTCCTAATCTACTTGACCTTTTTTGGTTGAAAAATCTTATAAGAAAAATATGATGTTGGCAGTCCCGTGAATTAAAGTATTATTTGTTTGTGTGTTTGAACTTTGTAGGTAGGCATTCGCCATGCCAGTAAATAAAGTTCATCTGGAATCATTTGCCTAATGTGATAGAAGCTTTAATATATTTTTATCGGTTTTTTTTGGGGGGGTTGATTTTTCTTTTCTTTTGGGGGGTTGATTTTTCTTTTCTTTTGGGGGGTGGGGGGGAGATAAACTACCGGTAGCCAATAACCACTTTGGATCCGACTAAATCCAATTCGAGCCGGTTGGGCCTATAAGGGGCAAAAACTCTCCCGACACCTATTTTCTTCATACTCGAAGACTCAAACCCAAGACATTGCTTAAGGGGAACCAGTGTCGAGCCACTGGACCAATGAGGCCTTAGTAATATATTTTTATTGGTTGTAAAACTCTTTCTTGATGCCGTCTAGAGCACCATAAATAATTTTTCTAATGTTCATCTGTATGTTCAACAAAACTTGTATAAAGGCTGACTAATGCAATACAAGTGTCTATTAAGTTTGAAGACTCGTATTGTTTAGGCTATTTTTTTTTTTAATTATTTTGATGTTCAAGTTAGGATTTTCTTTGTCTTTTAGAGTGATTATAAGAGAATTTTTTGTGTTATATTTGTTGTAATAGGCAGTAATTTTAGGCCAGTTTAATGTTGGTTATGTAAGGGTTTTAAAATCCTGATATATCAGACTTTGATTTTGTAAAGAAATAAAACGAAGCTTCCTCACAAAGGACTCTCTCTCTCTCTCTCTCTCTCTCATTTAAAAAAAAAAAAAGATACCATATTCAAGTTTGATTATGATTTTCTTCATTGATCTTCTTAATATGGGGTCCAATTGAAACTCTGAATTTACTATTGTATAATGCTATTTTCTACCAATTGAATGTACCTGTAGCTCAATATCATGATAACTATTGTCAAATATGAGACAGAAGGATCCTGCTGGGAAGTTGCTAAATATTAAATTAATTTGTAACCATGCAAGGAAAAGTTTATTATGTGGATTGTCAAAAGTTTGTGCTCTGTGCTGGAAAAAACTTGTTAGGTTGAAACAGTAAGTTAGAATCTCAATTTAGTCGCTTATATGTATCATTAAACATCGTATGCTCCATATTTTTACTGCAAATGCAAGTATCTATTATATTTTGTGTGCACATGTGGAAGTTACTTGTCAGCCTCCTAATATTTCTTATTTTACAGGTTGACATGAGAGCAAGGATACGCGGCAACAAGGGCTACTAAGTGTTAATACGCATTGTTACCTGGCAAGTTTGAGTTCACTCAGCTTTTTGGAATGTAAGGATACAAGTTTTTTCACATGTTAATGGTATGTAGCAAGCACTAGTGCTAAAAATACCCTTGAGCCATGAAATGTTTGAAATCAAACAGCTGGTGAAACATTGGTAGAGATATGATACTTTGGATCTTAAAGAGTCTATTTTCAAGCATTAGCATGTATTACATACTGATATGAGCATAGTGTCACACCCATAAAATCTCATTTGAAATCAAAATTGCAAATGTTTAGTGTTTGATTGTCCAAATATTCAAGGTCTTAGTTGCCTTGCCTACATAAGTTTCCCCATTCTCCTGCCGCTTTGAATGCCAGGGAATCCGCTTTAAATTTTATTTGATATTTTTGTATTTATAAAAGTTCACTAAATTTGGTTAGGATTGAATTCAATATGTTTTGAATTTTTATTAATTATATTAGCTTTTCTTAGACTAATGATTAACATGAAATAGTGTGAAGTCATTTAGGTAAGAACAAACTTGAAATTGTGGAGTTTTCAACCTTTTTCAACTAATTAACTTTATGATGGAAATTAGATTATTTTTGATTGTGAAAACAATGAGAAATCATGATAAAAACCGATTTCGTACGGAACAATTGATTGGGATTATTCTTTAAAACAACAAAAAAGAGTAATCAGTAAATCTTTGCATAGTTGGCCTCTAATTCTTTAAACAACAATTAATTGAAAATGGAAATCAAAAACAGAATTCACAAACTGAAGGATTTCGACGAGTTTGGCCACAGACGATGACTGATGAACTTCTTTGGTGCTCGTTAACAAACGACAACACTCCCAGTGACACGACTAATGGTGGCGCAACAATGGTGACTTGAATCTTCAGTTATGAAGGGTTTAAACAATAACTGAATCAAAGAGATAGAATTGATAATGGTAGAATCAAAACGAAGTGGCTTCGGTTGACAATTGAAGTAGCTGAGATGAGGAAACTGAAAGTGAAAACGATCAGATCGTTCTCCAAGGGAACTAACCTAATAGTATAAATCTTCTTTCTTAATCTGATAATTTTAGTTTCAAATCTTTGTACAATCAAAAAACGATAAAATCGTTAATGAAATTGGATACAAACAAATGGCAACAGTTAATCAACAATCTCCTATCGACGGCTCGACTATAGGTGACGGTGGCAATGGTTGAAAAAACACAGATATGATAATGAGAGAAAAAAAAAAAATCATTGATGTCATTCATAGATCAATGGTTTAAGGAGTAGTTAATGTGGTTACAAAGAATTTTCTAGCAATTAATCTAAGACTACGAAGTGGGTGATCAGGGATAATGTCATGTAAAGGCCAAAAAGACTCGAGGGGTCTTTAAAAAAGAAAAAAAAAAATACTAAAATCATATTATAGCCTTATGGGTAAATTTTTGAATTCGCAATATCAAATAGGTTTTTAAAGCAAAATCATGGTATGATATAATCTCTTACATTCAAGAAAAAAATTTTTATTTTTCCAAATTTTAAAAATTATGACTTTGTGGTTATTGCACTCAAAATTAGAGTTTCTTAGATTGGGACCTCTAACACAAAATGCAGAATTCTAGTTTTATAACAGTTTTTGAGTATGCTCGTGTTACTCTAAATCATGAAAAATATGTGAGCACAGCACCCATTCAAGTAAAAATTAAAATTTAAAACTCCAACCTCCACATTTATGATAAACATTGTCCCTAATGTTCAAGAAAATGAAAAATGAGGGTAAGATAGAAATACTCTCTTGGGGTGAGACGAGTCGCTTGTTCAAGTAGAAAGCCCCCATTCTTCACTTGGTCCGGTCCACTCTTTATGTATGTTGTCCCATGCCATGGTCCAATCTTACCAATCAATGAGAAAATCCTAAGAAATGAGAAAACGAATAAGAGATACAAAAAATAAATATTTTTGATTTATAGTCTCAACTCAACTTCTTGGCCTTTTATGTTTGGCACATGTATGGTGGAGGTGTGGGTCCAGGGTCTGTATCCTCAAAAGTCAATTTTCAGGCCCTCCTCCTTCACCTTGGACTAGGGTTCACTGGTGTACTCATCAAACGCAGTCATTCTAAGTGTACTTATTTTAGTTCCCATGTCCGAATATGGCCATTTGGAGGCTTGCTCGCCAAGGGACAGTTTGGATCGACCAGAGTGGTCCGCACTATGGGTCTCGTGGGAGAAGCCTGGGGAAGTGCTCGATTGGTGTAATGCGTCCTCCTTTTCATTCACGGGAGGGTCCCTCCAGCTATTGTGATATAGGATAAAAGATAGAAGGGAAAAGGGGAAAAGGGAGAGGCACTATATGTAGAGGTGATAAAAAGTATGGACAACTCAGATCGAAGATCAATGAGTTCAACTCAAATTCTTAATAGTTAAGATTTTTGGTTTTCAAAATAAACCATCTATATCAAACTATTAATAAACATTAAGCTAAACAGTCAGGATTTTTAAGAAAATAAACTAAGATAATGTTAAGTTAAACTTTATGGATTAAAATCATTTTCAAGAGTCCAAAAGTTAGATTGTCAAAATTTCTCAGCTGAAATTTTCTAAAATTGTAATTTTAACCCAAAATTATTTCGAAAATACCAAAAAAAAAAAAAAAAAACAGAATAGTTTCTTTAGCCCAAAATAAGAAGTTTTAAATCTCAAAATAAAAATTTCAAAGTTCAAAACTCTAATTTAAGGCATTGAAAATGAATTTTAAAACTTTTAAAAGTATTTTTTCAATTTTTAGATAAAATTAGGATTATTATAGATGGGCGGATGGAAGATAAAGAAATGTTGAGAAATTTGGAGAGAGAAAGAGATGCGGTATCATCGAGAGTGAAAAGAAAAAAAATGGAGAGAACTAAATTTTTTTAAATTAAATGATCGGACACTATACTCATTTAATAAGAAATCTCAAGTTTAAGTCCTGAAAATGATAAAAAAGGATTTGAGAGAGTCAATCTCTAAAATTGATCTTATAATACTTAAATCAGATTAATTCAGTAAAACCCAGATATCGACGATAAAAATAAAAAAGAAATGGAGAGATCGTCACCAAGAGAGATGCTCAGGAATCCAAAGAGAAAGAAATCGAGTAAAAGAAATAAATATAAAAAGATAATAAAGTAATTTTCATGT
The DNA here is from genome assembly GCA_033439265.1 of Dillenia suffruticosa. NCBI lineage: Eukaryota > Viridiplantae > Streptophyta > Magnoliopsida > Dilleniales > Dilleniaceae > Dillenia > Dillenia suffruticosa. The sequence goes on along the minus strand of JAVTVX010000018.1, from coordinate 8,453,514 downwards.
TAAAATAATAAGAATTTTGTGTTTAAATTTAAATTTGACGTCAGAAGACTACTCGATGATGTTGCATGGTGAAAATGTAAGCCCTAACTCCTGCTTCAAGCCACTTCTCATTTGTTCTACCAGTCTTACTCTTGGTAATCCATTTATGATGTTTTTAGAAGTATTTTATATGAATAAGATTTAGGCTCATTATCTCACGTAATATTCTCATAAATAGTAATAGTCGTGAGAATTTTTTAATTTTTCTTTTTCCCTAAGTGTATTTTTTTAATTTTAATTTTACAAAAATATAAACTATAAATAATTAAAATTTACCAAATTTCGTATTTTACATATTTTCCAGACATATCTTACCTTTAAAAAAAAAAAAAAATAAAACGCTATTTCGTCTGGATTGGATCACCGCTACATTTAGAAGCACGACCCTCTGGTTTTTCAAAATTTAGTCAATAGACTTCAGGCGGGAAGAGTGAGAGTGAGAGAGAAGAGGAGAGATGAAGGGAAGGGGAAAACGCCGGCTTATGACGGCTGAGCCATATCCACATGAACGCCGTGCACCACCACCACCACCACCAGTACCGCCACAAAACCCTAGAGACTCCGACGCAAGCTTCTGCAGCAGCCGACCTTCTTCCTCCTCAATCGGCACTGCCCGCATCGCCATCTCCGACAGATCGTACCAACTTTCAGCTCTCCACCTCGTGAATTCTTACCTCTCCTCTCACTCCTCCACCATCATCCTTAAGCCTCCTCTCCCCTCCGCCAAAGACATCAACGACACCATCAAATTCCTCCTCTCTTGCCTCGATTTCCAACCCTCTTCCAAAATCGACGAAGATGTGCAAATCGTTATGAAACAACTCAATTGCCCAATCAAGATCAACAAGTCTGCGCTCCGTGCACCGGGTGCTCCCCACGCTTGGCCTTCTGTTCTCGCCCTAATTCACTGGCTTGTTCAGCTTGCTATGTACAACGATGGTCTGCATAGTTCAAATCGTGAGGAGGAGAACAGTATGTTAACTTACGCGCACGAGAGTTATATTCATTACATTCGCGGAGATGACGACAAGGTTGAGGAGGTGGATAATGATTTTATTGGGAAATTGGAGAGAGAGAGAGAAATTGGGGAGGAGACTGTTAGGGTTTTAGAGAAGGAGGAGAGAAATCTCAAGGAAAGGATTGAGGTTTTGAAGGCAGAGCCAAACCCCCGAGAAGAGATTGAGAAGGAGAAGGGTGTTTTGGAGGAAGATGTGAAGAAATTCAACACTTTGATTGAAGGGCTTCTAGATGGTATTGCGACTTTGGAGAAAGGTTTGGCGGAGAAGGAGAGGGAACTGGAGACGAAGGAGACGGAGCATAAGAAGATTTTGGAGGAGAATGAGGAGCTCAAGAGGACGGTTGAGCTTCAGGTGTTTAATGCACGGGATGTGGAGAGGATGAAGAGGGAGTTACAGGCTGTGGAGAGGGAGATTGAAGACGCTGAAAGTGGGAGAAATGCTTATGAGGAGAAGTCTTGGGATGTTAAAGCCGCTTTAGGCCACAAGTTGCAGGAGCTTGAAGCTCTTGCAATGGAATGCAACCAGGCCCTTAGAAGGTATTCCCTCATTTAATTTTTATTTGATCTTTGTTGGAACCATCAATGGAATCCAGGACCCTAACAGATATTGAATGATTATTTTTATGAGAGGGCGGATTCTATGAATTAAGCAGGAATATTGCTAACCACTGATCTTTAGTGTCTGATTAATTTTTAAAATTTTCTTATCTTTGTTTTGTATAATTCTAATTGTCCAATGCATTGATGAGTTTAAGAACTTTATATGAGGCCTCAGACTGATGCATGTACTGCTTTCTACACGAGTCCTCCAAGTGACACATGTAATTTGAAGGTATTCACCACCGGCCCTCTTGGACTAGTGGTACAAGGGGATTCTCTCCTAATTGATTAGGAATCAATCACCCAAAGCCTCCCTATCCCTTGTGAGGACGTAGTCCTCCCAGTGAACCCACCCCCCTCCACAACCCCCCTGGCCAAAAAAAAAACAGAGAGAGAGAGAGAGAGAGAGAGAGAATGCAGGTATTTTGAGAGCTTTATATGTCTAGATCTCGTTACTTCACATGAGAAAACTGAGTTCCAAGAGAATGTGGTGCTACTTCCATAAGTAGTTCTTGAAAAATTTTATAGAGCTGGTTTTTCTTCTGCTGATTTCAGGTTAAAGCTGGGCAGCAACTTACAATATAAAGCAAATGCTGAAGGGTCTACACCTGCAGAAGTGTTGGGAATTGACTATAAATCAACTCTTAAGCCTGCACTTGAATCACTTGCAGATGACATTAAGAAGAGTTCCATGGAAAAGTTGGAAGAGTCAATTGCCCTCCAGCAACAGTTTGCTGAAATGAAGAATAAGAATGAGGGAAAGAAACGTCGGATAGATGCTCTTGAATCCCACATCATTGAGGTAAAAATTTATTGGTCATTTATGCATGCCTTTTCCAAGGTTATATGGCATCTTTTCCTTTTTCGGCTGGGGGTTATCTTTGTTTACATGCTTTGAATGAGTTCATGTATAATAACCAATACTTTAATTCGATTTATAGCGGCATCATAACTATTAAGCTTTCTTGGGATTTATATAAACGCTTTCCTGATCCTATCAAAGATTTCTACTTTTCAGAGGAACTCGCTTTCTTACATTTTAAGGAATGTTATCAATAGAAAAACTGTTGAGTTCTCTTCTTCTATTTGGTTCTTTCAGAGTGTTGAACCTTAACTTCATGTTCCTGACTCTATGATTTGAAGTCTTGATTCTTTGGAGTTTTTTACATGTAGATATCTCTTCATCATTTAATCAGTTTTTCCCAAAATCCTACCTTTCATATTAATAATTTCATTGGGAAGACAAAAGTTTCTATCAAGGTTAAAACTTTTATTTGGTCTATGGTGCTCAAACAGATTACAAGTAATAATCTTCTTCAAAAGAGAGGACCCGGAGAGGACAGTATAAAGTTATCTCCCCAAATGTTTATGTGATGTGCTGTACCAATTTTGAAACTAGAGATCATTTATTTTTACGTTGTTCGGTTGCAAGAGAAATGTGAAATTTCCTTTTTGCTAGGTATGACAATGTTTGGGTTTGTGTTACGAGAGTTTTGATTTGTTTCTCACAAAATTCAGAGATGTATTGCTGTGAGAATGCACTTTTTTTTTGCTATACCATGGTGTATTTAGAGAGAGTGAATACTAGTATTTTCCACAATCAAATCATTGAAGTTTTCCTTTTATGGCATTGTTTTCTATATTTCTCTATGACCTAGTCTCGAGAATTTATAAATATTAAAATTTGAAGATTTGAAAATAGATTGAGAGTGATTGTGTATTAGATTCTTTGTATTGTATTGGTTTGTATTGTTTTTAACTCGTAAGCATTAACCATTCTTAGTAGTTTTCTTTTTTCTTTTTATATTCTTTCATTCATCTAATATTCTTCTTTTTCTATTAAAAAAATCATAATTCTTGAGCTCTTTTTAATTGAGTTTCTTCAGTTATCGGTGGCTGTATTGCCAATACAAAAAGTTCACCTGTCATCGTCATATATAATTGATCCTAATAAAGTGGTTATGCTCTGTGTGATTGTCCAAAAGCATTTTCAGCTTTCTAAGAGAGGAAGGTTGAGATTGAGAATTCTCTTTCAAAGGAGTGTTGTTAGAAAAATAGTTGTGGAGTTTACCCGGAAAGATTATCCTTGTGATGAAAGGTTGTGTGCCGTAAAGTTTGTAGTTGGATGATATAGGTAAGACGTAAGAAAATATATGGAGTTGGATTTCAGAAGGGACTACTCATGGTTTGCATTTTTTTACATCTTTTCTTGGTTTAGGTGATAGTTCAAGCTGTGTTGCTAGAAGTCCCTTGGAATGGAGTGGTGCAGTCCAGATAGCCTGGGTATCCCCTTCCCCACTGGGGTTGATGATGGGACAGTAATCTCATTGCTCCGCTGCTGCATCGTGGGGGTGGGGGATGGGGATCAGAGAAAGATGTGTTTGAGTTGGGGGGTAGAGAGGGTAAAAGTGGCCCTGCTTTGCCTGTTTATTTGTGATTCCTATATATGACTATGGCCTTTTTGTCACCTCTAACAACTTTATGAGTAGTTGAATTTTGATGTCACCCCATCACCAGGGTTTTCCATTTCTTTCATTATAATACTATAGGAGAATCTGGGACCTCTCTTTGTTGTGATTACTGCAATCAGTGAAAAATCTTCCTGTAATCTTCTCCCACGTCTAGGCTATGAACTTTGGGAGCTCAAGAGACTTATATCGGACATCCTTTTCTGATCACTTGACCCAGTCTCTGACCTGTTCGTATTTGATTTAGAGAGAGCCAAGACTCTGTTCAAAGGCCATTAATGTGGATGCTGATTCTTAAACAAGATCAAAAGTTAATGACTTAATGCAAGTGAAAATACCTAAAATATGTTTTGTTTCCTGATATTTTATGAAACAATGAACCTCGAAAAGGCTTCCTAATGAATACGAAGTTGAAATGTTTGCACCAATTCCATCGGTTGTTTCTGCCATAGTTGCGGCATTTGTGCTGCCCAAATTTATTCGCTTGAAAATGGAGGTTGAGAGCATCATGTTTATGATGCAATAAACTAAGTGCATTAAGTCAAAAATAAAAATCCTTGTAATGGATGTGATGAGAGGTGTGTATGTGTGCAGTTGGGAAGATTCTGGATTTGATGCTGTGAATAGAAAAAGAGGGAGAGGAAGAGGTAAAACTCATCGGTTTGAAAATGACATTCAACTGAAGGGGAACTTGAGGATAATGAGCTTAAAAGTAGACATGGCCATGGTTTTGGATCCGTTGGTTCCCGATTTCATGTTCTAATTCTAAATGGTTCCGGTTTCAGTTCTGGTTACAAATGGTTCTTGTTCTAGTTTAGAAACCATAATTGAAAAAAAAAAAAGATTAAAAAAAATAAGGGGAGAAAGAGTTGAACTTCATTTTTGTTTCCAAAAATTAAGCTGTCGCTTCATTAACATCTATTTTTATTTTTTACAAAAAGAATTGCCAGTGTGAACAGGTGGTTCCGACTTCTTCAAAATTAGAAATTGGAATTGGATCTTATAGACATGGTTTTGATTATGGAATTGTGAACTGCTCAATGTATTTTTAAACCATTGACCAGGTTTTGGTCTGATCCGAACTGTGGTCATGTCTATTTAAGGGTGGTGCGAAGCCATACTTTTTTTCCCCCTTGGATAAGCAAACTTGTGGTAAACTTGATCTGTGATACCAGAGGCACAGGGATAAACACATGGACGTGACGAAGAACTCTGCACCATGAAGATTTTAATTGTTACTAAAAACTGCTAGTTTTAGTGCATAACTAGAAATGATATTTTAATTTAGGATCAGATTAAAAAATTAAAAGAAGGTCAAAACAGAAAAAATTATAAAGCTGAAGGACAAAACTATGATTTAGGCCTAAAAATCATTTTATAATTTTAAGTAGTTATAATTGGGTAAGATGTTGCGAGTTCAAGTTCAAAACGTCCATTGAATTCCAGAAAATTTTCTAATGATTAACATTATAAGAAAGAGAGTAATAATGAGGTAAAGTATTAATCAGCATAAATAGTCAATAATGGACGGTGCTGGATAGGTAGACAATGACAGCCACAACAAGAAGCTTTGAGAAACGCATAGAATGTCAAACAATAAAAGCAAGCACTTTACCTGAGCAAATAAACTGCAGGAGGTTTTTCCGTTTCTTGTTCCTTGATTTGTATATAATATTTACGACATTCTGGAGAATCAAGTGTTGATCCAAGTAAGCATCTGGTTCTTTTACATTTTCTATTCTATAGCCTTTTAAGGGTAAAATATGATTGTGTCCATCATGATTCACGTGCTATCATCACTGTAAGGATGTCCCACAAATAAAAATAACTTACATGTCTTGCCTTTACTGTAGCATGGTCCTTAAGTCACTTACATAGTTAAAGTTGCTTGACACACATTAGCATCATGTTAATCTCTTGCCAAGTTAAGTTCCTTGACATGCACCTAATACATTGCGTGGAATTCATGGTTGTGGAAGTAGTTTTATTGCAAATTTAATGATTTCAGAAATACCAAGTTTGTGTAAAGTTATTGTGATAGCAGATAGAAAAATCAAACAAATTCATTGCGACAGTTCATGAAAGTTGCAGTTAATGCTTTAGTTGGCTATGGTTTTGACCAGTGCAAATTAATATCATTTCCATGGCTAGAAAATTGTTTTCACCATTTATGTGCTGCAATAGGCACAATAAAGGAATTAATGCTTGTTTGCTGTCTGTGATGCTATTTGCCTTGGTTGCAAGGGCTTGTCTTTCTACTATGAACAATAAACAGTCCCCATCGGTTAAACTCTCCTAGTAATTGGAAGAGCAAGGTGTTCAGAAGAGAGTGACACACTTATTTCGGCTTCAAGTGCTAAGGAGAGCACTTATTCCTTAGAAGAGATTCAGTTTATTGAGGTGCTGAAATTTTGAATTTAGGAAAGTTTCCAGGCAAAAAAATAAATAAATAAATAAATTGAGCTATTAGAGTATTGGATCATGCTATTGTCTGAATGTCTTCTTGCAAATGAAAGTATGCAAAACACACATGCAGTAACACTTCCTTTCAACTTGAAAGCCTTTTTAAACATTAAAGTAATGACTAATAACTTCTATGCACCCACTGGTTGTGTTAGGAGAAGGAGCTTTGAAATTTTCTGTTTTCATGACCAATCCATTACCAATGTGATGTTGTTGGCTTTCTATGTTAAGTCAGATAAGGTTTTACGTATTGCAAATTATCATCTGGTTAGGTGGAAGCTGAGCTTGATTTCTTGAAGAAGGAAGCACATGAGTACATAAGTAGGTGTGCAGCAGAAGCTAGAACCATGGCTGAGGAAGTTGAGGCAGAAACTCAAAACATAGATATGATGGAGAAAGAAGCAGCTGAAGTTGTAAAGGTATGGCTTTTTTCCTTCCCAATTTTAGTGTGAGCATTCTAATCCTTTTGTTCTCTGTTGAGTTTGAACTTGTTAGAGAGAATACCTTAGATGAGCATGTTGTCCAATAAACGGTCAACTGTCTAATCAATGCACGATGCCAGTAGATAGAGCACTCTCTCACACTCTAGTTCTGGAATCATCAACTCAGTCAATGGAAATGCTAGATTTTATCCCAATTTCTTTGTTTTTGTGAAGGCCTCCAAATTAAAGTTGCAGGAAGCAATTCTAAAAAATGAAGAAGAGATTCAGATATGCGCCCGTGAATTTTTTGCATTGGTTGATTCCATCTCAAAATATAAAGAATACATGGCTTCAAAGATCTGCGAGATGAAAAGCAATCTCTCAGGAACTGTTAGTATGGTTTCAGATATTTACAAAGGCTCCTGGACTGTGCAGCTTGGCAACATCTCTGATGCTAGTCATTGATCACAGAAACTTACTTTGAACAGGTACAATCTGTTATGGCTGTTCTATTATGAATATCCGAGCCACTGTTTTACTTCTCTCTGCTGTTACTGTATCACGAATACGTCTGTGATTCATTAGACATTAGTAATTTCTGCCCTTGGTATGTGCACTGGTCTTAAGTTCATACCCTTGCTGCCTTCTGATAGGTTCCATGGGTATCATCCTAAGTGCTTAGGAATCTAGTATTTTGATAGATCAGGCTCTGTTATGGCCACCATGTCATTCAGGAAAAGATTGTATATAGGGCTGGGGAGCTCTGGAGTAGTAATGTGGTTAATAAGCGGTCAAGTTCCATAACAATAACAAGCTTCTTAGTTTGTACTTTCTGTGATATTAAGTTTTCACCTTAAGTTCTGGCTGAATGACTGGTTATATTTGTCTTTTCACTTCGGCTTATATTGGCAACATTGATTAAAATAGAACATAAAGAGTAGTTTCATGGTGCAGAACCACATACTATGCCGGTACTTTATGGTACAAAGTAAGCACTTTTTCTTAACCTATTTCGTAACCAAAAAAAAAAAAAAAGGAAGGAAAGAAAGAAAGAAAAAACATGTTCCGGTTGATGTGAATCTCATTTTAGGTCTGGAACAAAAGAAACTTTTTCATTGTGCTTGCGTGACCATTTGTGCCCATTTGTGCTACATCTTTACACCCTTTGTTTTCTGCCCTACAGAATCAAACCTCTATTTTGGTTCGTTGTATGATGTCTCAATCACTTCACTTGGAGCCTATATGGTGTCCACGCAAGATTTAGGGGTTCCTTGTGTCACAGGATTTGCAATATCATAATTTTGGTACCTATGAGGGACACATAGTACAAGTCTAAACCAAAGTTGTTAGCTATTATAATTGCTGAGCTCTAGAACTAATGTATGATCATACTACCATCCAAATGTTATTTTATTTGTTAGGTTTCCTGGTCAAACTATGGAATTTAAGATTTTGTAATTTAAATCAAGGTTCTAACTATGGTGCAGATTAAGATTCTATCATTGTTTTACTATTCCTACATTTGGATTGATTGCAGTGGCGGACAAATGCTTTATCTTTAGATTAATCATGGACTAATGTATGCTGTTATTGATCAGGTGGGAAATCTGATTGGACTTGCATCTATATATACTAAGGTGAGTTTGGAATTTTGGATCATGCTATGTATGTATGTATGTATGGATGTTTTATTTGGGGAAATTGCTAGTGTATTTGAAGCTTTTGCTACTTATCACACTTTCCACCCTTAAATGGTTCTCCCATGGAATGGAGATAACTTTTGAATTTCAGTGGATTTATTCTGTAATTTTTTATGGGTGTTGGTCCATAGAATATTAGTTGGGGAAAAAAATTGAGAGTGACAAAAAAATTATGTAAAAGAATATAAAAATTCTAAATTCTTCTATGGCGGGCTTGTCATTTCGCCTACTCAAGGCCAACTAACCAAACTATCCTTGGCTATACTCTCCCCCTCTCTCCCTCCATCTTTACCGATGGTTATTGTTCTATCTCTTTTCTCTAGATCAAGATGAGAGAGGGAAGAGAGAATAGAAAAGGAGAGGGTCGACCAATTAAGGGTAGAGATCTGTTGTAGGTCTGTCAAATGAATCTTTGTATTCCTAATTTTTGATTGTTCTTTTTCTTTTAATCAACTAGATTGATTCTTTGTATCTTTTCTTTTATGATCTTGTTGACCTCTTCTCTCGCTTGTCTTAATCAATTAATGATAGGTGGATGAGATGAAACAGATGGTTGTGGCCTATCAGTAGAGAGAGAGAGAGAGAGAGAGAGAGAGAGAGAGAGCAAGAGAATAGACATAGATAGTTGAGATAGTTTGGTCATTTTGTCGTGTCGTGGCTTTTGGTAGACAATTGCCTGCCTCAACATATCAACACCTTTGAAAATCTTCATACATCTCTCCTTCTCTCTCTCTCTCTCTCTCTAAAGTTCTGAGTTCTAGATCTGATTCTAAACCTTGGTCACTTCCCATGGAAAATTCTGTATTCATTTCAAAATGAGTCCCTCCCGCGCCACCCAAAAGAATCTCTCAACAATAATGAATTCAAAATTCAAAGCAACTATATAATAAATATTTATTTTCAATAGATTTTAAGAACATCTAATTATTTCAATAATGAAAATGGTTTATTTTAAGAAAAGTATTACATAATGGGAGAAATACGGATTATATAATATTAATACGAAAAACAAATAACAAAAAGATATTATTTATCAATCATTTGGATGGGTAATTTAATTACATGTGACATATTTCCTTTTTCATCTCATCTTTTTTCTTGTACTAACCACATGCTAAATGAATTCGATCACTCTATGATTACCTATTTTTGTGTATACACTCCTGGCTTCAACGCTCATTCGTATATAATAAATTAAGGTAACACTAAAGCTATATAAAGATGGGAACTGTGGTATAAATATGTATGGTTTGATAGCATCTGATGGCTTTCTTTTTAAATATATTAATTTCAAGTTTTCATAATAATTTTAATTATTTAGTTGTTATTGGGAGAGCGTCGCCTATCGACGAGCTTGTGGTCATGTGGACGATGGCCGCCGATTTTAAACTATCCTTCTAGGGTAATTTAATAAGTTTGTGAATTTTATACATAAATAAGATAAGCAAAGTATAGGATCAAAATTAAGTATTTTCTTAATTAAATGTGTTTTAAATTATTATTATTATTTTGTCAACATAATACATATAAATTCTTAAAAAAAAAAAAAGAAATAACAAAAATGTATTATTTAAGAAGCAAACTCGGTTTGGATTTATTATTTTGTAAAGAAAGAGAAAAATATATATAAAAGAACTAATTTGGCATTTGGAGCCAAAAAAGGGGGGAAAAAGGGACCTCTATTATACCAATTTTAAAAAGTGAAAGGAAATTTATTATTATTATTATTATTTTGAATTTTAACAAGAGGATGAGCATATACCCTATGCAGGAATATATATAAAACCTTTTTGAATCAATGACACGTGAGTTTAGTGATAAAATATTAAATTTATTTAATTAAAATTTCAAATTAAAATTTTAAAAATGAAAAATAAAGATTAGAAGAATTTGTCTTTAAATTGAATTTTACAATTTCTCAAATTAAATTAGTTAAATTTTTAAATACTTGTCATCGAATAAAAAATTTTTTTTGAGAATACCATATAAAATAGTAACTCATTGTTTGGGAGTCAAATTTCCTTTCATTAGGCAGAAAAAGCCTAATTTTAGTTGAACAACCGTAAATGTGGAAATGGTTTAGGCTAGCAAGTCTCCCGATCCAGAACTCATAGGAGGTTTTGGTAGTTATTTTAGTAGAAACTCTATTGAGAATATAAGTTAAAGTCTTAATTGTTTCTCCCTAGAGTGACTTAGATATCGTGGAATGAGAAATTATACTCGTTACTATATTCTGAAAAGTTCTATTTTATATTTCTACGATACCATTCATGGCAGGTGAGCTAAACTTGGTATATTGTATGACGATATCACATATCTCTAGGAAGTGAGCAAATAGTCTCAGATGTTGTTCACCTTATCCTTCATCTGTAGTACCCTTCACTATGTTATTCACCTAATTCTTCATCTGTAGTACCCTTCACCATGGTTTGATCAAACATTCTTAATTTTTTTGCTGAGTTAGCTTTTAACTTCAATCTTATAAATTTTGAACACATCCAAAAACCGTGATTTATCTGTAAAGAGATATATGTAGTCATATGTGGAATAATCGTCTATGAACTAATAAAATATCATTGACTATTTCAACTAACCAAATGGAATGGTTCACGGATATCCATATAAATTAATTCTAAAATGTCTGAAAGTCTATTGATTTCAAATCTCATTTTGTTGGTTTGTTTACCTTTAATATAATTTACATAAATATCAAAATCCGTAAAATCAAAGATATTAAAAATTTCTTCTGACTTAAGTATCTTTATTCTCCGTATGGAGATATGGCATAATCATTTGTGCCATAATAAAAAAGAATTCTCATTGATTAATTTACGTTTTAAACTTATAGTACTAGATTGTAAGGATTTATTAAACGAAATAATATTATTAATTAAATATAGATTATCGGATCTTGATAAAAAACCAGAAACAACCAATTTGGAATCAAGAAATAAACCAATTTTTCCATTTTTAAAAAAAGAGTAAAATCTAATTTGTTCTATAAATAAATGGAAATCAACGGAACAACAAAAGTTTTATTGAGATACAAATGGAAACCAGTTTTCAACATTAATCTAAATATTTTTATTGTTTCAACTGAAACTTTATTATCATTACCTATGTTGATATATCTTTCGCCATCAATTGACAATCGTTGTATATCTTGATGTGAATAGTAGCAATGGAATCTAACCACCAGTATATCATGGTATCGAAATTGAATTAACCTCCCAAGCTAATAAATATAGCAGCATTTTTATCATATTCTCTTTTCTTTTCTTTTTTGTCCTTAATGGTCAAGTGTTCTTAATCCTTGCACCGCGTCAAGATAAGATTTGTCCAAAACGTACCAATTTCAATCTTTTCATTTTTAACAAATTATTTTTCAATATCTGCAAGAAAAGTTTTGGTTATCGTAACAGAGTCAGACATGTGTTTTTTATTGTTTTTGGAATGACCCACTTTATTACCATTAGACATATGATTTCATCTCTTCCATCTTTCTTTCTCCCTCTTTTTTTCAAAGATACTTATATCAGTAAGTGGTGGGGGAGAATTGAACCTTAACGTAAAATCTAAATCCATGACTTTGAAAATTATAATCATGTTTTCTTATCATAATTTGAAATTTGAGTAATTGAACATAGAAATTGAGTTGACTTGGACATTAATATTAACAAAAGTAGTAGACAAAGCTGAACAGAGAACAATAAATAATCAAAATCATACTTACAATAACTTAAAACAATTAATTAATAATTTAAATAAAAGCAAACCCCATTGGAAGATACTAGTAACTCTATTAATATTTTATTTTTGGACAAAATAATTCATTTGTAAGTGGTACTCTAATGCAATAATTAAATACCGATAATAAATTAATATGTCAAACTGTAAATATTTCGTTGGCCCGATTCACAATTTACTCGTAGAACTAAATAATCATCACATGTTCACTACCACAAATACACATACAATTCTATTAAAATACTAATTTTCCTTTGAGCCAATTAGTATTCACATAAATTATAAATACATATCCTTTTATATGTCAAAACAAAATAGTTTCTATAAGAGAGTTCATTTTGGAGAAATATTATTTCAATTAAAATATTTCAAAAATAGATATATAAAATTATCTGTATTATAAATTATATCTTTAATTAGAGTTATGCCCAATTTTGACCTAATGGATTTAAACTTGAAAACTAGATCTACTTTGAGATTCAATTTTATAATCTATTTGGACCCTTTAAATTTAATGGTCTATAATACATTTTACCTGTTTGGTTTTATAAATTATAGATCCCTATAAATTTTTAATATTGCCCTTATACAAAAATAATGTTAATTTTACTCATATCTTCTCATAAATAATCACTACAAGAAAACTGACTTTCAATGATGGAAATTTTCGTCGTTAAAAGTAAAAATTCCATCGTTAAAAAATATTAGTAATAAAAAATTTCCGTCACTAAATCTGTTACTGAAAACCACCTCGCTAATTTTTTCTGATGGAATACATCCGTTGCTAACTATCAGCGATAATTAGCGACACAAATATTTCAGTTACTAAAAGATCTGTCGCTAATAGAAGAAAATATATAAAAGTATCAGTGACAGATATTTTCTATCCCTGATTATGAAACCCTCACGCACATGCACGAGCCCCCACGCGTGTCCCGCCCCTGCCATCACATGTGCATGTGCCTTCACGCGCCCCTCGCTAGAGCCTTCACTCGCCCCCACCGCGCCATCACGTACTCACGCGCGCCTCACTCCTGCTAACCCACCTGCACGTGCCCTCATGCGCGCCACTCGCTCTTGCAAAAAATGTCTTCACGCGAAATCGAACATGCGCCTTTGAGGTGGAAGATGAGTTGTCCAACCACCATATCACATTCCGTTTTGTGATATCTTTTTTTTATTTATTATCTAACTCTCACTTTTTTAAAAAAAATATTAATCTCACTCTCACTTTTTTTTTAGAAAAAAAATTTATCTTACTCTCTCAATTTTTTTTATCTCACTCACATCTCTTTTTTTTCCTTTACCTTGGGATAATTTTTTTTCGTTGAATATTCTTATTAAATTTTTCTAACCATTTAAAATTAACATTAATTAAATTTGCACTAAATAGAGAAGTAAAATATTTATTTGATTAATCAAGATATATCAATTTTTTTTATTTACACATTAAATTGAATAATAAAATAATAGAATCAAATAAAAAATAAAAAAAATAAAAGAAAAAAGAAAAAGAATTATAAAATAATAAAAGAAAAGAAAAAATCATAAATAAAATAAATAAAAGAAAAAGAAAAAGAATTATAAAATAATAAAAGAGAAGAAAAAATAAAAATAATAAAAAATTAAAAAAATCCATCGCTAAATATTTTCGTCGGTAATCCATTGTTGATTGTACAACTATCAGTAACGGATTAGCGATGAATATTTTTCGTCACTAAAAATCTAGAGCTGTACATATATTTTTTTTCCTTCACCACTATACCGATGGATTAGTGACGGATAGTTTTTGTTACTAAAAATTTCGTCGATAATCTATCGTTTTTAGGTTTATAATTTTTTTACAGTGGACCACTACATCTATGGATCTTTTCCGTTACTAATCCGTCGCTGATATGTTTATAATTTTTTTCTTACTGTGGACCACTATAACAATGGATTAGCGATGAAAATTTTTTTTGTAAATAGTTTCTGTCACTAATCTCTTAGTATTCAGTCCGACGTTAATCTGTTACTATTATCAACTAATTTTTTTCCATCATTAATTTTCCGTCATTTATTTCATGTTTTTTTGTAGTGAACCGCAAATAATTTTAAGTTCTCGTTATTTTTATCTTTTTTGTTAATATAATTTTCGTAACACTATATTCATGCAATATTCACTATTATGATTGTACATTATTTAATGTTTATTGAGATAATATTGAAAATATATTTGTTATATATACTACAACATATTAAAGTTTAGAGATTGAATATATAAATATGCGTCTATACATCTATTACATTTTGAATAGTACACAATATTTTTCAATTACTCTCTCTTCTCTTTTATTTGTTTAAACAATGGTCCCATTTTTTAAAATTCTAATTCTAATAAATATCTAATTATTGGAACATACCTATTATATTTTCAATAATTTATGCAATTTTAAATTTTTAAAACTTTTATCAATTATTTATTTTCTCTTTTCATAAATTTCTCTATTTTTATTATTAAAAAAACCTAAAGATTTCAATTGAAAAATAGAAAAAAATTATTTACTAAGTTTTCAATTTTAATATTTTATATTTTAGATAACTATATTTTTATATTCACTGCACTTTCTATATGTATAAATACATAAAAATTTATACACGTACATACATATTTTGTCCTGTGAAATCAAATTCTAGACTCACTTGTATGCTTTGAAATGTTTTATATAAGTGTGGAGTCTGTTCTTTGGATTTTTGAGTACCTTCTATTTTTCAAATGATTTCCATGTTTGACCTTTTGTCCTGAATTTTACTTTGTGTTATCTGTTTCAATCTCATTGGAGCAACATTGACTTGGAAATTCTGGTTTATGAGGAATTGTTCATGTGAAGGGAAGGATAAGCTTAAGGAGGAGAAATTAAAGCAGACCCATTATGATGTATTTGTGAAATTCTTAGGAAGCTTGATGAGAATTACGATTTTGTAATTGGTGAATTAGATTACCATACCAATTGTTGTGGGGGTTTTTGCTGCTAGACTCATGAGAATCTTCCAACTCGTGTTGCTTTTTTATTTTTTTATAAAAAAATACAATCAAACGGAATTGAATTAGAAAAAAGAAGATGAAAATGAAGAGACTCTACCGTTTGAATTGTCATTGAGGGACATGTTGCTCTTCCATAGTAACACATCACTATGCCAATTATCATTATTGACATAATACATGCCGTATTTCTTATTTTGTAGGGCTACCTTCCCATACATCATCAAGCAGCTTGGCATCATGTTGAAGATTAAAAATTCATTCAAACTTAAGGTGGGGAAGAAGAAAAAAGTGAAGTAGAATTTTTTTTTTTTATTATTTGAAGATCTAAGTGATATAAATTTCGTGATCCTATAAATAAGGTTATATTTGAATCAAAAAATTCTCGGTTCTTTGAGGATATTGAATTTGCTGGGGAGATACAATCAGGAACATTGTTTTTAAAGAGAAATATATAGATATTCCCATAAATATCTCAATTTCTATTTAGAATTTTCTGCTAGTGTCTAAGACATAATAGATGAAGACAATATTAGAGAATTCCTCAATCAAGAAATTGTTCTACAAGAACAAACTGAAAAATAAATTCAACCACCTCCAGAATCTATACCATTAAGGAAATCAACTAAAGAAAAAAAATACAATTTCAGATGATTATATTATATTGCTGCAAAAACATGAGGCTGATATTGGGGTAATGAAAGATGATCCAATCAATTTCTCTCAAGTCATGGAAAGTTCTAATTCTCAAAAGTGGATAGATGCCATGAAAGAAGAGATAAACTCCATACATAACTATGATATATGGGACCTTTTCTTATTGCCTGAAGGTATGAAATCCATTGGTTGTAAATAGATATTTAAAACCAAAGGGATTCGAAGGGCAATGCGGAAAGGTAAAAGCCTTATGAGTTGGCAATGAGAAGTTTGATGTATGCTCAGATTTATACACATCCGGATATTATGTTTCCCCTTCATCGACGCACTATATCAGATCCCGAGTGTAGTGACAAGTTAACAAGGGATATTAGCGTGTGAGTAACTAAGATAGTTCATAAAATAGAATTCGTCTAGCGACTTGGAACATAGGATCCCTAATTGAAAAGTTAGGAGAGATAAAAAAAGTAATGAATAGAAGAAAAACTAATATCATGTGTTTCCAAGAAATTAAGCAGGTAGGAGAGAAGACTAAAGTAGTGGAGGCTTATAGTCATAAATTTTGATATACAAGTAGGGATAAAACTAAGAATATGGTATGAGTAGTTATACATAAGGACTTATTTGAAGATATAATAGAAATAAGAAATAGAATTATATTTGTCAAATTAGTAAATGGAAAAAATGTAATTAATATAATCAGTATATATGCGCTCTAAATAGGTATACACGCAATTAGTAAAAAATAATTTTGGATAGATTTAGATAAATTTATACAATTCATATTTTGTAGAGAGAAGTTATTTATTGAAGAAGACCTGAATAGACAAGTAGGAGAGAAAAATGAGGGATTTGAAACCGTACATGAAAACTTTGGGTTTGGTGTAGGAATGGAGTAGGAAATATTATTTTAGAATTTACTATAACATTCAATTTAACACTCGTAAACACCTTCTTTAAAAAAAAAGAATCGAATATAGTTATATATAGAAGTGGGTCGAATACTAACAAAATAGATTTCTTTCTTAATATGAGAGATAATAGAATGACTTATAAGAATTGTAAAGTTATATCATCGGGGGGAAGTGTAGCAATTCAGTATAAACTTTTAGTTTTAGATGTGCATATGCTTAAAAGATAAAAACAATGTCAACCATTTTTGGAATCAAGAATTAAGTGGTGGAATTTAAAAAACGAAAATGTGATAATTTTTATAGACAAATTAATTGAAATAATAAATTGGTCTGCCAATGACAATTCAGAAAGAATATGGAAAGAAATATATGATAATATTAAGAGTATAAGTAGTGAAGTTCTTAGCATATCTAAGGGTCGGACTCTAATAGGTAAGGAGCCATAGTAATAGAACAAAAAAATATAAATTGCTATTCAAACAAAATGAGAATACTATAAGAACCTTAAAAGTAATAATAGTAGCGAAACATATGAAAAATATAAAAACGCAAAAAAAATGAAAAAGATTATCCATGAATCAAAAAGTAAAATATATAACAAATTATATAAGAGACTAGAAACTAAAGACGAAAAAAAAAGATTTACAAAATTATCAAACTAAATAAGAGAAAGGAAAAGATTTAAATGATATTAGGTATATTAAAACTAAAACCAATAGTATACTTGCAAAGAACAAAGACATAAAAAAACATTGGATAAACTATTTTGATAATCTCTTTTAACGTTGAGAGTACAATAGGTATAGAAAATATCACAATACTTGTAAAAGAGATTAATAGAAATTTTAAATATAAAATTCGTTCTCATAAAATAAAAGAGGTTTTAAAGAAAATAAAAAATAACAAAACCATAGATTTGATAACATTCCAATTGAAATGGGAAAATATTTGGGTGAATTCAGTATAATAATGTTAACAGACTATTTTTAATAAAATTTGACAAATCAAGAAAATGTTTCAAATATGGAGGAAGAGTATACTTGTACCACTATATAAAAATAAAAGAGACATAAAATTATTCTAATTACAGAGGAATTAAAGTCATGAGTCATATTATAAAATTGTAGGAGACAATAATAAAGTATATATTGAGATCAGAGATAAGTGTGCTCCAAAATCAATTTGGATTTATGTCAATATGATCTATTACTGAATCAATTCACTCGTTAAAATATTTGACGGAGACATTTAGAGTGCAAAAAAGAGACTTACATATGATATTTATTAGTCTAGAAAAATCACATGATAGACTTGTAAGAGACGTATTATGATAGACGCTGATAAAGAAATAGATCTCCTTAAATATATTAATTTTATTAGAGATATGTATGAAAGAGTTATGACCAATGTAAAAATTTACGGGAGTTTAAGCGATGACTTATTTATCCACATTGGACTCCATCAAGATTCGATATTAAGTCCACATTGGACTTCATCAAGATTTGACATTAAGTCACATTTTTTTTGCAATAGCGATAAATAAAATCACAAAAAATATTTAAGATAAAATACCATGATATATACTTTTTACAGATAAGATAGTATTTGTTGATAAAACTAGAGAGGGTTTAATACTAAATTAGAGTTATAAAGTGTCAAACTGGAATCTAGAAAATTTAAATTGAGTAAGTTCAAAACTGAGTATATGAGATATAGGTTTAATAGCAATCATCAGGATGAGAAAGAAATGATTAGCTTAGAAGGAAAAGACGTATCAAAAGTGAACGTTTTAGATATTTGTGCTCCATCATTCAGAACGAATATAGATGGGAATGTAAATAATAGAATTTAAGTGAGTTGAATGAAATAGAGAAAAGTATCCAGAATTCTTTAAAATCGCACGATACCAATATATTTAAAGGAAAATTTCTATAGAATCATAGTAAAATCTACAATATTGTATGACACTAAGTATTGGACCATTAAATAACAACAAGAATATAAAATGATTGTAATTAAAATGAAAGTATATAGATAAATGTATGATAAAACTAGAAAAAATAGAATTATAAATGAAAATATGCGTAATAAGTTAGAAATTAATTCAATTGTGAATAAGATGCGAGAGTACCGTCTGAAATGGTTTAAGCATGTGCAAGAAAAATCCAAAAACGTACCTATTAGGAGTACCGAAAACTAAAATATATGAGATTTAATAAAATGTAGAGATATGTTATTGTAAATTTAGATGCAAATTATCTGTAAAGATATGATAATTATGGAATTAGTTGAAAAAATAGTTTTAGATAGGAATGAGTGGTATTGGAGAATGCACATAAATTAAATCAATACTCTTGTATTTTTTTTTATATTTGTCTCTCAAATGGCCGACTTCAAATTTGAAATAGAAGGCGTAAGTTGTGGTTGTTGTTGTTGTCAGAATAAACCATTGGAGAGTAGCCAGAGTCTTATGGTATTTATAGAGAAAAAAAGAATATATGTTTACATATCAGAGGTCAAATCAATTTGAGATCGTCTGGTATACTGATTCCAATTTTTGGTGGATGTTGAGATAGTATGAAATCTATATCAGACTATATCTACCTGCTAACTAAGGTGCTATCTCCCGGAAGAGTGCTAAAAAGCTCTTATAACCTCTGTGCCAAATGGTCTCTTATAGTTTCTTCTACAATAGTGGTAAAGTTTATAATGTGTTTTGAAATATCCAGTCACAGAATGTGACTGCAGAATTTTGTCACGAGGTTGTGCATAGTAGTTGAAACTAGCAGATCATTCAAGTTATTTTGTGATCATAAGTCGGGAGTCTTATGTTTTAATAACAATAAGAACTTAAGGAAGTCAAAGCATATAGACTTCAAGTTCCGAGTTCCTGGTTGTTAAGAAAATAATTCATAGTGAACAGTTATCTATAGAATAATTTGATACAAATTCCATGATTGTGCATATGCTTACTAAGAGAGTGCTACCTAAAATGTTTTATAAGAATACTGCTCGTATGGGTGTCAGGTCACTTGAGAATATACAGTTTTAGTGGGAATTGGTATTTTCTTATACTATTTTTATAGATATTTTTTGTTATTTCAGTTTATGACATTTTGAGAATTATTTTCTACTGAAATGAAGATTCAATTTTCATCACATTCTGATATTAAATATAGTTGATCACACTAAAATTTAAAGATGATTAGTTGCAAATAAACGTGTTATAGATCATATTGCATATAATTTTCATGTTGCATATCCATATTATGGTTTATATCATTCGGTTATATTGACATAGATAACCATTGACGAGTCAAGTTATAATAGATGTAACAAAGACCACTTTGATCTTATATTATTGATATGATTGATTGTTGGGATTGGTTACAAATACATTTCAGTATTAATATTAAAGTTGAGTTTATACGGTTATACATAATTATACAGTTATATATATAATTCAAGTGGGAGATTATTGAATCTTTAATCAACGTTGGGCTAATATATGAAACAATTATGTATTTTGATTGTCATTTAAAATATAGTCATAATAAAAGTGATCTGTTACAATTATTTGACAGAGGGTCTTAATATATATAAAAAGGGTGTGGATCTTTTAAATATACAAAGATCAAATGGTAATTTTTTATTCTATGATGAGTTAGAATAGAAATATTTAAAAGATAATGGATGATTTTGAAATCACAGACAGTTATCTTTAAACGGTTATGGACCCCAAATTATATGTATCACAAAACTTTCTAACTCTCCATCACTCAGAGAGAGAAACCAATGGATACGTACTAATTTGGAAGATTAAACCCAAATTATATGTTCACTAAGGATTTCAAAATTCAGAATAGCAAATCAATATCTTCATCATGAGTTTTCTGAACATTATAGGATGGGTACAATCTTAATGGAAATAGTAGAAATGAGTGAAAGACAATAGGGTGATTGATAGTGTACACACAGTGTCACCTTCAGAAGGGGAAAGATTTTACTTTCATATATTACTAAATCATGTTAAAGGAATTATGTCTTTCGATCATTTCTTAACGGAATTGAATCATGCATGGGAGATTTAAACAAGCGGTAAAAAGTCGTAGACCACTATAAAATGATAGAAGAATTCAAGATTGCTTTTGAGAGGCAAGTACTTTTAAAATGCCAAATGCACTCGAAAATTGTTTGTGACACTTTTGGTTTACCATCAACCAATTGGTGAGCATTGTGGGATAAATTTTATTTGCAAATGATTGAAAATTATCCAAGTACAAGTACCAAAAAAGTGATATTTTTTTTTTAAAATAAATTATTTTAAGATTTGAATTTACTTTTGTTGCAAAATGACCAATGTTTAGCTAAATTTGATTCATAAAAAATATTTGTTAATGAACTACATTCCTAAAGTAATGGAATACGAAATCATTATTCCTAAATGCTGAACAAAAAGTAACATTTGATATAATTATGACAAAAATTACCGAAGGACAAAGTAGGATGTTCTTCTTTCTAAGATGGTGTAGGTGGTATTAGAAAGACATTTTTATTGGGTTTTGTTAGTAATTTTAAGAAATAATAGTTTTCATTGCATTACCTATTACAACATATGGTATTACAGTAGCCATCTCACCCCGTGGAAGGATGGTGCACTCTTAATTTAAATTGCTATTAAATATAGATGTTGTATTAGTTTGTTCAATTGGGAAATAGTCAGATCTAGCAAAGCTAATAGGGCAAGTGTCAATTATTATTTGGGATGAAACCTATACGGTACATAGACGTGTGTGATTAAAACTCTTGATATGAAATTGAAAAATATTATTTCTTTTTTTTTTTCCCGAAAAAATTGCATTAGAAGCAGAAAATTTTCGATCTTAACTATTTTTTTATAATTTAACTTTTCCCATTCAATTGGAGGTTATATTTGAATCACAAAATAAACATACTAAGAGATGAATTTGTTATAATTCTAGACAAACGAGTTGATATCTCGATAATTATATTCCAAACTGTCTTAAAACAATTAATATATAAGTTTCCATTACAGATACTTAACGATCATGTTCCAACTTTACGTATTTGTATAACCATCCAATTCAGATAATTCCAAATTATAAATTTTGGTTGGTGCAACATTGTGAGTGCAAAGAAAACACAATTATGTAAAATGGTTAACATGAGATTTTAGCTCAAAATACGACATTAATTACACATAAATATTATGAAATTAATTATTCAAATTTCATATCTAATACAATCATTATTTTACTTATTTAGGGAAGCTATTATTTCCATATTTGAATATATGATGTCCATGATGTATGACCAATATTTTTCACGTGCTCTTTATTCATTAATTTTTTCCAGCTAGAATGATTAATTATTTAATTATCTATTAAAATATTATCGGTCTAAAAAATATAACAATTTCATAAGTTGGACGAATTTATTATAAAACAGTGACAAAAAAAAGTTAACTCCAAAAAGTCCCATTGAAATTTAAGTAATACAATTATTCATAAAATTAGGCTAAATTTTGAATATATTATTAATGTCTCTATTTATATACTAATTTATATTTCTTCGACTAAAAAGAGAGAATTACACGGAATTGGTAAGAATTTAATAAATTTGATTTTATAAACAATATAACAAAAATTCAGCTAATATTTAAACCAATAATATTGAATTTTTTTTATATTTAGTCATTTAAATGTCAGAAAGAGGTATGAAAAAAATAAAAGAAAATTTTCACAATTTGATGAGAAAATAGGCTAATTTTTATGATTTCTATTTAAATAAATAAATAATAAGTTTTCTAATTTTTTTGTCAGAATTATTGGAATTTTAAAGTTTGAGTAAATCTATCCTAAAATAATAATATTTTAGGATTTATAATTATAAAATTTTCATCTATGTATAAATTTTATATTTATATTTTTTACTTTCCAAAAATAAATATAATAAGATAAATTAACCTAATGTTATATAATAAAAGAAAATATCAGCTGTTGTTGTCAAGGACGCTTGTTTGATAAAAGTAGAAAAACAAATCAACATCGGAAGTGGACGGTAAAATAGAGAAGGCCGTTAAGAGAGGCAGGATAATTTGCAGGAGCGTCCCCCACGCCGGCCGGCTAAACTCCCATCTCCGTCTTCTTCGCTCCACCGAATTTGAAACCTAACTTTTCTCTCTCCTCCGATCCGATATTCTCTCTCGCTTCCCCCCCTCTCTCGCCGTTTATTCAGCGGTCGGTGGTTAGATTTGATTTGATTGGATCAAATTTTGTGAAAGGTGAATAATGACTCCACTTTCAATTCCCAATTCCTGTTTAATTATTTTTCGTCTTAAATGTGCAAAAATTTTTCTTATTTATTTTTGTTTCCAAGTATGGCCTGTTTTGGTTGGTTCCATATCAATACGCATGGGCACTCTGAGTCAATCACTCATGGATTTTGATTTTGATAATGCCCATTTGGATCGGATCCATGTTGTGCTCATCTTTCCTAAACAACTAATTGGTTTTTTTTTTCTTTGATTATCAAGTATGACAATCCATTTGCAGCTGTAATGGCTGTTTTGCGGGCCTTCTCAGTTCCCGGACACTAAAGGCCATTAGTGTTCTTTTATTGGGTTATGAAGGTTATGGTCATGGACATCCATCCCCAATAATTAGCGTCAAGTAAATCATAATTCTAAACTAAAAGCTCAAGTTTATTTTATGAACAAGCCTTTTTCCATCTTGATGATGATAACCTCCTCCGAGCACTGTTAGTTGCTCACCGTTGCCCGATGGTTCAGGCAGCGGAGGAATAAGTTTTCTTGTAAACTAAGCCAACTTCACATAATCAACTCTGGATAGCAGAATATCAGCAGTGCCCTTATTATGTGAGGGTAGATGAATTATAAGGGCTCTATGGGAGAACTTTTTAAAGGGAGATTTGTTTGTACAATAATTCATCCTTACCAACACTTGCAAGGCTCGATACCAAATCAAAGAAATGGCTCCAATGGCTAGGCATCTGATATTCAAGTTGCCGAAGGAGATCATATTGTTTTTTCTGACACCTAACCTTTTTCTTTTATTTCTTTCTTCATTAATATACTGATATTGAAGTTCTTAGAACAATGGTATGTAGGGGCAACAAATGATAGGCCAACATAATATTTGCCCCATTACTTATATTTTATTCATCTTGTCCTGTAAAGGCCTTGGTTTACACTTCAACCTTGATACTTGTGGCAGGACATGGATGTGCCTCGTCAGCATGACCCACGGTATTTCTTTTCATCATGTCTATATTAACAGTTAAAGTGAATGTAAAATAAGATTTTGTGGGCTAAAGGATGTGTATCATAATGACAGGTCATGCTCTGATTAAGATGTTTTACCAAACAGGAAAAATGGTTGCTGTAAATAGAGTCCTAATGTTATGAGCAGTCTTTCTATCACGTATTACTCCACTTGGGGAGATTCAAACTGTAACTAGAAAAGTTTCAGATTGTGGATAGTGTTTCCTGTGTCACCAAGTGTAAACGGGGTTTAGTCCTTACTCGCAAATCCCATCCCCTTATTACTATTTAACTTATTAATGGTACTTGACCAGATTGTCCTGAAAGGAGCAAGATAGGAACATGTAGGAAAGAGATTAGGATGCCTGTAAAGTACATGAAAATAGAGGGGAAAGCACTTGGTTTTATCTGGTCAAAATCTTTCATTATCCTCTTATTGATTTTGACGAACTGGTAGTCTTGTAGTTTAGAAAATTTTTGTATGAAGTTGTTTATGGTACACAAATGCTATAGTTACACTTGAGATCTGAAATCTTGGACAAGTTACATAGGATGTTGTAGGTCCCAGTGCTTTTCTGTTGCTCACACCCTCCCCCTCCCCCACCCTGGCCAGCTCTCTCTTTCTCTCGATCTTGACATTCATGTTGTAATTTGTTTACTTACTTTATTGAAAAGTGATTCATGAAAGTTTTCTCCATAATTTATTTTCTTGAATACTTTCAGGTGTGATCTTATGAAAAAATAACTACAATGGTCCTTGATGCAGTGCTGGCACAAGAAATAACTTTGGTGAGGTTTGTAGCAACTGAGGGTATGCATTTGTTTTTAAATTTTAGCAATCTAATGCATGTGTCAAAGTGGCCAAGGAATTTTTAAATATTCTACTTGGATGGGAAAGGGAGGATAATTAGATGATTAATGTGCATTTTAGCAATGGACAATGTACAGTGAAGCCTTGGATAATTGATGGATGAACTTAAAACAGAACGCATTCAGGAGCATCCAAAAGCGAAAGTAACTGAACCTGCAGAGGACTGAAAAATGGAATTCTTTTCTTTTCTTTCCTTCCTTTATTTATTTATTTTCCCTTTCTGGTTGTGGGGGGTGGGGGGAAGGGTGAGGGGAGTACAGTACTGAGCAAACATCAGTAACATAACTGATGTATGATTATCATAATGTATTTTTCGTATTTTGGAATTCCATTTCAATCTCTAATCGTAAGTCACTGGCGGAAAATTCGATTATCATAATGTATTTTTCGTATTTTGGAATTCCATTTCAATCTCTAATCGTAAGTCACTGGCGGAAAATTCAATCGAATTTGTACTTCATGAATAACTAAAAGAGATTATTGCTAAACTGTCTCTTGGCCAATGTAATATCCAAAAAAAAAATATATATTAAAATTAGGGCTTAAAGCCCTGATTTTCTTCTTCTCTCTCCCTCTCTCTCTCTCCTCCGCGGCGATTCCCCTTCCCTACCGCCGCGCTTCTCCTCCCGTGCCCTCGCCTCCGCGCAACCGCCGCCGCGGGTTCTTCCCAGCTCCTTCTTCTTCTTCTTCTTCTTCTTCTTCTTTTTCTGCTTCTTCCTTCTCCCGCGGCTCACTCGCCCTTCTGCAGTCGCGATCGTTCGCGATCACATCTCCTGCGCAAGCTCCGCCGCGCGCGATCTCGCTTCCGTTCGCAAACAGCCGCCACCAGCAGCAACCCCCTCCTTCTGCCACCATCGCGCGAGCCTGAGCGCTCCACAGCGCGATTCCTCCGCGCGAGCCGATCGCGCCACAGCGCGCGATTGCTGCCTCCTCGCGCGATTGAGCCACCGAGTGCGCCCTCCAGCTCCAGCGCGCTACATTGCAAGCCCGAGCGCTCGGCCGAGCGCACGAGCGCGAGCGCTCCAGCCCCAGCGCGCGAGCGCTCCAGCTCCAGCGCGAACGTGCCCCCAGCTCGCGACCTAGCGCGACCCAGCTCGCGACCCAGCGAGAGCCCTAGTCCGTGAGCGGGCCAGCCCACCAGCGGCCCAAGGCCCAGTCCAGCCGCGGCCCACTGCATCCCGCGAAGCCCGCTGCTGCCAGCAAGCCGGGCTGAGAGCCCGCGAGCCACCAGCGGGCCAGCCCACTAGCCCGCCGGCCCACGAGCCCGTGACGGCCCGCGACCGGCTTTCCCCTTCGAGAGCTCACCTGCATCTTCTGTACTGCAGGTAACGACTATATTTGGTTGAAATTCTAGGGTTTGGTTTTAGAAATTTAGTGGTTTATAATATATTTGAAATTTGGAAATATTACAGGTTATAAACCAATCCGACGGGCGAACGATAGCTAGATTCGGAAATCCGAGAAACCCTAGGTGAGAGAAATGCAACATTTTCAATATTTGAATTAATTCTATCGAAATTAGATCGAATTTAGATCGAGAGTTACATAATATATTGAAATGTGTGAAATTCGAGGAAAATTAGACAAAAATGAGAAATATTAGAAACTTGACCATTGGTGAGTCAGATGATTCGAAATTGAGGAAACGAGAATCTATAACGAAGATTTGTAAATTAGGTGGTATAAATTTGGAAGGGAAAAATTGAAAATCCCTGATTTGACTTTTATTTGATATTAAATGTTGATAATCTGATTTAGGTTGATCTTTTGGACACTCGAGCGGTCAGATCCGATTTGGCTTGTCAGTAGGGAGTGACTTCCCCCCGTAAACTGTGAGTGGGACTCTAATCTCTTGTATAAAATAGTAAAACGTATTTTCGATCGTGTTTTCGATAAAATATGCTTAGATATGCATTCGTTTGACGTGTGATATTAAATTTAGAAATCTGTTTTGTGATTTTTGGAGTGTCTTGAATTATATTTACAATGACTGTGCATCTATGGTTTGAAATGAAACAATAATTGTGCCATTATTTGAAAATGTATAAATTTCATTTTATACCGTTGTATTGATGTGCTGTTTTGAAATGAATTGATGAGACGTATTGACACGCAAATTTAAAGATGTTTTCGATGAACTATGTGGGTTGGATGCCTACTAGTTATGCGATGATGTGATGATACTTGTGGGACGTTGTGCCCTGGGACGTTGTGCCCTTGTGATACTATGATGATTCCGTAGCTACGAAAGGTGTTTGTAGAGGCACGGGTTGCCCGGATACGCTTCTGCAGGAGGCATCCGCAAACGTCATTTATTCTAAAGGCTATAGGCGCGGCCGGTTGAATCCACGTGGGGGGAGGAAGTGTGTGACGCCACCGTCTAGCACCGGGCAGGGTCCTATACACGTTGATGAGTTGGCCCCAGCGAACTCATGGCCAACGTCGGGGTAGAGAGCGTTTTAAAGTCTATGCATAATAAAACCCCCGACGCGCCTGTCCTTGGTCACGGTTGACCTTTGCCAGGACTATTTTTGGCTCGCTCTGACATTACTTGATTTTAAATGGATGCATATATGCTTGCTATCGTGTGATTGATTTAAATGATTTTAAATTTGCTAAACATATTATGTTTTGTCGCGAAATGTAAATTTTATTTCAAATGATATTATTTGACACTCCAATTGTTTACCCATGCTATTTATGTTTGATATTATCCCCCTCACTTATTGAGTATCTTCCCATGATACTCACCCCTCTCTTTTCCTTCCTCGGACAGGTTTATTGTGATAGAGCGACGTTACAGGCTCTAGAGCGGATTTGGTGTTCACGACGGTGAGATTTACTTTAAATAGAAATATGAACTCTTAAGTTAGTTTCGACCCTGTGAGGTCTTGACATTGAGGTTCGTAGTTGGCCGTGTACTTATTTTGAGATGACTGTATAATTTAACTCTCATATTTTCTTTGCATTGAGGCGATTGTACGTATTTGAGTGTTACTTGGGAAAATTATTGTATCTTTCATAAAATTTAGTTCCGCTCAGTGTGGCGGCTGTTCATGCTCAAATTGGGCATGACAGTAGAGGTCTGTGGTTAAGACTGCTAGAAACTTGTAGCCTTGCGTTGTTCTGGATGCTGGCGGTGGTGTGTGTTGATTTTGGAGAGGCCGGGATGACCATTTATTTAAATTACGGGTTGATTTTGATTATACAAGTTTAATTGTACACGGGAAACCTCCGATTTATGGGGAGGTTCTGTCCGATTTTCTGTAAAAATACAGCCGGCATCCAAGGGCAACGGGCGGCTGTTCACGATCCCGGTTTGGGGCGTGACAGCCAATCCGAAATTTGATGGGGTTCTTTTAGGATGACCAAATTGTAGCTGAAAGAATTTATTCAAATTTGATTTGGTCTAGTATCACAATGAATTTCATGCCATATACAAAGCAATATCATGACCAATTATCCTGAGAAACTAGAATGATCAATTGTGCCAAGTTGAATGTTGGAAACCAAAATTCTGGGTTAGTGCACAGAGCAAGTACTTCTGACTCTGTCCTTACATGGCTTTCTACATTTATCTGATTTCTCAAGTTTGATTTATGTGTCTACAGATGGGACCCGTGGAGGAGAAGGCAGATCTTGATTCTGAAGAGATCCCTTTTAGCCCATCACAAGCAACTAGGAAGGCTCATGCATTTGGTTTTGAGTCTTCTCAACAGGCATCCCATGTGGGATTTTCTCGCTCATGGAGCCACAAGCAAATACATATCAGACCAATCAGGAGTATTTACATTGTCTTAATAAAAGCAAAGATTAACGTGTTGCTTCCTTTTGGTCCACTGGCAATATTGCTACATTATTTCACTGGCAAACATGTAAGAGGTCTTGCTGTTTTCTTTCATTGTTTTTCTTTGGTGAGGAAAATGACTGTTGGTAGAAAAAGTATTTATAATGGACTCAATTACATGGATGCTTTTGCATCTTCTTTTGGATTTTTAGATAGATTTGTCAACTGACTTCATACACAATTTATGTTTTAACATTTAAGCAATATCCTTCAGATCAACACACTGTGTCTGATGTTTTCAGATATTCAAAAATTGGAATGATAAGTTATTAGATTTGGACATTCAACTCACACCTTCGATCTCATCTCAAACTGTTACACATTTTCAGTGCAGAAAAAGAAACTTCTTAATTATTGCTTACGGTTTCTGGATAACCGTTCTTCACTTTAAATGATCACCGCGACGAATGTGGCTTGAAAAAGTTTTCCATATATGGTTGAACAAGAGTACCAAGTGACAAAATTTCTGTCCCCTCACCTTCAGTAGAGAAGTCATACATTGTAACTGATGCTAAATTTTTCATTATTTGTTCAATATGTCTGATTCTTAGGCTGGCATATTAGGAAAAATGCTTTAGATCCTAGTTCTTAACACTTGCTTGTGCAATTCTATCAAAATATTTTGCCACAATGCAATTTGATATCTTATACTTTCAAACTTGATGATCTTTAATTTCATTCTTCACATTTTTTATTTGTGGAATGCTTGCATTTTGCATGTAGGGATGGGTCTTCTTCTTCAGCTTACTGGGCATCACTCCTTTAGCCGAGCGACTTGGTTATGCCACAGAGTAAGCATTTGGCTTCTCAAATTCAAATGTCATTCTGTCCATCTGTATAACCATACTAATATATAGTTTGCTGCTATCTTGGTGCAGGCAGCTTGCAGTGTTCACTGGACCTACAGGTAAAACTCTGCCTCCTTTTATTTTCCATTTTTTGGGGTGGGGGGAAGACGGAGCTATCTCCTGATGATTCAGGGTTGATGACTATATTACATAGCTCTGATTGTGTACCTATGAATCAAACATGTGGACATGGGTTGATTTTGACATTGAATGACATGACATGACATAACACAACATAGATCTGCTCGTATGGAAAATCTATGAGAAGTAGGATTCGAACACTCGGAGGGACATGGTTATATTCCTATATGTAATGGAATATGGCTTCCAGAGTTGTTTGAATGATATCTTGCACAATCTTGCTTAATTCATTGTATTCCTAATAGAACCTCATACCTCTGTGTTGCTAGTATCTAATTATGATCGTCTTCTTATTTTCTTATATCAATATATATCTCCATGTAAAGGAGTGCTCAATTTTTCCATCGTTTTGTTTGTTGATGGATATGCTTTATTGGAGGCTGAGTAATTGAAAAGTCCCTGTTATTCACTTCGGAGGGCTGTTAAAAAATCTGGCTTCTGTTTCTTGATTATCAATTTGTATCACAGTACTTTATTTTAATTTTTAATTTTTAATTTTTTTTTTGTTTCCTATAATTTGCCTTTTCTTCTTAAATTATGCAGTTGGGGGTCTTTTAAATGCTACATTTGGCAATGCAACAGAAATGATAATCTCTATTTATGCTTTGAAAAATGGGATGATAAGAGTTGTTCAGCAATCATTATTGGGTTCTATCTTGTCAAATATGCTATTGGTTCTTGGATGTGCCTTTTTGACTGGTGGGATAGTCCATTACAAGAAAGTTCAGGAGTTTGACAAGGTGGGTAATATCCTTAAGTTGTAATTTATTCAACCATTTTTTTAAAACAATTTTTCGATATCTGCAGCAAGTGAACTTAATTTACATGATAACTTTTGGGACAGGCAGCGGCCCTGGTGAACTCAGGATTGTTGTTGATGGCTGTTATGGGTATAATGTTTCCTGCGGTGCTTCACTTCACCCACTCAGAGGTGCATTTTGGAAAGTCAGAGTTATCTCTTTCAAGATTTAGCAGTTGTATAATGCTAGTTGCATATGCAAGCTACCTTTTTTTCCAACTCAAAAGCCAGCCAAATCTATATAAGCCAATTGAAGAGGTTACTTCCTTCTGATTATTATTATTATTTTTTTTTGGTTGTTGGTTGGGGAGGGGTTTTTTGCATTATTTATTTGCCCTTACATGAATGGAGTAGATTGTTTCCGATTTTGCCTTTGTTTTGCACTTTTCTATTATTTTCTAGATTTAGGCTTTTTCCCCCCTAGTCTTTTCCGAGTTTGTTGGATGTTTGTAGACCTTTCAACTGGTTTTTTTCCAAGAGATAACATGCGTGACCCATATTTAGTTGCATTACTCTTTTCCTCTTTTGCTAGTTTTACTGTCTTTATTATAAGGAAAAGACCATGCAAAGAGTGTAACTTTATGATTCTTGAAGTTCTAATATAGGATTCAGGTCCAAGTTTATTTTCCTGTTCAATGTATTGATACTTGATGTTAGAAATTAGAGTTTCACTTAGACAAGAGGAGTTGGCCATTTGGAATGCCAAGGCAGTGATTCATCATAAGGCCGACACTACTGATTTTCTGCAAATTAGGAAGGCCTACCAAGCTTATGAGTCTGGATTGGTTGGTCAAATGTACTACTATTAGGAATCTCATGGCCTCCTCTTTCTTCACAATCCTGTGGCTTGGGAGTATAAACTTTTTGGCATATGGGATGAGGTATGAATTCCCTATGGGACCACTTCTCAGTTTATTTATTCTAAGTTCAAAGGATTCAGTAAAACAAAATGAGGCTGTCAGCTGAATTCCTCTTCTCTTCCTCCCACTTTAAGACCACCCACTTAACATGAGTCCACTGCTCCAGAGATCATCTTATCCATTACTGAGATGAAAAAGGAAGGGCAACCCTGGATACGTTTGTATGGGTCTTCTAGAGAAAGAAAGTCCTAAAATGATGGGGATGTGTTACATTTATAGATCCATCCTTTCCAATATTTCCCTAAAGTCATTGTAAAGATAATATCACAAAACAACAATAGTAACAACAACAACAAATTGAGCCTTAATTTCAATATTTGGGGTCGGCTATTTGAAATACAAATTTGAAAAAGATAGAGTAAAGAAAAATGAAATAAAAAAAATAAAAGAATAAAAGAATAAAGAATAAAGAAAAAAAATATATACAGATAAATAAAATAAAATAAACTAAAGAAAAACTAAAAATAAAAATAAAAATAAAAATAAAATCAATAGATAAATATCTAAAATATATTGATTTAATTTATACGTATTTTTTTACGCCATCCATTCCTATTCAAGAGCATTTCCTTTTCTAAACCCTTGACTTCCATGTCAACTTGCATCTAAGTTTTTACTAGTCTACCTATACGTTTCACTGGATCTCCTACATTTAAATTCTTGGTTCTCCTAGCCGCTGCATCTTTGGGTCTACTTTGTACATGCCCTAACCATCTCAGACGACACTTTCACATTTTTTTCACAATTGAATTAATTTCCAACTTGTTACGAATTTTTTCATTTCTAATTCTATCTCTTATATTTTTTTCATACATCCATCTAAATATCCTCATTTTTGCTACAACCATCTTTTGTTTTTATTGTTATTTAATAATCCAACACTCAGTACCATACAATAGTGTAGGTCTAACCATGGTTCTGTAGAGCTTTCCTTTGAAATGTAATGGTATCGTGCGATCGCAAATAATTTCGAATGCCCTTCTCCATTTCATCCAACCCGCTTGAATCCTATGGTTCACATCTCCATTTATATTGCCATCATTTTGAGCGATAGAATTTAAATATCTAAATCGTTTACTTTTAGGTAAATTTTGCCCATCTAACCTACTCATTTCTTCATCATTCCGATCACTTATCGCAAAACCTATATCTCATATATTCAGTTTTCGATCTACTCAATCTAAACTCTATGGATTCTAATGTGAGTTTCCATAACTCTAGTTTAGCACCAACACTCTCTTTAGTTTCATCAACTAATACAATATCATTTGCGAAAAGCATACATCATGGTATTTCATCTTGAATATTTTTTGTGATTCCATCTATCACTATTGCAAAGAGGAGGGGACTGAATGCCGAATCTTGATGGAGTTCAATATTAATGGAAAAATTATCGCTCAAACCATCGTAAGTTCTTACGCCGGTTACAGCTCCCTTATACATATCTCTAATAAAATTAATATATCTTAAGGATATCTCTTTTTTCATCAGTGTCCACCACAGTAAGTCTTTAGGAATCCTATCATATGCTTTGTCTAGATGAATGAATACACATGGCTTATCTTTCTAGATCACATCACCGGGCATGGAGCTAAATCCGCTTAGAGACAAGTGGTTCAACTAAGGAGAAGACAAATTTTGAAACCCTAAACGCAATATACCCAGATGGTCGTCCAATATATCCATACTATATATTTAAATGTATGTTTGGTAGAATCATTTTTTACCAATATTACCCTTGTTAAAAAATGAATTTCCTACATTACTCCACTTCTTTTATGCTATGTCTCTCAAATCTTTCTGGATTTCTACCTTTTGAGATTGCTTTTGTTTTTCTCACACACACTTTTATATGCCTCTATATTTATTCATTCAAACTTTTGGTTTGAAATTAGTATGTGTGTGCTTGTGTATATGAGAGGGAAAAACAGAAAAGCTAACGAAGTTGTTAAGGCCTTAATGGCCTTCTAGCCGACTCATAATAGCAAATATAGTTGTGAATATGCAATTTTCTGTCTTACCAGCCCATGATCAATCTGTGTTGGGATTTGCTATAGATGCTTTTGTGATGGTCTTAATAGTATTCATTTTTGTGTTTGGAAGGGCCATCCAAGGTTTAGTCCTGCACAGGAGATGTCTTGAAAGGGGTAAAGTTGATGGTTGCCTTTTATCTCAGTACTCAAATATATGATAATGCTGCTCAAGACTTCTCCATTTGGACCAAACAATGACCCTTCTGCCTAACGTCTAACATGATAAGTTTTGAAGTATTGACTTAGATTATCCTGTCAATTAGTTTCTCAAATTTGAGCTCTTTTTTCCTAGGATGCAAGCCTGCCCTAGTTTTTAACAATGTTTGTCTTGTAAGAATGACGAGGCTGTCTTTCCTGTAGAAATGCTATGGCTGTTATGTTAGTAGACAGTTACTGTGTAACAGAAATTCTACTAGTGGTTTACATATAATCTACCACTTCTACACAATCGCTTGCAATGAGTGAGCAAATTTGTGATACTACATCCCTTATGTGCTTGCTATAAAACCATGTTAACACTAGAAAACCTACAAAAATCAATAATTAAATAGATGAATAAACCACAAACTATCTGATTGATTTTCATATATATAATGTAGGGGGGTATGTGTGCTCCCTTTCTGCATTCTGTTGAAAATAATAGAGTTAATAGGGTAGTCAATGGAGTGTTGGAAATGACAATAACTAATTAATAGGGTTTATTGGAAATATGAGAAAATAATTAATTCCTAGCTATTTGCTTTGGTTACTTTCTTATTCCTTAAATGCTTATTTATTTTCTCCTATTTCCAATATAGCCTATTAATTTTTTATTGTTATTTCCAACACTCTATTAAACAGTCTACTAACTCTATTATTTCTAACACATTTTATTTGTTTTTATTTTATTAATTCTGGTTTTATATTTTCTAATTCATTTTAATCAGATCCTCTGTGCTGCTGTAGTGACACTTACGTGAAAAATCTCAACTTAAATGGATCCCTATATTGAAAAGCAAACAAACCATAATGTTCCTTTCATTTTTATTGACCCTTCTCAATTGGTCCAGGGAGGGGAAAACGATGAAGAGGATTCTGATGAGGACGAGATACCTGAAATTACTCACTGGGAAGCAATTGGTTGGCTTTTTATTTTGACTGTGTGGGTGTCTGTATTATCTGGATATCTTGTTGGTGCTATACAGGTAAAAGCCATTTTAATGGCCTTGGACTTTTATTCTGTGATATATGTTTTTATAGATGAGCATGCCTGCTCCAAGAGCATCAGTGTTTTATATCTCCTACCATAGGTTTTAATGATTAATATGAATTACCGAACTTTGCTTGAGGATTCACATAATTAAATTGGAAGGAGAGAGGGAGAGGGAGGGAGAGAGAGAGAGAGAGAGAGAGAGAGGGCCCGTTGCATGTGCTAGTGGCAGGACACAAATAATATAGTTTTGAGTTTTTACATACTTTGATGAATATTGATAATTATGTATGATTTTCTTTTCTTTTTTTGGGGGGGTGTGTGGTGGGGTTTTGCATTTCTAACTTTCTTGTTAATTTTTCTTCTTTCATTATTTTAAAATATGATTTTATTTTTTTTAAATTGATAATGATTTTTTTTTAATTGTTCTTTGTTAAATTCGAATTGATAATAGTTCTATTTGTTGCAAACTAAATTTGCATCTAAAAATTACAAACCATGTTTAAAGTCTAATAAACCCTCACTTTACTATGAAGGCCCAAATAAAAATCATAGTAGAATCGTAAAAACAGTTTAGGTAGAGGTTTGTGTTGGAGTCATATTGTTTTTGCTATTTAATGAGTTTGTACATAATTTTTATTGTAGTAAAAAACCATTGAAAGAGTTACAACACAATTTCTTTTATACCACTCTTATCCTTCTTTCACAAATAGTGACTTCAAATGTTTTTTATAGGAGACCACGACACAATTAATATTGCTGAGTTTTCATAAATTTAGAAGAACATTGATAATTATGTATGATTTTCTTTCCTTCTTTTTGGCTTCGCATTTTTAACTTCCTTTTTAATTGTTCTTGGTATTCATCATGTTGAATTTTTTTGTTAAGTTTCAAATTTAATAATATGTCTATGTTTACAAGGCAAATTTGCATAAAAAAATATTCTAGCCAAAGCTAACAAAAGTTATGGTGGTAGACTAGTAAAAACAACTCAATGAATTTTGCAGTGTAGCCAAAAGGTTTTTGTTATCTAACAGGGTAAGCTTGTATCCAAATTGCAAAATTGGCTTGTACATGTAATTGTGTTCTTAAACTGATGGTACTTTTTTGCTCTAATGCTCCCCCGGAAAAATATCCTGGCTTCCTCCATTGCCCTGAATATCATTACATTTTGCTCCATCCACATACACCAAAGGATGGCTTTTTCACAAGAAAGATGCATCCTTTTTTGCATCCATAGACTCAAACCTTAGTCATGAATAGATTTTGTACGCTTTTAAGAAAGACTAATCACCATAAATGGCAAACAAACAACATCACATCTTCTATGGTACCTGACGTTGTAGAAACAAATGATTTTTAGTTTCATAATTGTTGTTACATATAGGACAACCACCATTCAAAAGAGCTTTGAAAGGTTCCCTCTGCAACAAATCATTTATATTCATTATGTTAAGCTCCATAGACTAGACAAAAGCCTTAATATTTGAGTGAATCTTTACCTTCAAAGTAAAAGTAGTTAGCAGGAAAAGGAGTGTGTTTAAGGTCAATAATTTAAGCCCCATAACTGCTAATTGACTATTGATTCCTATGGCAAGCTGAATTCAGAACTACATGCATGTCTTGGAAATTGGATTTCAGCTGTCTGTGGAAGAAAGAATAATACGTGAAGCTCCTTAGTCACTTACAGATTCTCTGAAACCTGTTTTGGACCACTGATTTATATTTACAGGCTTTGCTGTTGGATTGTTTCAGGGAGCATCTGACTCATGGAACATGCCTGTGGCTTTTATTAGTGTCATCCTGCTTCCAATTGTAGGAAATGCTGCAGAGCATGCTAGCGCAATCATGTTTGCTTTTAAGGACAAACTTGTGAGTGCCTTTAACAAAAGAACTGGTGTTTCTTGGTTTAGTTATTAGTATTTTTTCCCAATTAACTTCTCTTTTCTTTAGGACATCACACTTGGAGTTGCTATTGGATCATCAACCCAGATTGCAATGTTTGTGGTATAGTTCTAGAATACCAAGTATTTTCTATTCTCTCCCATTTTTTTTTTCTTTCCTGGGACAATGTCATTCTAACTAGGCATCATCATTTTCACTATTTTTCTGTGATCTAGTTTAACTTTTGTTGTTTGATATATCACTCAATTATTTATGCATGTACTTTGGATGCCTATCCATCAAAAGAGCTTCATTTGGTTGAAATAACAGTCTTATGGATTATGTGCTCTAAATAAATGCAGATACCATTCTGTGTAGTTGTCGGTTGGATCATGGGAAAACCAATGGACTTGAATTTCCAACTATTTGAGACTGCTACACTTTTTGTCACGGTTCTAGTGGTGACATTTATGCTGCAGGTTTGCCATCTAATTTCCACCTGACAAAATGAACACTGTGGTTTGATCTTTCAAAATCTCTATTGCATTAATACCGCAATTTCTAATTTCTTTTTCAATGTTTCATTGTTCAAATATTTTACTTGACTATGTTCTTTTTCCTTCCAAATGCAATGTATCTGTTCATTTAGTGTATGTCATACATGGGAATATTTTAACATGGCTTCATTTCCTATTATGGTCTATGATGGATGTTACTTGTGCTAGTTTTGTTTCCATCAATTCACCTTTGCTTCGTAGTACAGCAACTACTTGTTCTTCCTTGTGCTCAGCGCGTGGGACAATTTTAGATTCCTAAGCCTTATCTTCTCGGTTAGTCAGCTATGTCACTCCATTTTCTTGTCTTGGCTTTTTTGTCAATTGAGTTTGAAGTGATGACCCTACCTTGTCTTCTATTCCATACATCACTGTTATTCACACAGATAATGACTAATCTAAGGTGGGGGCAACTGGGGAAATTGCAGAACTGAAATTTTAGAAGTTCTTGGAGTCAATGTAATGAAAGGACAAATTTTCACACTAGGTTCATATTGCTCCTCCAAAATCCTAAACTGATTTCAATAAAGTTGAAGTCCTAGTTTTCCTAAAACAAAACTTTTATATATTGCTTTTTTATTTCTTTGTATTTTGATTTTGATATTTTTTTTTCAGTTTCAGACTTCCATATATAACTAAGATTAAAAGTTATATATGAAAACACACACAAAAGAAAAGTTTGCCCCCACTTCCAACCAACAAAGCAATTGTTTCTTACAATTTCTAATTTTGAATAGACTATGCATCAGGCATTAAACTTGAGGTGATTCTGAAGGTAAGGGTAGGTTTTTATCAAGGAATCCTGTACGCCAATAAACACTTTTTGTATGACATAATTATTTAGAAGAATGGTTTATTTAAAGTGTAGATTTTGCCGGTTGAAAAGGGCACGTAGTTAAAAGATGCAGTGTAGGAATCCAGTGTTCCATTTAATACATGTGGCTAGAAACTTGTGATGCTACCAATTGCACAAGTTTCATGTCACTTACAGAGAATTTGTCATGTGAAAAGCATTTTTGATGTTGAACCATTTGTTATGTGAATGAAGTTTCAATTTGGTTTTGTATTTTCCTAATTATCTTATACAGAAAATTATATGGGACAAATAATTTTCTGTATTTTGCGAAACATTTTTGGTTTTTTTATTTATTTTTTGCATTAGGTAGAATAAATTTTTTCTGCTTACATTTTCATCTTAGTTGGCAATTATAGACATTATATTGTATAAGTGTGATATAATTGCTTAAATCTCAATTACTAACATTTCAGTTTCTAGACTTTTTAGCACTTGATTATCTTCTCTGCTCATGCTACTCAGAATTGCCCCTATTATGGATTTATCTGTGGTCACATTGCAAATGAACTACTGGCTGTTAGTTCTTTTTTTCTCATTGCATGACCTCATGTTTTCCTAATTCTTCTTTTGTTTCTTCTTGTCCTTGGACGCCGTATACCTGAAAATTGTCCTTGTTGGCATCTCCATTGCATTTATTTGTGATTCTTATAACAAAGGCACCTCATGTTATCCTCGAGTCTAACTACCAGAAATGCTTTCACTTGTTTTACCTATTCCAGTGGGTTTGCTCCGTTGCCTTGATTCATTTCAGTTTGCAGAATTTTTTCTTTGTTTTGTTTGTGTGTTATTCCGATGAGAAAGTTGGAGGCTATTTCCATATTTTGCATCATAAAATCAAACCTCTATTTATTTGGACCTTTGTTTACATCACAAAAGATAATAGTATCATCACAAGTAGCATGATATTTTAGTTTGTATCATGAAGGAATAATCGGATCATGGTCAAAACCACAAATATTCCGCCCTAATTTTATGCTTCCAAATTTCCACTTAAATTATCATCATAAGTGGCATGATATTTTAGTTTGTATCATGAAGGAATAATAGGATCATGGTCAAAACTACAAATATTCTGCCCTAATTTTATTCTTTCAAATTTCCACTTAAATTTTTGATTCTGTTAATTTTCTACCAAAAGCTTCAAAATAAAATTCATTGCCTATCAAGAGGACGGTATTAGCACTCCAGCAAAGTCTTGGTGAACATTTTGGTGAACAAATGCCTTCCTTTTTTTCACTTGAGTCCATGTCCTCCCCAACATCCAAAAAAAAAAATAATAATAATAATAATAAAAAATAGTTGGACATGAAGAAGAGGAGAAGAAATTTAAGTGACAATGCAGACGAAGAAGAAAGAAATCTGGCTCTTTCTTCTTTGAGTTAAAAAATTACCTTTTTGTGGCGGCTGCTACAAACGGTTCAAAAAATGCTTCTTTGAGAGTAAATAATTTGGCAGCAGCGAACAGTCTTCCTCCTCCCTCATTTGTCTTCTTTGCTTCTTTGAAAGTGTGCTCAGCTCCCGTCTCCCAATTCAATCTAATAATTTTGTTATTCCTTTAATCTATTTTGTTATTCCTTAGTGCCTAATGTGTAGTTTGACGTAATTACTTCTCACTTATACATTTATCCCAACTTAAAAAGATGTGTAATATGTAAAACAACATAAAACAATTAAAAAAAAATAACAAAACAAAACAATTCCTTAATTAGGTTCCACTTCTGGGCCTGATTGAAGGTGACCGCCTTTGGCTTTTTGAGGTGTCGGAGCCTCATATTGCCTTGCCCAAGTATGACGGGCCTAGAATTTCCTATAATCTAGATGTGTGTGGTGTGCGCTTGGATTCGACAATCCAAGAACCCTGGCCAAACTCTCATAATGTGTAAACGTGTTTGTTGTGCAATGTTTAAGTATAAAATGATTCAGTGATACAATGGTAAACAATGAGCAATGAATGATTGAAGACAACAATAAACTTTATCAAATATTAATATCAAATATTAAGAGTGTATGATTTGTTAATGAAGAGACTCTTGGTAAGTTACACCGTGGGTTGGGGGTATTTTCTCTGGTCACAAATTCTTGTGGTGCTAAAGAGCTTCTTAAGCATTTATGAGTTTGTCGGTAGGAAAAATTGAAATGTTTGATAAGCTATACGGGGCATTTTTTGGTGTTAGAGATTTTTCCTCACTCTCAAATTTTGTACAGTGATACAATAAGTTGACACACTATACTTTTTTCCGGAATTTTTACAACCTCTTCCCAGCCCTCTAAAAATTAACTAAAATAAAATACAGCGACAAATAGAAAATGGTCAAACATTTAGCTTTATTACAAAATAAGCATATTACTACATTATCTAAAAGCTTAATTTTTTGAGTTTGGGGGGAGACTCCTTGAGGATGAGTCATTGCTATGAGTCAAAATTGGTGGCAAAACTGTGTATATTCTCCCATACTCATTTGTCAATGTCCTCGATGACAAGACTTGGATCGTATTGACCTCGAACACTACCATCTTCAAAGCCAATATTGTCACTTGTGTTCTCTTAACAAATTTCTGCTTTATGCCTCTCCTCTCAGTTACAGTCGATTTGATGTTGTCACTGACATCTGTACTAATGTGCAAGTTTCTTCATTGCAAAGTGATGTGCAATTTAAGTTAAATTTGTGATGTTGTTAAAGGTTTAACTTCTATCCCAACTCTATTTGTTACTGGTGCTGGTCTATATACTGTTGAAGCTGTCGTTCGACTCTTTCCAGTAATTATCTCCACTGCCGTGGTGCAAACATGATCACTTCCCTGTACACCAGTGGTCTTCACTTCCACAACTTGTTGCGACACACACACCCAAATGTCTTTGGAAACCTGTTAAACAAAAAAACAAAGAAGTACACATTTTCCCCACTGCCATCAATTACCCGTCTCTGAAGTAGTAGTATTGACAAGTTTTCTCCAGTTGTACTTGTACAATCAACTCCATCGTGCATCCCACCCTTAGGACTCTCTTTAAGACAAACCCTGTCATGCTTGTTTCCTCAAGAAACAACTTGCTCCCCAGCTTTTTGCCGTTCGAACCTGTTGTTTCCCTAAAACAACTTGATCAGCAGTATGATGTTCCCCACCAGTAATACTTGCCCGTTTTACATACCTCTTTCAATCTGATCGTCCCTGATGTGCCATGCAACACAGTTTCCTAAGCAAGGGAGTCTCCCTCCATCCTGTGATAAAGTTGATATGTCGAGCCCTTTGGCGCGACTACTTGCTCATTTTTGTAATAAGTCACCACATTCCTCTAAAATATTTAAACTTGATTACCACCTAACTGTGTGTCAGGTCTTGTGAAGTATCTCCTTCAATAATTGATTGCACCCTGTGAAGTAATTCTCCTTACACAGTTGACGAGGAAAATCCAAGTTTGATTACCCTCAGTTCCTTCCCCAGCTTGCTCTCTGCGAAGCAACAACGAATCTCTAGACGTTGTTTTGGATAGCCATCTCGTGAAATACCTGTCTTTCACTAGCTGGTCCCCTGTTGTGAAGTCTCTTTCTTTTAACAGCTTACCAAGCATATTCAAACAGTTTACCAAACATATTCGATGACACATGGTATCTCACCCCAACTTGTTTCCTCTGAAGCTCCACCGACCTTGTGGATGGTGCCTCGAATAGCCTTATAAAGTTGTTAATGGCTTATCCCTTTGTGTTGATGGTTCCCTAATCAGCATTGTTGCATCCCTTGTTCCACCCACTCTGTTAGCTTTGTTGACACCCCTTATGCCACTCTGTGCATGCGCTATTCTTTATAATCAACTGTTGTATTCTGACTTGAGTTTTCTAACTTCAAGTTGCTGCAGTGTGCTATGTGGTCGCATACCCATACATTTATTTCATTTGATTTCAATGGATATCGGTTCCTTCTATTACTTTGCTAGCTTTCTAACACCATGTAGATAGTGGATAACCCCTGCTTTTGTTTCAACACTCTGATGATTGAGAAGCTTGTAAAACATTCAATGCTTGTCTCTATGGATACTCTCTTGCCTTGTTTGGTCTGTTGCATAAGGAGCAATCCTTCCCTACGGACCTGTTCCCATTCCCACTGGTAGTCGATCCTTTCGATGATACCATGTTGGATCTAGAAGTATAGGCATCCTCTGATACTCCCCCACTCTTTGTACTCAACATTTGGCACTTGGCACTAAGCCCTTGGGAATAGATTATTAGGCATTTTTTGCTGCTTGAACTTCAACCAAATCATTGGTTCCCTGTCGCTAGAGTTCTGCTTTAACCAAAAACTTTTTCATGTACTCCGGGACTGGACGTGTGTTTCAGATTCAACAACTTCAAGCATTCTACTTAAACAATTTCGGGGAGAAAATGAGCCTTCATCTCATGCTTCAAATCTTCATAGGAGCGAATAGCACACCTGCCTTTTTTATCTCCCTTCAAATGAGTCATGGTGCTCACCATACTTTTCTTCCAAAAATTTCCCAAATTTTATAAGCTCTCCTCAACCCTCTAAAAATTATCTAAAATAAAATACAGTCAAAAATAGAAAGTAGCCAAACACTTGGCTCTTACAAAATAAGACTGCTAGTACAAAGTCCTACTCCTAAATAGCTTAAATTCCGAGTTTCAGAAGGAAACTCCATGCTGATGAGATATGTCTGCCTGTCAAAATTCACGTAAAAACCGCATGTAGAGTGTCTAGGAAAGCGCCAAGGCACCTAGTAACAACACTGATTGTTATTTAAGTTCGGAGATCAAATATAAACTTCTTAAAATTAAGTTTGGAGGTCAAATTATCAATAATAGAGAAATCAAAACTCAAGGCCATCAAAACTTAATGATTGGGGTCGAATTTTATTTCAAATGTAATGTGAGGTACTTGACTACAACAGAAGTTAAGAGAGAATTTAAAATTAGGGTCAAAGTTAAGGGGGAGTGTTTGTGGTTTCAGCTTAGTATGACCAGTAAATATCGGTGACA
Source organism: Dillenia suffruticosa (assembly GCA_033439265.1). Classification (NCBI taxonomy): domain Eukaryota; kingdom Viridiplantae; phylum Streptophyta; class Magnoliopsida; order Dilleniales; family Dilleniaceae; genus Dillenia; species Dillenia suffruticosa. The sequence continues at coordinate 8,410,231 of JAVTVX010000018.1, read as the reverse complement.
CTTAGAGATGTCCTACCATTCCTATTGGTAACTTAGAAACCTCTGACCCTTCCAACCTCCTTGGCCCTATGCTATCTTGTTTAGCTCTTGATCTGTCTTTGGATGAGATCAGTGAGAATGCATGGAAGGTGATGTTTCTTACAAATTAGTTCCAAATCATACCGTATAAGCAATTGTCTTAGCTCCAAATGGAGGTCATAAGGTCAACCTCCAGTTGGAGTATGGCTTAACAAGGCAGGTTCTCATGTGTGGCCTGCCTCAAGAAAAGCTGAAAAAATAAAAATGAAAATAATGAGGTCGGACCCATGAATTCATCACCCCACAGTCTCCAAATGGAGCCAAGTCTCATCCGATCTGTTTATATGATTTCATTAGTGTCCAAGGGATGCGTAAGTTGATCATCTCAGAGTCTCCAAATGGAGCCAAGTCTCGTCTGGTCTGTTTATATGATTTTGTAAGCGTCCAAGGGACCAATGAGTTGATCTCCACTTTATTATTTGTGTAAGTGTATTTGGTTCTGCCGCTTAAGAGGTGAAGGGGAGTTGTTGATATGTCATCTTCTAATTTGTTTAATCCAAAGTACAATGTTCATCTTATTTCAGGAGGGAACATCAAATTACTTCAAAGGCTTGATGCTTATCTTTTGCTATCTCATAGTTGCAGCCAGTTTTTTTGTACATGTCGACCCCACAACTGGTGAGTATTATCTTGTTTTTAATTTTGACACACTGATCAATCAATAGATGGTGTCATTGTAGCATTCTCATTTTTAGGTACATTGAATTGCCAATGGCATCAAAAGCTTACAAGCAACGATTTCTTTTTCCCAGCATCTATGGAAAAGATATATATATATATATATTTTTTTTTTCTATCATAGCATAATCATTTGGGGACTATTGTGTACTTCTTGCAGCAGCAGCATAGTATGTTATTTGGTTTTAGTCTAGTATTTAAGTAATCCTTTGGTATATCCCTTCATGGAAACTAGTGGTGATGTTTGTATTATCTGTTGGAATTAGGTTGTAATCAATTTGAATAATTGCTACAAAATAAATTAACCCACAAAATCATAAGAGGAGTTTCTCACTATGAGTGAGAGAATTTTCTTATCCAAATCATCTCCTAAACTTTCATAATTTGCAGATATCTTGAATTTTAGCAATTGAAACTCTTGAATGATTCAAAATACGGAAACGACACTTGGAATATTTGTTTGTCTACATATTGATAAATTTTAATTGCAGTTTGATTCACAAATTCTTAAATTATGCTGCAAGATTTGAGTCCTTCATTTTTTTTCAATTTCTTTATGAGTATAATTCTAAGAATCAGAGAAGTAGGCATCACATATTACAATATATTTTAGGAATATGACATATTTCCAAGAAAAAGGTTTCGGATATGACTATCGAATAATTAATTAATATATGTAGGACCCCTCTGTTTACACTTTATATATTGAATTTTTAAAACTTAAAATATTTTTTTTGGTAATTGGTTTGGACAACATACTTGGACACGTTATTGTTTCTTGAATTTTTAAATAATTGCATTAAGTGTGGGATTTTGAAAAGTATGTGTAATATTTGGATGAACAATTGTGTAATTTTAGTTTCTTTGAAAAAAAAAAGAAAAAAGAAAAATGAATCTTAGATGTTGTTAATTTTAGTGTGCTAACCATAATCTATGGAAAATAGTTAATAATTTGCCCATATATTTATGATGGTAGAATATTGTTATTTTTGAGATAAGTTTTATATATTGATAACTGCATTTTTGTATTGTAATTCGTAATTAAATATTTGAGTTAGATACCACAACTAAATATTATATATGAGACATCCTAAGTTATACATTTATATTCTTAATTCACAAAATATCTCACTGATAGTGTAATTTGCCCATATTTTTATGATGATAAAATATTGTTATTTTTTAGATAACTTTTATATATTGATAATTGCATTTTTGTAAATTTATAATCCATAATTAAATATTTGAGTTATTAGACACCACAACTAAATATTATATATGAGACATCGTTGGTTATTCATTTGTATTCTCAATTCACAAATTATCTTATTGATAATAAATGAAAAATTATATGCATTTCTAGAGTATAGAATATTCTCGTCACAATGAAGTTTTTGTTAAAGTATTCATCAAGTATTCGATAATTATCAAAGTATTAGGGGTATAGATTAATATTAGATGCGTATGCAATAAGTATACGCAACCACAGGTTGTTGGAAAATGTCTTCCTCTTTTAGGTATCCAAGTTTCATAAATTTCAATGTTATTATAATGGTCTTTGAAGCGAAAGTTGGATTAGTTTGAAAACTTTTTCAATATTTTGATGTAGTTGATAGTTAGGGTTGATTTTATGATTTCTTAAAGTTCAAGAGATGTAACTGCGATAAATAAAATTAAGAAGTCACTTGGCCCAAATTTGAGCCAATGTTTTTGCATTTTACCCCGAGTATTGTAAAAAAGTCATCAACTATTGCATAACCATTTGGAAGAAGATGATCTAAAGTCATTACAGTATTACAAGTGGTACTATTTAAGTTGTTGATATTCCTTTGATAGGTCAGGAAGGTACGATAACAAATGAAACTGGATTTATAAGAGTGTGGTTAGGCTTGCTTGTTTCCCCATACAATCTAAAGCTGGGTGGGTATGGAGCATTTCCACACTTCAGTGGAAATAGGTTCGCTGATTATTGCTTTCTTCCTGGGGGATTGGTTGAGGGCTGAAAGTATTGGGTTTTCAGGTTATTGCTGGAGAATCTTCATGCTTTTTAGGATTTGGATATTTTTCTCGGGGATGTTTACTTTTGGTGGGCTATGGTTAGAAATCTTTTGAATACCCGGATCAATTAGAAGAATAGCATGATTATAAGCTAGTAGCTTATCTAATGGACTGATAGATTTAGAAGGTCAGTGATAAGGAGGCTAATATGCTCAGCCAAAATTTTTTTGCCAGCCAAACATGTAATAGTAAAGCATATAACTAAAACTGACACCAAAATATTAGTGTAGTTTTCACATTTTGGACAACTTTTTCTTTTGGGAGGGTCTTCTTTTAAATTGTGAGTTGTACTGAAAGCCCTGCATATTGATTATACTACCAAATTCCCATACATCAAAGATCCTAGTGGTCGAGTAGATTATCATCAAAATTGACTTGGTTAGGAAACTTGCACTAAAGAAATTTTCTGGATGCAGATGATGATTAAGTGATAATTGGCAAACCTGGTGCTGGGATGACATGCAACGCATTTGAAAGCATTTTCCTTCAATGAAGCATATAAACCAGCAGTGTAAGGAAGAAAGGGTGGAATTTTTGGGAGACGGAAATGGAGTGGTTTTATTCTTTGGAAACCAACGAAGACAACCATGTAAAATGTATTCTTCTCAATCCTATGTTGTTTCTTCATAATTCGGCATAAATTCAAGTCTTGATGTTAATGCTTTTTCTTTCTCGGTAACCATTTTGTTTCCTCCACATCTCTAAAACATCTCTTTAGAAATATGCATCACAGGCCTAGACTTGGGGAAACGATAATCAGACAATAGAAGCACTCTTCTTGGCTAGCTGTTTGGTGTTTGGCCATCAAGGATGTTGTGTTGAGATTAGGTGGGAGTCCATGAGAATAGATTTTTCTCATTAGTTGGGAGTCCATGACAATAGAAGCACTCTTCTTTAGAAATATCTTCTCAGCCTTTTGTCTAGGATCAAGTTAAGAACTAGAGAGATCCTCGAAATTAGTTGGATAGCACTACATCCGTTGCACAGGCACTTTTGTACATGAGAAATTAACAACTGAATCTTCTCATTGAGAATTTGCCTTTTACAAAATGCTTGAAGTCGCTTTTGGGAATAAGCTCTTGAATATCATAAAAAAGAGCTTTTTTTCTCAAAATATAGACATTGTCAACAAGATGAGAGCTATAAGCCTGGGATTTTTTTTTTTTTTTTTTTTTTTGGTAAGAGCTATAAGCCTGGTGAGCTCAAACTAAATTAACATGTATTGCATCTCTTTCTTGCATAAAATGCTTGGTTCCATTTACTCTTTGGTAAGAGTTAGCCGCCCCCACCATGTGCCAACTTTACGTGGATAAGAACGTACACTTGCTCAAGCTTCAGGAAATAGCGACTGGGGTTCCCCTAATAGATCAACTCATTTGGATTCACAATTTGACAGGTCACACAGCAGCACTCAACATTTCACCTATTTAGAAAAATATGACTCCACAGAAATTTTAATTTAATATAACATTGTGGGTTATTACCATATCATATGCAATCATAGCTTCACATGAATCTGGCAGCATCAACAACGGAGAGTCAATTTGGTGTGATGAGGTGTTAGGTCTCTTAATCAAATTTTGAATTTAAAACTTAAAAATGAAAAAGATTATATTTGGAAATTCTCACTTAATAGGGGTCTTCATAGATGTTCAAATTTAAGTAATCATAATCTGGTTATGAAAACTGATGGTGGGAACAAGAAAGAAAAAAAAAATTGAAAAAGAAATCTGTCGTCTAGCACATCTACAAATATTTTCTGTTCTTTGTTCTCACAGCCCAAATGAATACGCCCTTCCTTATAGCCCACACATAACATAAGAGGGAGTTTTGCAACATAGGAAGAAAGGTCAGTTAGATATCAACCTACCAAGCAATGCCATTACATTATGTTAACCCTAAACCAAGAAACCAGAGACCATGGCATACCGGCATCATTTCTCATATCCTATAAAAGATTAACTTGTGAAGTTCCGAGTTTATTTCCCCATGAGAGCTTATAAATAATGTGCAGACTTCAAAAAGAGAATAGACAAAGAAAATCAATCTCCACGCATTATTTCTCCTTGTTTTGCAAAATGTTATCAGCACGATATGGTTTGTAGAGTTGTAAACCTTCACATCCAAGGTATAGTGATTATCTTATATATATATTTTACTTTTCATTTTTAGCATTATATATATACACACACATGAACAGCCTCTCATCTTTGGATGGATATTGGGAATTACCTGCAGAACTCATAATTTATATAAATATTTAGTGCATAACATTTTTGTAAATTCAGATTCAAATTTGATAATTTTATATTCAAATCTTTGTATAATAAAAAAAATGAAAGGATAAAGAGTAAATAGATACAATGAGTCATAAAATAATTATTTGATAAGTGCATTGCGATAATTATTTTTATTTTATACAAGATAAGGATATTATTGATAGGTAATTTCTCATATTTTTGTCTTGATTGATTTTTCGATATTTGCATACATATCGTAATACAGGCAAGCTTTTGATCTTTACATATGGTTATACTTACAATAAGCATAACTTGACTCATAATATTTTTTGTTTGGTTGTGAGAGTTCATATGCCCATTTCCTTTTTTTTTAATTAATTTGTATTATCTCAAAATTATTATAGAATTTGGATAATTCCATAAATTGATCTCCTATTAGTGATAAAGATACATATCCTGCAAACAGTGCAACTGTGCATAATATATTTAAACAGAAAAAAATATTTTTCCTTACCTAATAATAAAAGAAACTCATGTCAGTATAAAATTGATTGAAGGGTCTCGAAGAGCTAATATATAATTATTTGGATAAACAAAATTTTATATAAATAATGCCAAGTTTAAGAGATATCAGCAGAAATGAAAATTATATTGAGGCAATAGATAAAAAATTAATATTAATTTTTTTTTGTATTACAAATATTTTGTACCATATGTATGTACCATATGTATGTAGATACTATTGAAGTTCGTGTTATGTAAACCAGAAGTTTACTGAATTTTGTTGTTTGATATAATCTATTGAGCCGTCCCGGTTCAATAATAAAACGAAAAATTATTTTAAATTTATATAGACATTCACTGAAAAATCAGAAAATTTTTTGATGTACTGAATTCTCTTGTACTACTCGTTCCCAAGGCAAGTTCTTAGGTCATCACTAGTTAAAATTGGTAGTGAATCCATTGTATTTGTAGAACATATATGGGGTGATGTATATGGACCAATACATCCACCATGTGTACTATTTAGATATTTATGATTTTGATTCATGTATCAATAAAGAATGTTGAGTCATATAAACAAGTTAACTCATACACTCAAACAAATCGACTTACTTGTCTCAAAGTTCAAACTTAATATTATTTGTTTAAATACAAGTTGACTTACACTTTAAACAAATCGACTTGTTATTCTCAGATTTTCTAATTCATGAATAACCAAGCAAAAAATCATTTTACAAATATATCAAATCAATCAAGCAATGATCATTCCTCAAATTTATCATCCTTATTTCTCTCATTAAGTTATATAACTTATTTTTATTTAGAGATTTGGTGCAGATATCTATGATTTGCTTCTCAATTTCAATGTACTCTAGAAAGATTTCATTTTTTTGGTACATAATCTCTAATGAAATGATATCTCACTTTAACATGTTTGGTTCTATAGTGATAGACTGGATTTTTAGTTAAATTTATTGCATTAGTATTATCATACTTTATAAGAATGTAACTTAACTCTAGTTCATAATCTTTTAACTGATACTTTATCTAAAGAATCTAAACACAACACTAACCAGTTACAACATACTTAGGTTCAGAGGTTGATGCGACAACATTGTTCTATTTTTTAGATGACCAGGATACTAATATAGTTCCAAAGAATTGACATATGTCATTTATACTCTTTCTATTTAATTTGCATCCAACGAAGTTATCATCAGAATATCAATGCAACTGGAATGAAGAATTCCTATCTTACTATAATCATAAATTATATGTATCCTTTAAATATCTAACAATCCTTTTTACTGTTTCTAAATATGACTCTTCAGGATTTGCTTAAAACCTAACATATAAGCATATGCTATAAAGTATGTCAGGTTTTGAAATAGCTAAGTACAACAAAGATCTTATCGTACTCCTATATAACTTTGAATACACTAATTTTCCTTCCTCGTCATTGTCTAACTTTACTGAGGAGTTCATAGCAGTTGCATTTCCTTTAACTTCACTTAATTTAAATTTCTTAATAAACTCCTTGGTGAATTTGAATTAACTAATAAATATTTCTTTCTTAATCTGCTTAATCTGTAATCCTAAAAAAATAATTCAATTCTCTCATTATACTCATCTCAAATTCAACATACATAACTTTAACAAATTTTTGGCAAAAACTCTCATTTGTTACTCCAAATACTATGTTATCTACATAGATTTGCACAATTAGTATTTTTTTTTGTCTTTTCTTTTAATAAAAAAGGTTGTGTCAACTTTATCTCCCTCGAATTTGTTACTCGACATAAAGTTACTAAATGTTTCATACTAAATTTTTGGAATTTGTTTCAAACTGTACAAAACTTTGAATAATTTATGCATACGATCTGGATATTTTGGATGTTCAAATTTAGAAGGTTATTCTACATAAACTGTTCCATTAATTATACCATTTAAGAAAATACTCTTTACATCCATTTGGTATAATTTGAAATTCATGAAACAAGGAAAGACAAGTAACATCCTTATTGCTTCCAATATTGCTACAGTAGTTTATGTCACATTAGAATCTATTCCCTCTTTTTGATTATATCCCTCAGCTACCAATCTTGTCTTGTCTTTTCTAATGGTTCCATAATCATCCAACTTATTTCTACAGATCCATTTTGTTCATATAATTGAATGATTTTTATGCCTAAGAACCAAGTCCTAAGCAAGGGTGCCCACGTGGCTTTACCGTCTTGCCCGCACAGGGTACCGTGCATGCAAGGGCCCGTGCGATCCCTCGCGCATGCCCACATGGGGCTACCGTGCATGCAAGGGCACGCATGGTCCCCCATATGCCCATGTAGTTCTATTGTGCATGCCCGCGTACCTCTACTGCACAAGCAAGTGTGGGGCGAGGGCATGTGTGGTCCCCTGCGCTTGCCCCCGTGACTCTACCGGGCATGCATACGCTACCGAGCAGGCATAGCGGTGCCCTGCACTACCCATACAATTCTACTACGCAGGCAAGCGCAATCTCACACCGCACGTCTTGTCTTGAACATTATATTATTAATTTAAATAATATAAATAATTAATTTAAATAATGTAATGATTTTAAATTAGTAATTTATATAATATAGTGTTATGATATATTTTTTATCATTAAATAATATAGTTTTATAATATGAAATTACAATAATAATATATTAATTATCGATATTATATAATTTTATATAAATTTCAAAAAAAAACTAACAACATTAATATTAACTTATTTTAATTCACATTTAATTTTCGAAATTTATCATTTTAACATTTACAATTTACAATTTAAACATTTTAATGATAATTCCACACAAAAGCTCTCTTCTTGGTGCAAAAAAAAATTTTCTACTTTTAACACCAATTTAATCAATTTTTCTTTTTCGCGTCAAAAACATTTTATTTCTTTTTTTTCTTATTTAGCGCCAATTTAATTATCTTTTTTTGACATAAAAAATATTTTCGTATTTATTTCATTTATTTCTCTTTTTTCTACTCTATTTGCTTTATTCCGTGTATTTATTTCATTTATTTCTTTGTTAACTTATGCAATTCTGTATTCGCTTATACAAAACATTTGTATTTGTATTTAATATAATGGACAAGTCATGGATGTATTCTAAATTAAGAGAAAGTGATGAATATATTGGTAAGTTAATACCAATATGAATTTGCATATGCAAATATTCAATCCATCGATAGTAAAGATATCATATCTTTTTGTTAAATGTTTCAACATATTAAGATTTTCTACACACACGGTCTTCAATCACTTATTACGTCATATGGATTTCAATGTGGTTGTGATAAGTTGATATATCATAGAGAGAGTAATGAAAAGTTTACATCTCATGCATCCAACTTATCCAACCTACATAATAATTTTTTTTACCATGATACGTTTGGCATGTAACATGATTCATTCACACAATTACATGATCTATCCAATGTACATGCATTTAACGTGGATGAACCAATTTCAAATAAGTTTTATAAAATATTTCAGAATGCCAAAAAACCAGTATATCTAAAATCAAAATACATTATGCTTACAATTATTGTGTACTTATATCATTTAAAATGTTTGTATGGGTGGACCAACAAATCTTTTTCATTACTGTTAGTATTTTTAGTAAAATTATTGTATGATGAAAACATATTATCAAATAGTTTTCATGAAGTGAAGAAAACTATTTTAACTTTAGAGATGAAATATGACAAAATACATGTCTTTCTAATGATTGTATGTTTTACTGCAAACACAGGGTTAAAAACAATGCATGTTTTGTGTGTGGTGTTTCTAAATGGAAACCAAATACAGATGGAGATCAAAAAGATCAAAATGTTAATAAAAATGATTTCCTTCGATTTCTAGATTATAAAATTATTTACATGTGGTCAAACTGTTTCTTTGATGGGATGGCATCATGATAAGAGAACAAAAGATAGACTCCTAATACACCGAGCAGATTCTTCTGCATGGAAGAAATTTGATTCCCTATATACTAATTTATCTTCTGATCCAAGAAATATTCGATTAGGGCTAACAGTAAATGATTTCAATCCATTTAAAACAATGAACGCACAGCACTTGGCCAGTGCTCATAATACTATATAATCTGCCTTTTTGGTTATGAATGAAGTTCACAAACTTCATACTCAAATTAGTTATTTCTGGTTCTAGAAGTCCTGACGACAAGATAGATATATACATGCAATCATTGGTTTAAATTAAATTTAAGTGAAAACTAAATTTAAAAATAATTTAATCAATTGGTTTAAATTAAATTAACCTGCTAATGGCTAACGTATAAAGTACAAACAAATTTCAAGTGTTATAAAAATTACATGAAATGTAGTAATTGTAAGATAACAAGTAATAACAATCCTAAAAATTGAATTAGTAAGTATATGGGAAAAAAATAGGGGTATTGACTAAAAGTATCATGCATATTGAGTAAAACGGATAATGATTAAAGTGTGTAATGAAAAAAATGGTAAAAAGACGGATCAAAGTAATAACGCGTCCAAAAAATTTGTGTAATGAAAAAAATGGTGGAAAAGGGATTTAAATTATGTAATGAAAAAAGGTACGGAAAAGGGATTTTGAAAATTTGTTTATGAAAATGGCGGTATGATATATCGCCCTGTGATATGATATGTCTATTTAACTTAAAAGATATTATTGCAGTTGTTGGATTAATTGATGATATATCCAATTTTACCTAACTGTTGGATTAATGAAAGTGCACAAATTTACAAAAAATTGGGATTGTTTTGAGATACAAAATGTAGTTTTTTCTAATAATATAATAATATCAATTTTACATTACTATATAATAAATATATATTACTATATATATTATTATATATATTACTATAAAATACATTATCATTGGACCAATTTAGGCGACACAATTCTCGTGTTGGATGAGTAGATGAGTGGAGGATACTATATTAGTGTTATAATATAAAATTATGATTATGAATATTAATTTAAATAATGTAATTATCAGTAATATAATATTAGTGTAATATAATATTAGTATGTTATATAACTTAATTAATTATCGATCTTAGTAAATATTATAATATTAGTAATTTAAATAATATTACATGTGAAATGTGAAACGTGAAATGTGAAATATTATGTTAAATGTATTTTGTAATATTAGTAATTTTAAATAATATTACATATATAATTAGTGATTGATGTAGGATTAGAAGTGGTTTAGTTGGATTGTGTTGGGGTATTAATGAATATTAATAGTATTAATCTCAATGGTACACATGCGAGAATTCATTTCCATCTCCAATAGGGCAATAAGAGGAGTTGGGAAGGTGCATCTTGTATTCTTTCCAAATTCCTTTTCAATTTTATCCACTGTTATACTTAGTTTATGATATAATTTTATTTAATGTAATTAATTAAATTAAATTAAATTTCTTTTGTTTGTATGAGTAATTTAATTTAATATAGATATTAGAAATTGTAATTTAAATAATTTAATTGTGATTTAAGTTCATTACTCATTTAATTATTTATCATTATTAATTTAAATAAACATATTAGTAATTTAAATAATTTAAATAATGTGTTTTAGATTTCAAAGTTATTTAAATATTTTAGAATTTGCTCTAGATGCAATGTGATTTATGAGATTGACAAAAAAACTAATTTGGATTGATTTCCTTTTTCAATAACATAATAACATAATAATATAATTTCATGATTTTCGAATAAGATAATAATATAATAACAGCATAATGTCTAATGTACCAATATAATTAATTATACCAATATAATTAAATAATATTAAATATCATGTAATTAATTATACCAACATAATTAATTATACTATTATATTTTCATAATTTCAAATTACAATACTATATTATCTAACAATTTAATAACTGATCAATAAATTTTCAAAAATATAACACTATATTGTATAAATTACTAATTTTATATCAATATAATAATTTTATGCTAATAAATGGACATAATTAGCATAGTTCATGGCTCACGATATGTACTTGGGGCCACGTAGGGATGCTTATGGCACAAGCACATGCATACCTTTGCCACCGCGGACATGCGCACTGCCCGGACAAAGTCATATTCCTCAATTATAAAATCGAAAATATGAATTAAGTATAGTGATATGTACAGTGTAATTAATATTATTAATTTAAATAATATAATGATATGAATTTAAATAATAGTATATCTAAGGTATGTATTGATATACAAGTTGCACGAAAATGTAGAAATAAATAGTAATAGCGGTAACAATTTGATGAAATGTAGCAATAGCAGGTAACAATCAGATGAAATGTAATAAGTGATTTTTTGAATAACGTGTAAGAATAAAATGTAATGACTAATAAAACAAATATGTAATAATGAAAAATGCGGTAAAGATAAAAAGTTGGTAAAGATAAAAAGTGTGGAAAAATCGAAAAAATTGTGTAACGTTTTGAAAAATTGTTTGTGAAAAAAAATGATGGGTTTTAAAAATTTGTTTATAAAAATGGCAAGTGCGTCCGACCGCGCAGGCATGAGCATGCGCTTATGTGCACATCTACCATCGTAGACTTGCGCACCGCCTAATCTATTATTGGGTGAACTCACATTGCTCAATTATAAAATTTAAATATGAATTAAGTACAGTGATATATCTGGTATAATTAATATTATTAATTTAAATAATATAATGATATGAAATTAAAACATGATATATATATATATATATTATGTTTGAAATGTAGTAATAATATAATATTAACAGGTAACAATTGCATGAAATATAGCATGGTGAGGACTAAAACAAAAACACAAAAATGTATAATAATGCAAAAAGGCGGAAAATAGTAAAAGTGTGGGAAAAGTGGGAAAAAGATAGCGGATTTTGAAATCTTATTTGTGAAAATAACGATTAAATAATTAAACCAAATATACTACAAATCATCCTGCATAAACCATCAAAACTTTTTCTTTCCCCCGATAGCTCTCCTCCCCTCAAAACTTTTAAAACTTCTAATTCAACCAAAACCTCATTCCCATTAGATATTTTCAACAAAAAATCAAAAATTTTACTCCGCTAACCCATCTAAATCTCTCACTTGATCTTTCACTGACATATATATTCAATAAGTCTACAAGACGAATGATTTGCAAAGTTTTATCAAAAGATAATCACATTTTTTTAAAAGAAAAAAAAAGTCACTTTGGATTTTACTACATTCTGAAAGATTTTAAATATTTTTAATAGGAATCTTTATCAGATTTCTTGACTCTATAGTCAGAGTGCATTCGATTGCTCCAATAAATTATAAGATTTGGTGTGATATGCCAGTAGAATATAAAGAGAACATATGGAAGATTGTATATTTATATAGTTTTATTACTCAATCTCATAATGGTATAGATGGAAATTAATATATCTAATTTTGTTTTTTACATATTTCAATTGTAGTCAAAGATTATTTTTAATTCACTCAGAAATGATACTAAGAAATGAATTATTGGAAATTTGTGTGATAAATGGAAGTGTATTAAAAATATTTTGAAATCAAAATGGTTCAATAATTCACTTGAAATATATGAAAATATTAAAAGAATGGAAGATAAAAGTGTTGATTCAAATCAATACAAAGAGTTTATTACTTTCTTGTTGAGTGATAAAAGAAAAATACAAGTTAACAAATTTTCTTACTACTACAATCGACTTGTTTTCTAATATGTTTTTCTCTGTGTTAGAAAATTAGTAAAAAAAATTCAGAATATCGCACAAAGTTGACTGGACCACATTGTTTAGTATTTGTCGAACTTATACATGAGAAATTATAAACAATTCATATTTTATTATATTTGTAATTAATTTTACCATATAAAACTGAACTTTATATTATAAGTAAAACGTGATAAAAAAATATTAGAAATTGTGGTATAGATGATTATTTTTATGTAATTTTAATTGATATATTTATGAGATATTGACGTTTGATTCACTTTACTTCTTACAGAAAATGATGAAAAGGAGAATCAATCTATTAACAGTGAAGAAGGGTAAGTAGAAATTTCGAATTTTTTTTGGAAAAGTGATATCGTTTCTAAAGTTAAAAGATTTGATTTGAAGGGAAGAATAAGATGCATGAGAAAACTTACAACTCATCACAACATGTTTTTTTAACTAGACCTAAGATTGAAGATATGACTATTACGATGAAACGATTAATAGAATAAAATCACAATATTACTAATTTGGTAAGTAATGTTTTTATGTATGTTGCTATGTATACTGGAAGTGGATAGCAAGATAAATTGATAAATCTGGTTAATGAGTCAATACTTATTACTAGTGTTCGATACAAATGTTATTTCTCTGATTTTCACCATACTTTAACTAATTTCGCTTTTATATTTAAATAATAATACAAATTATTTGTATTGTTAACTTACTCCAATATTAGATATTGGGAGTGCATATAGAAACTGACCATCATCATCACCACCTGATTCCGACTCAAAAGATAATATTTTCATTTACAACTTTTTTTTTTATAATATCCCATGTAATTATATTAATTTCACTATTGATTTTTATGAATATATTGATATAAAAATATGTATATAAAGTTGGTTATCTGTTTAGTTTTGAAGCTAGGATTGTGCCTTTAAATTGTGATGGTAACATTTTTTGTAATCGAATAAATATTTTTTGTTTGAATATCTCAGAAGACATGTAGTTGTGGAATATGTAATCTTTTTTTTTTGTCTTATATGTATCCGTTTATCATTCTTGCATATTAATACAATTCAACAAGGATTACGTTTATATTATTTTTGTAATATATTTTATAGTCTCTACACCATCTTAAAAAAATTATCACTATTAATATTTGAGTAACCCGACGATAAAATGTACTAACATTTTTTAACATGTGTGATAATAACTGCTTTCCTGACATTGTGATAATCGACGATAAAATATAGTAATCTTTTCTAACACTTGTGGTAAGCGATGATAAAATATAGTATATTTTCTAATATTTATAGTAATCGATGATACAATACAATAATTTATACTAATATAAAAAATAATAATTTTTTTCTAATCTTTTTCTAACTAATCTAACTAATGAGAAAAGACAATAACTTTTTTAACACTTGTGGTAACAATTTCTAACACTTGTGGTAACCGATAATACAATAAAATAACTTATACTAATATATATGGTAACCGACAATAAAAGTCATTCCTAACCCTTTTTCTAGTGAATGATAAAAGGTAGTAACATTTTTTTATATTTGTGGTAACCGATAATATAAGATAGTAACTTATACTAACATATGTATTAATTGATGATAAAAATTAGTAATATTTCATAACCCTTTTCTAACCCATAATAAAAGGAAATAACATTTTTTAACTTTTGTAATAACCGATAACACAAAATAGTAGCTTATAATGACATATGTGGTAACCGACGATATGTGATTGTAACTTTTTCCAATATTTAGATAATAATTTTTCCTAACATTTATAGTAACGATAATAAAAGATAGTAATATTTTTTAACATTTGTGTTATCGATGATTAAAGAACAGTTCTTAACACCTTGGATATCTGACGATAAAAAATAATAACATTTACTAACACTTGTAATAACCGGCGATAAAAGTTATTAATATTTCCTAACATATATGCTAATCGACTGTAAATAGCAGTAACATTTTTTAATAGATATGGTGATTGACGATAAAAAGTAATAACATTTTTTAATATATGTAATAACTGACGATAAAAACTAATAAGTTTTACCAACACTGTTGAAACCGATAACAAAAGACAATAATTTTTACTAACACTTTTATAACTATCAATATAGATTTAGGACATTCTCCAATAGTGATCAAAATTATCAGAATAGACTTATCCCGACTGATATATAGCCAACTGAAGGTCCATCCGTTGGAAATGGTTCTACAGACGGTTTTAGTGGATTTAGCAAACGATTTTCATCCGTTTAAATGGAGAATTTGTTTTGTAGTGATGATTCTAATATTAAGTGTTTTTTTCATTTGGATCTTTATATTTTTAACTTTCTATATTTCTATTAATATTTGTCTCATATTGTCAAGAAACATATGTCCTCTCTCAACAAGCAACTCATCAACCATGTAGACCAATAAGGGTTCAGAGAATTTCTTAGTACATATATGTCGTTGCCCCAAAATGCATGGCCTAAATCAAAAAATTTCAATTCTTCTATAATTTCCAAATAATCTTGTAAAATATGAAATGGGTTCACTCCATAAAACAACATTTGATCCAATTTTGTCAAATATTTCAAACTTCTCAATACTCTATCTATTTCTTGATGAATTGTAAGACTGAGTTTGACTCTCACAATCTACCTAAAAAATGTGAATAATATTAGATCGGCCACATAGTTAACCATAATATTATAATAAATGTCAAAATATTTATTTAGAGGTATTTGCTTAAGTCTCAAACAGTTTTATATTAGAAAAATTAATTTTAAAACATAAATAAATGACTATAAATACAAACAAATGATGAGTGCAAAAACAAAAGCCAAAATTAAGAAAATAATTTTCTTAATACATATAAAAATTTTCATAATTTTTCTAGTATTGAAAAAATTTTCTGTAATTTTAAATAATTTTTAATTTTAAAATCAATAACAATTATTTTTTAACTCTAAAAAATAAATTAAAAATTATAGAAAAATTCGAAGAGATGTAAGAATTATTTCCATAAAAATTCTAATGCGAACTGACACCTTACATGCTTCCACATGCCACCGTTGGTAGTTGTGCAAAAAATTGAAAGAAAAAACACCCTCACGCACCACCGCTGGCGTGTAAGACTCACATGCTGCCTTCCTAGTGGTTGATGACCACCAAATTATAGTTACCCCCCATTTTTTTATGTTTTTTTTTAAAATGGTTGTCTCATTTTTCTAATCAGATATATCTAACCAAGCGTTTGGATTTCATGTATTGTAGCCGAGAGTAGAAATAACCAATTTTAAACAGTCACGTTTCTCTCAATTTTTAATCACTTTTCATTTTCTTTATATGGTTAAAAAACGTATTTTTAGAGAATTCTAACCATATAAAAAGAAAATCATGAGGCATAGTATTTTAGGAGATATGAGCATATTAAATTCTGGTTAAGGTTTCAAATATCTTTTAAAATAGCAAACGAATAAGTATGATATTTTACAGAATTAATCCTCATGATATAGACATATTATTGTTAAAATTTTAGAGCACTTCAACAACCATGATTGAAGTTACCGTTAACAATCCATAAGAAAAGCATTTGTTCGTTGATCCAAAAATATGATATTACACAATGATCTACATTTATTGGAGTTTTTTTTTTTAATTTTTTTTTATTAAATTTATTTTTATGTCATAAAAGTTGTAGATAGATGGTCTCCAAATATTTAAAAATTATTTTAATATTGGGAATGATAATCTTGACTTACGGTGTTATGAATAATGAGTGTTTCTTTTAAATTAAGTATTAGTAATTAAAAATAAGCAGTAATTTAGTTTGAGAAAATAAGAAAATCAATTTCCTAATTTTTATCGCCCAAGAACATTTGAATCCCATTCGCGTCCAAAGCCTGTAGTTTTCGAGAGGAAAAGCCAAATCCCCCTTTCTCTCTCTCTCTCTCTCTCTCTCTCTCTCTCTCTGTAGGGTTAGATTTGAAATTCAAACTCGTTGTCTCTCTCAAGTCTCAACACAACACCGCAGTTGGTTCTCTTTCGCCCCGAAACAATGAAGCTCACCGTCAAGACTTTGAAAGGCAGCCATTTTGAAATTAGGGTTCAGCCAACCGACACGGTCTCTCTCTCTCTCTCTCTTTCTCTCTCTCCCTCTTCTCGTTTTGAATGGACAACAATTGTATATGTTCATTGTATAGATTCAGAATGTGGTTGTTGTTAATGTATGTTTATGTTTGTGGTTAATAGGTTATGGCGGTGAAGAAGAACATTGAAGATGTACAAGGAAAGGACAACTATCCTTGTGGACAGCAGTTGTTGATTCACAATGGCAAGGTCTTGAAAGATGAAACCACTCTCGTCGACAACAAGGTCTCTGAAGATGGTTTTCTTGTTGTCATGCTTAGCAAGGTATCCGGTGTTTCTCTTCTTCTGTGCTTTCGGAGATTCTCTTTCAGTAATTTTTATATAGAATTCATATACATGTTTGTTTGCCTTCCATCGCATTGCTGATTCATTGGACCTTTAAACTGTTACCCGTTTTAATTTGGATACCAATGAAGCTGCAACTCTGTTTTCACTGCTTGATCTGTCTTAAAAAAATGGGATTCCTGCTAAATCTAAGCTGGTTCTGTTCCCAGGATTAATGTTTTACCTTGATTTGTTGTGCCTGTTTAAATCTTTTGGTACAAATCTATGAAGCCCTTACACTTCATTGTTTCTTACATGCCTTCGGTTGCTAGTGTTGGATATGTATTTTTATTTGTCTAGATGGAATACTATTCATTTTGGTTTTGGATATTCTTGACGCAACTCAGTCTAGACAAGGTAGGTAAAAAATCTTTTAGGTCTTTTAAAGAAAATCAATATAATTAAATTCAAAAGCATAAACAAATATACAAAATAAATTTCATCTCTAATGTACTATATAAATTGTAATCCTGATTATGATATTTGATGACTAATTTTTTGTTTAATTGTTGACATATTTTCACTTTCATGCCAAGTGTTTGTTGTGTTGTGTCTTACTTTTTTGTGCTTGTCAATGTCACTCTTGTGCTATGTCCATGTTTGTACTTCAAACTTTAAAAATGATAAACTTTCTATTTTTGCGTTTCATAGTTCCTGATTTGCATTTTGAAGTACTCTTTACGTATAAAATAGTATACCTATCACTGACTCTAATACTATAGTCTCTCTCTGCATGTCGAATGAAGCTTGTCAAAAACCTGATTTCTTCTCCACATATTTTAGACTTATTTGTGTTTGTATGTCGAATGTGCAAAGCTGCATGTTCATGCATCTTCTCGTGTACATACACAGTCGGATGTAAAGGAATTTGTTGGCATGGGGCTTGAGTTTGTGGATCACTTGCTTCGTGATTGTACTTCGTCTCATTCTTTGTGGGAGAAGATCCTTTCCCATTTGCATCTTTATAGGGTGACTTCTAGGTCTGACCATGGTGAGATGTGGTCTTGGAGTGGCATGAGAGTATGTACAACAAATAGGAAATCTGTTTGGTTGCTTGATCTGGCTGTGTTTTGGTTGGTTTGTAGGGAACAAAATAGGCGGAATTTTGGGGAGGTGTAGAAACTCTTGCTATGTTTTGTTGGCATTGTCATAAAGCTCCTGTGTATTTTGTAATTTCCCAAGTTGTTCGTGTCCTTTGTAGAGGTTTTTGATTTTGCTGTGTTGTTTGTCTTTGGGTGTGGTTGCTCTACCCTAGTGCTCTTTCCCTTTTATTTGGTTCTTTTGTTGTTATATTTATTTTCTTCATGAAAAAAAGGATGGAGGCATCAACTGCGATGTGGGAGATTGTAAAAATTTTTGGGATGCATAAATATGAATTATATACATTTGCCTTTTGTCGTATTAATGGACTCCTTAAATATAGTAGTAGGCTTTGTGGCCTTTGGTCTTGATCTAATTGCCAAAGATCTTGTAATTTATGATGCTTGACATGAAAAATTCTGTTGGCGGAGCTAAAGTGAGGCCTAGAAAATTTTGGTTGCATCTTTTAAGTTTAGTTGTTTGAAAATAAGATAATGAAATTTTTAATATTTTAAAAATTTCTATTTTCTTAAATAGTTGTCTTTTCTTAATCAAAACTTTCTAAATATTTTAAATTTTAATCAATGTTCAGTTAGTTGATTTTTTTACTGTTTTAGAAACTTTCTATTTTAATCAGTTTTGAGTTTTATTATATTTTTTTATTGATTGATAAATTCTTTTAGAAGGTTTAGGATTACCAGTAGATTGTCTAAATATGATTTCTTGATGTAAATTGTGAATAGAGCGAACGAATTGATGAGTAAGTTTATTGTTTAGTTATTTGCATTGAATGCACGTGTGCCTAGGTTTTCTTGTTCTCTACAGTTTTCAACAACAAATATTGAGTTTTTCTTAGATTTTCTTCCACTATAACGCTTCTTAGCTTTTACCCACCACTTTTGCAATTGTAGGTGATCTACCATGGTTGTCCTACTTCAATTTGGTATTAGAGTGAAATATCCTAATATATCTTTCTTGTTACAATGGTTTCCGGTGTGGAGCTTTCATCCGATTTTGTGGTCTTTTACAAAGATCAAGAAATTAGCAAACAACACATCTTCACATTAAAATCTAACCTTTTTAGTGTAGAATCCACTTTGGAGGAGGTAAACGCCATGGGTCTCAAGTGATAAACGTGGTCAAAAAGTTGTCTGAACCAACAATATGCTGAAGCTCGAGCCTTGCAAACAGGTCCTAGTTTTCAACGGGATATTTGACTTGTTTCTCAAACAAATGCGTTGTCAAGTAGCCACATTTCATATGTCCAACAACTATTTCGGCCAATAAACCCGCCAATGAATCAAAAGGGAAATTTGCAAATCTTAGAATTATGTTCCACCAAAACAACCTTATTTTTCAGTTCAAGAATACTTATCCAATCCTTATATTGGCGAGACAAGGTTTGAATCTTTCAACAAAAGCATGAAGTTAGAAGCTCCAAGCTTTTATGGCGATTTGAAGATTGGATATAAAGTTTGAACCATTGTTTTCCATGGTATCACATATTGTTGAGGCTAAGCACAAGGGATGACAAAGTGCCCATTTGGCAGTGCTTTTTTCAGCTTTTCTTCTCCTTATAAGGAGTAAAAAAAAGTAATAACTTTTAAAATAAAGTTAAAAGTTGTTTGATAATTTTATTTTTAAAAAACAAATTGATTTCGTAACTTTGAAATAAAGTTAAAAACTAAAAATTAAAAGTTAAAAGTTAAAATTAAAGAGGAATAGAGAACATGAAAGTAAATGAATTTATGACAAACATATTTGAAATTTCATATCCTTCAAGTGAGGATATAAATGGAAGAAAAATAAACATATTTTCTAAAAAATTGAAGTATAAAAAATAATGAGTTCTTAAAAGCTACTTTTTAAATTTTTATTCATAAACAAGCGACTTTTAAGGAGAAGAAAATTTTGTTTGGCAGGGTTTCTGTGTATAGAAATGAGGATACTTAGGTGGATGTGTAGAAAAACTAGAAAATATAGAATTAGAAATGAAAAGATTCGTAACAAAGTAGGAGTTAGTTTAATTGTGGATAAGATACGAGAGTATTGTTTGAGGTGGTTCGGGTATGTGCAAAGGAGATCTAAAGATGCACCGGTTAGGTGAATCGAGAACTAAAATATGAGAGATCTAATAAAACGGAGAGATAAACCGCTGAAAATTTGGATGCAAGTTATTTATAAAAACATGGAAGTAAGGGTTTAGAAGAGGAAAAAGTTTTGAATAGGAATGGATGACGTAGAAGAATCCGCACAAATTAAATCAATATATTTTAGATATTTATCTATTGATTTATTTATTTTTATTTTATTTTATTTATCTATTATATATTTATATATATTTTATCTTTTTTAAATTTGTCTTTTAAATGGCCGACCCAAAATATTGGGATTAAGGATTAGATTGTTGTTGTTGTAGGGTTTCTTCTTATAATGAGAAGAGAAGTTGAAAAAAAACCCTATCGAACGGGCACAAAATTTGGTGAATTCAGCAACAAGAGTATTACAAAATAAGTGGTTTTGGTAATGTTAGAATGTGGGAATAGATGAAACAAGCAAAGACAAGACACTTTGTGCCTGAAAATTACATGAAAAGAGTCTATCTTGAATTTAGCACTTACTTTTACAATATTGTATTGCAAAGGAGACGTGGAAACATCTTTTTATTGTGTATGACAGTATTTAGATTTGCTGTTGGAGGCTTCCTGATTTATTGTTTACGCATTTTAGAGGTTTTGGAGGGAAAGAGAGGTCCTTGTATTTTGTGAAAATATGTGTTGTTGTTCATTACCAATGCATTTGGAGAGAGCAGAATGTGAATTTTCGGCAATCAAAACATTGATTACTCTTTTTTATGGGAAAAATTAATTTTTATACTTTTTCATGGGTTGAAGCCTCGAAATTTAGAAAATTTGAGGAGTAATTGGATCATAGTTGTGCATTAGTGTTTTGTATTGTAATCCTTATTTATTAGTTTTGAGAACTTTTTATCTTTAGGAGATTTGTATACTTTTTCATTTATCTAATGTATTCTGTTTTTCCTGTCTAATAGACAGAGATATATTTGTTAGAGGATACGCTAGTGATATCTATGATTTAGCTAATTGGTTGGATTGTGTGTGGAATGAAGATATCATCATTGGTATGTATCACAAGGGTTTGAGGCCACAAATAGCTCAGCGCTAGCCAGTTGTTGACCAAAAAAAATTGGAGATCAATTCAAACAGCATACCAAGTTAAGGAGGATTAGCAATGAAATTTATCTAGGACAACGTCTGAAATTAACACACAAAAGAGTGATCAAATTCCAATCAAATTTAGAATAGGTAAAGAGGTTGAATATTCTGGACTTTTTAAATCTATCCACTATTGCCTTTGTCTTCTCTAATCCACAAATGCAATTGAATTCAAAGGGGAGAAGTTTGTCAATGTTATTCTTGCCAGAGGCTTTTGTTACATATATGGTTAATGTCCTAATCAGTTAATCATACTTACTGAAGTGTGAGATGGGAAGGAAATTAGTGGATACATCAAAGAGGTAATTTGTGAAGCTAAGCAAGGAGGATCGGGTGAAGAAACTGCTAGTGATGATCGGTAGCCATGCCTAGTTCTTAGACTGCCACTTTCAACACATAAAATTGATGAGAAAGATTGGAAGCATACAAGTATTTTTGACGCTCGAGTATAGTGTAATGACAAGTTATGCACAATAGTAATTGGTTCAAAGAGTTGCATTAATGTGATTTTTGAGGATGCCATAAAGAAGTTGAGTTTGAAGGTAGAATCATATCAAAATCTATACGCTGTGGCACAATGCAAATCTAATATTTTTGAGTTTGCTCCCCTATTCTATTGGAGGTTTTGGTTGATACGACACAATATAATGCCTTCCCTCTCAAAGTTTGTTGTGTCTTATCAGGATGTTTATGATTATGTTATCGAAAGGTGTTCCAACGAAAGATCTAAAGTCAAAGTTGAAACTTACATGCAGGTCCTTCCTTATAAAGCATTGATTGTTCTAACAATGGAATTCTTGGCTCAACTCCAAACTTGACGGAGTGAGATTTGAAATGATGGTGTAGCTATAGCTTGGCCCAAAAATTGTGATCTTTAGCAACTTAGGATAAAAGACACTTGTTCCATCATGGAGAGAGAGTCTTTTTGGTTGAATAAGTAGCGTCCTTCGTAATGTTTTGAATTTTTAGTAAGTTTAGTATTTTAGAAATACATTGCTAGAGTTTTTAGTATTTTAAAGATTTCAATTTTTTTATCACGTTTTATTTTAGTAGATCTTTCTAAATATTTTAGGGTTTAGTGAGCATTAAGTTTGTGCCTTTCTTAGAGTTTTGGAAATTTTTTAAGTTCGGAGTCCTATTATGTTTCAATATCAATTGAGACATTTTTAGAAAGTCTCGGAGTGCTTTTAAGTTGTTCTAACATTTACAAATATGCCTTGTTGATGTAAAATGTGAATACAGGGAATGAATTAATAAATAAATTGATTGTTTAGTTATTTGCGTTGAAGGTACACATGCCTGGATTGATTTCTTGCTATCTTATTCTATTTGTTTGTTTTGCACAATTATTGATTAAATTTCTCACTAATCTTTTTACAATTCTTCTATAAAATTTTAACCCCAAATCATACGTTTTCTTGCGTGTTCTTCCACTACGGAACTTTCTTAACTTTTACCTACCATTCTTCCAACTATGGCATATTTGTCCAACGTTAGGATAAGTGGTCTGATTTAGTTTTTCTTCCTAATTTCATGCTCTTCCTTTAAGTTAGATTGAGGGAAACTGGGTATTCCAAATGAGGCAAAAGTTGAAATCATTACACCCTTTCCATCAAGGAGCTTTCATATTTAGACATATCATAAAATCTTTCTTTATTCTAAAAAAAAAAAACTCCTTTTGAATCTTGGGTTTGAATGTTATAGTTATGGTAATTAGAATCTTGTAATTCGTGATTTAAATTTTATGATATGATTTCATTTAAATAGATATAGATTTGGTTTTGACAGATGGATCTCACGATTTAATTCTATTTAGACAAGAAATAGATTCGCTTGTTATGATCCTATTTGCTTGCTGGATTTGGAATCTGATTATGAGTGGATCACCAATGTAAACATTCGTGTTTTCCAAATGATAACTCATGGATGGATATTTGTGGATGTTTCAATGTTGACTACGGAGCTTCTAGCAAAAAAAGAAAGAGATATAATTTTAAAAAATTATTTTTATAATTATATAATTTATGATAGAATATTACTTTTATAAATTCCCTGTTACTTTGTTTAATAGGTCCAAGAAACTTGGATGCGGCGACTAAAATAAAAATATAGAAGTGATTGAAAATGGTGGTGATAGTGATATTGATTTGGAGATGGGCCTTTTTATAGAAAGAAAAATTTGGAATTAGAAAGTGAGAAAGTCTTCGGCTCAAGGCATGCAATATTGGAATGTCAAAAAATAGAAAAATGGCTGAAACAAACCACTTTTAGATTTAGTATTGATTTTATTTTTCTAACGTAGATCAATGCATTTTAAAGTTGTGACTATTTGTAAAGCATTTTATTGATATAAATACTGATTTACTTTTGTATGTCTTTTTAAATCCAAATTATAAAGACTGATTTGGTTCATTTAGATCCATTTTATTCATATGAGGGGTTGCAATTGATCGTTTGACACTTATTATGCTGTTGATATGCGTTCGGACTAAAAATTTGGTTATGTATAGACCGTTATCACCATGAGTGTTATTGAAACCCTTTCCCTAAGAGTTGGTGCAATCTACCATTTCCTGGCTTTTAGATGGGATTTATGGCACCATGGAACTTATATTTTCACTTATCGGATCACTCTTTTGGTAATAGTGATGGATGAAATAACAAAAAATTCCAAGATGAGATACGATGGTGTATGTTTTCTGCAGATAATATAGTGTTGGTTGATAAAACTAGAGATGATATTAGTGTTAAATTAGAGTTGTGGATGGTCACATTACAATCCAGAGGATTTAGATTGAGTAGGTAAAAAATTGAGTATATGAGATGTAGGTTTAGTGGTAATCATCAGGATGATAAAAAAATGATTAGGTTAGAAGGAAAATATGTAAAAAAAATGAACGTTTTAGATATATTAGTTCCATCATTCAAAAATGATGGTAATATAGATGGGGATATAAATCATAGGATTCAAGTGGGTTGGATGAAATGGAGGACATCCGAAATTCTTTGCGATCGCACGATGTCATTGCATTTGAAGGAAAAGTAGATCTGTACTATTATTTGGTACTGAGTATTGGGTTATTAAATAATAACAAAAATATAAAATAGTTGTTATAGTAATGAAGATGTATAGATGGATGTGTAATAAAACTAAATGAGATAGAATTAGAAACGAAGAGATTTGTAATAAGTTGTGAATTAGTTTAATTGTGGATAACATGCGACAGTATCGTCTGAGGTGGTTTGGACATGTGTAATGAAGATCCAAAGACGCACCGATTAGGAGGATCGAGAACTCAAATATATGAGATTTAATAAAACGCAGAGGTAGATTGTGAAAATTTGGATGTAAATTATCTATAAAGACATGATAGTTAAGGGTTCAGATGAGAAGATGGATTTGGATAGAAATGAGTGGCGTAAGAGAATTCGCACAAATTAAACCAACACTCGTTATCTTCCCCATATTTGTCTCTCAAATGGTTGATCCCAGTTGTTGAGATTAAGAATTACGTTGTTGTTGTTGTTGTATTAGACCACTCTTTACTTCTTTCTTGAGAGATGATGTACCTTTTTTACTTTTCTTGCAAGTGGTGGCATTATTGTTAATGTAATTTCAGTTGTACAGGAAATTCTCAAATTTTGCATTTCACTTATTCTAGATCTATTTTGACAGAGCAAAACTTTAGGTTCAACCAGCGCTTTGTCCGCTCAGGTAATATTCTTTTATCTCAAAAGTTTAGTGCATGATCTAGTTGTGCCACTAATTAAATGCAAGTGTTCTATGCACTTCTTTCAAATAGCCCTCTACAACTGCACCAAGTTCTAATTCCACTCCAGCACCTGAATCTCCTATACAACCTCCGTGAGTTGATAACTATGCATCCTTTTGGTGTTAACAATTTTGGATTAGGTGGTCTTCCTAAATTTTATTTCTTATTCCCTTGCAGGGCCTCAAAGAGTGTGTCTGCATCTAACACAACAGCAGCTAAGTATGAGTTTTGTTTGTTATATAGAAAGGCCTTAAACTTTTGTCTGATGTCACATTATAATCATTTATGTTGAAGTAATTTTAGAAATGTCTTCCATATTGAATCTTTAATGGAATAGACTTGAGTACCTTAGAGGACAAGAAAAGGGCCTAAAATCCCTACAAAGATCACCAGACAGGGGATGGTCCTTAATATTATTTTTACCATAGCCTATGAAAAATGGAGTTGTCTCAATGGGTGCAAAGACTTCAAACAAAGTTCTGTCATGTCCCAATCTTAGGACATGACTGGCACGAGGATATTGAGAAGCCCTTTTGCTCATTACGACCAACACAACTCTCTTGACATCTATCTTATTATTATCATTTGAAATGCAACTGAAAACCATAGCCAAACATATTGTAAACGGTACTAGTGTCGAGAAAATTCTCTTATTATATGTCACTCCTATAGGTCCATAAAGTAAAGCACTTACAGGTTTAAACACATATTTCATAGCTCACTGATTGTTTCACTTGGTGAATGACAGTACCTAAGATTGTAAAAGTTTTTGTCTCCAAAGCTCCACTCCAGCTTAAAGATAACAGTTATCAAAAGCCGGGACTGTATAATCTAATGGTGTAAAAAACTCAACGTGCCTGGGAAAATGAACAAACAAGTTAGAGCCTCTGGAGAGAGAGGTTCAGATGACTTCCAAGCCTTGGTGAGAATATTGAACGGACAGTGATTTCCCTGAAGACACAGATTGTAATCTGTTCTGTAGAGGACCAGATGTAATTAATTGATGAGTCTTGAAGTTTTGGGTTCAAAATGAGTACTATTATATATATAAAAGAGTACTATCATGAGGTTAAAAAATTTTGTGGTTGGAGAAAATAAATTATTTATATGACAAATGATGACAAACCCACTTCTCTCTCTGCAGTGTGGCTTCTGATCGTTATGATCAAGCTGCTTCCAATTTAGTTGCTGGTAATAATCTTGAGGAGACTATTCAACATATAACGGATATTGGAGGTGGCAACTGGGACAAGGAAACTGTTGCTCGTGCTCTCCGAGCAGCTTACAACAATCCAGAGCGTGCTGTGGATTACCTATATTCTGTATGTACAGCTTTAATATGTTCATCCTTTCCATTTTGGAGACTGATGCTGTTTCTTCTTCAGGGTATTCCAGAATCAGCAGAACTCGCGATTCCAGCAACTCATTTTCCAGCAAATCAGGCAACAAATATGGCCTCTGCAGCAGCTGTCTCTGGCAGACCTAATTCATCTCCATTAAATATGTTTCCTCAGGTCAACTTCTATATTATAATTATGTTTTCATGCCAGCATCTTGCCTCATGCATTGTCTTACAATTTAACCTGATCTGATCTTCCAGGAAACACCTTCTGGTGCTGGTAGTGAAATTGGATCCCTTGATTTCCTAAGAAACAACCAACAGGTGGGTGTTGGATCAATTAATGGAAAAAGTTTTATTTGAATAGCTCAGATGTCTCTGAGAAGTGATAATGGTTTATGAGGTTTTTCTAGGTATGGGAAGGGCTGAAAAAATTTGACCCGAAGACAGCTCTTTTATTTTTGTTATATGCATCTATATATATAATATGTATTAACAGTTTATGCCTTTATTGTTTTTGCTATTTTGAGCTAAATCACCATTTTATTAGGCCCATCTACTAGTGCCCCTTAGATAATGGACTATTGGCATTTAGCATGCATGTATGCAAATTTGGTTGATTTTATTGTTTCCTTGCAGACAATCTTCTGTTACTATCATTATTGTTACTATTATTGCCTTATTTTCTATGGAAATTATTATTAATTTATGCTATTGTTCTTATTACTATTGGTTCCTTTTCTTTGTCCCATGGTGAGGGGGTTGGAGAAGGGAGGAGGGATAGAGATGCCTCAAGTCTTTTTGCTGATTGTGTAGAGTACTTAAGTTTTATCCATGGAACCAGCAATCTATGGCACTGGTGCTTTCCTGATCCTTTAAAGGCATCTAACACATATGCCACTGCTACTCCAACCTTTGACTTGGCCATAGCCAATGTACAGGAAGAATCAGATAAGAGAGTAATACCCTCTAAAAACCTCCATGCCATCTCATTATGGTGGATTTACTTCACTCATCAATATTGATCACTTCTGCTGATTTGGTGCTTTAAAATTGCTGCCTTGTTCAAATGAGTCTAGAAACCTGGTGCACCTCCTGCTGAGTTGCAGTGGTAGTGTATGTTATTTTGTGGTGGGTACCGACAGCGAACCTATTTAAAAAAATGTTCATCTATTACCATATCTGGTAATCACCTTATGAAATGGTAAAATATGATACCTTTGGTATTCTAACTGATGCTCAAAAGCTGCATTTGGCGAGGTCTAGCATGCGTAAATTACTTATAAAATCGAACTTTTGTCACACATGGAGATAGTACTCCATGGGTCCTTATTCTAGCTAAATTATTACATGTAAAAATATTATTTTCCCATTTTAAATGCAGTTTCAAGCATTGCGATCGATGGTGCAGGCGAATCCTCAAATTTTACAGGTATGGGTTCATGATTTGGTGGTGTATGTAGTACGCGTTGATGCTAAGCTGCTTGTTTTGTTGCAGCCCATGCTTCAGGAGCTTGGCAAGCAAAATCCCCAACTTCTAAGACTAATTCAGGATCACCATGCAGAGTTTCTTCAATTAATAAATGAACCTGTAGATGGTCCAGAAGGGTGAGTGTATTATGAGAGAATTTGTTTCTTTATAATTGAAAAAATATCAGCTAGACATGAAGTTTGTAGTGACTCTTTGAACAAAAAGTATTGTTTCTATATGGTTGTTCTAGCTTTGTCCATATATTTCTATCTGGTACCTTGTTTGGTGGGTGGGGAGTTTTGTGCAGTCGTATTACTTGTATATGTTGAATATATTGATCTTGTTTGCAGGGATCTTTTTGATCAGGCTGAGCAAGAAATGCCTCATTCTATCAGTGTCACACCAGCTGAGCAAGAGGCTATTGGACGTGTATGAGTTTTTATTTATTTATTTATTTATTTTTCTCCATTTAAAAATCTTTTTATACCAATGTTGTTTCTTAATCTTATTTACGTTTTCATTTCCAGCTTGAGGCTATGGGTTTTGATAGAGCCCTTGTCATCGAGGCATTTTTAGCTTGTGACCGGAATGAGGAGTTGGCAGTCAACTATTTATTAGAGAATGCTGGAGGTTTTGAGGATGAAATGTAAAAATATCCCCAAGTCATTAACTTGATTCGTTTTACAATTTTAGTGCAATCATAAAACTTTGTTAAATTTCAGCAGGTTTTCTTAAATTTTTAAGAATCGGCCGTCAAGTTGGGTTTTTAGTATCTGTATCTTTTTGGGATTTTTGTTTCATAATGACATTAATTTGTTCAAAGAATACCTTCTATTCAGTTTCAGCTCTTTTGATGGGGCTCAAGTTACTTGATTCATAGTTTGGCACATGTTTGATATTGAAGAATGTCTCTCTAAATGGCAACAGTAATTACTTGTTAGAGGAAAGCAACATTTAAATTGCCCACTGCTAAAATGGTCAGAAACCTCTGTACCAGTTTTGTATAGAAAAACTTGCATCCAAACATGCTCCTTTTACTTATGTTGATGAACATAAGAGCAAACAGGATTTTCGTACTAGTAACATGTTTTATCTTCTCTAGAAATGGAATTCCTTGGCCCAATATTTTTTGAGTTCTGATGTTTTACCTAACAGGGAAATACTTACATTAGTAAACGGTATTAATATTGTTCAATTGGTTTCTTTCAGGAATTGAACTGATCAAAGTTGTCACGGTGTATTATACAAATGGCTGCAGAACGTATTCCTGGCCACCAGCTATTGTTCTACTCTGATTGAATAATAATCCATTTAGTACTCGTCCACGAGCGTGGGAGTGTGACTTAAAAGGGGCCTTGACAAGTTTCTCTTACCCTCTGCTATGACTTGGATTAATTCAGCTTTGGGACCGTATAAATGTTATCGGAGTTGTGATGAATACTTGTGTGCTTTCCTAAGCGGCTGGAGGGAAAAGTTGATGCATAATTTTGAGCCCTAAACTATTTTTGGTAACATTATTTGTATATCGCTTGTAACTATGAGCTTTGATTCTTTGGTGTCATTAATGCAGAAGGCCGCCAGAGAGCCAGTTCAGTTCATTGAAGGTTCCAGCATTTCCCGTTAGGGTTTTGAGCCAGTCCTAAACTAGACATTTGACCCCATCCCATCAGTATGTACTGGCCATTTCTGGACCAATGTTTCCAGGTTTTGTCATTCCAGTCAGTATGGCATGTTATGCTTAAAAAAGTGTGATTTACAAACTTGTTCTAGCTATTTACTTCAACAAAATTTCCATTCCCACCGAGTACTTTATTGGGTCAGAACATGAATGGTCCCCCAATGTTTCCCAAACTGTTTATCTCGTAAGTTTTATTTTTCATTTTAGTCCAATGTAAATAATCATTTGGGTGGTAATGCTAGAACTAATTATTACAAAGGAACCTAAAATTTCGGTTATACAAAAAGGACCGTGGCTGACCGAAATTGAGTACCATGCAATTCGGAATGGAAGTAATTTGGTTCCATCCGATCAAAGCAAAGGGATTAAAAAAAAAATCCATAAAAATTTCCCCAAAACCTAGAGCAGGAGTTGATTTTCAGATTTGGTGGAGTATCAAATTTTGATTTGGCAAATTTAAATAAGATAAAATCATCTGAAGATCCGGTGCTTTGATTGAAGTAAGCACCAATAGAGGACCGAATTGGGTGTAGCATAATCGATATATCCCACCACCAAGAACTAATGGGCAATAATTTTCAAAATAAGCAATTAAAAGGGAAGGAGATTAGAATGTAAAACTAACAATTTGATTTCAAATTGGGTGCTAGTTTTGTGGGTTGTGTGTGTGTGTGTGTTTGTATTTTGTATTTTGTATTTTGTTTTCTGTTTCAAATGTAGCCATTAAAGTTACTTGATGGAGATGTATGCTTTTTGAAATGAAGATCGATGAGAACGCAGTTGAGCCTCTAACTGATGAAACTCGTCGGAAACACAAAACCGGCCACACAAGAGGAGAGACATGATCCTAGCTTAAGATTCGAGTACCATTGAAAAGATTAAACGAACGGGGGAATTACGACCTATGACAAAGCAAAGGCAGCCACCCGGTAGAAACAAGGTCTAGATTATCGGATTATGAGCACAATCCATCTTTCTAAAGATGGACAAAATAGTATTTGTCAGCACAAATATAAAATATACATTATATTAGGTGGTCCGGTTCAAAGCAGATACCCAAACGCAAAATAGACCGACCAAATTATCAGTTTCCATAAGAAGCTAAACGCTATCGTTTGTTTTGATTTGAAAACCTCCATTTCTTTAGTTGACTCGGTTTAGACCATTTTCAACTCCCACTTACAACCTCTAGCCCCTTTATGCTCCATGCTGTGAACATGTGTGAACCTTTCTATATGTCCTATTCTTGAGTAATTTAGCCTTAAGAAAAAAGGCATTTTAGAGCAAATTTATATTAGACAACTACGAAAACACATTAATGGAGAACCAAGAGACTGGGTGAATTGGATCTTTTACCCCCCTTTTTAAAACATTCAATACTCTGGATGAAAATGAAAAGAGTTTATAGAACGAGAAAGCCTGGTATATGGTGATCTGTAGTAGTTCCATCCTCTTTGGGATATATCCACTTTAGGTTTCACCTAAAGTTTAAAATCTACTAAATCAAAGAAATTTAGTGCAACATACTTACTTTGCAAGGTGCTGGTTCAACTTTTACAAGTGTTTATCACAACTCTTCCCCTTGATTTTATACCCAAGATTGAGTAATATAGCTCCAAGTAAAAAGAACACCTTTCTCTTAACTCAAACACTCTTACAAAAGAATCAATAAAGTTATTTTTTTTTGGTCCCTGAACTTGATCCACCGCTGAGTATCCGAAACTTTACTCCGACTAATTTCGGCCGAGCTGTTGTCGGGTCCCAATCGGGAGAGAGCTCTCCCAATGTCGTTTTTTGCCACTACAAAACTCGAACCTTTGTTTTTTGTATGGGTTGCTAGTGTCCTTCCCACTACACCAACGAAGCATCGGTAAAGAATCAATAAAGTCTGTGTACAAGAGATTGAAACAATCTTCAAGAACTACACTTAATGAAATTCAAATACTACTTTAAGCACTTTATTTAGAGTATAACTAGAACAAGATAGGCTTTATGATCAATCAACTAACTTCTCTTGAAGCATTGAAGGTCTATTTATAAGCTTGAAGGTGAAGAAGAACTTCAGAGGTGGTTACAAGCATCTAATGTCCTTTAACGTCTCTTGCAACTATTGAAAGTTTTTGATTGTTGTGGTGTTTATGTTGACGCTTTAGAAAATTATGTCGACTTCTGAATATGCTCTTTGAAACCCGAGAACATTATATTGACTTCTTCTGCTCTGCTCAAGTTGGCTTTTGAAGCAGCTCCTTTCAACCTAAGAGAATTATATTGACTTTTGCTATGTACAAGTCGGCTTTTAAAGTTTAGATTCGTACCCAAGAGTTTTATGTCAACCTCTTCTTCTGAGATTGCAAGCCTGAGAATTCTATATCAACCTTGCTGCTGTTTATGTCGACATTTTCCTATAAACATCAAATACAAGTGTCATAACCTTGTAAATTATTCAACTTGGGTTCCTTTGCTATCTTTTTTAGCCTACAACTCTAAAAAATTCAAGTGATCTACGCATCAAGTCATCTCATTAGCAGATTAAGATAATAAATCTATTTTTTGTTTAGCTTTTGATTACTCTT
Source organism: Dillenia suffruticosa (assembly GCA_033439265.1). Lineage (NCBI taxonomy): Eukaryota > Viridiplantae > Streptophyta > Magnoliopsida > Dilleniales > Dilleniaceae > Dillenia > Dillenia suffruticosa. The sequence goes on along the minus strand of JAVTVX010000018.1, from coordinate 8,377,261 downwards.
ACGTCATTTTTAACTTTGGAAATATTAAGTTTTGTTATTCATCAAAATCAATAAGTTAACAATCTCTCCATTTTTATGGTGAAAAAACTTATTTTTGAAGTACAAGCTCAAGTGTTCAGAGTTTAAAAACATAAACTTCCCCTCAAAATGTGCTTGTTTTTCAAAAAAAAAAAAAAAAGGAAGCCATAGTTCCCATTGAAAAACCAAAATTTCAAAACATGTTTTTAACCAACTTTGATGGAATACGGACTTATGGCCTGCAACCGCGAGGATAGAATTGTTCGTGTACGCCGAGCCCATAAACGAGTGAAGACACCCTCATCCCTCTTAGTTCCTCAGTTGAGTGTTTTGTCGACCATTAATCAGTGACTTTCAACTTCCTTAGTAATCTTGGTTCTTGGCCTTCTGATACCTAGTGCCTCAGTAGACCTATCTCATTATACACGGGTGTCTTTCTTTCGTGGTAAGTACAATTTAAGAAAGAAATTTCTAACAAACCCGAATCTCCCCTACTCTCAGGATAGTCTCTTCCATAAAGGAAACAGATCTTGGTAGTTGCCCTCGATAAGACAGGAGACTCCCATCACAACTGGAACTTCCTTTGATCAAGAGAGTCTTAAACCTTTTAAATCTTCCTAATCGCTGACTTCAATTGTGATGATTTCTAAAAATCCTCACCAATCCCTCTGTAAGAAAATTAGGGTTTTAATTCCCCTAAAGACCTACGAAAACTCATAGACACAATATATATACAGATTGGAGGCAGTCCACGAGGTAAATCTAAGTCCATACACAAAAAAACACACAAGAGCAATTGAGGGCGGATACACAACTCTCTTTAATATGTTTCTTTCCTTACAAATATTCCCATCTAACTTGAATGTCGGAGTTTTCTTTGTTAGATCAACCCCTGACGATCTTTTGCTAGTATGCTTAGACTGAGCGAGTGAACGACTTCATCTCTACTCTCAAGCCATAGGATCTACTATATGTGGAGCCTAACCCATCTCTAATAGATTGACGTCGTCCATGGGAATAGACTAGAAAGAGACTCATTACATACTTTATCTTTTCGCATTCTTTGCCAACCATGCCCCTAAAAAGGAGTCGAAATACTTCCAAAGCTGTATCTGCGGTGGATGGGCAAACATCCACCTGACATAGGATGCTCAGCCAACAGCCCTGATTGGCCCAATGGATACTCCCGTCCCCTAGATTCAACTGGTACAATTGTCTCCTTGGGGTGAGGCTCGACCACCAACTGTATAACACCAAAACCAGTCAATTCCAAATCCTGTCCTAGCCTCTCCGGATAGAGACCGCCGCTTTTAAATGGACAGGCTTGAATCAAAGTTTCAAGATATGAGCCAACAATTGGAAGATCTCAGCTGTGCTCATCGACAGGAGGGGTCATCCTCTCCCTAGAGATCAACACATTTGTGCCTATATAGCCTTCAACCCTTAGGAAACCAAGAGCACTCAGCAAGTTCTTAGCATGATCCCAGTAATTTGAGGAAATAGGTAGAAGACCTCATGGCCCCTGAATTAAGACGTACCAGTGCTGGACGCAATGAGGCCATCCATTATGCAACCAATATTTCGCCCTTTGACTCGAAGATCTCTTCCGAACTGATGCTGTGAGTTGTACACTTTCCTCAGATGGAGAGGTATGATGGCACAACTAACCCCCAAGATCATGCCATCCATTTCATGATAGTAATGATCTCGAGAGACATGTCTGACATCACCATATGCAAGCACTTCCCCACGACTATGAAGGGGAGTACTATGCCATCGTTTAGCATCAGAAACTTCTCCCAGTTAAAGGAACAATTTGAGACCCACTTCGTGATTAGTCATGGGTCAAGAGGAAATCTACTTCCCTCCTTTCATTGCGATAAAAGGACGATGAGCCTTTAAAGGATTTTCTAGAAAAGTTCAAGAAAGAAATAATGAAGGTTTCAGGTTTGGACCACTCTATAGCCTTGGTAATGCTACTAACTAGATTACACCCTTAAGGAATGAAGACCTTGATAATGAAGAATCCTAAGCTACAATATAGGAATTTTATTGGCGCACTGCAAAGTACATAGCCACCGAGGAAGCAGAAGCATCTGATAGACGTTGAAACAAGCCCAACATGAGCGAATACAACTACTTTCCTCGATAGCACTCTTCCAAAAGGACTTGACCAAGGCTCCCCCCTCATCGCAAGTTCAATCACTATACATTGCTGAATGAAACACCATGCCAGATCCTATTGCAAATAAGAAACAAGCCATATGTTAGGTAGTCAGGGCATGCCTTCCAGGCGATGACTCCAAGAAAGATCAAACATGATATTGCCATTTCCATCGAGACTACGGCCACCTATTAGATGAGTATCAAAAATTAAAAGATGAGCTCGAAACACTAGTTCGAGATGGTAAGCTCTAGAGGTTTAACCATATTGACCGCGAAGGCAACCCCCATAAAAAATCATGGGGGAAAAATGAGTAGACGAGATGAATGAACAATGTGGCCCGAAATTTATCAGAGACTAGGCAAACAGGATAATCCTTCACATAGGGGCTGGGCACTCGCCCTTGGTGATTCCCTCCTTCAAGAACAATCCTCCTACACCTCGGTTAACTAGCATAATTGCATAGGGTCCTCACTCAATAGAGATAGTGGCCCCAATCTTTCAGATGACCGAACTATTTGCCTCCAAGGAAGTCCTCTTGGTTCATTTTGGAAAGGGACAGGAGCAAAAAAGACTGATGATAGGATTTTATGATGATGACCTCGTGGGAGTCCATTTGGGGTGTGATGACGCATTGATTATCATGGCAATGATCGGCTAGTATTTAGTCAAGCAAATTTTCATTGATCAAGGAGCATGCTATAATCTCCTTTATTGGGATGCCTTCAGGCAAATGGGTTTTGATTGGGCATAACTACAACCTCATGCTGGACCCGTAAAATGGCTTTCCAATGAATGGTTATATCCCGAAGGCATTGTATCTCTCCTCGTGATGTTAAGATCACCACCGAATCACTCCACTACTACCACAACTTTTAACGTAGTAAAGTTCCCGTCACATACAATGTTATCCTAGGCTGCCCAAGCTTGAATACTCTGGAGGCATTACTGAGTGTTAGACATATGAAATTCAAATTTGGAACACCTCTTGGCATTGAGACAATCAGTTGTGACCATGACTAGGGCTGTTACACGGATTGAGTTGAGTTTGAGTTGCTCACGAGCTGCTTGATCAACGGCTTGACTCGATTCGAATTCATCATGTATTGAGTCAAGTTCGAGTAGTGAAATTTTAGACTTGAAAACTCGACGAATAGTGCGATTATATATATTAATATATATTATATATATATATATATTTACATATGATTATAATATAAAAATAAAATAAAATAAAATATATTAATATATTATAAAATAATCGAGTTTTTGAGCGAAATTCGAGTCGGTTAAAAAATTCAGGTTCGAGTTCGAGTATAGGGATATTCGGGATTGACTCGGCTCGAATACACCCCTAACCATGACCCTTTGGTTTTTTTTTGCCTAGAAAACTCTGTTCAAATTTTTATACTGCTTTGTTGTCTAGTTGGTGGTGCCATACCATCCACTGAAGTTTTCATTTAGTGTTGTCTTTTTTACAAGTACTTTAATGACAATATCTTAGATTTTCATATTTCATTATGATAATGAAAAGAGCTAACACGCGTTGGTTACAAATAGTTATTACAAAGTATGAGCAATAAATTCTTCAAGGGGCAATGCCCCCAAGTACTCTTGGTACAACTCTAGGTACAATATTCATCATTAAGGTACAACGCGACTACTCTCGGCGCAACGCTAGGTACAATATTTACTCTCAAGGCACAACACCTTCGAGTACCCTCGGCGTAACTCTAGGTACAATATTCATCCAAGACACAATGCCTTTGAATACCTTTGGCGCAATACTAGGTACACTATTCATTCTCAAGTGCAACACCTTCAAGTACTCTCAACGTAATGCTAGGTACACAATTCATTCTTAGGGTACAATGCCTTTGAGTACTCTCAGTGCAAAGCTAGGTACACTATTTATGTTCATTCTTAAGGAGTAACACCTCCAAGTATCCTCGGTACAATGTCTGGTATACTATTCAATCTTAGGCTACAATGCCTCTGAGTATTCTCTGTGCAATGCCAGGTATACTATTCATTTTCAATATGCAATGCCTCTAAATACCCTTGGCGCAAATGCAACACCTCCAAGTATCCTAGGTGTAATGCCTGGTACATATACATCCTCATGTGACTCCCTTACCATAATACTTTTGTACAGCTTGGCACGGTGCTTGGTTGTCCTCTCCAGACAACATTTCATAGTATCCCGACACAATTCAATAAACTAATCGGTTCAATTTGTGATGCGAACCTAGCACCTCACCCCCTTGTGACGAACGAGGCCTTGCAGAGCAAAGAGAAAGGCCATGAGACAACAAAATCACAGAATTCCACATTCTCTGTGCGGGACTCAAGAAGATCTTTCCATTCTAAACATCATTAATACAAAAAAGAAGGAATACAAAGAAGGAGTGCAAAAACAGCGATAAATCAAGGAGAAGAAGGAGGAGGAGGAGGTTTTTGCTGAAGGCTCATAAGATTAGCCCAAAGAGTAGTAATTCGTGAGCCAACAGCAATCATCCTTTCGGAAGGGCCACTGTAACACCGACACTCGGTGCCCGAACAAGTATATTGGTTTTGAAATATTTATATACATAGAGGAAAAATTTTTTTATTTATATTGATTTTTGATTTTGGGGTCTTTAAATTGAATTTTTGGTATAAATTAAGTTGTCGTGTTCGTAAATCGTAGTGAACCCATTATTTTTATGAAATTCACAAGCTAGGGAAAAGGTGGGATGTGAATATATATATATATATATACATTCTTAAAAAAAAACCAAAAAAAAAAGAAGAGAGAGAGGAAGGAGGAAACGCCGCGTTTTGGCCCAAAACGCGGCACTCCCCCTTGTCAGATTAGGGCTAAAAGCCCTAATTGTCTCTCTCTCTTCATCTCTCTCCCTCCGACTCTTCGTCTCCCCTCTCCCTGCCTCTTCCTTTCCCGCGGCAGCGCCTCCCTCACCCAAAGCCGCCGTGCACCACCACTACCACCACCGTCTTCTTCTTCTTCTCTCTCTCTATCCTTCCCTCTCAATTTCTCTCTTTCTCCGCTGCTCACTCTCTCCCTATCTCTCGTGATCTCCCTCCCTCTTGATCGCACTTCACCGTGAGCTGTGAATCGCGCTCCCTCACCTCCTCCCGCGAGCGCGCTAGCCTGTAGCGCCTCCCTCCACCACAGCACGCGACTGCAGCGCCTTCTGCCATGGCACAAGCGCAAGCGCGCGGCCTTCACCCGAGTGCGCCACAGCGCAATTGAGTGAGCTACAACGTGACTGAGCGAGCCACAGCGCGATAGCGCTCGACAGAGCGCGACTGCAGACCTCCCGCGAGCGCGTGCTCCAGCCCACCAGCCCGCGAGCCCTCCAGCATAACGGCTGTGTTAGATGTGGTTTAGTGTTTAGAAATTGATTTAGTCACTAACCTAATTTCAAAATTGAAAATATTACAGGTTTTAAATTAATCTGACGGGCGAACGAAAGTTAGGTTTGAGATTCGAGTAAATCTAGGTGAGGAAAATGAAATTATTTCCATACTTAAATTTAATTTTGTCGAATTTAGGTTGAATTTAGAATCGGAAGTTATATATATGTTGTTGTGACTTAAAATCTATATTTAAATCCTTAGAATATGTGGTTAAATGTGCAGAAATTTTGGAGTATGTTTTGACTTGAAAATGAAAATAGGTTTCGATATTGTTAAAATGACATATGGTTTGAAGAAATCAGAGAAGAATTGAAAAGTGTATAATTTTTCAAAAATTTTTCGAACTTGTAGGAAATTTATGTATTTTAGACTTGTTTTCGATTTTGAGCAGTTTTAGATTTGAAATTAGCTTGATTTTTGATTTGGTTATTTACTTATAGATGGAACGAAATTGATGATATTGGTGTATATTATAAATTGAAGAATTTAGCGTTTGTACGAACTTAAAGAAAATAATAAACCCTGAAAATAGTCAGAAATTTGATGAAAATCATGATAATTTGATTAGGTTGGCTTTCTTGGTGATTCGATTGAGGTGAGCTTTGATTCTACGTGTTGTGGTTTTATTGGGGAGTGCGCTATCCTTTCCAAATCAGTGAGTGAGATTTATTTCAATACTTTTGTTTAACGTGTAAACCCTATTTTAAAATATTTGATAAATGGGAATGATTTGTAGTGTGATTGAAATGTTTTCACTAGTTTTGAAATTGATTTTTGTGAACCGATGGAGCGTCCAAAAACTGTGTTAAAATATTGAAATTATGCATCAATGTGGTTGAAATGTATAATGTGCCATTTTATGCTATATGTTGCATTTGGTTTGTGAACCTGATTTCGGCACATTTTGATATGATTTTGGATTGGCCTTGAGGGCTTTGGTATGTATTGTTCCGTAGCTACGAAAGATACCGTGAGAGGCGCTTTGGTGGCGTCCGGATATACCTAAGCGTGGGGTATCCCACAAGTTGTCGTGATTTGATTAACGACACGGTACTAGCCGGGTTGAACCCGAAAGGGGGAGGATTTGGATACTCTCTCCAAGTCTAGCACCTGGACGAGGTCCGTCGCCAATGCCAGGGTAGAAAGCATTTTAAATAAACTTGCATATAACACCCCCGGTGCGCCTGTCATAGGTCGATGTAGACTTCTGCCAGGATACTTTCGGCTAGTAGCTTTATGATTTTAATGACAGTGTTTTGGATGCATATTTGACTTGATAATGCATGCTAATGATATGTTGTAAAAAGGAAAAACATGATGATTTGAAATATGAATTGTATACTTATGCTTTGACACTCCAGTTTCACACTTCATATTGGACGATTGCATTGACCCACTCACTCGCTGAGTATTCTTTCCCTGAGTACTCACCCCTCATTTCCTTTCTTGTTTCAGAGATAGTATTTGACAAGGAGCGTTGCTTTAAGACGCTCGGTATCATTGGAAGATTTAGTCTGGACTTGAGGAGTCATTGTATATTTTCGCTATAATTTCATGAGTTAAAATTTTATTGATGTTGTAAATGTATTTTGAGGTCTATAAACGACCATTGTATAATTTTGGAATGACTGTATAATATGAACATTTAAATTGTAAAACTCTCATGTCATTGCATAACACTTGCATTGAGACAATTCTTATTCATTGTGTATGTACTTGGGAATGTGTTATGTCTTAGAAGTGTACTCTAGGATTGCTCGGTGCCACCTTTAAATCACAGGAGGGACGACTGGTGGCTGTCCATGCCTCTGTGGCTAGGTTGCTAGAAATTTTATAGTCTTGTGTTATTTTGCATGTTGGCTGTGGGATTGGTTGATCTTGGAGAGGATGGGATGATCATTTGTTTATTTTACAAGATGATTGTGATTTATACAGGATTAATTATACTTGGGAGACCTCCGAAATATGTGGAGATTTTATCCGATTTTCTGTAAAAATACAGCCGGCATTTAGGACAACAGGAGGCTATTCACGATCCCGGTCCGGGGCATGACAGCCACCCTTGGGAACTCTAGCCATACTTGAACCTGGGGCACTAGAACTACTAACATCAGCTCCCTCAGCCGTGCCACCAATAGTGGATGGCCTCTGTAGCTTGCTGTAGTTTTTCAGACAGCTTTTGATGGTCCTATTCATAGGTCTTCCTCAGCTCTACAATCTCTTCTACAAAGTAACAAAGCCCTCCTCCAGCTTTCATGCCAACTCCTTAGTAGTTAGTCGATCTGCTTCATTGCTATTAAAGAGATCCCTCAGCTTCTCACCCTCAGCAATAGCCACGTTGGTCACTTCATAAGAATGCTCCAGGTTAGTCTGTAACATCTCTATCAAATTTTCCTTTTCACAAAGTGCAATAGATGTTGCCTTTGCTTCCTTGGCTTCCCTTTGGGCCTTCTCAGCTCAGAGCTGAGCAATCTCTTTCTATAATAGGTTTAATTGACTCCCTAGATGATCAACCAACTGGTCTGTCCTTGTCTTTTGAAACTCTAACATACACGATAACCTGCAAAGAAAAATAAGTCACAACAATCATAATGGAACCGTGAGTTAACATAAAGGAATTAAGAAAGAACATACTTGAATTAGAAGAGCTATTATAGACTCGTAACTCTACTTCATCGATGGCAGTTTAACTTTGACTATGCCCGATGAAAATTGAGTCTATCAGTGAACTTCCTCGCTTCCGAAATACCTAAGTAGCAAAGATAATTATCACCACATCTTATTGTCTCTCCTTTAACCGCTTCGATGGGTCAAACGATCGAACCATAATAGGAGGAAAGGGGGCCGTTTGCTCTGACATTAGCCATTTGCACCTCCGGACGTACAGTACTATGAAAAGGTGCTAGAAGAACCCGACTGTGCTCCTTCTGGTATTCCAAGCAAAGTATCCTCTCCTATCGCTGAAGGAGGGGCTTAAGGCAACTCTCTAGTATCATGTACCTCATCGGTACTAATGGGGGGCCAATAACTTACCCCCTTCCCTTCGGGAATAAGAGTGGCAATGGTACTTTCCCCATCCTTCAATAAACTCTCCCTCCCTACATCCTCCCCCTCCAATATGACAACCTGTGCTTCCATGTCAACCTTTATCTCTTCAACATCTTCTTCCAATAAAATAATAGAATTCACAGGCATCGGCACTACTACCATTCCGAACTTGATTCATTACCATCTTCGCCCTCCTCACTACTTGACGTCCACATGAGCCTTCTTTTCTTTCGAGAAATGTAACCCAAAAGTGCATCCTCAGAAGCGCTCTCCACATCCTCCTCTCCCTTGGTGCCTGCCTTGGCATGAGCCCTTATTTCTTTCAAAGTAGTCACCTGGTCGAGGTCATCAACCTCAGCAAAATCAATGACATCGACAAGTCTCTTGAACCTCTTTTCTAACATGAAAGACCTTTGAATTTGTACCTCCTCATTCAACAAAAGATTGACTAATTTGAGCATTTCATTCTCAACTAGGGCATCCACCCAGATTGTCCTACTTGACTCCCTATAAAAACTACCCATAGATCTAACAAAACTAGAATGCCGAGACGACGTAGGTACCCTCAACACAAAAATGGCTCTACGTCGACTATTATAAATGATGGTAATAAATCACAACTCACAAACTCTACAAAGAAGAATTTACTTCTCCAAGATTTGTCTAGGGTCTCCTTGTAGAAGAACTTCTACATCAACTGTTGTTGAGATTGAACACAATACCATCCATAAGTAGGACCCCCTGCACCACATTTCCTTAAACAAAAAATAGAAGACAATTTTGAAATCAAATATTTCTTGACAAATCTATGAACCCCAAAAATCATTTATCTTTTTCTCTCAAATGATTGCCCAAAACAAATTAACCAATCGTAGAACAAATGAAAAAGAAGCATATAAAAGAAGATTCGAGAAAACCAAAAAGACACGATTCGTATTAAATACTCCACTTTTGCTCCTATCCCATTTATTGAAACAACTATTTGTTTTTGTACCCCTTTGGATTTTTACTCTACTCCTAAATGATGTTTCCACCAAGCAACAATTAGGAGTGGGGGGTGAATGATAGAATATAGACTGACGACCCATAACCACGAGGACAGAGTTGTTCGTGTGCGCTAAGCCCATAAATGAGTGAATATGCCCTTGTCCCTCTTAGTTCCTCTGTCGAATGTTTCACTGAGCATTAATCTGACTTCTGACTTCCTCAGTCATCTTAGTTCTCGGCCCTCTAAACTCACCAATTATGCCGCCCCTCGGTAGACATATTCATTATACACAGGTGTCTCTATTCCGTGGTAAGCACAATTTAAGAAAAGAAATCTTTAACAAATCCGAACTCCCCAACTCTCAGGATAGCCTCTTCTATAAAGGAAACGGATCTTGGCAGTTGCCCTCAATAAGGTAGAAGACTCCTATCACAATTGGAACTTCCTTTGATCAAGAGAGTCTTAAACCTTTTTAAATCTTCCCAATCGTTGACTTCAATCCCGATGATCTTGAAAAATTCTCACCAATCTCTCTATAAGTAAATTAGGGTTTTGATTCCGCTAAAGGCCTACGAAAACTCATGAACGCAATATATATATATATATAGATTGGAGGCAGTCCATGATGTAAGTTCTAAGTCCCTACACAAAAACCACACAAGAGCAATAGAGGGCAGATGCACAACTGTTTGTAGTCTGTTTCTTTCCTTACAAATATTCCCCTTTAACTTAAGCGTCGAAGTTTTCTCCACCAAACCAACCCCTTGATAGTTTTTTGTAGGTATGCTTCCGCTGAGCGAGCAAACGGCTTCATCTCCACTCTCAAGCTAGATGATCTGTTATCTGTGGAGTCTAAACCCACCTCCAACAAATTTAAATGCAAACAAGCATTGAGTTTAAAAACTCATATACAAACTAATAAAACTCAACTTTAAAAGCGCATAAACATAGCCAATAGGATCAATATGACAAATCTTAAATCATTTAAGAGCAAACAAGCTTTCAATGTAGTGAGTATATAATAAGCACAAACAAATACATACTTATATAAGAACATAAGCTTTTATTTTCATAGCAACAGATGCCAAATATAAAGTGCAATGCAAATAAATACAACTACCAAATAAAACAACATTTGTTCTCCCCTTTTTTTCATCATCATAAGAAAATTAAAACTTTACAACAAAGAAGCTTTCTATATAATTTAAAATTGAAAGCTTTACACTTGAAAAGCACAAAGCAACAAAAGACATTTATGTTTGGTTTATCCAAAATCAAGACTCAAAGGGATTGGAATGAGAGGATCTAGGTGAGGCGAACGGTGTAGGTGAAGAGGGATTTTGGTTTGAACACACGATGTAAGGAAAGTTGTACTTGAACTTATATGACTATCTTTGTATGTAGTTGCACCATGCTAATGCTAAGCACCCTAATAGAAGTATTGAATTCAGAGTAGAAGACTTGTATCTACCCACTAATTCTGTCCCAAATCTAATCCACAATTGTGGAGGTAATCATGGTAGTAGTAAGACCACCATCATTGCTTCCTTCTTCCTAATTCTTTTTTTTCATCATCGCCATTTTCACTACTCTCTTGACTATCTTTATCTATGGCTGGTTTCCATTTCTTAATCGATTGCCTTTACTTTACTTAGATACCAAGGTAATTTAACTTCTATTTTGCCAACTAGCTACTTGCTTCTCCTATCTTATGCTTAAAGTATGACTTATCCACTCGATTTCTAGTAGCCATCTTCTTCTTCACCAAGATATCACTTCCTGTTTGTTATTTTGGTGAAGGCTGAAACTATATGTTAAGGGACAAGAAAACGAAGGCTTGGATTCTCTACTCTCATGATGGAAGCAATCAACCCAATATTTTTCATACAAGGATTAACATGACCTCCACTCCTAGGTAAGAGCACAAGACAAATTATAGGTGAAACAACTTTTGGGAAATGTCAAATTAACAAAACTTGAGTATTACAATGACCAACAACAATATACTCAACTTCTGTAGTAGAAGTAGTAACTCTATTTTATTTTCTTAGAGACACTACAAATTAAAGTATTGTGCCGACGGTAATTTTTAGGGTTGGTGACTTTTAGTCATGGTTTTTATGGTTTATAGAGACACACTATGATGAAACCATCGGAAAATATAGGCCTTTTGCAACCCATTAAAATATCTATGAAGAAAAGTTTAGCAAGTGTCAGTAAAGATACCACAACCATCTGTAAAACAATATTCAATTATGATGGTTAAAAATTATGGTTAGTAAATGTAATAATCTTTTTGGTATGATTTAAAAATAATCTCAATATAAATCTTTTTAAAGTATCTACTTAACAATACCGTCTCCATAGATTTTAGATATATGGTAACACACAAATTTTACTATTTTTTAAAACTATTTTCAATTATCACAGAACAAACTATTTGTATAAATTCTATTTATACTAATCTATATATTGTAATGTCTATAAAATCTAAAATTGTTATGATATTTGTATCATATACTTTTATATTTAAAAATAGTCTAGGTGTTAAGTTGTGATAAATTTATGATAGTTTTAGTTTTAGTTAGGTAAGTAAATTTATATAGTGATAAGTTAGTGGTAAGTTTGTGATATATAGTCGTTGTATGTAGATGGTAAGTGGTAAGTAGATAGTAACTTCATGGTAATTGTAGGTAAGTCATGATAATTTTGCTAAATCTAACTTTATTTTTATTTATACTTCAACTATTACATTTTACCATTTTTATTTTCATTAATTCCATTTCATTTAATTTATTTGTGTTTGTATTTTTTTTCTAATTTTTTGTTTTTTATGGAATTTATATAAACTGTTTCACAAATAAATAAATTGAAACAAGTAAAAATTCTATATATTTAATACAAAATCATCTAAAAAATATATATTCATCTAATCAATTATATATCTACATATTTAAATAATGAAAATAAAAAATAGTTGAATGGGAAAAAAGATAAGAAAAAAAAAAGGTGAGAGGTAACAGATGGATGTAGATATGTGATTTGTGATTAAAAATAATAAACTTTTCTTAATAACTCACCCACCTAAACCTACCTAAACATTTTGTTATATATAAAAGTATGTAGTATTGGTATGAATTTGACTGAAGGCAATAATAGTACTATTGTTTTGTCAATATCAAAAAAGAAAAAAAGAAAAAGCAGGAAATAAAATGACCTATATTGTTCTATCAGATCAAATTATAAACTTATCCACTTTCACTTTTTCACTTATAGAATGGAACAACCTCTTACGTAACTCTCACTCAACTCTCATCCAACTCTCATCCATTTGAATTTTAATCTCAATGGCGGGCTTCAACCATCAAGATTTTCCATCAAAACAATACAGTGAGTCATTTAATCAAAATTTTCTTTCCAAATCTGTTATACATGTTGATGCAATCGACCAGGAATTTCTTAAATTTGTTAAGTTTCTATATTTAGATCATCTAAAAACAATATGTCCAAAAAGTCTTTTTTTTCCAACTAATCCATATTATGATAGTTTAGTGAGATTGTTTTACAATAATATAGAAACATATAAAGGGAGTAAGGAAGAGAGGAAAAAAATGATATCATGATTCAATGCCGTAGATATAGATGCGTGTTTAAGAGTTATCTTTAAGGTAAAGAAATCATGCTTTCATTTGATATCATCTGTAAAATGAGTAATAAAGAATGGATATATTATTCTCAGTGCGAAAAATTTATAAATACTCATTTCATAGAAGATGTTAGGGTAGATTTTAAGCACCCCCAACTTAGATCGGCTAAATATAAGGTTGCATCCCTTGACATGCACGAAGCATTGCTCCATCATATAATCGTGAATTATTTGAGACCCAGAATGTATAAAACTGACATAATCACCAGAGAAGATTTCTGGTTGATGGCTTGCTTGATGCAAAATAAAAATCCAGACTTTCACTATTTAATTCCTTTACATATGATCGAAATCAAAAAATCAAGAGAAGCGAATCTTTCGTATGCTTCTTTGATTTTAAAGTTGGCGAGCGATGTTGTGTTTGGAGAAATAGCAGGGGAACCCAACATCAAAGGACCCTCTATATGTACAATACGTACAAATTTTCAAAATCTTGAAATAGCTTCAGCTTCCCAAGCTTTTCCATCTGTACAAATTTTTCATCAATTATCAAATTTAGTTCTTCTGCAAATGGACTCCAAAGAGGCACACGAAGAAGATGAAGAATATGTTGGTTTGGAAAAAAGAGTTACAAAGCTGGAAGAAAAGTTCAATATATTCAACACCAACATCAACATGAACATGGATATGGATATGGATATGGATAGGAATTCTAGAACATGATGTAGGAAGTTGCAAACTATCCTTGTGCTTTTTCGGAGGTTACTTTTGAGTTATTAAGTTTGTATTTTGCTTTAAAAAGTTTTTTAGGTTTGTGAAGTAGTTGGTTTATGATCACGTTGACTATGTATGTGTGAGAGTAAGTTTGTAGTAAGAGTAAGTTTGTAAAGTTTGTGTATTTAATTGGTTTATGATGACTGGTTGATATGGTTGACAATGTATGAGGTAAGCCTTCTTACTAGCAAAGTTTTTTCTTTCGCAAATGTTTAGGTTTAGGTTTACTATATATATTCTATATATTCTTATTATTATTCTTATGATTGATATCTGGCATTTATAAAAATTGGTAAAAAAATCTAGCTATAAATCATATTTTGTAATGATTCTTTAGATTTTTTTAATGTGCACAAACTAGGTAAAAAAGAAAAAAAAGAGAGAAAAAGGTAGACAAGTGGTGCAAGAATTGCCGTTGTGACTATAGTGTCACAGTCAAAACCTGTCACAACCAAAGCAAGTCAAAAAACATGTGTTTGTTTGGTTGAGTAGGCTATAGGGGTTGAAGTTCTGAGGAGATAATCTTATAGATACAAACAAAAAACAAATAATAAATAGTATATAAGCATAAAAAAAATTTCAAGCAATACATTTTAAAATATGTTTTTATTATTAACAAATTTAAGAGGGCCTCACAAGTTTTCTTCAAAAAGATATTTTTCTTTAACTTAATAATCTTTAATCTTTCCCTAATCTTTATTTACATATAAAATTTTTAACATTAAAATTAAAATTAAAATCTTTTTTATATAATTCTTTTCCATAATTTCTTTCTGCACATCTAAAAAACATTTTATAATTTTTTTTTCTATAATTCTTAATCAAATGAGACCCAAATAAAAGCTGTATGGTGACCAAAATTTGTTTGTCCAATAGTCGAATATAGTAGCATAGTAGCAAAAAAAAATGTAGCATAGTAGCATAGTAAACCTATCCGTTAAGACACTGTTTGTCCAATAGTAGCATAGTAGCATAATAAGTGTTAAGCTTGATAATTATTAAGTACCATAAACAAATAGTATTAAAAACAAATAGCGAAGATGAAAAAAAATTGGTAGAAACAAATATTAAAAAAATAGTATATAAACAAAAGATATAATATATAAAAAAAATAATTTGACTAGAGAAATTTGTTTTTTGAGAGTTATGGATACAAACATCAAACAATAAAACAATAAAACAATAAATATAAAAAATTTGGTCATCACATAGTCAGGAGGTGATAAGTTGGAATATGTGTGTAGTGTAATGTGATAATAGGTGATAAGATGTTATAATTTTTGAGTGATAATAATAGTGTGATAAGAAGGTTGGTAATTGTGATAATAAGTGATAAGTTGTGATAATTTTGAGTTATAACAATAGTATGATAACATGGTAAGTTGGTGGTGGTATGTAAGTAAGTTGTGGTAAGTGATAATTAACTAATAAAAATATAGTAAATTTAGCGCTAACAGAAGTGGAGATCAGAGATTGGATTTGTAATGAGGGTAAGTATTGTATCACAATTTCTTCACAATTTTATAATTTTTTTTTTACAAATTTTCTTTTCCCTTTTCTCTCAAGTTCAACTTTTCTCCCAATTTTTTGTGCTGGTTCAACTTTTCTTTGAATTCCTTCAAGCTTGATTTTCTTTGTTTCCTCTATTTTCATTCTCATGTTGGATATCATCTCAGCACGGATTGTATTATGGTCAGACATTAGAAGTTTGAGAAAATATTTTTTTCTCAAGAAATTAAGGTCCTGAAATGAAATGAAGGCATAAAATGAAACAATTAGCAATTTTAATACTAATACAATACAAAATTGAAATAAGATGTGAGAGAACATACTTCTTGACTTAGTGTACTTATAAACATCCTGGTTCCTATATTTTCAAAAATCTCATAACAAATATTTCACAATCATTCATAATATATAAAAATTATTTTAGGTATGCATTATCTTAAAATCAAAATTATGTAGTAAATTGTATCTAACTTATGTGTTAGGCTGCTGTGGAACTTCAACACGCATGATGTAGGAGAAATGGAGAGAATTTTCATAAGTTCTTTAAATATAATTTTTTTTGAAAATTAATGAAATTAATATAATTTATAATTGAATAAAATTTGATATTTAAATATATTAAGTAATAATTACCATGAAAGTTTGGAAGTCATTATTTTCGTGACCTCTAAAGCAATAATCTGAATCTAGATAGTACATAATTTGATTGTCTAAAGAAATCGCATAACAAAACCAATGTTATTTGAAAAGGACAAGGATGAAAACCTGAAAAAACAATAATATATTAATATATACTATATTAATAGAAATGTATAACAGTGTTTAATGATAAAATAACTCACTAGGTTACACAATCGATAGTCTAATCCAAGTGTTTGCTTAGACAAACAATTATCAACCATTGAAATATCCCACTTATTTTGATTGCCACACGCAGAAACCACATATATCTACATTAGATTAGTAAGGTGAGAAAACTAACTACATATGATTAGACTACATTAGATTAGGTAAGAAAAGAAAATAATGCAAGGAGATGGAGTATATGTGTATATGAATATAATAAAGTGGTATACTAAAACTAAGCTGTGGATTCGGTGGCAATTGGCACTTAGATAGGTGTTGAGGAAAGATTAAAGATATATTGAAGAAAATGAAAACATAAATAAATATGAACAATACTTACAGAAAACCATAGTGGAAAAACATATCTAGAGAAAGGGCAGTAGGTGATGTTGAGTAAATGTATATAGCATTCCATAGTTTGCAAATATAATCATAATCATCAAATCATAATAATAGAAAAAATTGATAAATTCATACCAATGTGTCAATCCATTGAGGGGGTACCAATTCATAAGTATCTGTCCAACACATTAGCATCCATCAATATTATACAAAATTGTTCTATCAATTGTCATAAAAATTATATTTAGTAACATGTATCACAATAATAACAAATGAGAAAGGTTATAATGCACTTACTCGCCATTATTTTTTATGGCTTTTCGTCTATAAAAAAGCCAAACATTTTCCTCTTTATCAGAAAAAGTTTTAGGGTTAGCAAAGGGAAAGGGAAAGGTAGAAAGTGTTGTATCCTTATCCTTCATTTCAGTTAATGTATTCACAACTGCATACAATTTAATATCATTAGATCGCGGCTCATCTTCAGGCTCCGACCCTTTTTCCTTATACACTTTGTCCTCCAAACTATCCTCCAAATCATCTTGGCCTTTCTGCTGGTCCTCATTAAAATGACTATCCTTACCCTTCGTTTTGTCTTCCTCCTTTTCTTGCTCATCATCATCACATTAGCAGAGTTTGCGGCAAAAATTAAACTGGAGTCGTAGTATATTCGAGTGAATTCGAATTGACTCATTCAAAAATATTTTAAGTTCTTGTTTTATGCTAATTTTCTACAAAATTGAGATCATAGTAAGTCATCTATAGTAACTATGGTATGTGGTAAGTAACTACATTGACATGTGGTGAGATATGGCAAGTGTTTTAGTGTTTGTAATTTTACCTTTTTGATTTTTTCTCTACCCACTTCAACCACTTCAATAGTTTCAATAGATTTTTCAAAAGATTTTTTCACATTAGACAACAAACCCTATAGAGAGTGAAATAACTCAAATTCCATACAAAATAGATTCCAAACAAAGTATAAACAACTTAATTCAAATTTCAAATTTCACATAATGTAATATAAACTTAACTTACATTTACACGTTCAAATCCAACTCTTCGATTTATGCGATCGGTGGTCCAATAATGAATAGGTTGTTTTGTTATTTGGCCTCATAAATCACCAACTTTTACATTCTCAAAGTAAAAGATCCATGCACAAGACCAATATTGTTATGGATATATTTATAAATACTAAATTATAATATTTATAAATATTGAATTGAATTGTATTGAAAACTTACCATAAGTAAAAATAAACAACCACCAATTCCTGTTTTCTTCCTCTCTTCCTCTTCTTTTCCACTATTTATAAGACCTTTGAATTGACAGACCTCATCAGCTAACCATTGTAAGATAAATTTAGCTCAATTGTATTGGTCAGCATTCTCCACATTAATATTAGGAGTGAGGTGTCTTGAAGCAGGGTAGACATTGGTTGTAGGACATAAAAATCATCCAAGTAGAAATAAGAAAAAGTATCGTCTAAACTTGAGAGAGGAGGAGGCATCTTCGATCATCTCCATCTCTTGCATATGTTGTTTTAACTGGCTATACTTAAGTTTTGAAAAGTATTTTCTCATCTCTAAGAATTTAGTAGATGAACAATCCAAAATATCCCGTCCTGTATAAGAGATTCTTAAAATTCGCCCCACTTTTTTGACTGTGAGCTCAAAATTCTGATTTGAACTGATAGAAAGACGTTTTTCTATAGGTTCAAACCTCATTACCAATTCTTTACATAATTTGTGACTCAGTGTATCACAACTAAGTTTCAAAAGTTTACCAAATCCCATATTTTTTACTATAGCTTTCATATCATCGGTCAGGATAGAAAATAACTCTTTCACTTGCTTAGGAGAGCACCTAGTTTGAATTGGTATTGCCCTTCCTACCCTCGTACCAATCAATTCTTTCATTTCATACTTCTTGCTTTCCCCATATCTATTAAAAAAATCACATTAAAAAACTTATATTAAAAACTTTATTCAATTCAAAATATACATAATCAAAATATATATAATAATAACTAACCATCATGGTCATGGTCATCGGAAGCAAGGCACTTGTAGCACTTGTAGATTTGATTTTCTTCTTGGACTCCTTTCTGTGTGAGAGAGAATATGCAAAAGAAATTAAAAATTAATTTAAATTAAAAATTTGTTTACATTTAAAATCAAAAATCAGATACAAAAATAAACTAATATAAATTTTAAAAATTAAAAAAATAGTAAGGACTAACTAAAATTATAACTTAATTCACCTAAAATTAAAACTTAACTCACCTTTTCCCTGATGGTGTAGTAGTCTCGTTGCTACTGGTGGTGGTGGTTCTAACATCGTCTTTCATTTTTCTTTTTATTTTTTGATTTTCTTTTCGAAATCTATAGAATCTTAAAAGAAAATTAATTATTCACTTTCTGGCTTGAAATCTTCTTCTCACAATCACAATGGCAACCGGTTCTTCTTTCTTCTTCTTTCGTAGTATTCAACTTGAATTCTAAAAATTTTTAAAAAATTAAAATATTAAAATGTTAAGTTTCAGCTGTTAGATGAAATGTTAACAATTTGAAAAAATTTTAGTCATCCGATATTATGTTTGATGTTACCGAAAAAGACACTAGCCTGCAAAATTTGAAACTCCCGATGACAAAACCCAACCATTGGATTTGAAACTCCCAATAACAAAACCAACCATTGGATTTGCACCACAAATCAATTTTCAATTATCCGTCACCCAGCTACTACATATTATTACTTATTTCTTTCCATTTACTATATACTACCCAATTATACCCAACTACTATATATTATTACTTACTACTTACTACTTACTATATACTACCCAGTTACTTACTACTTACTACTTTTTACTTATGGTGCTTACTACTATTACTTACTACTTACTACTACTATTAACTATTTACTACTTACTACTTACTAATATATATACACTAATATATGTATATGTGATTTATATAATTATATAATACCAAACTATATTTGAAGATACGAATTGGATATACAAAAAGAACTTCCAGAGATTATGAATGAGTTTGCAACTAGTGTTCCAGAATTTCTCATAACATGAGTGCTACATTCGATACGTGTAGAAAGTGTTATAATTGTTAATTTCTTGTATAGAAAAAGTGACATACACTTTTAGAGAAACGATTTCACCACCAATTACTATAATTGGCTTTGTTAAATTGAATCAAATGTAATGTGTGTATTGCTTCAACCAAATCACAAAGATAATGGATGAGGTTATGCCCGAAGCCACTACTTGCCTCCAAACTACTACGATGTAAAAAATTATTGTGCAACTCGTTTAATGGATACCCACAATCTATATATAAAATATATAATATATATAATAATTATATAAATAATATAAAATAATTCTACATTATAAATTAATTAAACATAAATATCAATCTAATTACATAAAATTAATAATAATAATAATAGAGGATAATAATTTAATTATTAATTTAAAGAATGTATTTTTAGTAATTTAAGAGTTTTGGATAAAACAAAAAATTGTTCATATATATATTCTTATATATATATATATATTATATATTATATATGGTATGTTAATTAACTTGTAGAATTTTTATTTTTTATTTTGTTGGGAATGCACTTTAAACCTCTAAACCTATAGGTACACTTAACTACACAAAAAAAAAAAAAAAGAAAACTGTTCATATACCCATATGGAAACCTTACTGTTCACATGCATACGCCATGTGCAAACCAAATGATGCGACATATGCAAACCAATTGATTGTAAAAAGGACCATAATGTTCACAAACAAACAAAAGAAAAAAAAGTTCTAAACAACAAGTCTTTGGGTCTTGACCATTCACAAAACAAACAAAAAAAAAGTAGCATGCAAGGAAAGTTCATTATCTTGACCATTCACGAAAAAAAAAAGTTGTGTTCTGAACAAAAGTACATTGTCTTAACCATTCACAAACAAAAAAAAAATTTGCAAGCTAGGAAAACTTGACCTTTCACAAAACAAACAAAACAATAAAGCTTGCATAATACTATTATTTGGAAAGAAACAGTTCTTGCCGACAACACTCTTTCTCACACACTCTCTCTCACTCACTTACACATATAAAATTTATCTTCTCTCATGCAAATTCTCATCAAACTCTCACTCTTTCTCTAGACTCCCTTGGGTTCTTCTTCTTTTCATGGCTCCTCTGCTCTCCTTCTCCTTCTTCTTCTTACCCTTCTCACTTTTCACTCACAAATCTCAGAAATGGCCTCTCGAAAAGGGAAACAAATTATGAGGGAATTAGAAGAATATAATAGAAGGGAGTTTCCTTCTCTTAAAAGAAGCAAAGAATTTGAGTAGGTATTTTCTGATCGAAATATTACTATTAGCCGTTTAATAGATTGGGATTTTTTGAAGAATATAGGTTTTAAGTATGGAAGTTATTTAAAAGAAATCTGTCCTCATTGGATTCTCAATCCAAGAAAAAAAATTTTATGAGAACGTTGTGAAAATTTTTTATAATAATATGAAAAAAATTAATAGTGAGTATTTTATCGTTATTGATGGTGAATTTAATTCGTGTGCTTTTCAAACTTATTTTGATGGTAAAAAAATTGAAGTGAATCCAAAAATAATATGTACAGAGGGTCATCTTCCATGGGTATGAAGAATGTGCTCCATATTTGTAAAGTGGCATATTAATGGATGCTCAAATTGTCTTTGATGATAATCGTTTAGGGAGTTTTAGTGAGAATGCAGCGGATTTAAATTTGCATGAAAGAATTCTTTATTTATTAATAGTACATGCTATTAAGCCACGTGGAGGTAATTATACATTCATTCCTCGTGAAGATTTTTGCTAATGGCACGTATTATTCAAAAAACAAATCCTGGCTTGAGTTTCTTACTTCCCTATTTTATGATATCCATATGGGATTCAAATTCAAATTTATCATATTGTAGTGTGGTGAGAGGTATTTTAAGAAGTGAAGGAATAAGTTTGTGTAATGAAATAAATTTGAAATTAAGTTTTAAAAATGGTATAAATCATACAACGTTGCATAGAGTTTATTGGATTTATGAAAATGATGTTTGGATTAATCTACAAAAAATGAGGTTTAGAATATAGGGGAGAGGGTGAGGCAGGGGCTACAGAGGCAAAAGTGAATGTGGAGGGTGAATGTGGAAGCAGAGCCAGAAGTGAATGTGAATGAGGACACTGGTGAGAATGTAAGGTGGGATCAACTCTTAGAATGGATGCATGGTATGAAAACATAGATCGCTAGTGTTGATGAGAAAGTTGACAGTCTTGATGAGAAAGTTGACTGAGTTGGGAGGGAAATGGGAGAACTGGGAGATAACTTTAGTGAATTCAAGAAACACAATGACGAAGAGCATAAAAAAATGTCATTTGACTTGATGAACATGAGTACTGATATAGGAGTAAATACCAAATTTATTTTCTATATAAGAGATCATTTACAACTAGGTAGAGCTTCCTCCTCAAGGCCAACGACACCTTCTTCCTCTCCTACTGTTGGAACCACCACTAGACCATCACCTCCTCCGAGCTCGCAACCCTCAGCCTATCCATTTACTCTATGTCCATTCGGGTCATTCGCTTCACCTCCGAGGACGTTTCAGATCATTAGTTCACCTACCCAGATTAACCCCTTTGACATTCGTGATTTTATTAGAGCAGCATCACCATCACCCTCACGCTCTGGCAGTGCAAGTGCATCATTTTCGAATACCACCAAAGAGAAAGGGAAAAAAAATTTAGACCTAAAGTCAAATTTCCATAATTTCCATTATTTTTCTTTTTTTTTTCTTTTTCCAAAGTTCGTGATTGTAATTTTAATTATTTTTTCCTTTTTTTACTTTTTCTTTGTTGCTTTAGTTATATATATTATTATTGTAGCAATGTAATGTAATGATATATATGAATAATTATTGTAACATGTAATGATATATATTATAGAGTGTGATTCTCCTACTTAATTTTTTATTTCATTTATTTCATCTTTTTCCATTTTTTTTAACTCTGGAATTTTTGTGCCCAGACTTCTATCGAGCATGCGCGCACATGCCCGCGAGGGCAAGCACATGGTTATGCCAGCAGTTTTAACCGTGCATGGCGTGGTTGAAACCACGCATGCCTAGCATGCGCACCGCAAACAGTACCAATTTTAAAATATTAATATTATAATAAATTTTAATTATATAAATATATGAAATTATTATCTTCAATTATTAATATTTTTATTAAAAAATTGTAATGACATTGTTTTCTGACTTCCGCATTATGCAGAGTTATTCTTCCCTGCTAAGGGGTGCGACGCCTGGATAGCGGGTCGTCACAGACATTAAATTATTATTTCATATAATATAGTATATATTTTATTAATTATCATATATTAATTTTTTGATTTCTAAAAAAAACACGCCCTAACAACTAACTAACAATAATACACTTGACTAAAATTTGGTGGCAATGTAAACACATTTTGGTGCCAAAACAATTTTCTTTTTTTTTTTTTTTTTACTTCTTTAGTCAATGTTAACAAAACAATTTTAGTCAATGTAAACCCTAAACCCTTTAGGCGCGAATGTTAGTTCAAAATTTTTTTTGGCGCCAATGTTAACAAATTTTTTTAGCGCCAAAACAATTTTATGTTAACAAAAAAATTTTGGCACCAATGATGACAAATTGTTTTGGTGCCAAAACAATTTTATTCCTTTTTTTAGCCCGAAACAATTTATGTTAACAAAAAATGGCGCCAATGTTATATGCCAAAACAATTTTATTTCTTTCACAATATCTCTGTCTTTTATTATGTCATTTATTTCTCTTCCTTTCTTTTGTTTTCTTTATTGTTTCACAATATCTCTGCTTCTATGTCATTTATTTCTCTTCTTTTTTTTTTTCCCTAATCTATTTCGTTTATTTTATTTATCTCTCTTGCTTATGCAATTCCCTCTTTATTTCATTTATTTCTCTTTTGGTTTTTGCAATTTTACAATTCTCATGATGGACAGGACATGGATATAGTCTAAATCAAGAGCAAGTGATGAATATATTTGCGAATGATAGGACATGGATGTATTCTAAAAAGAGTATATTGTTTCATTTGCCTTAATGGGAAAATATTTTACTTAGACTAATATTGACATGATGCACACCGAGAAAAATTATTTTGATATAATTGTTGGTACAATTCTCGAGTAAGAAGGAAAGTCTAAGGATAATTATAAGGCCAGACTTGATCTTGAAGAGATGGGAATAAGAAAGGATCTATATGTACGAAGATCAAACTCTACAAATATATTTTTACCTAAAGCATATTACCAATTGACCTTCTAGGAAAAAGATGCATTTCTCAAGGTTTTGAAGGACTTAAAACTTCCCGACAACTGCTCTACAAACAACTCTAGATGTGTTCAATTGAAGTAACGGAAGTTAATAGGTCTTAAAAGGTATAATCCATATTTTAATGCAAGAGTTTATTCCCATAGCAATTCATGGATCACTGTCCGACAATGTTAGCTCTGTTATCATTAAAATTTGTAACATTTTTAAATATCTTTGCTCTACGGTCCTTGACCCACAAGAACTGGAGCAATCAGAGGTAGCAGTTTCATAAATTATGTGTGAGCTCAAAAATATTTTCCCTCCATCATTTTTTAACAACATAATACACCTGATCGTGCACTTGACAACTAAAGCAAGGTTTGGTGGACCAGTGACATATAGGTGGATGTATCCAGTTGAAAGGTTTATTTTATTTTGATCACTAATTTAACAATTGATACTTGTTTTATTTAACAATCATACACATATAATGTAATCCAATGTATATATATGTATGTAAGTACTTGTTTCAACTCAAATCCTATATACGTAATAGAGCACGGCTTGAAGGCTTCATCGCGGAAAGGGTATATAGCAAATGAGTGCCTGCTATTTTGTTCAAAATATTTAGATGGGGTTGAAACAAGGTTTAATCGTGTATTGCAGAATGATGACAAGCATATTGTATTTGAAGAAGGTGAGTCCACTTCAAACACTATTGGAAGGCCTTTGGGAATAAGAACACGTAAATCTATTAAAAGACAAAAAAGAAAAAAAAATATCCCGAATTCACCTCAATGAGAAATCATTGCAGCAATATCATAGATACGTACTATTTAAAAGTGACTCAATTGCCTTCTTTAGAGTGTAAGTATACATTGTAGTATATTTATAAATATTAAACTCTAATATTATACTATGTAATTATATAATTATATATGTACTGTTTTTATTTGATATAGGGAACATATGCAATATGTTCAAAGAAAAAATCGTGGGAAGAAGTTCAACACTTTCCAAATTAATAAACTTCATAGTAAAGACTTCATTACCTGGTTTACTCATCCTGTAACTATATCAATATTTAATTTTTTTAATATTATTAATTTCTTTTATTTACGTGTTAAGTGTATCAATAGTTAATCTTTCAAATGCTATTCATTTTTCCATTTCTTTTTTAGGTTACGAATCCAAAATACCCTGGAGAGATTACTGATAAAATTAAATGGATTGCTCGTGGACTAGATCCATTGGTTAGAAATTAAAATGGGTTTGTAATCAATGGATATCGATTTCATATAAAAGATTAGGAGAAATGCCTTCAAACTCATAGTTCAGGAGTTGTGGTAGCGGTGGATGATGTATGCAAATGCCAGGGATAAAAAACCCATTCAAACTAAAGTTAATTATTATGGAATGTTACAATAAATCATTAAAGTAAACTATAATAGAATATATACGTTTGTGTTATTTCGGTGTGATTGAGTTGACTTACAACTAAGACATAAGAAGGACAGATTTGGTTCAACACTTGTGAATTTTTCATATCTCTATCATATGGGTGTGGATTTGTTGGATGATCCTTACGTGTTGGCATCCTAAGCAAAAAAGGTTTTTTATGTAGCGGATGAAAGACACAAAGGATGACTTGTTGTAAAACATGTTAAAGATAGAGATGAATTTGACATAGGTGATGAAGTGAACCTGAATTCAGAAAGTAACCCCATAAACAATCAGGAGGTATGGGTTTGGAGTAATGTTGATGAAGATGAAGGGAATGTATCAATAGACATGAACGATGATGATGACATTGATAGAGTAGGATGTGAAGCATATGAGTGCGAAATGTAATTTTGTTAGATTATGTAATCATTGTTTTGTTTTCTCCATGTGATATGTTACAATGGATGGTAATGGTAACATGTGGTGTATCATGTGCACCGATATGGTAACAAGTGATAATAAGTGATATTGATCATGTCAAGTGATATGGGTATAATGGATGGTAACAAGTGGTCACAAGTGGTAACAAGTGGTAACAAGTAATAACTAATATTGCTCAACAAGTGTGCAAGGTAACAAGTGCTGACAAGTGGTATTCAAGTGTGCATGGTAACAAGTGGTAACAACTTAGAACAACACAGATATTGTTATTACAAAAAATTAAGTT
Source organism: Dillenia suffruticosa (assembly GCA_033439265.1). Taxonomy (NCBI): domain Eukaryota; kingdom Viridiplantae; phylum Streptophyta; class Magnoliopsida; order Dilleniales; family Dilleniaceae; genus Dillenia; species Dillenia suffruticosa. The sequence continues at coordinate 8,350,971 of JAVTVX010000018.1, read as the reverse complement.
TTGATATAAATATTTAAGTGAAAACTAGATTTAATCTTTATTTAAATTTAGTTAAGCTGCCAATGGCTCAGGTGCAAAGTATAAACAAACTGCGAGTGCTTCAATTATAATTATATGTTATGTAGTAATTGGAAGGTGAGAAATCATGACAATATATAATACATATGGAAAGTTAATAAGTCATGATCATAACACATATGGAAAGTTAATACATCATGATCATAACATATGTGGAAACATGTGGAAAAAAAATAAGGGTGTGTAAAGAAAAAAGAGAGGGTAAACATCTCCTAAAAATTTAAATTAGTCAAAATTGTGTAATTAAAACAAATGCGGTTTAAATTTTATAATGAAAAATGGCGGGAAAAAAGGGATTTTTAAAATTTATTTTCAAAACTTGTTTATGAAAATCATGGCCTATCTGAGATGATTGATAGAGATTACTGATAGAGATTATTAGAGAATTGATAAGTGCATTAATGAAAATGCGAAAAATTTGTAAAAATTTTGGGATTATCTAAAATTTGGGATTATTTTAAAATACAAATAACATATTTTATTACTATATATATTACTATAAATGTATTATATATGCATTAGTATAAATTATTAGTATATATTACATAGATAATTTAGCTGACCGACCTACTTTTATAATATAAATTTATTGTTATTATGATTAATAATAATAATAATAATAATAATAATAATAATAATTTAACTTTTTAATAATATAATATTACTATAATAATAATGCAATTATTAATAATATTATATTACTATATTATATAACTAATTAATTATCAATATTAATATTAATAAATATTTAATATTAAATTAAATAATGTTATATGTATTTCACATATTAGTAATTTTAAATAATTATTAATTTCAAATAATATTACCGGATTGGATTAGATTTGGTTGGTTTCGTTGGGTTGGGTGGGGTATTAATGAGTATTAATCTCAATAAGATTTATCTCTCTTTGCCAAAATTGGAAGGCATCTCTTGAACATTAAATTAAATTTCATATAATTTTCTTAGTTTTTTTATCATTAATTTAAATAAAATTATTAGTAATTTAAATAGTTTAAATAATATTCTAGTTATTTAAATATTTTTGAGTTTGTACGGGATTGAAAAACAAGTAATTTAGATTGCCTTCCTTTTTCATTAACATAATAAAATAATAACTACCAATATAATTAAATAATATTAAATATGATTTAAATAATATTAAATATGATGTAACATAATTAATTATATCATTACATTTCATTTCCTAATTCCATCCTCAATTATAAAATCTAAAATAAAATAAATTTAGTGATGTATATGGTGTAATGAGTATTATTAATTTAAATAATGTAATGATCAACCATGGTATGATATAGTACGGTACAGTTATCACATGAGAAATATAGAATAATATAGTAATGATGTAGTAATAAAACATATAGTAATAATATAGTAATAATATTGTAATAAAAGAATGTAGTAATAGAGTAAAAATATAGTAAGTGAATTTTTGAATAACAAATAAAAAGATATGTATATGTGTATGTGTAATAATGATAATGATAACATGGAGTAAAGGAAAAAGTGGGTAAAGAGAACGATAATATTTTCCAAATTGTATATGCATATGTGCCGAGTACTCATGCACACGTGCACATTCGCATCTCTCCTCTAATCTTTATCCAAAATCACATTTCTATAAAAAAGTTAAAATATGAATTAAGTAAATGATGGTATAATTAATATTATTAATTTAAATAATGTAATAATATGAAATAACAATGTAGTAACAATATTATAATAGGAGGTAAGAATTGTTATGCTAATCATTAAAATAAAAAGTTTTAAAAAGTGGTAAAATATTAAAAAATGGCGGTAATAAGTAAAAGTGTGAAAAAAACGAGAAAAAAGACGCTATAAATTATTCTACAAACCATCAAAACTTCTCTTTCTCTCCAAAACCTCTCTAAATGTATTATAAATCATTCATCCCTTTCCCTCCAAAAGCTGTCCAAATATATTAAAAATCATTCCGCAAACCATCAAAACTTTTTTTCCCTAAAAAAAAACTCTTCTCCCCTCAAAACCTCTCCTCATATCAAAACTTTCAAAACTTCTAACTCAACCAAATTCTTATTCCTACCAAATAGTTTCAACTAAAAATCAAGAACTTTAGTCCCTAACCCATTTATAGCTCTCACTCAAGCTTTCACTGAAGCACTTTATAATATATCTCCAAAGTTTGATGAAAATGTAATCATTTTTTTAAAATAAAAAGTTGGGTTGCACTTTATTTTGAAACATTTAAAATTCTTCTAGATTATGATAAATATGGGACGAACTAAACAACGGATGAGTATTATAGTTGATCATGAAGAATTACAACCATCCCAAGAATAGGTTGAGTTTGAAGAACCCCAATCATCCCAAGATGTTAACCCAAGTTTGGTTTGAAAATAAATAGATCATTTTCTTGTGAGGTCATTAATAATTATCTGTTTCTATTTTTTTATTTTGAACAGTTGTCAAGAAATGTAGAGACCCAACGCGCTGTCAAAATATTTGGGACTTAGAAAAAGGAAAATGCATGATCGTTGAAAGGAATGAATTAAATCAACCAATAGGAATCGATGGTACAATTTTTATCATATTTCTGGGCTCTATAGTTAGAGTGCATTCAATTGCTTCAATAAACTATAGGACTCGGCATGACGTGCCAACTGAGTATAAAGAGAATATGTGAAAATTTGTACAGGTATCTAGTTTAATTAATCGTATAATGGTTAATGGTGTAGATAGAGATTAATATACCTAATTTTATTTTTTTTTACATATTTAAATTGTAGTCAAAGATTACTTTCAAGCCAATTAGAGATGACACTAAGAAATAAGTTATTGAAAATTTGTGTGACAAATGGAAGAGTTTTAAAAATACTTTGAAATCAAAATGGTTCGATGATTCACTTAGAATAGAGGAAAATATCAAGAGAATGGAAGATAAAAGGGTTGATCCAAATCAGTACAAGAAATTTGTTACCTTCTGGTTGAGTGACAAAGAAAATGTATAAATTAACAATTTTTTTAGTACTCTACTCACTTGTATTTTAATATTTCTTTTGCCTGTGTTAGGAAATTAGTAAAAGAAATTCAGAATGTTCCACAAAATTGACAGATCTACATTGCTTAGAATCTAAATCATTTGTCAAATTCATACATGAGAAGGTGTATTTCTAATTAATTTTACTGCATAATATTTCAAATACTTCAAAATAAAATCCTAAATCACTTTTATCATTACAGATGACACAATCTTGGATCAAACCTTGCAGAGCTGATCTTTATATTATCAGTAGAACCCGATCAGATGGGCATTAGAAGTTGTGGTATGGATGACTATTTTTATTTAATTCTAATTCATATGTTTATGGATATTGATGTTTGATTACTTCTGACAAAAAATGATAAAGAGTAGAATGGAGTCTATTGACAAAGAAGAAGGACAATAAGAATATTGGAACTTATCTTTGAAAAGTGATATCGTATCTAAATTTAAAGGGCTTGATTCGAGGGGAAGAATCAGATGTGTGGGAAAAGTTACAAATCACAGCGCCTGCATTCAACCATACAGAATGGAGATATGACTATTTTGATAGAACGATCAATGGAATAGAATCATAATCTTACTAATTTGGTAAGTAATGTTCTTATGCATGTTATTATGCATGCTGGAAGTCGACAACAAGATGAATTGATGCACCTGGTTAATGAAACAAGGCTTGTTGGTGTTCAAATAAGATTTCACCACAATCTTACTAATTTCACTTTTATTTTTAAATAATAATCCAAATTATTTGTATTATTAGATTCCTTCAATACCATTAGATACTGGAAGTACACATAGAAGCTAATCATTATCACCACCACCTAACTCTATCCCAAAAGGTAATATTTTCATTTACAACTATTTTTTACCATGTACCAATATTCATTTCACTATTTCACTAGTTATTGGTTTTTATGAATAGATTGAAGGAATCTACATAAAGTTGATTTTATGAATAGATTGTGCTGGGATGCTTGGATTCTGTTTTCAAATTGTGTAATGGTAATATTTTTTTGCAATGCAAGTTTGTCATATATTGCTGCTGCTGGTGGATTCTATTTTCAAATTGTGATGATAATATTTTTGACGATACAACAGTATCTTAGAAAAGGACATGTGATCTTTTTTTTTCTTTATATGTATTTATCAAGATTGTCATATATTTTATATTATTTTTGTGATCAGTGCTGCTTTCCTAGCATTGTGATAATCGAAAAGTAGTAATCTTCCCACAAAATACTTGTCTAAGCTATGATGACAATGATGTAGCTACATTTCCTATTATAATTTATAGAAAGATAATAATTTTTTCTAACCTTTTTTTCTAATCAACCAAATAATTTTTCTAACACTTTTGGTAACCAATAATATTTTTTCACACTTGTAGTAATTGATAATACAAGATAGTAAGCTATAGTAAGATATGTGATACAAGATAGTAACTTATAGTAAGATATTATAGTAAGATGTGTCGTAATAACTTATAGTAAGAAATGTCGTAACCGACAATAAAAGACTCTTGATGATAAGAAAGTATTAATATTTCCTAATCATGTTGTAACCGACGATACATGCGGTAACTGATACCAATGTTTTTTTTTCTAATTGACAATATTAATAATAAAAGATAATAATTTTTTCTAACAATTGATAACGATGATAATCTCATTAAAATTTTCTAACACTTCTGTGTAAACGACAATAAAAAGGTAATTCGTAACACCTATGTATCCGACGATAAAGTAGTAATATTTACAAACATTTGTGATAACCGATGATAAATAACAATAATAATTCTTAACACTTATGGTGACCGACGATAAATATAGTAACATTTCCTAACACATGTGATAACCGATGATAATAGTTAGTAACTTTTATCAATTTTTTTTTAAACCGATACAAGACAATAACAATTCTTAACACTTATGGTGACCAACGATAAATATAGTAATATTTCCTAACATATGTGATAACCAACGATAATAGATAGTAACTTTTACCAATATTTTTTAAACCGATACAAGTCAAGACAGTTTCCCAACACTTCTCTAACCATTTGTATAGGTCGAGACATGCTTCAACGGTAACCAAAACTATCGGGAGAAACCAATCCCGACTGGTGTATAGCCAATCGAAAGTCCATCAGTTGGAGAAGGTTTTGTCAACGATTTTACTAGATTTACCACACGATTTTCGGCTGTCTGCATAGAGCATTTATTTTGTAGTGAGACTAACATACTATTAAAGAATTGATAATTACCACTTGTGCTCTTTCTATCGAGCCTACAACTAGCAAAATCAACATTTGCAAATACATGCAGTGCAAAAGATGAGTATCTAGCATACCGAAGTCCTAAATGACGAGTGTCAAACAAATATTGAAAGATTCTTTTGACTGCAACTAAGTGAGATTCTTTAAGACAAGCTTGAAAACGTGCACAAACACTCCCAAGCATTATATAAAGATTTACCCTCATGATGCCTAAACCTAGTAATATCATTATGTAGTTTAGCCATCTTACTAGGTGGGAAATACTTAGTTAGGAATGATTGAGATAAATTCTCCCAATTTGTAAAGTGATTAGAAGGGAAGGAGTTAAGGAATACCTTTACCTTTCCCCTAAGAGAGAAAGGAAATAGTCGTAAGCTTATTGCATCGGCACTTGCTCCATTCAATTTGATTGTGTAATAGGTCTCAAGGAAATTTTTTAGATGACTATTTGGATTTTCAGAAGTTTCTCCACCAAATTGATTTACACCATACCAATGTGACTCAATTTAAGTTTAAAGTTGTATACTTCCACAGGAGGTCACGCAATACTAGGTTGTATATACTGAAATTTAGATATCGAATACTTCCTTATAGCTCTATTATCTTGAACCATTGCAAGAACCTATATAGATCTCCAAAATAATTTGCAAGAACTACTAAAGAAAATTTAGATCACTCATATAAAAGTATAAATCAAGAAAAAAAAGAATGCACAAAGACACCAAGCAACAATCGGAAAACCTTAAAAATCAAGAAAAAATAAAAAAAAAATAAAAAAAAAACAGTAAAGATGATAGAATTTGGCCAAGATAGGTTGGTGCCTGTGGCAAGCCACGGGTTTTGTCAGCATGCCAAAATCCCCCTACAACGACGCCTAAAACTTGATATGCAATTTTAATGCTACGAATTTGAACAAAAATCTCCTAGTCAAATGTTGTGTATAATAATGAGATCAAATATCATTCCGATGAGGATATTTTGTCATACTAATTATGAGTTACTCTAATCTAAGTTAGACAAATTAAATCAAGATTTTGAAAATATTAAAAAAAAACTAAAATCAAAATATGAAAACCCTAGATGATAAAAAACCTTAATCGATAAAAAAACTAGTTTGATAGAAATCCTAAAATATCGATTTCATCTATTTTTAACCTTTTATATAGTCGAATTTTTCAAAACTCTTAAGTTTACTGGCTAATGAATAATTATTGATGATGACAGACTTCTCCTAAATTAGATTCGCCCTATAGTCATGCAATGAAATCTCTAATTCGACTAATCAAAACCTAATGGTTATACAATTTTGATTAAATCGGATTCTATTAAATTCTGTGAAAAAATTGTAATTTAGGGTTTCCCCTAAATTTATACACATAAACTTAATCTTCCGGTGATCTTACAATCTCATATGGATTTTATCATTTCAGACTAATATCTTGCACTTATATTAGTCATGCAAAAAAGTAATCTTAAATCATATAAAACGTAGATTCTAAAGTTTTGAACCATTAAGATCAATAATAAAATCTCATCAAATAATACTCATGTTAAAAAATTTTAAGGAAAAAAATAAATCAAGTCATGTAATTAATCAAAAACAAAATCCATTGATCCTAGGAAGAAAAGAAATTAGTTAGACATATTAAAGAAAAATAAGAAAAATAAAGAAAATATTATAACCCTCTTGCCCATGACAAAGGAGGTAGAAGTTGGCTGCTAGGGTTCCGAGTCATGGAATGATGAAGAGAGTCATGGAATGAATGCTTCTATCCACCTAGGGGGTGTTGTATTTATAGGACTAAAACCTTAATCAACAAGAAGTTGTGAACACTTAGGAAACTTGGCTTTTCACATTGATTTAGAAAACTTGCTTTTGTCATGATAGACATTATCCTTTTGTGTCCCCAAAATTTGAACAATTTATTTTTATTCTTAATTTTGAAGATTCCTAGAGTTATCAGCATTTTTATCCCAAAAATCATCCATTAGATAAATTGAATTTCAGCATTGCAGCAACTGCTTCCAAATTTTTGGATAAGCTCATGCCTAAATTAAACTCTGGATTCTTCACAAGATTTATAGGTCTTGAAGTTTATTTTCGAATGCAACAAGACTCAGCTCAATCAGATATCAGCGTAGAAAGATATGCCTAAAATACTGACTGCTATCTGCCTAATATGAATTTAGAAAGTAATCACCTAAATCAAAACCTACAAATTAAATCAATGTAAAATCATAAAATAAGGTTTAAAATAATTTTAAAATTCAAAAATAAAGTCTAAAATAATATAGTTCAAGTACATAAAAATTATTGCTATCATTATCTTTCAGGATAGTCATCAAATGACTAAAATAACCTCATGATATCTTTTTGGACAATACAATGCACACACATAATCAATTAATAATGAAAACAATATCTTCACCAAATTAGAGTTTTGATGATGATCAAAAAAGTAGAACACAAATAAACATAACTTGAAGAATCTGGAAACATAGACAAGTAGACTTAGTATACGGAGTGTGTCGACACAAGACCAAGTAGCCCTCAGAGAATAAGTAACTATACAAGCAAGTCAACCCTTTGAAAAATACAAGTCGATCTAATGAATAAAAAAGGAGCAAAAATACTTAATGTGGACTTGCCTACTTCAAGATGTCGACCTGCCCACATTTTATATATAGCATGTTCATTTATTTAGGATTATAGGTCAACCTATTGAATAAAAAATGAGCAAAAATACTTAACGTTGACCTGCCCACATTTTATTTGTAGCACATTGACTTATTTAAGATTACAGGTCAACTCATTATTAAACCTGTTGACATGGATCTTGATTGGTTTAATCAAAAACATTAAGGAGGTTAACATGCCCTTTAAAAGATCGACCTATCCCATGAATAGGACAACATACATGTTGACCCATGAATATTCAATGCTATGAGATATTCTTTTCTATGAGTCTCACATGTCAACGCGCCTTTAATTTATGTCGATCCACTAGAATAGGTTAACCAATATAAATGGTTAATACAACCAATTAAACTAGATATAGAATTGTGTCAACTTGTAGTTCTAATTAGTCAACCTACATGCACATGTCGACCAATTTAAGTATAGAATGTCGATAGATTGAAAGGACAACATTCTTAGCATGTCGATTCAGGAACCTTAGTAAGTAGACCTACCTACGAACAAGCAGACCTTTAACTATAAACAATTAAGGAATGTCGACCTACCATATGTATAAGTCGAATGAAGGCTTGAATTGGCTGGCTTGAGTCACTAAAATTAGTCGACATAGTGCATAAAGTCGACTTAGTATTCAAAGTGTCGACTTTAGCCTCCACAGACAAAAGGAAGAATAGTTATCTTATCAACAGTAATGATGAATAAGTCCATACACACGTCAAAATAGGTCAACCTACTTCAAAAATAAGTCAACTACATGTTTCATAGATTGGAATTTTAGAGTTCATGTCAACTTCATATCTAAAATGGGTTGACACTCATCACTCATAGTTAATAGAATTCAAAACTAAGTTAACTATCAACCAATACCATGTCAACTTAAGTGAAACAAGACTTAAACCAAGAGATTTGAAATTTTCAAACACAACGTAATATTCATTTGTGCATTTAATGCAGTGTTTGAAAACTAATGATTGATGTGCAGTAAAAAGAAAAACCAGATCACTTCATTGGCCGAAGATGGAACATGCAACAATAAAGAAAATGCGGTCCGCAAAAAATGAGGAATAGTTGAAAATATTAAATGAAGCTGATGAACCTCATTAATGACAAACGTTCAACTTCATCCAACTCAACAAAGACACTATTAGGTTCATTCTTAAATACTGGAGCAAAAAGAAGAAGAAAGTGTAAATGCTTTGTGACCAACAAAAATGAACAAAAATTTATTGTATTGCACAATCAATATACTCTGCTCCAAAAAGAAACACATTTTGTTTTTCACTCCAACATTTTTTTCTTGAGTGTAAACTATTATAAACGTATGGATAGTTAAATCCGAATGTTAAAGCCTCATTACTAGGTATGTTTATTCTTCTCTATATAACAGTTTAGAAAACTGGTGAGATATTTACAGTCTTGGGTTTAGAGAGAAAAAGTGACAACTTGAGCAAAGGTGATAAGTTAGTGTTTGAGGGTAAACAATATAATGTTCTAATTTGAACCATTAATCAAGTTTGTATTTTTGTGATATTAGTGAAACTCCAAGAAGGTGTCTTGCGAGTGGACGTACACTGTATTGGTGGACTATCTTTATCTTTATATTCCTTTGCAATTATTAAATTTACGGACTTTGTTTTAACCATCATTCTGCAAATTATTTTCAAATCTGCAATAAGTGCCAAAATTATTCAAATAAACCTATTCATCCCCTAGGTTTCTTTCACAATATATTATTGAGCATGTATAAATAAATGTGCAATAGAAATAAACAAAAAGGTATAACTATCACATTTATCTAATTTTTCAATTATTACCTTAAGCAAATTATCCCATTAATTACTTGTAGTAACGTGACAATATCTTAACTAGCTATTATATACCTCTATCATGGAATGACCATGTGTAAATAAGTTAAGTGAGAATCTTTCAATTAAATATTATTATCTAGATAACGTGACTTTATCCGATAATATTTAAACGCCACTTAATTTGGTTTCTCCTAAAGAGTCTAGTGTACACCATTTCTAATAAGATCTTGGAAAGATTAATCTCAAACTTTGACGTGGACCAACTGATTAAAACTAAGTGTTTTTTTTCCTCTCTCTCTCTCCCTCTCTCAAAATAATCTATAGTGAATAACTCCGACATGGTTGGCTGCTCCCGCTAATATTTTTATTCATCTTAATTTAAGTTCACCTACTAATTCTGAATTAAATAACTATGATGTGGGCCGACTGTTATTAACTCTTAGAATCAGAAATATAAGATGTGAGATTTTAAAATAAACTCCATCTCTCACTTGAAATTTTATTATGGGATTTCAAACTATTTAAACAAATAATTTTAACTTAATTGTGTCTATGGAATTAAATCTATATTTTATGAACAATTATAAAATAATTATCCTACACAATTGAATACGCGGCACACTACAAAAAATAAAATTTTTCATTAAGAAATAAATAAAAAATGTGTCTTCCACTTACTAAACAGAAATTAAAAGTGTTTCATATTTTTTATTTTATTTTTTAATTTAATGTTAACCCTTGTGACTTAGCAACCGTATGGTTGCTAAACTACCCAAGTGAGTTTGTAGCCGTATGGATTCTAACTTGGCCCTGACTCAACATTTATGATTGAGTTACCAGCCAAGTGGCTGTTGACTCAGCACTTGCTAAAGTTAGTGAAAGTTGCCGTTTCAAACTTCAACTTTTAACTATGATGGCTACTTCTGCAGCCATGGCAGTTGCAGGTTCTTGCAGAATAGTAATCTAGTCCGATAGGCCTAGACCTCTTGGCAGTAGTGGACTATTCTCATTGCCGGGCCACCTCTCTTTGTCACCGGTAGGTGGAGAGAGGCCTTCATCCACAAGCCATCCTCTCTCATTCACCAGAGAGAGGGCGGCCACTGCTGTGGTCACCACCACAGTGGGAAACCGTGGGCTCCTAGCTACTACCAACTGGCAGGGCCTCGTCTGTTAGTGAAAAGCTCATATACGAGCTCCATGGTTGACTATGAAGCCAAAGGACTTTGATTGAGGCCTCCACTATGGCGAAAAATGCCGTTGTGGCCTCAATCAAGGCCTTTTCCAATTGGCGCCTGCAAAGGCGGCCTCGACTATAGTCTATTGGTTACCGACTACGGCCACCACCTTCGCGTGTGGGGTAGCCTGCATCTGCATATCATGGGTTTGATTGCTGCCTCCCCCATGTGGGAGGTGGCAATTAAACCCATCCCTTCATTGTGCCACGTGAGGTGGTGGTCTTTGTTGCAATCTGCCATGGTGGTTGTAACACTACAAACTAAAAGCATTATACCGACGGTGACGTTTACTCTCGATACTCTCGGTAAGTATTACCGATGGTTCTTTGAAACAATACAGACGGTTATAGTTAAAACCGTCGGGAGTAGTATATATTTTTTGACAGTTTTAAAATGGTCATTGATAAAACAATTTGAACCGTGGGTAAAGGTAGCAAACCGTTTGTATAAACAACACTTTATACTTACGGATATAAGAATGTCTGAATTTACATAACCCTATCCTTATGGCTATAAGTTGTGATGGCAAAATATAGGTTTTGTAGTCACGATTTTGAAAGGTGCCTCAGCTGTTGTGATGATGGGTGAATATAGTAAGGAATGATAAGTGTAAAAGGAAATGATAAATAGTAGTAAGTGTTACTATTTTGCCGTAAATGTTACTATTTTAATAGTAAATATTACTGTTTTATAGTAAATGTTATTTTGATATATATAGTAAATGTTACTGTATCTTATTATCTTTTAATTTGAATATTGTGGTTACATAGTAAATGTTACTATATGTTATTATCTGTTAATTTGATTATTGTGGTTAGGTTAATAATAAATATTATTATGGAGTTTTCGTTTAAATGTTAAAATTGAAAAGTTAAAATGGTATATTGTTAAATTAAATGTGAATTAAAATAAATTAATGTTAAAACCGGCAGTTCATACCTAATGCCATCGATTTATTGTAATTTTTATAGTAAATGTTACTATATTTTATTGTGGTTATATAGTAAATATTACTATATGTTATTATCTATTAATTAGATTATTGTGGTTAGCCTTAATAATAAATGTTACTATGGAGTTCTCGTTTAAATGTTAAAATTGAAATGTTAAAATGGTATATTGTTAAATTAAATGAGAATTAAAATAAATTAATATTAAAATCGGTGGTTTATGCCTTATGTCGGCGATTCATTGTAGTTTTTATTGTAAATGTTATTATAGTTTATTGTGGTTGGACTATTGTGATTAACTTATAACCCTAAATGTTACTATTTTATAGTAAATATTACTATATTTTATTGTGGTTATATAGTAAATATTACTATATATTACTATTTGTTAATTGAACTATTGTGGTTAGTTTAATAGTAAATGTTACTATAGAGTTCTCGTTGAAATTTTAAAATTGAAATGTTAAAATGGCATATTGTTAAATTAAATGTGAATTAAAATAAATTAATGTTAAAATCGGCAGTTTATACCTCATGCCGGCGGTTCATTATAGTTTTTATAGTAAATATTACTCTATGTTATTATGATTATATAGTAAATGTTACTATATATTATTATCTGTTAATTTGACTATTGTGGTTTAATAAAATGTTACTATCCTTTCATCATGAGAGACAAATAAATTTACTATCTATCACATTCGTTATTATAATAATAAATGTTATTATTTTATAGTAAATGTTACTATATTTTATTGTGCTTATATAGTAAACGTTACTCTATCTAACAATTGATAAGAAATGATAACAAGTGATAAAAAATGATAACAAGTGATCTATAACAAATAACAATTATTCTTTATCTAGTAATAAGTGATAATAAGTGATTTATAACAAATAACTAATTAACAAGGTAATAAGTGCACATTTGACGATTGATTGCTCCATATGGACTTTTATTATACTATAATAAATAACAAACTTTTGAGGATTTCTCCGAAAATACTTTTATTATACTATAATAAATAACAAATTTTAACAAGTGCATTCATATTCTTTATCTAACAAGTGATAACATATGATAACATATGATAACTAACAAATAACAAATGGTAACAAGTAATAAGTGCATTGATGAATTGCTCCAACACCCAGTAATAATTGGTAAGGCAATAATTGCGTAAAATTTGTATAATATGGTATGCTAACAAGTGGTAACAAATGATTTCCAACAACAAATGCTAACAAGTTATGGTAAGAAGTGATAACAAATGATGATAAATAGTAATAACGTAACAAGTGTATTTCATGATTGCTTCATCACCTGGTAAAGCCAATAATTGTAATAATTGTATAAAACTTTTATAAAACTTGTATAAAATTTGTACAAAACCTAACCCAACATTGAAAAACATAAAAAATAATGTTACATATTTATCTGTTTGTATGAATAAACGTAACAAGTAATAAAAATCACATTACTAACAAGTGTAAAAATTCACATTACTAAACTAAAGTTAATGGGAAAATAATACATAGAAATATTAGAAACATATGGTAAAAGAAGTGATCACAGGTGATTTAAATCAAATAACAAGTGCAACTGTATTTTTGGCAACGCAATAATACTATAAAATTTGTATAATTTTTTTTTTTTAAAAACTGTATGAAATTTGTATAAACGGAAAAATAATACTAATGAAAATAACAACTCTTAAAAATTATTGACTTAATGATAAACTAACACATATGAAACATATAAACATTAGAGAGGGTATTCACTATAACTACTCCAACAGATATTCATTATAACTATTTCATTCTAAACTATAACTATACATTAAAAAAAAGGTTGTAAAAGTTTTAAAAAGCACATAAAAAATTAAAGCGTCCCAATAAATTTGTAAAGAAGGGAAAAAAGGCACGGATAGATTTTCAACATTTGTCGCTGGTTTCACTGGAAACATAAACCCTCAATATTTGAATATGTTGTTTGGCGGTATAATACAACTATTAGCGCTCGATTGAGTTGAAACATAAATATATTGTTTGGTCAATATAATATAACTATAAATTATATTGTTTCATAACATAAATTTATAAATTTATTATAATTATGATTATCAATTTTATTTGATTAACATTATATTACTATAATTTAATATTATTATACTATACAACTTAATTAATTATCAATAATAATATTATTAAATAATACTATTTCCTAATTTCAATAATCATGTTCTATTACTAATATCAAATAATTATTAAATTTAAAAAATATTATTAAGGTAGGGTTACATTTTAATTATCAAATAACGACTATCTAATTATCATATTGCTTAATTATAAATTTTAAAATATAAAATATACATTAACATATCTAACAAGTGGGTCGTATGGTAACAAGTGGTAAAAATTACTACTTTTTCTTCGTACAAATGGTAACAATTACTTTAATTCTCATAACAATGATTTTTATTGTGCTAACGATGATAATAAGTAGTAACAAATAATCTTGATCCAATATAACAATAGGTAGGACAATAATTATATACAATTTGTATAATAGACATTGTAACAATGGTAACAAGCGGTAAAAATTACTAATTCCTCTTCGTACAAATGGTAACAAATAGTAACAATTATTTTAATTTTGGTAACAATGATTTTTATTGTGGTAAAATGATAATAAGTGGTAACAAATGATTTTGGTCCAATGTAACAAGTGTTAAGACAATAATTGTATAAAATTTGTATAATAGAATATCGTAACAATGGTAACAATTGGTAACAAGTATTTTTGAAAACTGTATGAAATTTATATAAAGCGAAAAATAATGTTAATGAAAATATGTAATGTTCAAAACTACAGATCTAACAATAAAATAACACATATGAAACATATAAATATCGGAGAGGGTAATCACTATAACTACTCCAAAATTATTCACTATAATTATTCCATTTTAAACTATAACCATATATTAAACAATAAAAATTTTAAAAAGCCCATTAAAAATTCAAGTCTCACAATAAATTTGTAAAGGAGGGAAAAAAATGCCCGCGAAAGATTTTCAACATTTGGTGCTGGTTTCGCTTGCAATATAAACTCTCAATTTTGAATACGTTATTTGGCGGTATGCCCGAAACATAAATATGTTGTTTGCCAATATAATATAACTATAAATTATATTGTTTCATAATATAAATTTATAAATTTATTATAATTACGATTATCAAATTTATTTGATTAACATTATATTACAATAATTTAATATTATTATTCCATTCAACTTAATTACTTATCAATATTAATATTACTAAATAATACTGCTTACTAATTTCAATAATAATGTTCTATTACTAATATCAAATAATTATTAAATTTAAATATTGTTATTAAGGTAGGATTACATTTTATATAATAGATTTAATGGTACTAGTATATATACTCATAATATTTTTATGGTAGCTTTCTTAATTTTCTTCATATTTCATTTAATTATTAATTTTATCATATTTCATTTAATTATTTTAGTTTTTTATTATTATTATTTTCAATTAAATTATTGCTAATTTAAATAATTTCGATAATATTATGGACTTTTATTGTAAAGTTTGTTATCATATTTTGATTTCAATTCCTTACATTGCAAAATAAATAATATTAAATATAATTATCATATTCCTTAATTATAAAATCTAAAATATAAATTAGATATTAACATATCTAATTAATATTATTAATTTAAATAACTCATACTCATACTCATCATATTCATCATATTTATCATGGGCGGCACAGCCGCCGGTTGTGCCGTGTAGGCATTTGTAGGGGCGTTTGCTTGGGTGACTTTTCTGATTTAGTAACATGGTCGTAATATTTACTATTACTTCATTCATGGATATAGTAACATGGTAATAATACTTACTAATACTTCATTTACGGCTTAGTACTATTTCATTCACAGATCTATTAGTATGGTAGTAATACTTACTAATATTCATTCATGGATCTAGTAACATGGTAGTAATACTTACTACTATTTTATTCACGGATCTAGTAGCATGGTAGTAATACTTACTAATATTTCATTCACGGATCTAGTAACAGGGTAGTAATACTTACTAATACTTCATTCATGGATCTAGTAACATGGTAGTAATACTTACTACTACTTCATTCACGGAATTATATAATAATACGTCAAAATCAAAGTTTTCTGTTAATTACTCAAACTATAAAAAGAGAGATAAACAACAAAAAATTCAAAAACTAAAATTTGATAAATGGGGCAATATGACGGGTTTTGAAAAATTTATTTGGCGCCAAACAAATTATATATATTATAAACCAAAATTTATTTGGCATTAAACTAAATATATATACTACAAACTCTTTCTCCCTCCACAAACATTCGAAACTTCTCATTTCAATATTAATATTACTAGATAATACTATTTACTAATTTCAATAATCATGTTCTATTACTAATATCAAATAATTACTAATTTCAAATTATAACACTATATTATCTGATAATTGCTTAATAAATTTTCAAAACTATAACACCATATTATATAAATTGCTAATTTCATATAAATTGATAATATTAATGATTTTATACTATTTAAATTAATAATATTAATAACTTTATATTGAATTGTCATGTGATTAATCAAATGGACATAATTAACATAACATAGAGTTCATGGTAAGGACCATACAGACATGCGCTATATAGTAAATGTAGTAATAGTAAGGTAATAAGTAGTAAAAATTATTTGAAATGAAATAAAATGTAGTAAGTGATTTTTGCAACCGAAAATATTGTAGCAGTATTGATTAAAAATATATAAAAAAATTGAGGTGGGAAAAAAAGCGCAAAAGAAAAAATTGACGGATTTTGAAAATATTGCGTTAAATTTATGACTAAAACAAATAATTAGAAAAAAATTAAAACTGTAATGGGAATAAAAAATGATAACATGTAATAGTTGTATGATAACACTTATCATGATAACACTTATCAAGCATGATAACACTTATGTGTTGTATGATAACACTTACCATGATAATACCTACTATACAAGATAACACTTATCACAAAATAATTTGCGAGCTTATCATGCATGATAACACTTACCTGTTGTAAGATAATACTTACCATGATAATACTTACCATGTATGATAACACTTACCACAAAATAATTTGCGAGCTTATCACGCATGATAACACTTACCACAAACTTACATGATAAGAATGAATTTAGCAGAGTTAACATATGCATGTTTAGCAAATTACATGAACTTATTATGATAACAACTATTAACGATGCGAATGAAGTTACTATACTAAATTACGGGATAACCTATATTCATTTTCTATCTCTCTCTCCTCAAATCTTTAGCTTTGCCTTACTACTCTATATTTTATTAATACTTTTTTTATTATTTACTAAGTTAACTTTGTTTAGCAAAATTACCATCAATATCGGAGTTACCTAGGAAAGTTTTTTTAGTTGCCAATTTGATTAATAGTGCCCTAAATCTAAATCAAAGAAAATACTGGCGCCAAAATTTTTAGTGCCAATTTTGTTAACGTGAAGAAATAGCACCAAAGAGGAGGAGGGTTGAGGTTAGTGCCAAAGAGGAGGAAGAGTGGAGATTTGGTGCCAAAGAGGGGGAAGAGAGGTGGAACTTAGTAGCCTAGTATATATACTCATAATATTTTTATGGTAGCTTCCTTAATTTTCTTCATTTTTCATTTAATTATTAATTTTATCATATTTCATTTAATTATTTTAGTTTTTTTATTATTATTTTCAATTAAATTATTGCTAATTTAAATAATTTCGATAATATTATAGACTATTATTGTAAAGTTTGTTATCATATTTTCATTTCAATTCCTTACCTTTCAAAATAAATAATATTAAATATAATTATCATATTTCTTAATTATAAAATCTAAATATAAATTAGACATTAACATATCTAATTAATATTATTAATTTAAATAACTCATACTCATACTCATCATATTCATCATATGCAATCCATCAAAGCATATGATCCGAACTCACATTCCTTAATTATAAAGAAATTTAAATTATAAATTAAGTATGAAATGTTATTATTTAAAATAATATAATCATATAAAATTATGTAACTAATGTAGTAATTATAACATAAAAAATATATGACTTTTTGTAATATATGATTTTATTTAAAATTATATATTCATAAAAAATATAATAAAATGCATTATGAGACTATATAATATAAATTATAAATTTAATAGATTTAATGATTGTATATAACAAACTTAATAACATAATTTCATAATTTCATATAACAAATTTAGTAATATAATTTAAAATTTTCATATGATTATATTAATAATATAAATGTTTTGTTATTTAAAATAATAAAATTATTATTTTAAAATAAGGTACGCCACAGGTTGTGTCGCGAGGGTATTTGCGGGCGTTTGCCTGGGCGACTCAGCCGCCGGTTGTGCCGCGCATAGGCATTTGCGCGTGCTCTTGCTTGGGCGACTCATGCTGCGCAGGCATTTGTGCACGCTCTTGCCTGGGTGGCCCAGTCGCCGGTCGTGTCACGCGTAGGCATTTGTGCGCGCTCTTGCCTCAGCGGCTTAGCCACCGGTTGTGCTGCGTAGGCATTTGCGTGCACGCTTGCTTGGGTGGCTTAGCTGCCGGTTGAGCCGCTCAGGCATTTGCACGCACGCTTGCCTGGGCGGTTCAGCCGCCGGTTGTACCGTGCAGGCATTTGCGGGCGTGCTTGCTTGGACTGCTTTTCTGATCTAGTAACATGATAGTAATACTTACTATTATTTCATTCACGGATATTGTAACATGGTAGTAATATTTACTAATACTTCATTCATGGCTTACTACTATTTCATTGACGGATCTAGTATCATGGTAGTAATACTTACTAATACTTCATTTACAGACCTAGTAACATGGTAGTAATACTTACTACTACTTTATTCACTACTCTAGTAGTATGGTAGTAATACATACTAATATTTCATTCACAAATCTAGTAACATGGTAGTAATACTTACTACTATTTCATTGACGGATCTAGTAATATGGTAGTAATACTTACTAATACTTCATTTACAGACCTAGTAACATGGTAGTAATACTTATTACTACTTTATTCACTACTATAGTAGTATGGTAGTAATACATACTAATATTTCATTCGCAAATCTAGTAACATGGTAGTAATACTTACTACTACTTCATTCATGGATTTAGTAACATGGTAGTAATACTTACTAATATTTTATTCACGGAGCTAGTAACATGGTAGTAATACTTACTGCTACTTCATTCATGGAATTATATTGTAATACGTCAAAATCAAAGTTTTCTATTAATTACTCAAACTATAAAAAGAGAGGGAAATAACAAAAAATTCAAAAACTAAAATTTGATAAACGGGGCAAATAGTGGGATTTGAAAATTTTATTTGGCGCCAAACAAATTATATATACTATAAACTAAAATTTATTTGGTGCTAAACCAAATATATATACTACAAACCCTTCATTCCTCCACAAACATTCGAAACTTCTCATTTCCTTCAAAAACTCTTCTCCCTCACATCTCTCGAATATTTTCAACAAAAAATTTTCAACGAAAAATATGGGATGAAATAAACGAAAAATGACCATTGTAGCTGAACACAAAGAATCAAAACCATATGAAGAACAATTTGGCTCTGAAGAATCTCAATTATTCGAAGATGATATTCTAGATTGGTTTTGTTTATGTTTATATTTAAAAATAGATCATTTCTTTTTAATAATATATTTCTATGTAATTACTTTGTTATCTATTTTTATTTTTAATTTGCGCCAGTTCTCAAAAGAAAATGTAGAGCCCCAACCCGTGCTATCAAGATGTCTGGGATTTAGAAAAAGAAAAACGTTTGCTGGTTGAAATGAACGATTTGAATCAACTAATAGGATTTGAATCATTTCTTTACTTCTTACCATAATCTTACTTTTACTTCTGAATAATAATCTACATTATTTGTATTTATATTGTTAGGATGTTGAGAGTGTACATCGAAACCACCCATCATCATCATCACCACCTCCTGAGTCTATCCCCAAAGGTAATATTTAAATATACATGTTTTTATAATATACCTTCTAATTATATTAATTTCATTACTAGAATGATACCACACATTGCGGTGGATCCTAGAGTCGGAATTGGATGCTATGGACGCTGGAATTTTTTGGGTCCTCCAAGTCAACATTTTTGCTATCAATATTTCATTTCAGAAGATATGAAAATATATACTAACCGGAAGTTACAATCTTTTTCTTTCTCTTGTAATATGTCTGTGTAAGTTATGGGGGTACCGGGTCGGGTCGCCCATGTGGGTTTGACCCAAACCCATTTCCCCTTTGAATTTTCAAAAGGAGGGCAGAGAGGGAGTGGTTTTTTAAGAGAAAAACCAACTCCAACTCCCTAATAACCATCCATCCCATCCATGGTGCTCTTGAAGGTTGAAAGAGAATAAGAAAATTGTGAGGAAGAAGATAGATCTACACCATAATTCCATTGCATGAAAAAGACTCTTGGATTGTGAATGAAAAAGGAGATTGATCCATTGGTGACATTCTTCGGACCCGTACATCAAAAAGGTTAGTGATCTGACCCTAGATCTTAGGACATTAAACATTTATTTCGCTGTAAATGCATAAGAGAATGCTTTCATTGGTATCAGAGCATGATTTAGGGTGTTTCCTATTTTTTGATGTATTTTCGAGTTTCATTTTTCTTTAAAAAATTGAAAATGGTAACTTTGATTATAGACCACGAAATGCTTTGAAATTTGAAAGGAAGAGTACCCATGATGTTAGGAATTGATTTACAAAGTTTCATGCATGGCCGTTATGTATTTTTGGAGAAAAATGAAACCCTAGTCGAAAATAAAAATGCTAATATCTATTTGTATGATAGGTTTCATGATTTAATACTTGTATGGTTAAATTCTCCATCAAAAATCTTTTCCAACCATATAAAGAACATGCAAAATGGTTCAGAAATGAATGAGATATGGTTTAGGGAAATCAGGGTTAAAATGCAGAAAAAATGCATGAAGAAGACGAAGTGACGTCAGCACAAGCCCACCCTCGGGCTGTGGGTTGTGAAGCCCAAACGTCATGATCCAGATCTCAGATCAGAAAACTGACAGTACCATTAGATTCAGAGACCCCAAAAATGGGGGGTAAGCAAAATCCGGTAGCTGGATTTCGCCGGGAAGGTGGCGCGTGGGCTTCACGCGCCGCCTGGGCGCGTGGGCGGGTCACCCACGCGCCGCCGCCACCAAGTGGCACGTGAAGGCGCCTGAGGCACCCTCTCAGGCCCCTTTTTTTATTTATTTTTATTATTTTTTTGATTATTTTTTATGTATTTTTAAATTATTTTTTTGACTGAAAGTATTCATTAAGTTTAAATTAGTAAATTTTATTTGAAAGTTGCAGAAAAATCAATTAACAAGTGAGACAAAATTCTGAAAATTTCTCACATGTTTAAAAAAATATTTTCTAGTTTATGCCTACCTGAATTAATTTTTTATAACACATATTTGATTTGTACTCGTTGATTTAAGTATAAATTGTGGATGGTGTTTTAAAATTTTTTGGTTGGCTTCATGTCCAATCTAATATTTATCCAATTTTAGGGATATGATGAGAATCAGACGTACCTTTGCACCTCTCCGGGGGAGATGCAGAGATGAGAGGACCCCGGAACGTTTGCAAAGTTATATATGATGTTGCATTATAAGATGAAAGCAACGCATACTTTGCCGCAACATTTGTAGGTTATGAGTCGAAAACGTTATGAAATTCGGCGTTTGGGTCACTGGTTTGGAGGCGACGAAGTCGAGATTAAAATTATAAGAAACTCCCTCTCTGATCATTTGGTTGGAATGGCTGACAAAATATTAGAGGATAATAAGTGTCTTTACCTCAAGGATTTCAGACTAAAATTGCTTAAGATGTGGAGAGCTAAGGAGATAGAAATTAAAATGAAAAGGGCGTTGTCTCTAAAGATCAATGGCTCTACACCCCAAGCTGTTAGGAGATTCACTCCGAGAGATAGACTTTCAGTTGGGATGGTCAATATGGTCACTCGTATGTATATGGAAGATAAGAAAGATAAGAAAAAAGAAATTTGATTATATATATATATATTTTTCTTTGTGCATAGTTATCTACTGTAATGAGAACAATGTCATGAACATATGATGTAATTATATATATATATATATATATATCAACAATATGCAATCTTTGTATATTTATGCAAGCATGTGAAGAGATATCTTCTAAATTCACATGATTTTAGTGGGAGTTTTTAGGTTGGTAGAATTTAAGTAATTCTCACCTAAGATTGAAAGAATTTTGCTACTTTGAAATCAAATTTATGATAATCAAACATTTGGATGATGGATGATGATTGAGAACTTAGTGATCTTTTGAGTTTACACCTTATGTTCGTTTATGATAAATTTATTAGATTTCATTTACAAAATTATATGAATGAATGAGCATGAATACTTATAATAATCTCTCTTTGAAAACCCAGATCATGGTATCGAAATCAATAATAGCAGATTTGAATAAACGTGATAAGTTTAATGGCGACAATTATGACATTTGGCGCCACAAGATATGGTATGTGCTGGAAGAGCAGGATGCCTTGGAGGGTATTAACCATATCATGCAAGACCCTGGAATTGGAAACACTGCTCAACAGATAAGAGATCAAGAAGCTTACCAGGTGTGAAAGAAGAAAAATTCCACTGCACGTGGCATTCTGGTTAGTTCTGTAGTTGATGATCTCATACATGAATGTGAGCAATTCCCTACTGCTCATGACATATGGGTATACTCAGAGAGAAGTAGGAGGTACCAGTGTGACCCGTCTGAGGCAGTTGACTATCAAGTTTGACACGTACAAAAAGAAGTCTGATCACAATATCAAACTACACCTCAGAACTATGTCAAACATGATAAGGGAATTGAAGTCAGTAGGTCATGTTTTATCTAATGAGCAATAGGTTCAAGCTTTAATCCGATCCCTTCCAGACCAATGGGAGCACTTGAAGGTCAATTTGACTCACAATGATAACATTAAGACTTTCGCTAATGCTGCTCGCCACGTAGAACTCGAAGATGAACAGCTTGGTGCTGCAAAATCGATTTCTAATGCCTTTTGTAGCTGAGTCAAGTTCTCAGAAAGTTACGGGTTTTAAACGGAAAGGGAACAAGAACAAGGGCAAGAAAGGGAAGGACATTGCGGAAGGGTTTAAGAAGAGCAATTCCAACCGCAAGAACAAGCGCAAACGGTTTTGGAAAAAGAAGGATAAGAGCAAATTGAAGTGCTACAATTGCAAAGCTCTTGGTCATTTCGCTCGAGAATGTCCCGAGCCGAAAAAGGTAGCACCTTGTAACGCTTCTCTAAGTGTTATATATGTCTCTAGCACTGTTTTACTTTCTGAATCATCTCCTGTGTGGATTATAGATTCAGGAGCAACAGACCATGTGACGAGAGATCGAGAAGCGTTCGTGGACTTTTGTCGAGTTCCTCCTGGTGCAAGATAGATATACGTAGGAAACAATAGAAGAGTAGAAGTCAAAGGGATTGGCACTTGCAAACTGGAGTTACGAAGTGGCCAAACTCTAATCTTACATGATGTTCTCTTTGCACCGAAAATTCGACGAAATTTAGTCTCTATTATTGTTCTTCTTAAACTAGGCTATGACTTGAACTTTGCTCGTGATAGGGTTTGTATTTATAATAGTGGTGTGTTTTATGGTACTGGACATCTATTAAATAGATTTCTTACTTTAGATTGTGACAGACAAATGTTTAACTGTTATACTGATCATTATATTTCGTTAAATGTTTGTTCTTCTAGTAATGCTAATATAGATGACAAAGTATGGCATGCTAGACTTGGTCACATAGGGCAGGATAGGATGAATCGACTTCTGAAAGCATGACTATTGGGTTCGCTTACTAAAGTTGATTTACCAAATTGTGAATATTATCTTGCCGAGAAGATGACTCGAAAACCTTTTGGAAAAGCCGTGAGGGCTGAACTTCCATTACAATTGGTTCACTCTGACATTTGTGATCCAATGAATGTGAAGGCTAGGCATAGAGTGTCATATTTCATTACTTTTATTGATGATTTCATGCGTTTTGGTCATGTCTATTTGATTACTCACAAGTCTGAAGCACTTGAGTGTTTTCGACATTATATGAATGAAGTGGAGAATCAAATGGATAAAATGATTAAAGCTTTAAGGACAGATCGAGGGCGTGAATATCTATCAGATCAGTTCAATGATCTGTGTAATGAAAAAGGAATAATTAGACAATTGACTATTCCCCACACACCTCAACAGAATGGTGTTGCTGAGAGAAGGAATAGGACGTTGTTGGAAATGACGAGATCTATGATGGCGCAGGCTAACTTGCCAATTTCCTTTTAGGGAGATGTATTGTTAACTGCGACCTATATCTTAAATAGAGTGCCTTCAAAAACAGTACCCACAACACCGTATGAACTTTGGACTGGTAGGACACCAAGTCTGACTGATCTTAGACCTTGGGGATCGGCAATATATGTTCATGACCCTTCTAATAAATTTGGAAAGCTTGGTCCCCGGGGGAAGAAATGTATCTTTATTAGATATTCTCATCAGTCAAAAGGTTATGTGTTCATCGGTGAAAGAGAAGATGGTACTGTAACCGAAATTAAATCACGAAATGTGACATTTTTGGAAAATGATTTTCCTAGTAAATGTGATATAACAAAAGGAGAACCTTTGTTTGAATTAAATAATTCAAATGATGGTTCCGTGCAGGATGGATCAAGGGAACTATGAGAAGTTGAATCCCTAGATAATCCCAGTGGGAGGGATTCAAATTCTAACGATCTAACTGAATCGTCAATTCGGAAAAGTACTAGGAAAGGTGTGCCCAAACGTCATTACAAAATTGAAGGGCACACTTTTATCATTTCTCCACAAGACGAGGATGAGGCGAAAAATATAAACGAGGCTTTATCTTGTCCTGCCAAGAATGAGTGGATAAAAGCAATGGAGGAAGAAATAGAGTCGATGGGTTCCAACTATGTTTGGGAACTGGTTGATCTTCCACCTGGGCGCAAACCTATTGGGAACAAATGGGTTCTTAAGGTTAAACTTAAAGCTGATGGAACAATTGAGAGGTACAAATCTCGGTTGGTGGCAAAAGGTTATACCCAGCAAGAGGGTATTGATTATGAAGAAACATTTTCACCAGTAGTGAGATTTGCCTCTATTCGCCTATTGTTAGCTATTGTAGCCAATTTATATTTAGAATTATATCAAATGGATATGAAGACTGTGTTTCTCAACGGAGAACTTAAAGAAGAAATCTACATGGAACAATCAGTAGGTTTCATAGTAAAAGGTCAAAAAACAAAGTTTGTAAATTGAATAGATCAATTTATGGCCTCAAACAGTCTTTAAGATAATGATATTTGAAATTTCATAGATCCGTAATCTCTTACGACTTCGTAATGATAGACGAAAACCATTGTGTTTACGTGAAAAAGTCCAATGATAAGTTTGTAATTCTAAGTCTATATGTCGATGACATATTGTTAGCCAGAAATGATATGGAGTATGTTCTGAATATCAAAAGTTGGTTATCATCAAATTTTGAAATGAAGCTTTTGATATTCAGAACATGGGTGAAGCAGAGTACATACTGGGTGTTAAAATCCACAGAGATCGTTCTAAGAGATTGTTAGCCTTATCTCAAGAATCTTATATTAAAAAGATTTTGGAACGATTTAGGATGGATAGCTGTAAACCTATTGATACTCCTGTGGCTAAAGGCGAAGGTTTAAGTTTAGCAATGTGCCCAAAGACCGCTGAAGAAAAACATGAGATGTCAAAAGTACCGTATTCCAGCGCTGTTGGGAGTCTGTGTACGCTATGATGCGTACTTGCCCTGACATCTGCTATACCGTGGGTTTGGTCAGCAGGTATCAATCCAATCCAGGTAAAGGTCACTGGACAGCTGTGAAGAGGATTCTAAGATATCTGAAAGGAATTGTGAATTATTCCCTTTGTTATCAAGGAAATGACTTGTTATTGAGCGGATACACAGATGCTGATTGGGGTAGTAACTTAGATGAACGTAAGTCCACCTCAGGTTATGTTTTCTTGCTAAATAAAGACGCCATCTCTTGGAGAAGTAAGAAACAAACATGTGTATCACTGTCGACGATGGAAGCAGAGTTTGTAGCTTGTGTTTCAGTAGTTCAGGAGTGTGTTTGGTTAAAACGGTTTTTACAACATTTAGGGATCGTAAGCAACACAGTGGGAGCTGTAACAATTTATTGTGATAGTCAATCAGCTATCACTTATATAAGAGATTCCAAATATCATGGGAAAACCAAACACATTGATACGAAATTCAACTTTATTCGAGACATTGTTGAAAAGAGAGAGGTGACATTGAAGTATTTATCTACGCATTTAATGGTGGCTGATCCATTTACGAAACCGATACTTAGAGATGTATTTCTGAAACATGTAAAAATCTCTAGAATTGCGTAGAGTGTAATTGTATGTATAAGTAATGAACGTGATGTAATGCTCATTATTATATGACATTTGAATTTGTTTGCATTTGCGAGTTCTTATGTCTTGATTAAAAAGTATGTCGGACAAGTTTGGAAGATTGGCTCTCTCACACAAGCAATCGCCTCTAATATCTATGTGATATGTAGAGATGAGACAATGTTAATTTTGGATAATTAACATAAATTAGCCACCTTAGTACATAACTAAGATGAGATTATCGTTGATATTTACTTATTTGATAATCGAAATGGATTTCGCACAATCCATTACACTTGTCTAGAAGTCAGGTGTGGTTCTCTCTTGGAAAAGTGATTTTTTGGAGGATTTATAAGAAGAGAGAATCAAGTCAGTATCGTGATATACTTGGACTAAAACCTGTACGATGTATTATAATTTTGAAATAGACATACGCTTCTAAATAAATAGAAAAGGTATCATAGCACGTATTCATACCACGTGTGCTTTCAGTGACCCTATGGGTAATGAGTTGATAAATCCCTCTATCTCATTATGTGAGACCCAGAGGTTTGTAATTAACCTCATTTAATACCTTTAAGACTTTCTCCTGTTTCTTGAAAGTTTATTTTAGTGTTGCTACTTTAGTATGTAACCAATAGATCATACTTGATTCGGTTTTGCGGTGCATGACTAGGAAAGCAAGTAAAATGAAGTGGAAAGATAGTAGTGCGAAAGGAAGACTGTCTTAAAGTTTGTACGTAATTTTTGTATTCACAAACTGGCCAGTTATGTTTTTAACTTGATATTCTGAAACATAATTGTGAATGCATAGTTGAGATGAGTCAAGTATGCTCTCGTTCGTTAATAGAGGGATAAGGGGTACAGTGACTCTGTATATAGTAAAAAGAGGTCTGGGGTATAGCGAGACTTGATGTCCTCATAGTATTAGATCTTGAGCTGCTATATATCCTTAAACGGTGTGTAGCTATGAGCTCTTGATGTATTCATTGATCACACGATCCATTTGTCTATATGAAATCGATGGTATATGGAAGTGATTGAGCAAAATGTAGGTCTAACCCTCATGTGCGAGTGGGAGATGTAAGTTATGGGGATACCGGGTCGGGTCGCCCATGTGGGTTTAACCCAAACCCATTTCCCTTTTGAATTTTCAAAAGGAGGGAATGGAGGGAGTGATTTTTTAAGAGAAAAACCAACTCCAACTCCCTAATAACCATCCATCCCATCCATGGTGCTCTTGAAGGTTGAGAGAGAATAAGAAAATTGTGAGGAAGAAGATAGATCTACACCATAATTCCATTGCATGAAAAAGGCTCTTGGATTGTGAATGAAAAAGGAGATTGATCCATTGGTGACATTTTTCGGACCCGTATATCGAAAAGGTTAGTGATCCGACCCTAAATCTTGGGACATTAAACATTTATTTCGCTGTAAATGCATAAGAGAATGCTTTCAGTCTGTAACATTCTTTCTCCTGTAATATGTCTGTAACATTCTTTCTTTTGTAATATGTTTGTAACATTATCATGTATATTCCATGATACTATAAAAGGTACTTCATTTCTTAAGATACGGTATTTATAATTTTTCTAACTCTTTTCTAACCTACAATTGTAACATTTCTTGAGAATAAAGTAGTAATATTTTAACGATAAAGTAGTAATATTTGTGTTAACATATCCTAACATTTACTAACCTTGTGATAACCGACCAAAAGAATAGTAATATTTGGTTGCTGATAATAAGTATAACAACTCTTTAACTACATATCCTAAATGATAATAAAAGTAGTAAAATTTACTCACAAACAAAAGCGACACTAAAAGTAGTAATATTTACTATCCCTTCAACAATAAATGTAGTAACATTTACTAACCCAATAATTCTGTAACCGACAATAAAGGTAGTAACATTTACTAACCCAATAATTCTGTAAGTGATAGTAAAGGTAGTAATATTTACTAACTAATAACTCTATAAACTACAATAAAAGTAGTAACATTTACTAACCTAACAATTTTGTAAGCGATAGTAAAGATAGTAGCATTTACTAACCAATAAATCTGTAAGCGATAATAAAAGTAGTAACATTTACTAACCCAATAATTCTGTAAGCGATAGTAAAGGTAGTAATATTTACTGACCAATAACTCTGTAAGCGACAATAAAAATGTAACATTTACTAACCTAATACTTCTGTAAACGACAATAAAGGTAGTAATATTTACAACACAATGACTGACAACAAAATTAGTAATATTTACTAACCCTTTACAAGTGACGATAAAAATTGTAATTTTACTCACTCTTTACAACTGATGATATAATATCGATTTTTACCTACACTTTTCTAACCATTCGGAAATTTAACATACTCCAATGGTCATGACAAGTGTTGACATAGGTCTATCCCGACCCCCTTTATACACAATTGAAACTCTATCCGTCGGAGAATACTTTATCAACGGTTTTACCATTTTTTCCTCACGGTTTTCGTCCGTCTCCATATGCCATTTCGGTTGTAGTGTAACCACCATTGCTTTTGGTGGGATCAATTTCTATAGAACCTGCATGTTCATTTCAAACCCGCAATCTGTTTCCCTATTTTTTAATTGAAAAGCTATTTTTGTTTTTTTGAAACAAATAATCAAACACTCAATTAAAAAAATTCTTTTTTTTTAATTAAAAACGAAAATCATGTTTTTAATCCAAATAACCATGGCTTTGATACCAATTGATGTATTGAGATTAAAAATTGTTATTTTTATTTCATTTTCAAAACAAAAATGTATCGGAACAATAAACATAATGAAGCATAAAGTATTAAAACATAATTTTCAAATAATTAAATAACATAAAAACTAAAAATAATTTCTTCTTGCTTGCTTTTCCAACGAGATTTGCATAGTACCAGGTCTCTCACGATTTCTTCTCTGGGATACAAATCTGTATTCTTTCATATGAAACTTTCTACGTAGATCTTCTTCTCTAACCCCTAGATACAGCTCTCATATCTTTCTCAGAATAAAGCTCGAGTTGTAGCGTGCTTAGAAATTCTTATTGTCAACCAACTGATGTTTTAAATTTGAATAATGAATAATTATCCCCAGAGAGAGATTATAACTTTTTAAATACAAAGAATTAACAATAATTAATTAAAAACTGTTCAAACACGTTTGAAAACTCTTTTCCAAAAATCAACTATAAAACATGAGAAATTTTTTTCTAATCTAGAAATTAAGACATATAATTTCAAAATTACAATTCATGATAAAAAGTTTTATAAAATTCCAAAAATGGCCATGTAATTTTCTACAATGACAAACTAGTACCAAATTACTCTCTCTATATCATTCTTTGTTTCAAATTATCCAAATATCAATATAAATCCATATGAGCAGATAATAAATATCGATTGAGTTTTGATAGTAGAGAAAAGACTGAGGACATATTTATTTTGATTCCATAAATAATTATAATATAATCTGTTAATCTGCTAGCTATATTAAAACTATTTTAATTATAATTAATTTCACAAAAATAATTTGAATTGCACTCAAAAAATAAATACTGTATAATTTACAGAAATTAATAAATAAACATTTATTACTTTGTTGTTGATCTGTATATATTTCTATATGCTACCCCTCTAGATAACACTCATAATTGAGATCATACAATATATACATGTATATATATTTACTATCAATTTCTCAATTATTTAATATCTTGATTCTCCCATCCATAACAAATGAAACTTGACAAACTCTAAAAAACCTTCAATACAATACAAAATCATATCTCTGATTTCAATTTTCAGATAAATGACTAGAATACTCAAGAGGGTGATAACCGACAAAGTCGGTATAGATTCTTTATTATGCGTGTTTGTACTAACTAATAAAAATTGTATATCCAACATATAAAACTCTTGATCTATATAAAATCTCATTCATAATATATCAAAATATATAACTCTGAATTCATAAATTTATTCACATATACTCAAAATTAAGAGCGAAAAAATTATATAGAGCTATAAAATACTAATTTTCATTTCAGTACATATTAGGAAATCACTTTATGCGTGTTGTTCACTGCTAGCCACTTGCACTAACTAGTATAGAGTTTGGACCCTATTTTAACCTTGACCCAATCACCATAATTAAAGACTCGCAAGTTATAATTTAGATTTTGATTAAGTTTCCAGTTTTGTCAATTAGTTATGAATAATTTACTTTAGTTAGATGTAACTGTGACTTATACCTTCTATATACACTATCAACTCGATCGCATACACAAGTCACATATCTCAAACCATTAGATTTTATACATGGATAAATATGTTTATTAACTTGATTAAAAGAAATGTAAATGTCCATAAATCGAGATATCATAAAAGAACATAGTCTTTAGGACATACATGAAATATTTTAATAAAATTGGAAATATTTACAATAGTGTCCACCTTCCCTATTTAAAAGTTTGGATCTGGGAGGTTATTTTAAACCATATAAGGCTTTTAAGAATTTGAAAACATGATTTGGGAAGTTTAGATTTTCAAAATCATGTAGTTGCTCATCAAAAACAGTTTCTTGGATATGACCATCTATTTGGGAGATGAAAACAACAAATTTACACTCATTTTGCATTGAAGACCCTATTTTTACTCCAACCTTTCTGTTTTCGAGAATATTTTGCTTATCCACATGCTTTTTGAGTGTTGGAAATTTATTTTCAAGATGCTCTTGGAATGCTTCATCAATGTTTGGGATGTTCTTCTCATAAGTAGTCCTGTCCTTGTCATATTTACCTTGACTTGGAGTTTGATTTTCTTTCAAAAATGGCATAGCTGTGTCATTTTTATTAAGAGTTATGTTCCTCTCAGAAGAGGGGTTAGCTTTATCAAGTGTAACATGTGTAGATTTTTCAATATATATAATTCTTTTGTTATAAAACTTATATGCTTTTCTAATTAAACGATACCCAAGAAAACAGTTTCATCACTTTTAGTATTGAACTTACCAAAAGAATTTTTCTATTGTTTAAAACAAAGCATTTGTATCCAAAAACATGAAAATAAGAAATATTTTCCTTTTTATTTTTTGTAAAGTTCACAGGGGCCTTTTTCAAAATATTGTTCTAGGTATCTCCTCAGGATTTCTATTCTTCCTTTCAACAATACCATTTTGTTGAGGAGTCCTAGATGTTGAAAAATTATGAGACATTTTATTTTCTGTACAAAACTGTTGCATTTAATTATTTTTAAATTCCTTCCCATGGTTACTTCTAATACTAGAAATATTGAAACCTTTGTTCACAAAACTCTTGCATTTGATTTTTTTGGGGAAAAATTTTATGATTTTCTCACCAGCTTCATCTTTCTTAACAAGGAATAAAAGCCAAGTAAAATGTGAGTAGTTATCATTGATAACAAAGTCATAATGTTTACCTCCAATGCTTTGAGTTCTTGTAGAACCAAATAAGTTAATGTGAAAATTTGTAATGGCCTACATGTAGAAACAATATTCTTTGGTTTGAAAGAACTTTTTGTTTGCTTACCTTTCATGCATGCTTCACATATATACCTTGTCTTTCTCAAATTTAATCTTAGGAGGACGACTCCCCAAGTCCATCCTTACAAATTTTGAAATCAAGTCCATGCTGCATGTCTAAGGCATCTTTTCCAAAACCAAGTACAATCATTGTTCATTGCTACAAAACAAGAATTATCAAACCCTTCAATTGTATTCAAATTAATCATGTACATATCTCCATGCCTTGTGCTAACAAATTTAATCTTATTAGTTGCTATACCAATTATTTCATATATTTTGGACTCCAAGATAGGTCTATATCTTTTATTACACAATTGGCTTATGCTATTCAAGCTATGATTAAATACTTTAATAAACAACACATGATAAATTTGAGCAGAAAACTTACCAATATTACCAATGCCTACCACTTCTCCTTTGAAATTGTCTCCAAAAGTTATTTTATCTCCTTTGTTTTCTATAGCATGGAGAATTTTGTAATGCTACTGGTCATATGCTTTGAGCATCCATTATCCAAGTACAGGTCTTTATCTTTGAATTCCTTTGCTTCAAAACATACCTACACAAGATGCAATCAAATTTTGACTTTTGGTACTCATTTTCATGGGTCTAGAAATGTTAGTGTTCAATGTTCTTTTATGAACCAATATTATCTTGACATCAAGACATTTGTTATTTCTAATGGCACATTGTCTAACAACAAATCCACTTACAATGATAATAACATCCAGGGTAAGGGCCACTCTATATGAATTTCTTTTAAAAACGTTTTGAACATTCTTTTGTTGAACCATAGGATTATGCCCAATCCTTGCCTTGTCAAATGCAACCCTTTGAGCACCTAGAATAACATCTGACCTTTCCTTATGCAGGGAAAGGTCCCTGCAATTCTTCTTTTCCTTTTCAAGTTCAATTTTAAGGGCTTTATTTTTTTCTTTTAAAACCTTAACCTTTTCTTTTTTAAGCCTTCTACTTCATTTTTCAAGCTCTCATTATCTTTTTTTTTTAATTGTCATTGTCTTTAGTTCTTCATACTTTTCATCAAGTTTACTAACTATGCTTTTAAGAGTCATGTTTTTAGCTTTTAACTTTTTAATCTCCTTTTGTGATTCTAGCAAAACTCTTTTTAGTTTTTTAATAAGAAGGTTAGGGGAACTTACCTTTTCCTAGTTGATTGTGTTAAAGGCCATAAGGCATAGGTTGGTTTGCTCCTTTGAAAACTCTCCATCACTTGAGTTTTCATCCTCATCACTCCAAGCAGCTAGGGTTTTTTACTTCCCTTATCATGCTTTTTGAGTTGGGGGCACTTACTTTTGATGTGACCAACCTTCTTGTATTCATAGTATCTGATTTGACTTTGCTTTTCAACTTCTTCCTCGGAAAAATCTCTCTTTTTATTAAATCCTTTACCATTGTTATTCTTTTTGAGAAATGTTTTGAACTTTTTTGTAATAAAAGTCATTTCTTCATTACGATCAGAATCATCACTAGCACTAGCCTTTAAAGCCATTGACCTCTTTTTTTCCATATTACTCTCACCTTCTTTATTCTTTAACTTCAGCTTATAAGTGGTCAAGGATCATATCACCTGCTTTACCATCAACTTGTTTATATCTTTTGCTTCCTCTATAGTTGTGGTTTTAGGTTCCCATGGCTTTGGTAAGCATCTACGCAATTAATCTACTTGTTCATATTCAGGATATATTTTGCCCCAAAGCCTAAGCTAGTTGTGTTGGTGTTGAACGTAATATACTCTCTCTTTTATCTTGAATGACTCATAACTATGGGTGAGAATATTAATTTTAATCTTTTTAACTTGATATGTAGCCTGATAAATAGTTTCTTTCTTATTCCAAGTCCCTTTTGTTATTACACAGATAGAAACTCTATTGTGCTCATTTACACTAAGAGCAAGATGAAATAAATTTATAGGCTTATAGTTTGCCTTGTAAGCCCTTCTTTCTTCATATGTTATCTCTCCTTGCTGAATTTAAATGCCATGTACAATTTTAGTGGGAATGTTTACACCATGTTCGATAATCTCTCAAGTGTATTCATCATTTGTGATAATAAAGTTCCTCACTTTTTTGCTTCCAATAGCTGTAACCAATACCCTTGAAGAAATAAGCTTTATTTGTGGAACAAGCCTTTGAAGGAACTACATCTCCATTGATAGCCATCCCAAATTCTTCACTTAGGTTGTGATAAAAAATAGGAGACTTGCTCTAATACCAATTGAAAACACACTAATGGAGAAACAAGAAGGGGTGAATTGGTTCTTTTGTTCCTTTTTGAACAACTTCAAGACTTTGGACAAAAATGAAAGGATCTTATAGAATAAGAAAAGTTAGTACATAATAATTTAAAGTGGTTTCATCCTCTTTGGTATATATTCACTCTTAGACTTCACCTAGAGTTTGAAATTTACTATATCAAAAGAATTTAGTACAATGACACTAGCATTGCAAGGTACTTGTTCAACCTTCACAAGTGTTTTTCACAACAATTCCCCTAAATCTTATACACAAGATTGAGAATACAACTTTGTTTTTAATTAAACACTCCCACAAGAGAATAAACAAAGGTTGTGTATAAAGGATTGAATCAATCTTCAAGAAATACACTTAGTGATGCTCAACTACTACTTTAATGGCTATATTTAATATAAATTGCAAGAGATACGTTTATGATCAATTAGCTAGCCTCTCTTAAGGCACTGAAGGTTGTATTTATAAGATTTAAGGTAAAGAAGAACAATGGAAGTGGTTGGGAGCATTTAATGCACTTTAACACCTATTGAAATTTTTGATTTTTTTCCATTGGGTGTGTTTCTATTGACATTTCAGAGAATTACATCAAATTTTGAATTGCTCCTTCAAATCTAAGAACTTTATGTTGACTTTTACTCTATTCAAGTCGACCTTTGAAGCTTTTTTTTTTATTTGCTCAAGAACATTATGTCGACTTTTGTGCTGGACAAGTTAACTTTTGAAGTTTGGATTCATACTCGAGAGTTTTATGTTGACTTCTTCATTGCTTATGTTGACATCTCCTTTTTAGATTACTATAGGCAAAATGAGTTTGCATGATGAGCAAATGGTGAGCGAACAAGTGCTAATGATGCAAAACACATGTTAAACTAATGAAAGATTCGTTTAAGTATAGTTAAACAAATATAGGATCGATTCAAAATACTTAGACAACTCACAATTTAAGATAAGTTGACTATCTCACTTGTGCTAGTCGACTTGCTTATTCTTCACAAACTTGGTTAGGTTCTACACTTAGCACAAGTCAACTTCCTCATAACAGTCAGTCGACTCGCATGATTAGCTTAACAAAACAAACTAAAATTTGAAATTCTAATGGCCAAATAATAATGGTAAAAATGATTAT
Organism: Dillenia suffruticosa; assembly: GCA_033439265.1. Taxonomy (NCBI): domain Eukaryota; kingdom Viridiplantae; phylum Streptophyta; class Magnoliopsida; order Dilleniales; family Dilleniaceae; genus Dillenia; species Dillenia suffruticosa. The sequence continues at coordinate 8,315,236 of JAVTVX010000018.1, read as the reverse complement.
AGGACACAATATAGTTAGGTCAAGTCGACCTACTATAAGTCTCAAGTCAATCCACATAGGTAAGGGTGGGATACATGTTAGCTCACCAAGCATGACAAAGCACAAGGCATTGCGCACAAGGCGTGAGGTGTGACACATGTCACAGGCCTTAACATTAGTAAGATACATAGCATACTACTTGCTTTAGCACATAGCGTGCCACATGCCAAGGTATATGTCAAGCTATGAGCCAATTGCATGTCACAATATGAGCAGGACACATGCCATTACACTATATTGCACTCACATGATCACACTAGTCAACTTGCTTGGTACAATTGGTCGACTCACCTGATTAGGACATAAAGTATCCAAGTGTGCACATGTATGGGTGTCGACACTATTGGCTATGGACATAGTATAGGTCATAGGAAAGTCAGCCCAATTGACTTCCATTATACTGGTAGTTGACTCCAGCATTAAGCACTTGTGTAATGTACGAGCCTGGCATGAGCATTGCTTGTACATGACATGATCATGTCACAAGGATAACATGAGTATTGCATGAACATGACATTGGAATGGTATTAGCCTAACAGTAGCTTGGCACAAGCATGACACGAGCATAAACATGCCACAAGCCATTGCATTACGCCGCCATAATTCACATGAAATCACACAAGACAAATGGCCAAGTCGACTTGCGCTTTCACCCTAGTTGACTCACCTCATCATAACATAGAAAAGTTTTAAGTATGGAGGTGAAGTACCGATACCTTGATGTTCGGGTGTCAACGCTCCCATGTGTAAAACATGGGCAAGTCGTTTGCTTGAAAGGCAGTAGTCAACTTGCATAATACTTGCTTTGAACATAATACTTCACAAGTCTAAAGACATGAGCAACCCTAGTGCATAAAGTCATATGACACTTAGTATAAGCCCAATACACTATGCCACATGTACTAAGCCATCCTACATATGTACATAGCACAAATACTTAAGTGCCAAGTCGATTCATCAAAATGCATAAGTCCACAACCACAAGACATAAAAAGTGGATGACGACACTTGAACTTAAGAATACCGACACTAAGTACTGTTAATGTTTAAAATCTGACCAAGGCCAAAGAAGTGGTCGGCTTGCATAAAGGAGGCAGTTGCCACTCCTAGTGATGAAGGAAAAATAGCTAAGTATGAAGAGGGGTTCCGATACTTGATCTTAGAGGTATCGGAACTTGGTACTGTTCAAGCTCAAATATTTGTACTGAGCCAGGTAGAAGTCAACTTGAAAGATAAAGGTAGTCGACTCGTGCAAGAAGCAACAACACAGACAAAATTCAAAAGGTAGCCAATTGGCAAAGAGGGAGTAGTTGAATCGCTTGTGAATAACAACTAGTTTTCAAAAAAGTAGTTTGTGCATTTAATGAACTCTTAACAAGGTCCAACGGCTATATCTCAACACTAAATGGGCTTCAACGGTCAGAACAGTTTGAGAGGCTATAAATACAACCAACATTGAAGATCAAACAATCTTTTGAAATAATTGTAAACATTTATTGAGTATTAAGAGTCCTCGATCTTTTCAGTTTTTCATTTCCTTAGGTTTATTTATTCTAAATTGTAAAAGTCCATATCAGAGCTTTAAGGCTCAATCTTGTAACCTTCTTTCCACTCTAAATCTTGTAAGAAATCAAGAGGAAAGGGTATTCTTGGTCTTGGCAAATTGCTTGTGTAAGGAAAGGTTAGGGTTAGCTAGTACTGAGAAAGTTAGTGTGAGTATTCTGTGAGTAACACTTGTAAGGTATGACTAAAATTGTTGAACCTAGTTGATTATACTATTTGATAGTTAAATAGTGGATTTAAAACTCTAGGTAAAGCCTAGGAGTGGATGTATACCAAGTTAGTGGAACCACTATAAAACACTGTGTCGAGCACTTTTCTCTCTCTCTTTTGTAATTTCTGTCAAAAGTTTAGAAAATCCTATAAAATGGTAAACAACCTATTCACCCCTCCCTTCTAGGTTGTTAGATCTAAGTTGTTTAATAGGCATCAGAGTAGACAGCTTCAGTACTAGAGATCTGGAATGACATTGAATAGGGATAGTATACCATTTGATGCATGCTCTACAAATAGAGCACCATTTTTTCAGTGGTAATAATTATAGTTATTGGAAGTAGAGAATAAGCAACTTCATAATAGCACAAGAAGAAATAGTTTGGATGATAATCGAAGAGGGAATTGAATTCCCTATAGAAGAGATAGATGAATTTCGTGTTCTAGTAAAAATGAAGAATATGAACCCTGAAAAAAAAAAAAAAAAAAAAGCTTACTAGGCCAGTTGCAAAGCTATCAACTTCCTACACTTAGTAATAGGCCTTAATAAATATAACTAGCACTAGGCCTCAATGAATATAACAGAGTCTCATCTTACACCACAACCAAAGAAATTTGGCAAAGGCTGGAGGCAACTTATGAAGGGACTAACCAAATGTGAAAAAACAAAATCAAATTGTTGAGGCAAGAATATTAAGCCTTTAAAATGAAGAATGGAGAGTCTGTTCAAGAAATGGTGATTTACTTCAATACAATGGATAAACTAGTAGGATCCCTTATTGCACATGAGATAAGTTAAATGCAAGAGGTTTAGTGGAGGAAGATAAGGGAAAAGGTATGGCTTTCAAGGCAAAAAGTAAGGAGAGCACTTCTGGCAGTGAAGAAGATGAATATGACATGGCTTTACTCACAAGGAAATTCAAGAGATTCATGATAAGAAGGAGAAGGAATAAGGGCAAAGTAGTATTCAATAAGTCAGAGAAGAATGAGGAGTTCTGATGCTATGAATGCAAGACAATTGGGCAACGAAAGTAGATAGTTATCAACTTAAGAAAGTTGAAAGAAAAGATAAGAAAGTAAAGAAGAAAGCATTAGCTTCCGAGGGTGATGACGATAGCAGCTTTACAGAAGAGGAAGCTGAGACTGAGCAAGCCAACCTATGTTTTATGGCATTGAAGGAAAGCCAGAAGGAAGAGGTATGTTCTTACTATTCTAACTCTTCTAATTGTTCTGATTTTGAAGATGAACTATCTACATCGGGCTTACAAGAAGCCCTAATGGAATCCCTTGTGACCTTAGGAAAATATCTAAGAAGAATTCCTCACTCAAGAAAATGCTTACTAAATTGGAGAAAGAAAATGATAAACTAAACTTAGAGGATCAGAAAGTAAAAGAAGAAAATAACTCTTTGAGGCAAGACAAAAATAAATTTCATGTTGAAACAAAAACCAAGTATGAAGAGGTTAAGAAATTAAGAACCGAAGTAGAAAATCTCAAGAGCATGCATGTCTGTATGATAAAAGGTAATTTGAATCATCAACATTGAAGGAGGAACTTAAACAAGAGAAAGGACAAGAATTAGAAACTTAGTTCCCTTTTGTAAAAGCTTGCTTAGGTACAAGAGAAGCTAGATTTAATGTTAGGAGCCTAAATGGCAGTATATGACAAGGCCGAACTTGGCTATAACCTGTTACAACACAGAAAAAGCTTTACACCTTCTTTGTGTCTAGTTTAGAGACCAATAAGGCTAAGACTAAATGTCATGCATGTATGAAAAGGGCATAAAGCTGAGCACTATAATCTTAAGAAACAAATTGGTACAAGTAAGGATAAAAAGCAAACAAAACACTTGAGATACATACAATATCATAGAACAGGACACAACACTAATGCTTGTGGATTTAGAAGCACTATATAAAGAAAAATCACAATGTGCCTAAAGAATTAGTTAGGAAAAATTCTTTAACTATCCAAGTTGGACTCGAAAAGATTTGGGTATCAAAAAGTTGAACTTCTTTTTTCACAGACTTGCTTTAGAGCTGAAGGATCCAGGAACACTTGGTTCTTATACAATGGCTGGTCCCAGCACATGACAGGAGATGTTACAAGGTTCAACTACTTGGAGGAGAGACATGGAAGCAAAGTTGTCTTTGGAGACAATTCAAAGGGAAGGATTATCATTATTGACAACATATGTATGTTTCCAACCCAAGTTGAACATGGTTTGTTAGTTAAAGGCCTAAAGCATAACTTACTTAACATTTCTTAGCTCTGTGATAAAGAATATGTTGTTTTGTTTGACTTTGATTGTTGTAAGATGATAGATAAGTTGAGCAAAGAGGTTAGATTTTGATGTGTTAGATAAGGAAACATTTATGTAATTAACCTATACAACATAGTACATTCAGAAGAGGCATATCTCATAGCTGTGAGCCATGACAATATCTAACTATGGTATAGAAAATTAGGCCATGTAAGTATAGATCTTATATCAAAACTAGTTAGGAAAGACATAGTGAAAGGCCTATCCAAAATTAAATTTAAAAGAAATAGGTTGTGCGATACTTGCATGAAGGGTAAGCATATCAAATCATCCTTTAAGCCCAAAAATGAAGAGCCAACAAGTAGACCCCTATAACTTCTACACATAAATCTATTTAGACCTGTTAGAACTCAGATTATAAGGGGGAAGGCATTATGGATTTGTGAACATAGATGACTATTCTTTGCTATTCCTAGCCAGAATGAGAAAGGATGTTCAATTAAGAGTATAAAAAACGATCATGGAATGGAGTTTGACAATAAAACTACATAGAACTTCTATGAAGAGTATAACATAGACCATAATTTCTTAACATCTATAACATCCCGACAGAATAAAATATGACTTTAAAGGAGATGACAAAAATAATACTCTATGAGTGTAACTTGCCTAAGTACTTTTGGGCAGACAGTCTGTTACATTTTGAATAGAGCATTAATCGGACCTATCCTTAAGAACATCTCTTATGAGCTTTACAAAGACAAAAGACCCAACCCAACATAGTCTACTTCCATGTATTTGGATGCAAGTGTTATGTATTGAACATTGGCAAGGACTCTTCAGTAAAGTTTGATGCCAAAAGTGATGAAGGTATATTTTTAGGATACTCAACCTCTAGCAAAGTAAGGCAAAAAGAGCTTTGATGATGAAGCACTTATGAGCTAATTATGGAACCAGAAGTTGTTGAGAATGAAAATGCTCATGGGAAAACTTCTGAAATAGATCAAGAACCTAAGGAAGAGGAATAAACTTCCCAAAAGCAGGAAATCAAATATCCAGTGATTAGGAAAGCAGTGAATGCAGAGAACATCATAGGCAATGTAAGTTTAGGAGTTAGAACAAGATCATCTCTACAAAACTAGTGTAACTTTATAGCTTTTATCTCACAAATTAAGCCTAAGAATGTTAATGAGGATTAGGAGATGATAATTGGATATTAGCTATGCAAGAAGTGTTTAATCAATTTTAGAGAAATGATATCAAGAACATTGTACCTAGACCAAAAGATCACTCTGTTCATGGATATAGTCAAGAAGAAGGGATACATTATGATGAAACCTATACTTATGGCAAGATTGGAAGCAATTAGAATATTTCTTACCTTTGCTGGTTTCATGAACTTTAAGTTGTATCGGATGGATATCAAGAGTGCATTTCTGAATGAAATAATTGAGGAAACTTTGTATGTAGAGCAACCACTAGGTTTTGAACATTCTAAGCATCCAAACCATGTACACAAATTGTTAAAGGCATTGTATGGTCTGAAACAATCTCCAATTGGTTTGAAAGGTTAAGCAACTTTCTTGTTGAGAAAGATTTTCAAAGTGGCAAGATTGATACAATTTTATTCATTAAGAGAAAAGACAAAAAATGTTGATAGTACAAATTTATGTTAATAACATGGTCTTTGGAGCCACCAATGAAAAGTTTTGCCAAGAGTTTACTAAAGTCATACATACTACAAGCTAAGTCTGAGATGAGTATGATGAGAGAGCTAAATTATATCTAGGACAGTAGATAAAGCAAACTGAGAAAAAGATTTTCGTTGGTCAATCTAAGTTTGCTAAGAAATTGGTGAAGAAGTTTGGTTTAGGAAAAGATAATGCGAGTGCAATTCCTATGAGCACTACTGTAAAGATGGACAAGGATAAAGAAGGCAAACCTATGTGCTCTAAGTTCATCGAGGCCTGATATTCTCTTTAGTGTATGGTTGTGTGCAAGATTTTAGTCAGCTCCTAAGGAATCACACATATCTACATTTAAAAGAATTCTTACACACATTAAAGACAGACATAACTTAGGTATCTGGTATTATAGAAGGTCATCGCTTGAGTTTGATGGTTATTCTAATATAGACTTTGAAGGATACAAAGTAATTAGGAAGAGTACTAGTGGCATGTACCAATACATTGGAAGTATGTTGCTGTCTTGGTTTTCTAAGAAATGGAATAGTATAGTGACATCAACCACAACGCAGAGTACATTGCTGTTGGGCGGTGCTGTGGATAAAGTATCAGATGAAAAATTATGGATTGGAGCTAGATTGCATTGTAATTAGATGCGACAACACTAGTGCAATCAATTTAACCAAAAATCCAGTCCATCATTTTAGAACAAAGCATATATAAGTAAGACATTACTTTATAAGAGACCATGTGCTGAAAGGAGATATAATTCTTGAGTACATTGAAATAGACAAGCAAATAGATGACATATTCACCAAACCCCTTGATAAAAATAGGTTCTATAACTTAAGAAGAGAGCTAGGGATGATGAATTTTGAGAATTGATGATTTCTTGATTGTGTAATGGTTCTTTTGCTTGTCAATGCATGTTGTTGAAAATCTCAGATGAAAAGTCAACTTGTTCATAAAGTTAGTCGACTTGCCTTCAAGGAGACAACAAAAAATGAATGGATCTCTTGGCTTAGAACTCTTAGGAAAATTGGATGAGTCGACTCCTTATATATAGGTAGTCGACTATTACTTAGTTGCATAAGATGAACATGAGTGAGTTCCAACCCCAACACCTTCAAGTTCTGACCCCAATCCCTTTAGATCTAAGGCATGACTCAAACCATGGCATTCGTAGTCGACTAACTCACTTGCACCTAGGATAGGCCATTTTTGACACCATCAGTCGACTGGATATCTACACCAAGTCGACTAGCCCTTGAACACATGGTAAAGATATGGACAGAACTTGGTGTTGACACCTCAAAGATAGAGTGTCAACATTCATCATTGTAAACTCTTCCTTAGATAAGCCAAGTTGATTAGACCATAGGTTGCGTTGACTAGCCTAAAAGTTACAAATGTTTAAATTTTAGAGAGTAGGTTGAGTGAGTCAACTATTGTTGGACATGAGTCGACTCACTATACAAACAATTGCAGGTATAAATAGGTTATTTTAGGTTAAATCTTCATTTACCCCTCCCAAAACTCTTGAAACACCCACTCTCTCTCTTTAGACCAATACTCCAATGAACAAAACCTTGTTAAAATGGAATATCCTAACCAACTAGAATCACCCCTAAGCCCAAGACTTCACAATCCATTACTTTCCATCTAAAGAAAATTATTTTTTCTTTACAAGGGAATCCAGTATATTATCACCATGTCAGGAAGCCCTTGAAGATTCAACCATGAAGACCTCCTATCAGGAAATCAATGTAAGTCTTCTAAATAATGGTTTTCTTCTAGGGCTACTATCCGTTCTAGGACAATTGATTGGGAATTTTTGGAGAGCATTAATTTTCCTTATGGAAAGCACATTATACCTGTGTGTCCCTCTAGCCTCACATTGCCATTCTCTCCATCATATAATAAATTAGTGAGATTATTCTACAATAATATAGGAGAATTCAAGGGAAACAAGCAAGATAAGAAGGAAAGTGATATAATCATACAAGATTGTGAGCAGAGATGTATGCTCAAAACAAATCTTGGAGGAATGGAAATAGTGATGACACCCAAACTTATTTTGCAGCATAGGTCAACAAGAATGAATAACATACAATAAATATAAATATTATATGAAAACCATACTCGTAGATGATGCAAGAGTTATATATAAAAATCCTCTTTTACAAGAAGTAGATAATAGAGTTTCATCTTTAGATCTTCATGAAAGGCTCCTACATTTGATAATCACCCACAACTTGAGACATAAAGTAAGAAAACATTCCATAATTACAAGAGAAAACTTCTGGTTAATGGCTTGCTTGATGAAGGGAAGGAAACCCGGTCTTTACTTTCTAATCTCTCTTCATATGATAGCTACGAGAAAGTCTAACAAAGGAAATCTTTCCTACTCCTCAATGATCATAGTCATCTTACATAGACGTGAGGTAGACTTGTCTTGAGAAGTAGGAATTGAACTTAATTCTAGAATTAGTATTTGAGCCACTTCTCTTCTTAAGGCCAAGGGGATAGAAATTGATGGGGTGGAGAAAAGAAGAAGAAGGGGAACATAGTAAAGAGACAGAAGAAAATAATTTAGACATTCCTAAAAACATTGAACCAACCCAACCAACTCAACATTCATCCAATGTACCTCATTCATCAATCGTAACTACTCATCATGAAGAAAATGCTGGCACTCATGCTCTCCACTCTCAACCAATCACAATGGACATGCTTCAACATTTCATGCATCAAATGAATGATGAAGTGCAACATCAACTCTCTAACATGCAAAGCGAACTATACATCATGCAAGAGCAGATGAATAGGATGAAAGGACAGATTATGAGGGTAAAAGGGAAGGTAAACACGTTACTTACTGGTAGGGATGCACCCCCACCTGTCGAGCCATGACCAAAGATCCTATAAATGTGTTTGATGTCTTTTCTTGCTTGTGTTTCATGTTTTCTTTGTGATTTGCTTGATGTTTTAGTTGTATTTTTTGTTTTGTGTAATAAACCTTATTTTAAGCTATGTAAGACTATATTTGGATTTGTGAAGTTATGCTTTGGTGCCTTGGATATCTTTAAACATGCACAATTTTCATTGCATACTTCCCAAATGCATGCTCACATCACTGCACAAACACATACTCATGACACCTTTAAATCCTACAAAGGTTAATGACCTAGGCATAGATTTAGGAGGAATTACTACTTGGACTCCTCTATAATAGGTTAATGACATTAACCTTGGGCTATTTTTTGCCCTTGAAGTTTTAACCCTTTTGTTGATGACAAAAAGTGGGAGAAAAGTAGGAAACAAGGGAGAAAATAGGCATAAGAGTGCATAAGGTAAAGGGGAGCATAGAAGCATAGATTAAGGGGGAGTATCAATACTTATGAACACTTATGACCCTTAGAAACACTTAGAAAAATCTTTCATTAGTTTAGCTTTTGTTTATCATCAAAAAAGGGAGATTGTTAGCAAAATGAGTTTTGATGATGATCAAAAGGTGAACTAATAAGTGCTAATGATGAAAACACATGTTAAACTAATGAAAGATTGGTTTAAATGTTTTTAGAACAAGTATAGGATCGATTCCAAATTGCTTAGGCAGCTCACAACTTAAGACAAGTTGACGACCTCACCTATGCTAGTCGGCTTGCTTATTCTACACAAACTAAGTTAAGCTCTGCATGTAGCACAAGTCGACTTCCTTATAACTGTCAGTCGACTCCCATGTTTAGCTTAACGAAATAAACTAATTTTTTAAATTCTAATGGTCAAATAATAATGGTTAAAATGAATATAGGACACAATATATTTAGGTCAAGTTGACCCACTATAAGTCTAAAGTCTACTTGCACTCTTGACACTTAGATAAATCCATGTAAGGGTGACATACATGTGAGCTCACCAAGCATGACAAAGCACAAGGTATTGCACGCAAGGCATGAGCTATGATACATGTCATAGGCCTTAACATTAACAGGACACATAGCATGTTATGTGCTAAGGCATGTAGTGTGCCACATACTACAATGCATGCCATGCCACATGCAAAGGTATATGTCAATCCAAGAGCCAATGGCATGTCATAACAAGAGCAAGACACATGCCACTACACCATATCGCACTCACATGATGGCACCAGTGACGGACACCAAATCAACTCAATTGATTAGGATATAAAGTATCTAAGTGTACACATGTATGGGTGTCAACACTCAAAGTTTAAGGTGTCGACACTACCTAGCTATGGACATAGTATAGCTTATAGGAAGGTCAGCCTAGTTGACTTCCATTTTTACGTTATAAAAAGTTTAAACATAAAATAATTATGTATGGAAAGAATTTGCTTGTATTTTGATTATACCTTTTTTAATGTGAGGTCCATTTATTCTTAGATTAGATTGGGTTTCGAATTAGAGGAAACCAACCCATAAGATTCAAAGCCAACACCTTTTTGGTTCACCTTAACTGGTTATTCAACCAATCGAGCCATCAATTCTTGGTTCAGTAATTCCATTGTTGTTGAGAACTATTTAAATATTTAAATATTATAAAATATAATAACAATGTATATATACATGTTAATGATAAAAAAATATAGAAAAAAAATTTTAAAATTCAAAAATATCACCATTTAAAATTTATAGTATTTTAAATAAATTAAATAACTTTAATTTAGTGCTAAATTCATAAACATTAGAATTAAGAATATCAAGTTTAGAGATTGGGTAAGAATTTTGCATTTCGGGTTGAAATAAAAATAGAATATAAAAATATTTTTAAGGGAAAATATTAAACATGTATTCAAATAAAACAATAAAAATAGTATTTAAATTAATATTAAAGAAAACATAAATGTTAAGGAGCTAAATTGATCAATGAAGGGATAAAAAAGTTTAGTAGAAAGAATCATATCCAAAATCAAAGAAAACAAAGATAATTTTAGTAAAATAGTTAGGAGATTTAGGCATATAACGCATATTCTATGCGTGGCGCCCGTGTCTATTATATATAGTGTGTGTGTGACTTATTCTTTCATTATATATATATGTATATTATCTACAAATTTGAGACATTTACTATGATGGTAAAAGTGTAGGAACCATAACATTATAATTCTAAGTCCTTTGATGACCATAATGTTGGTACATAAGTATATGGACCATAGCATGGGAGATTTATTTTTTTAATACAATGTGGTCACGATGCTTTGTAGTTAATCTTAATCTTCTTCAAAACATAAAAACATTTGTTTGCTCATAGCTGAAATTAGTCATTTGTATACCCAAAATTTGGGAATAATGATGTGAAAATTGATTTGGTGGTGAAATTTTGTAAATACAAAGTGGTTCACCCAATTTGAATCACTTTTTTTTTCCCCTCAAATGAATTGTGATTTTAAATTTCATCACATGAAAAGTTTTCTCATGATATTAAATTTATAAATTAATTAAAAAATATTTCCCAAATGAAAAGTTTTCATTTAATTGCTTCTTTTCTAGTCATATGACACTACCATTTTTTTTTCTCTAGCCCGATGATGCAGACCGACACCCTTGTTGATCTCCGCTCTCTTGCCCCTCTCTGTCTTGTGATAACAAATGCAATTTTCAAACAAATAACTTCTCTTTTACAGGAAAATATCCTAACCTTGTATTACCACTTTTCTAACAACAAATTACAAGGAAATGCTGGGAAGGATTATAGTTATTCTCGTACTCTTCCTTCTCCAAAGCTCACTGCCCCATTACAATGACAATGCCTTCTTTTCATAAGGTATTTTGGCAGTTAACAACCCTAACTGTCGTGGGCATCTTGAGCAATATTTAAAACGCATAAATACAATATGCCATGCCAGATTTACTGGTTGGATTCTCCAGACTACCTTGCCAAATTGAATTCAAATCATTGAAACTACTCCTGGACAATAGTAACCACCATGCCATGTGTCTTGTCCCTTTCTTACAATTAAATCGCGCCAACTGCTTGCTGTCTGCTTTAGGACAACAATGAATGTTGTCTAATTCTTTTCCCAGTGAATAGTTGAGTTTCAATTTGAATTTCGAACGTTGGCCTTTGTAACTTCTCTCGGACCAGTACAACCGCCAAGCTACCCGAGCCACAGTAATGATGTCCAAGCCATCTTGTTTATTTCTCCATGAAACTTCACCAAATTTGGTATGCGCAAGCCATTTTTCATAATCTTTCAAATGCTCGAGTTGGTTTTCTCCAATGGCTACAACTGCTCACAACTGCCTATACTTCTCGCCATACGGCGCCAAGTGCCAAGACATTACCTATGTCCTTTGCTTGATCTGAGCCATTCTCTAAACCATTGCCTAGCCTGAATCATTGAATATGTTGCACACTGCTCTAGTCAGATCGTCCAAACTTTTTTGGATTCACCAAGTTTTCCTTGCCCTTTGGTTCCACCATGTGTCGGCTCATATGCACCCCTATACCTGGTCGAGCAATCTTCTTGTGTGCTATGTGCATGGTCCTAACCTTGGCTCCATCCTGCTACCTAAGTCATGTCATGTTCACCAAAGCGTCCCTCCGCTGGCAATGAATCAGCTGACCATGCATGCCCCGTGTACTAGGTGCCTCATGCTCTTAAGGGTACGACAATTCTCTTCCGGCAGAAGAATCGACGCACTCATTAGACCCTTCATCCAACACTCTCGAATATGATCCTCAAACTGCCACAATGCTTTATCTCTTTCCCAAGTTGCTTTCTCAACCGTTGTCCCTTCCAAGCCACCAAGTACTCATAACTTCGATTGCTTTTTGTATGCCTAATCACCATATGGTTTAAAATCTGGTCCACATCCTTATCAAAATGCTCCCTCACTGTTGGTGGAGTCCTAAAACACGTGGATCTAGCCTACCCTGAGGCATATTCATGGTATGCTTTCAAGAAACATACATGGAATGTGGAGTGTATCTTTAATCGCTCCGGCAACTTGTGGTGGTAAGCTGCATTGCCTACTTGTTTCTTTACTTCAAAAGGGCTATCATATCTGGCAATCATCCTCTTATGTATATTCTTTCGAGTGATTTTCTTCCATATCTGAGGTGTCAACTTTAGTAGGACCATGCCTCCTACTTTAAACTCCAATGGCCTTCTCTTTTTCTTAATTTGCATATTTCTCCATTCTTCTAGTGGCTTTAGAGAGAGTCTATTCCTTGCTTCTTCTAATAATTCCTGCATGTTCTATGTGTACTTGAGGGCTGCTTGACAATTTTTCTTTTGCTTTATGATCTCATGAGGTGTGAGAAGGTGAAAACCAAGCATCATTTCGAAAGGACTCCTTCCTGTACTTGAATTTGGATGTAAATTGAAAGCAAACTGTGCAATATCCTGTAACTCCACGCAATTCTTTTGACTTGCATTAACGTAATCTCTCAAGTATTCTTCTAGAATGGCATTAGTCCTCTCGGTTTGCCCATCCGTTTGAGGATGACTTGCAGTGGAAAATTTCAGTTGTGATCCCAATAAGTCCATCAAAATTGTCCAAAACTTTTCGGTCAATCTTGAATCCCTGTCACTTATAATGTCTTCAGGCAGTCCTTGATCACATTTTTGAAGAGTAGGTCTGCTGTTTCCTCTATGGGACCATGTGGTGATGCAGCAATGAATGTGGCATATTTGGAAAATCTGTCCACCACCACGAAAATGGTTCCTAATCCCTCAACTTTGGGCAGTCTGGTGATGAAATCCATGCTAAGGCTTTGCCATGGTCTATCCGGGATAGGGTATGGTTGCAATAATCCCACTTCCAATCATCTCTCCACTTGTATTGTTGGCAAATGAGACAAGATCTTACATAGGCTTCTACATCTTGCTCTATCTTTAGCCAAAAAAAACGAACGAGAAAGCAAGATATAAGTTCTTTCCATACGAGGATGTCTTGCCCACTTAGAGTTGTGTGTCTCCTTGAGAAGTGCCCGGCACAATACTCCTTGGTTTGGTACATATAGCCTCCTCCCTTAGGTGTAAAGGAGACCATCTTGAATCCAATAGTGCCTGATGTATCCGAATTCAAACTTTTTCTTCATGCTCTGGTAGAGTACATCTCCTTTAGCCTCTTGCCCAATCCAAGACTCAAAATCAGATTGCACCAAGGAAAGGGCAGCAACTGCATGTTCCATTTCCCTACGCCTAAGAGCATCCTCGACTTGATCGTGTCTTCATGGTCTGTGCTCCCATTGAAAGTCAAATTCTACCAGGAATTCTTGCCACCATGCTTGTTTAGGAGAAAGCTACTTTTGTGTGGTGAAGTACGTGTTGGCTACATTGTCTGTCCACACCACAAACATGGTTCGAAGTAGGTAATGTTACAAAGCCTATAGATAATGAATGACTGAAGTCATTTCCTTTTCATATGCTAAATAATTTTGTTCTGTATCCTCACATTTTTTGCTCTCAAATGCGATGGGAAGGCCTTGCTGCATAGGTGACACCTTTTGATATCTTTACAGGTGTTCTAGGACTATAGTGGGGAGCAGAGAGTAGAGGCCCATGAGCCTATGGGCTCATATCACCATCTTTTTGTAGTTGACCTTTTGCATTCTTATTTTTCTTATGCTTCATGACTTGTAAATATGTCTTTTCAGTGGCTTGAGGATGCCACACAATTTTTTTTGTCATTTTGTAACCCCAAGGGGTTTTATGTTATTCACATTGTTTAGTTGATCATGTTGTTGATTGCGGTGTCCACGATGTTAGGCAGGATCAGAGGGCAGCCTATTTACAAAAATATTGTATTTTTTAATTAAATTATTTAAATATTGTTAATTTTTTCAGTAAATATTGATTTCGTACTCTCAGAGTGTGAAATTATGCATTTTATAATTTTTTTTTTAAAAAAAAAGACTTTGCACTCTGTAAGTATGAAACTAGTTTCGCACTTTTTTGAGTACGAAATCATTAGGCTAAATGCCTAACCTCAGACTGCGAATTCATTTCTTCTGCTCACATCCTTTTGCATTCTCCGCATGCAAGAGAACGGCAACGGCGAAATGCGAATGGCGAACGGCGAAAGGTGAATGGTGAACGGCGAACGACGAATGGCGAACAGCCAACATTCTTCTTCTCTATCAACGTGAAGAACATCTATCCAAAGTAATTGAATTGTTACTGCCTTTGGTTTTAGGGTCTGATTTCGTTTGGTAGTTTTGTTACCCGAATAGAAGAAGCCTAAGCAAGTAAAATTAGGCTCATTTCTCTGTTTCCTTCTTTGTTAGCTTTAATTTGTTTTTGTTTTTAGGTTTGGTGTGTGCTGCATTCATTTCTACTGAAATTAGGGTTAGGGTTTTGAAATTAGGGTTAGGATTTTGAAATTTGGGTTATGAAGTTAGGGTTTTGAAATTAGGATTTCCAATTGACACACTCCAAGAAAAGTGTGAAGGAGCATGTGGATTGATCACCAACTATTCAATGTACTCAATCGAACTAGCTTGAAACTTGGAAATTCTTAGTCTTGAATAGGAAATGAAAAAGCTACCAATGTTCTCGTATATTGGTCATTCTAATCCATGCAAATTAAACCCAAAACGTGTTTTACATAGGGTTTATGGTAGTTGTCCAATGGAAAGGAATATGCTAATATTATTATTGTTTGCTTAAATTATTATTGTTTGACTTGATTTTTTATGGTTTTTTTAGGGTTTGCTTGAATTATTATTGTTTTACTTGATTCTCAATGGTTTAATTATTGAATAGAAGAAATATGCTAATATTAATCATCATGCGTGATTTTATATTGTTGCAATATAATGATATTTTGTTAGTGTTGTTATAGATAAAAAAAAGGAAACATGGGTGATGATCGTGTGAGATTGGTACTTTATTGGGGTGGTGTAATTGGTGGCGTTGAAAATGAGTATCAATATAGTGTTGATCTAAAAATGGGTATTGTGGTTGATAGCACTATTAGATGGTAGGAGTTTATTAAAATCTTGTATCGCAAAATTGGGTATGATTGTAGATAATACAAACTGAATGCCGCATATAGATATCTTCTCTGATCTGGCCAATCTCTTTCTTTTTGTGTATTACCTATAAAGAACGATGAATTTTTGCCAGAGGTATTGTCACTCCCGAAATATATCCGGAGTTTGATGGCAATGGAACCATTTTTAGAGGCAGAAACTGTAACACCGATACTCTGTGCCCGAACAAGTGTATTGGTTTTGAAATATTTATATACATAGAGGAAAAATTTTTATTTATATTGATTTTTGACTTTTGTGGTCTTTAAATTGAATTTTTGGTATAAATTAAGTTATTGTGTTCGTAAATCGTAGTGAACCCATTATTTTTATGAAATTCACAAGCTAGCGAAAAGGTGGATGTGAATATATATATATGCTTTAAAAAAAAAGAGCGAGGAAGGAGGAAACACCGCGTTTTGGCCCGAAACACAACACTCCCCTTTGTCAGATTAGGGCTAAAAGCCCTAATCTGTCTCTCTCTCTTCATCTCTCTCTCTCCGACTCTTCGTCTCCCCTCTCCCCGCCTCTTCCTCTCCCGCGGCAGCGCCTCCCTCTCCCGAAGCTGCCGCGCACCACCACCACCACCACCACCGTCTTCTTCTTCTTCTCTCTCTCTTTATCTGTCCCTCTCAATTTCTCTCTCTCTTCACTGCTCACTCTCTTCCCATCTCTGGCGATCTCCCTCCCTCTCGATCGCACTCCGTCGCGAGCCATGAATCGCGCCTCCCTCCGCCACAGCGCGCGACTACAGCGCCTTCCGCCACAGGACAAGCGCGAGCGCGCGGCCTTCACCTGAGCGTGCCACAGCGTGACAATGCTCGACAGAGCGTGCGTGCAGACCTCCCGCGAGTGCCCCTGCATAACCCCCCTGCACGAGCACCAGCGTACCCCTGCACGAGCGCTAGCGTGCCCCTGCACGAACGCCATCGTCTCCCTGTACGAGCGCCAGCGTACCCCTGCATGAGTGCCAGTGTGCCCCTGCATGAACTACCCTACACGAGCACACCCCCAGCGTGACCTCCCTCGCGTGAGTGTGCCTCAGCGCACGACTGCAATCTCTCGCGAGTGCACACTCCAGCCCACGAGCGCTCCAGCTTGCGAGCGCGAGCCCGTAGCCCATGAGCGCGCTGGCCTGCAAGCCCGCTAGCCTGTTGACCCGCAAGCCCACCAGTGGGCCAGCCTGCCAGCCACCAGCCTACGAGCCCGTGACCGGCTTTATCCTTCGAGAGCTCACCTGCATCTTCACTGCAGGTAACGACTGTGATTAGTTAAGGTTTTAGGGTTTGGTGTTTAGAAATTTGAGTTAGTTGCTAATATCGTTCAAATTTGGAAATATTACAGGTTTTAAATTAATCTGATGGGCGAATGAAAGCTAAGGTTGAGATTTGAGTAAACCTAGATGAGGGAAATGAAATTATTTTCATATTTAAATTTAATTTTGTCGACTTTAGGTTGAATTTAGAATCGAAAGTTATATATATATTGTTGTGGCTTAAAATCTATATTTAAGTCCTTAGAACATGTGATTAAATATGCAGAAATTTTAGAGTATGTTTTGACTTGAAAATGAAAATAGGTTTCGACATTGTTAAAATGACATTGGTATATATTTATAAATTGAAGAATTTAAGATTTGTATGTACTTAAGGAAAATGATAAACCCTGACAATAGTCCAAAATTTGATGAAAATCATGATAATTTGATTAGGTTGGCTTTCTTGGTGATTCGATTGAGGGGAGCCTTGTTCTACGTATTATGATTTTATTGGGGAGTGCGCTATCCTCCCCAAAACGGTGAGTGGGATTTATTTTAATACTTTTATTTAATGTGTAAACCCTATTTTAAAATATTTGATAAATGAGCATGATTTGTAGAGTGCTTGAATTGTTTTGACTGGTTTTGACTGGTTTTGAAATTGATTTTTGTGAACCGATGGAGTATCCAAAAATTGTGTTGAAATATTGAAATTATGCATCCAAGTGGTTGAAATGTATAATGTGTCATTTTATGCTATATGTTGCATTTGGTTTGTGAACCTGATTTTGGTACATTTTGATATGAGTTTGGCCTTCAAAGCTTTGATATGTATTGTTCCATAGCTATGAAGGATACCGTAAAGAGACGCGTTGGTGGCGTCCGGATATGCCTAGGCCTGGAGTATCCTATGAGTTGTCGTGATTTTTATTAACAATACGGTACTAGCCAGGTTAAACCTGAAAGGGAGAGGATTTGAATACTCTCTCCAAGTCTAGCACCTGGACGAGGTCTGTCGCCAACGCCGGGGTAGAGAGCACTTTAAATAAACTTGTATATAACACCCCCAGTGCGCCTGTCATAGGTCACGGTAGACCTCTGCCAGGATATTTTCGGCTGGCAACTCTATGATTTTAGTGACAGTGCTTTGGATGCATATTTGACTTGAAAATGCATGCTAATGATATATTATTGAAATGAAAAGCATGATGATTTGAAATATGATTCGTATACTTATGCTTTAATACTCTAGTTTCACACTTCATATTAGACGATTGTATTGACCCGCTCACTCACTGAGTATTCTTCCCCGAGTACTTACCCCTCATTTCCCTTATTGTTTCAGAGATAGTATTTGACAAGAAGCGTTACTTTTAGGACACTCAGTATCATTGGGAAATATGGTTTGGACTTGAGGAGTTATTATATATTTTTATTGCAAAATTTGTATTGGTACTGTATATGCATTCTGAGATCTATAGACGACCATTGTGTAATTCTGGAATAACGTATAAATATGAACATTTAAATTGTAGAACTCTCATGTCATTGCATAACATTGCATTGAGGCATTTCTTATTTGTTGTGTATGTACTTGGGAATATGTTATGTCTTAGAAGTGTACTCTAGGATCGCTCGGTGCCACCTCTAAATCACAGGAGGGGCGACTGGCGGCTGTCCATGCCTTTGACGGGGGTATGGCAGTAGAGGTCTATGGCTAGATTGCTAGAAATTTTTATAGACTTGCATTATTCTAGATGTTGGCTGTGAGATTGGTTGATTTTGGAGAGGGCGGGATGACCATTTGATTATTTTACAGGATGGTTGTGATTTATACAGAATTAATTATACTTGGGAGACCTCCGAAATATGGGGAGATTCTGCCCGATTTTCTGTAAACATACAACCGGCATTCAGGACAACAGACAGCTGTTCACGATCTCAGTTCGGGGCATGACAGAAACAATTATCTCAACCCATTGACCCACCTATGGTGGATTGCTCAAGTTGATGCAGAGAAAATATGACAGACATCCCGGGTAGCTCTGCTATGATGCAAAATTGTCTTGACGTGATGGCTGATATTGGGGATGAGAAATTTTGGTTATTACATAGCACAATTGAGAAGTTAGAATATTAGAGATGATTGGCTATAGTACGATGTATTTATTTCAGATAATGTTGATTTAGAGGTTAGTACGAGTAGACCTTATGAGGGGCAGGAGACAGATCCTATAGATGCATTTGTTGTTAAGGAATCAGAGGGTGAAAGTGATGATGAGCAGAATGTTATTGATGAAGGAGATCGAATTATTGAAGAGGAAGAAAATCGGGTTGTTGAAGAGGAAGAAGAAATACAATACCTACACTCTATGGAGGAATGGGCCATGATGGTTGATGAGTATAGTGACTTTGATCGTCCAATATGGGATAATGATCAGACATCGGAGTTACATGTTGGCATGGTCTTCGCATCAAAAGAGGAAGTTCAACATGCTATTAAGTGTCGGTCGATACAAGAGCACAGGTACTTTAAAGTCTAAAAAGTTCTCCAAACATATGGTTTGTGAATTATTCTTTATACCGTGAGAATAACTATTTATGGCATGTTTAGGTTAGACTAAAGAAGAGTCATCAATTTTGGAAAATTACTATAACACCGACTTTCGGTATATGCTCATGTATCCTATTTTATCTTTATATATGATGATTTTCATGAATCCGTTTATAAATTTCAATTAGAAAATTTTCCGATAAAATCCCCCCAGAAAATTTTTGCTCCAATTTTTAGGCACAAGTGAATAATTTCGAAATGGGCCACAAATGGTCCTAAGATGATAAGATGTGATTTTGAGAGTGAGAAAATTTTTAAATTTGATAAATAATTATTTTTAGGTTAAAACGGCAAAAGTCCATAAATTTGGTCGGTAAACCCTAATTCAGATCGATTTTGACAAATAGGGTCGAGACGACCATATTAAATTTCAAAATTGGTTCCATTGGGCCTAATAAGTGATTTTGGGCCTAGCATGTAATTTTGAGAATTTATAAGTCCAGAGACCAAATTGTAATTAACAAGAATCTAGAAGTAATTTCTTAAAAGATAGGGACTTCAATGCAATAAGATGATAGACAACAAATTGAACAAGCACTTAATGCCAAAGCATGGTGTGGTATGGAATGAAAAAGCAAGCATTTATTGAGGTATATTGATGATATACAAACCTTGACTTTTGGAGAATGAAGTATGCTTGTAAAAATTAAAATATTTCAACCTCTTCATTTGTTGTACCATGAAGTGGACGTAAGTGAGAGGAAGAAGAAAGAAAAATGTGGAGCTTTCTTCATTTCTTCAAGAGCCAAGAGTGCAAATGAGTGCGTCCAATCTAGGAGGAGAAGATTGTGTTGGAAAAATTTCTTCAAATCTCTAGACACATTTGCAAACAAGGTAAGGCCTTCTTTTGCATCCTAGAATACTATATTTTTGTTTGAACCCAGAGGGAGACTCTTAACTTGGTGTACATAGGGTGACCAAAGGTTGGGAATAAGTAGAAAGCTTGCTTGAGTTTTGGAAGGCAAAGAAATTGAGGTAAATTTTCTGTTCTGTCTTGTTTTAGATTTTATTTCTGTCCGTGAATTCACCTTTGTTTTAAGATATCTTACAGTCAGAATTTGAAAATGCTCTAGTAAAGTAAATTGTAGATCCAAGTCTTATCTTTTCAACGAGATAAGAACCATCTTAATCAGATATCTGTGCCAAATGTTATGTCATTTTTCCTGAAGCATGACAGAAAGTTGTTCTGTTTCGGACTATAAAATCAGTGTGTACAAATGAACCATTTTCAGCTCTATTTTGGAGAAACGCAAAACATAAAGGTTGTAGCTGTCTTTCTTGTCTACCACATACTAAAATTTCAGCCAAAACGCACGAGGGAATCAAAAGTTATAATTTTTTTTCCTAAAGGTGTGTTGGCAGAAATTTTGTTTATAACTGAAAACTGTCTGTTCTGATCATGATTTATTTCAACCCCTTTATCGGCATAATTGAGTGAAACTCAAACACAAAAATTGTAGATCAATGTCTTGGGAATGACATGTTAAGATTTCATTAAGTTTTGATAAATAGAATAAAAGTTATAGCTTCTGCACAAAAATTGGACAGAAGCTAAAATTGGAATACGACTGAAACAAAGTGAGGATTTCTGGGAATTCTGTGATGTGAATTTGAGAAAGTGTATAAAATGAAAGTTATAGGTCATGAAGTTACTATAACATGTCACAATTTCGCTTGGAATGGAGTTTTGTGCAAAAAGTTATAGCTTATTTCCCATAATTGCGCAGGTTTGAAAATCTACGGACTGATTTTCTTCATAAGAGTTATTTGATTTGAACGAGGGAAGCACTTGATTTACGATTCGTGGTAATATTGAAGAGTGCGTTACCCTCCCCCAAACAGTGAGTAGGATTTTGATGTCTGCTATTGATTGGAAAATCCTGTTTTAAATGCTTTTGATAACACGATTTCAAATATGTGATAAACTGAGTTTTCAGATTTTCATATATGCTTTACACATATTTTTGTGACCATTGGAGTGTCCCAATTACTTGACTTGTTTGATATGCATCCATGCGCTTTCACAAATGATATTGTGCCACTTTTTCATAACATGTGGTATTTTTATGATTTTCATATTTATTGGCACACGGTTTCATATAACCTGGATTTGAACGTGTGATTGGGTTGGATGCCCTATGATGATTTCACGTTTTGGGCTTGGTGCCCACCATTTCCCCGCTGTATAGCAATGTTCCATAACTACGAAAGACATTTGGCAGAGGCACTCATTGTACCCGGATATGCTTTGGCCAGAGCTATCCCCCAAATGTTGGATCTATGTTGACGATTGTACTTGTGATATTTGCGGGCTTGTTGGATCAGCCTACGGCCAACATTGGGGTAGAGAGCTATTGTTTTTACATATATGCATTGTAAAATCGCCCAAATGCGCCGTCACTGGTCGAGGTAGACCCTTGCCAGGAATATTTCATTGGTCGGCTCTTTATGACGTTGATGTAAATATTGGATGCATATCTTGATTTCTGATGTGTACATATGATATATGGTTTTGAAATGATATGATCCGTTTGTACACTATGAATATTATTACCTTATGCTTTGACACTCCAAATTTCACCGATATTAATAATACAATGTCATTCCCCTTACTTGTTGAGTATCATCCCCCTTTAGGTACTCACCCCTCACTTTCCCATCTTACAGGTTTAGTCTTGAACTAAGGGCTAGTAGAGCTTTGATTTCATTGGGCATTTCGGAGACACTGGGCTTGGATACGGTTACTTACTCTTCCGCAGTAATCATTTGAGGTTATTGTTATATTTGGAGTATTTAGTTGACCATTGTATTTATATACCTAGAATGACTGTATTATACTTATGTTGACTTGTGAAAATGATAACTCTTATTTGATTTGATATATTGATGCATTGAGGCACATTGTGATGACTTGGGAAATGATTTGGTCTGTGATACATTAGATTGGATGTTGTTATTAACCTTACGGTGTCTCGATACGCGGGACATTGTGCTCATGTATTGAGATGCCATGGCGGTTGTCGCATGCTTAGCCCGGGGGTAGGTTGGGGCGTGACAATTACAAAGTTCAAAGCCAATCACACTTGTTTCCCTCAATTATCTTTGGGGGATCATCCAAATGTGGATTGGAATATGGTAGGTCGTTTGATTAGAAGCCACGTAGAAGAGAATGTCAATTACAAAGTGTGTGATGTGGTTAAGGATATGAGATCGTCTGGGGTAAACCTTTCATACAAAAAACCTTGGATGGGTCGTCGAAAATCTATTGAAATGGTATATGGCAATTGGGAGACTTCTTACAAATTGTTGCCATAGTTTTTGGATGCTGTGCAGATGAGTAATACTAGAACAGTTGTTGATTGGAGGTTTACTGAATTATCGGGGTCTAATGATAGAGTATTTCACTTGATTTCTTGGGTTTCCAAGCCATGAATTGAAACATTTAGACATTGCAAGCTAGTGATAACTATTGATGGGACATTTCGAAATGGGAGATATAGGGAGAAAATTTTAATTGTCGTCGGAACAGATACAGCTAACCATATCCTTCATTTAGGTTTGCTATTGTTGATGAGGAGACCATTATGAGTTGGGATTTTTTTTTTAGAGGATTTAAGAGTGCACATTATTGAAGATCAGTATGAAGTGTGCTTGATATCAGATAGGGTACCCAGTATAATATGAGCCATAGAAAGGAATGGTAATCTGTAACCACTAGTCATGTATCACAGACTTTGTTTGCACCATGTGGAGGCTAATTTTAGCCAGCGATTCAAGTACAAACCGTTAACAGAGTTGATGCATAAGGTTACTGAGCAAAAACAGATCAGAAATTTTGATGCCATGATGAACAAGATCAAAGAGCTTAGTGAACCTGTATATAGGTGGTTGATGGAAATTCTGCTCGAGAAATGGACTTCATGTTATGATGGGAGACACAGATAGGGCAACATGACTAACAATCGATCGAAATCATTCAATGGTGTGCTTAAAGGTACAAGAAAGCTACCAATAACTTCATGTGTGCAGGCGACATTGTAGCGCATGGTTCGATTATTCAATAAGAATCGAGAAGAATCAGCTAACAATGCCAACACTTGTTATGGAAAAATTGGTTTGAATTTAACAGAAATCCAAATTCCAATGTGTCATTATGTTTGATAGGTACAGAGGTGAGTATGAGGTCATAACAAGATTTCATGGCAGGTGGGGTAGAAACAATCACACCATACTGTTAGATGTCTCATCATGTACATATGGAAAATATACTATATACAACCTTTCTTGCTCACATATGTGAAGAGTTTGTGTGGATATGGATATGGGTCGTGAGTTTAGGACTATTGTAGACAGACTCTACAGTTGTCAATCAATGGAGCTTACATATGATGGGAAATTTCATCCTCCTCCACAGAAGAAATATTGGACCTCTTCTTCTTTTTGTTTATTACATAATATTTCACGCCTTAATAATCAGTCAGGTAGACCATGAAATATGTGGATTCATAATGAAATGGATAGAAGAAGAACTCAGCATTGCAAGGCTTGTGATGAATACAGGCATGATCATCATCATTGCCTAAATATGGCTTGGTTACAAGCGAGGGTGAGACAAGGCTGAGAATTTTTTTCTCATTACCTTATTGTTTCATATTCTGTAACTAACTTAATCAATTATTATGGATGTACAACATTTTCATAATATTGTCATATGCTGTGGTTTGGTCTTACTTTTACATGTATTTTTCTCAATTTGATTTATTAATTTTTATTTAATAATACTTTATATACATATTATATCATTTGAACAATATATTTTCTCTTTTGAGCTTTGGGCATGGGAGAGAGTGCCCATGTTTACCCTGATCAGGTGTCACACTCTCGATCCGATACTCTCTGCTCCATACTTGCCCGTAGGCCCTGGAGGATCACTGTATGTAATGTTGATTTCATTTATTTGTATTTTTTCTCTATTCCCTTCACTTTGTTCTATTTAACATTGACATTGTTTTATTTTTAAATAGTTGGGATGTTCCACATAGTTATGTACATACAGGGTGGTTTGTTCTTAGAATATACAAGGACCAATTAGATCATATGGGAGATATTGCCCGTAGTTATGTACATTTTCTTTCATTTTTCAGTTCACTGGATGTCATATTTGCATGCCGACCTACTGGCGTTGCCCGCCTATTGTTTGGTCTACCGAGACATATGGCGTACCCATTTTCCCTTGATTTCTTTTTAGGTCGTTGAGTACCATTACCCTCAGAGGGTTATGCGATAGTTTAGGCTCCTGTAGCATGTTCCTTTAGCAATACTAACAAACCAGGAGTTGCACCGAAATGATCAACGCGGGAGGCATGGATGCAATTGGACAAGGACACATGTCATACCCTTGCAATTATGGGATAATCGTAGATGCCACATTGTATAGGGTGATGACACTTTCGGTGAGTTAGGGACGACACCTAACTATATGCTGTGGTATCGTCAGATCATACGTTTATACATTGTGTGTCCTGCGCATATTATCAACACAGATACTGACCCACAGCGATACAAATGTGGTATCTCGTAAGTCAAGATAAGTTTACCATTTAATATTGTTTTATAGTTTATATAAGATTTCTTTTCTTTCTTTGTGTAGTGCTATGAGCTCGAAAACATGTACTTATTTGCATCGGATGTATTTGCTGAGGAAAGAGTGGATCCGAGATTTGGACATTCCAGAAATGTGTCATGGTGTGCACTTCACTTTATCAGGCATGTGTCATTTGACGAGTACCATCCTTCGACATCCATACAGGTCCTACCGAATGGATGAATATACCTTCAACCTCTAGTGCTATGGATGATTATGATGAGGCGACAAATATACAAACATCATCTTGCTATCTGACTTCGACTCCGACTACAGTATGTACAGACAATGTCGATAAGTCTCCACGACTTAGTGTTTATGAGCAGAGACGTCGTCATTCTCAACATTCAAAAGATGTTCCTCTAGTTGCATTTTTCGAGGTTGATGAGGGTACACAGTTATATGATATACCTTCGCCTGCACCTGGTAGGCCAACTCGTATTCCCGTGAGACATCGGTCACTACGCAATGCTGGATGACCTTTTTGCGGCACTTAGTTTACATTTACCATTTCATATGTATTAAATTTAAAATTTGTAATCATTAACTTCATTTTTTATAAATTATTTTTGGTTATTATCTTTTTCTTGTAATTTTTTGTTATGTTATTTCAACATTTATAAATATTTATATTTATGTTAATTTCTTATCATTTTTTTGAAAGTCATGTATTTTGATTTATATTACGTAGTGATCATAGCTGAATTGATTGTGTTTTTGGTTGTTGGCATTTCTGTTGACTATGTTTGGTTGTGTTTGGTTGCTGTTGTCTAGTACTCTGGAATATGGTTGATAGTATTTGCAGTATTGGTTTGGTGGTGGTGTTTTGTAGTATGTTTAATTCGTTGTACTTTTTTGATATTTGGTTGATTAAGTATTCTTTATTTGGAGATGGTTTTACTTGTATTTGGTTGGAGTAGAGTAGTGATGTATGAGTGTTGGAGTGGGTGTATTTGGTATTTTGTTTGTTATGAAAAATGGGTAGAAGCTGCGGGTGCTGAAGTGGATATATTATGTTTGCCTTGGTCATGCGCAGTGCGGAGGCGGCGCGCATAGGTCATGCACACTGTGGTACAGGCACCACGTGTGGAGTGCAGAGGCCATGCACGTGCAATGCATTGGTAGCGTGCTTGCCCCGCATAGGCCATGCGTTGTAGGATGCGATGCGCGCACGGCCTCTACGTGCCAAGTACGGTGCCTAGGCCATGCGCTAACACTGTACTGGCACAGCATGCACCACTTACAGGCCATGCACGCCCATTGCATGGCACCGCTCACAACATGCACAGGCCATGCATGCTATGGTATGGGCACCCCGCGCGTAGCGCATGCATTGCATAGGCAGCACGCGCACCGTCTCTACACAGCGCGCGCAGTGCCTGTTGTGGTGTCTGTAATTTTGCGTTTTGAGAGTGCGATAATGATTTTGTACTTTGAGAGTGCGAAACAGAGTTTTTTTTTTATTAAAAATTTTTTTTCTCATAAATCATGATTTCGCCCTCACATAGTGCAAAATCAACAGTTGAGGAAAGAAAAAAAATAACGATATCTAAATAATTTAAATTAAAAATGACAATATTTAAGTAAATAACTTCTTGGAGGGCCATTGATACCAGCATGCTGTTTTTATAAGAAGTGTTATTTTGCTTGTTTATCAGGTATCTTTAAATACCTAAGTGATTGGATAGTCATTTTTTCCATTTTTCCTTTTGTGCCATCACACATGTGGAAAGCAACTCATGTGGTTGCTATTCTGGTTGTTTCACATTATGTTATGTTTAATTTACCTCTGCTATATCTTATATTCATTTTATTAGGAGTGTGACACCGGATCGTAGGCCATCACCAAACTTGTCCACAAATTTTGTCGAAGTGGTGGACTGCTGAGCTACATATGCATTCAACCAACTTTTACCTTATCCTTACGGGAAAAAGGAAAAAACCAAAGCCGAATCGCCTCACCTGATGTGTCATGGTGCTTTATGATGTAAAAAATCTCCTTCAATGCAAAGAGGTGAGCGTATTGATCTTTATGACTAGGGCTATTGAATTAGTTTTGTTTAGCATCAAACACGAAATTTGCGACGGTGATCATAGGCCACCTAATACTCGTCCCTCCTCCGACAAATATAGGGGTAGCAAGTTTGCCAAGTGTCCATCAAAGAGAAATATGGTTCTTGTCCTCCTCCTTACTCTTTGCCCTCGTTGTTGGGCCATAATTGCTCATTTGATCTCCAAGTCAAAGTCGGCAAGGTCTTCTTTTTCGATTCCTTGTCATGCAATAGTGTGTACCGGAAATAACAAGAACAAACATAAAGATTAGAAATTAATCAGAAAGAAAATCGAGAAAATTAACCAAAAAAATCTACTCTAGTCCCCAACTTTGATGCAAAAAGTTGGCGTGGTAAATTTGATGAGTAAGATTGTAGGTCCCACAAGGATTAAATGCATTTTTCAGTTAATATTGCTTTATTATAATGACCTATATTTATTTAACTAATCTGAGTTAAATTATAAATTAAATAACCCAAAATCTTTTAAAATCAAGTAGCCAACAAAATATTAAACAAATTAAAACTTACTAAATATTCAATTCTCTAAATTTTCCTAAACTAATCTATAAAATAATAATAAACTAAATCTTAATTCTAAATTTTGAGAACGATCATTTGATAAACTAATATAACATAAAGAAGAGAAAAAATAAAATAAAATTAGAGTTTGAAAATAAAAATAGAGAAGATAAAACAAAAAATAATAATAAACAGAAAAAAGTAAAAATAAACTATCTATAATAATAATAATAATAATAGAAGTACATTAATTCAACTATTTCGACTTTTCTTACACCATTCATTAGTATCTAAACTCATCTCTTAAACTAAACTCTTGACACTCATATGTTTATTAATAACTTATATCTAAATTTTTAATAGTCTATATTGACATTTCACTAAATCACCTACATTTAAGGTTTCTCTCCTCATCAATGCACCATTGGATTTTTATTGCATATATTCAAACTATTTTAGATGATATTCTCTCATTTTATCTAAAATTGAATTTACTCTTAACTTAATACATATATCTTCATTTCTAATCCTATCTCCTTTTGTTTTACCACACATGTATTTGAGTATTTTCATTTTAACTACAATCATTTTATACTCTTTTTGTTGTTTAATATTTAACACTCAGTGCTATACAATAATACTTGTTTTATTAAGACTCTATTAAACTTCTCCTTCAGTTGAAATGGTATCGTGCAATCGCAAAAAACTTTAAATGTAATTCCTCATTTCATCCAACTCGTTTAGATCCTGTAATTCATATCTCTATCTATATTAACATCACTTTGAATGGTAGACCTAAAATATCTAAAACATTCACTCTTTGATATAATGATTGCCACCAAATGCGCATCTCATATACTCGGTTTTTGACCGATTCAATTTAGTTCGTCTAAATTTTAGTGTGTTCCTCCATAATTCCAATTTAGCGTTAATACATTCCCTATTTTTATTGACCACCACTATATCATATGTAAAATGTATACACCATGATATTTCATTTTAAATACTCTTTGTTATTTCATCCACTATTAGTGCAAAAAGGAGAGGACTTAATGACGAGTTTTTGGGAAACCCAACATTGATTAGGAAGTTAACCGTTAAAATTCCGCAAATTCTTGCATTGTTAATACCCCTCTCATATATATCTTTGATGAGATCAATGCATTTCAAGGAGACTCCTTTCTTCATCAATGTTTGCCACAGTATGTCTTTGGAACACTAGCATATACTTTTTTCTAAGTTAATGAATACTTGTAAATCTCTCTTATATTTTCTAAATGTCTCCATCAAATACATGAGCAAATATACGGTTTCAATAATGGATCAGCCTAGAGTAAACCCAAATTGATTTTGAAATACATTAACTTCCAATCTCAATGTATGCTCTGCCATTCTCTCTCATAATTTCATAGTATGAATAATAAGTTCAATTCCAATGTAATTAAAACAATCTTGTATGTCACTCTTATTTTTATATAGTGGTACAACTGTGCTCTTCCTCCATGCATGAGACGTTTTCTTGATTTGTCAAATTTTATTAAAAAGATCGGTCAATATTTATATCCCAACTTCACTCAAATACTTCCACATCTTATTGAGGATGTTATCGGGTTCTACGATTTTATTATTCTTTATTTTTTTAAAGCCTTCCTTACTTCATTATGATGAATTTTGCATTTAAAATCTCTATTAATCTTCTCTATAGGTATCACAATATCACATATATCTCTTGTGCCCTTAGTGTTAAGGAGTTTATCAAAATAATCATTATAACGCTTTATTATGTCTCAATTCCTTACAAGAACACTATTAATCTCACTCGTAACACCATTCAAATCTTTTTTTTTCCTGTCCCTTAATTTGATAATTCTATAAACCTCTTTTCTCTATCCATAGTTTCAAGTTTCTTATATTATTCGTCATACACTTTGTTTTTTGATTGACAAATAATTTTTTCACATTTTTTTCAATCTTGTATTTTTTAAACGCATCATTATATCTCTTATTTTTAAAGTTCTTATAACACTATCATTTAGTTTACATAACAATTTGGATTTTCTCATTCTACCACTATGACTCCTTGCCTACGATGCCAAACCCTTAGATATGCCAAGAACTCCTTATCTAAGTTTTTAATATTATTAGACATTTCTACCCATATGGTTTCTAAATCATCATCAGTAAACCAAATAGCTACTTCAATTAATTTATCTCTAAATGTCGTCACATTTTCCTCTTTTAGGTTTTATCACTTAATTTTTAACTCCATAAATTGGTGATCCTTTTTTTATCTTCTCGACACATGAACATCTAAAATTAAATCCTATGTTACGTTGTTACACCCTCCCCTGATATAATCTTACAATTCGAGTAGGTCATTCTATGTCCCTTTTGGTGAAGAAAAAATCTATTTGGCTGGTATTTAATCCACTTCTATATGTAACTAAGTGTGATTTTTTTTTTAAAGAAAATATTTATGAGTATTAAATCAAATATTGTGTTAAACTACAAAATGGTACCTCCTGACTCATTCTTACTAACTATGCTAAAGTTTCTATGTTTGGTTTCAAATCCTTTATTATTCTCACTGCATGCCCATTTAGATCTCTTATAATAAATAACTTCTCCTCACTAGGTATGACATGTATAAATTCGTCTAAATTTTCTCAAAACTACTATTTACTAGCTGCATATACACCTATTTGAGATATATAAACACTGACTATATTATTTATATCTTCTTGATTAACTAGCTTGACAAATACTCTCGCCTAATATAACCTTACAATCCCAGTAGGTCATTCTATATCCCTCTTGGTGAAAAAGAAATCTATTTGACAGATATTTAATCCATTTCTGCATGTAACTACGTGTGACTATCTTTTTTTAAAAAAAAAAAAGCAAATGCTTATGAGTATTAAATCAAATAATGTGGTAAACTTCAAAACGGTACCTCCTGACTCATTCTTACTACTTATGCCAAAGTTTCTATGTTCGGTTTCAAATCCCTATTATTGTTACCTATATGTTTATTTAGATCTCTTTTAATAAATAATTTCTCCTCACTAGGCATGACATGTACAAATTCATCTAAAATTTCTCAAAACTGTTATTTACTAATTATATATACATATATTTGAGATGCATAAATATTGAATATATTATTTACGTCTTCTCGATTAACTAGATTGACAAACAAAATTCTTTCTTCCTTCCTTATAATCTCCATTATCTCATGTTGTAAGTCTTTATGGACAATTATTACTATCTCATTCTTAATTCTATCATTACTAGTATACCAAAATTTATGGTATAAAACTCTACTTCTCTAGCTTTTTCCCCTATCAATTAGTTTCTTGGAAACACATAATAGTGATTTTCGGTCTAGTCATTATTTCTCATACATCTCCTAATTTACCAGTTAAGCATCCTATGTTTCAAGTGGTTATTCTTGTGGACTTGTTTTTTTACCCACACCAGTCCACATGAATCTTATTCTAGGTGGTAATGTGACGTATCACTTCCGTACAACAATCTTAAGGCTTTTGCTAACTTGTCACTATACTTGGGATCTAGTATAGTGCATTGCTAAGAAGGGAATACCTTTTTTTACCCACACCAGTCCACATGAATCTTATTCTAGGTGGTAATGTGACGTATCACTTCCGTACAACAATCTTAAGGCTTTTGCTAACTTGTCACTATACTTGGGATCTAGTATAGTGCATTGCTAAGAAGGGAATACCTTAATGAATTTCAAAGTGTTAAAAAAAACACTCGCGGAGTTAAAATATAAATTATTAGATAAACGACTCCACTGGGGATCAAACCCAGAATCTCTGGTTCCGTAGACCAGCACCTTATCCATTGGGCCATGGAGTCTTTTTGCAAACAATTTAAAATTGCTTTTTAATTAAAGCTACAACTAATAAATTAATTAAAACTTGGAAACTAAAATTTAAACTCAATAAGATATTAAAACTAAACAAAATATAATAAAATCACTATTAGACAGAAAAACAAAAGGCACAATCCAAACAAGTTCTAAAGTAGAAAAAGAAAGTTGAAATTAAAGTGACAATTCTCAAATAGAAGCGGTTAGATTTACTGACAATGGTGGCTAATGATATCTTCGTTCTTCTCAAGTGCTCGTGATTGGGGGCGACAATGAAATGTGATGATACAGGGCCTAAAAGCCTATAAACACAAAGCCCATAGATTGTCAAGCGACCTCTCGGTCGCCTGACTTCTCGATCGTGCCTATACCTATCCTAGCCATCCTCTATTAGTATACTTTGCTCCCTTGACCTCCTAGTCATTCAACATTCGGGTTTCTCGACCTCTTGATCACTTCATCTCCTTACAGATCTTTCTAGGTTAGGTCTCTCGATTACTACATGAGTAATATCCTATTGCACACCGTCTCCCCTAAAGTAAATATAGGTCATGATCATCTGATAAGGAATAAAATCTTTAATGAATTCAAACCTTCCTTAATCCAGAATCTCTTGTAATCTTGCTTAATACGAAAGGAAATCTCTACGATGGATTAGACTCTCCTAAACCTCAAAGAACACTAAACCTATTGAGAGTCACTGATTACAATCCCTACAATGTTAGAAGATTTCCCATGGTCTGTCCACAAGGTAAGTAGGGTTTCTACACCTCTTACCATACAGATGCACACAATATATACTAAATAGAGGCAACCTATGAAAGGTATGCAATACACTTGACTCTATACTTATCACATAGAGGCAACATAGGTCTACAATTTAGGCTTTCCCAATTTTTCATTATTTCATTGCTCTTTCTGATTTATGCGTCAGAGCTTACTCCATTGGAGCCACCATCAGCGGGTTTTTTACAGGTCCTCCATTCTAGAAAATTCAGCGAACACATTGGCACTGGGTTTCTGCTTAAGTCAAAGGATCAATTTACCTTTGGAATCAAAATCGACTTCAACAGATTGGTGTGGGAATTGACTAACTGACTAGCCAAAGAAATTTTATACCCTATTTTGCTCCACCTTTCCATCGCAATGCTACCAAAGAGAAGAAACAAAGACAACGCCTCCAAGATAACATCCAAGGTGGGAGGATAGACGTCCAATCCTATAGACCCCCTTCCAATAGCACCTCCGGCCAATGAGTCAGACACCTCAATCATTCACATGTAGCACCAAGTAGAACCACTCTCGTATAAAGATTCCCAGTATCTTGCCGCTCAACCTCAAGCCTACTCGGCTCTTCCTCTTATTCCAACCTCTTCCAACCTGATCAACCATTCTTAGATGGAAGAATCGGAGTCCTGGATATAGGGGATAAGAAAGCAACTAGAAGAAATCGATCATGCCCTTGACAAGAAGTTTCATTTTGCTCTAGGAAGTCAGAGCACTTGAGTCTACGTAAACTTCAGCCTCGTAGATGCTTGGAGCCCTTAGTGACCTCTCAATAGGAACCCGGGGATTTAAAAAAAAACCAAATTGAAGAGCTCATAGCCACCAAACTTAAGTAGACTGGCACAACACAAGATGACATCAACCAATACATCCCCAATTCATCGCCATTTGATCCTAAGATTTTCCCAAACCAATGCCGCAAGATGTTTTCTTTCCCCAATAGAGATGTGTGACGGCACCACCAATCCTCAAGACTACACAGCCTATTTTGTTGCAATCATGATTTCAAAGGACATATTAAATATCACCATGTACAAACACTTCCCTACGACCCTGAAAGGCAATGCATTGACATAATTCAATTCACTTCCGCCTTTCAGCATTAAGGGTTTCTCACAGCTCAGGCAGTGGTTTGAAACTCATTTCGTCATTAGCTGAGACCCTCAAAGAAAGTCTACCTCTCTCTTATCCATGTGACAGAGAGATAACAAGCCTTTAAAAGACTCAAGACTGAGATAATTAAAGTTTAAGGATAAGACTATTCCATTGCTTTAATGGCACTACTTACAGGATTGCGGCCTTCAGGAATGAAGACCTCTATCACGAAGAACCCTCCGACCTCCATTCAGGAATTCAACACCAGGGCTGAAAGATACATCACTGTAGAAGAAGCTAAGGCATTCAATAAGGATCCAAGCAGACAAGGAAGGAATAAGCACAACCAACCACTACTACGCCAGTCCTCTCCAAAAAGAAGTCAGTAGGACCTCGATTTCACCAACTACATTTCTCTAGTCAACATCTATAGCCAGATTCTAATGCAGATTAGGAACAAGTCCTACATTAACTGGCCTCCACCCTCAAGGAGAGATGATTCTAAGAGGGACAAGACCCAATACTGTAGCTTTCATAAGGAATATGGCTACATGATGGATGAATGCTGAAGGTTGAAGGACGATGTCGAGACCTTGGTCAAAGATGAGAGATTCTGGAGATTCATTGATACAAAACAAGAAAACAACACCCATCGAAGACCGAGGGAAAGGGACTAAATGAACGCTGGTTTAGTAGAGTAGACTGAACCATAGGTTATAGGAGCCATCTGAAACCACACGAGACGCGTCAACATCCATATATAGAGTGGGAATCCCTCACCACATGGTTTATTGATGCCCTTTACTCTCGGTAAACCTCCCTACCCAACAGGCAGATTGAATGGTCACGCTAGTATTCTAGAGGATAGAGGCACCCGTGTCAAAAGAAGTTCTCACTGCTCATATTGAAAGAGACAAAAAAGGAAAAGACCAATGATTGACTTTGACAGACCAACATGACTTACTGGTCATCATAACTAAGGTAGTCCAATACACTATAAAGAGGATTTTTATCACTAAAAAGAGGTTTTTTATCAATCAAGCAATGGGCTGCGGCATCCTTACTA
This sequence comes from Dillenia suffruticosa, assembly GCA_033439265.1. NCBI lineage: Eukaryota > Viridiplantae > Streptophyta > Magnoliopsida > Dilleniales > Dilleniaceae > Dillenia > Dillenia suffruticosa. The sequence continues at coordinate 8,280,537 of JAVTVX010000018.1, read as the reverse complement.
GGACACGTTTAAGCATATGGGCTTCAGCCAAGCAGATCTCCAATCCTATAAGGACCTTTGAAAGGACTCTCTAGAGAATGGATATACCCTGAGGGTACTATCCAGCTTCCAGTAACCTTGGGAGCACCACCCAACCGTGCCATCACCACAACCATTTTCAACATGGTCAAACTGTTGTCTCCATACAATACAATCTTGTGTTGTACTAACTGGGATGCCTTGTAAGCATTACCAAGCACCAAGCTTATGAAAATTAAGTTCAAGATACCTCTCGGCATAAGAATGATCAACTATGATCCAGACCTGTCAAAGGCCCCAATTTGTCCATCGCTTATCTCCACTTTGTCAATTTTATAAGTATTCTTACCTGGATATCATAGTTTGGAATTTCGTCAATATAATGATATATATCTATTTTATATGTAATCTCCCTTTTCTTTGTAACATCTTGATCAACGGCGAGAATCAAGCCCTTGAGCCTGTAAGACAATAGTCCATCGCACCTGGCCCTCCTGTATATATTCTTTTGATATTATGTTTTACATAAACAATTATCAGATCTATGACTCTCCATATGCCAATTTGCGAGATGTAACTCCTGAGTGGTTGGTAGCCATACTCTCAACTCTATACCTCATATGGGTCCCGTACTCAATGTATCGGCTCTATACCTATCAATATACCTATATACAGGATGTAACTTCCAAGCAGTTGGCAACCACTCTCTCGGCTCTACACATCATATGGGTTCTGCACCTAATCCATCGGCTTTATGCTTCTTAATATGCTAATATATGGTATGTAACTCCCGAGCAGCTAGCAGCCACTCCCTTGACTTTATGCCTCGTATGGGTTTTGCACCAATCTACTGGCTTTATGCCTCTCAATATGCCAATATACGAGATGTAACTCTCAAGCAGCTGGCAACCACTCTCTTGACGCTACATCTCATATGGGCTCCACATCCAACCTGTTGGCTCAACGCCTCTCAATATGCCAATACACAAGATATAACTCCCGAGCGGTTGGCGACCACTCTCTCGGCTCTATACTGCACATGGGCTCCGTACCTACTCTCTCAGTTTTATATCTCATGGCATTTTCTCGATTTTATGGCCTATGCCTATATTTTCTTAGCTCCACACCACATGTGGATTCTCTTTCAGCTAGTCTTTCGGTAATACGCCTTATGTGGGTCCCTTAATTTTAAACCTTATTGGAAATTCTCTCAGTATTGTGCCATATTCGAGTACTAGCATTAACGAAAGATCTAATTCTCACTTTCTCGGTACTACGCTTAACGAGTTATATCTCTATCACAATGCATACCCTCTCATCTACTATATCATTATGAACAGCTTAATGACCAAGTTATTGTACTCTCTACATGATCAAAGTAGTTAAAGGAAAAAGATGAATTTAGAAAAACTTCTATTTTATTCATTTTGATATAAAAATATAGTCGAGTGAGGAGGTTCATACAAAATCTGGGGGGTAAGGTACATGAAGAGAAATAAGCTAAAGAAGAAAAATACAATCGGAAACAAAAGCCATGAAGAAGGAGGGAGAGGAGGAGGAAGAGCCTTTTTGCTGGCAAAGTCTAAAGTTGGCATACAGGGCAGTAACTCGAGAGCTTCCACCAACTAGCTCGCTTGAAACATCACCCCGAGAAATAACGACAAGGCTTTGGCTTGAAGCTTCTGAGCCAGTACTGGTGGTCATGGTCCCCTCAAGCCCTACTCGAGGAATTACCTCTTCGTGTCCCTTAAGATTTTTTCTCCCAACCTTGCAAGTTTCTCCTCTAAGTTAAGATGAGATTTCTCGGCTACTTGTAGATTGGCTTTCCCTCTCTCACTTCAACCTCCAATTTATTGTACTCCCCAAGAGTCGCATCACATTATCATACTGTGAACTCCAAGTCAGTCTTTAGAGCCTTTATCTCCTTTTCTTTATCACTCATGGTAACATATGTTGCCCTTTCCTCTTCAACTTCCCTCTCCTTTTGGGCCAAAGTGACTCAAAATCTAGAGATCTCCTCATCCCTTTGACCTACAGGTACTCCAGATACCCTACTACCTGGTTTTGCTTTAATCTCTAAAATTTTATCATAGCAGTAGACTACACAAGTCGTATTAAATTATACAACCAGAATTGAAACATTAGACTAACCAAAGCCTTCAAGAAAAGACTTATCTGAATTGAAAGAGACATTATGGCCTCGTTACCTTTTTCCATAGATAAACCATTCAACTCCAATTTAGAGCAATGATAATCCAATCGGTAACCTCCTCGTCTCGACAATATCAATATAGCTAAAACAATTATTACCATAGCTAATTGCCATAGTTGCCCTCTTTTTCAGGTGTTTCCTGCCGTCGAAACACCTTACAAAAACTGGGGAAAGAGGGACCGCTTGGTTTGGCGTAGCTCATTTGCCCTTTCAAACATGCAAATGCTTTGGAATAACATTGGATAGTCTTGTCCCAATCCCGGACTTTCCCTCCTCCTCACCAATGTGCAAAACTTAAACTAAGCAACCTCCTTAAAATCACTAGGAGCTCTACTCTCGATATCTTCTCCCTTAGTACCCCAGCTGCAATACTGGTATCTAATTCCCTTCTTCCATGGACATCTCTATCTCTTCACTATTGGGGCTCGGGATATAAATCTTCTTCATTTCCTCTTTGGGATAATTGTAGGATAACACCCCTTACTGCAACCCCTTGTTTTGACATGAACTCCCCCTTCTCGTCACCTTTCTTCCCTTTTGCCGTCATCAGTCTAGCAATAGTAATCTTCATAAGGTCACCTCCCTCGGCAAAGGAAACAACTTCAAATAACCTTATTGCCCTCTTCCTCACCAAGAGGAGCCTCTTAATCTGCACCTTTTCACTTAATAGTAGACTAGCCAAGTTTAACATCTCATTGTCAAGGAAAGCGTCAATGTGGATAGCCCTCTTTTCTGACGAACAAAAACCCCTATCAAACAAACAAAGTCTAAGTACCGAGAAGGGTTTGGAACACTCAACTCCATAGCAGGCTCACCATAGCCTTCAGTGACACCAGTATTAAACCCTTATTCCCAAACTCCACAAAAAATAACTTTCACATCTAGTTCTTATCAATATTTTCCCTATAAATGAATCTCCACCCAAACTCTAGCCTAGTCTGCAGACAAAACCAACCACTCGTGGAACCCCAGCAACACATCCTGTCAAACAAAAAATGGAAGAAAGAAGCTCAAAATCAAAGCTTAAATGGCAGAAAGTCAACAAACTCACCACCACCAAAATCAGTCACCAAGCACTAGGAATGAACAAGGTCAGAAATATATCTCAACCCCTCAAAACCCTAACTAGAACACCCAAATAGGGCACTCAGAGCCCATACCATACATATTCCTTATACATAGGAAATACCCCTCCAGTGTCCCATTCACCCTCTCATCTTCCATAGCCAATCATAGCCAAAAATCATCCTCCAAATCCATCTCTCCCACGATTTCCTCTAATTCCCCAACAATCTTTACAATTTTAATCTCACCAATCTTTGCCAAATCTATATTTTCACGATTCTCTCAAACCCTAAAACACATATTTTCTCTCAAGCAAACTACCAAGCAAATGGTAGAAAGTATATTGGGCACGATTCACTAACCACAAAAACCACTTTAATAGGATGTTGCAATTTAATCGACAGCTCCTGTATTTAATGTTCCACTTTTGCGCCACTTCCAATCCCACAATTTACTCTACTCCTAATACTATTTTACCAAAATTCTATTAGGAGTGGGGGCAAATAATGATATAGGGCTTAAAAGTCCATAAAGACAAAGCCTGTAGATTGTCAAGTGACCTTTCATATCATTGGCCAAATCAAATGAACTAGTAGCGGAAAGATCAATTTTCAACGCTAAATGAGAAATGGTTGGAAAGAGTTTAATGAATGATAAAGTGGACATTAATGGCCAACGTTCAAGCTCAATCACCGTACAACGGCTCTTTCTTGCCCAATAATAAATACCAGAGACATGAGAGTGAAGAAGTTAATGCATTTCTAACGATCAAAAACAATAGTTAATCAACTAGTCTCCTTGCTTTGTTTTTGTTTCATTACACTCTATTTTTCATTTCATTTATATTCTTGAGTGTAACTCCAAATAAGATCTATATTTGTCACATCTGAGGATTAAAGCCTAAAGTTCCAAACCTTTTACTCTTCCTTGTACCAGAAATTATAGAGACCAGTAAGCAAGTCAGGGTCTTGGGTTTAGAGAAAGAAAGAGTTCAAAAGTGTTTGAGGATAAAACCATAAAGGTCCAGCTTAAACTTGCAATCAAGTTTGTATTCTTGAGTTAATAGTGAAAATTCAAGAGAGGGATTGGGAGTGGATGTACATCAAGTTTGGTAGAACCACTATAAAAATTTTATGTATTCTCTGAATTTTATTTAAACCATTAAACACCACCTACCAAAAATTTTCAAAAATATTGAACACCTATTCACCCCTCTAGTTGTTTTATAAGCACTAAAAATCCTCAATGGTGATGCATGGAGACAGTTTGCCCTTTAAGCCTACTCAACAAACCATGCGTCATTTCTTAACGGGAATAACCATAGTTATTGGAAGAAGAGAATGAGCAATTTAATAATTGCACAAGATGAGATGGCTTGGGAAATCATTGAATAAGGCATTGAATTTTCCACAAAAGAAATTGATGGTGTATGTGTACCGGTGAAAATGAAGAATATAACATTAGAAGAAAAGAAAGCTTATCAGGCTTATTGCAAAGCTGTGAACTTGCTTTACTCAGTACTCTGTTTGAATGAAGACAATCGAGTCTTATCATGTATCACTGCTAAGGAGATATGGGGAAGACTCGAAACAATCTATGAAGGAACTGATCAAGTTCGAAAGAACAAGATAAAAGTGTTGAAATAGGAACAAAAAACCTTCAAGACAAAGGAAAGAGAATTTGTTTGTGAAATAATGACTTGCTTCAATACAATAAGGAATGAGTAGAGGTTGTTGGGAAAATGGATACCACAAGAGGACATGGTTGACAAGGTGTTAAGATGCCTACTAAAATCTTAGGAGCTGAAGGTTACTACCATTCAAAAGTCCAAGAATTTTAAAACACTGATAATGGACTAGTTAGTTAGATCGCTCATTACACATGAGATGAAACTAAATATGAAGAGTCGAACAAAAGAAACAGAGGAAAGGAATGTCTCTCAAAGCTGAGAGTGATAAAACCACATCTGAAACTAAAAAGGATGATAAAAAAGACATGGCTTTGCTTACTCGAAAGTTCAAGAAATTCATGATGCGAAGGAAAAGGGTAGAGCTAGTTTCAAAAGGTCAAAAAAGAAGGAAGAAATATAATACTATGAGTGCAAAAAAGATTGGGCATATCAAGGCTGATTGCCCTCAATTGATGAAGAAGATAGAATAGAAGGACAAGAAAAAAAAAGAAGAAAAAGACAGCTCTGACAGTCTGGAGTAATGAAAACAGTAGCTCTAGTGAAGATGAAACTATAGAGAAGCAAGCAAACTTATGTTTCAAGACAATAAATCAACCATCCAATGATAAGGTAACATCTACTTCATATTCCTTTTGTTCTGATGATGACGTTTCTTCGATAAATGAAATGCATGAGGTACTGATGGAATCATTCAAAAAACTAAAGAAAAACAATTCATCAAAGAAGAAATTGAATTAGTTAGAAGAGGAAAATGATAGACTAAAAGCTGAAAATCAAAGACTAAAAGAAGAAAATGACGTCTTAAAGCAAGACAAAAATAATTTGTATCAAAATTAAGGAAACGGAGAAATTGAAAACTGAAGTTAAAAATCTTAAAAATATGCATGACTGCGCTGAAAAGAATGAACTTGAATCAACTCTAAAAGATGAACTTAAAAATGGCAAGATAGGAATCAAAAACTTAGTTCTCTACTACATAAAGTTATTTAGGGACAAGAGAAACTAGATTAAATACTTGGAGCACAAAGGGAGTGTATGACAAAATCGGCCTAGGATAAAATCCTGCGACAACTCAAAAGAAACTTTATAGCTTCTTTGTGCCTAGTTTATAGATTAGTAGAACTAAGAATAGATGTCATGCTTTTATGAAAGTCAGCCATAAAGCAGAGCAATGAAAGCTAAAAGTGTAGGAAAGGATAAAGAACTATCAAAATATATCAAACATGCACAAACTACAACAAGAAGGGACATAATTCATCCATATGTTGGTTTAAGAATGAAACCTCTAAGAAAATGAAAATGCAGTGGATGCCAAAGTTAACTTGGACTATTACTTTGCCCAACTCAACCGACCCAAGAAAGTTTAGGTACTAAATGCATACACTTGACACTCTTTCCTCTCAGGTAAGTCTAAAGAAGGCATATGATGAGAGATGTTTCAAAGTTCTCTAGCTTGGAAAAGAGGAAGGGAGGAAAGGTAGCCTTTAAGGACAACTCTAAGGGCAAAATGGTTGGCATTGGTAGTATAAGTAAGTCTTCTTCCTCTATTTATTCAGAATGTATTGTTTGTTGATGGTTTGAAGTCTTCTTCCTCCACTCTTTCAGAATGTGTTGCTATTGATGGTTTGAAATTTATCTTGCTAAGTGCAAGTCAACTATGTGATAGAGGCTATAGAGTTATATTTTAGTCTGATGAATGTTTGATTGTTGATAGAGAATCTAATGAAACAAAATTCACTACCCATAGAAAGGAGAACATCTACATAATAAACTTAGAAGAATCAATAGGTAAAGATGAGTCCTATTTAGTAGTAGTGAATCAAAACAACTCAGGGCTTTGACATAGGAGATTAAGACATGCCAACATGGATTTGATATGTAGGCTAGTTAGAAAACACATAGTGAAAATTCTTCCAAAATTAATGTTTGAAATAGATAAACTATGTGATACATGTATGGAGGATAAACACACGAAAACTTCTTTCAAACCTAAGAATGTAGTATCCACTAGCGAACCTCTAGAACTCTTCATATAGATTTGTTTGGACCAACTAGAACTCAAAGTTTAGGGGGGAAGTACTATAGTTTTGTAATTATTGATGACTTCTCATGATTTATGTGGGTATTGTTCTTAGCTAGGAAAGAGAAGACAAGTGAAACCTTCATGAAATGTGTAGAAAAATTTTAAATGAAAAAGGATATTTAATTCTGAGAATTAGGAGTAATCATGGCAAAGAGTTCAAAAATAGGATAATGGAAGTCTTCTATGGAAAACATAGCATAGATTATAACTTCTTAACTCTTAGAACACTCCAACAAAAAAGGGTAGTAGAAAGAAAGAACAGAACTTTTGAAGAAATGACAAGAATAATGCTCTGTGAGCATAATTTTCCTAAATAGTTTTGGGCAGAAACTATGAATATAGTTTGTTATATTATAAATAGAGCTCTAGTTAGACTCATTCTAAAGAAAACTCCTTATGAGCTCTATAAAGAAAGAAAACCCAACATAACATACTTTTGTGTATTCGGATGCAAATGATATGTTCTAAATAATGGTAAAGACTCACTAGGTAAATCTAATGCCAAGAGTGATAAGGGAATCCTTTTAGAACACTCAACCTTTAGCAAAGCATATGGAGTCTATAACAAGAGAACTATGATGGTAGAGTAATCAATACATATAGAATTTGATGAAAATGATGACTTAGGCAGAAAGAGGTATGATGATGAAGAATTAACCAAACACATTAAGGAATCAAAACTTGCAGAAAATGAAAATACTCTAAAAGAAGAGTTTGAAATAGAGCAAGAACCAAAACAGGAAGAAGAGATTCATCAAGAGTAAGAAATTAGATATTTAACTATTAGAAAGAGCATTAACATAGAAAGCATTATGGAAAATGAAAGTTTAGGAGTTAGAACTAGATCTGCCCAACAGAATCAATATGAATTTGTAGCATTTATCTCTCAGATAGAATCCAAAAACGTGGATAAAGTCTTGAAAGATGAAAATTAGATAATAGCCATAATTAGAAGTAATCAGAATGTTTATAGCATTTTCTTACTTTACGAACTTCAAACTCTTTCAAATAGATGCTAAAAATGTCTTTCTAAATAGATACATCAACGAAATTGTGTATATTGAATAACCCCCAAACTTTGAAAATCCAAAACACCCTGACTATATTTTCAAGTTAACTAAAGTCCTTTATGGACTCAAGCAAGCTTCTAGAACTTAATATGAAAAACTAAGTAATTTCCCAAAAGAAAATGAGTTTGAAAGAGTGAAAGTTGCCACTACAAAAAAACACAGTTTTAGTGATAAAAATTTTAGAAAAATTCGTCGCTAAAAACATTAGAGATTGATTTAGCGATAAAAAATTTTTTGTCAATAATGACGCATTACAAAAATTTAGCGACGAAAACTATAAATCCGTTACTAAAATAGTGATAAATTTAGCGATGAAAACCTTTTTGTCGCTAAATTTAGTGACGGATAGAAGAAATCGTCACTAAATTATATTATATATTATTGTAATGTTTATTTATTATATATATTTTTTAATTATTATATTAATATTTTATTTTATTTTAGTATATTTAATTTAGCTACGGATTCATGGACTCTGTCACCAAATTATATTAGACATTATTGTAATTTTTATTTATTATATATATATTTTTAATTATTATATTACTATTTTATTTTATTTTATTATATTTAATTTAGCGACAGATCAAAGGAATTTGTCGCTAAATTTTATTATATCCAATTATATTTTTCATTTATTAAATATATTTTATTTAATTTTATTATTTTTATTTAGCAACGGATCGGAGGAATCCATCACTAAATTATATATTATTTATTTATTATATATATTTTATTTAATTATTATATTAATATTTTATTTTATTTAATAATATTTAATTTAGCGATGGATCCGGATCTGGATCCGTCGCTAAATTAAATATTATTATATTTTTTTATCTAACCTCGACAGCACGCATGAGCACGTGCCCCGCTCCGTGACCCGGCCAAGCGCCTGACCCGCCCCGACTAGACCCACCCACTCCATGCTGCTGCCCAGCCCAACCCTCCCTGCTCGCCCGCCCATGCGCTGACCTCCTTTATTCCGCGAAACATGCCTCTCCAATGCTTCCAATGGAACTCGAACATGGACATCAACAAAATGTAACAACAACCACAACAACCACAACTACTAAACCAAAAATATAGAAATTTTTTTTTACTTGCTTTTGCAAAGAAATTGGTTGTTAAAGGAGAACTCGTTCATCAAAATATACTTTCAAAGGATCTATGCTCTGTGCACTTTCTATTATGCTAAAATTGAAATTGTAGATCACTTATTTATACGATGCCCTTCACCTAACTTCTATGGAATAGGATTTTTTAGTTGGGATTTACCTTGGCCATTTTTGGGAACTATTCTCAGTTTTTTTATATTTGGATGGGATTAACTTTCATATGGGAACTAAATATATATGGCAACTATTATTCTATGTTGTAGTATGGTTTTTGTGGTTGCATCGAAATCTAAAATACAATTTAGTTTGTATGGCATTTCTTCAAGGATTTAGAAATTTTACAGTTTATCAAAAGTAAAGTAGAATTGAGATGTGAAGGTTGTGAGAGATAACGAAACGGAGCATGAAAATAAAGGAAGAACAGAAAATAGAACACATAAAGTTTTATAGTGGTTCTACCAAAACCGGTATTTGTCCACCCTCAAACAACACTTGGATTTTCACAATTTTTTCCCAAGTAGTACAACTTACTTGCTTATTGGTGCAACTAAAAACTTTACAAATATTTTCTCACAAAACACTTACAACCTCTCACAATTTATTCTTTCACTTTCTAAACCCCAGACCTATAGAACATACTCTGGTCTTTATACTTTTTGTACAAGAGAAGAATAGTTGTTACAATGAATAAAACTAAGGCTCAGATATAATGAATTTAAATCTCAAAAGAAGAGTTTACAAAAGATTTGAAAAACAGAGCATGTTTTGTTGAGTACAGAAAGTTTTGAATATTCAGTAAATGCTTCAATGTTCAGAGTATTCAATTCATCACTTATTCATTCTCTCATTTATTCTTCTGTTCCTTTTTCACCTTAGTATTTATGTGAGAATAGTTTAGAGTCATTGTGATAGTAGGTTGAATTCGAACGTTGTTCATAAATGTCTAATGCATATTCAACCGTTGCTTTATTACACCCAATAAGAAATCACTTTCTGTTTGCTTTGCTCCTTACTTTTCTAATTAGCAAATAAAACACTTTGCTTTTACTGCATAGTGTCGTTAGAGCTCACATGGGTTGGGATAAGACAAGTGATTAAATTTGCTAATCGATGCCCAAAAATCAAGTATTGAATATTTAAAATTTTAAGTATTCTAAAATCAGAGAGTTAACTTAGGGTCAACAAGGTTTTGTTTCTGGATCAACTCATTTTTAAAATTTAGACGATTATAGACTAAAGATATAGGTGTGGACTGACTCATCAAACCTTCAAGTCGACTCATTAAAGGTGTAGGAAGACTTATTTACACGTAAGATCAACCTATGTGTTATGTATAGAGTTGAGGTCAACCTAGATTAATCCTTGGGTCAATCTATGTATTGAATTTCATGAGTTCTTTATGTTTTTGCAATGGATGTTTTCTGGTTGGCTTATGTGTTTGGGTTGACCAATTTACCTTCTTGGGTCGACCAATTAATTAGATCCATTTGACTGTCATGAAATAGGTTGACATTTCTAAACATTTTTGTAAGTATGGGTCAGCTTGTTTGAAGACGGGTCGACTCATTAGTTAGTTTTGACCAAGGATAAGTCGACAGGTCTATGTATAGGTTGACAGATGCTTTGTTTTCACTCAATTTGCTGACTTGAAGTATTCATATTGGTCGACATGTGCTCACAGGTTGACATCCTAAAGTGATAGGTCAACATGAGTGATTTTTCTTGTCCTTCAATGCAACAGGTCAACTTGTATTGTTCTAGCATTGATTCTAAACACTTAAGTACTTATAAGTCAACATGAATATTTGGTGGATCGACCTATATTAAATCAAACTTTCAAGTACTAAGTATGCTTAGGTCGACTTGGGTTCTCAATTGGTTGATGTTTGAATTGGTGCCTCACTTCAAGTTAAGGAAACTGAGAGATTTGAGTGTGACCTATGTGTGACTTACAGACCAAGAGATTTGAAGGGACCGAGAAAGAATAACCAAGAGATGCGTAGTTACATAATCCCCATATCGACATGATTGAATGTAAGTCAACCGCTTAACTTGGTTAAGTCAATTAAGTTGCTTACTGGATCGACCTATCTTGTTAAGCTATATGTTCCTACATAGGGCAACATGTTTTTCCATTAGTTCTAAAGTTATTTAGGTTAGGTCAATAAGGGCATTGGGTCAACTTGAAATGTGGTCAGATAGATTGAATGCTTATGTGTAGAACCTTATTTTCTTAGTAAATATCATTTAAAGACATTTACTTAAGATTTTACATGTAAATAAGGAAATACCCTTCATTTAAATTCAATAAAAATTGTTTTAATAGATAATTTCTTAAAAATAAAAAGCCAACTTTCCCTTCAAAAAATAAAATTTTGATTTTGATTTTTTGACTTAATTTGGATATATTTTGTTAGGAGGTTAACAATTTAGAAAATTCGAGAAAAATATATTTTAACCTAATTGATATATGAAAAACATATACTATTAGTTTTAATTCTCATTTTCTTAATATTTTGAACACCTCTATTTTCAAGTACTTAGTCTTCGGCGAGTTGGTCAGCCCTCTATTTTCAACATTCTAACTTATTTCCTAACCAACTTACTAGTTTGAGTAGTACCATTATTTCACTGGATTATTTCTCCTTACTAAAGGAGTCTTCAATGTTCTAAGTTACAGAATTTTGTGTCAAGTAACTTATGGAATCTGTTGACTATTCTTATGCATTTTCTTCTAATGAGTCGACTTATCTATATGACTTGTTAACTACCCTTACCCATGTTGTTCTAAAGTGTCGACTTTCCAGCCTTGTGTTCATCTAACGAGTCTACATGTTGTTCTAGAGTGTCGACTAGTTTAAATGACATGTCGGCTTCTTATATTTCATCTATTTTATGTTTTAACTAACAGTCTTCAAATTCTTTCCCTAGCCAATCTAGTCATATTTTATTTATTATCAAAATCTATAAATATGTCAATAAAATCATATAATTTTCAACAATGTTGATTCATTGTAGTTGCCCCAAAAAACACAATATAGGCTAGCAGAATGGTACATAACCCATTGGCATGGTCTGAGAGTTAAGTAGCAACTCTTCTATTTAAATATCTCAACTATTCGGATTCCTCCGGTTCTCTAGAAATCTTTGCCACCTATTGCTTGGACTCAGCCCCTAGTAATACTTGAAAGTTCTATGTGGATGCTTCCTCAATTGGAAATCCTGGCTAGACAGGGATTGGTGGTGTTTTAAGTAATTCAAACGGCTTCTTTCTTTAGATATTCTCTATTCTTATTAGGATGTGGGCCTCAAATGCAGCAAAATTGTTAGCAATTAAAGAGATCCTTTTTTGATTTATTAACCGAGCTTTCAAAATTTGTTGATTCAGTCTAATTTTTAATTAGCAATTTCTTGGATGACTAGAACCTACTCTCGGTCATGGAATTTCTAGTAGTTTTTTATTAAAATTGATGGATTACTTTTAATTTTGAGTCCAGTTTTTTTTTTTCATATACCTAGATCGGATGATTTCATTGCCATTTTTTGGTTCGACAAGACATTTCTCCCGAAATTTCTTTTCAAGAGTCTTTGCAAATAAATTTCTATGCTATTGAAAAAAAAAATCCTAAATATTTTAAATTTTATTATAATTTCATTCCACGATGGAATTATTAATGCACTATACACACTATCCTTAAATAAGGCACATGACATCCAATGTGGTATTTACATAGCCTGATGTCAATATTTTAGCTCCTGATTTGAAGATGAAAAGGGAACCAATTCTTATATTTTTGGTTCAACTCAAATACATGATAGAAAGTATTTTTTTATTTGTTAGAATTTTAAATCAATTAGGAAAGTAAAGTCCTTTACTTGTTTGATAAGTTACTCTCCTCTAGAACAATTTTTTTTTTTTTTTGTATATGAGAAGACTCGAATTCGAAAACTTTACAAAGGGAGGGAGATGATGCCGGTTGAGATATAACTCATTGGTTCATCTAAAACAATATTTTAGAGATTTGTGTGGTAACTCATATAAGTTAGACAGATAGAGTTGTGATTATGAATAGTTTGATTGTGCTTGGGTTTTGGGTTGTGCCGATGGAAAAAATAAAATAAAAAAAATAAAAAAAAAACTTTATTATAATTGTATTGATCGAATTATAACAAAATTTAGTTAATTTTCGTAGAGCAAGTAAGTTTGATTGGATTACATAAATGTTGTGCTGAGAAATTTTATTTTGTGCATTTGATATTTGTTTTTTTATGATGAATATGATAGCGGCTTATGAAATTTGTAAGATATGATTTGTGATTTGATTGATTTGCGTATAACAAAGTCAAGTGAATTTCACACAACCTTGCTGAGTTAGCAAAATATTAATGCAGTAGTCATAGGATTAGAATTTTAATTTCGTCATATGATCAGAATTGTAAACAAATCTAAACATTTGGAGTTCAATTAAAAAAAAAAGAAAGAAACTTAGGACTAAATTGAAAAATCGGTAAAAAATTTATGATTTCGTATGTAATTATATTGAAGCTTATTTAAAAAAAAAAAAAAAAAAAGCTTCCGCTTTTACCAATAAACCAGTTACGTCATTCCGCACAATTTGTTTACTTTTTTTATTTTACTTTTTTATTTCGACAAACTTTTTTTCGTTATTTTCTATATATTAGAACTAGAGCCTATATAAAGATAAGGCTTGGGATCAGGCGCAAACACAAGAGAGAGAGAGAGAGAGAGAGTTATGGTTAAAATTTAGATTTTATATCATTGTATTCGTGGTAGAATTCAGTCATTTGAAGGTGATATAGGCAATGTCCGTAGTGATCTCCTTCACACTCAGTGTTGAACATTACGGTGCCTCTCGTAGTCACAAACGGAGAAAATAGTAAAGGTTTTATGCTTCGATTTATTTGCTCAATCGAATTTTCGTAATACAAATTGCTGATGATTTGTGGAGTTCTAAGCAAGAAACTTCATCTTGCTCCAAGCCGGTAAGAAATCTTTCTCATCTCCGTCTCTCAATTATGTTAATCAGCGGTTGTATTTTTTTAGTAATGATAGTATATTTTGAAATTTACTTAACAAAAAACTATAGCTAAATCCATACAAGAAGATATCAAAATAACTCATTAAGCGCCGCAAACTCCACTTCATACTGAATACTATGCAAGTTACTACTTTGTACTAGAATCTGTATTTCCATAACATAAATCAAAATAACCAATTAGTTTATAGAAAATCCTATTTATGCTGTTATTTAATTTTATAATTCAACATTTAATCAATTAAATACTAATTTATTTGGATAAATCCGAAGAGAATAACAAATATATAAATCCGAAATATGACCATTTTAGATTTGTCACAAGGTGTTTTTTCTTGAAATTACTGGGGAAGTGCAAATATTATTATGTTAATCAATATCAATTAATTAATTGAAAATTAATTATTCTTCTTCTACTTCTTCTTCTTCTTCTTCTTCTTCTTCTTCTTCTTCTTCTTCTTCTTCTTCTTCTTCTTCTTCTTCTTCTTCTCTTCTTCTTCTTCTTCTTCTTCTCCTTCTTCTTCTTCCTAAATCGCTTTTGGTGGTTCGATTTCTTGCAAAAGGAGAATCTCACACTAATGAGAAGATTTTCACCTCTTTAACATTTTTGTCTTTATTACACTAACTTCTAGTAACTGCTAGAACTCACGTTTCTTTTCCTCAAAAACTTTTTATAATTTCGAGGGATTTTTCTAGCATCTCCATGCATATCCACATTTTTGAAGTTGGTGATATGCGGATCACCATTCAACGAATCATAACTCATTTCACAATTTTATCTTTTAAAAGATGATAGCTATTAGATGATAATTCAACGAATACTGACTCTATAGATATTAGGAAAATCTCATATTAATGAGAAGATTTCATCTTTATTATTTCTTTCTTTATTTGACCAACTTTTAGTAACTCCCCTCGCCCTATATAAGCAGCCAAGTCCAATCCAATGTGCATTTCCTTTGATTTGCTTCCATTTCCTTAATTTTGTGTGCATTGTGCTTCAAATCCAACTTATAAGAGAGAATGGAATTCGAGGCAATTGTTGTTGGAGCAGGACCAGCTGGTATGGCTTCGTCAGCGTGCCTCAGCCTCTCGTCTGTCTCTAACATTATCCTTGAAAGGGAGGACTGTTGTGCCTCACTTTGGAAGAAGCACTCCTATGATCGTATTAGACTACATCTTGCAAAGGAGTACTGCCAACTTCCATACATGCCCTTCCCTGCACACTTCCCTACATTTGTCCCTAAAACTGAATTTATAGATTATTTGGATTCATATGCTTCCAAATTCAATATACAGCCCCTATACAACCGGACGGTGCAGTCTGCTTTTTATGACGAAAACACTAAAAACTGGCACGTTAGAGCCATTCACACTGTCTCAAATGAAGAGGAGGTCTACAATGGAAGATTTCTAATAGTGGCAACGGGAGAAAACAGCCATGGCTATGTTCCGCAAATTGATGGGCTTGAAACCTTTCAAGGAGAATACATGCATTCAAGCATGTATGATAATGGAAGTCAATATGAAGGTAAACATGTCCTTGTTGTAGGTTGTGGAAACTCAGGAATGGAGATTGCTTTTGATCTCTCAAGTTCGGGTGCAAGAACCTCGATTGTAGCGCGAGGCCCTGTAAAAAAAACAATCTCTCTCTCTCATATATACATACTTTATTGTGCATAACCTTTTTTTGCATGTCCTTGGGCATGTAATTAAAAGGGCTTTATTATTTTCTTCACAGGTACATGTGGTAACTAAAGGAATAGTTCGGATTGGGATGTTTCTGCTGAGGTTCCTCCCGATTATGATTGTTGATCCCATAGTTTTGCTTCTAAGCAAGCTTAAATTTGGGAACCTTTCCAACTATGGGCTGCGAAGGCCAAATCAAGGTCCATTCTTGCTGAAATCATTAACAGGACGATCTCCGACTATTGATGTTGGAGCCATGACGAAAATTAAAGCCGGCGAGATACAAGTATACTTTAGTTTTTTTTTTTCTTTTTCTTTTTCTTTTCTTTGATAACCATGATTGACGATATAAAATTTATTGTCCAACTTATTTATAGGTTCTACCAGGGATTTCAAATATAAATGGCAGCCGGGTAGAATTTGAAAGTGGCAAAGTGGATATATTTGACGTCATTATCTTTGCTAGTGGCTATAGAAGTACAGTGAAAAACTGGCTCGAGGTAATTTAAATGTTTTTTCTCTTCCATGTACATGTAAAAGCTTGTGCTTTTCTCATTTGATCAACGCATGTATGTGACTAAATTGTACAACCAGGATGACGGAGATATTTTCGACGAGAATGGGATGCCGAAAGAAAGGTTTCCCAATCACTGGAAAGGCAAGAATGGCCTATATTGTGCAGGGTTTTCAAGTAGAGGACTGGCTGGAATTTCCGATGATGCGAAGAAAATAGCGAATGACATCCATTTGGTGTTGCGTCAAAACAAGTGAAAGAGAGTTGGGAAGGCTGTTGGGGAAAAGTATGGATTTATGGAATGTTGATTAGGTAATATTAGAGCGAAGAACTGAGTGTGATTGTTTTGTAAGATTAATTAGTGAGAATTATTAGTAAGATTTTAATAAATTTTTACACCAAATATCAGTTGAGGTTGAAGTTATAACAGAAATGATAAAAATTATTTTTTTTTTTTTGGGTACATTGGGGAGGATCGGACTAGACCTCTAGGGGTAGGGCCGAGCCTTCTACGGAAGGGAACAGTGTCAATTAAATTATAATTTATTGACATTATAAAAACTAAAGTATATAAACGAAAAGATGACCAAAAACTTTGTATCTTTTCTACAAATCCAAAAACTAAATACTTAATGTGTGTCATCAACAGCATAAATTATTAAATGTTACTAACTGTAATGCAACTTAAATTTTAATCATAATACAGCCAAATTGTGATGCCAATTTTCCTTTTTTTCCCATAGCGACTCATCTTTGGTATGTCACTCTACCCATTGGAGTATGAGCACATCAAAATATTTTGGATGCTGAATTTGCTCCAAGTTATTTGTTAGGCAATTGATATTCTGATATTTTATTGGATTCAACTAATTTTTGGGTTTCATGAGGAATCTCTGAACTCCCATCCTGCCAACTTTAGAAGATTGCCCACCAGGTGAATGATAAAAGTTGGCTTCTAGAATTAGAGAATAGCCGAAGCTATAGGACAATTTTTTTTTTTTTTTAATTCACCAACAACAACAGAAAACTAACTTGCTTTATTATAACAATTTTTATATTTTCATTTAAAACTTCAGTTTTATAATTTCATATTTAATTTAAAAAAAATAAAAATAAAAAATATTATCTAGGTTTTAATTAGTATTTTATGTTATTTAGATTAATTTTAAGATTAGTAATTAAGGGTAAATATTATTTTATAATTTAGACTTAATTTAATGAATTGTTATGGTTGACTTGAGTTTGGAGGTGAAATGACTTGAAAATTGTTATGGTTGCTTCAAGACAATCCATTGGAGTTTGAAAGAAGATTTCTTGAGTATGGATAGGGTGTAGGGAGTGAATACCCTCTCTAGAAGTGAGTGGATGGTTCATTGTATTCATGAATGAGAAACCTGTTTTAAAATTGCTTTATAAATGATTTTCGAAAGATTTTACGTGATTTATGCGAACTATTTTGTGACTGTGGGCTGTTTAAACTGAATTATAAAGTATAAATGCATCCATCGTGTTTAAAAATGATTCTGTGCCATATGTTATTTAATATTGCTCTATGAATTGATTTGACATGAGATTGTTGATTATTTGATGGAAAATTATGGCACATTGCTTGTGAACTGGATTGATTTAGAAATGAAGGGTGTCGCAGATGACTATAGTCATATTCCCACCACGGAGTGACCCGACGGGGTGGCGTGGTTTGGGGTTTGGATGTGCAGGGGAGTTAGACGTCCCTCCCTCTGCCGAAGTCGTACTATATCTGGTGCACCCCGGTGAGGTATGAGCCAACGCCAAGGTAGGGGGTTTGTTTTGAGACATTGGATAGAAAAACCTTTTGCGGGATTTTGTCTGGGTTTGGCCGCCCTAAGACGGAAGTCTTTTTCAATGGAACCCCAAGATTTTCTGAAATGATAATTGACATGGATGCATATTTTGTAAATTGTGATTTATTGAAATGTTTTATGCATATGAACTGTTATTTATGAGATATGCTTTGACTGTCCCATATTTATCCCTTATTTATGAACACAATCACACTATTGCACTCCACTCACTGAGTATACCGCTATACTCACCCCTCTCTTTCCCTTTTTCAGAGGAGACTTAGTTGGGAGACTACTCGACGGAGCTTGTGCAGTATTTTTGCGGATTGTATAGATATTTGGCACATGCAAAGTTACTTTTGGAGATTTATAGATCTCAAACCATGGAAAGGGAAGACTATACATCCCCTGCCGTGCGGATTTCATTGATACTAGCCGAGTTGTTGGCAAGTATTGATAAAATCCGCTGATTTTTGATTTGTTCTTTATTATCTTAATTACTCGATTATTTTTGTAAAACCGTTTATATCTGTACTGGGACATTTGGACTGTAAATCTTAATTTCGATGCTTTTCTCTGATTTTGTGAAGTTCTGTATAACTCATACCGTTAGGACTGCACCGATACTGGCTTGTCTTCCTCAGGTAAGTGTTGGTAAAATCCGACGGCTATGTTTTGAGACTTCTTGTTTGTTACATGCTTTATTGATGTGAGAATTCTGAATGGCTAGAATGGCCACATCGCATGCGTACTTATACAGGATCCCGCTCCCCGATGTATGCCAATGTGTGTGTTTGAATGTTCAGGGATGAGCTGGATGGGCTCCTTGCGTGTTTATTGTTATATGATTTCACGTTTTGAAGAGTCTCATAGTCTCGATGATTTATTATAAATTTGATAGCCTTGCGGAGTCTTGGAATACGGGGAGGTTCTGTCTGTATATCGAAATGACGCGGCAGTTGTCGCGTGGTCGATCCGAGGATCGGGGTATGACAGTTTTATTGGTAGCAGAGCCAGGTTCATAATTTTAAAGGCCTGATGGTTTCGAAATGTTTTGAAATGTTTCTAAATGTCCCGAAAGTTTCTAAAGATTTTGAAATGTTTAGTTTTTGAAAAAAATGTTAAGCTCTTTTAAAGGGTCTTCGAAAATTTTACAGAACTTTCCATGGTTTTCTTAGGGAATTAAGAATATTTTTTTTAGGGGGTTAAGTCTTAGTCTTCGCTTAACCCTTGACTTAATTTTAGTTTCTTATTTTGTATAGGTTGCAATGCCTCCGCGAAGGAAAATGAGGAATGTGAGTGAAATTCCTCCACAGGAGCACGAGAATGAGTCGTCCTCGCATACTCTTCCTCCACCTACGTCCACACACCCAGCTCCTTCTACAGGGCCTGCTCCTCCTCCTGTCGCTGCTCTTCAGGAAGTTATGGAGTGGTGGAGTACCTTTGGAGCACAGTACTGAGCTCCACGGCCGACTACAGTTCCACCACCTGTTCCTCCTTCGGTGCCAGCTATTGCACCCAGTGCCCCACTAGCACCCACTCCTCCGGTTGCCACTCCAAGCAGCCACTCTCCAATTCAGTTGTCCAAGCTGATTAAAGAAGCAAGGCAGCTTGGTTGTGAAACCTTCTTGGCATCTGGTGATCCTACGGAAGCAAAGAAATGGATCAAGAAGGTTAAGAAAGCTTTGACAGACATGGGGATAGAGGACAGCGTAAAGCTCCTAGTAGCCACAAGACTGTTGGATGACGATGCCAGCATATTGTGGGACGGATTAGAGAAAAACGCAGTTTCACCTCCCACTTGGCACGACTTCCTTAGGGAATTCGACCAAAGGTTCTACACCCGCTTTGATCGGGACTTGAAGAGGAGAGAATTCCTTCGGCTTCGTCAAGGAAATATGTCTATGACAGAATATGAAGCCAAGTTTAGAAGTCTATCTTCCTTTGCACCTAAGTTGATCACCTCTGAGGAGTACAGGCTTTTTAAGTTTGAAGATGGCCTGAATCTAAACATCCGAGAGAAGATGTCCGTCACAGATGAGCACAAGTATTGGAACGTGTTGCAATTAGCATTGAGGGCCAAACGGATGGTGTTGGAAAGGGAAAAGGTTAAGGACCACAGTGGGAAGAAGATGTCCGGCGGGTTCACACCGGGCCAGAGCTCTAAGAAGGTCAGAACTACAGACTTCCAAAGTGGTGGATTTGCTTCAGGATCGGTTGGATTCCCTCAAAGCCAACCAATTCATAGATCGAATGCTCCTGGCATTGAAAATGTTGGATCGGGAGCAAGACCCAGAGGAGGTGGAATACAGACTTGCCCTACTTGTAAAGGGTATCACACGGGTTCGTGTAGAGAACCTAAGAGGTGTTATCACTGCGGGAAGGAGGGACACCTCCGTTATTCTTGCCCTGAGTTGATAAAAGAAGGGCAAGGGAGTCGGCAAGTTAGAGGTCCCTCTAGCGGCTCCAAAACTAGTCCAGCAGGTTCGGTGATACCTTCCATTAGTACCATCCCTAGGATGGGCACAGGAAGCAATACAGTAGCTACCCCCTCTCAGCGACCTCAACCGAGAGCTCAAGCTAGGGTTTTTGCCATGACGAATGAAGAAGTTCAGATTAATCCCGACGTAGTCACAAGTAAATTTTCATTTAAATTTAAGTTTGAAATTTGAAAATGTGATATCTATGGATTATAACTATGATTTTGTAATACCCAAAAAAAAAAAAAATAAAAATAAAAATAAAAATAAAAAACAAAATTAGGGCTTAAAGCCCAATTTTTTTCTCTCTCTTTCCCCCTCTCTTCTCTCTTCTCTCTCCCTCTTCTTCTCTCCCTCTTTCTTCTCTCTTTTCCCTTCTCCCCGCCGCCGTGTCTCTTCCCCTCCTGCTGCCGCCGCCGCCGCCAGCACCGCCGGTCACCACCAGCGCCACCCACAGCCGCTGCAGCTTTCCTCCCTCCCGCGAGCAAGCCGCTGCAGCTCCTCTCTGCACGAGCGCCGCTGCAGCTCCTCTCTTTCGCACAACAGCGCGCGAGCTAGCGCGAGCCAGCTCGAGCAAGCGCGAGCCAGCGCGAGCAGCGCGCGAGCCCAGCGCCAGCCCAGCGCCAGCCCAGCGCCAGCCCAGCGCGAGCCCAGCGCCAGCCCAGCGCCAGCCCAGCGCGAGCCCAGCGCGAGCAGCCCGCGAGCAGCGCGCGAGCAACCCGCGAGCAGCGCACGAGCAGCCCGCGAGCAGCGCACGAGCAGCGCGTGGGCAGCGCGCGAACAGCGCTCGATCAGCGCACGAGCAGCGCGCGACACCCAGCGCGCGACCCCAGCGCGACCCCAGCGCGCCCTTGCGCGCCTCTGCCCGAGCCCCTGCGCACCTCCAGCACGAGCGCAAGCGCTCCAGCTGCGACCCACTGCGCGAGTGCTCGATCCAGCTCGCGAGCGCGACCCTAGCCACTGCGGCCCAGTCCGGCCCGCGGCCCACCAGGCCCGCCAGCCCATCAGCCCGCGGCCCACGGCCCGCGACGGCCCGTGACAGTCCGTGAGCCTCTGCGAAGGTAAATGACTCTAAGTTTCGATTTTCGCACTTGGGTTTCGAAATTCTTTAGTATTGGACTTAAATTGCTCGCAATTGTTTCAAATTTGGAAACATTCAGGTTTTAGACCAAACAAACGGGCGGACGAAAGCTAAATTCGAGATCCGAAGAATCCTAGGTGAGAGAAATGAAATCTCTTCAACCCTTGAATAAACCTTGTCAAATTAGGTAGCATTAGTTGATTTGTTTATAAATTGAGGAATTTAGGGTTCGTACGAAATTAAGAAGAACGATAAATCCTGACAATAGTCGAAATCTGATGAAAATCGTGATGATTGAGTAGGTTGGCTATTTTGGTGATTCGATTGAGGGGCGTCTTTGTTTTGCGTATTTTGGTGTTATTGGGGAGTGCGCTACCTTCCCCAAAACTGTGAGTGGGATTTATTTCAATGCTTTTGTTTAATATGTAAATCCTGTTTTACAACATTTTGATAATGAGCATGATCTGTCGTATGTTGGAAATGTTTTGACTGGTTTTAAAATTGACTTTTGTGAACCGTTGGAGTGTCCAAAAACTGTATTGAATTATGAAATTATGCATCCATGTGGTTGAAAAGTATAATGTGCCATTTTATGCTATATGTTGCATTGGTTTATGAACCGGATTTCGGCACATTTTGATATGATATTGGTTTTGGCCTTGAGGGCTTTGGATTGTATTGTTCCGTAGCTACGAAGGACACCGTGAGAGGCGCTTTGGTGGCGTCCGGATATGCCTAGGCCTGGGGTATCCCACGAGTTGTCGTGATTTGATTATCTACACGGTACTAGCCAGGTTGAACCCGAAAGGGGGAGGATTTGGATTTGGATTGGATATCCTCTCCAAGTCTAGCACCTGGACGAGGTTCGTCGCCAACGCCGGGGTAGAGAGCACTTTAAAGAAATTTGTATATAACACCCCCGGTGCGCCTGTCATAGGTCGCGGTAGACCTCTGCCAGGACATTTTCGGCTGGCAGCTCTATGATTTTAATGACAGTGCTTTGGATGCATATTTGACTTGAAAATGCGTGAAATGATATATTGTTGAAATGAAGAGCATGATGATTTGAAATATGATTTATATACTTATGTTTTGACACTCCAGTTTCACACTCTATATTTGACGATTGCATTGACCCACTCACTCACTGAGTATTCTTTCCCTAGTACTCACCCCTCATTTCCCTTTTGTTTCAGAGATAGTATTTGACAAGGAGTGTCGCTTTTAGGACGCTCAGTATCTTTGGGAGATCAGGCCTGGATTTGAGGAGTCATTGTGTAATTCCGCTGCAAAAATTTGTATTGGTGATGTATATGTATTTTGAGGTCTATAGATGACCATTTTTATAATTCTGGGATGACTGTATAAATATGGACATTTAAATTGTGGAACTCTCATGTCACTGCATGACATTGCATTGAGGCATTTCTTTTTTGTTGCGTCTGTATTTGGGAATGTGTCATGTCTTAGAATTGTCCTCTAGGATCGCTCGGTGCCTCCTCTAAATCACAGGAGGGGCGACTGGCGGCTGTCCATGCCTTTGACGGGGGCATGGCAGTAGAGGTCTGTGGTTAGGACTGTGGAGAATTGTTTGTTAGCCTTGCGTTGCCCTGGATTGTGCAGTAAGATGATCTGATTTGTTGTTGAGGATAATATATGCATTTTGAGGCCGGGATGGCCCCTTTTGGACAGGTAACAGGTTTATTTTAATATGGGAGACCTCCGATATATGGGGAGGTTCTGCCCGATTTTCTGTAAAAATACAGCCGGCATCCAGGGTAACGGGCGGCTGCTCACGATCCCGGGTCGGGGCGTGACAGATTTGATGATTTGTGATTATGAATGAAAGAGTATGATGATATGATTATGTTTATGGTTTACATTTATAGGTATGATGAAAATTTTTGGAGTGGATGCTCATATAGTCATTGATACCGGATCGAATAATTCATTTGTAAGCTTGGGATTTGCAAGACATTCTGATAGGGATTTAGTTCCTCTTGATGAAGAACTGTTAGTCATTACTCCCTTAGGAGAGCATATGATTCGAAATTTTGTACATAAGTCTTGTGAGGTGAAAGTTGGTGAAACAATCCTTGAAGCGGATTTGATTCCGTTGGATATAAAGGACTTTGACGCCATCCTAGGCATGGATTGGATAAGTCTTCACCGAGGTTCAATAAATTGCTTCACTAAAGAAATGGAATTCCGTAGGACAGGACATCCACTACTTGTGTTCGCTGGTGAATGGCGAGTATTGCCGACCTGTGTGATTTCAGCTCTTGAGGCATAAAGATTAGTGCATAAGGACTGCGAAGCGTATTTGGCTCATATCATTGACACTACGTCAGCAAGCCCTGATCTGAGCGATATCTTTGTGGTAAATGAGTTCCTGGACGTCTTTCCAGAAGAGTTACCGGGGTTGCCACCGATTCGGGAGTTTGATTTCACTATAGATCTTGTTCTCGGTACGGCACCAGTCTCCACTTCTCCTTATCGAATGACACTGGCAGAATTAAAAGAGCTGAAAGTCCAACTCCAAGAGTTGTTGAGAAAGGGATTCATCTGACCGAGCACTTCACCTTGGGGTGCTCCGATTCTCTTTGTCAAGAAGAAAGATGATACTCTTCGATTGTGTATTGATTATCGACAATTAAATAAGGTGACCATCAAGAACAAATACCCCTTGCTGAGGATTGATGACTTGTTTGATCAACTCGAAGGGGCCGGTATATTCTCCAAGATAGATTTGAGGTCCGGCTATCATCAGTTGCGGATAAAGTAAAATGATGTCCCCAAGACTGCGTTTAGGACGCGGTATGGGCACTATGAATTCTTGGTGATGCCTTTCAGCTTGACGAATGCTCCAACAGTTTTCATAGACCTAATGAATCGAGTTTTCACTCCTATTTTGACAAGTTCGTCATTGTTTTCATTGACGACATCCTTGTGTACTCCAAAAATGATGAAGAGCATTCAAATCATCTTCGGATTGTGTTGCAGACTCTCCGAGACAAGCATTTGTATGCCAAGTTCTCAAAATATGAATTTTGGTTGAAGGAAATTGGGTTCTTGAGACATGTGGTATCCGGAGAAGGGATATTTGTTGATCCGAAGAAAGTTAAGGCAATTCTGAAATGGGAACAACCCAAAAACGTCACTGAGGTAAGAAGCTTTCTCGGATTGGCGGGTTACTATCGAAGATTCGTAGAGGGTTTTTCCAAAATTGCATCTCCGTTGTCTAGTTTGACGCGGAAAGGAATCAAGTTTGAATGGACGGATAAATGTGAGCAGAGTTTTCAAGAACTCAAGAAAAGACTCATAACGGCTCCCATACTTGCCTTTCCTACCCTTGGTGATGATTATGTTGTCTACAGCGATGCCAGTAAACAGGGGTTAGGATGCGTCTTGATGCAAGGTGGCGGAACTATTGCCTACGCTTCTCGACAGTTAAAGAAGCATGAGCTGAATTATCCTACACATAATTTAGAATTGGCTGCGATTGTATTTGTATTAAAGATTTGGCGCTATTATTTATATGGAGCCACTTGCAGAATCTTCACCAACCACAAGAGCCTTAAGTACCTGCTCACCCAGAAGGAGCTCAATTTGAGGCAAAGGAGATGGCTAGAGCTGATCAAAGACTACGATTTGGTGATTGATTATCACCCGGGCAAGGCAAATGTAGTTGCTGATGCCTTAAGCCGCAAGTCCTCATCTTCTTCTCAGATTCAGGGAGACGCTTACCTCTAATGCTTGGTGGGATTTCATGCTCTTGGAGCCAAAATTGCTTGTGATGATAGTGGTGCATTATTAGCGAAATTTGAAGTTCGACCAACCTTGGTTGACAGTATTAAAGAATTCCAAACCACTGATGAAGAGTTAAAGCAAATAGTGGAAAAGGTTCACAAGAGTGAAACTAGTGATTTCCATGTTCGGGAGGATGGTATAGTTATGTATGGGAAACGGATTTGTGTTCCCAAAAATGATGAGTTTCGGAAGGCTATTCTGGAAGAAGCATACTCTTCGGCTTATACTATGCATCCCGGAAGTACTAAAATATACTGAACCATCAAAAAAACTTATTGGTGGTCAGGCTTGAAACGGGAAATAGCCGAATTTGTAGCAAGATATCTGGTGTGTCAACAAACCAAAGCTGAGCATCAAAAGCTAGCCGGAATGCTTCAACCATTGCCTATACCTGAATGAAAATAGGAGCATATTACTATGGATTTTGTGGTAGGATTGCCACGTACTCTGAGTCGTCAGATACCATTTGGGTGATAGTAGACAGACTCATAAAATCGGCGCATTTCCTCCCAGTTCAGAATACTTATTCCTTAAAGAAGTTAGCAAGGGTGTATCTTGATGAGATTATCCGACTCCACTGGGTTCCGATATCGATTGTATCAGATCGAGACCCCCGATTCACATCTAGATTTTGGCTTAAGTTACAAGAGGCCTTGGGAACCAAACTGAAATTCAGCACTGCATTTCATCCTCAGACAGATGAGCAATCTGAACGTCCAAACATTGGAAGATATATTGAGAGCGTGCGTTATGGATTTCCATGGGAGTTGGGATTGGCATCTCTCGCTGATTGAATTTGCATATAACAATAGCTACCAAGCTAGTATTGGAATGCCTCCCTATGAAGCTCTCTACGGAAGGAAATGTCGAACTCCACTTTGTTGGGATGAAGTTGGAGAACGTAAAATTGAAAGCATAGAATTGATTGAAACTACCAAGGAAAAGGTGAAGCCAATTCGGGAAAGAATGAAGGCAGCTCAAGATCGACAAAAGAGTTACGCCGATAAAAGGAGAAGGTCATTGGAATTCACAGTAGGAGATATGGTATTCTTGAAGATATCTCCTTGGAAGGGCATAGTTCAATTTCAGCAACGAGGAAAATTAAACCCTCGTTATATCGGACCCCTTAAAATCCTTGAAAGAATTGGAGCGGTGGCATACCGACTAGATTTGCCGTCAGAATTGCAGAGGATCCATGATGTTTTTCATGTGTCAATGCTGAAAAAGTATTTGTCGGATCCCTCGTACGTATTGGAAGTTCCTCTAATAGAACTGAAAGAAAACTTGAGTTTCAAAGTACAACCGGTGAAAATCATTGACCGGCAGATCAAATAGTTGATGAGTAAGCAGATTCCTATGGTTAGGGTGCTGTGGAGAAATAATAAAGTAGAGGAACAGACTTGAGAGACTGAAGAATTAATTCGGAAGCAACACCCGTAACTTTTTGATATATAAATTGTATTTTAAAATTTCGATGACGAAATTTAATTTTAGGGGGTTAAGAATTGTAAAACCGACAAAGTCGAAAAAAAAAATATATATATATATATATATATATATGGATTTTGGGAAAGTTACTTTCCCAATTCACTTTCTCCTTCTCCCTCAATTTCTCTGCCCCTCATTCTCTCCCGCCTTCTCTGTCTCTCGCCCTCTCACAAATCTCTCCCTCCCTCTATCACAAGCTCTCTCTCTCTCTCACCGATTGTCTCCCTCCATCAGTCACAAGCTCTCTCTCCCTCACCGATTCTCTCTCTCTCTCCTGCGGGCGCTGCACAGCCCGCAACGCGCGGCTTCCCTCCCACGCTACTACAGCCCGTGAGCACAGTGGCTCCTGCCCGCAAGCAGCTCCATCCCGCAAGCGCTCCAATGCGCGCCAGCCGCAACTCCTCTCCCTCGCGCGCGAACAGCCCACTGCTTCTCTCCCTCACCTGTTCGCGTACTGCCCTCTTCCGAGACACTTGTTGCAACCCCAAAAGAGACCCCAACTCGGCAGTCATCGGTAAGCCCTCGAGAACTCTAGCCGAGATTTCAATTCATCCCCTGTACATGGGGTATGAATTTCCGATTGATATATTCTAGGGTTTCAATTTCCTTTGATGATTGAACCTAAATACTAAATTTTGCTTCAAATCAGAAGCATTGCAGGTTTCGAATTAAATCGAACAGCGCACGAAGGTTTGGTAGGCAAATGCGAAAACCCTAGGTCTGAATCCGCACTCCTTTCTCTGCGCAAGTAAGGGCTAATTTCTGAAAATAACTCTAAGATTATGAAATAATTGCAATATGGTAGAATTGGAATGTATGTCCATGAATTTGAAAAATTAGAAGAAACTAAAACTATGTTAATTTAAGAAAATCTAGGAGAGTTGTGAATATGAATTTCGTAAAGATGTAAATGGCGATAAATTGGTAAAATGAGGATAGGAACAAGAAAATGTTAGAAATGAGGGTTAAACAAAATTAGGAAAGTTTGTGAACCCTTGAGTTTGGAGGAGAAATGACTTGAGAATTGTTATGGTTGCTTCAGGACAATCCATTGGAGTTTGAAAGGAGATTTCTTGAGTATGGATAGAGTGTAGGGAGTGAATACCCTCTCTAAAGGTGAGTGGATGGTTCATTGTGTTCATGAATGAGAAACTTGTTTTAAAATTGCTTTATAAATGATTTTCGAAAGATTTTATGTGATTTATGCGAATTGTTTTGTGACTGTGGGTTGTCTGAACTGAATTATAAAGTATAAATGCATCCATCGTATTTAAAAATAATTTTATGCCATATGTTATTTGATATTGCTCTATGAATTGATTTGGCATGAGATTGTTGATTATTTGATGGAAAATTATGGCACATTGCTTGTGAACTGGATTGATTTAAAAATAAAGGGTGCCGCAGATGACTATAGTCATATTCCCACCACGGAGTGACCTGACTGGGTGGCGTGGTTTGGGGCTTTGATGTGCAGGGGAATTAGATGTCCCTCGCTCTACCAAAATCGTACTATATCTAGTGTACCCCGGTGAGGTCCGAGCCAACGCCAAGGTAGGGGGTTTGTTTTGAGACATTGGATAGAAAAACTCTTGGCGGGATTTCGTCTGGGTTTGGCCGCCCTACGACGGAAGTGTTTTTCAATGGAATTCCAAGATTTTCTGAAATGATAATTGACATGGATGCATATTTTGTAAATTGTGATTTATTGAAATGTTTTAAGCATATGAACTGTTATTTATGAGCTATGCTTTGACTGCCCCACATTTATCCCTTATTTATGAACACAATCACACCATTGCACTCCACTCACTAAGTATACCCCTATACTCACCCCTCCCTTTCCCTTTTTCAGAGGAGACTTAGTTGGAAGACTACTCGACGGAGCTTGTGTAGTATTTTTACGGATTGTATAGGTATTTTACACATGCAGGGTTACTTTTGGAGATTTATAGATCTCAAACCATGGAAAGGGAAAACTGTACATCCCTTGCCGTGCGGATTTCATTGATACTGGCCGAGTTGTTGGCAAGTATTGATAAAATCCGCTGATTTTTGATTTGCTCTTTATTATCTTAATTACTCGATTATTTTGTAAAACCGTTTATATCTGTACTGGGACATTTGAACTGTAAATCTTAATTTCGATACTTTTCTCTGATTTTGTGATGTTCTGTACAACTCATACCGTTAGGACTCTACCGATACTGGCTTGTTTTCCTCAGGTAATTGTTGGTAAAATCCGACGGTTATGTTTTGGGACTTCTTGTTTGTCACACGTTTTATTGAGGTGAGAATTCTGAATGGCTAGGATGGCCATATCGCATGCATGCTTATACAAGATCCCGCTCCCCGATGTGTGCCAATGTGTGTGTTTGAATGTTCAGGGATGAGCCGGATGAGCCGGATGAGCCGGATGGGCTCCTTGTGTGTGTATTGTTATATGATTTCATGTTTTGAAAAGTCTCATGCTTTCGATGATTTATTGTAAATTTGATAGCCTTGCGAAGTCCCGGTAAACGGGGAGGTTCTGCCCGTGTATTGAGACGAAGCGGCGGTTGTCGCGTGGTCGATCCGAGGATCGGGGTATGACACTATCGATATCGGGGCGTGACACTATCGACGACGGATTTTTAAGTGACGGAATATTTCCATCATTAATCCGTCGATAATAGTATTCAAACGTAAAGGAATTAAAAAAAAAAAGGAACTATCAGCGACGAAAAATATCCGTCGCTGATAGTTCCTTTTTTATTTTATTTTTATTTTTATTCTTTTATTTTTTTTCTTTTCTTTTATTATTTTATGATTTTTTTATTTAATTTTTTCTTTTCCTTTATTATTTTATAATTCTTTTATTATTTTTTCTTCTCTTCTATTATTTAATAATTCTTTTTTATTTTTATTTTTTTATTTTATTTTTTTATTTTATTCTAATATTTTATTATTTAATTTAATGGGCAAATAAAAAAATAATTTGCTATATCTTAATTAATCAAAAACGTATTTTATTTTTTTATTTAACGCAAATTTATCCAATATCAAATTTAAACAGTTAGAAAAATTCAGTGACAATATTCATTGAAAAAAATTATCTCAAGGTAAAGGAAAAAAAAAAGAGATGTGAGTGAGATAAAAAAAATTATGAGAGTAAGATAAATTAAAAAAAAAATAGAGAGACAGTGAGATTAATATTAAAAAACAAAGTGAGAGTTAGAAAATAAAAAAAAAAGATATTAGAGAATGAATTGTGGCATGGTGGTTGGACAACTCATATTCCATCTCGGAGGCACGGGCTTGATTCCGTGTGAAGACACATTTTTCATAACAAAATGTAGGGTGCGTGGGGCGGGTCGGGCGCGCGGGTACGCGGTGCGGGAGAGTGAGCGGGCGGGCGAGCAAGCGGGTAAGCGTGTGGGAGTGTGCGGGCATATTCACAAGATTGGGTGGCACACGTGAGGGCGCATGTGCATGAGGGCACATGCGCATGTGAAGGCGTGGGTGCAACAGGTGTTTGGGTATGTGCTGACACTTTATGGTTCTAGAATTAGCGACAGAAAATATTCATCACTGATAGTGAATTATCACCGATGGATTATTTAGCGATAGATTTTTTTCCATCGTTAATCTATTGCTGATATTTAGCGACGGATAGTATTCTATCAATAATATTTAGCTGGGTAGTTTTCAGCGATGGATATTTCCATCGCTGATACCTAAATTTTTAGTAGTGATTGCACATGTTCAAACCATTTTAGACAATATTCTCTCATTTTACTCCATTTTACTCCATTTCAGCGACGGATATTTCCTATCCCTTTGATTAAAAATTCTATATAACTCTTTTACTCCATCCTTAGTTTCCTATATAATTCGTTATATACCTTATTTTTTTTATTCACGAATAATCTTATTGACATCTGATTTGGTAAACTTGTATTTCTCAAACGTATCGCTATCTCTCTCACTTTTAAAGTTTATAATATTCTCGTTTGATTCGTAGAACAGTTTGCATTCAACCACTATAACTCTCTGTCTATTGGTGCCCGACCACAAGATACACCAAAAAATTTCCTTATCTAAATTTTTAATATTATTAGACATTTCTATCTACATAGCTTCCGAATTATCATTAGCAAACTAGGTAGCTACTTGAAGTAACTTCTCTCTAAAAATTATCACATTTTTCTCTTTCAGATTTCATCACTTAATTCTTTGACTCTATGAATTGACGATTCTTCTTTAACTTTTAGGTATACGCATATTTAAAACTAAAGGTCTAGGTTTTGTTGCTACACGCTCTATTGGTATAATTTTGTAATCCCTATACGTCATTTTATCACCCTTTTTGGTGAGAAAGAAATTTATTTGGCTTGTATTCAACTACTTTTATATGTAACTATGTACAACTCTATTTTCTTGAAAAAAATGTTTACAAATATCAAATCGAAAGTCGTAGGAAACTGTAAAATAGTACTCTTCACCTCATTTGAACTACCAAAACCAAAGTTTCCATATATGGCTTTAAATCCCTTATGCTTCTTAGCTACATGCCCATTTAGATCTCCTCCAACAAATAATTTCTCTCCACGTGGTACAGTTTGTATAAATTCATTTAGATCTTCCTAGAACTATTATTTTCTAACTGTATCTACATTTATTTGATGTACATAAACATTTGATGTGCATAAACATTTGATGTGCATAAATATTGACTACATTAATTATATCCTCTCCGCTAACTAACTTGATAAGCAAAATTTTCTCTCCCTTTTTTTTTATCTCCATTATATTCTCTTATAAGTTCTTATAGACAATTATCCTAGACAGTTTTTAGTTTTATCTTTATCTGTATACCAAAACTTATGGTCATAAACCTCAATATGGGGACTCTTGCCTACTTGACGCCATATCCAGGTGGCAATGTGACGTGTCGCTTTTGGGCGACGCCTAGAGGCCCTTCCTAAGTTGCCGCTACACCTAAGTTCTAGTACATCGCGTCGCTGAGAAGGGAATGCCCCAATGAATTTTCTATATTTATCTCTCATTTTGATTTTGATAAAAGTTTTATCTTAATTGTTAACATATTGCAACTATCTTCCTTTATCCGAATTTGAGAACGATAGTGTTATAAAAACATGGTTGGAGTTATTATTTTATTTTTAATTATTAAATTAAAATTAACCATACTTTTAATAACCAAATAAATTCAAATTATTTTTTATACCAAAATGGAAAACATTAAAAAAGCATCAAGACATATAAAAAAAAAGTCATCAAATATTTAAAAACAGGATATATGCCATATTTTAAAGCAAAAATAAAAAATATCAAGATCAATCCCATAAAAATATATAAGATATATCTAGATATAACAAAAATAAAATATCTAGCGACAGAACATCATGTCATGGGAGATACATCATGTTCATCCAAAGATTATCGATATCTCGGGGGCGAGAGACTAATCCTCATACTAATAATAAGTCGTAGTTTTATAATGATTTGTTTATTAGTTTGTTGGAATTTGTGTATATAATTTTGTGATTTTTTGTCGCGAGTGGTATGATTTGAATTGATTTTATTTGTAGGTCGGTGGATAATCGAAGAGTATTGTCATGACTATCGCCACATTGTTCGACTTGTTTTGTTTCAGCAAAATTTAAGATTTCTCCACCCATTACTCCAAAATTTATTTTTTTTAAAAAATCATAATTTGAGTTACAATTATTCTATAAAGGCAATTTAGAACGCATTGCAAAACTAAGAGATTGGACTAAAACTTTTTTATGACCTTTTCTAATTCAACCTGCAATTAAAAGAAAAATTCAATCATTGTTGAATTTCGAAGGAAGACACTTGTGGAGCCGTTTCTATGATGATCCATAATTGGGGGTGCCTCATTCCCAAACAAAAATGGAAAAATATATGCAAAAATGAAATTTAATCATTATAAAATACATAACACCTGAGATAATCGGCTTTAGATCCCACCGTCCACATATGTGAAAGCACAAAAGGAAAAAGGAAGAAAATTTTTAAATTTTTATTTTAATTAAATTTTCTCAAAAAATCAAATAGAGTTTTCCTCATAAATCGGCTAAATTTATCCAATTAAAACTAACATAAACAATCTAAACTTGTAGCTCTTTAATATCATATCAACAATTAATCTCAATGGCCATCCTAACCCTCCAATAACATATCATATATAAAATTAACTATAACAACTTTAACCATTAATCATATTTGCCACAACCGTGGCTCAACATTTATAAACATAAAAGTGCAAGCCCTACCATGCAAAATCTTATCAAACTATATGTTAACTCCTGCACTAACATAATTAAGTATTAACAGGGGCATCTATCTATAACAGTATTCAAAACAAATAAAAAAAATAAAGTTCACTTATTGCATTTACATTAAAACATATTTACTTATGCAAGTTAACTCGGAAAAATCAATAAAAAAAATGATTCAAAAACTAAAAAAAAAAAAAAAACAAGGGATACATAATTCTTAAACTTGAAGTCCACCATATATATTTGAATATCGTCAC
This sequence comes from Dillenia suffruticosa, assembly GCA_033439265.1. Classification (NCBI taxonomy): domain Eukaryota; kingdom Viridiplantae; phylum Streptophyta; class Magnoliopsida; order Dilleniales; family Dilleniaceae; genus Dillenia; species Dillenia suffruticosa. The sequence goes on along the minus strand of JAVTVX010000018.1, from coordinate 8,246,777 downwards.
TTAACTCCTAATGTACCTTGTTGGAAAATATGTTTTGATAATAAGCACAACTAGATTAGATGATGAGCAAAAGTAGTATATATTGATGGAAAAATAATTTAGAAGAATTTAAAACAAATCTAAGAATGCTTAAAGTTAGTTATCTTAGTTGCAACTGATAGCAATAATTTTATACATTTGAATTATATTATTTTAGTTTTTATTTACAAATTTTAGGACTGTTCTAAATCTTATTTTGTGATATTTTATTGATTAAATTCGTGAGTTTTATTTTAAAAAATTTTAGGCTTATTTAAGGAAATTTAGATTAGACAAATAGCTGTCATTATTTTGAGTTTATATCTCTACTATTATGTCCGATTAAGCTGATTCTTGTTGAATTGGAAACTAGACTTCAAAATCTACAATTCTTGTGAGGAATTCAAAAGTTAATTTAGGCCATAAGATATTCACAAATTGGAAAGAAGTTGTTGTAGTGCTAAATGTTAAAATCCTTGTTGAAGAAGAAAACTAATTGAGCTTATCTAATGAGTGATTTTTGGAATAAAGTTGCTTAAAATTCTAGGAGTTTTCAAAATTAAGGATAAAGATGAAATTTTTAAATTTTTGAAAAACAAAAAAGTAATATCTATCATCATAAAAGTAAGTTTTTAAATTCAAAAGAAAAACCAAGTTTCCAAGAATTCACGACTTTTTTATTTAGGGTTTTAGTTCTATAAATAAAAGACACCTTGAGGGTAGAACACACGAGTTTCTCCACACATAACTCTTTTATTTTATGTTCTTGATTTTATTTAATATGTCTAGTTAGTTTTCTTGTTTCTAGGACATGATAGATTCTATTTCTTTAATTAATTATATGACTTGATTTATTTTCTTTTCATAAGTTTTATTGGTATGATTATTGTGTGATGAAATTTTTATTATTGATAATGTTTTGAATGTATAGAGACCTATGTTTTATATGATTTGAAATTGAACGCATAAATGACTAATATAATTGCATGAGATTAGTTCAATACCATAAAATCCACATGAAATTATAAGATCGACCAAAATTTTGTGTGCAGAGATCTAAGAAAAATCATAAATTACAGTTTTTTCACAAAACTTAATGTAATTTGATTTAACCAAAATTACATGACTATTGAGTTTTGATTAGTCATATTAGGGATTTCATTACATTACTATTAGGTAAAATCTAGTTTTTGGAAAATCTGTCATAATCAAAAATATTTCATTAGTCAACAAATTTAAAAGATTTGAAAAAATCTAGTTATGTAAAAGATTGAAAATAAAAGAAATTGATGTCCTAGGACTTTAATCGACTAGGGTTTTATCAACTGATTTTAGTTTTTTTTTTTAATACCTTTGTAATCTTTTTATTTGGTCTAATTTAGATAGGTTTATTCATATTTGATAATACTAAATATTTTCGTGAGAACGACACTTGCTCACATTATATTTAATATTCAATTAGAGTATATTTGACTGAAATCGTGATATCAAATTTGTGTATCACACACCTAAACAAGTTTACTCACCAATGAAGCAAGTTGACTTGCCAAGTGTAAATCAGCTTTCTAAGTAAAACAAAAGGTTGAACAAGTTTACTCACATAAGGATCAAATCAACATGCTAAGTATATATCAAATTTTAAATAAAAATAGAAGGTTAGTTAATTCGACTCACTCAGGAATCAAGTTAACTTGAAGAACAAACTATGAGAAAAACTAAGTATAAGTCTAATAACTAGTCAACCTACCTAAAGTATAAGTTGACCTGTATAATAGATGCAATATAGAAGTCACAAATTTGAAAATCCAACAATCCAAAATTTAACAGCCTAATGGCCAAAATTAGAATAAGTAGACATATACAAATTCTCAAGTCAACCTGATCATACAACAAGTCAACCTACCACACCAACACTTAGAAAAATCTATAGAACACAAGTTGACTCACCGTTGACCTGACATTTTAAAGAAAGCTTTAGCCTAAGTTGACTCATCATGAATGGAAGTTAACCAACATGAACTCGACTTAAGTAAGTTGACTTGCATGAACTAGACTTAAAATTTTTTAAGTAAGCTCAAACTCAAGTCTATGTAGGCATTATAAGTAGTCAATCTATACGTGTGCATCATAATAAAAAGCACAAAGGCTATTGAGTACAAGTTGACCTACACAAAACGTAGGCCTCAAAGAACACATCCACTAGTTAACTACAAGCATATATAAGTCAACTTGCATAAGTCATAATGTAAAATATGTTTAAGTCATCCAATGCTTAAGTTGACCTGACACATGCACAAGTCAACTTGTTTAAATTTAGACTTCACAGAATACTTACACTAGTCGACTTAAGGCTAAAACAGGCCGACTTTCATGAGTCTTAAAGTAAGAATTGCTTGAGCCAAGAAGAGACCAAGTTGACTAGACAAATTAGCTAGTCAACCTGTATTCATGCATAATAGGGAAAAGCTTAAATACCATCAAGCAAAAGTCGACCTAAAGCACTTATAATTCTACTTGCACGAGCAACAAGGTGAAAAATATTTAAGCAAATTGAAGTCCAAGTCAACCTATTACATGCACAAGCCGATTTGCATAAACAGCAAAGCGAAAATACTTAAGCAAATTAAAGCACAAGTCAACCTAGCAAGCATATGAAGTTGACCTGCACTAGCTAAGATATTACAAAATTCAAAATTTAGTCGATTTAAAGAAAGTAGTTGACTTAATGTGGGTAATGACTAGTTGTTTAGAAAAACTATTTGAACATTAAATGAAACTCAATAATCTTTAACGGCCATCTTTGGAGCATTTAATGAGACTCAATGGTTATTTCATCAAATCTCTTCAAATACAATACTCAAACAGAAGACTGAAGCATCTTTTTGAACATTCAATACAATCGAGCAACAATGATCAAAAGACATCTTCTGAGCTTATTTTCTTTCAGTGTTGTCCTATTTAGGTTGAAACGATTAATCTAAAATTAAAGTTTCAACTTTGTAACTTTGTTTTATTTCCAAATCTATGTAAAAGATTAAAAGAAATGGTTCTTTTGATATGGGCTTTGTGTGTTTGAGTTAAACACATGAGATTTGCTATCACCACTAACACCTGTTCAAATTAGTTGGTTGTACTATTTTGTGAAAAATAGTTGATTTGAAAATTCAGATGAATCCTAGGAATGGACATACACTTGGGAAGGAAGAACCACTATAAATCTAATGTGTCAATTTTCTCATTCTCTCGTCAATTTTTCTTAAAAACTTAAAAAAAAAAAAAAAAAAAAAAAAAAAGAAAAAAACCCAAAAAGTGTAAAAAAAAAAACCTATTCATCCTCTCTAGGTTGTTCAAACTATTTTTCAATTAGTATCATAGCAAGTCCTCTAGTGAAAGGTTTAACAGTCTTAGTAGTAAAGTTTTACAATGACACTCAATGGTGATAGCGTCCTATTCGAAGTTTGCTCCACCACAAGAGCACCATTCTTTAACGACAATAACTATAGCTAATTAAAGTAGCGAATGAGGAATTTTATCATAGCTCAGGATGAAACAACCTAGAAAATTATAGAAGAGGGACTTGAATTTCCAATTAAAGAGATTGATGGAGTAAGGGTCCTAATCAAAATGAAGAGCATGACTACCGAGGAGAAGAAAGCTTATAGAGTAAAATCTACTCAATGTTGCTTTAAGTCTAAATGAATACAATAGAATCTCCTTATGCATAATAGCTAAGAAAATTTGGGAGAAACTAAACTACCTATAAGGGAACAAATCAAGTTAGGAAAAACATGATTAGGATGTTAAAATAGGAGTACGAAACTTTCAAAATAAGAGATGGTGAATTTGTGAGAGACATGACACTAGGTTTCATACCATCACCAATGAGCTTAGATTGCTGGGAAAAGGAATTAGTCAAGAGAATATGGTAAATAAGGCTCTTACGTGCATGCTAAAGTCATGGGAGGCAAAGGTCATAGTCACAGAGGAGTTTAAGAACTTAGAAACTCTGACCATGGATCATCTAGTAGGATCTTTAAGCACCCATGACTAAAGATAAAATCCAAAGGAATAGGAAACAAAGAGGGGGAAAATAGCAGCACCCAAGGCTAATAGTGAAGATAATAGCTCTAGTAAGGAGGATGAAGATATTGATCTACTCACTCGAAAATTTAAAAGGTTTATGAAGAGAAAGAAGAACAAGGGGAGAAGAGAGCTTAAGAAGATTGATAAAAAAGAGGAAATAAGATATTATGAATGCAAAAAATCTGGCCATATCAAAACTGGCTGTCCACAACTCAAAAAGGCAGAAAATAAGGGAAAGAAAAGAACACTAGCAATCTGGAGTGATGAGAATAGAGCTGGAATTTTGAAGAAAATGAAAATGAACAGGCCAATCTTTGCTTCATGGCACCAATGGAAAATCAAGATGATGAGGTAACCTCTTGCCCTTACTTTTCTAATTTCACTAGTGATGAATTTTTGTTAATGAAATACATGAAGCTCTAATGGAAGCATTTACAAAACTTGAGAAAATGAAACATAAAAACTCTACTTTAAAGAAATTGGTGACTAATATGGGAGAAGAAACAAATATCTTAAAAGTAGAGAATGAGACATTAAAAAATGGAAATGATAGTCTAAAAGGAGAAAAGATCAATTTGCATGCTAAATTGAAAAAGAAACTAAAAAAGTGAATAGATTACAAATTGAAATTGTAAATATAAAGAATGAAGATTTGAATGTTTGCACTCAAAATGATGAAGAAAACTTAAAATATGAACTTGAACAATAAAAAGAAAAGAATAAAAAGTTAGGTTCCCTATTGTTTAAGTTTGTTTAAGGTCAAGAAAAACTTGACATAATTATAGGAGTACAAAGAGATATCTTTGATAAGACAGGATTAAAATATAATCCTATTAAAACTCAAAAAAAAAATTATATATATTTTTTGTTCCCAGCTCAAAGAATCCTAAACCAAACAATAGATATTATCATTGTATGAAATCTGGACATATTACACAACATTGTAGACTGAGGAAAAATGCCAGCATTAGAAATTAAAAACCAGCACGAAAAATCCATGTACTATTTTAAGAATGGTCATAGCATAAATAAATATTAGTTTAAAAATAACTCACTAACTAAAACAAAACCACAATAGATTCCAAGTTTTAGCCAATACTAACAATGTCGGACCTAAAAAGATTTTGGGTACCAAAAGAAAAAATTTAAGCAAACTTTTGTGCAAGCTTGCCTGAAGGCCAAAGCTCCTAGGAACACTTGATTCCTAGATAATGAATGCTCTCTAGGCACATGACATGAGACACCACCAAGTTCAGCTGCTATCATTGGCATTGGAAGTATAGGCAAGTTCTCAATCCAAATTGAACATGCTTTATTTGTTTAAGATCTCAAGCATAATTTGTTCAACATTAACCAACTGTGTGACAAAAGATATATTGTTGTGTTTGATTGTGATTGTTGTGAAGTGATAGATAAAATAAGTAAAGAAGTAAAATTTACTATAATTAGGGAAGGAAACATTTCTGTAATTAATTTAGGATTTTGTGAATTTGTCTGTAATTTGTTTATCAGTTTCAATGTACTCAAGAATAGGGCTGTTATGATACTTGAGTCAAATCGGGTATTGATAATGCCCGAGCTCAGCTCGATTTGTTTTTAGTAGAGATCAAGCTCGAGCTCGTCAAGGCTGTAATTCTAGAGCTCGAGCTCGACCCAAAGAGTCATGGAGAAGCTCGAGCTCGAGTGTCGCGGGCCTTACGGGTACAAGATTGGACCTGAGTTTGAGCTCAAACCCAAACGCGAACCCGAGATAATAGCCAAGCCCGAGCTCGAGCCCGAACTTGAGATCATACCCCAGCCCGAGCCTAAACCCGAGATCATTCTTGAGGTCGAGACACCTCATCAGCATCACCAGCAATTTTGGAGAGCAAAAATCACAGAGCTTGAACTCGAAAGCACCATCTTCCCCACCACATTCAACTCGCCCCTAGATAGCAAAAATCATAGAGCTTGAACCCGAAAGCTTGAAATTTGATTCAATGAGAGAAAAAATCAAAAACCTTAGAAAGAGACAGAGAGAGAGGGTTTACCTTTGATTCGACCTCTGAGCAGTGAAATCGCAACAACGATGGAGACAAAGGCAAGATCATCATCGCACACACAACTTGAAGTTCAATTCGAGGTCGAGACTCGAGAGGCGAGAGCTAGGTTACCGTGGTAAGAAGAGAAGGAGACCTTTGAACTTCGATCGCGATTGATCAATTCGAGGTCGAGACTCGAGAGGCGAGGCTAGGTCTCCGCGGTAAAAGAAGATGGAGACCTTCGAACTTCGATCGCAATTGGGGCTGCGGCCAAATGAGAAATGAGAATGGATGGGGTTAAGGTAAATGAGATGTAAAATTACATTTACATCCCTCAATTTTTTTTAAACATAAAAAATGATTATATGTAATTTATTAAATTGAGGATGGGTATATACGTAATTTCACATTTACGAGAAGCTCAACGAGCCTTTGAGCTTGACACAATATGGGCTCAAGGCTGAACTAGCCGAGCTCGAGCTGACCAAGCTCAAGCTTAAGCTCAAGCTTTAACCGGGATGGTATCACGGGTACCCATGACACTACCCAGGTATCATAACAGCCCTACTCAAGAATGATATCATTCTTCAACACATAATTCCTAATGAAATGAAATTTCACTTGAATGTATTTGGTTCTTGAGCGATGAACTAGATTTTTGGTTAAAGTAATCACACTAGTATTATCACACCTAATTATTATAGATTCTAATGATAATCCTTAATCATTCATCTGATACTTTATCTATAAGACCTGAGCACAGCACCAACCAATTGTAATATACAACTCTAGCAGTCGATGTAGCAACATTGTTCTGCTTCCTAGAGGACCAAGATACTAACATATTTCCAAAAATATTGACAGGTACCACTTGCATTTTTCCTATCTACTTTACATTCTACAAAGTCGGCATCTGAATATCCATGTAAATCAAATGATGATCTTCTATCATACCATATGCCTAAATTGCAAGTGTCCTTAAGATATCTAAATATCCTCTTCTTTGCAAACAGGTGTGACTTCTTAGCATTTGATTAGAATCTTGCACATGAGTATACACTAAAAAGAATATCAAGTCTAGATATAATGAGGCATAGTAGAGAGTCTATCATACTCCTATATAACTTAGGAGTATATAAATTATCAATTTTCATCTTTGTCCAACTTTACTGTGGTGCTCATAGGGGTTGTACTTCCTTTGGATTTTCCTAATCCAAATTTCTTAATTAGCTCCATAGCAAACTTGAATTCATTAATGAATATAACTTTCTCAGTTTACTTCATATGTAATCCTAGGAAGTTGTTTAACTCTTTCATAATGCTCATCTTGAACTCAGCCTGTATAGCTTTAGCAGACTCTTGACAAGGTTATCATTTGTGGCCCTAAAAACTATATCATCAACATAGAGTTGTACTATCAACATCACTTTGCCTTTCCTTTTGATGAAAAGGTTGTATCAACCTTATCTATCAAATTCCCTCTTTATTAGAAAATTGCTAAATCTCTTATACCAAGCTCTTAAAAGTTGCTTCAAACCATTCAAAACCTTTGATAATTTGTACACATAGGTAGATGTTTTAGATGTTCAAAGCCAGGAGGTTACTCTACATAAATTGTTTCATTTATTATACCATTCAGAAAAACACTTTTAATATCCATTTTGTATAATTTAAAATTCATAAAACAAGTAAAGGCATAACATCTTTATTGCTTCCAATTATGCTACAGGTACATATGTTTAATCAAAGTCTATTCCTTCTTCCCGATTGTATCCCTAAGATACCAATCCTACCTTGTTTCTTGCGATTGTCCTATGTTCATCCAGCTTATTTCTAGAAACTCACTTTGTTCCTATGACAGCTTGTTTCTTGTGATCATCCTTCCAAACATCATTTCTCTCAAACTGGTTTAGCTCTTCCTGCATTGCCAGAATCCAGTTCTTATCTCCTAGTACTTCATCCATATTCTTAGCTTCTATTTGGGAGATATATGCCACAAATTCATACTGATTTTGAATGGCTGATCTTGTTCTAACTCATGATCTCACATTGCCTATGCTTTTTTTCTGCACTTACACCTTTCATTATTTTTGGATATTTAATTTCTTATTCTTCATGAGTCTCGTCATCCTTTTTATCTTCCTATTCTATTTTAGAACTTTCTTCCTAAACATTTTCATTCTCCAATGCTTCTAGTTCCCTGATAAGCTCAAATAATGCCTCATCATCAAAACTCTTCTTTCCTAAATGTTCATTTTCATCAAATTCCACATGAATTGATATTGTACAAATAGTGTTTTGATAATGATCATGCAAGACAATTTGAAGAAATAAAGGCTGAACAACCTAAAAATACACAATCAATAGAACACTAAGTGTCTAGGTTGACCTACTATGTGCAAAAGTCAACCATCAAGGTTTATGCCTTAGGAAAATAATCTCATTCGACCTACCAAAGTATTTAGGTTGACCCACAAAAACCAACATGTCAATCTAAGCCATAACAACCCAAATTTCTAACTCTAACCTATCAACCTATAGAATGAACATTCAACCTAGGGACATACATAAGTTGACCTCTTGAATGAATTGGTCGACCGGAACATAACTTAGCCTTTAAACATCTTTGTCTAAGCTAACCGACCATTTAACTTACACTGTCACGCCCCGAACCAGGATCGTGAACAGCCGCCTGTTGTCCCTGGATGCCGGCTGTATTTTTACAGAAAATCGGACAGAACCTTCTCATAAATCGGAGGTTTCCCATGTACAATTTCACCTGTATATCACATTCATCCTGTAAAAAATAAACAATTGGCCATCCCGGCCTATCCAAAAATCAACAATTATCACAGCCAACATCCAGAACAACGCAAAGCTATAAAGTTTCTAGCAGCCCTAGCAACAGACCTCTACTGTCATGCCCAACTAGAGTATAAGCAGCCGCCACACTGAGCGAACTTAAATCCTACGCATATATAAATTAAATTCCCAAGTTATTTTTAGATATTTACAAATGCCTCAAAGCAATGAAATAATTCAATATGAGGGTTTCACGAATAAATGTTCATAATTTATACAGTCATCCCATAAAACTTGATAAATTTATTGGTCAAACTAAAATCTCCAATACATAATAATATCACCAATCATCTAGCGGAAGAGATGGAAAATATCCATACCCAAACCCAGTGATATCTCCTCGGTCCAACACTAATCCTATGGGAAAGAAAGCGAGGGGTGAGTATCTATGAGAGGATACTCAGTAAGTGAGGGGATTGACATCATACTATCAATATCGAGGGTGAATTTGGAGTGTCAAAGCATAAGATAAGAAAATATCCACAGTGTGCAAACCGATCATATTATTTCAAAATCATATATCATACGCACACATCAGAAAGCAAGATATGCATCCAAAATTTACATCAATGTCATGAAGAGCCGGCCAATGAAATATTCTCGGCAATGGTCTACCTCGACCAAGGACGGCGCATTGGGGTTTTTTTCCAAATGCAAGTATTAAATAATGGCTCTCTACCCCAATGTTGGCCACAGGCTACCCCAATTAACCTGTAAATAATAATGACGTACATATAACTAGTCGGCCGTGTATGGTGCCCCCGCCTGGTGCTAGACGGAGTCGTACTCAACGTCCTCTCCGATGAGGGTCAACCTGGGACACCCATACACATGACGATCTGGCGGATACCTCCGGCCGAAGCGTATCCGGACACAAGGGGTGCCTCTACCAGATATCCTTCGTAGCTACAGATCACAATATTATATCGGCCGAGCATGTAGCCCCAAGCATCCCATCACCGTGTCGGCCGGGCATATAGCCCCATGCATCATATCATAACGTCGGCCGGGCATACAGCCCAAATATGTAAGTAAATCCATTTAAAACCATGTACCAATGCAGTAAAAACATTAAAGCATATCAATATGTCAAAAATATGGCACAATATTCAATTATCAAAACTCATGGATGCATATCAATAAAGTCAAAATTTTAGACACTCCAAAGGTCACAAAACATTTTATAAAATATTCAAAAATTCTAACAATCATACATTTTGCAGAAACATGTCATTTAAAAAGTATTTTTGAAATATGGTTTTCAATCAATAGCGAATGTCAAAGTCTCACTCACAGTTCTAGGGAGGGTGGTCACTCCCTATTTTCAAAGCCAAATCAAATCTGATTCCTCGAGTCTCCAAAAAAAAGATCAACCTAATTAGATCATCAACATTGAACATCAATTTCTCAAGCATCTTTAGGGTTTATCCGAAAGACATGAAATGTACAATATCCTCCACTTTATGGCTCATTTTATTTCAACCCTACAACCCAGATACTTTCATGCATATTTCAAAGTTTAACTCTAAGGAAACTATTCGAATTCACTCGACATGATTTTGTGATTCTATAATACGTTTCTTTCGTATCAGATTATCTAGTTTCTGTAACATTCTATACTTAACCTTCAAAGTCATATATAATTATTTCATAATTTGTATTCTATTCGGATTCCACTTACACTCTAAACATATACAGAACCTCTCATCTTAGATTAAATCCTAGATTCATCCAATTTATCAATTAGAGCCGAAATCTCCTCACCTAGGGTTTTCTCGAAGCGCCGAGTCTCGTCCGAAAGTCGCTTCGGTCACTCCAAACTCTGTAGGATTTCCTATCAAAACAAGATTTATTTGTTAGATCTAAACACTTAGATCAGAAGTAAAACCCTAAGTCATTTACCTGCGTAGAGGTTCGTGGGCTCTCACGGGCTCACGGGCCGTCGCGGGCTCATGGGCTACAGCTAGCGGGCTCGCTGGTCTGCGGGCCAGTGGGCTGACGGGCTAGCGGGCCGGCGGGCCAATGGGCCTCTGGCTGATAGGCCTGCTGGCTGGCGGGCCGATGGACTGATGCGTCTGCGGGCTGGTGCTCGTCCATGCGCTGGTGCGCGCTCATGCGCTGGTCAACGCTAGTGCGCGCTCATGTGCTGGTGCGCGCTTGTGCGCTGGCTCGCGCGCTGGCAGCCTCACTCGAGCTCGCGGCCTGGGCTCACGCTGCGGGCTGGGTCCTGCTCGCGGCCTGGGCTCGCGCTACAAGTTGGGTCTTGCTTGGGACCTGGCTCGCGCTGTGGGCTGGGGGATCGCGATGCGAGCTGGAGGATCACGCTGCGGGCTCGAGCTCTGGCGGAAAGCGGTGCTCGCGGAGGCTCGCGGCAAAAGAAGGTGAGGCGGAGAGAGTGTGATCGCGGGAGATCGCAATGAGAGATTGCTAGGAAATGAGCCGCGGGAGAAAGAAGAAGAAGCAGAAAAAAAAAAAAAAGAAGAAGAAGAAGAAGGAGAAGGAGAAGGAGAAGGAGGAGGAGGAGGCGATGGCGGCGGAGCTCGCGGCGAAGAGCGGCGCCGAGGTGGGGGAGAAAGACGAAGGGTCGGGAGAGGGAGAGAGAGAGAGAGAGAGAGAGAAGAAGATGAATGGACGAATTAGGGCTTTAGCCCTAATTCGATTTGGGGAGGGCCAAAACGCTGCGTTTTGGCTCTCCCTTTTTTTTTTTTGCAAAAATAAATAAATATATATATATATATAATTTTGGTGTTACATACACACTTAGAGTATTTTGCTTGAAACTAAACAGGTCGATCCAAAGGAAGAACCTGTCGACTCCGGCAATGCATTCGCTAAAGTTAAGGACCAAATGGCATTAGATCAACCCAAAGTATAAAATATATCGATCTAAGCTTGAATTAACACATATATAAGGATAAGACTCAGATAGGTTAACCCTCACATGGACCAGGTTGACCTACCTTAGTTGAAAACACATAGCATGTCGACCAAAATACAAACTAGTCGACCTAAGAGCTCAGGTAGACCTACAAAGACTTAGTTGTTGACAAATTAACTTAGCAAGTTGACCGATTGGAACACCATGTGAACTGAATGTACTTAGAACACAAGTCTGAACTTATACAAGTCGACTCACTTAAAGAAAGGTCAACCTCTCACTAGGGTTTTCTCGAAACGCCGAGTCTCATCCGAAAGTCGCTTCGGTCACTCCAAAGTCTATAGGATTTCCTATCAAAACAAGATTTATTTGTTAGATCTAAACACTTAGATCAGAAGCAAAACCCTAAGTCATTTACCTACGTGGAGGTTCGTGGGCTGTCACGGGCTCATGGGCCGTCGCGGGCTCGCGGGCTACAGCTCGCGGGCTTGCTAGTCTGCGGGCCAGTGGGCTGACTGGCTAGCGGGCCTGCGGGTCGATGGGCTGATGGGCCTGCGGGCTGGTGCTCGCCCGTGCGCTGGTACGTGCTCGTGCGCTGGTGCGCTATGCTGGTGCGCGCTCGAGCGCCTACTCGCGCGCTAGTGCACTGAGTTGGTGCGCGCTCCTGCATTACTGCATGCTCGTGCGCGCTCCTGTGTTGGCTCACACGCGCCCGTGCGCTGGCTCGCACTCGTGCGCTGGCTCGCGCTCATGGCCTCGCTCGCGATCGCGGCCTCGCTCGCGCTGCGGGCTCGAGCTGTGGTGGAAGGAGGTGCTCGCGGAGGCTCGCAGCGGAGGAAGGAGAGGCGGAGAGAGTACGATCGCGGGAGATCGCGATGAGAGATCGTGAGGAAATGAGTCACGGGAAAAAGAAGAAGAAGAAGAAGAAGAAAAAGGAGAAGGAGGAGGAGGAGGCGATGGCGGCGGAGCTCGCGGCGAAGAGCGGCGCCGCGATGGGGGAGAGAGACGAAGGGTCGGGAGAGGGAGAGAGAGAGAGAGAGAGAAGAAGATGAAGGGACGAATTAGGGCTTTAGCCCTAATTCGATTTGGGGAGGGCCAAAACGCTGCATTTTGGCAATCCCTTTTTTTTTTGCAAAAATAAATAAATATATATATATATATATATAAAAAATTTCGGTGACATTTTCTAACCCCCTAAAAACAAGTTTCGTCCTCGAAACTAAAAGAAAACTATCCAGTACACAAGTGGGGGTATTGTCTCCTCATCAAGTGTCAACTGAGGCTTACCAAATTTTTGGGCAAAAGACACTCTCACATACAAATGATTTGACCCGGTGTCAATAGGGACACAAGCATCAACTTTCCATATTTTCATAACTCCAATGTGAGAAAATAAAATATTAGTTGATAAATATGGAGGAAAATATGTGCTCACATAGATATATGTATCAAAATGTATATACAAACCAACATAGTTAAGCATCTACGGCTTTAACTAGTGACGGTTCTCAAAAAAAAGTACATGGATATCTCTAAACATGGGGATCAGTGGGAGGAACACCAAAAATCTCGTCAGGACTCACCTCAGCATCCTCCTGCGTCATCTCATATACACGGGCCTGTGTCCTCTGCTGCTGTCGTGATGGTCCTGGCACCGTGTTGCTCCCAGCTAACGTCCGAGGAGAGGTGTGACTCGAGTGCGCAGGCGCTCCCTGCTATCCTCCCCGGGGAACACTCGAGTGTCCAGTAGCTATGTGATCTCCAAATCCCAACTCAAGGCAGGCGCTCCTGATGTGCCCTTGCTTCCTACACCGGAAGCATGTAATGGGCATCCTACACTCTCCAAAAGGGTGGTGTCTACCACATCGGCGACAAAAGGGGTGCCATTGATCTGAAATCTGAGTAGTGGCACTAGGGGCCGGTGCCCTGTACTCCTGGGATTCTGATTCCTGCCCAGTAAGTGTCTGTCTCGACTGAGAGGAGCCTCCCTGGTACCCTGAAGTCCTACCCTTCTTCAAGCCCTAGCTCGAAGAAGCCTCTGATTTCTTCTTTTGCTCCCTGTTCTCCCACTGTCTGCCCTCAGCACGGACGATCTCCTCCGCCCTAAGTGCTGAGTCCACAATCTCCGCAAAGGAGAAACTAGGGTTTACTGTCATGTACCTCCTGATGTGCAAGTTGAGGCCATCCTCAAACTTGAACCGTAGCTGCGTCGGCATCGCTAAGTCTGGAACAAAAGCAGCTAGTCGCCTCAACTCCATCTCATACTCTATCACTGTCCTGGCTCCCTGCCATAAGTGCAGAAACTCTGCCCTCTTGCGGTCCTGCTGGAACTCAGAGAAGTACCTGCGATCGAACTTCTATAGGAAGTCCTCCCATCGCAGTGGCTCGGTAGCATCGTCACAAATCGCCTCCCACCAAGTGATGGCGTCACCATCTAAAAGTCTCTCTACTATCCGAAGCCGGTAGTTCTCGCTCAACCCCAAATTAGTCAAAATTCTGCAGGTACGGTTGATCCAGTGCTTCACTGCTGTGGGATTACCCATCCCTGTGAACTCTGTGCAGCCTAATTGCCTCGCCTCCTTCACCAATTGGGTGAGCTCGTGAATACGCCTCAAAGTGGAGGAGGTAGTGTCGCTAGGTCCCAACACAGTAGATGGACCAGCAACTGGTGGCTGATCTGTACAAGAAAAGGTGGTACGGCCATAGAAGTCGGCGCGACCGTCGGTGGTGGTGGTGGGGTGGCATCTGAATCCCATGGGAGGTATACCACTCGTACACCTGCCTAAACGCCTCAAGGGACGGTGGTGGAACCTTGGCAGGAGCAGCCAGCCGAGTAGGCACTGCAGGGGGCGCCCGTGTAGAGAAAGCAGCCTCAGGCACTCCAAGGGTCTCAGTAGACAAGTAACCGGGCCGGGCCGGGCCGGTTCAAGGTCAATTCGAGGAACTGCGGGCTGGGCCGACAGCGGTTCCTAGGCCAGTCCGTGCCGTGCCGGGCCGGTTCCCATTTTAATTCACTTTTGATAATTCACTTTTAATTAAAAATTAGAGACACAAGATTTTTAGAGTGGTTCCACCGAATTCGGTGTACATCTACTACCAAGCTCATCACTTGGATTTTAAAATCCACTATTTTTTTGTTACATTATTTTGATTTTTACATCACTTTGATTTTTTTTTTCTATTTAAAATGACTTTTAAACAAAAGAAAAATATTAATATTATTATTATTATTTTTCTTCTTCTTCTACTTCTTGTTCATCATTTTCCGAGACTTTGATGATGATGATTGCATTCTTTTTTCTGCATCCTTCCAATCTTTAATGCATATTAAAGATTCTAAAGTGTCGTCCGCTAAATTTGTACGTTTTTCGGTTAACACTCGACCACCTGCACTAAAAGCACTTTCGGATGGTATTGTGGATACCGGAGGGGTTAATACATCTTTAGCCATTTGGACTAAAATTGGATAATACGATATATTATTTTTCCACCAACCTAATATATCATATAAATTTACATCATCAAAACTTTCTAATTTATGTGTTTGTTTATATAAAAGTAATTCATTAAATGATGATGAAAAAGTTTTTTGTTTTTTTCCTAACATGTGTAAGGGATTAAATGAAAATGAAAATGATTAAATACTATTACTACTACTACTAGCTATATTATTAGTATTTAAATTATTAATTTCCTTTTCATATAATTCAAATATTGATTGTAAAGTATGAAATGTTTGTTATTTTAAAAAATGTGGGTTAATAGACATTTCTGATGGAAAAACTTGTGCAAAACAATCTATTAACATTTCAGCACCTTCAACCTTAGCACGTGGATCTAATGCACTTGCAACTAGATATAAAATTGGAATTTCTTCATAATATTTTACAAATTTTGTTTTCATTGAAAGAATAATTTCACCAAATCTTTCTTCATTTTCAAATTCATTAAATACATAAATAATTTTACAAAGATTTGGTAGCATTAAATGAGTAGTTGGATAATAATATCCAGACAATAAATTTGTACATAAATAAAAAATTTTGAATAATTTTGTAAGTGTAGACGCAAATTCAAAAGCGGTATTATCAATAAAATCATATTCGTAATTTGAATTTGCAAATTCAATTAAAATATTTTGAAAAGGAAGAACACCTTGTAACATTTCATATGTTGAATTCCACCTAGTGTCACATTCCATTTTAAATTTTTTATATTTTTTGTTACGTAAAATACATAATTGTCTCATTTCTTGAGTTTTTACAGCAGAATTTCTTATTTGATGAATTAAATCGCGAATAGATTGTGAAAATAGTTCTTCCATTGCTAAACCATCCTTAACACATAAATTAATTATATGACATGCACATTTAATATGAAAAAAAGTTCCATTTAAAATTATTTTTAAAGAATTTTTTAAACTATTAACCGCAATAGTATTAGCCGAAACATTATCAAAAAAAATAGAAAAAATTCTATCACTTATTCCATAATCATAAACAACATTTGAAATTATTCTACCTATATGTGCACCGGAATATGGAAATTCCCAACGTTGAAAAGCTAAAATTCTTTTTTCTAAAGACTATGAATTATTTATCCAATGACATGTTATTATAATATAATATTCTTTTTTATGCTCACTTTTTCAACTATCCGAAATTAATGAAAATTTACATTGACTAGTCATAAATTGTGTAAGTATACCATTTTTTAATTCCTGATATCTATCTAATGATCTCCTTCTACCGGATTTTTTACTACTTTTTTTATAACCGGATTGTAAATATTTTTGTACATATTCTTCAAATACAGGACATTCAACTATACTAAATGGTAATTCTTTTCTTGCTAGCCATTCTATTTGTCCAATTTTTTCTTTATCCGAATTATATTTAAATGTACCAGTTATATTACCTCCCCCTGTAGAAATTTGTGTTTGTTTTATTTGTGATAATTTATCTGGATGATTATTAATTAAGTGTCTCTTAAGTGTGTCTACCCCCAACCTTTTAAAAATTTATATTTTTGATGACAAATTTTACAAATTGCTTTTTGTTCATCATTTTTCTTTTCAAAAATGTCCATATATTAAAATCATTTTTTTTAGTTTGTGTTGTGTTAAATTCAATGTTACTAGGTTCAGTTTCTTCCAAAAAAGTTTCAATATCTATATGATCGGGAATTTCAAAAAATTGAGGAAGATGAGATTGTTGAGAAAATTGTGAAGAGTGTGTTCTGGCCATTTTATAAAAAAATTAAGATTAAAATTTTTAAAATAATATATACGATAAAATTTTTTAAAGGAAATTTAAGATTAAATTTTTAAAAAAAATTTAAAAATTTAAATTTTTTAAAAAGATAATGCAAATGTAATGCAAATGCAAAAAAATAAATATGCAAAAAAATTAAATGCACCGATTTGATGAATATCGCAGTTGTTTTTCGCAAAATCTTGAATGAGCTCCCAACCTTGAAATCTTATCAAATCTTGATCAATGTAGATAATGGGGTATAAGGTGATGAAATGGTGTAGAAATTGATGGAAATGGTATAAAAATGGTATAGGCAATGTGGTATAAGGTAATAGAAATGGTATAGAAATTGGTGGAAATGTAAATAATGGTGGAAATGTAGATAATGGAGAAAATGAAAATGGTATATAAGGTGATGAAATGGTGTAGACATTGATGGAAATGGTATAAAAAATAGTGTAGGTAATGGTATAGAAAATAATGGAAATGATATACAAAATGGTAATAGAAATGAAATAATAATAGAAAATTAATGAAAATTGAGAGAATGTAGTAATATTGAGAGAATGTAGATGTGAGAGAGAAAGAGAGATTTTGTTGTGGAGATTTTGAAAATGGGGTATAAGGTATTTATAAGAAAATTTTTTGACTCTATGGACCAAAATAACTTCAAAAATAGCCGTTTTATAGCTGTTGGGAGGGGTAAAATTGGAAAAATTTCAAAATTCAAAAAAAATGGGGAAAATTTGAACCGGAACCTGTCGGGCCGGGCCGGTTCTGGGCCTGAACCGGCAGTTCCAGTCGGTTCCGGGCCCGGGCCGGTTCCGGTCCCGGTTCCATGTCGGTTCCAGTTCCGGTTCCGGTTCCGGGCCAGTTCCAGTCCGGGCCGGTTTTCTGAACTGGGCCAGTTCCGGGCTGGTTCACGGTTCAAATTTTTTTGGAACCAGCTCGGCCCGCTACAGTAAACGGTTCGGGGCTGGGCCGGTTTACTATAGCAGGGGCCGGTTCCGGGTCCGGGCTTTACCCGGGCCAGCCGGGCCGGTTTTCGGGCCCAAACCGACCCGGTTACTTGTCTAGGTCTCAGGCTCCCTCGGAGGGTCAGGTACGTGAGGGGTCGCGGGTAGCGCGGGTCTAGCTCCGCGTCCTGCTCGTCTACCACGTCTAGGCGGCATAACTTTGTAAAGGAAAATTATCATTAGATATAATGTTATAACTTGTCGAGATTTAAGAATCAGGGTTAGTTACATAGCAACTAACCTCCTAAAATGAATGAAGTCTTGGATCTAAGAATTTAATAAAAATGACATATTAGGTTAGATACGGATCGTATTTAACCCCCTAAATGAATATCTCATATGCCGAAGACCATGTATGGGACTTTAAATGACTGTGTGAAACTCTCAATGCATTGAGAACTTTTAAAACCAAATTATTTAGGAATGTTTTCAAATCATTTTATAAAACATAGCTCTAAACCAAGAGCTCTGATACCAACCGAACTGTCACACCCCGAACCGGGATCGTGAACAACCGCATGTTGTCCCTGAATGCCGGCTGTATTTTTACAGAAAATCGGACAGAACCTCCCCATAAATCGGAGGTTTCCCATGTACAATTTCACCTGTATATCATATTCATCCTGTAAAAAATAAACAATTGGTCATCTCGGCCTCTCCAAAAATCAACAATTACCACAGCCAATATCCAGAACAACGCAAGACTATAAAGTTTCTAGCAGTCCTAGCAACAGACCTCTATTGTCATGCCCAACTAGAGCATTAGTAGCCGCCACACCGAGCGGACTTAAATGCTACGCATATATAAATTAAATTCCCAAGTTATTTTTAGATATTTACAAATGTCTCAAAGTAATGAAATAATTCAATACGAGGGTTTCACGAATAAATGTTCATAATTTATACGGTCATCCCATAAAACTTGATAAATATATTGGTCAAACTAAAATCTCCAATACATAATAATATCACCAATCATCGTAACGAAAAATATGGAAAATATTTATACCCAAACCCAGTGATATCTCCTTGGTCCAACACTAATCCTGTGGGAAAGAAAGCGAGGGGTGAGTATCTATGAGAGGATACTCAGTAAGTGAGGGGATTGACATCATACTATCAATATCGAGAGTGAATTTGGAGTGTCAAAGCATAACATAAGAAAATATCCACACTGTGCAAACCGATTATATTATTTCAAAATCATATATCATACGCACACATCAGAAAGCAAGATATGCATCCAAAATTTACATCAATGTCATGAAGAGCCGGCCAATGAAATATTCCCGACAATGGTCTACCTCGATCAAGGACGGCGCATTGGGGTTTTTTTTCAAATACAAGTATTAAATAATGGCTCTCTACCCCAATGTTGGCCACAGGCTACCCCAACTAACCTGTAAATAATAATGATGTACATATAACCAGTCGGCCGTGTATGGTGCCCCCGCTTGGTGCTAGACGGAGTCGTACTCAACGTCCTCTCTGATGAGGGTCAACCGGGACACCCATACACATGACGATCTGGCGAATACCTCAGGCCGAAGCGTATCCGGACACAAGGGGTGCCTCTACTAGATGTCCTTCGTAGCTACGGATCACAATATCATATCGGCCGGACACGTAGCCCCATGCATCCCATCACCATGTCGGCCGGGCATATAGCCCCTGCATCATATCATGATGTCGGCCGGGCATACAGCCCAAATATGTAAGTAAATCCATTTAAAACCATATGCCAATGCAGTAGAAACATTAAAGCATATCAATATGTTGAAAATATGGCACAATATTCAATTATCAAAACTCATGAATGCATATCAATAAAGTCAAAAATTTAGACACTCCAAAGGTTACAAAACATTTCATAAAATATTCGAAAATTCTAACAATCATACATTTTGCAGAAACATGTCATTTAAAAAGTATTTTTGAAACATGGTTTTCAATCAATAGCGAATGTCAAAGTCTCACTCACAGTTCTAGGGAGGGTGGTCACTCCCTATTTTCAAAGCCAAATCAAATCTGATTCCTCGAGTCTCCAAAAAAAAGATCAACCTAATCAGATCATCAAAATTAAACATCAATTTCTCAAACATCTTTAGGGTTTATCCGAAAGACATGAAATGTACAATATCCTCCACTTTATGGCTCATTTCATTTCAACCCTACAACCCAGATACTTTCATGCATATTTCAAAGTTTAACTCTAAGGAAACTATTCGAATTCACTCGACATGATTTTGTGATTCTATAATACGCTTCTTTCGTATCAGATCATCTAGTTTCTGTAACATTCTATACTTAACCTTCAAAGTCATATATAATCATTTCATAATTTATATTCTATTCGCATTCCACTTACACTCTAAACATATACAGAACCTCTCATCTTAGATTCAATCTTAGATTCATCCAATTTATCAATTAGAGCCAAAATCTCCTCACCTAGGGTTTTCTCGAAGCGCCGAGTCTCGTCTGAAAGTCGCATCGGTCACTCCAAAGTCTATAGGATTTCCTATCAAAACAAGATTTATTTGTTAGATCTAAACACTTAGATCAGAAGCAAAACCCTAAGTCATTTACCTGCGTAGAGGTTCGTGGGCTATTACGGGCTCACGGGCCGTTGCAGGCTCGTGGGCTACAGCTAGCGGGCTCGCTGGTTTGCGGGCCAGTGGGCTGATGGGCTAGCGGGCCGGCGGGCCGATGGGCCTCTGGCTGATAGGCCTGCGGGCTGGCGGGCCGATGGGCTGATGGGCCTATGGGCTGGTGCTCACCCGTGCGCTGGTGCGCGCTCGTGCGCTGGTGCGCTGTGCTGGTGTGTGCTCGTGCGCTGGCTCGCGCGCTCACAGACTGGGCTCGCGCTGTGGGCTGGGTCCTGCTCGTGGCCTGGGCTCGCGCTTTGGACTGGGGGATCGCGCTGCGGGCTCGAGCTGTGGCGGAAGGCGGTGCTCGCGGAAGCTCGCGGCGGAGGAAGGCGAGGCAGAGAGAGTGCGATTGCGAGAGATCGCAATGAGAGATCGCTAGGAAATGAGCCGCGGGAGAAAGAAGAAGAAGCAGAAAAAGAAGAAGAAGAAGAAGAAGAAGAAGAAGAAGGAGAAGGAGAAGGAGAAGGAGGAGGCGAAGGCGGCGGAGCTCGCGGCAAAGAGCAGCGGAGCTCGCGGCGAAGAGCGGCGCCGCGGTGGGGGAGAGAGACGAAGGGTCGGGAGAGGGAGAGAGAGAGAGAGAGAGAAGAAGATGAAGGGACGAATTAGGGCTTTAGCCCTAATTCGATTTGGGGAGGGCCAAAACGCTGCGTTTTGGCTCTCCCTTTTTTTTTTGCAAAAATAAATAAATAAATATATATATATATATATATATAAAATTTCGGTGTTACATACACACTTAGAGTATTTTGCTTGAAACTAAATAGGTCGACCCAAAGGAAGAACCTGTCGACTCGGGCAATGCATTCACTAAAGCTAAGGACCAATTGGTATTAGATCAACCCATAGTATAAAATATATCGATCTAAGTTTGAATTAACACATATATAAGGATAAGACTCAGATAGGTTAACCCTCACATGGACCAGGTTGACCTACCTTAGTTGAAAACACATAGCATGTCGACCAAAATACAAACTAGTTGACCTAGGAGCTCAGGTTGACCTACAAAGACTTAGTTGTTGACAAATTAACTTAGCAAGTTGACCGATTGGAACACCATGTCAACTGAATGTACTTAGGACACAAGTCTGAACTTATACAAGTCGACTCACTTAAAGAAAGGTCAACCTACTCATAGCCAAGATGGAGAGACAAGCCGACCCTCTCACAAGGATTTCAACCTACCATAAGTAGTCAATCGACCTAGCAATATATTTGTCAATCTAGGAACTTTAATGAGTTGACCCATCTTTAAATAAATTGACTCTTAATGATAAAATTGCATTAAATTATTAACCTATTAACCTATTCTATGATAAGTCAAAGTTCCCTTTCAATCAGTCAACACTATGAGTTAAATTGGCCGACCTATAGCTATAAGCCGACTTGAGAACAAACATGTCAATCCAAGGATCAAGGTTCTAAGGAAATTCAAAGCCGAGGTTAATCTAAGCTTATGTATAATAAAGATCACTATACATAGCCCGACCTATGAAGAAGCACAGGTCGACCCAAACCTAGGCTAATTGGTTTTTAAAGCTACAGAAGTCGACTTAAGAGCTATATATATCGACCTAAACCTTTGCATATAAGATTTCTCAGAACATAAGTCGACCAGTATCATACACAAGTTTACCTATACCTACTCACATTTTGAGTCTAACGGTTAAAACTTTTTTGAAATCATGTCGACCTAGAAACTTGATGATGTCGACCTAAAGCAACCACTCTTCAGATTTCGAAATGGTTAAGTTTTTGTATGTTTAATACATTCATGATTAACTCAGATTAACCAACCTTAACATAATATATAATATTTGATAAGTGCTTATTTAGTCTAACTACTATTATGAAGCAAAAGTAAGATAATTGATTGGTTACATCCAAGAATTGAAGTCTCATTCTCCATAATATTATTCTTCTCTTGTACTGAAAGTTTTAAAAACCTTTGAGAGATTCACAGTCTATAGTTTAGAGAGAGAGAAAGAAAGAGAGTCAACCTGTGTTAAGTTAAGAAGTTAGTATCTGTGAAGAAACACTATAATAGGTCTAACTATAACCTATAATCAAGTTTGTACTATCGAGATAATAGTAAAAAATTCAAGAGGGAGTATGGGAGTGGTGTACACCAGATTTGGTGGAATTATTATAAAAATCCATGTGTTCTTTATATTTTATTTTCATTGTTATCACCTAAAATCATCTCAATTCTTCTTTAGTCTGTAATCCTTTAGAAAAACATAAAAATTGTCTTTCAACCTATTCACCTCCTCTATGTTGTATTTCATTTGCCTTTTCAACAATTATAATCCTCTTATTGTATACCCTATAGGCCTTACTAGAGGTTGAATATCTTAAAAAGTTGCCCTCATCACTATTGGAATCAAACTCTGAAAAAGATGCCCCCATCACTCTAGGAATCAAACTTTCCTAAAGGTTCTTTTCCATTGTTCAGGATATAACACTTACATCTAAATACATGGAAGTAGGCTATATTGGGTTTCTACCTTCGTAGAGTTTATATAAGGTTTTCTTTAAGATAGGTCTTATTAGAGCTTTGTTAAGCATGTAGCTAGCTATATTTATAGATTTTGCTTAGAAGTATTTGGGTAGGTTGTGCTTACAGAACATGGTCCTAGATATCTCTTCTAATGTTCTATTCTTTTTTTCTACAACCTCATTTTGTTGAGATGTCCTAAGAGTTAAGAAATTGTAATCTATGTCATTTTCTTCACAAAAGTCTTATATTATCCTATTTCAAACTCCTTGTTATGATCACTTCTAATTATCTTAATTGTACAGCGTTCTTCATTATGGATTTTCTTGCATAATCTATTGAAGGCATTGCTTGCCTCCTCTTTCTAATCTAGGAATAGCACCCAGATATACCTAAAATAGTTATCTATAATCACAAATCCATAGTACTTTCCCCCTAGGTTTTGAGTTCTTGTTAAACCAAACAGAACTATGTACAGTAACTCTAAGGGCCTACTGGTTGACACTACATTCTTTGGTTTAAAATATGATCTGATATGTTTTCTGATAGTAATAATTGTATACACTTGAATTATATTATTTCAACATTTATTTATGAATTTTAGAACCATTTTAAATCTTATTTTATAATATTATACTAATTAAGTTCGTATGTATTGAGTTAGAAAATATTGGGTTTATTAAAGAAAATTCGAATTAGACAAACAGCTATCAGTATTTTGGGCTTACTTTATATTTTGATGTCTAATTGGGCTGATTCTTAATACGTTGGAAACTAGACTTCAAGGCCTACAAATGTAATGAAAAGTCCAAAGGCTAATTCAAACAAGAATGTATACAAAAATTGGATAGAAATTGTTGCAGTACTGAAAGTCAACTCCGTGCTTAAAAAGGAAACTAAATGCATATGTCTATGAAGTAATTTTTAGAAACAAGTTGATATTAACTCTAGAAAATATTCCAAAATCAGAGGAGAGATTGTTAATTCATGGAAATACAAGAAATCTCTGCTATCACAAAAAGAGAAACTTTCCAAATTGAAGAAAAGTGAAGGTTTCCTAAAATCTTGTGATTACCATTTTGTTGAAAATTTGGGGATTTGGTCCTATAAGTAAAGCTCCTCCTAGGGTGGACAAAAGGCGAAACAATTTTTACACATACTTTACACTCTCATTTGGATTCTTGGTGGAGGAATACGTAAATCCTAATAGCCACCATTAGAGGACATAATTTTTGTGTTCTTCTTATG
Source organism: Dillenia suffruticosa (assembly GCA_033439265.1). Taxonomy (NCBI): domain Eukaryota; kingdom Viridiplantae; phylum Streptophyta; class Magnoliopsida; order Dilleniales; family Dilleniaceae; genus Dillenia; species Dillenia suffruticosa. Next base: position 8,222,248 of record JAVTVX010000018.1, on the reverse strand, counting down.
CAAACGAGTTGTAATATCCACTACAACACAAACCATTTATAGTGGGGGTCAAAATTGTCACTATATGTGCTAGTAGTTGTCACTAAAACTCTATAGTGGCGGCTATGTGGTCGTCAGCGGTCGTCACTAAAAACTCCGTCACTAAAAGTATTAGTGGGAGTCAACAAAGTGGCTGCCACTAAATAGAACTTTTAGTAGCAGTCACTCCTTTTCACTAAAAAACTTTATAGTGGTAGCCACATTTAGTGAAAACATAATTTTACTCCACTAAATATGAATATTTAGTGACAAAAGAAATATAATTTGACCCCCACTAAATTTAAATATTTAGTGAAAATAGAAATAATTATCATCAAATATTTTATCATTTAGAATCAATATATTATTGTAAATTTTATTAATTTTGATGACCAATATATCAAATTTGAAAAAAAAAACTTTAAATATTTTATTGGATTGGTTAGTCACCAATTGCACAATAGCACTCACAACTAGCCCCACCCCTAGATATTTCCTCCCTTGCTCTAATATTTATAATTCTTTCTCTCTCCTACCTCCTCACTCAATTTCAATGTGGGACAACATAATTCTTCTTTCTTCATCTCTTACTTCTTTCTCTTTCCCAATTATCTAATTATTTTGATTAATTTTATAACTTGATATTTATTTCTTCCTTCTCAAAAATTAATTTAATATTTTTATATAATATTTTTTTTCATATATATATAATATGATTGAACCCTTGTATAATATAATCATTTACTATACTAAGCATTTATTATATTAACTAACTAATACCTATTTAGTGTCACTAAGCAATAAATTTGAGAAAAAATAGAAAATAGAAATTATTGGGTGCAATAAAAAATTTAGTAACTTTTTGATTTTTTAAAAATCCACAAAATTTTAAATTATAAATGATATATTTTGTTTATTATTTATGGTGATATATCTCATAATATTACAATATAATAAATTATTTTATTTTAATTATTATAAATAAATAAATTAAAAAAATAATAAAAAGTTATAATTTAGTGGGGGTCAAAATTTTACTTTGTCACTGAAAATAGTTTTAGTGATGGCCATCATTTTCACATTTAATTTAGTGGCGATCAAAATTTTTTGTTATTACTAAAAACATATTTTTGCGACGAAATTTTGGCCCCACTATTGATGAGACATTTAGTAGTGGCCAAACTGACCCCCACAAAATAGCACTTATAGTGTCCAACTTTTTGTGACCCCCACTAATATTTGTTACTAAAAGTCATCTATGTTGTAGTGATCCTTTATTCTTTTCTCATTTTTCTTTAAAATATCTAGCTAAATATTTTTGTTTATAGGATTTAATGAATTCTATTTTTAATTAATTATATGGATTAATTTATTTATTCCCCTTAAGTTTTGTTAGAATCATTATTATATAATGAGATTTTATTGTTGATCATAATGGTTCAAAACGTTTATACCTACGTTTTGTATGATTTGAAATTGATTATATACATGATCAATATAATTACATAATATTAGTTCATAATAATAAAATCTACATAAAATTATGATATTGACCGAAAATTTATTTCGTATGTGAGAATTTAGGATAAATTCTAACTTTATAGAATTTAACACAATTCGAATTAATCAAAATTATATGACCATTTTGATTAGTAAAATTAGAGATTTCATTGTATGATCATTAGATGAAATCTAATTTTGTAGAATCTGCCATCATATACAAATAGTCAATAAACTTGGGGGGTTTGAAAAGATTTGGTTTTGAGAAAAATTAAAAATAGATAAAGCTGATATATTGGGGTTTTTTGTTGATTGCTTTTAGTCCTTCAATATCTTCATAATTGTGATTCAATTTGTCTTAAATAAGTTAATTCATAATTAATATTACAAATTATTCTTATGGAAACGACATTTGCTCTCATCATTATACACAATATTTGGCTAATATATAATTGTCTAAATTCATAGTATTAAAATCGCATAGCATCTTTCTTTCATATAAGTATCACACAACCTATCTCTTTCATATTTTAGCTTCGTAAGGCCTTTGATTAAGTCTTTTCTACAGCCGTGATATTAGATTATGCTTGTATGACCTAACATTTTATACCATAGTCATGCATTATCATTACCCATTGCCATGAGACAAGCCTCTTATGCATGTCCTATATTGTCTAAGTTGATCACATATATATTTTCTTGACAAGTACTTCTAAATCAAACTTCTTTACTTAATTTATTTATCACTTCACAGCAATTATAATCAAACAAAACAATATATCCCTTATTACACAGCTAATTTATACTAAGCAAGTTGTCTTCAGACCTTTAATCGAAAGAACATGCTCAACTTGAGTTGATAAGATACCTATGTTGATAGTGCCAATGATCTTCTCTTTTGAGTTGTCTCCAAAGACAACCATGTCTCCAAAGACTATCTTACCTCCATTTCTCACTTCCAAGCAATTGAACCTTGTAGCGTCCCCCTTGATATGTTTGGAGTAGCCACTGTCCAGGAACCATGTGTTCCTGGATCCTTCAACTCTGGGACAAGTCTATATAAAGGAAGATTGAAGTCTTTGGTATCTAAGTCTTTTTAGGTCTAGAAATGTTAGTCAAAACATTAATTCTAGCCTGATCTTTTGGCTACCATTACATGACTGTCTTTCTAGGTGTCCTACTTCTAAACCAACATGCATTTGTGCTGTGTACTTTTATGTGACATTGAGTGCATTTTTGGTTTGTTATTGATCTTCTGTATTTGTTAACATAGTTCTACCTTTGTAGTGCTCTGCCTTATGTCCTAGTTTAATGCATGTATAACATCTAGTCTTTAGTTTAGAGGTCTTTGAACTAGGCACAAAGAAAGTGTAAAACCTTTTTTTGGGTTATAGTAGGGTTATAGCCTAACCCAGTCTTGTCATACACTGCCCCTTGGTTATAGTAGGTCTAGAAATGTTAGTCAAAACATTAAATCTAACTTTTCTTGGCCTTGAACAAATTTGTGTAGTAGGGAGTTAAGTCTTATTTTAATCCTTCTTTAGTTGTAATTCATTAGAAATTGTTTCCGCATCAAACATTTTTTCTTTATTGCTGTCATGAATATTTCTTAGATTTTCCAATTCTGATTTTTTATTTTCATTTTGCTCAAAGATGTCTTTTTCTTTGCAGGTCTGTATGCTTTTCAGATCATCTAATTCTATCCTTAAGCTATTAGCTTCTTGAGTTTTGTTCTCTAATTCATCATGCAGATTTTTCTTTTCTTCCTTTATCATTTTCAGCTTTCAATGTATTCTTTTCCTCTTCTACTTCAGCTAGCAGTTTCCTTAAGGATGAATTCTTTTTACTAAGTTTGTTAAGACCTTATAAGGACTCCATTAAGGCCTTATGAAGTTCATTTACAGATAACTCATTATCAAAATCAGTGAAATTGGAAGAATCGAAGAAATAGGAAGTTACCTCCTTACTCTGGTTCTCTTCCAATGCCATGAAGCAGATTGTAGCCTGTTCTGGTTCAGTTTCCTCCTTACTTGAGCTATTATCTTTGTCACTCCAAGCAACCAAGGCTTCTTTTTTCCTTTTTTCTCTTTCTCTACCTTTTGAGTTAAAGACAATCTATGTTGATGTGGCCAGGCTTCTTACACTCATAGCAATTTATCTCTTCCTTTTTTTCAAATTTTTTGAATCCTACTCTACACCTATTCCTCTTTCGCATCATAAGGCTTTTAAATTTTCGGGTGAGCAAAGCCATTTCTTCTTCATCACTCTCATCACCAGAGCTGTTTTCTTTACTGTCAGCCTTAAGAGACACAGATTTCCCTTTTGCTTCATTTACTACTTCCTTAGAGTTCATCTTCATTTCATGCGTTGTTAAGGATCCCACTAATTGGTCCATGGCTAAAGTTTTCAAGTTCTTAGATTCTTCAATGGCTGTGACCTTTGCCTTCCAAGACTTTGGCATGCATCTCAACACCTTGACCACCATATCCTCCTAATTTATTCCTTTACCTAATAGTCATAATTCATTAGTGATGGTGTTAAATCTTGTAATCATGTCCTTCACGAATTCACCGTCTCTTAATTTGAATGCTTCATACTCCTGTTTCAGCATTATGATCTTGTTCTTCCTTACTAGATTGGTTCCCTCGTATGTAGCTTCCGGTCTCTCCTATATTTCTTTAGCTATAATGCAAGATGAAATCCTATTATACTCATTTAAACTTAATGTCAGGTGTAGAAGGTTGACAACTTTATAGTTGGCTCTGTAACTTCTCTTCTGCTGTCATGTTCTTCATTTTGACCACAACCCGCACTCCATTTATTTCTTCTATGGGGAGCTCAATACCTTCTTGAATGATCTTCCATGCTATTTCATCTTGGGCGATGATGAAGTTTCGTATCCTCTATTTCTAGTAACTGTAGTTGTTACCGTTAAAGAATGGTGCTCTGTTTGTGGAGTAGGGTTCAAAGGGAATGCTATCATCATACAGTGCCATTGTGGATCTTTTCTATTGAGGCTATTAAATCTTTCACCATTAGACTTGCTCTTATATCAATTGAAAAACTTGAATCTAACAATTTAGAGGGATAAATATGTTGTTTGGCAGTTTTTGATTTTTTTAGAGAATTTACGAGAGATTGAAGCAAATAGAGAAAGAATGGACACTAGGATTTATAGTGATTCTACATTCCTAGTATACATCCACTCTTAGACTACATATAAAGTTCTTAATCCACTATTTGCAACTCAAATAGTACAACTAACTCTCTTTTATACGTGCTAGTTACACCTCACAAGTGTTTCTCTCAAAACACTCACTGCTAGCATACACGGGTGATAGCAAACCTAACTTCTTTTCATAGAGGCAACTAAGCCCAAATTAAGAAAACCCTTTCTTCTTGGTCAATTACAAGATTAAGAGTGAAAAAGAAGATTACAGATGTCAACCTTTAAATTTTGATATGATATGGATAGTTCACAATAAATACAACTCAGAGAATTGAAAATACAGAAGATCGTGTATACGCTTAAGCTCAATTAATGTTACAAAAGATGATCTTCAGTTAGTTTTGTATTTATAGTCCTACATGTTGATCTAGCCATTTGAGAACATTTAATGCTTGAAAGTTGTCATTGTAGGTGGTTGGAGTTCAATTAATGTGCGAATAGTGTTTCTGAACAACTAGTTGGTAGACACAATGAGTCAACTTCCTTGTCTTCCTAAGTCAACTAATATTTGAATTTGTCTTTGCTTTGTGTATGTTTGAATGACAACCACTTTGCCTTGAGTTGATTGTCTCTTGATTCTGTTCAGACATTTGTGTTTGAACTCTCCTGTTTGTTGACACCTCAAGCTTATTGTGTCAACACAAGCTTTCTATGCTTGGCCTTTTCATCTGGTGTACTAAGCAAGTCGACTTATAATAATTGTCCAGTCAACTTCCTCCATATTTTGCTCAAGCTTTATGTCCTACAGAGCTTGGTTATGTCGACACCCATTGGATCTTGTATCGACACCGACCTAATATACTTGGTCATGTTAGCTTCATACCTTGTGCTAGTCGACTTAGGTTTTCTGATGAGTCAACTTTGTACTTGTTCCATGTGTATTGTGCTTCATGTAGGTTGGCTAGCTGAGTGTGGTGTGTTGGCTTAGTGCATCTTGGCTTAGAGTGAGTGACATTTGGTACTGTGCACTTAGGTTTGTTCATGCCTTAAGCTAGTATGTTGTTCTGTGAAAAGCAAGCATCATGCAAGTCAACTTTTGTGAGGTGCTAGTCGACTTGTCTATTTCCTAAACATGTTTGTGTCGACACCTCAAGAAATTTGTGTCGACACAAGCCTTTATACTTTGAAATTTTTTCTAAGTTTTGGACAAATAAGTCGACTTGGGTGAACCATGAGTTGACTTGACCTATTGTGCAAGTCAACTTACTATATTTAGTTGGTCAACTTGGCTTTATACTTTGTGTCTTATGTCTTAACCTGTGACATGTGTGGCCTATGTTGTGTTTCGTGGCTCGTGGCTTGTGGCTCGTGGCTTGTGGCTCGTGACTCATTTCATGCCCATGCCATGCTTGTGATTTTTCTAAACTTAGAATGCATGAGTCAACTTGAGGTAATGAGCAAGTCGACTAGGCTTATCATGAGTAAGGCGTTTTGACATGGCTCGTATTTTATCATGTGTAAAGGCTTGTAACAAGCCATGTGTCATAGCTTATGTCTCAATATATGTCATGACTCATGTCATGACATGCTTTCTGGCTCGTGGCACAACATGCATTTTGGCATGTGACATGACATGCATTCTGGCTCATGTCACAGCATGTATTGTGGCAAGTGTCAAGATATGTTTAATGCTAGTGTTATGGTTTGTGATATGTACACTTCTCATGCAATAGCTTGTGTCACTACATGTGTTACAGCATGTGTGAGTTCACTTGGTGCTACATGCAAGTCGACTTGGTTTGGTACATGACTTAGAGTTTAAGGACAGCCTATGTCATGACACATGCTATGACTCATAACATATGTCGTGTGCTTACAGTTAGTGAGCTACTTGTGTGTCAGCTTGATTCTCATGAATTTTTCTAAGTGTAGTATGTGCAAGTCGACTTATGACTTATAGTAAATCGACTTATCTCAACTATAGTGTGTCCGATTTTTATTTTAACCGTTATTTCTCGATCATTAGGACTTTAAAAGTTAGATTTTATTGTTCTGTCATATGAGTAAGTCAACTTGTGCTCTTGAGCAAGTCGACTTGTGCATTGTGCCTAGCTTTGTTCTGTCTCACAGCAACTCAACTTGTGTTTTCATATTTTACTGTGAGCAAGTCAACTTATATATGAGGTTATGTCAACTTTTCCCAAGTTGTGAATCATATAAGTGTCTTAAATCATTCTAATACTTATCCTAATTTGTTCCAAACTACTCTTTCATTATTTTAACCTTACTTTCTCATCTTTAACTCACTTTAACTCATCATTTACTTATTATCAAAACTCATTTTATCAACAAGTGTCTTGTATTGGGTGGCCTACTGTCTAAGTTCAGTTTGTCTATGAAGTATGGTGAGTCAACTGATATTCCTTCATGAGTCACTGTCTAAACTTAGAGGCATCTTTAAACTTAACAAGTCAACTTGTGCTTAAATGTGTTTGAGAGTAAGCTGACTACTCTAGGTCTCAATTTTAAATATATGTTTTAGATCATTTCTAACTCATCCTAATCTCTCTCAAACTAATTTTGCATTAGCCTATCATTTTGTACTTATCTTATTCTCACTATTACTCATCGTTTGCTCATTATCAAAACTCAATGTGCCAACCTTAGGAATTTTGCAGGCCCGAATAGGAGAGAGGGTGTTAGGATTTCAAATGAAAACAGAGAGGAAACACTTGAACTGGGTTTAAGGTTCCGATCAAAGGTTAAGGAGACCGTGGTGGTAATGATAATGGCACGGGCTATTGCATGAGGAGAAAGAGATAAATATCGACAGAGAGAGGAGAGAGAGAGAGAGAGAGAGAGAGAGCAATTGGAAGATTGAGAGATTGAGAGAAATAGGAAGTTTTCGACCACCGACGTCAATCAATGATGGTGGCGACAAGTGAGGCGGAGAGGAGAGAGCAAGATTAAGAGAGAGACATTTTGGTTGCTTGCAAAACCATTGGCCACCAATGACGACTTGACAGCAGAATAGCCGTCAAGATGGTGGTTCGTAGATAGAGATATATGGAGATAAGAAGAGAAGAGAGACAACTTCTCTCTGTGAAACCCTTTTCCCTCTCTTTTTTTCCCCATTTTTCAGTAAGGATAGGGTTCTGTGGTCCAAAAATGCTTATAGATTGATATCTTTTGAACCGTACAAATCGACCAAAAAGGACAAAGGCAAAATATAGGCATTTTTCATGAAAATGTCATTTTTGAACTTATAGAAGGATGGATACACATAAAAGGGTATTTTGAATATTTTAAATGGAATTTTCATAAATTATATTTATAAAAAAAAAAAAATACGGAACCTCTTGGCCACGAATCTAACAATTCTAACTCTCATGACCTCTTGTGAATGTCTTTGAACTTCAACTTATTTCTTTGCTTAAAATAAACTTTCACTTACCCTCGGCTTTACCTGCTAACTTACAACCCTTGTTGGGTCAAATCTAGACTTCGATCAAAACAAGACTACAACTTGACCTAACATGCAAATCACACCATTGTATAGACACATTCATAAATAAAACCATACACACTATGAATTTAAAACATTAAAATGGAATGAAATGAATGAAATTTGATAATTTAGTGTTTTCTGAACCCTGGTACTCACACTCCCTCCCTCTCTCAGACTAACCCTCCAAACTTGGGAATGTGGAGGACAAATTGGTCAAATAAGCATCCGAGACGCTATTACCTTTCTTCATTTACTGATATGGTCTTAGCATATTTATAGCCCAAGAAGAGTACAGAGAAGTTATAATTCAAATGAGATGTGAAAGTGTTGTCCTATGGAGTTCATGGGGTTTTCGAAATTTTTTTTTTTTTTTTTAGGTGGGTGCGCCAGGCCCATGTGTAGTGCAACCCAAAGGCAACGCATGAAAACCCAAGTAGCAAGCTACTTTGACAGGCCCATGGGGTTTTCGAATTTGTTCTGCCCATTGACGCTTGTTCTTAGGTCGTGGGTTGTTTTTTACAACCACTTTTGAGCATTGATGAGTTGTTCGCGGGTCATCTGTTTGTGTTTGGTGTCTCCTGTCTCCGCCTCTGATTTGATGCGTTCCATGATCAATCTAAAAAACTGTTATCGATCCATTTAAGGGTCAAATTGGTGACTGCTAGGGTCATGCAGCCAACAATAATCAACAAAACCAAGTTTCATATATATATAGATACACACATTTATGTGAGAGTTTTTGGTCATGTTGATGACACTAAACATAAACCTATTACAGACCTGTTTCATGTTTATTCAATCCATAAGTACCTTCCAAGGAATGGATTTCTCCACGCTTAATGCAGGCCATTAACTCCCCTTGCCAATCACACTACTTACACGGTAAAATGGTAGTCCATAGACAATACACAAACTAGGCGATCAACCCAAGGGGTCATTTTAAGGTTTAGAACTCCCTGTCCGGGAAGAGGATTGGAGCAACCAAAGACCAAATGTACAGAGCAGCAGTTGCCCAGCCAGTCACAATTCGGACCCACACGGATGGCCAGCCAACATCAACTAGCTTCCCACTCTCTCCAACTGAGGTTGACCATCCTGTCAAAAGCATTGCTGAATACATGCTGGCAAGTGAGAAGATTATGTGGAAGAAAGAGTATGAATACGTGACAGGCTTATTTGCCTTTTCTTTCTCTTCATGTTCATGTTCATCTCGTTTGTCCATCGGAAGCAATGGTTTTCCTACAGTCATCAAGAGAAACAAAGTCATATTATTGAACATCGAGTGACAGCTTGGAAAGTAGAAAACTAGCAAAATACAGGAAAAAATTTGCAATATTGCCTAATAAGGTCATGGTGGGGGTTAAAATTTGAGACAACAAAACAATATGCTCAGTAGCGGGATTTTGAAAACAGCAAGAACCTGGAGCACTACGCAGAGGAAAACATTTATCTAGATAAGAAACTTTCATGATCAAAGAAATATCATCATCTTGAATTACACGCATTTCAAGCACATGCTGAAACCAAAAGCATGACACTAACCAGCACGCGGTGAACTGGGTGGGGAAAGAAGAGTTGTAGAAGATCCAGCACGAACAGCAGAATAGACAACTGAAAGAACTGTGGTAAGTAGCCCAAAGGTAAGAGTTCCCGTGGAAACAGCATTTGAGTGCTTATGGAGGCCATTGCACTCATAGTCCCTTGGTTCACTGGCGAGTGCACTGTAACAGAGGTAGGTGCAGTACAAAGATATGACCGAAGCTGGCAAAATGCTGCCACTTACCTATAAGAATAAAAAGAGTATGTATGACAGTGTTTTACAATATAAGTGCAGAAATTCAGCTACCAGACCTCACCTCATTTGTTTACCATACCAACTGAGAATTCTAACTAGTTCAAGATTTATACATATTTCTTCAATGCTAATATAAACAAAGGATTATTGGAAAGTTACAATGTTGAATAACTGAACCAAGAAATGACGGAATCATCTATGTCAATAGTTTTAGAAGTCAAGATGCACAAAACATAACAAGTAGTAATCAACCCAGATAAATCATATAACTTAGAAAATACGAAACTATATTCTAGTTTTTTTTTAAAAAAAAAAAAAGAAAAGAAAGAAAGAAAATATAAGCATTGCCAAAATCCTAGGGTAAAAGCTCATTTTTTTTCCCTCTTTGAAGAAGAAGAGAATGAAAATGAACTTCTTGCACATTCTTTCAAACCTTTTCAAAAATATACAGCAAGATTAATACCATTACGTATTCCCTTATATCTCAGCAAGTTTTCCACAACAACCACAACCAATATTTTCAAACCCAAGTTGAGAATGAAAGTCATTGTCGTTTGAAGAACCACCACCAACATCATTTAATGCTTCCTCTGAGCATTCTAGATTATAAAGGATTCTACTCAATTGATTGACTTAACTATTACAAAGCAATTTTTATCACTTCTGAGCCCATTTATCTCGTGAACTAAGAAGCTACAATCCAAAATCAATGAGGTTTGCATATGATGAGGAGAAATAAAATATTGAAAGACTTACCACCGGATGCAGCGCAATTATTGCAAACACAAAAACTGAAATCAAGGTCATGACAATGAAGAAGGTGTTCAGCCCACAATCATGCCCAGATGGAGTGAACCAGTGAAAGAGTAGCCCCGAGAATGTAAATGTTGCCACATAACAGACAAGTGAAACAACGAACAAGGCAACATACCTGCATAACGTTATGTAATCAAACAAAATGAAATCAATAAAGTAACATGTTACAATCAAGTCCTAGACCTTGTAAAATGGTTGCAATCTTAGTGCTTAAAACTACCTTTTGTTACAATCAAGTCCTAAACATGTAGGTGTTTTCACAAATAACATTGGACAAATGAACTTAAGATAGGTTTCGACTTGATTGGAAAAAAATTAAAAATATTAACAAAAATAAATATAATTGTCCAAACATTTAAAACTTCAATTGATATTATAACAAATAAAAGCAGTTTTAGCTAGACACAAACCAGAACTGTTCATCATATCCAACCCATTTGTCATTCCATCCATGTACAAAATCCAAAAGAAGCACTACTTGTACAAGAAGAAACAACCCTGATCCAAATTTTGATGTTGTCTCTGCAGATAAAATAATGTTGTTAGCATGTGAATTCAGAGTATCATTTTCATAGAAGAATTCCAAAAGAGTTCAACAAACAGATTATATCTGTAGTGTAGGTGAAAATAAACAAACAAAAGATAATATAGAAGTTCTCTGTTAAAGCAAACAACATGATTACAACTGATTCATGCAATCTTGTTAATAAGTTGACCCTCAAACACAGGAATGACATACTAATATTTCTTACAAATAAATATTAGAGCACATGGTCTAATGTGTCATACTTTAAATTCTTTACTCGGTACCAAAATTGCTGATGGAAATTTTATTCTACCAAACTATGGTCATAAATAAAGGTGGAAAAAAATGGAGGAAACACAATTTGTGGAGCTAGGATAGGAAAGAGGGTTGAAATGGCGGTTGAAATATTTGCCCTAGTAAGGAAATCCTAGTAAAATGATAGTTTTGAAACTGAAACTAAAGGGAATAAAATGAGCAAATCATTTAGTAGATTTAACGCAATCACCAAATCATTGATAGGAAAAGAACATACTAAGAAAAAACATGACTTTCTATTGGAAAGAGAAGAAAGGCATTAAAAAGGATATTGGGAAAGTAGAAGGGTCTCCAAATCAAGACTTTGGGACTCCCCCAAACATAGATGAGAAAAAGGCTGAATATAAAACAATTTTATCCCACTACAAACCATGATTGGTTTTTGAAAATTCTGGTATATCCTTTCTAACCAAAATGCACCAAATTATAAACATAACAGCACTTCTTTTTTTTTTTTTTCCTTTTTGTTCACAATAACAGCGCTCCTCCATAACAGACTAGCTTTCTTACTACACCCAAATCCAAAAACTTCATTAAAGGCAAATCACAAGTCATCCATAGTTTTGGAACATATATAATGCTCACCATCTAATGCAAACAATCTGCTCCTCATATTCCACGCTACACGACAGAATAAAAACAAATGGTATTTTGATTCATTATCAAAACCTCATAACTACATATAACACAAATATCACCATAAAGAGCATTGAAAGGTCATTTTCTCTGCAATAAATTGCTTGTATTAACCTTATCAAGAATCATGGGGCAATATGGGAACTTTAACTTTGATAGAACACTGTTAGAGGACAAACTAAGCATCTGGGAAATGTAATCGATGTCAACAAAAGATTTGCAAAACTAAGTAATGGAGCTAGCAAAGCTACAATTTCTCCTGCCAAGGAAACAAGAATGGGGATAAAATCCTTGCAACAAATAATCCAAACCTGTTATTAAGGTTCCTAAGAATATAAAATTTTAAGTTAAAAAAATAATAATTTCCTTTAAAAGAGGATAAATCTTTAACAAGGGCAGCATAAAGATTTTATACTCTTAAAAACTAGCATGTTAATGGAATATAAAATTTATACAAAAGGAGCAAATATTTCAAATGTTAAATTTTTAAGTTCACACAAAATATTCATACATATATCCTCTAATCCAAAAAATTATAAATTATTACAAAATTTTATAGAATTGGTTCTTTATGAAGAAAACAAAGTTGTTACCCACACAAACTAATATTGTATATTTTTCATCCTACTTTATAATTAATTTTTTAATACTAGCACCAATTATCTTGTTAAACAAAGCTTCTGCCATCTTAATGTTGATTGTACAACTTACACACACACAGTGCCACAATTTACAATATGTAAGTTATTACCTTGGTACACAGAATATGCAAAAGAATTTGCAACAGAGATCTACTAATTTAAAAAATACAAGTCCTATCAGATGCTCCTGGTGATTAAAAAACCAATCATGTTTTAACTCCTTTCTACTTTATCACAATATCTGAGTCAGTAGGCACACAAGCCAATCCAACTTCGCATCATAAGATTAAATATGATGAAGCCCAATAGAGTGACAACACGACCACAAAGAGGGAAAGTCTAACAATCCATAACAGGTAAGGTCCATTACATTAGAATCAAATGTATCTATATATACAAAATGAAACCCTTGTTTTCTTTAATGAACATGCAAATGCTTCTATGGACATGCCAGTAATCAAAGTTAATTAAATGTAGTAGTCTTTCTATTATGAGGTTTTCTCTAATTTGATGAATTGTCATTGACAAGGCAGTTAATTTCAATGTAAACATATTGGGATTTCAAATATGTATTTCTTCTTTGAATTAATTTACTAAATATTTGAGTCATAGAAAGCTAATTTAAATAATCTCCACGTTTATTACTGATTTAAAAAACTTCATGTTTATTATTGATATCAACGTGCACGTGAATATAGACAAACTACATTATGTGTTCTAAGCTTTCTATATGCATATTAATATATTATATACATATATATATGTAGAGAGAGAGAGAGAGAGAGAGAGAGAGAGAGAGGCAAATCATTCCTTGGTTACTTTCCATAACACGTGTTTTGCAGATTCATACCTATGCATGTGTCTCCACATGTCTAGAGAGGGGTGAGGGTAAGAGTTGTGGATCTATCATAAGAAAATTGAAAAATAAAAAAGGAAATAGAGGAAGAACAGCATAAAGTTGGACACATCTCAAAATAACAATTTATCTAACTATAAAATTTTAATCTTATTTTGTTAGTGAATTACTAACAAATATTTTCATTGCAAAACAGTGCTTGGCCAGCATCTTTTGTAGTCTATAGAAATTTTGAGTAATGGTCTCATGTGATTTACAAACTAATTAAAAATAACAGTTTCCATACTCATACGTCTACCTCCATTTTCTAAATTTCTTTCAAGTACCAAAGAAATCAATTGAAGGCGTGTTACCTTATTTTAGACCAGGTCATTCATAGACAGCAGTTTCTATAATTTAAAAAACAAAAAAGAAAAGTAACAAACTTCATTTTATACCAATTAGCAAAGGATATCAAAAATACTTAAGAATATTAAAAATAGTAAGCTCACATAGATGGCCTAACCTCGTAGAGAGAGAGAGAGAGAGAGAGAGAGGACGAGGAGGAGCAATTGTGCACGCACAAAGGGCCAAATTACATGGATGCAGACGTAGGATAAATAACATTTGGGGCCCAGATGAGGAAAACAGGAAATTTGATATAATATCAGTTCAGCGCCTAAAAGGATTGGGTTTTTAAAGTATTGTATTGTAATTATAACTTAACAAATGGCATATTTAGCAGAAATATATTGCTCCTTTGAGTTTCTATATGCATGCATGACACAAAAGGAAAAAGGTAGAGGAGGCTACAACTTATGCCATAATCGAGATGCTGTAGCAAAAAGGTTCAAACTACAGTTCAAGATGAAAATAATCACACGTATTAACAATAAATAGGAAGACATCACTTACCATACAAACTGATAACCTCATTTGGAAGGAAGAACATGAAAATTACCAAAAGGCACCAGCAAATCACTTTCATCATCCATCCACCATGGTGTATGCCATCACGGGGATCCTTCTGATTCTTAACCCCAATCATTAAGATTGCAAGTATAGTAAAAAACAGAAAATTTCCCAAGCTAACTCGCAGAACTGCATCTGTTTCAAACCACTCCCTGTCAGGTGTTTTATGAAAATGATTGATCCCTGCAGAGACCAACACCAAACTTCATCATTTATTTTGCCAGCAAACAATAAGCCCACCATAATTTGATAAGTCACTAAATAATATTAATGAAGGCTTTCATATTAACCAATTCTTGAGAAAAGGTGATCCATAAGATTCAAGAAATTAGAAAGATTCAAGTTCAATTTTTTTAATAGTTTTCCTTCTTTGTTTAAGTTTCTATTTAGTAAGTTCCTATTTTTCCTTTTATTTTTTTGTTTTCTATTCTTTTTTTAATAATTAGGAGTTTTAAGTAATTAAAAATTTTTTCATCTAAAATAGGGATTGTTCTAACTAGTATAAAAGGACAATAATAGTCACTTTATGAGGTATTATTATTTTCTCTCTCAATAAAGAATTTTATTTAATTTTCTTTAAAACTAGTTATTGTTAAGATGAGAAGATGGTCTCGGATAAGAATGGGTAGCATAGAAGAATCCGCACAAATTAAACCAACATATTTTAGATATTTATTTTTTTATTTTTTTATTTTTTTTATCTTTACCAAATTTGTCTCTCAAATGGCCAACCCTGAATATTAGAATTAAGATTCAATTTTTTGTTGTTTTTCTGTAAAACTAGTTATTGTCCAACCACAATTATCGTATTCTAGCCGTAATCGATGAAATCTAATTGGTGTAGACCTTCACCCATGTCAAGTGGTATCAAAGCACGCAGATATCTAGACATTTCTTGAGCATTTTTCCTGCGATTCAGACTTTTTTCCTGCCCTGAAATTCAGAAAATTGTTCCTGTAATTCAGAATATTTGTCCAGAATTCAGAAAACTTCTTTTCTGAACTTTTTTTTTTTAATTCCAATTAAGAGATGTTTTCCCTGTTTCTAAAAAATGGTTCATACAGGCAATCAACCCCAACTAACAGAATTGGCTGAGATAAGGAGAACGATTGAGGACCTGACCCCAGGCTATACAAGACTTACAACATCAAGAACCCATGGAAGCACAAATGCAGATTCTGGAAGGCGACTACAAAAAACTTGAGATTCCAAATCTAGATGGTAAAAGGAAGTAGAGGATGTGAACCCTTTTCATGAAGGTGGACCTGCAAATCAAGCACCATGAGGTGGATTGGAAGAGCTGTTACTATATGCTCTTGATCTGAATGGCGGAGTTTCTGATGAGGGGTTAGATCCATTTTTTGATGAATTTGATGAGAACAAGGGTGAACAAAAAGTTTAAATTACTTTTGAAAATCATCTTCCTCTTATCTATCTTGTAGAAGAAGTTGTAAACAAGCCAGTTTTTGACTCTTACGTCTATGATACGGACAAAGAACATATGCTATTTTATGACAGCAAAAAAATATTCATTGGAAAATAATTATGCCAAATAAATTACAGAGCATAGTTGCACCACAAATGTTTTCACTGCTGCTCAGACCAAATTCTACGTTGGTGTTAACAACAATTGCTTTGAGGAGGCTCTGGACAGATTTGTGCAGTTCTTTATCAAACCTTTGGTGTCACCTGATGCTACTACAAGAGAAATTAATGCTGTCGATTCTGAGAATTAAAAAAATTTATTCTCAGATGGCTGGAGGAATAGTCAGCTTCAGAAGCATCTCAGTATAGATAGCTGGGCTTAACACACAAATGAGGTACTTAAGTTTTATGAGGGAAATATTTAGCTTACACTATGCACCTGGTTATTTATGCAAAAGAGTCTTGACAAGATTCAAAGCCTGGAACAAAAACATTAAGAAATTCCATATACTGATAGAAGCTTCTTTAATTGTCCTGGTCAACCTTGCACATCAGAACATCTTCAGACTCTAGTCAAGACTGTTCCAGTGAAACAAGGTCATGAATTAACCGTAATTTGGCTCCAAGAAATAATAATCACAGAGAAGCACCATGCAGATTTCTTCGTCACCTCATCAGCCATGAGGAAGAAGGCTCGTTTTATTTCTTGAAAACTTTGGAATGGCCTACAAGTTCATCTGCAAGAGAAAGGAAGTGGACAAATGACTAATTCTTTAAAGTGACAATTGGACTTACTCATCCTGGTCATATTGCCAACGTTTATGGTGAGGCTTTAGGTAAGAAGCATGCAAGCGAGATAAAGGATTACAACGAAGAAATTGACTGGGGTTCCAACCATATCTTTGCCAAGGTTTATGGTGACACTTTAGGTAAGAAGCATGCCAACGGGATGAAGGATTACATCGAAGAAGTTGACTAGGGTTCCAACCATACCTTAAAAGATTCAAGAAATTAGCAAGGTGACTAGTCCTGCCTCGAGGACGAGCCTTTTCCAACCAGAGGAGAATGATGCCAAATCAAGAAATCAAAAAGTTTCGAGGTGTTTGTTTTCTAATAGTTTTCCTTCTTTATTTAAGTTTCTATTTGGGAAGTTTCTATTTTTCTTTTTAGTTTTTTTTTTTTCTTTTTTTATATGTAGGAGATTTCAAGTAAATAAAAAGATTCTAGGTGTTTGTTTTTTAATAGTTTTCCTTCTTTATTTAAGTTTTCATTTGGGAAGTTTCTATTTTTCTTTTTTCTGTTTTTGTTTCTTTTCTTTATGAATAGGAGATTTTAAGTAAATAGAGAGTTTATAATCTAAGATTAAACTTTGTCCTAACTAGTACAAAATGACGAAATAATTTTCTCTCCATAAAGAATTTTATTTGGCTTTGTTTAAATCTAATTATTGTTTCAACCAACAGTCACCCTATTCTAACCCTAATTATTGAGATCTAATTGCATTAAATCCTCCCCACATCGAAAGGGAACTGACTTAACACCTAGATAGATGATACAACTGTTATTCGTTTTTTGTGTAGTTTAGCATGCTTTACATGTTGCTGCCAATTGTTAGTAGTTACTAAAGGTTTTCTCACACAATAAATCATCAAAAAGTGTAAAAATAAAATTATTAAGACCAGCTCCACAAAAAACTAAAAGAGCATAAATGGATAAGTTCTAAGTCCAGCCAATGAAACAAGCATGGACATAAGCTATAAGCAAAAGCTTGCGAGTTGTAAAAAGCATGTTAGATAGAAACATGCATACATCCTTCTTTTTTTTAATAGAAAAAGAAATCATATTACATGTAGAAAACAATATATAAAATATACTAATATCAAACAACTCTCAAATTCCTCTTCAACTCCTTTAATAATCTTTATAAATCTCGCATAAGCGCTAGAAAAGTATAAAAAATAATAATCTTATCTCATAGAAGAAAAGAATTGACGGTTAATTAAGAGTGTGTGAGCATGTTTCTTCCCTCCAAAACCACTAAATTTCGTGAGAAACAATTAAAGGAGACTTTTAGAACAATCCCAATCATTATCATGCACAACAAATAAGGGGTTAGACATCTCCTTGAACAATGCCAAAGCATTTGATCTCTAGTTGTAGAATTGTCACAACACAAACATCCAGAAACATAGTCTTAAAAGATCTCATCTTTTATAGTAAGTTGTTGGTATGAATCTTGTAAAATACCATGCACTAAATAAAAGTCTTAATTTTGACAGAAATCTTTGCATTTCAAATGAAATTAGTTAATCAAAAAGGAGAATTTCAGGGAAGGAGAATTGGATATTTGGAAAAAGATTTCCAAGTAGAGACCTGAGCATTAAGACTCCAAATTCTACTCTTAGGAACATGGTAGGAAGGTTTATTTCCAAGAGAGAAATTAGGGAAGAGAATATTCGCAGCTTCTCTTGCATTAAGATTTCTCAAGAAGTGAAAGTTCCTAGAGACCAGAAAATCCCTCCTCAATTACAAAAGCCTTTGACAAGAGCTGAGTGAGCCCTACATAACCTAAAATGCCGAAAGAAAGTAATGGACGATGGAGAATCTCAGATCCTAGAATCCTCCAAGAAAATAACACAAGAACCATCGTCCACTATGGACACAAGAACAAGGAATGTGATATACCTAAGAGATGAATTTCCAATTTCCCAAAGGCCACAGTAAGAAACTCCCCCTCCACATTAACAACCAATTTGTGTCGAAGACATACTCTTAATAACCTTATGCCATAAAGAATCGGGTTTTAAGGAAAATCTCCAAAACCATTTTCTTACTAAATAAATATTTTTTTTACACAACTACCAAGGCCCATACCACCCCACCTTTATATTTAGGTTTTGAAATCTACTCCCAACTCACCAAATGATCATTTTTAGCAAACCCACTCCCCAACCAAAGGAAATCTCTCATTGTCTTCTCAATATTTTCCTGTACCCCTTGAAAAGAGGAAAGTTAGTAGAGGAATGTTGGACAATATGCAAGGATAAAAGTAATTCGCTGACTAAGGTAAGAAACACCCTGATTTACTTATCTAATCTCTTACTATCACTATTTACAAGAAGATCCCAAAAGTGAACACTCCTTAGATTTCTCCCCCCCCCCCCCAAAGGAACCCCAAAATAACATAGGGGAAATCCTCTCTCACAATTAATAATTGCAATCAAATTATCAAGAATTTTTCTAGGTGCGTTTATGCCAACAAGCTCATTTTTAGCAAACCTCAACATTTTCTCAAAAATGTTAGACAATCAAATCATTAAAATCCTCACTCTCCTCTTTAAAAGAGAGAATCGCATCATCCACAAACTGAAAATAAGACACAAAAGCATTGTCACCTCCCATGTTAGCGAGTGCATTACAAGAGTGAAAAAGAAAAGAGAAAAAAATATATTTCCTTGCCTTAACCCATGAGAGGCCAAGAACCAACTTTTGAGCTCACTTTCAATATAATGACAAGAGAAAAAGAAATAAAATAAAATAGTCAAACTCAAACAATCTGTAATCCATCTTCTCCACTGAAATCTGAAATTTTTCTTTTTTTTCAATACACTATCTCGAAAACACCAGCTAACTGTATAGCAGGCTTTCTGAAAGTCTAACTTCAAAACTACACCTCTATCTTGCTGCTTAACATAATCAGCAACCTCATTAGCAAGTAGGGTTGCATCCAAAATCTATCTACCTCCCATAAAAGCACTTCCATTACAAGAGATAATATCATCAAGCACCACATACAACCTATGAATTGATATCATAGCCATAATTAGGTTATATCTAGTGATAAGACTACAAAGTCTAAAATCTCACTCTTAAGGAGTGTTTCTTCTTAGGAACAAAGGTAATAAAAATAGCATTCATACTTTTACAAACCACCACATTGTCAACAAAAACTTTAAAGAAATTCTCACAAATGTCATCCCAAAAGTCCTAAAAGAAAGCCATCGTAAAGCCATTAAGACTAGACTTTATCCCTATCAAAATCAAAGACCAGTCTACAAATATCATCCGGCTCCAATGGTTTCTCCAACCAAGGGGCTTTAGAACTCTCAATAGGATACCAATCAAGACCCTCAATTGCAGGACGGTCTCCATCCTCCTCAATATACTGATTCTTATAGATGCTAGAGATAGATTCCTATAGGATACCAAAGACCTTTTCTTCTTCTTATGCTAACTGATATCTTCAAGTGTATATCTAGAATGTATGAAGTATAAGTAAACATGATTCCAGTTCCCTCTAGCAACATGATTATAAGAGCATAGATTCATAATAATAAACATGGCTAGCGTATTTGACTAAATAAGTTAGCTCACAACAACAACTGCATTGGTCAAGCAATGTCAATAAAACATTACAAACGTATCACTAGAGGAGTAATAAATGTTAGATTACTAAAATATTAAGCATATATTATGCACGACAAGCTTCATAAACCAACAAACACATTAAACAAACTCACTCATTCGACATGTATTATGCAAATACGTTAATTAATTATCCTAGTCAGTTCTTTCCATCCCATTTTAGTATTAACCTAATTCTCACTTAGTAGGTTTAACCATACAAGAGGACAAGCATAATGCTAGGCAAACCACAAAGAAATAAACTAAAGAGTCCACACATGTGTTGGCTTGCATCTTCCAAGCCAGAGAAGTTCTGAAGTGTGATTTTGATAGCATCCAAATCCATAGCTTTTCCTTTCTCAAGAGTTAAAGGGAAATATGTTTATCATTCTGACTTTCCTTACTCCCCCTGCACCCACCACCCCCAATTTTCCTTGATTTAACCCCCAGAGAACGGATACAGAATAAGTTTAATGGTTTGATCTTGATCAAGCCCTAACCCAAAGTAAAGAACCAAACGTAAACCATGACTGGCAATTTTAATTAGAGCAGAGAAGATGTACAAATAATGGGGAACTGCAGAAGAAATAAGTTGAAAGTGGGGTTTACAGGGGATCTTCTCCATGAGAGGAGCAGCAACCTCGCGTAGAATCCAAGCAACAATCAAGGACAGCGCAAAGAGGCCACAGTAAGCAATTCGAGCAGAACGGCGGCTTATTCCTGACACTACTGTCCTGCATGCATCGCATGCGCATGCCGCACAGCATGACGCCAGGCACGAAGCTGCCCACATATTTGCGCTCTCTCTTTTTTCTCTTGCCAATCAATCAAAGAAAACCCTAATTTTAAGATCCTTGTTCTCGAATATGAAAACCCTAATATGCAAATTTGGAGTCTGGGAATGGAAAAAGGTTTGTGAGTGAGAGAGAGGATATTGGAGCTTACCTTCGATGAGAGGAGAAAACCACAACGATGTCAATTAGGATGATGAATTTAGGACAGCAAACCCCAAAGAGCGCTTTGGATTTTCTCTTGCGTGTGAACTGGGAACTAGTTTGTTGCGCACGGGCGACGTCGTCTACGATTTTGACGAAAGTCCGAACATTGGACTCGACTCGAACAAATTAGTCTTGAGTGGGGGGTGGGGAGGACCGTGTAACAACCATTCATAATAATTAACAGTGATCGGCAAGAGCCGTTTGGATGAATAACTCAGGGGGAAAAAAAAGATTAAGAAAGAAAGTTTTTATTTTCGATTGGTTTAGATACGATAGAAGTTTTCTCTCGATTTCTCTTCAACTCTCGAATAAAAAAAAATTATTATTTTTCTTTTCTTTTATAAAACTTTCAAACAAAATGGAGAGATTTTCTCTTCTTTTCTTTTCTTTTCTTTCTTAACTAATTTTTTCTTTTTCTCAACTCTCGAACATGCAATTAAAGTAGTTATTAATTAATATTAGTTAGTAATAATGATTAATAGTTAATAATAATTAATTGATATAATAGTTAATAATTAGTAATTAATTGGTTAATAGTTAATTGATTAATTTAATAATTAGTTGATAGTTAGAATAGTTAGAGAAAAATGTATAATAGAGATAGCTTTTTGTATCTAACTCGATGGATGCCCTACTTACCCTACCCAATGGAAGTGGGTAAAGGACGAGGTGCTGGACAGATGAGAGTATGAAATTTTCAAATATGTAGAAGGTCGAGTAAGATGTGGAAATGTGTTTTGTACCTACCATGTATCCTACCCAACACTCCATATATACATATGCACACACACCAAAGTTGACTCAACTCAAAACTGTGAAACAATCAACCTGAAGTGCAAAAAAATCTCTCTCTCTCTCTCTTCTCTGTCAGAAGGTTTGTCTCCTCCATCATCCTTTTTTTCTTTTTTTATGTAAAATTTTATTCAAATCATAAGTTTTTATTTGCTTAAAATTATATTTTGGTTGTGAAATTTGGATTTAAACCCTAAAATCCCATTCTTTTTTATTATGAAGTTGATCGATTACAAAATCTCTATTATTGATTACATATTTCAGAAATTTATACTACAAAAACCTTAATCAAATTAGAATGTCATAGGTTTTGTTCAAAACTTTTGCACAATTTATAATTTGGAATACAAAGATCTTGTTCCTAATTATTTGGGGGTCTCGTAGAAGTTTTTCTGATTTAGTTGTGTTTTTTGATCCTATTAGTTCTTCGTAATTGAAGATTTTATGATATAGTTGTATTTTATAATGGGTTTTTACGATTTGATGGTTTTTTTTAATATTTTTTGAAGTGAGCGTTTTATTAAGATTCTTGATTCTCTATTTTTTCTATTAATTTTGGATTGTTGTGGGATAAGAAAAAATTCTGATTCAATGAAGGAGGGATCGAAAGATTTTGAATGAGAGAGCAAGAGTAGTGTCATTGAAAGGAAAATCTCAATTGAAAAAAAAAATCTGTTTAAGAAGTAGGAGGATGTGATTTTAAAGCATAGTATGTGGATTAAATGTAACATGTTTGTTAAAAAGCCTTTCAAACCAAATAAACTAAAAGGGACATATATTGAATTTCCTTCCATTTTTTTTCTCTTTTGCTTATCCACCGTGGCAGAAATTTCATTTTATAGTTTAATAGTATAACTAATCAAATATTGATTTATTGTTATTTTTTTTTTGTTTGGTTGCTGCTTGAAGCTGGCAATATATGTTGAAGTTAGGCTTCCTGTTTTAATTTTGCTTGATCGGATTTCTCATGTAAGAATTATTTTTATTAATTAATTATATATCAATATTTGTTCACTTATAAGCCCTTCCAAAGAAGAAGATAATTGATCAAAAGGAATGAAAAATTGAGGATCATAACTTGTTGGTTCTCCTTTTCTTTTCTTTTTGTTTTTCCTCTTCATAATTGCTCATTTTAATGATAATTTGAAGAACATTCTTTTAGTCCTTTGGTTATGTTGTCTTCTTTTATTTTCTATTTACCGTTCAAGTCCTTGGCATTCACTACTATATATATTGTTTACTCTTACAAGTTGTGAAACAAGCTTTTAAGCCCCTCTTGAGAACTAGAAAAAAGAGTAAAAATCATTAAATTTAAATGCAAAAAAAAGACAGAAATAGAGTAGAGATAATTCTTGTTGTATTTGTATTTATTAATTTTAGATTATGGCTACTGCAAGTAATATTTCATATGCAAGTTTTCTGTAAACTTTCCAAATGAAAGTGTTGATTCATCTTTTAATACCGAAAATGTGGATGCCTCAAAAAATTCACATGATGAAGAAGACGATAAGTCGAAGCTAACATCAAAGGTGTGGGAGCAATTAAAGAAAAAGAAAATGGATAGATATCAAAAATCTGTTTGTAGCTACTGTTCAAAGGTAAAAGTGGAACAAGTCATTTAAGAGAATATAGTAACAAGTCTAAAAAAAGGCCAAGCAATCAAGAACTTAGACAAATGGTGCTTAAAGAAAATCAAAGAAGGATTTATGGGAAAAAAATTTGAAGTTTCTTACATATATGATCAAGATATGGTAAGGAAAGAATTTGTAAATATGGTAATTTTACGTGAGTATCTATTGTCAATTGTAAACCATGAAGGATTTAGAGACTCTGCATCTCTTTAGCCACTATTCAAAGTTCCTTCTGGAAATACAATTAGAATGATTTTATGAAAGTTTATAAAGAAAATATGATAAGAATATCATTCAAACCGGAAACAAATAAAAGTCGAATATCCATTATATCCAATATGTGGATCTCAGAGCATCAAACAAAAGGACATATGACTATCACCAATCATTTTGTTAATAATTCTTGGAGGTTACAAAGAGGTTTTTGAGATAATTTTTTTTTAGTTTTTATTATCAATTGATTTATTTTTTATTTTACAAGAAAATAATTTGGTTTCATGCTATATTTTTTATATGTTAATTGTGTTTTAAGTTCTGTTATGTGTTGACTCGTCATGATAAAGATATAATTTCAGAGTATTTGATGAGTTGTTTTATGGATTAGAATAATGATAGAAGAATTTGCACTATCACTATGTATAATACATCTATCCATGATAGGGCTCTTGAATTGATAACTGATCGACTTTGTGCTAATAATTTGTAGTTGAATGGAAATTTCATGCATATGCATTGCGCCACAGATATTATAAATTTTATCATACAAGATGATTTATCAATTATTTTAAAACACATTGAAAAAATTCATAATAATGTGGTACATTGGACTGCTACACCAAAAAGGGTTGAAAAGTTTGAGGAAACAGTTCATCAACTTAAAATATCGACTTTTAAGAAATTGTTGCTTGATGTTAGAACTACTTGAAAGTTCAATACTCTCTAAAGGTGTTTTTGCTCATTTGAGATAACTGAATCAAAGTATGAAAGTATGCCGTCAAAGGATGATTAGGCAATAGCACATGAAATCTTTGGCAGATTGAAAATTTTTATGATATAACCCAATTATTTTTGAGTAGTAAATATCCTACTACAAATCTATTTTCTTTCTCAAATTTGTGAGATTAGATTGACTTTAGGAAAATAGATGTGTAAGCAAAATGATATGATAAAGGAGATGGTATTGAATATGACAAGAAAATTTTTGAAATATTAGGATATAATTCATGGTATAATGGGAGTTGTTTATCTATTAGATTCAAATTCTAAAATTGATTATTTAGAGTAATATTTTAAGAAGATTTTGGAAAGGATGATGGTACTCAGGTGCAAAGAGTGGTGAATATTCCCACTGATTTAATTGAAAAATATCAAAACACATAGGTGAAAAAAAATGAAGGTATATCTTCCGGTTCTACTCAATCTCAAATTATTAAGACATGTGCCCACCTATGCTAAGTTTGCTTGTTTAAAAAGAAGAAAAGGTTTTTCATAAAGTCTGAGTTGGACCACTATTTGGATGATGATGTTTTACCTTGATTTTTAGCTTTTGATATCCTTGCTTGGTAGAAAGTAATATGCCTAAGTATCCTTATTTTCAACTAATTGCGAGAGATATTTTAGAATTACCTATAACTTTTGTTATTTCAGAGTCTACTTTTAGCATGAGACGTAGGATTTTGAATCCACATTGCAATAGGTTACATCCAAATACAGTGGAAGTTTTGACTTCTTGTCAAAATTGGCTATGATCTGAAAAAAATAAAAATAATTACTCTGTCTTCATTAGTTTTTTTTGAATAAATTAAATTATTATAATACGCTAATTGATTATAATTTTTCATGATCTTTTGTTGACAGTTTCAAAAATATTTTCACCATCAACTATATCTACTTTGATTACATTTATGGATGATCTAAATGATGAAGATGCAACGGATAAAATGTCAGCAGATTAGAAGGAATGTTCATTGATAATTTGGACTGTGATTATATTTTTAATATCTTTTCTTAGTCCTTGCAATAATTTGAAATCATATAATTTGAATATAGTTTTATCTTTATTTTGATATAATTGAAATTGATTTTAGAGTTTTGTTATTTGTATTTTGATTAAGAGATATTATTAAACTAAAATGTTAATAAAGGTAAATGTTAATGAGTGAAAAACAAGTCAACTTACGAATGCAACAAATCAACTTGCGAAGGTAACAAGCTGACTTGTTATGTGGGTGGATAAACTACTGGTAAGGGTGGGTGGAAGCTAGGGTATAAAACGTCTTACCTATCGTGGGTGGAGGGTTGGGGTGGATATGGAGTTTTAAGGTATAGAGGCAAGTAGGGTTTGTCAAAAACCCACCCCTACATATCCCATTGTCATCCCTATGTATAAATATTTGAAATAAGACAATAAAGTCATAAATGGAAGAGAATTGATTTTTGAGCTACTTTCTCTCTATCTCTTTCTTTATGAATTCTCTCTCTATTATTCTTTCTCTCTCTCTACCTTCTCTCTATCTTTTTATCTCTCTCGCTCTATCTTTTTCCCTCTCTTTAGAGTGGAATTGTTACAAATTAGTATCTAGACTTGCGAATCCTTAACTATCATTAAATGATGGCAGGGGAAACTGGGTATGAGCCATCAAAATTAAAAAAAAAAGGTCATTTCCAATGGGTATGAAGAATGGTTGAACTAGATTGAAAAATAGAATGGCAAGTATTGATAACAAAATCAACACCAATAGTAAGATATTGAACAAAGACAAAACAAAAAAATAAGATATTGAAACACTTTTTGAGTTTTCTATTTGACTTACTCCTACTGAAGACAAGTTGAGGGTAGAGATAGGGTCACAAATGTATAAGAAAGAATCTAATAATAGTGATTTCTTGCAAAACTCTTAAAAGATTGAACTTCCGGGATTCACTAGGAAAAATTCTTTACCAAAAGCAAAATCTCAATTATCCAAAAAGGAACCTATTAATGGTTTGTCAAACCCTCCAATAATTGAATTTTCAGTATTCCAAAGGGAAAAATCCTTTACCAAAAAGTAATTCAAGAAAAATCTCTCTTAAGCTTCTTTGCTTTCACATTCCTTCCACTACTCTCCCAACAATTTAAGTCAAATCTATTATTCGTCTCAATTGCTTTATCTTCCAACACAAATGTAAGCTCTGGTTAAAGATTAATGGATCTCATCAATTTTCAATTTTTCCATCCTTAGGATAAAAATGTCTTCAAAGGGTGAAGCATTGTAACAGTAACTAATAGTAGTTAATAGGGGTTAGTACTAGTGGCAAATAGTTAATATGGTTAGTAATAGTGGTTAGTAGTTAGTAATAATTAATTAATGTAATCATTAATAATTAGTAGTTAGTAGTTAAGTGATTAATAGTTAAATGATGTAATCACTAATAGTTAATAGTTAGTTTAATAGTTAAAATATTTAGAGAAAAATGTATAAATATTTGAGATAAGATAATAAGGTTAGGAATGGAAGAGAATTGATTTTTGAGTTATTTTTTCTCTCTTTCTCCCTCAATTCTCTCTCTACTATTCTTTCTCTCTCTCTAACTTCTTTCTCTATCTCTTTATCTCTCTCCGTCTTTTTTCGTCTCTCTTTCTCTCTCTTTACAATGCAGAGTTTTATTAACTACGAAATTGCTCTCTAAATTTACATCTAGACATAAACAATATCCTAATTTTTTTATTAAATAATCTACTCTCAACTTTAAAAACTTACACTTTATCCACTCTGTCCATTGTCCATTATATTTTCCATCTCCTTCTCAAATCTCAAAATGCAATTGATGAAAATTTCAATCCAATTACTGAGAAAACTAGAAATTCCAATGATTATGATTGGAAAATTGTAGTAAAATAAAGTGCATGATACGATTGCATTTAACTGATGAATTTCATGACTCAAAAATCACATTTTAGGTTTCATATATGGTCGAATTGGAAGAAAATTTTGATTCCGACATTTAATTCGTAAGAATAATGGTTACCAATAATAATGGTGATCGAAACTTATGGTGGAACAATGAAACACGAAGAAAACTGCAAATTGATATAGGTTCTAAGATTCCTAAAATGTTTCCAAACTTCTAACACGGTTTAGAGGTGAAAAGATATGGTTTTGAATCTTTATGGCTCGAATGCAATTTTGCAATCATGGTAATCAATGACGGATTTCATAAATGAAAGTGAAACTCATAATTGATGATGTAGGGAGACTCAAAACTTCAAGTTAATGCTTTAAAAATATTTAATAGAAGAAAAATTTGCTAAAAAATTTATTTAATGAGAGAACACTTACATCAATAATAGCTACCAGAGTTTTGTGGGTATATTTAATAGGCAATTTCTAGTACAAAACAAGGATGGAGACACCTTCTAATGCTTGACGATGGTGTAGGATGCTTTATTGAAGAAGAAACTAATTGAGAGGTTGATATTTTAGAGAAAGAGAGAGAGATCGGATTATGGTGGTTTGCAAGGAAAATGAACGACGAGGAGAGATTTTAGGTATGCATGTGATTTTAGACCGAAAATGTAATGAGCAATGGGTGGAAAGAGTTAAGGTTTCCAAAGGTGAGAAGAACTAATGGAATGAAAAATAAAAGGAAGGTGAGAAGAACCAATGGAATGAAAAAAAAAAGTATATGGATTTTTTGTTCTCAATCCTATGTGTAAGAATTGCAAGTTGAAAGCAAATAAAGGCCCCTATTTAAGCAAAACTTATATGGAACATTCATGAAGTTTGTAGTAGGGGTGAGCATTCAATCAAATCGCAACTAAAATGATCAAAATTAAAATAATAAGTTTAATTTAGTTATACAATTTTTATAATCATAACTCAATTTAATAGGCCAAAAACTGGCAATTCGGTTTGACGAATTTAGGTGGTTAATTTACTTTAATTATCCAAATTAACCAAATTATTATAATGTCTATAAAGGTTTTTAAGTAATGCTTCCTCATAGTCCTGTATATGTGAATATAATATATCTCATCTATCTCGCCCCGACCTACTCCCGAGCCAGGCATGCAACGGGCCCGCCGCGGCACCCAGATGCACGGGCACCACGTCCCGCACATCGAAACACCGTAAGGCTATCAACATTCATATAATCCAAGTTTCCAAATTATAGAGATCTCCAAGTGATAAAAATAATACATGTATGCCTCAATATAAATTAAAATAAGTGAGAGTTAACCTTATACAGACCAGAAGAATTATAAATACAATCATCCCAATTTAAACAAATACAATGGTCATCCTAACTTCCTCAAGATGAAACAATAACCTCAATATATAGCGAAGAGCGGGTAGTCATACCCCGGTCCAGTAATCTCCAAAGAATATCCAATACAACAATGCGCACAAATCTCTCGGTCTGAGTCTATCCCTGTAGGAGGGAAATGTGAGGGGTGAGTACCATAGAGAGGGGGGTTGGTACTCAGCAAGTCGGGGGAATGACATGCTACAATTAATTTTTGGGTGAATTAGGAGTGTCAAAATTATGTTCCAATAAATCCATAGTATGCAAAAAAATATTATGACATCTCAATAAATCATTCACAGCATACGTATCAAATCAAATATGCATCCAGTATGTATGTCCGTTATATCGTATAGAGCCAGCCGAAAATATCCCGGCAAGGGCCGACCATGGCCAAGGACGGGCAACGTTGGGGGTTTTCACAGTGCAGGAAATAAAATAAGGCTCTCTACCCCAACGTTGGCCACAGACTACTCTAACTAACCTGTATATATATATCGTACACGTATCAAGGATCAAGCATGTATGGAAACCCGCCGGTGCTAGACCTACCAAGGTCCTCCCCGGAGTGGTTCAACCGACGACTGTCCATACAATATGTATGACAATCTGGCGGATACCCCCTGCAGAGGCGTATCCGGGCACAACAGGTGCCTCTACCAAATGTCCTTCATAGCTACGGAATGTCATAGGAAGCATATCATCATCATCACAGTATCCACAGGGGTATCCAGCCCAAATCACATATCTCAAACCAAATCATCAAGCCCTATCATGTCAAAAGCATTTGCCAATATGCAATGGAAGTATAAAATCATGTGAATATATCAAAGTGTGGCACAATCATCAAGTATCAAAATCATGGATGCATATCGATATAAACAAGTTGGGATACTCCATATATCACAAAACATTTTCATAAATCCAGGAGAATAGGTCAATCATACCATTATAAATCATGCTTTTAAAAGTTTTTTTAAAACACGATATCAATTAAAAGTAGATGTCAAGTCCCACTTACCGTTGGGGGAGGATAACGCACTCCCCAATATTTCCACAAAGCGTAAATCAAGTGTCCCCTCCGTTCAACTCAAGTAACTCTTAGGGAGACAAACAGTCTGCAGATTTTTAACATGCGCAGTCATGGAAAACAGACTATAACTTTGGCTATACCAATCCAAATCAGATGTTTCTTATCTCATTTTAAAGCTAAGGGATAGCACTATAACTTTCATTTTGCACACTTCCTCAGATTCAAATCACAGAATTCCCAGTAAGCCTCATTTTGTTACAGCCATATTTAAGTTTCAGATTCTGTCCAGTTTTTGTACAGAAGCTATAACTTTCATCCTACTCACCAAAGTCTAATGAAATTTTAACAAGTTATAGCTAAGATTAGATCTACAACTTTCGTGTTTTGAGTTTTATCTAAATATGTCTGGAAGGGGTTGAACAAAATTCATAAACAGGACAGATACGTTTTAGTGAAACATACAGTTTCTGTCAACACAGTTTTAAGGAAAATTGTATAACTTTCAATTTCCTCATGTGCAATGGCTGAAACTTTTATATGTTATAGACAAGGCATATATCTATAACTTTCATGTTTTGTGTTTCTTCAAACTAAGACTGGAGAGGGGTCGTTTTTACTCACTACTGTCAAGGTTCGAAACAGGATGCTTCTATGTCGAGTTTCAGGAAAAGTGCCATAACTTTTGGCACAAGCATCAGAATTTGGTGATTCTTACCTCGTTGGAAAAATAAGTCGTAGATCTACAATTCATATAACTATCACATTTTCAAATTTTGGCTCTAAGATGCCTTAAAACAGAGATGAATCACAGACAGAAATAAAATTTAAAGTGAGACAGGATAAAATTTCTTACCTCACTTTCTTTGTCTTCCTCTCTTGCTTCTCTCCTTGTTCTCACGAATTTGGAAAGAATGAACAAGCATTCTAAGGCCTTCTTCTTTTATTATTGTGTTAATAACTCACCACCCTAGGATCAAATCCCCAATTAATCTAAACCATAGGATCATTTTGACTATTGCATGTGTTTTGATTGGTTTTTTTTTTATGTGCATGTGTTCTCATTGGTCCACCTTGCCTTTCTCATCTCCATTTGGCCAACACTTGTCCTCCTCACTATAACACTTGTTCAATACAAGATTACACTTGTCACATTTCATTTAAGTTTTGTTAATTGCTAACAAGTCTTTTGACTTATAAAAATTCTAATTTGACCCCTAAAATTTTCATAATTACATACTAGGCCCAAAATCTTATATTAGACATAATTTAATTTATTTAATATGATATTAAGGTTTTGAATCTCTTTGAGTCAAAATTGATCCGATTTGTATTTTACCGTCAAATATAATTTTTTTTTTTGAAAATTCATGAACCTGTAGTAGTAGAAACGTCATATATATATATATATATATATATATATATGAAATGGAATTCACTATAGAATACACCGAGAGCCGGTGTTACATTTTCCTAACCCCCTAAAAACAAGTTTCGTCCCCGAAACTAAAAGAAAATCATATAGGGAAAGGAAAATTACTCAGTAAATAGATGAGGGTACTGTCCCCTCATAGTCTACTCGGGCTTCTAAGTCTCCTCCTCGACTTGGTCGTTACGCCCCAAAATGCATACTAACGGGACATCCTTACTTCGCAGTCTACGGATCTGCTTGTCAAGGACTGCTACGGGCTGTACAGGTAAACTCAGGTCCTCCCGTAGCTCAACTGGTGGAGATTCTAAAACATGAGAAGGGTCAGGCATATATCTCCTAAGCATCGAGACATGGAACACATCATGAATACGTGCCAACTCCTTTGGCAGGTCCAATCTGTATGCCACACTTCCGATCCTCTCAAGAATACGGAAGGGCCCAATATACCTGGGGCTCAGCTTGTCCCGCTGCCTGAAATGGATCACCCCTTTCCAGGGTGAGATCCTCAAGAATACCATGTCTCCCTCTTGAAACTCCAGTGGTCGCCGCCTACGGTCTGCATACGCCCTCTGTCGATCCTGGGCAGCTCTCATCCTCTGTCGGATGATCTTGACCTTCTCCCTCGTCTCCTCAACAAGCTCCACACTGCTGAGGTGCCTCTCACCGACCTCGTCCCAACATAAAGGTGTGCGGCATCGCCTCCCATACAATGCCTCGTATGGAGGCATCCCAATACTCGCCTGGTAGCTGTTATTATATGCAAACTCTACAAGTGGTAAATGCCGATCCCAGCTACCATGAAAATCAATAACACAAGCCCGAAGCATATCCTCAAGTGTCTGAATCGTGCACTCTGACTGGCCATCTGTCTGAGGATGATAGGCTGTGCTAAAGTTCAGTTTAGTACCCAATGCCTCCTGCAAACTGGGCCAGAACCTAGACGTGAATCTGGGGTCCCTGTCTGAAACAATCGACACAGTTACCCCGTGAAGTCGTACTATGGTGTCCATAGAGAGACGTGCCAGTACCTCCAAGGAGTAGTCACCACGGATGGGGATTAAGTGTGCAGATTTAGTGAGTCGATCGACAATCACCCAAATCACATCATGCTGCGTAAAAGTTCTCGGTAACCCCATCACGAAATCCATAGTAATATGTTCCCACTTCCACTCAGGAATGGGAAGTGGCTGTAAAATATCTGCTGGTTTCTGGTACTCAACCTTCACTTGCTGGCACACTAAGCACCGTGCTACAAACTCTGTTATCTCCTGCTTCATGCCCGACCACCAATAACTGTCTCTGATGGTGCGGTACATCTTTGTACTCCTAGGATGCATAGCATAAGCCGAAGAGTGTGCCTCCTCAAGAATAGCACGTCGAAGCTCAACATTAGCTGGAATACACACTCTGTTTCTGAGAACCACGAGTCTATCAGTACGGACTAGGAGATCCCTCTCCTCGGCGAATCCGATCATGAATAGCCTGGAGCTCTACATCTGTACCCTGAAGCTCTCTGATGCGGTCAAGTAGTGTAGGCCGTACTTCAAATCTGGCTAACAGTGTACCCTGCTCATCGCTAGCCAAGCTGACTCCCAAAGCTTGGAGTCCTACCAAACAGGAGATGTAAGCTCTCTCTGCTGCCTGAGAAGTGGTAGAAGAAGATGACTTCTGGCTCAAGGCATCTGCTACTACATTTGCCTTGCCTGGATGATAGTCAATAACCAAGTCGTAGTCCTTCAGCAGCTCCAACCATCTTCTCTGTCTCAGGTTTAGCTCTCTCTGAGTAAATAAATACTTCAAACTCTTATGGTCTGTGAAGACCCTGCAAGTAACTCCATATAAGTAATGCTGCCATATTCTCAGTGCGAAGACTATGGCTGCCAGCTCTAGATCGTGAGTAGGGTAGTTCACCTCATGCTTCTTCAACTGTCTCGAAGCATAGGCGATCACCCGTCCATCCTGCATCAATACGCAACCCAACCCTTGCCGGCTGGCATCACTATACACAACATACTCCCTGCCACTGGTAAGGAGAGCCAAGATAGGTGCCGACGTCAGTCGTTGTTTGAGCTCCTGAAAGCTCGCCTCACAGCGGTCATCCCAACAGAACTTGACGTCTTTCCTCGTCAATCGGGAGAGTGGAGCAGCAATCTTCGAGAAACCCTCTACGAAACGTTTGTAATAACCAACAAGTCCAAGAAAACTCCAGATCTCAGTAATGGTTTGCGGCTGCTCCCACCTCAATATGGCCTCTACTTTCTGCGGATCAACAAAAATCCCCTCCGCAGAAACAATGTGGCCCAGAAATCCAATCTCCCTTAGCCAAAATTCACACTTGGTGAATTTGGCATATAACTGCTGCTCACGGAGAGTCTGTAAGACCACCCTCAGGTGTTGTACATGCTCCTCATCACTCCGTGAGTATACCAAAATGTCATCAATAAAGACGATAACGAAACGATCCAAGTAGTTATGGAAAACCCGGTTCATCAAATCCATAAAAGCCGCTGGAGCATTAGTCAATCCAAACGGCATCACTAAAAATTCAAAGTGACCACAGTGAGTGCGGAATGTAGTCTTGGGCACGTCCTCGGCCTGAATCCGTCACTGATGATAACTAGACCGCAAATCGATCTTTGAAAAGACCCGTGCACCCTAAAGCTGGTCAAATAGGTCATCAATACATGGCAGAGGCTACCGGTTCTTGACGGTCACCTTATTCAACTGTCGATAATCCATGTACAGTCGTAGGGTCCCATCCTTTTTCTTCACAAATAATACCGGAGCACCCCAAGGCGAAGTGCTCGGACGGATAAAGCCCTTGTCTAGTAATTCCTGCAACTGGACCTTGAGCTCTCTCAGCTCAACTGGCGCCATTCTGTATGGCGGAATAGATATAGGGGCGACTCCCGGAGCTATGTCGATCTCAAAGTCAAACTCCCAAGCCAGTGGAAGGCCGGGTAGCTCCTCAGGGAAAACATCTGCAAACTCCTGTACTACAGGGACATCCTCATTCCTAGGTCCCTTCACAGTAGTATCCACAACATGGGCCAAGTACACCGTGCAGCCTTGGCGTATTAACCTCCTGGCATCCATTACCAAAATAACACAGTGAGGCAATACTCTCCTCTCACCAGAAAATCTCAAAATAAGCCCCTCTAATCTCCGAAACTCGACCTCCTTAGTAAAACAATCAACGGAGGCTCTGTGTTTGGTCAGCCAATCCATGTCAAGGATGACATCAATATCGGTCAGGTCCAAAGGGATCAAATCTGCCTCAAGTACGGTGTTTCCAATCATGATCTCTATCCCTCTATAGACTGAATCTCTCAAGAACTGTTCACCAAGAGGAGTGAAAACCAATATCTCCTCTCTAAGTGGCGTCAAAGGCTTACCCATCAGGTGGGCAAAGGACGTTCTCACATACGAGTAGTTCGACTCGGTGTCGATAAGGATACGGGCGTCGACTCCATAAATCCTCATAGTTCCAATAATGACATCGGGATTCGTCTGCGCATCCTCCTGCGTCATCGCGTACACTCGGGCCTGAGCCCTCGGCGGTTGCCGTGATGGTCCTGGTGTCATACTACTCCCAGCTACTGCTCGTGGGGCTATAGGGGTAGAGTGTGCCGGTGCTCCCTATTGTCCCCCTCGTGGAGCACTAGACTAAATAGAAATTGCCGGACCCCCTGCTCCAAGATCAGGGCATTGGCTCTTGATATGCCCCTGTCTCCCACACTGGAAGCAAGTCACTATCACCCCGCAAGCTCCGAAGGGGTGATGTCTGCCGCATCGACGACAAAAAGGGTGTTGTCGGGCTATAGTTTGAGTGGAGGCACTCGGGGCTGGTGCTCTAAACCCCTAGGACTGCGATCCTTGCCTCTCGGAAGGGTCCCCGCGAAACCCTGAGGTTCTCCCTTTCTTCGAACTCTGGCCCCCAGAAAACTCAGGCCTCTTCCTCCTCTGCTCCCTCCTCTCTCTCTGTCGTCCCTTAGCATGGACGATCTCCTCAGCCCGGAGTGCTGAGTCTATTATCTCTGGCAATGAGAAGTTAGGGGTCACCGTCATATACCTCCGGACGTTCAAGTTGAGGCCATCCTCAAACTTGAACCTCAACTGACTGGGTGTGGCTAGGTCTGGAACAAAAGCGGCCAGTCTCCTTAACTCGGCCTCATACTCGGTCACAGCCGAGTCCCCTGCCGCAAGTGGTGGAACTCCGTCCTCTTCCTGTTCTGCTGGAATGCTGAAAAATATCTGCGGTTGAATTCCCGCAGAAAGTCCTCCCAACTCCTGGGCTCCGCTGCATCATCACAAACTGCCTCCCACCACGAGAGGGCATCTCCATCCAATAATCTCTCGGCCACTCGGAGTCTGAACTCCTCACTCAAGCCAAGGTCTGTCAACACTCGGCGGGTGCGGTTGATCCAGTGCTTCGCAGCAGTGGAATCACCCACTCCAGAGAACTTAGTACAGCCTAGCTGTCTTGCCTCCTTCACGAGCTGGGTGAGCTCGTGAATCCGTCTCAACGTCGAAGAAGTACTGTCGCTGGGTCTGGAAATTGCAGATGGACCAACAACCGGTGGAGGCTCTGGTGCGACTGGTCGTGGCATAGCTGTAGGGGTTGGCTCAACCATCGGTGGTGGTGGTGTGGTGGCATCTGAATGCCGTGGGCAGCGTACCACTCGAACACCTGTCGATAGGCGTCCAGTGGTGGCGGTGGTGGTAGATCTGCGGCCGTGGTGGTCGGTGGTGTAGGCACTGAAGGAGAACCGTGTGAGGAAGACACGTCCTCCGATACACTAGGGGGCTCAGTAGGTAAGAAGTGGGTACCTCGCCTAGTCGTCA
This sequence comes from Dillenia suffruticosa, assembly GCA_033439265.1. Taxonomy (NCBI): domain Eukaryota; kingdom Viridiplantae; phylum Streptophyta; class Magnoliopsida; order Dilleniales; family Dilleniaceae; genus Dillenia; species Dillenia suffruticosa. The sequence goes on along the minus strand of JAVTVX010000018.1, from coordinate 8,185,674 downwards.
TATTTCTGCGAGGAAAAAGGCACTAATCAGGCAGATATATAAGAATTAGGGTTAGTTATGGAATAACTAACCCCCTAAAAGAAATCAACTTGGCATCGAAACCAATGGATAAGGTATGCTAGGTTAGATATGATCCGTGTCCAACCCTCTAAAAATGGATGAACTCATTTGCCTATACCATATACTGGGGAATGACTGTACAGTAACTTTCACATGCATTGAGGACTTTCAAAATCAGATTTACTTGGGGATATTCTTTTTTTTGAAATCAGTTTCTCAACTCAGCTCTAACCAAGAGCTCTGATACCAACCGAGGCCTGTCACGCCCCGACCCACTCCCGAGCCAGGCACGCAACGAGCCCGCCGCGGCACCCAGATGCACGGGCACCACGTCCCACACATCGAAGCACCATAAGGCTGTCAACATTCATATAATCCAAATTTCCAAATCACAGAGATCCCCAAGTGATAAAAATAATACATGTATGCCTCAATGTAAATTAAAATGAGTGAGAGTTAACCTTATACAGACCAGAAGAATTATAAATACAGTCATCCCAATTTAAACAAATACAATAGTCATCCTAACTTCCTCAAGATGAAACAATAACCTCAATATAGAGCGGAAGAGCGGGTAGTCATACCCCGGCCCAGTAGTCTCCAAAGAATATCCAATACAACAATACGCACAAATCTCTCGGTCCGAGTCTACCCCTGTAGGAGGGAAATGTGAGGGGTGAGTACCATAGAGAGGGGGGTTGGTACTCAGCAAATCGCGGGGAATGACATGCTACAATTAATTTTTGGGTGAATTAGGAGTGTCAAAATTATGTCCCAATAAATCCATAGTATGCAAAAAAATATTATGACATCTCAATAAATCATTCACAGCATACGTATCAAATCAAATATGCATCCAGTATGTATGTCCGTTATATCGTATAGAGCCAGCCGAAAATATCCCGGCAAGGGCCGACCATGGCCAAGGACGGGCAACGTTGGGGGTTTTCACAGTGCAAGAAATAAAATAAGACTCTCTACCCGAACGTTGGCCACAGACTACTCCAACTAGCCTGTATATATATATCGTACACGTATTAAAGATCAAGCATGTATGGAAACCCGCCAGTGCTAGACCTACCAAGGTCCTCCCCGGAGTGGTTCAACCGACGACTGTCCATACAATATGTATGACAATCTGGCGGATACCCCCTGCAGAGGCATATCCGGGCACAACAGGTGCCTCTACCAAATGTCCTTCGTAGCTACGGAATGCCATAGGAAACATATCATCATCATCACAGTATCCACAGGGGCATCCAGCCCAAATCACATATCTCAAGCCAAATCATCAAGCCCTATCATGTCAAAAGCATGTGCCAATATGCAATGGAAGCATAAAATCATGTGAATATATCAAAGTGTGGCACAACTATCAAGTATCAAAATCATGGATGCATATCGATATAAACAAGTTGGGACACTCCATATATCACAAAACATTTTCATAAATCTAGGAGAATAGGTCAATCATACCATTGTAAATCATGCTTTTGAAAGTTTTTTTAAAACACGATATCAATTAAAAGTAGATGTCAAGTCCCACTCACCGTTAGGGGAGGATAACGCACTCCCCAATATTTTCACAAAGCGTAAATCAAGTGTCCCCTCCGTTCAACTCAAGTAACTCTTAGGGAGACAAACAGTCTGCAGATTTTTAACCTGCGCAGTCATGGAAAACAGACTATAACTTTGGCTATACCAATCCAAATCAGATGATTCTTATCTCATTTTAAGGCTAAGGGATAGCACTATAACTTTCATTTTGCACACTTTCTCAGATTCAAATCACAGAATTCCCGGTAAGCCTCATTTTGTTACAGCCATATTTAAGTTTCAGATTCTGTCCAGTTTTTGTACAGAAGCTATACCTTTCATTCTACTCACCAAAGTCTAATGAAATGTTAACATTTTATAGCTAAGATGTAGATCTACAATTTTCGTGTTTTGAGTTTTATCTAAATATGTCTGGAAGGGGTTGAACAAAATTCATGAATAGGACAGATACGTTTTAGTGAAACATACAGTTTCTGTCAACACAGTTTTAAAGAAAATTGTATAACTTTCAATTTCCTCATGTGTAATGGCTGAAACTTTTATATGTTATAGACAAGGCATATATCTATAACTTTCATGTTTTGTGTTTCTTCAAACTAAGACTGGAGAGGGGTCGTTTTTACTCACTACTGTCAAGGTTCGAAACAGAACGCTTCTTTGTCGAGTTTCAGGAAAAGTGCCATAACTTTTGGCACAAGTATCAGAATTTGGTGATTCTTCCTAGTTGGAAAGATAAGACTTAGATCTACAATTCATATAACTATAACATTTTCGAATTCTGGCTCTAAGATGCTTTAAAACATAGATGAATTACGGACAGAAATAAAATTTAAAGTGAAACAGGATAAAATTTCTTACCTCACTTTCTTTGTCTTCCTCTCTTGCTTCTCTCCTTGTTCTCCCGAATTTGGGAAGAATGAACAAGCATTCTAAGGCCTTCTTCTTTTATTATTGTGTTAATAACTCACCACTCTAGGATCAAATCCCCAATTAATCTAAACCATAGGATCATTTTGACTATTGCATGTGTTTTGATTGATTTTTTTTTTATGTGCATGTGTTCTCATTGGCCCACCTTGCCTTTCTCATCTCCATTTGGCCAACACTTGTCCTCCTCACTATAACACTTGTTCAATACAAGATTACACTTGTCACATTTCATTTAAGTTTTGTTAATTGCTAACAAGTCCTTTGACTTATAAAAATTCTAATTTGACCCCTAAAATTTTCATAATTACATACTAGGCCCAAAATCTTATATTAGACCTAATTTAATTTATTTCATATCAAATTAAGGTTTTGAATCTCTTTGAGTCAAAATTGATCCGATTTGTATTTTACCGTCAAATATCATTTTTTTTTTGAAAATTCATGAACCTGTAGTTATAGAAACATCATATATATATATATATATATATATATATATATGAAATGGAATTCACTATAGAATACACCGAGGGTCAGTGTTACATCATCACATTAATATATAATTATAAATTGTAATTTTTAAATTTAAAATTTATTAATAATTATAATTCACTAAATGCCAATTTGAAATTTTCAAATAAACTAACAAAATATGAAACTTTTAAACTAAATCTATTGTTCTACTAGATGTTCTAAAGAACAAATTCCGAAAATCTAAAGGGATGAATAAGTTGTTTTGGCACATTTTAAATTTTCTAGGTTTTTATAAAAAGATCGGAGAAAGAAGAAAAAATCGACGTAGAGGATTTATAGTGGTTCTATTTTTCTTGGTGCACATCCACTTCCAATCTTCATATGGATTTTCCAATCTACTATTTTCAACCAAAATAATACATTTAACTAGCTTGTTCAGATGTTATTCAGACTTTACAAGAGTTTTACTTGAATTCTCTCCAATAATTTTCAACATATCCTAGAAAACCCTAAATGTTCCACTCAAACATTCCAAGTCTAGACCATAAACAACCTTTCTTTTGATCTTTTACAAGATTTGGAAGTGAAACAAGAAGTAGAATGAAGTTTCAACTTTAGAAAAGTAATTTAAGACCAGATGATAAAAATACAAAATAAAGCTCATTGAAGATCTTTGTTTAATCGAGTTCAATAATAATCCAAAAGTTGTAAAATCTTCTCTTAAACTGTTATATTTATAAACTTGATGAAAAGATAACCACTAAGTTACGTTTAATGCAAAACATAGTTGTTGAGGTGGTTGAATTTTCATTAAATACTCGAACAATTTTTTTCAATAACTAATCGGTATTCAAGCAGAATGCACAAACCACAATGTGAAAATACTTAAATATTAATAAGCAAAAGTCGACCCGAAGAGAGTATGAACTAACTTGCCAAAGCAGCAAAGCAAAAATACTCAAGCAAAATATAGCACAAGTCAACTAGACACACATGAAGTCGACTTGCACTAACCTTGGTTTATATAAAATTCAAATCTCAGTCGACTTGAAAAAAGAAGAAGTCAACTCGATGTGAGTAATGGCTAGTTGTTAAAAAAAAGTTGATTAAATGAATTTAACAACCTTGCATCGGCTACTTCTGAAGGTATTAATTCTTCCCAATGGCTATGTCCTTAAGAAGTTTATAAATACAACACCTAGGATAAAAATCAACATCTTGATGGAGCATTAGTGAACACAATCAAATAACAATTTTCTAAAAAATTTATTTATTGTGTTGTATTTTGTTTCTAGGCTTTAAAGACTCATTAGAAGTCAAAACTTCATATTGTATTCTCGTTTCATTTTATATTCTTGTAAAAGACCAGAAGGAAGAGTTTCTCTGGTCTGAACATTCAAAGTATGTTGAATGAAACACAAGAGACTTATATTTGTTAGTTCCTGTACCAAACTAGTGGAGAGTGTTTGAAAGAAACACTTATAAAGTCTGACTATCATTTGAGCAAATTAGTTGTATACTATTCGGAAAATATTGATTGAAAATCCAAATACAGCCTGGAAGTGGTGAATATTGGGAAAGGTGAAAAGACTATAAATCTCCGGTACACAATCCTCCTCTGTTTCTTCTCTCAATCTTTATTCAGAATCTAGAAAAAATCAAAAGTGTCGAGAACAACTTATTCACTGCCCTCTAGATTGTTCATTGCTATTTTTTTTTCAATATTTATAAAAGATTAAAAAAAATTAAAATGTAACTCAATCAGTTTTTTTCAAACCTCATATTTTGTACTCCATAAGCTTCAAAAATGTTTTTCTTTATAGTCATTCATCAATTTCTAACATTCTCTTTAGTTAATTCTTCTTCAAATTTTTGAATTTTTGTAGTGAACGTCTCATTCCCTTTGTTTCCCATATCATATTGATGCATATATGCAACAACAAGTGCATCATTCATTGCAAGATTTCATGTCACAATTTTATAATTACTTCCATTATTTTCAAAAAATCAAACAAGCAAACAACCAAAACTTTTGAGTTGGATAGTCTTTTCAACCAAGATATTTGGGAACTTATCTTTCATCATTTTAACTTATTTTTCCTTTTTAATGCATTTTTCAAAATTTTTGAGTCAGATGCACTTCTTTCCAATCTCGGCAACTCATAAGTAAATTTCAAATCAAACAACCAAGCAAGCAAAATATTTTGAGTTAGATAGTCTTTTCTATCATAATATTTAAGAGCTCTTGCATAACTAATTTTAACATATATATGTGTTCCATCAATCGCACCAAGGTTTTAAGATAAAATAAAACTATAAAAATAAATTAAGAATTTTACCTTAAAATTTGAATGGAATCGATTGTTAAGAGTTATCTTGGGGTGGAATTTTTGAACCATTATATTCTAATAGAAATTTGTCTTTGACTTCAATAATAGCTCTCAACACTCTATGAATATGGTGACTAGTGGTTTCACTTGATCGTTGAAACCAAAATTACATTTCACGATTTTTAACACTATGTATTAAAATATAAATTGTTTTGGGAACTTACTCTTCCACCAAAACCGATTTTGTTGACTTAAATCCACGTTCTCTTTTAAAAGAGCACACAAATTCAACAAAGGTTGTCGTCCCATTCATGCTAACACTACAAAAAATATAGTTTTAGCAATGGAAAAAATTTATCATTATTTTACCACGAACTTAGCCACGAAAAATGCTTTCGTCGCTATTTTATAACGAAATTAGCAATAAAAGATTATCCAAGACAAAATTAGTCACAAAAAAATTTTCGTAACCAAGTTCGTGGCTAATTAGCCACGAACAGCACGTTCATCGCTAATATTGCTAAATTTAGTGATGGAAGCCATGTTCACCGCTAATATTAGCAACGAAACGCCTGTTCATTGCTAATTTTAACGATGAACATGGTATTTGTCGTTAAATTTAGCAACGAAAGGGGAATTCGTCATTAATTTTAGCAATAAAAATATGTTTCGTTGCTAATTTTAGCGATAAATATCATGTTCGTCACTAAATTTTGTCCCTAATTTGTCATACAAATGTATTTATAGTTAAATTTGTCCCTAATTTGTGATGTTCCTACAATTCGTGGCTAATTCGTCGCTAAATTTCTTTTATAATTTCTTATGAAACATTTTCAATCGTATTTCTCTTTTTACTCTTACTGAATAACGAAATCAGGTTAAATGTATAACAAATATTATAATTTTCATCAAATTGAACATTTTTTATAATAAATAATTCAGTATATCTCTAACGAAATATTACCATATACAATAATAGAATCTTACTTCTATAAATATATATTTTATGTTTTGGTTAAATACAAAATTAAATTGGCATTGAATCATATTTTAAGAGATTAGGCAAAGAAATTTATATTTTTTCTAAATATTATGGTTATAACTTTCGAAAAAATAACAAATTTGTTTAAATAATATAATCATTATCAATGAACCACACGATGATTTCTCTAATTTTGATGTAAATTTTCTAAATTTTTTTTTATTGTTAATTTTATCGCAAACAGTTAATTCGTTACTAAATTCATAGCAAAAAGTGGATAAAATCATATTTCGTTACAAAATTCATTGCTAATTAACGATAAATAGCAAATTTCATCACTAATTTAGCGATGAAAGTTATATTTTTGTTGCTAATTTTAGCTACGAACATAAAGTTCGTTGCTCAGTTAGCGATGAACGCGATTGTTCATCGCTAAGTTAGTTTTACTTAGCAGGCCTCCCCCAGCCCTAATTTCTTATCTCTATCTTCTCAACTCCTCTTCTCTCAATTTCTTACCTCTTAACAACACACCTATTCGTCACAATTTCAAGTACAAAAATCTCTCTCTCTCTATCTCTCTATCTTCGCTCTGTCGATTATTAATCAGAGTGGAAATTTGTTTATTAAAATACTAATTTGACTTCATGAGGGCTTATGAAAGCTTAGTTCTCTCAGTTGAATGCCTCTCTTTTCTTCCATGCTCTACTCAAGCCTCTCCTCTTGACGAGGGCTTTCGAAACCTAAGCCAAAGCCATTGATTGAACTCTAAATCGCAACGCCTCTCATCTCTCGATTCAACCACATCTCCATCTCTAATATCAAGTTCTCTCTCTCTCTCTCTCTCAAATGACATTTCAGTAGATCCAAAGGACTGAGTTTGGGGGTTTATTGGAATCCATAGTTCTTTTTTTATTTAATTTTTGGACAACAAAATTTGGGGTTATGGAAATTCGAATGTTTCTCGGTTGTGTTTTATAGAACTAAAGCGGCAATAAGTAAAATTTTTGTAATATATGCCCCCAACATATACGCACATATCATGAAATTCTGCCACAAATCTAAGCACTTTACTTTTTTTTCCTTTGATTCGCTTTGCTTCTTGTCTTCTAAACACTTTTCCATGTTGTGTCATGTCTCTAAAAGACTCCTAATATTTTTCCCAAATTATTTTACCATTTCATCTTCTGCATGCGTCTTCAAAAGTTTGCAAGATATAGATAAATGCTCAATCAAGAAACAAGAGTATGGAGCAATATATACATTTTAGTCGAGAAAAAAAATTAATTTATAAATCATAGTTAAGAGTAGTAGGAATGAATGGGGTGTGATTACTTCCATACCTGCACCTGTTCCACTCTCCATGGGAGAAATTTGACCGTTCCCTCCCCCTGTAAACATAACATGGTTTCTATTCTCATCCTTTTATTTATGAAGCATGCATCCTTGTTGAAAACCTTGTGCTTGTCTTTTGCAGTGGCTTGCTTTAATGCTTGGGTAAGGTGGGAAAACTATCTAAACTTGGTCTGCCAACGAATCTTTACCACACCTTTTCAACACATCGTATAGCTTGGTATTCCACTTGTTTCTGTCACCGTTGTGATATTCATTACTTCATTTTAGAATTTAAGCAACAGGTACATTCATTGGTTGGACTTTGAGCAACAGTACATTCATTGGTTGGACTTGGGTTGTTGTGTTTATAGTTCATAGATAAGCATGTGCTTCCTTAGGAACATACAGAATGCAGTCTTCTTTTTGTTGTTCTAGTAATTTGAAATTCAATTTGTTGGATAATTTTTGTGTTTTGATCATCTTATGTTATTAATTTTGATTGTTATTGTAGGACAATAATTTACAAAGGACTGTTATTATGTAGATCTTGGGAATCAAAGGTTTACAAGCAACATGGCCCTAGTAAATATTTTCATCCATTCACTTTCTTTTTATCCACTAACTTCCTGCTTCAACAACGAATGGTATGGCATTATCGATAACAAACGAGATGCAAGGTTGAGGATTGACTTCTAAAGCTTCTACACTCTTGATTACTATTTGAATTTGGATGCCGGTTGGATGCCATGGTAAGGAACTTGCTAAAATGTGAACTAAATTATATTTTTACCAATACATTCAGAATTAAATTCCAAAAAGAAGCAAGCCTGGACCATGTTGCTACTTTGGCTTTTTTCTACCATGTGCTCTGGTTGTGCTATTTTTTTAAGTTTTTTTGGTTTTTTTTAACCATTATAATGCAAGTTTACCTTCCATTTTTTGTTTGACTGATGTGTGATGCATAAAGCTTGAAATTGAGTATGGTTTCGTATTTAATTATTGTTATTTACATTCATTTTTTCCATTTTACAGATTCGAAAAACCCTTGTGTTGTGAGAAATTCTAGAGGATGGAGTCAAGAAGCTTCTGTCTAATAAAAAGTCTTAGGCAACTTGCGACAGAGCAATTTTTATAAATGACAGGTTGATTGAAGTGCTAATCTGGATGGTTCTTGGTTCTATTTTAAGTACTTTAAGTTGATTTGTTTGAAAAGTTTATCTGTTTCTAGGTTTACCTAATTTTTTGAAGATATTTTTTCTGTATTTTTCTGAATGACAATAATTATACTATTTGTTCTCTCTCAAACAGGTTAAATAAAGCAAGATTCCTGTGTTCTCTCTTATGTGGCTGGTTCTGAAGATCAAGGGATTCAAGTGCTGGCTGATCGATCAAAACAACTAAGATTTATTTGCCTTCTTTTGGTTGACTTTTTTTTTTATCAAATGCTTTCTTTTTTTTTGGCCTTATCCCTCTTAAAACAAATATCTTCCATTGTTTAAGTCTTCAGATGCAAGTTTTGTTTAAATTTAGTAGATATTAGCATGCCTTTATGTTTGAATTGAGGACAGAAGGTGATAATTTTATGTTAATTGTCCCTGTAGAGGATCTAACTCAAATTTAGTGGATATCATCCATCTTATAGACAAGTGTCGGTTATTTCCTCAAATTATAATTGCAACGACTGTCAATATCTGTGACAATGGTTGCAAAAGTTCTGCTTAAAGAGTATCTCATTCTTCTAGGGAATAGTATGACTTAGGAGTATCTACTTGTGGGACTTGGATGGTAGAAAGATTGGATGCCGGAAAGGATAGCGAACTCTCAAGATGATGAGCAGCACAATAATGATTAGATTATTGATGACATTGGTTTATTAATGTATGTTTATTGACTAAATGTTTATTCTGGATTTGAAGGTTTTTTACCGTGGATATTTATATATTTTGGATTTTTTTGTTTTTGTAATTTCGACTTTTGTTAATGAATGCCTATTCATCATTTTTTTGTTTTGTCGGGATGATTAAATTTAGTTCTAAGGCTAAATGTGTGGATGAGGATTTTGTGTGGATATAGTTTAAAGTCAGATGATTTAGTGTGAATCTTGTTTAAGGCAGAGTTTATGTGACTGATTAAATTTAGCAATTCAATTTTTATTTAATCATAAAAAAAAAATCCATCGCTAAATTCATGATAAAAAATCTGTCATAAAATGTTCGTTGCTAAATTTATCGCTAAATTCATGGCAAGTGATCTGTCGCTAAATTTTCATTGCTAAGTTCATCACTAAATTCGTCCCTAATTTTCGACAAACTTTGTCACAAAAATTTTTCGTCGCAAATTTGTGATAAAAATTTAAAATTTTCGTTACTAAATTTTGCGACTCCATATTAGTTGTGGATTTTTTTCGTCGCAAAATTTGTCACAAATCCTTTTTGCAACGAATTTTTTTCATTTTTTCGTCGCTAATTCGATAGTTAATATGGCATTTTTTGTAGTGTATCTTTTGGCTTTCTTCACTATTGTTGGGCCCTCCAACAATTTCTTTTACGAGATTGTATTCGAAGAAAAAATCAACAATAGAACAACCATCGCAAGATGAATGCATAATCTTCTATAATGTGATTTTCTTTTTTCAATTTGTTGACTTTTCATTTACAAAACATAAATATTTAATCAATAAAAACAAATTCAACTATACGCAATATAAAAACAAAAAAGTAAAATCAATGAAATCTTTAAAATTAGAGTAAAATAATAAATTATTAGATAATAGCTAAATAGACAAAGAAACTAATCTTGCTAAACGGAGAGTTGAGTAAGAGCAAAAAGAATAACAAGTGAAAATTGCACTGTCATAAGCAAAAAAAAATTTTATTAACTAAGAGATAACAGTATTATAACAATAGTGAATCGAAATCAAACTAAAGAAAAATAGATTACGAAATACTAAGAAGGTGGAGAGATGAAACAGAAAGTGCGAGTTGAGCGAGAAGAGATGCACGCTGAATTGATGTTATAATTGAAATATTTTTATTAAATTTTTAAAATTGAGTATATAAAATTAAATTTAACATTAATAATTTTAATAAGGAATCCCCATCCGGATTGAAAAATGGGGTTTGGAGGGTTTCATAAAAACCCTTCAAAATCTTTATCTTCAATAAATTAATTTGCCAAACATTCCTCCCTTTTTCATCAAAACTCTCCATCCAAATGGACAATATTGGTTTTAGTTAATTGTTGATTTAGCGAGACTTTGTTAGATACCAAAATAGAGAAAACTCTGCCGGCTAATCTAGAAAAATAAATGGAAATAAATTTAAATTTTAAAAATGATAAATTTTATTTTCGTGTTATCACACACGTAGATGACAACTTCTTATGGGACATATTAGTGATCGCTAAATGTATTACTTTTAATTAATTAGAAGACATTTGACTTGTACAAATGCGAAATTTTTTTATGTTATCCTTAATTTTACCGGTAAGTATCTTATTTGCTAGGAAATTATCCATTTTATTTGTAATCAGTCTAAAAATTTCTAAATCAGTTACATTTCTTAAATAATATTATTGTTTCTTTCATTTTTCATATTTAAAACTAACAATTTAGGGTTGAAGTTTTGACCATTCTAAAAATCTTGAACCAAATAAAATCCTATGTTTGATACAAATCAAAGCACAACTTTTTGAAATATGGTATGTGTTGGAAGCCAAAATTATATGGGTCAAGACTTGTGGGCACCTATGATGGGTTGACCCAAGATCGATCCGCTTCCTACCCCATTACCTTGATGGGAAGGTTTCTATAAAAGCCTCACAAAGCTTTCGAGGGAAACTTGTCTTATGAAACTTTTGAGGGAAGCCTTGAGCAGTTTCTAAGAGAAGATTCCAGAAGCTTATAAGAGAAGCTTGAGGGGAGGCTTTTGAGACAAGTCTTAGGAAGCTTCTAAGAGAAGATTCAAAAGTAACTTCTGAGAGAAGATTCAAAAGTAACTTCTGAATGAAGATTCAAAAGTAGCTTCTGAGAGAAGTTTCAAGAATGGCTTCTAAGAGAAGCCTTGAATGGCTTCCAAAAGAAGTTTCAGGAGGCTATAAATATGAGCTTGAGGGGAAGTTTGGAATAAGAACTTAAGGCAATAAGACTAAAAGAGAAAGGAGAGGAGAAAGTAAGAAAGAGCTCTTGAGCTTGAAATAAAGCCTTCAAGTTTTTGCTCTTTTAGCACAAAAATATCATGAGCTCTTTGTAAGGAAATCATCAAAAGGATATGGGTTGTGGATCGTGTGTAGCTTCCGTTCTGTGATTCCTCGCTAACCAAAAAAGCACGTGATTCAATCAAGCGATTGATCCAGATTCCACTGCATAGTTAGTCGTCGGAGAAGAGGTGACCTGTTTTATGTTTTAAATTCCTTGTCTGATATTGATAATGTCATGTTTTCCTTCATGGTATCAGAGCTATATGTGATTGAATTCGTGCTTGAATGAATGTCCTTTGTTAGAATTTTGCATATATATTTTTTGCATGATAATGAACTTACATGCTAAATTTTCATGCTAAGATCTAACCCAAACTTTGTTCATAAATGTTTTCTGAAATTTACTACATATTATTATTCATGCTTTTGGATGAAATTGAAATTAATAAGATAAAAATTCAAGAAAATATGTTTTTTATGAATTGTTCATCTGCATAATATATTGTGATTAATACATTCCAATGCTAATAAACGTTTTGTGTTAATGTCTATATCTCTTATATAGAGGGAAAATGACTACTGCAACAAAGAATATATTAACAAAATTAAATAAGGGCGAGAAACTAAAGGGTGATAATTTTGATATTTGGTATTGAAGAGTTCAGTATATTCTTAAAGAGGAAGAATATTTAGAAACTCTACATCACACTATGGAAGAAATAGAATTTGGTGATACTCCTCAACAGTAGAGAGATCATGAGACATTGAAGGCCTGGAAAAAGAAAAATAGTTGTATTCGCATTACGTTGTTGAGCTGTTTGCAAGATGATCTATTGGTTGAGTTTGAGGTATACCAAATTGCTCATGAGATGTGGAATATTTTGAAAACAAAGTTTGGAGTGACTTCATCCACTAAGCTCAGGCAGCTTGTTATCAAGTTTGATTCTTATGTGAAAAAATAATATCACTCGTTGAAACAACATATGAGAGAGTTGTCAAACATGATTAATGAGTTGAAGTCTGCTAGACATATCTTGGTGGATGAGCAACAGATACAAGTTATCATTAGATCGCTTCCTCAACGTTGGAAGCCGATGAAAATGAATTTGGCTCACAATCCTTCTACTAAAAAAATTTAAGGATGTTAGGAGTCATATTGAGTTGGAAGATAAGCGCTTGGAGGCAACTAGATCTTCCGGACGACTTATGTTGCTGAGTCCAACTCAAACAGGGTCTCCAAACACGAAAGAAACAAGATATTTCTCAAGAAAAATATTATAAGTTCTAAGAAAACCCAAACTGATCGCTACAAGAGAAATAAGCACGGTGGTTAAAAAGGATAAAAGCAATGAAATATATTGTAATTGTGGTAAATTGGGCCACTATACTCTTGAATGCATTGAGTCTAGAAAGTTATTGTTCGAACCTTTTTCGCATGATGTTTGTTTTTTTAATATCGCTATGCTCACAGAATCGAATCTTTTTTGAACTCTTGACTTAGGAGCAATGGATCACGTAGCTAAAGACAGGGGATCGTTTGTCGAATATCGTCGAATCGCTGCGATTCGAAATGGATATATATAGGGAACAAAGCCAGAGTTACTGTAAAAAGTATCGGTACTTGTAAATTGCTTTTTGAAAGTGAAGGCACCTTATTCTTACATGATATTTTGTATACATTCGAACCTAGTCTTGGTTATCGTCCTCATGTGTTTGGGTTTTAATATAAACTTTTATAGTGATGTTATACATATTTGTCTTGACACTGAGCATGTTGGTTCTGTGTAACTTGTGAATGATTTTCTTGTACTAGATGTAGTACAAAGTAGTGAAAATCAAGATTGTTGCTTTTCTTTGATTGCATCATTTGATGGTCATAATGTAGATGCAAATATGTGGCATGCTAGATTAGGTCATATTGGGCAAGAAAGAATGCACAGACTAGCCAAAGAGAAACTTTGGGGTAGTGTCTCAAAAGTAAACTTGCTAATATGTGAGTATTGTCTAGCAAAAAAAGTAACAGGAAAACCTTTTTTGTAAGAGAATCAAAGCAGATCTTTTATTACAATTGATTCATTCTGATATATGTGGTCCAATGAATGTGAGAGTAAAGCATGGAGCATTCTATTTCATCACTTTTACCGATAATTTTAGTCGTTTTGGTTATATTTATTTGATCTCTCATAAGTTAGAAACATTGGATTGCTCTAAACTATATTTCAGGATGGTTGAGAATTAATTAAATAAAACAATTAAAACGATGGGAACAAATTGTGTACATGAGTATTTATCAGATCAATTTAGCGATCTATGTGATGAAAATAGATAATTAAACAGATCACTATTTCTAGTACTCTGCAACAAAATGATGTTGCAAAAAAGGAGAAATAGAATCTTGCTGAATATGGTTAGGTCAATGATAGCGCAAGCGAACTTGCCAATCTCTTATTATGGAGATACTTTATTAACTACTGCCTATATACTTAGCTGTGTGTCCTCTAAATCAGTTACTTCCACTCCTTATGAATTTTGGATAGGTCGAAAATCTGATCTAAGTGGCTTGTGACCATGGAGATTGGCAGCATATGTTCATGATCCAAACTATAAATATGAGAAAGTAGGTCTAAGAGGAAAGAAATGTATTTTCATTAGATACTTTAGACATTCAAAGGGATACGTGTTCATTGGGGAACACGAGATTGGAAGTCTGACTGAAATAGAGTTAAGGGATGCCACATTTTTGAAAAATAAATTTCTATTGAGAGGTGAAATTGATAAGAATCTTACTTTATATGAGATGCGAGATCTGATGGTATTGACATTTCAAGTGGTTCAACAGTGATGAATGATGAGATGATTCGTTCTTTTGAATCTAGTGGGAGTAAAATTCTATCGAATGATTCAATTTCACGGGGCAAAGAAGCACTCATAAAAGTATTCCCCGTCGTCATTTGAAATTGAAGGGGAAGCTTTGATGGTACCTCCACTTGATGAAAGTGAGTTTAAAATATTTGAAGATGTTATTTCATCAATCAATAAAACAGAATATGAAAAAGCAATGAAAGAAGAAATAAAGTCTATGAAATCAAATCATGTTCGGGACTTGGTTGATTTGTCTTCAGTGCATAAGACTATTGAAAACAAATAGATTCTCAAAATCAAACATAAGGAAAATGGATCTATTAAAAGATTCAAGACACGTTTGGCTGCTAAGGGCTATACCCAAGAAGAAGGTATAGATTATGAAGAACCTTTTTCGTCTGTTGTAAGGTTTACTTCAATACGCCTTATCCTTGCAATTATTATCCATTTGGATCTTGAGTTGTATCAATTAGATGTTAAAACTGTTTTTCTCAATGGAGAATTGGATGAGGAAATTTATATAAAACAATCTATAGTTTTCATTGTTAAAAACTAGAAGCAAGTTTGCAAACTCCGAAAATCAAGTTATAGTCTTAAACAATTATCCAAATAATGATATTTAAAATTTTATTGAACCATAGTTACATATGGGCTTATCATAATTGAGGAAGACTATTGTGTTTATATAAAACAGTTGCGAGATAACTTTATGTCGATAATGTTTTATTGGCCGGAAATAACTTAAGTGTTATCATTGCCATTAGAGAATGATTATCTTCAAATTTTGAATTGAAAGATATAGGTGAACAACTTATATTGTTGGTGTAAAAATTCAAAGAAATTGTTCAGAGATGTTTCTTACTCTGTCCCAGAAAGGTTATATTTTGAAAATTTTGGAACGATTTCATATGTTGGTTGTAAACCTATTAACACACCAATTACAAAAGGTGAAACCCTTAGCAAAAATATGGAACAATTTCATATGCAAGTGCCATAGAGAGCTTAATATATGTTATGATATTCACTCATCCTAACATTTGCTATGTAGTTGGATTAGCAAGCAGATGCCAATCAAATCTTGGACCAACTCATTAGCAAATGATAAAGAGGATATTGAAATATCTAAAAGATACCACTAATTATGTTCTATACTATCAAGATAGTGATCTATATTTGATAGGTTACATTGATACAAATTGGAGTGATGACCTAGATGAGAGAAAATCTATGTCTGGATATGTTTTCTTGTTAAATAATTCTGTCATATCTTGAAATAGTAAGAAACAAATTTGCATAGCATTATCCACTATGGAGATTAAGTTTGTTGCATATACAGCAGTCGTCCAGGAGGCTATTTGGCTTAATAGATTTTTGAAAAATTTGTGAATAGTTGCCGATGCTTCAATGTCTGTAAGGATCAATTGTGATAGTTGAGCGACAATAGACTATACAAAAGATCCAAAATATTATGGCAGGACAAAGAATATAGACACGAAATATCATTTTGTCAGAAACATTATAGCACAAACGGAAGTGATTTTACAACATGTATCCACGCATAAGATGGTTATGGACCGTCTTACTAAGCCAATCTCTAGATATGTCTTCTTGTATCATATTAAGGCTTGGAGATTACGTAAATTGTAATGAGATATTGTAAATATCGGAACAACGATGTAAATATTCCATGTTTATATATGAGAAAACATGTGATATTTGTTATTTACATTTGAGTTGTTATTAGCACTGATGAGTATGCTACCAAACATTAGGTCAACTCTCTCATACGAGTGATCACCTCAAGCACTGTGAGAGCATGTTGAGATGAAACTTATTTACACTATTGGTTTGTGAGTTGCTGAATAGCGTTAGCGAAACCAAGATGGGTATAATATTTTTTTGAAAAGTTGCCTTGATATGAGTCAAGATGAGGGATGAAAGGCAGTCCGAACATGATTACCCATAATCATATAAGCTTGGTTAAAAGCCGGATAACGTTTGAGTTAAGATCCGTATGGTGATTTTATATATGATGAAAAGACATACACTCTTGTGCAAGAGGTACGAAGAGTTTACACTATAGCATGTGTTTCATACCACATGTGCTAAAGACGACCAAAGAATGAAAGTGAGTGAGTTTTGACTATTTTACGAAAATCTTTGCCTTCTCACTGTATGAGTTCCTTAAGGGTGTTTTATGTGACTTTGGACAATGTTACAGGTGATGAATAGATATTTGCTATTTTGTTATTTTTTTATGATCATATTTGATTCGATTTTCCAAGACGTGCTGGAAAAGTAGTTTGTTTAGCATTGAGTAACATGTGGGCAAAAAGGAAGACTATTTTGATTATACCTTTCATATGTATTCACCGGTCAACCAATTATATTTTCTTTCGAGAGTTCAGACATAATTGTTAATGCATGATGAAATGTTGAGATCAAGTATGATCTTTAACAAATTAAGTATACTTTAATGGTGTAATAAAATGAGTATGGGTCACAACGAGACACAAATATTTTGTATATTTTTTTCTAGATTGTAGCCGTTATGTCATTCCTAATAGGTGCATAGTTTGGGCTCCCAAATGCAAGTGGTGTGGTCATAGGTTGCACAATCCATTTTTTTGTATGAAAACGATGATTTTGTAGAGCTGAATTTCAAGAAAGTTTAGATGAGTTCGTCCCATCATGTGCAAGTAAGAGATGTTAGAAGTCAGAATTATATGGGTCAGGACTTGTGGACACCCATAATGGGTTGACCCAAGACTAATCCGCTTCCTACTCTACTACCCCAGCGGGAAGGTTTCTATAAAAGCCTCACAAAGCTTCCGAGGGAAGCTTGTTCCACGAAGCTTCCAAGGGAGCCGGGAAGCCTCAAGTTGCTTTTAAGAGAAAATTTGAGAAGCATATAAGAGAAGTTTCAAGGGCGGCTTCTGAGAGAAGTTTCAGGGATGGCTTCTGAGAGAAACCTTGAGTGGCTTCCAAGAGAAGTTTTAGAAAGATATAACTATGAGGTTAAGGGGAAGTTTGGAATAAGAACTTGAGGCGATGAGATTGAGAAAGAAAGAAGAGGAGAAAGTAAGAAAGAGGTCTTGAACTTGAAATAGTGCCTACGAGTCTTTATTCTTTTAGCACAAAAATCATACTCTATCAGAGCTCTTTGTAAATAAATTATCAAAAGAACTTGGGTTATGGATCATATGTGGTTTCCATTCTGTGATTTCACGCCGATCGAAAAAACATATGATTCAATCAAACGTTCGATTTAGATTCTGCTGCGTAGTTGAATATTGAATAAGAGATGACTCGTTTTATGTTTTGAATTCCTTGTCTTACATTGATAATGTCATGTGTTCCTTTAATATGACAGAGTAAAGAGATTCACAGTATAATTATTATAGGAATCAGAAGAAAAAATAAAAATTTTAAAAAATTAACTTTTGAATTATTTTTATTATCATGCCATCATTTTTTATTAATTGTAAAAAGATATATATAGCGTATAAATATATTTCAAAATATAATTTCTTAATCAAATTCAAAATATATATCATTTTGATCGATTATATATATCACATTTTTTTTATTAATATCGCCGCTCAATATTGTTGTACTCGTGCATCCCACGAGTCTCCCGGTTCAAATTTCTTGCCTTTTTGTAGCTAAAGTGGGGACGTGTAATAGATGAACAGATATAGCTCTAGGGGGCTCCCAAACGCCAAACCAGAAGCAGCCGTAAAGGGAAGACGCTTGTCCAATTCCCCCACCTAAAGGCTATAACGACCTCCTCGAGCAAACAAAAGCAGCGCGCGTCAAATGTCATAGAGACATACGCGAACATGAGGGTAAGAGGAAAGTGCGTCCAGCTCTAGTTTAGTAGCCTCCAGCCCATCCCCTTCTTACTTTCGAATGCCACCACCGTGAGACGCGGACCAACATAGCAACAAGGGAAAGAAACAAAGACATCAACCCACTTCGCCTCTCTCTCTCTCTCTACAAACACATTCGATCTGACTCGATCGAAGGTATTCTTGACGGGGGAGGGCCAATTCCGTTCAAAGCGATCTCTTCTACCCCGTGAGTGAGTTTCTCTCTGTTCCAAATAATTGCGGATCTGAACTTTTAGGGTTTCATTTTTGAATCGCCTTCGTTCTTGCTTTTCTTTCTTTCTTTGTTTGTTTTTTTTTTTTTTTTAAAGTAATCTTGATGACTTAACTTTTAGCCTTTTCTATTTGGTTGCTTCTCAATTTGACTGCCCTAAGAATGAAAACAATGTTAAACCCATTTTCTTCTGTGTCGTTTAATTGATTTCTCGTTTTTTCTTTATATTAGTTATCCAAACAGCACACAGCATACGTTTGACGCTTTTCACAGTACACTTGTAATTTTTTGGGGTTCGATAAAATTGGCTGAATCATTGTTAAATGATCTCCATGTCATGTCAACCTAAGAGAATATAAGAGGGCATTGAACTTATGGTTTGGTGCTATGATGTTTTCGATAATGTGCACGTAAGAGGAGAGGAGCATTAAACTTATATGTGAGCCAACACATGTACTAGGTTAATTATACATGAGCTAACCTCAGGATTGTAGGTTCATTCTCAGAATTAATGATCCACGGACAAAGCATTTGATATTTTTAGAGTCTTATTTTGTTTTGGTGCTCCTTTATTGTTGGGATAGGTGGGGTTTGAATGAAGGAAGAGATTTTATTAAGAGTATACAAGCAATGTAAAGTGTAAAGGATGCATCGAAAGCGATGGTTCTCTTGTGTTATTTTAGAAGGATCCATGCATTGTGGATTTACCCTTATCCAAATTTTTTATTATGTTCTTAGGCTATACAAATTTCACTTTTCTCCTATAAAAAATTTCTATAATTGGGAGGGGTCTTCTTTTTATTGGAATTTTTGTTTCTTAAGAAACCTTAATAATAGAGAAGTTATTTTCTTTTATTTCCCCCCTTAATCTCTCTCTTTCAAAGTAATGATCATTCTCCTTATATTCCTGATTCTAAGGGTTGAAATCTTGATTCTTTGGGGTTTTTTACATGAGATCTCTATTTTAACACCTAGTTTTTCTCAAAATTCTCATTTTCAATTAAACAATTTTACTTGAAAGGTAAACATTGCTATCAAAATTAAAACTTTTATTTGGTACATGGTATTTAATAAAATTAATACAAATGATATCACCTATTATACCAACTTTGAAATTAGAAATCACTTATTTTTACATCAGTCTATTGTGAGGTAGATGTGCACTCATTGGGTTTGCCCTTAGAGACTCTAATTTGTTCCCTTTTGTAGAGGTCTTGGAGGGAAAAAAAATGTGCTCGGTTCTTGGGAAAATGCTCCTTTTTAGCTATGCATAGTATATTCGGTGAGAGCAAGAGTAGGAGCATTTTTCGTAATATGACTATTCTTCTCTTTTATTGAACAAAATTGTATTTTATACTTTTCTATGGTTTTATATTTGAAGGATTTTTAAAAGATTATAACCTAGAAGATTTGAAGATGGTGTCGACAGCAATTTGTGAATTAGTTTTTGCAGCATTTTATTGTGTTGTATTGTACTGTAGTGTATTTATTGTATTTTCTTTGTTACTTTTGAGAATTTTTCATCCTTAGGAGGTTTTATTCGTTTCTCCTTCAACTAATATATTCTTCTTTTCTATAAAAAGAAAAACAATTTGTAAAAATAAATAATCTAATTTAGTAAAACATAGTATAAAGTAAATCTGTCTACAGTGATTGGGCACACTAAAATAGAGGAATGATATGGGACTTTCACCCTATTGAACCCCAAAATTTAATAAAATAACTCTTAAGTTATAAATTAAAAAGAAAAAATTAAATGGGTGTGATGTAGGCATTGATAACAACCCGCATTTTCTCCAAATTAATGTCATAAGGCCATCTGAAGGATATAAAATAAGACAACTTTAAAAACTGTTATAAATCCATTCACCACTGGCCAAAATATGTGCCTTCAAAAGAACGGACTAATGATAGGTGATAACACAAATAACCATCCATAATCTTTTATGATGGCGAGGGGAGAAGTGCTTCGTGTTTGATTGAAAAATGGGGGCGTTTGGGTTTCAAAACAATCCACTAACCGCCTAACTCAGGTTCAATTAAGAAAATGGAAAAAGTAGAAAATGAGTGATTTTATCATCCACTAGGCATTTAAATTTCCAGCAATGTGTTGAGATCTATAAAACATGGGTGGTTTGTGTATAACCACCAATGTGGCCAAAGCCCAAGTATAAATAGGGGCTTAGAACCAACTTGAAGCGGACTTTTAGCTAAAAATATGGTCACAATTATTGAGCGTTTTTTAAAAATAAAAAGAAAAAAATAGAGAGAGAAGAGAGCAATGTGAGGTAGAAAATAAAAGAGGAAAGGAGTGGGAGAATGAAATAGACATCAGGAAAGAAAAAAAGAAAACAAAAAAGATATTGCCACTAACTTTTTAGCATTTTTATCCCTTTTTTTCCATGTTTCCCTTCTCCAAGTAATTTTGATTCTTTCCTGAACATCTTTCTTTTCTCTTGCTTTTGATGTTCTATGTATCCTTATTCCAAAACTCTATCCTTATTAGAAAATGAAAAAGGTACTTTTCATTTCTCTGTTAATTTTTCTATCTCATAATTTTCTTTTCCTTTTTCCCATATGTACAAATGGAGTAAATGGTCTACTCCTCCCATTCCTTTGTACTAGACAAATGAGATAGGATATGAAGAGAAAAACTAAGTGTTGATAAATATATCAAGAAAATAAAACAAAAAATCAATGGTGTAGAGAATGGAGCGAGGGGAGTTTCTAACTCTACTTCAACTTCCTTATCTGTTTACACCGAAATAATCTTCTTAAAATTATTTACCGGTCAAAGAATAAAAGCAAAGGTCTTAGATTTCTCTCTCTCTCTCTCTTTGTCTCTCTCTCTCTTGTTCTTTGAGTAATAATTTTCTTTGAATGTAGAAAAAGAGGTTTACAAAATTGTCAAACTAAAAGAGAGGAATAAAAAATATCTAAATGGTATTAGGTGTATTAAGAATGAGACCAATAGTGCCCTTGTAAAGAATGAGAACATAAGAAAGCATTAGAAAGATTATTTTGATAATCTCTTTGACGTTAATGGTATAAAATATATCGGTGATATGACGATATCTATAGAGGATGTCAATAAGGATTTTAAACACAAGATTCGTCTTCATGAAGTAAAAGAGGGATTAAAGAAAACGAAGAATAATAAAAGCATAGGACCTGATGGCATCCGTATTGAGATATGGAAATGTTTGGGTGAAGTGGGTATAGAAATATTAATAGATCTTTTTAACAAAATTTGGCAAACCAAGAAATTGCTCCAAGTATCGAGGGAGAGCATAGTTGTACCATTGTCTAAGAATAAATGAGACATACAAAATTGTTTCATTTATAAGGGAATCAAACTTATGAGTCATACTATGAAGTTGTGTGAGAGAGTGATGGAATATATGTTGAGATTGGAGGTAAGTGTCTTAGAATCAATTTGGATTTATGCTAAGACGATTTATCACTGAAACCATTCATTTGCTAAGACATTTGATGGAGATATTTAGAAAGTAGAAGAGAGATTTGCATATGGTATTCATTGATTTAGAAAAAACATATGATAAGGTTTCTAGAGACATTGCGGTGGGTGTTGATGAAAAAGGGGATTTTTTTTAGATACATTAATCTCATCAAAGATAGGTACGAGGGAACTATTATCAATGTAAGAATCTGTGGAGGTTTAAGTGATAGATTCCCAATTAACATCGGAATTCACTAAGGTTCGTCATTAAGTCTACTTCTTTTGCAATAGTAATGGATGAAATCACAAAAAATATTAAAAATGAAATATTAAGGTGTATATTTTTTGCAGATGATATATTGTTGGTCGATAAACTAGAGAGAGTATTAGTGTTAAAAGAGAGATATAGAGGAACATACTATAATCCAGAAGATTTAGATTGAGTAGGTCAAAAACTGAGTATATGAGATACGTTTAGTGACAGTCATCAGAATGAGGAATAAATGATTAAGTTACAAGAACATGACGTACTAAAAAGTGAACGCTTTAGATATTGTGGATTTATCATTCAAAACGATGGCAATAGATGAGGATGAGAATCATATAATTCAAGTGGGTTAGATGAAATTAAGAAGTGTATCTGGAGTTTTTTGCGATTATACAGAGCCATTACAATTGAAGGGAAAGTTTTATAGAATCGCAGTAATAGGTGCATTATTGTACGACACAAAACATTGGGTCATTAAACAATAATAAGAGCATAAAATAGTTGTAGCTAAAATGAGAATGTTCAAATAGATGTGTGATAAAACCAGAAAGGATAAGATTAGAAATGAAGAGATATGTATTAAATTGGGGGTGAATTCAATTGTGGATAAAATGCGAGAGTGTCGTCTAAAATGGTTTGGACATGTGCAACAAAAACCAAAAGATGCACTAGTTAGGACATGCGAGATCTTAAATGTAGGAGATTTAGTGAAACGTCGGGGTAGATTTTTGAGAATTTAGATGCAAATTATTCGTAAAGATATGATTGTCAAGAGTTTAATTAAAGAGATGACTTTAGATATAAATGAATGGCGTAGGAAAAATCGAAACAACTAAATCATCTCTTTTATTATTTAAAGTTTTTATAAATAGTTTTTTTAGTTCTCTTTTTTTCATTATCTTTATTTTTATTGTTGTTTTTTTAGTATTATCTTATCTGTTTTTGTTTTCAAATTTTAAATTTTTTTTCTTTATCGTATATTTATATTTCAAACAACCGATCCTAAAATTCGGGATTAAGGTTTAGGTGGTTGTTGCTGTTGTTGTAGAAATAAGAGTCTTTAGCCCCATATTTCTGGTTCAAGTGAAAACACAAATCTCTGAATTGCTAGTTTCTCCTTTATAAATTTTGGAGTTTTGGACTAATAAAATTTATGGAATATCTAATTCCGTCAGAATAAATTCTAGAATTTTCTTTTTTACCAAATCTTTTGAGTTTCCAACTCCAATAATTTTAAAAGATTCCTGGAATGCTTTACGAAATTAATTAGTCATAGATTATGGAATCTTGATTCCATTAAAATAATTTCTTGAATGTCGTACTCTATCAAGTTTTGTCTCTATCTTTTAAATATATATTGAATTTGAAGAATTATGCATAAAATTATGTGAACTTATTGATTTTGGAATCTCCAATTCCACTAAAATAATCTAGAGTATTCTACTAATTTTTATGAGTTTTCAACTTTAATATTTTTTTTATTTTGGATTCTTTGATTCCTTGGGAAAAAACACGTAAGAGAACAAAAGTGAAATGCAAGAGTCCTTGACTCTACCACAACAATTTTGGATTGTCTGGTTCTATTAAAATGTTAAAGAGTTCAAATTTTGAAAATCATAAGGCAAATTGTGGAAATCCTTTAGAATGTGACATTCTGAAACAAAGACAAGGAATTACCTTGGCTTCATTCCTTTTAAAAGAGTTGGTAGGTGCTGTAGCTCCACAAATAAAGCTAGATGTAGTAACAATTCTTTAAAAACTCAATTTAATAAAAAAGAGGATTCAACTAAATCAATTTCAAAGAAAGCCATGTAATTAGTTGGCTATGTACCTATTAATTAACATTAAACCAAATTCCAAATAAAGAACTGTGTTGACTTGATCCATTTGAAAATGGTAGATAGGAGTCTAGCTTATCAAGTTTCTGCAGTTTGATGTAGTGACAACCAAAAATCAGCGGTAAATGATGGAAACTCATGCAAAATTTTCAACAAACCTATTATTTAAATGGAATTATAAATGGACAAAGAGTAAAGAATTAACAAGTAAGATGAACTTTCAAAGTCTCATCCATGATGTTTTTGCCATGTTCAAAAACAATAGTTAGTTAAAAGATCATATTTGCCTGTATTATAGTTGAAAGCATAGGGAATACGCTTTTTAATAATATGTACTTGTGCTTGCAATGGATTTGTCCAAGAACAGGGGATGAATTTCTCCTAACAAAATTGAGAGGTTTTTGGAGGCATAAAGGGGCAAACCTTTTTCATTCCCCCCCCAAAAAAACTAGGAGGGAAACCTGTTATGGAGAAGTACAATTATGATAGTGTTTTGGTTCTATGGCTGGGGAGGACATAGTCCTTTTTCAAGCTTCTTTGGGGTGCTACCTTGATAGATATTAAAAGGGATCAGATATCACTTCTTTGCTGTTTATGTTGATTCTTCTCGTCCTTTTTTCTCCTCCCCTATTACTTTCGCTCTTTTGATAATTCTTTTTTTTTTTTTTTTAATTTAAAAAGAAAAGCAAACACAACTGAAATGCGGATGATATGTCTAAAAAATTTCATATCCTAGAAAGTGTCTATCTCAGACTCTGGTCTCTGCGTCGTTGCTAAATTAGTTGCATGATAAATTGTGATTATATAAGTAACTGATGTACATAATTTGAAACACGTTTAACAAGATTTAATTTACGATCGAATTTCCTTCAAAAGTTATTACATATGTTTATTATATAAGTAACTGATGTACATAATTTGAAACATGTTTAACAAGATTTAATTTACAACTGAATTTCCTTCAAAAGTTATTATTTCATGTTTTAGACAGTATATTAGCTACCGTCGATTTCATAGCTAGGGCGAAATCCTTGTTATATCTTTTTTTGTGAAGCATGTGCGGTTTTTGGACCGCCACATGTTTATAGTCATTAAATGGATGATCTGAAATCATTCTAAATAATGAACTTCTCTTGAAATGCTTGCACTTTCTTAAAACAATAAGCTATAGCCTAAATCTTGTAAACAACCATTGTCAATAGCTTTTGTATTGATTGTATCACACTTAGTTTCTTTTGCTCCAAGATTGCAACCTTATATGTTTGCTAGTGTTAATGCCTTTTGTTTAAGAAAGGGTACTCACCTTCTTCAAGATGTAATGTGCTCTTTACTTAATTTAGTTGTGCCTGTTTCATCTCTCTAGTTCTTACATAAAACTCTACAAGGATGTTGAATAGCAGGGGCAAAAGGGGAGAGGGGCCTACGGGCAGCTGCCCCTTCCTGAAATTTTAAGTAAAAAGTTATCTAAATTTCAAAATTCAAATCCTGAATGTTATTTATTCCTCTAAAAGATATGATCCCTTCCCTCTGTAAAATTCACCTACTCCCCTCCTTAGCTGGTTTCACTGTAAAAGAAAAAAAAAAAGAAAAAGAAAAAGAAAAAAAGAAAAAACTCCTTCACTAGGTAGTCCTGTGATGCTTCCACTTTGCTTGGTGCCTCTAGATCATATCTAGCCCTTGCTAGATCATATCCAGCCCTCGTGATCAGGGGCGGATCCGCCTGGTGGGTGGGGGGAGCCTTTGGAAAATTTGAGAAAAAACCCTTATGATTTTTAGTAGTTTCAAGCATCCTTAAAACAACTAAACAGTCCTCGTACAACACCACCCCCCATGTGCGCGTGCTTGGCTACAGGTGGCGCAGGGGTCTTTGATCTTTTCACATACTGCCTTTCTTATGTCAACATTGTTAAGAGTAATACCATGGCATGATACCATGACAAGGGCATCATCTTAAGTTTGGAGATGTCGTTTGCTTCTTTTGTACTCAAATTATACAATATGTGTTAATGAGATTGTAATCTTCTGGATCTACAGTCTACCGCATCATATGATTAGCATGCGTTGAGAATATAAGAGTTCATAGTGGTGGAATAGTTTGAGTGGACAACACGATGTGTTCAGGTAGCCTTTTTTTCATATCTATTATTGGTAATGGTAGTTCTGTTTCTAAGTAGCTCGCTTTTGAATCATTCCGTGTGAGAACCTGGTTTTGTGAGATTGACCAGGTGTGAGGTTTAAAGTTTACTTCGGCATAGAGTTATAGGCCTAGCTTGGAGGTGGAGGTGAAAGCCAAGCCCTGTTGAGTAAGATTTAGCTATGTCTAAAATAGTTGGACATGGTTTATTATATTTCATTACTGTGCTAGGGATGATATATATTGTTCTTTGTATATCTGGTCTAATGTGTTGAAGGTTTTCAAAACATACTCGTTGGAGGACATAAAGAGGGATTTAAGAGCTTTTACATTTGTGTTGGTTGCTCTTTTTGGTGCCTTGATGTTCTGTCGTCTTTCTTTTCTTGTATAGAAGATTTCTGATTTTCTTTATTGTACATTTTTATCTGTATCAATGACATATTCTTTACCTATCAAAAAAAAAAAAATAGTTCCCTGTTGCTAAGCTAGGGTGTATTGTTCAGGTTTGGTATTCTGTTCCAATACTCTCAATCTGTGAGCCTTCCTTTTTGTACAAGTAGTCAGCACGACGCTGCAGAATCCTACTCAGTTTTTCAAGGCAGGTATCTGTTTCTTACTTCATTCTTCTAGCGCGATCCTTGTTCCAAAAAATGCCTCCCCATACCCAACTCAATTTACCTTCACTTTCTTATTTCTGTTCCTTCTGGACTTTTAAATTCCGATTCAGCCCATAAATAGTTTAACCTGACTCCATGATTTTGCTCTGGAAACTGACCTTGCAGAAGAAAATCGATTTATACATGCTAGTTGGGATTATGGCCGTTTGGACTGATTCAATTATAAAGTTACTTGCTTGTGATGGAAAATGTGCAAGCTATGGGGCACGGGGCTAGATCTTGACTTTGTTAAATATTTAACATCCATATAAGAATTCTAGTGAGCCTTACACATCAAGTTATGTTGGACATAGCTCCCTTGGTTTTCTGAAGGTTTTGATGTCAAGGTTTGTGAATTTTGGTGGCATAAGATAACATTCTGTGGTTGATATATATATTTTTGTGCCATTGTATTTCCTCCCAGGAAGCTCATTCAAAGTTAATCTCACATGAGGAGTAATGCTCGTTAAAGTTACTTTGTGTCTGTGCTAAAGCTTTATCCATGGTTCTTTCTTGCTTCTACAGTGGTCCCAACATGATATTGGTGCAGTTGACACTCTTGGAAATCTTATATTATGCTCAGAGAGTGAGAGAGAGAGAGAGGCAAACTTTATTTTCTGTGTTTGTTAAATCTTATAATTCTTGCTTCCAAGTTGGTTAAAAAATGTTATGCTTGTTGATGGACCCAATTGTTTTGGTTTTTCTTTTTTTTTTTTTGTTTTTTTTGGGGGGGGGGAGAAAAATAAAACAAAATGCAAAAAATTTAGAATGACAATTCTTAATCTTATATTAAACAAAAAGGTAAAAAAAAATTATTTGAGTTAGTATAAAACAAAACAATAAAAAGCCAACAAGCTAAAAATTACCAAGAAATACATACAGTTATCATAGCTAATAGTCAAAGTTGTTTCTCCTGTAAATATTTTATTAATTATTCTCCATATACAGTATGTAATTGATTTAGGACTGATATCAGTCCATTAGAATCTACTGCCCTGCCTGTGTGGGACATAGCATGTAGGTGTTTTTAAATTGAGCATTGTGCAACTCTTTTCAAGAAAAAATTTAATTTTTATTTGTAAATTTTGTACTTGTTATTAAATTCACTTTTATTTAATTGATAAATTCTATTAGTATAATTAGATTAAATAGAAATCGATAGAAAATAATAAAAAAAAATTAGCAATTCATAGGTGTTTGGACAGAAACTCTAATTGCACATTTAGAATGTTTTGTAATCCTATATCGGCTGAGTGATGAAAGGACGAGAGGCATAAACAAGAGGGGAAAGAGGTGGCCAAAGTAAATGAAGCCCGGGGGGACTACATAATATTATGGCCCCTGCCAAACACCCCCCCCCCTCCCCCCGCCCGCCCGCCCACCAAAAAAAAAGCCCTTTCTTCCTGCTCTGAAAGGTTATGTGCTTTCTATTCTGTTGAACTAAATTTGAACAGTGCTTGCTTGCAGGATTTTTGGCTCAGTAAAATTGGCGTAGCCATGCTTAAGGACAGCCTATCATCTCCACATCGTAGGACACAAAATTCATTATCTTCCCCATCAAACAAAAAACATATTCAATTGAGGGATGAATTGGGGAGCTGGTCGACACTTTTCGAGAGGCATCGCTTCCTACTAACAGCTCTTGCACTCTTGGCTTTTTTGTGCACTGTATATCTTTACTTTGCTGTTACCATGGGGGCAGCTGGAACGTGTTCAGGGTTGACAGGAAAAGAGAAAGCTTTGTGTCATTTGGAACATGCAAAGTCTTCAGGTAACGGGAAATTGAAATTCTTTTAGGATGTGTGGAGATCCAGCTTAAAGTGTTGTGCCTGTTTGCCCTTTTCTTGTAGCCTGAGGGGTTGAAGTTTTGAACATAGGACTTTCCAATACAAGTAGGCTGTTTAAGCAACTTGAGATGGTTGATCTTTGGTAATGTATACATGGATTGCAACAGAATATTGTTTTGGAAATTATTTATGGCACTCTCTTTTCCGATTCCACATTGTTGAAATATCAAATTAGGCTCTACAGAGTTCCTTGGCATAATTTTCAGACATCACACACTTCCTCAAGAGGCATTAGGCAGTGTCTTTTTTAAGCTGCCCTATCGGTGCGTAAAGCACATGCGCACCCAATTAACAATCCATGTGCTTGGCGAATTGGATTTATAGGAATTCCTTAACCTTCCAAAATCCAACACATAAAAGGAATTCCTCACCCAGTTGGCGAACCGACTTGAGCTTGGTTACATTGCATGAGAAAATTAAAAAGAAAAAATCACTAATTGGTTATTCCAATTAGGCAAGAGAAATCATTTTAATAGTTTTCATACAAGAGTTGCAAAGTTCATCTCTCACAACAAATGAGCTCAAGAGCATGGAGAAACACTTTGTCAATGAACATAAGGTCCTTTTTCCATAAAACTCGCCATTGACGAGAGTAACCCTTTCCAATGAAAATTATCGGTGTTGATATTCTACTCCAATCCACCTCAGGGATTCATGTCTAAAAAACATTTTCATTCCAAATGTGTTACATCAACAAAAGGAGATTACAACACTATTCAAAGATGCCTTGTCAGTTGAAATATGATAGGGATCGTAGACTGTTCAAAGGGTTAGAGTCGCACCACTTGTTCCGTCAAAAAAGAACTTTGTTGGGTCCGAGTTTGCACCACTTGTTAGAGTCGCACCCCCTTCGATGCTAAATCCCTTAATCAAAATCCTTAGTTCGACTTGCAACTTGAATATAAAACAGAATACATTAGGAGGGTAGTTTCTTAAATGGATCATTGTAAATTTCGAATCGGAGCACCCACAAACAATTTGTTTTGATCCTATTTTCCTAAATAAGGTGTTTTTCTTTCTATACAAGACAAGCCACTATCATCTAAAATAGTTATCTTATAATTGTTTTCGGTGATGATCAACATCATGATGATTGAAGCATAAAGTTTAATCCTAGTGACACTGATAAGTTAAGACTACTAATCAGTAAAATAAGACATGGGTTTCAATTTTAATCCCTTTAGAACCATCTAGTATCAGAAAAACCTCAAGGATCAATAAACTATCCTTAAATTCTAGAAAAGAAAAACAAGCCTTAGAGTAACAACTAAACCCATTCAGTCTTTTACCTTTTTGGCTTGATATGAAAAGTTTTGAAAGAGAAGAAAAGAAGTCATAAAAAACTAAAGAAGTCTTAAAAGAAGAAACTCCAAGGAATTTGAATGTAGATATAAAAGACAAAATGCAGATATGACTTGATAAGGATGGACAATACAAAAACAATTTCATTTGAGTAAAGGTGGATCTAAAGTGTAAAATAAATATCAATCAAAATATGAAATTTAGAAAATAAGCAATTTGCATAGTAATAAAGCGATTCCTACCAGATTTACTGTAAAAAAAATTATACTAATATCACTAAGCCCTCATGCTTATGATAGCTATCTTAACATTAGTCCTGCTAGCAATCATTTTCCAAAGAGCATATTGATATGTGCATGGTGTGCCTATGAGATTTTGCTCAAGTGGCACATTCCCCGCACAATGACTGCAGGGTCATTTTTGATACTCAGAACAATACGGTAGATAAACTAGATTTGGGTTCTTGAGGATCATCAAGCGGATAAGATTAGATAGAATTTTGAAATCAAGAAAAAAAAAACATGGATTGCTGATTACAAGTTATCGTTCCGAACCGAATTAGTCAGATTCCGAATATCGATTGATATAATACAAAAAAAAAGAACAAATCTATTTAATTTATTTTTCAGTTATCTAGATAGAGTTCAAAGAAATATCTGATATAAAAAAATAATAAAAATTAGATATTGTTTGAAATATTGCCTTCTGGAGTTTCCAAACACATAAAAATTAGATACGCGCGGCTTTACTTTTGAGCATCCATGCTTTGTAGTTTCCCAAGGTGATCTAAGCCTTTGTCTTCAGCACTCTTTGCACTCTTTGCAACATGGTAGAATAAAGTAACTCATGGGAACCTTAAGCATATTTTTCCTTTGCACATTAGTTATCTGAGTTGTTGCATTTATCAAACCACTTTATTATTTCCCAAGACATAGGTGAAATCAAAAATTTGCCACAAATTGGAGTCTAAGACAATCTTGC
Source organism: Dillenia suffruticosa (assembly GCA_033439265.1). Lineage (NCBI taxonomy): Eukaryota > Viridiplantae > Streptophyta > Magnoliopsida > Dilleniales > Dilleniaceae > Dillenia > Dillenia suffruticosa. The sequence continues at coordinate 8,154,363 of JAVTVX010000018.1, read as the reverse complement.
ATCTGCCTAGGTACATTGATGAAATTTAGAGGTTTCAGATCTCGCGAGGATGCAAATTTATTGTCAAAAAAACATCATGGTAGCAATTATTTGGTGCAAAGAAATAGTAAAATCTTTTAAAATCAGTTTATTAGTATATCTCGTGCCTTTTCATGCTTCCTTATAGTTTCATGCTTCAATTCCATTTAATGTTTTTTTTTTTGTTTTCACAGTCAATATTCAAGTTTTATCCGACTAATTTGGTTTAACTACTGTAGAGTTCATTTTTAGGGGATTGACTCTCACAAATCCTTTTCGGCATTTCTAGATCTTGAGATTATGGAGATAAAGTGTTCTTGACTACCCAAGTTAAAGGAGTTTGGTATTTTTAATGTTTTATATACATCGGTTCTCATGCAATGAGGATTTCAAATCCTTTTTATTTGTAATATTCCCTATTATAATATCATCTTCTACTTTTGCTATCCAAAAGAAAGGGACAATCTCTTTCCACATGTTAGTTTCGTTACCTAGACTACTTGGCATTTACTGAGGAAAAAAAAAATAGATGATTTTGGAATTCCAAAACAATAGGGATACTTAATTACACCAATAATGAATTTGTAGATATTTTATCTTTTCCAAATAATAAGATTTCAATAAGGCTTAACAATTTCACAAAGAATAAGTGCCCTTTTCGTAATATATACTTCATAAGCAAAAGTGTTGCATCACTTGAAACACCAATACTTCTTTTTACAGATTTAAATACAATAGAAGTAAACTAAAACTTTTCAAACATCCATGCTTAGCTATTTCTTTTACAATAGGGTCGGGAGTTTGAGATGTTTCTTGTGTTCTAGTAAGCACATTGGCGTTTGGAGCAGGTGAAAATTTCAGATCAAGGTCTGGAATTGAAGAAAATGCATATTATGAGAAACTTTATAAAATTTTCCTAACATAACAAATTTGCAATGTCTTTCCCTATCCTTCCAGCTTCTATTGTTGCTGACAATATCCCATTCACTCAACCCATTATCCCAAAAATGGCCTAATGAACTGTGTAAATCCAATTCAATTGATATCACTTACCACCCACAAATAATTTTAGCAAAACTATATTTTCCATTCCAAAAACTAAACTGCAAGAGAAAATCACATATTTTGAGCACAACATTAACAGGCTGATCCTAATAATACTAGAATAATTGTCCAGCATTTTAAGTAGAACTATAAACCAACAATTAGGAAAGCAATAAAAAAATGATATCAGATCACATAGGATGGAACCATCTGGTAGATCAATTAGAACTCAACCAAGCATGTCCAGACCATTTCCAGAAATCCCAACAGATCAATTGATTTTAAAGCCTACCCATGAAAAGAAATATAGAAAGCAGTCATAATAAGTATCAAAATTTGTTCAGATGATGAAAATGAAAATATTTATTATTTTCAAAATACTCAGCAAATGTTTGATAAATTTAAACAACAAAACCAAAAGCTGAATTATAAATATTATAACTCTCACAAAACACAAGGGTTGCAATCCATTAATGGAAGTGACAATTGTTTGATGGATTTACCAGTGAGGTAAAGGAAAGCGTGGTGTGCAGCGCCATTTTTGGCCTCCTCCAAAGTTTTGAACAAGTCCAGAGTGTCAAAATAGAGACCATTGATGAACACTGAAGCAAAGAACCTAGGGCTATGGGTCCATCTCTGTACTGACTGTGCTGTGGTAGAGTCCATGTATTTTTGTGACATAGCTCTTGAAGCTACGACTTGTTCATTTTTTCTCAGAGAGAGAGAGAGAGAGATAGAGAGAGTAATAGCATATCTGCAGAATTCCACATACATATGTTTAAGGTGTCAAGAGAGAGAGAGGAGAGAGAGAAAAAGTCCAAACTAATCGATCAATTAATGATGACAACCAAATGAAATTGTTATACATATCATAAGTCAATTTTGTTTCATACAAAGTTATCACTCAAGTGGTTTTGTTTCATACGAATTTATCACTCATTTGGATGCCTTTGGCACATTGCTTAGTTGTCAGTATTGGTTAACCAAAATTCCTCACATATTTCAGGTGTCAAGAGAGAGGGAAGAGAGAAAACCAGAGAGAATAAAATCAAGTAATGAACATAGCAGACTGACTATCCATACTATAAAGACAGCTATTATAGACTGTGAGATAAGTTGATTTATACATCTTTTTCTTTTCTTTTTGATCATTAAAATGATATATTGACTGTATCAGGTACATGAATGTATCCTAAATTTAAAATATAAAGAAATCTTGAAGAAAAATATTTTACATATATGAAAAGAATTATACCAATGGAAAGATACATAGGATTTTCAAATTTCAAGAATTGAGAAGGAAAAGAAAAATAATTGAAAAATTAATTAATATGAGTTTGCACTTGACTAGTTTATTGCTTATTGGAACATTCTAGAATAATTACAATGACAAGGGTTTTTTTTTTTGGTACTATACCAACGGTATTTAGAGATATACTTTAACTAATCCGATCCAACCTACTATCAAACCCATTTAGCAAAAAACTCTTTCAATATAATTTTTTCCATTCTTAAAATTCAAACATGAATTTCGGTCAAGTGATTTAATGCTCTTTCTACTAGACCAATGTCCGTTGGTTTGGCAACAAGATTTTGTGATCCCAACAGAACTTAACCAGACGAGTCCAATTACTCACAAGAAGCAAATAATTGATCAAAGTTTATTTTGTAGAGCTCAAATTTGTGCCCAGTAAGAGGCTGATTAAAAGTATTTTAAAACTCGGGCCAAGCTTGATTAAGCCCATGACTTTAATACACATAGCCAAGTTCAGAAGCAAGTCACACAGAGCTGAGTAGTTCAACACACACACAAAATCTATTTTTTGTTTCATGTGAGAATGTACCACATAGATTCATTTTATATTTTATATCTTATATATATTGAGAAAATAAATGAGCTTATATTCCCGGCTCTAGTAAGTTCCGCACAAAATGGTGATATTCTTTGTATTCACAAATCTATTATTGTGAAACTATAACAACAATAACAAATCATTGTTTGGTTATAGCAAGTATAGTGGTTCTGCACAATGCACACCCTTTAATATTTAATTGGTTTGCTAAAATTTTTTTAATGTATCTACAAATTTGTTAGTATGCCCCTAGACATCTAAGACAATTATATATGTTTGACTTTGGCACATCCCATGGTTCCCAACTTTGGATGCAATTCGATGATACTAAACTCAGATCAAACCACCCTCATTTGTGTTGGAAATTTTCTAAGTTTCCAAACAGGCATCTAATTTGAAATGACAATTTAAATAATAAAATGTTAGTGATTATGAAATGATACCGATTGATTAGTTATTTATAACTTCCTATGTTAGATATTATCAAAAGACAACAATTGTGTTGGTTATAACTTCCCCTAACATCTTTACAACTATAAAAGGGTCATTAGACATTGATTTGCCGCAAAAAATCCTTTCCCAACACCTAAAAAGTTCTGAATTACACTATCTTTCTTCTTTAAGTTTGATTCACTAAGTGCAAGTGCTATCTATCAAACAATATCTTCATTTTATGTTAAAGGGAATTCGTCCAAATTGTTATACTATTAATATAGGATGAATTTATCCAAAAGGAAAGTGTATCTAATTCACTGACTCGAAACCAATTCAATTAAAATTTTTTCTCAAGTTTATGTAATACAGTACAAATTATATTACCAACAATCTTTAGACTACATTTTCCTAAATTTGAGATCAAGCTCATTAAAAGAATTGGCTACCAATATTGTCAAATTGGATCATTTTTATGGAGGAAATTTTATTCATTGGCAAAAAAGGCTCCGTTTCCTCTTAGTCACTCTAAAAGTTGCCTATGTCTTATATACTCCAAAGCCTACAGGATAAGATGATGAAAAAAACTCTTGAAATGATAAGGGAGAAGTAGCGTTTGGAGAATGATAATGAAATTTGTAGGGGTTACATCTTAAATGCAATGAGCGATGGATTGTTTGACATCTATCATACCATCCCCACCACAAAGTAGTTTTGAGATAAATTAGAATCTAAGTACATGTAAGAAGATGCTACAAGTAAGTAGCTTTTTGTTTATACTTTTAACAATTATAAAATGATAGATACAAGATCTATTATGGAACAATTTGCAGAAATTGAAAAACTTCTTAATCATTTCACACAATTTAATATGCACATGGATGAAATTATAATTGTGAATTTCATAATAGATAAATTGCTCATTCTTGGAAAGACTTGAAACGGTCTTTAAAACATAAAAAAGGAAGAGATTTTTCTTGAGAGTCTTGCTAAACACATCCGAGTGGAGGAGGAATTTCGTGTGTAGGTGAAAAAGGATTCTCAAATTCTTGAAGAAACAAAGACTCTTCAAAGGTGCATATGATTGAAGAACGACAATCAAACAAGTTCCAAGACAAGAAGAATATAGCCCAAGAATCAACAAGGCAAGAATAAAAAGAAGAAAGGAAAATGTTACTATTGCCACAAGGACACTACAAGTCGGAATGCAGATTGCTCAAGAAGGCAAAGAAAGAGAAACAAGACTTTTTCAACAATGTAAGCAAAGAACTAATTGTTATGATCTTCAAGATTAATCTAATGGAAGATTATTTTGCTTGGTGGGTTGTTTGCTTGGTGGGTTGATTCAGGTGCAACTTGACATGTACACAAAAATAAAAAGTCTTCAAATATACGATACTGATTGAAAATGAAATCGTAGTTTATATGGAAAATTTGAGTACTGCACCGATTGTTGGTGTTTGTGAAGTAGAGTTGAAATTCACTTTTGACAATATTGTCATCTTGACTAATGTCTTTTATGTACAAGAGGTTAGGAAAAATTTAGTGTCGGATAGTTTGTTGAATAAGTTTGGTTTTAAACTTGTTTTTGAGATTGATAAATTTGTGCTGTCTAAGGAGGTTTGTTTGTTGGAAATGGATATTTGTGTAATGAAATGTTCAAATTGAATGTATTTGCTTTGGACTATGATAATAAAATGAATGTTTCAGTTTACATGCTTGAGTTTTTTAATTTATGGTGTCAAAGATTAAGACATGTGAATTAGAGAAGAATTCAAGAAATGCTTAAATTGAATTTGTTGCCATATTTTGACAAAATAAAAACTAAATACACAACTTGCATGAACATAAAGATTACAAGACAACCTTTTCCGAAAATTGAAAAATTATCATAAATTCTAGATCTTATATATAGTGATGTATGTGATTTACATAACTTCAACTTTAGGAAACAAGATATAGTTTGTGACATTTATTGATGATTACACTATATATTGTTATGTTTATTTGCTGCATTCTAAGGATGAAGTCATGTCTAAATTTCGAGTATATAAATCTAAAATTGAGTTGAAATGTAAGTCATTTATAAAATGTTTAATATTAGATAGAGGATGAGAGTATTATCAAAATGATTTCCTTGAATCTAATGGAATAAAACATGAAGTTACAGCCCTTTACACATCTTAGTAAAATGGTGTGGCATACGCAAGAATCGTGTTCTTATTGAAATGGTCAATTCAATGTCGTCAAATTATGATTTAAGTTAAGAATTTTGAGGGTGAAACATTACTCACTACTTGTTTTATTTTAAATAGAATTCCACACAAGAGAAAATCAGTAACCCCATATAAGCTGTGGAACAAAAGAAAATTTAACTCGAGTTATCTTAAAATCTGATTTTAGAGCAATTGTCAAACTCCCTGAACCAAAAAAAAAAAGAAAGTTAGGTGAAAGAGGTATTAAGTGCATTTTTTAGGATACGCACACAATAGTAAGGCCTATAGATTTATGGTCATTGAGACTAACAACTCAATATCGGTAAATACCATAATTGAGTCAAGAGATACTATTTTTGAAAAGAATAGATTCAAATCTATTTCTAAACCTATAGACACTTCTTTAAACAAGAATGTATCTATCAAAGATAATCATACAATAAGTGACACTACAAAAAAACACGGTTTTAGTTACGGATTTTCGCGACGGAAAAAATTCGTCGCTATTTTGCGACGAATTTAGAGACAAAAACTTTTTCGTCGCTAATTTGTCACAAAATTTGTAACGAAAAGCAAGTCGTGGCTAAATTAGCGACGGACACATCATTCGTAGCAAAATTCGTCGCTAATTAGTGACGAAAAAAATTTCATGGCTAAATTCGTCGCTAATTAGTGACGAAAAAATTTTCGTGACTAAATTCGTCGCTAATTGGCGACAAAAAAATTTTTCGTTGCAAATTTCGTCGTAAAATTAGTTTTTTATATATAATTAAATAAAATATAATATTAATATAATATTTAAATTAAAAAATTAATTTAACAACCACGGTTTAGCGACGGATTTCTAAATCCGTGGCTGATTCAGCGACGGATTCGAAATCCGTCGCTAAATAGGTTTTTTTATATATAATTAAATAAAATATAATATTAATATAATATTTAAATTAAAAAATTAATTTAACAACCGAATTTAATTTAGCGACGGATTTCAAATCCGTCGCTGAATAATTACAATTTTGTTTTATTTTTATTTTATTTTAATAATTTCAGCGACGGATTTTCAAATCCGTCGCTGAATTTATCTTCTTTTAATTATAATTTTATTTTATTTTTATTTTATTTTATTATTTTATATTAACAAATCATATTATTATTTTATAATATTTTAATTTACATTTTATTTTATTATATTATATTTCTTAATTCTTAAAAAAAACCATATATTTTATTTTATTTAAATTATATATATATTTTAATTAATTTATTATTTTTTTTCTTTTTTTTGATTTAATATTTTTTATTATTGTATAGGTAATTTTATTTTATTTGTATTATTTTATTTAATAATATAAATTTTTTAATTAAATATTCGCGGGCGCCGGCCCATGCACGCACGTGCGCCTGCCTGCCCGCGCCCTGCGTGCGCCGGCCCATGCACGCACGGGCGCCTGCCTGCCCGCGCCCTGCGTGCGCCTGCCTGCCCGCGCCCTGCGTGCGCCTGCCTGCCCGCGCCCCGCCCTGCGTGCGCCTGCCTGCCCGCGCCCTGCGTGCGCCTGCCTGGGTGCCCAGGCGGGGTAGGCGCGGGCGCCCGACAAAAAATATGCCACAAAAATAATGTAATTGAAGGGATTCGAACCTTGGACTTAGAACTCGACCTCAAAGACATGTTACCACTGCACCATGAGTGTTGCTGTGTGACTTTCTTCCTCCTCTTTGTTTTCTATTCTCATTTTGTTTTCCTTATCTCTATTTTTGGGTTTTTTTTTTCTTTCTACTCTCATTTCTTATATATAATAATTTTATTATAATATATAATAATTTTATTATAACGAATAAAAATATTTTGTAATTAAATATATAGATTTTTTAAATTATTAATATATTATAATTTATTGATAATTATAATTTTATAGTTTTGAGATATTATAATCCATTTTTAAATTATGGATTAAAAAATAAAATAAAAATGAAAAAAATAATAAGATAATAAGATAAAAGAAAAAAGAAGAAATCAAAATATAATATAAACATATTTTTTAATTAATTTATTATTTTATTTTAAATTAGTATTTTATTATTTTATTATTTTATTAAAAATTATCATATTTATTATTTTTAATTAATATTATTTTAGGTGGGTGGTATAAATAAAAAAAGTTATTATATTTATTATTTTAAATTATTATTATATATTATTTTATTATTATTAGAAAAATGTGAAATAAAGATAATAAATAATAAAAAAGAAATTTATATCATAATAATATCTTTGGTTCGGTGGTTTACAGGTTGCATGCAGGAGCGCGGAGGAGTGCGGAGTTCAGAGTTCGAACCACGGTGGAGGCAGAAGGCATTTTCCAGCAATTTAGAGTGCCTGTGCGGGGTGCGGGGTGCTGGCTCGGGTGGGCGGGCGGGCGGGCTCGGGTGGGCAAGGGTGGCGCTCGGGTGACACGTGCCCTGAACATTTCATTTGACGGAATTTGAAATCAGCGATGGATTCATATCTATCGCTGAATTTGGCGATGGACTTTTGCGACGGATTCCAAATCCGTCGCTGAATTTAGCGACGGATTTTTTTATTATTACAGATTTTTTTTTCCTAAATTAGTGACGGATTTTAGCGATAAAAATTATCTGTCACTAAATTTAGCGACGAATTTTAGATTTTCGTCGCTAAATTTAGCAACGGATTTTTTTATGTCGCTAATTTAGCGACGGATAATTTTTCGTCGCTAAACTTTGTGACGAATTTTAGCGACGAAAAATTATTTGTCTCTAAATTTAGCGACGGATTTCAATTTTCGTCGCTAAATTTAGCGACGGATTTCTAATTTTCATCGCTAAATTTTTGCGACGCGTTATTAGCGACGAAAAATTTTTCATCGCTAAATCCGTCACTAATGTTTTTAGCGACAAATTTTTTTAAAATTTTCGTCTCTAAATTTGTGGCTAAAAGGCTGTTTTTTTGTAGTGTGAAAGTAAAAATGAATCCATTGAATTAAGAAGGAGCAAAGGAACTAAAAAGACAATGGACTATGATTCAGATTACTTTATGTATCTTGTTGAAGGCAATAGAGCTTCAATAAGTGCATAAGCTTCCTATTGTTTAAATGTTGTCGATGATCCTGAGACATTTGAGGAAGCAATGAAATCTCAAGATATTTCATTTTGGAAAGAAGTTATCTATGATTGAAATGGACTAATTATGGGAAATAAAACATAAAAATTAGTTGATTTTACCCCGGTTCAAAACCAATTGATTGTAAGTGGATTTTCAAAAATGAAAATGAAAATCGATGGAACTATTGAAAAGTTCAAAACTAGGTTACTTGCAAAAGGGTTCACCCAAAAGTATGGTATTGATTATTTTGATACATACTTTTTGGTAACTAGAATAGTTACAAACAGGGTACTATTTGCATCGACTCCTATAAAAAATTTGGTTTTACACCAAATGCATGTAAAGACAGATTTTCTAAATAAAGAGCTAGATGAAGAAGTATACATAGAACAACCGGAAGGGTTTGTAGTACCGGGTCAAGAGAACAAGATATGTAAACTTGTAAAGTTCTTATATGGATTAAATCAAGCTCTCAAGCAATGGTACAAAAAATTTGACTAAGTTGTACTTGCTAATGGATTTAAAATCCATGAAGCAGGCAAGTGTGTTTATAGCAAATTCCATAAAAATAAAAGGTGTTATAATTTGCTTATATGTAAATGACATGTTACTATTTGGGATCGATTTAAAACAAATGCAAATTAATAAAGATTTTTTATCTAGCAAGTTTGCAATGAAAAATATGGGAGCGGCTGATATCATCTTAGGAATAAGAATCTATAAAAGCAAGGTAGTATAACATTTTCTCAATTTCACTATATTGAAAAGATTCTTAATAAATTTAATCACCGGGAGTGTGCTCATTCTTTTACTTCTTTGGATCCTAAGATAAACTATGTAAAAAATGGTGGGGTTCTAGTGTATACTTGATATATGTGATGACATGTATTAGACCTGATATCGCTTATGTTGTAAGCGTAATGAGTAGATACACCGGCAATTCAAGTAAATTACATTGGCAAAGTGTGACAAGAAAATTAAAATATTTAAAGACAACAATAGACTTTGATATTTTCTATAAATACTATCCTCCAATTTATAAGGATATTTAGATACCAGTTGGATCACCAATAAAGATGATCACTCATCGACTAGTGGTTGGATTTTTATATTGGGTGGGGGTATTGTTTCTTGGGGTTTAAATAAACAGACATGCATTACAAATTCAACTATGATAACTGAATTTTTAGCTCTAGCATCCGTAAGTAAAGAAACAGAATGGTTTCAACACATATTTTATGAAAAACCATTGTGGCCTAAACTGGTATTGCCAATTTCTATTCATTGTGATAATGCTACCACACTTGCCAAAGTTTATAGTCAAGAATAAAATGGAAAGTCTAGACATATTGGGTAAAGTATAGTTGTGTGAGAGATTTAATCACAAGTGATGTTATTGCGGTTGATTTTCTGGGATCATCTCCAAATTTAGGTGATCCTTTGACAGAAGAGTTATCTAAGAATTTGATGTATAAAATATCAAGAGGGTCAGGGTTAAAGTTCAAGAAAATTGATCACTAATGGTCAAATCTCAATTTAACATTAAATACAATGTCTAGTGTTGAATTTAATGAGTCAAAATACATTATTCTAATGATCAGTGCACTATAAGTTGTTAACCATCTCAAGGTAATATAGTGCCATTTTATGCCTTTAAGGTTGGAGGATGAATTAAGAATTCTAAATAAATTTTAGAAAATACCCTAAATGGTAGGGGTACTTAAAGTTTGCCTATATGAATGCAGAAATTAGACAGTTTGGCTTTTAAGCTTTCATGAAGAGATAAAGATACAAGATCTATAAATGTATCATCTAAATTGGAACATAAGAGAATGTCCAAACTATATGTATTTGCTCTTGTGGATAGTCATATATATGAATGGTTCAAAACTTGTCTAACATTATATATTAATTATTTATAAAGAGGTTTCATTAAGATAGTGGTTCAATCGAAATACACCATTATTTATGCATATGATTTTCGAATTTTTCATGACCCACTTGAAGACTTTGAAAATGGTGGGGATTGTTGGAAATTTTCAAAATTTCCAAACAGACATCTAATTTGAAAAGATGAATCCAATTTGAATAATAAAATGTTAGTTCTTATGAAACAAAGCCAACTTGTTTGTTATGTATAACTTTCTATATTAGTTATTACGAGAAAACACCAATTAGGTTGCCCATAACTTTCTCTAGGGGTCTCTACAACTAGACAAAGGTCAGTGAGTATTGATTTACTATAGAAAATCTTTTCCCAACATTTAAAATATTCTGTATTACACTCATTATTCTTTGGATTTGATTCATTAAGCGCAAGTGTTATCAAACAATTTTTTCATTTTTCTTAAAGAGAATTCGTCTAAATTATTTCACTATTAATATAGGACAAATTTAGTCTAACGAAGAGTGAATTTAATTCTCAACTTAAAGTCAATACAATCAAAAATTTTTCTCAAGTTAATGTAATATAATGCAAATTATATCACCAACAATATGTAGCCCCTGCAGAATACTCGTAGAATACCCCTCCAACCTTGAAGGTGAACTTTAACTATTAATAAAGAGAATAGAAACTTAAAATAGTTTGAAAATGTTCCACTATTTTGTTTTTCATAATATTATGTAATATCAAAATTTTATTTTTGAGAGAAATAAAGTAAAAATGTCAATAATTCTATTTATTTTTTTCTTGAGAATAGAGAAGCTTCTCTATTTCCTTTTCCCCCCTTAAGTTTAGTATTTTAAAATTTTCTTTTCTCCATTTTATTTTATTTTGCGCACGCTGCATATGATACGCTTGTTATGATGATGAAAAGAACATAGTTTTATAAGAATTTAATTTTTGTCAACATATTTTTGACCATTTTATCCTTATTTACCTTTTCTTTTTTCAAATTTCCTGTTAAATAATTCAGGACTATATTATGAAGAAATGTGAAGCATTTAATGGTATTTACAAGCAAAAATTAAAAATTTTTATAAAAAAATTATTATTATCATCATTGCATTAATAGTTTTTTATATTAAAAAGTACATATAATCTCAATTCAATATCACTTTGGTTTTCTCAAATTGAATGCGGATCCAAGCCAAGTTTCAACTCAAATTAAATCAGTTTCTTACTTAGTGTCACCTGCCTTAAGGACTGGATGAAGCTCCAGATGATAGCTGCAAGTTTGAAAGAAATGAATTTGACTTAAGTTTCACACAACTATCAACTCTCTGGAAATTATAGTTCCGTTGGTGTCATCCTTGGGCTCGCTAAACTAATGCTCAACCTAGGAGTCCGGCTTGAATGTAAAGTGAAGTTGGAGAGTATCCATAATGTACTCAGAAGGAGAATGCCAATGCATTTGTGCTTGAATGTAAACAGCAATGCAGTACAAAAGGAAGAGGGCAATCAAAGCAGCCATTAAATTTCCTCTCATGTGCTCTGGCTTGGTCTTTTATATCGGACTCCCCATTACATGGTCGCTGTTGCTCCCATCCTTAGTTTAGTTAACCAATTTCCACAAATGCTCTTTTTCAAAACTTTTGCAACTCCTTTACTTTTCTTTTTTTTTTCGTTCAAAATCCTAATTTTATGTTATTTTTCCTTGCTCCTTCCTATGTTTCTTGTTGTAAGTCAATCCGCTACTTTGTTGATCTTTTTTTGGAGGTTTATACGGATATAACCTTATTTTTTTAAAAAAATTTAAATCAACACCCTTCAAATAATATTTTCAAAACTAACATACATATATCGTGATTTGAAGTCACGACATGACACTATTTATTGAACCGTACATACTGTTCAATAAACAGTAAATGTTATGATTTGAATTCACGACATGAATGTGTTACATTTGGAAATATTTTTTGAAAGATATTGTTTTAAAATTTTTTTTGATTTTTGAGGTTAATTCGGAACAAAGCTCTTTTTCTTGAATAATTATTTGTTCGGTTATTAAAGTATGTGGCGATTTTCCAAATTAATTTTTGGACTTCAAATCAAGCACTTATTCAAGACAAACCTTGAAAAAGTGTGCTTGAGGAAAGACCAAAACACACAAAATTGGAGACCCTTTTCTGTAGGAGTGACTATAAGAAATGTTATCTAAATAGGAAGAGATTTTTTTTTTTCTTTTGTTAATCAACAACAAAAAAATATGACCAAAATAATAGATAAAAATATAATTTAAACACAACCGAAATAAAAGGGGAGAGTGGAGAGACAAAAGCCTGTTAAGTCTTGCAATGCCGATGGTCTTAAACCCGCAGCTGCAGTCCAAGGAAATTTCAATGCTCAGAGCTAATCAATGTCAATTTCTTTAACCTCGTGAGGCAGAAGGCGGCCCAAGCGCTTATGCCTCTCTCCGGCCAACCTCACATGGTAATTCATTGGGTTCTCAAGATGACGTCGTTTTGAGTGGGTAAAAATTTGGAAACTACGCAAGCCACTGTACAGTGGGGCCCTATGCGAATCAACACTTAGCTTAAATTCTCACGGCATCGAATCACTCAATTGAATCGTACTTGCAGTTGTTCTCTTCTCCAAATGGCGGACGATCACCAACGGCAAGAAGAGTTCTTCGACGTTCTAACCAGCACTGGCCAGAAGATTGGCGTCTCTAAACCCAGGCGGGAACATCTCTATTTCTCTCTCTCTCATTCTCTCTCATTGCAATAGACATTTGATTGATTTGTTTGATGGATATCAACCATCATAAACCTAAACAGGAGTGATGTTCATCGAGATGGGGATTATCATAGAGCTGTTCACGTCTGGATTTATGCTGAGAGGACCCAAGAATTGCTTCTGCAACGCCGCGCTGACTGCAAGGATTCATGGCCTGGTCTGTGGGACATTTCCAGTGCTGGTCACATCTCTGCAGGCCACTCCTCCCTTGTATCTGCCAGGTTCGCTACCATCATCTACTTGGTAGTTTTTTGTTGCCCTCTTGACCAATTGAGGGAAAGAAGACTGGTTTTTTTTTTTTGAAAGAGATTATTTAGGAGATGCATAGGTGATGTGGGTCTGTCTGGATGCAAAATTGCAATTTACAAATGCAAAATTTGTGTATCAGTGAGTGCTATCCCTTATTTAGGGTTCTCCTTATTAATGGTTGTAGAGTTGCTATCTGATTGTTTTCATTGTTCATTTATCAATCGAGAGGAAGAAGGCTGTTTTTTGTTTTTAAAGAGATCATTTAGGAGATAGATAAGTGATGTGGGTCTGTCTAGATGCAAACTTGCAATTTACTAATACAAAATTGCTATCCCTTATTTAGGGTTCTCCTTATTAATAGTTGTAGATTTACTATCTGATTGTTTTCATTGTTCATTATTCGTTATGTTGCTTAGTTGTTGCCATCTATTTAATACGGAGTTTTGTAACTGTTGGTTGCAGGAGGGAGCTTCATGAAGAGTTGGGTGTAATCCTACCTATGGATGCTTTTGAGTTGATATTTGTCTTTCTTCAAGAGTGGTTGGTTTTTTACATCTTCCCATATTCCTTTTCATTTAATTAAACTATGTTATTGTTATCATTTTTTTCCTAGGAGTTGAGTCGATCTTTCTGAACCTATGTAATTTAATGTCCATGTTAATCACATTTTTGCACAAGACACTCATAAAATAAATTGAAATATTTTTTGATATTCCATATTCAACTGGGCACTTTGACCCTTTCCTTGGACACATCCCCAATGCTTGAAATTGTTGGACTGGCACAATGATTAGCATTCGTGTAGTTAATACTACAGTCCACTGGCAGCACCGTGTTGTTTCTCAATGAGGATAAGAGTGGAATCGAAAAATGTTCTTCACCTTTGAAAAGTGTGAATCTTTGAGTGTTCTTGAATTCCTTCTTGCTTTTCCATGTGTACATTTTGCTTTGCTAGTTGCTCTCCCATAACAGGTCAGGTTCAATACTATGATGCTTTTGCAGATTTCAGGGATAGGAAAACCTAGGTGGGCCTGTTCCTGATATGAATGACCATAACTTCTTCATCATATTGCCAATCTCTCTCTCTCTCTCTCTCCCCCTCCCTCCCTCCCTCCCTCCCTCTCCCCCTCTCCCCCTCTCCCCCCGGTACATATTTACATCAAATAAAGAAAAAGCTTGAACAGAGTCTAAGTTTTCTCATTCTTTAGTGACTTGATGATCAGAAAATAGAACTCTTTGGGGAGAATGGGTGTTCTGGTTGGGACCTTCTTGATTTTAGTTTAATTAAAGAGGCTACTTGTTCTAATTTCCACTAGTGCAATCATGCGTCTGGCATGAGAATTGATACCTCCCCTATCTGTCTAGTTTCCTCTGAAAATGGAACCAAGAGGAAAAGGGAACAGAAGGATTTTTGCTGTCAAGCAGGGTCAAAAGGTTGCCATGAAAAATATGTGTGGAGAGAAGATGAATGAGAGATTTGCAGATGTCAGCTCTCTTTTAGAACCTGGGAGTCCTGCCAAAACTATCAAGTCAGCCATCCTGTTTGAGGCCATCCATGCTCTGCATCACTTAAGAACTGAAGGTAAGGAGCTTGAAGAGAAAAAGGAAAAGCTTCAAGCAGACATTGAAAATTTGAAGGAAGAGAAGAATGAACTTCATGAAGAGAACGTCCAATTGAAAACGAAGAAAGAAAAGATGGAGCAACTGATGAAAGCAAAGCCAGGATCTCCAGCAAAGTTTATGCCACTACACACAGCTCCATATCTTGGTGGTGCAAACAAATTGATGACAATTCCGAGCTAGGGTGGATACCCAATGTGGCAATGCATTCCTCTGGCAGTGGCAGATACTTCACAAGATCACTTGCCTTGACCTTGTGTTGCTTAACCCTCTTGTTCTCAATATAGCATAAGCTAAATTAGACGGAAATGTGTACACAGTTCGTCTTACATATTTTTTCTTTCAATATGGCAATCCATGGAGTAATATATTCTGACATATCAATAGTATACAGAAAATGATTTTAACCATTCTCCTAACCAGAAAAAGGAAAAAATTTACTTGCTACGCTTACTTTGATGCCAAAACTACCAAATGAGAGTCCAACATACGTTAAGACTTGTCATTATCAACATAGAAATATAACAGAACTCAAGTGTCTAAGCTGTGGGGTCCAGAAGACTCTTAACTTTGGCCAGAAACTTCTAAATAAAAATAAAGACAAAAAGAAAATAGAAACTTAAAAGATATCAATATCTGTAGCATATTTCTAACTTTAAACCACTATTAAATAGGATGCTTGTTCTGTGACCAAAAGAACCTCTTGCCTTGTATGAAACTAATTCTTTAGTTCAGCCTACAGAAGTGGATGTTTTCCTATCCAAGAATGGCTTCTCCATCATCAAGAAAAGATGACGATTTTTAGCCAAGGGATGGCTTGGCCTCAAGTGATTGATCACATGATTCATGATGCTTCTCTTGTGAAAATTAGCAGCATATAAAGTAACATGTTTTTGTTATCCATGGCTTCTTTGATGATCACATCTATTTCTTCTCAGTCTCTTGTTTTTATTTCTTCTTTCTAATCTTGTCTCTATTACACAAATGAAATGAGAGGTAACGGTTGTTTCCTTTACTTCTCCATGCAGCATCATAAATGATGGTAAATTCATTAACAATGAGTTCAATGATGTATATCTGGTGACAACACTGTCTCCAATTCCTCTTGAGGCCTTTACTCTTCAGGTAAGCAACTTAATGATTACAGGTATATTCTTGACTATCATACATTCTGTTACCCATATATTCAGTGGGGATTTCCAGATCTAGCTTTTTATACATGTTTAGATTGTTAGCAGAAGTTTGTCTGGCAGTTATTATTAGCAGATTGAGCATCTATCTCTTGATAGAAATTTTTTGGTAATGAACCTGCTAGCTAAGAAATTCGTAAGGAAGACAGGATAAAGGAAAACATTGTAAACATGCGAATGTTTAGTGAAGATGCTGCTTGTAATTGATACAAAACAATGTTATTATGGTTTCATTAGATAGGGTGCAGGGAATGCATTTGGTACAGAATGAGAGGAGGGCAATGGGGATGGAAATTCCCTCCTTTCATTCACCCAGGAAGAGAAGGGAAGGTAAGTTCATATCTCCATTTGTAATGTAGCTTTTCATAAACTTGAGGTTGGTAAGGTAAAGACAAAGCAATTAGGATAATTTTGTACCCCAAAGGAAGCCTGTGGAGCATTTCTAAGATGTAAATTTTGTTAGAATTTGGTTTTTAATCCATTTCTTATTGAGTAGGAGTTTGCTAGGCTAGAGCTGACTTGTTGATTCCTCCTATTTCCTTCTCTTTTGCACATATAATCCAAACTGAATATTGAAAACTAGTTGGAGTTATTTTGCCTTTTGACATTGCAGAAGAATTAGGACAATTAGATCTCAGCAATTAGGGTTAGAATTAGGGGATTGAGGTCGCAGCAATAAAAAATAATTAGGTTAAAAGAAAAATTTAGCATTAAAAAGAATTTTGAGGTGAGAGAGAAAAATATACAGTTCATAACTAATTATCCAATTTATAATAGTTAGGACAAATCCTAATTCTAGACTGAAAACTTTCTTGGAAAAACAATCCTAATTAACGTAAAATACTTTGTAGAATAGGAACCTAAACAAAGAAGGAATTTTTTTTTTTTTTTTTTTTTTTAAATGAAATCGTAATTTAACTTGGATGCTCGTGCATCATTCTCCCCAGGTTTAAGAACACTCAGTTCCTGCGATTGTCTTGACATATTCCTCATATATGGCTGGATTAACTCTTTGCAGTTCTTCAGAAATTCATGTGCTTTCTTTTGTTGGTTTACCAATCCACTTTACCAAGAATCATTATAGGGGTTGCCTTGTCTAGATCGAAGTTCCTTGACATCTAACACTCCTTCAATGACATCAGCCTTAGCAATTGTTGGCTGCTGAATTTGAGCTCTGGCAGAAGGCAGAACACCATCAAATCTGAAACATTAGGGACCGGACTAATTTGCAACTCATGTAGAAGCTAAATTCTGTAGGCATTTGAACTGATTTTTTTCAAAAATTTACAAGGTTCAAATTTCCTACATTTTAGCTTGAGGTAAGTTCATTTAGGAAATCGTTCTCTTTTTAAATGCACAGGTACTTGATCACCTTCTTTGAATTCCTGCATATGATAATACTGATCACTAGCGAAAGAGTATGCTACATTGTGGGCTTTTTGACAAGTTTTGATCTCTTGATGAATCTTCCTGACGTGATTACAAATTTTCCCCTTCATCACTTACTCTTGCATCTTGTGGCAAAGGCACAATTCATAACTTTGGTTTGACCATATGTTTGTGGATGAAAGGTGATAGAATACTTTGATTCTGTCCAAATTTTTCTCCATAAACTGCTCCATAAGTGTGCCAGCATTGAATTTTACACTTCATCAGAAACAATATAAATTGGAACACCATCTAGTCCCACAACCTCTCAAATGAATAATTCATCAATATGAGTTGCATTAGGGTTCTTAGAAGATGCAACAAAGTGAGTCTTTTTTGAGAAATGTTCTACTGCAACAAAGATTGGATTAAATCCCTTCGTCATCTTTTGAAATCCCAAAACTAATCTGTATTTAGAAGAATCCACAGTGCAACCAGTTCACACTAAGGTGTAACAACCCTGTATTTTCAGCACGTACAAAAATGAGTCATAACGCTGGTAGAGATTGGTACTAGCACTTCCTTTGCCAAATAAACAAGCTGGACATGTTTTCACCAATTTCTCCATATATCTTTGCATTTTTTGGCCAATAGAAACGATCAACAACCGTTGTGAAAGTTTTATCCCTGCTGAAATGTCCTTGCAACCCATTCTCATGAAAGTGTCGAATAATATCCTCCCTTAAATACCCTTTTGAAATCCATGACTAATTGTCTTTGATCAAATAACTAAAATGCAATCTATACAACAATTTTTTAGTTGTGAGAAATGTTGCAAATCAACTATAATCTTCTTGAAATAAGGATCAGACCATACTGATTCTTTAATTCCTCAATGACATTAAGTATGACAATTTAAAAATGTGAAGTCGTGTACATAATTTATATTTCAATGAGAAACTAAATTCATTGAGAAAATAACTCTACTTAGCATGTCGATCATGTGTCTTTTTTTGAGACCTTAATTACCCGAAAGCTTGATGGTCAAAATAAACCATAAACTCGTCATGGACTAAGTAGTGCTGCCGCTGACAAATAGCTCTTATCAAAGTGTCAAACTCTAGGCCATAACTTGACACATCCTAGGGTCAAACAACTTCTCCGTGAAAAACTCTATAGGTCCTCCATGTTGGCTAAGAACTGCTCAAATTCTCATGTGAAATGTCATACTCAACAACAAATAACTTCTCAAATTCTGGTAGTGCAACTAGTACTTTAGTCATCAAAACTTTCACTTTGTTCAAAGGCTTTTTTGCAGAGTTTGACTACTGAAAATCACCTTTGTACATATACACCCACTGTCCCCCTACCCCCACACTAAGCCGGGGAGCACTTTGTGCATCGGGTGAGCCCTTTTATTCAACTATAGGACTCATAATAGAACTAAATTTCTGAATAAACCTCTTATAAAAGAATACCAAGCCGAGAAAACTTCAAACTTCTTTGATGGTTTGAAGTGCTGGCAACTCTATAATTGTATGGAGCTTTTACGGACAGGTTTTAAACCTCCCAATGAACTCGAGAAAAACCACTTGTGACTGCAAGAAACTTCATTTTCCAAGTTTATATTAGCTGTTTCTTTTGAAGAACTTCTATCACTTGTCTGAATGCTCTTCCTTTGTGCGGGTATTGACCAAAATGTCATCAAACTACACAACGATGATAGGATTTAAGAAAGGCTTGAGTACATCTGTCATGACTCTCATTAATGTGCTTGGTGCATTAGAAAGGCCTAATGGCATCACCAACTATGCAAATAGTCCATTTGGTGTCTTAAGTGCTGTCTTTGGTGTCTTCATTATGAATGCTGTTCAAATCATTGTCAGAAAACACCTCAGAACTAGCTAGTTGATCAAGCATATCTTCCGATTAAGAATACGAAAAGGAAGTTGACTGTAATCTTGTCAATGGTATGAATGTTTGCACGCATCCTCAATGAACTGAACTGCCTTTATTTGGAGCTAATAAAGCTAGCAAGCACAAGAACTCTTACTTTTCATGCTCCAAACTTTTCTCTAATGACTCATTGACCTTTCTATTTCACCTCATTACATAGAAGGCATGCTATATGCAGACAGATTTGGTAAACATGCTCTCAGTACCAAATCAGTGGCATGTTGACCGTGTCACTTTTTGGGGCATCCTCACTAACCCTTCATGTTTCTTCAGTAGGTTGGATTTCAAGGGGATATTGAGGTGTTTTCCCAGCCTGGTCATTAAAGCATTCATGATACCCATCTACAACATTCAGCTTCAAACATTTTAGTTCTCAAATACCATTACTTTTGCTGGTTACATAACTCTTAGTTGCCAATGGCTTTGTGTCTTCCTCAATGCACTTATTGCAAATGACTTGGACATACCAAAGAGACTCGCTATCATCCACAAGTGGGACATGAGGACGTCCTCAATGCACTTCTTGCCTTCTTGCAAACGACCGGGGCATACCAAAGATAACTGCTATTCTCTTCATTGGTTTCCAAAGACATCTGCTAACACGTTCCTGAGTCTGCATCTGCTGCTGAAATCATACTTTCAAGTGCTTTAAAAATATCTTCAATCCATGATATGTTGGAGTAAGTATTAGGCTTTTATCATATGATTCAAATCATGGGATCTTCTAACAAGAATATGCCCAACATCTATTGGTACAATAATCAGCAATTAGGTTTAAAGAAATGATGCATATGGTATGAAAACTAATAAACAATTAGATTTAAAGAAAATCACAGAATTAAAAAAAAAAAAAAATCTAAATTGAGAGAGAAATAATACAACATGTAAACTAATTGGTGCTATTGCATTTATACTAGCTAGAATAGATTCTTCTTCCAGATTGAAAATTTCCTTATAAAACAATCCTTATTCAAGTGCAATACTTTATTAGATAGGAATTTGAATTTCCTGCATCACTTTTTTGTAGTTCTTAGAGGGACCTTTTTCCTCCGATGTGGAGGCTGTGTTATTGTGGCTTGTTTTCTAGAGTAGTTTGTGTTGATGGAACCTTCTTGTATAAAAGAATTTCTACTTCTAGCTGCTTGTAATTTGTCTCGGTTACCTAAAAATGTATGTTGTACCGAACAAAACTCAACTGTGGATTAAAATAGTGATCCATGATGTCCTTTAGGGCTGTTATGTGGGTCGCTACCATAGCTGGAGCTGTCATCATTGGCTATATGGCCCTTAATAATTATCACTTTCTTGCTCTATGTGTCTATATAATTTTTTCATTAAAATTAGTATTTTGTTGCATAATTTTGTGATTATTGAACTATGCATTTGCAGTCGCAATTTTGATACATCACTAGTCTTTTTTTCCTACAGTGGTTTGCTTTCCTTTCCCGCAATCCGCCCAACAATTAGTTCCTCTAGCAACTGCTACTAGAAAGAAAGAATTCTCTCGACATCTTTTCTATAACTTTGTTTTGTCAAGACCATATGCCAATGGCTGCCGTTCACTCTTTTACCGGTTAAAAGCCATCATGGAAGTGGTTGAGTTTATTGGACGTCATGAACTTATTATAGACCTGTTATTGGTCATTCCTGCAGATTTTGGTCTTGTAAATTTGTGCTATTTGAGCTCCAAAAGTTGATATTGATAAGGAATGGTATATTTTTATGTTTACCTTCTTACACTTTTATGTGCTATGATGACCTATAAAAGAGTCTGAAACATGTGCTATGTTAAGTGGCGTTAAAGGGGCCCAGCAAGTTTTAAATTCATGATCTCCTGCTCTTTGTATCTGATAAACAACTAAATTCTATGAAAGCTTCATACTTCACTTGTTTGAGACCCTAGACCCAAGAAACAATAAATATTTCTTCATCACTTGATTTTTTGGAGCAATAGTTGATTGACTGGAGTTAAGAAATTACCATACCCATTTAACTCAATTTACTATTCCTTAATATATGTGTGAGGGTCAGGTGTGAAGGGAAGATTAAGAATTCATTTAAATTTCATAGGGTAAACCACATAAAATACCCCCTCCTGCTGTGTGGGGGGCCGTTGAGATCCAACCCAAAAAATCAATTCCAAACATGTCAACTAGAAAAATGATTACAGAAAATTAAATGGTTGCTTTAAGTTTACATACCACTTATTTGGGAGAGACCATTCTATTGTAACCACAACTTGCATTCTGCTGCAGCAATTTCGTTCTGGTATTGTAGACCGCTTAAGTTTAATTGGATAGGAATTTAGTAATATATTCTGCATGCATTCAGGTTCTTTTAGCATTCAAAGCCATTTAAGGCGTTTCAACACATTCATGTTTTTATTTCCAATGCAACTTTTTGACGAAAATATACCTTCATAGGGGATTCATCATCCTACTTGCTGTCATTAGTTTGTATGTAGAACCATGAACGTATTAAGTTCTTTACCTGGAGAATTTGGTCTTTGGTTCATATATAATTCTGTATGCAGCAATCTCCAAATTTGTCTCTCAAATAGCCGATCCCAAATATTAGGATTAAGACGCAGTTTGTTGTTGTTGTTGTTGTAGTTTTTCTTTTTTAAATAAAGTTAATGAATTAATAGGCATATTTTATTGGAGACTTCATACTGTTGCTTGCTAAATTAGAGAGATACTCTAGTGAGTTTTCTTGCTTTCAATAATTTTCAGGAATCAGAAGTTTCTGCCGTCAAATATATTCCCTATGACGAATATAGAAGCTTGCTTGCTAAAGAAGATCCAGATTATGTCCCTTATGATGTAAACGGGCAATATGGTCAACTTTTCGACATAATTGCAAAAAGGTATGTGAAACGCTGGTGTATAATTAGAATTCTGTTTTCCAGCTTTATGGCTTGAGGAATGGCACGATGTATCTTCTGGATCCAGAAAAAGGGCAAAATTCTATAAAAAGAAGGTTTTGCTGAACACATCCACTTCCAAAACTTTTTAAAACATGGTTCAGAAAATTTCACTTCCTCCATTGTCGAGTCCATATCAAATATCAGTGTTAGATCTGATTCTTGCAATGTCCAAATTTGGCTAAAAGAATGTAGTATGATTATTGTTTGATTAACAGTTCCTAATTGGTGTTGTTAACTGTAAAATTGCTGGAAGGTACAAAGATAATTCAGAAGCACGAAGTCTCACTCTGCAAAAACAGATATGTCGATATGCTCCCATTTCCATTTGTCCAGAGGTAGTGAACTTTATCTTAACAGTGGTCGCAGGATTATGTGTGTGGCAGTTAAATAATGGATATTCTGTACTACTAGAGTATATTTGTTTTCCTTATGATGTTTGTCCTTCAAAACCTGATTATAAATCTACACTGCCCAAAGAGTGAAATGAAGTGAAAAATTTTTCCTGGATGCATGTTTTTTGAAACTTAATCACTAAGTGCATATAACTGTATATCTTGTTCTGATAATCAATTTGTAAACCCCCCCGCCCCTCCCCACCCCCAGGGGGTTAGTAAAAAGGCAGCATTCCAATATTTTAGCTGCTGTGAATACGAGGGCGAATCTTGGTGCAACGGTTGAGTTGCTCATTTGGTGACCTCGAAGTCACGGGTTCTAGGCATGGAAATAGCAGCTTTGCAAAAATGCCAGAGGAAAGCTGTATACATATATGCCCATGCTCCCCTACCCCTGCACTAAACCGGGGAGCACATTGTGCATGGGGTGAGCCCTTTACACTTTCACAAATACACAATATCAAGATACTGTTAAAGAAATGCACAAGCAGGTATAGCTTGGTGAATGTGCACCCAGTTAGCTTTTTCTAGGGAGTAAGTTCAAATTCAAGCGACTCCACTTTATTCTCTGATTATATGGGGATGGTTATTCCCTATCGTGTAATCCTAAGCTATGACTTCTTGATAAGCAAAAAATAAATATATGCATACCGTTAGAGAAATAGATGAGAAGTAAAAAAGAAAAATTAGTAATGATAATAATTATAGGGTGGAGCTGGAAGTTAAAAAGGAATAATGTTGGTCCCTAAGTGATCGTCACTTCTCCCTCAACTATTCTCCCTCAACTATTCTTTCTTGTGCACAATTTTCTTTTTTCTTTTTGTTTTATTTTCCCCTCCACCATGGAGTTCTCATGTACCGTTTTCTTTAAACTTGGATCATAAAAACAGACCCGATTACCTTAAAATTAAGGCTAATGAGCCACGGTACAACCCCAAATTCTAGCAAGGGAAGTTCCATCCAACTGCTTGCTTGGAAAGTTGCTTTCTTTCAAAAGAAACCCCGACCATATGGCAATATCGTAAAACCAATCTTAGATACAAAAACTGCCTCACCTTAGAGAGAGCAATAATATTTTGTCATCAATGAGAAAGCCTCGTCCACAAGGTCATTTTCCCTGCAACTTGAATGTTTTCTTGGGAAAGAAACCCCTCCATGTTGAGACTTAATTTGAACTACCCTGAATATTAAAAAAGATGGAAGTGTATCACCCTGCCTCAATCCTTCTTGAGAGATGGAAGAGCTGCAGGGCTTTCATTAGTAAACTGGAGCAAGGGGAGGGAGTTGGAGTTCTTTTTCTACTATAAGGGTGATCCCATTTTTTTAGTCCATGCTCATTTTGCAAGAGCTGCTGCAATTCTTTACCCATATGGATACACGCTATATTTTTGCGGTTAATCTATAAATGGATATGAGTTGCATTTTCCTTGGAGTGAGCTGCTACATGGAACAGAGAGATGAGTTGCGGGAATCTTACACTCTGATGACTATTTTTTAAATAATTTTCTTTATTTATTTTTTCAGCTTTTGATTGAGGCTTTTTGTGTTATGTGTTATTTGCCTAGAGTTAAATCAAAGGAGTTTAATGTAGCCTCATTGGAAATAACAAGGGGGGTTGATGCCTTTGTTTGATATCTTTAGATCTTCATATCATATGGGTGAGAAGGCGCAATGATAGTGGTGGTTTTTTTCCGGAGATCACCAGTTATGTTGGTGGAAGAGTTAAAGGCAAAATATGTCAGCCAGTGATTAGTGTCATGGGTGGTCATTCCAAGAAATTCAGGGCAATTGTACTAAGCAGAAGGGCTAAAAGTCCTTTTGAAGACATCCATGACATGATTAGAATTGCAGAGAGTCGAGGAAGGAGAAGATCCACAATGATGGAAACTCCGACGGACCATTCTTTGAGATAAGTTGATCAGAGACAGAATCATGATGTAGGAGGTTAATGTGTCAGGCAAACGCAACTGAGATCATAAATTGAAGTGGTCAAGGGTGGGTCTCGCTGGACAAAGTAATGTTACGGTGAAAGTTCCTCTGGCTAACCATCCCATGGATTTGGTAAAATTGAGCAAAGGATGGTAAGTAATGAAGACCTCTGACACTTTCCATGGCTAGAATCAAGGAGATCAATGCTAATTTGACTTCAAATTCTAGGTTAGTGCATTTTGGGTGATTTGATCGACGTTGGTTTGTTTGGAAGGTCAGGATCTTCGGCATGAAATAAGTAAGACGCTGAGGGAGATGATGAATTAGTACAAGACCCAAGAGATTGTTTGGGTTGAAATTGCGATGGAAAAATAGTTTGTATCACACGACAATTTCTTCTCAAAAAAAAATCAGTAAAATGGAACAAGATGCCTTAGAAGCATAAACTCCAATATAATCTATTTCTATAACCAATGTAGAGAACATAAATAAGAAAATGGCACAATCATAGCCCCAAGCTTTTCCAATCTCCAATTTACTAACAGCAACAATTTCTGCTCATCAATTTAAAATCAACTCCACCAGTAACCTTGGTAAAAGCTCTAAGATCTACAAAGTGTGGTAGAAAAGCTACTATAAACCTCCACTCTAGGGATTCTAGGACTTTCACTTATATAATATGAGGATATTATCACTACACCATCCCTACTGTTCAAAACTTGTAATGGTTTGGAGAATAATGATCATCAAATTATTTGAAATTCTACTCTTAGGAAGTTTTTACCACTTGTAACCACTTACAAAAATAATCTTTAAAGGAAGCTGAGAAGATTGAGACAAGTTATTTGCCTTACCCTAGGGATCCATGACTACGGCTTTGGAGCTTGAAATTTGGAATATCCGCTCCGCTTGATGCTTCAAAACTAGTATTTTCAACTCAATGAATATGGTGATATTCATCTCTTGAATTATAGTGTTGGTCATCTTATCTAAATCGAAATAAGACTTTGTGTTTCCTTTTGAGAACTCTAAGTTCTTGGATAACATTATGCATCTCTTGTGATTGGTATTATCACATACTCGGAACCTGAACATAGTTTACAGACTAAAACTCCAAGACTAGCAGATGGGTCTCCTTTAACTCAAAAGACATGAATCTAACATTATGAACAACAGAAAGCATTTAAATTCTACATCATGAGGAGCATCTCAGAAGCGTATGTATGGGAAACAACAAAATATCCATCATGTGGACAGACTCGTAATTGATGGGAGGAGTTTGCATTTGAGACCTACTGGATATAAATATTGTTTTCATTTAGGATCTGTGCTTCATAGTCTATTCACTATGTTCTTTTCCAGTTCAGTATAGTTTTTTGTTAATCCTTGGGACAAGAATGAACTATGTTAATTTTTTAATTTACTATTTCTTTTTTCCAGTTGACGGAGCTCACTGATGCAGACAGGGATACCCTTGTCCTACTCGTTAAAGCTGCAGCTATTATGGATGATATCTTCTATCTGCAGGTCAGATAAATGACTTTTCTGGCACAGAAACAGAATACTTTGCAGACATTGCATACTCATTGTTCCTTAACCCGATGGCCAATTTCTAACGCTTGAATATGGACTGTGTTGTGATTAAATGTTTAATGGGGCTTGTTAGAAAACCAACACTTGATGGCCATGTTGAGCCAACCTGACAATGCTTTTCCACACCATGATAGTTATTCAGAAGTTCCGATGTTGTGTCAAAGAGCTAAATCTTAATTTGCTAAACCAAGATGACAGTTTTACTATAGCATTTCTGGGTTACCATCACTTTGTCCTACATCTTTCTTGACATATGCCAACTGTCATGGACTTTTTATCTTACCATCCAGAGTCTTATATGCACAATACTAG
Source organism: Dillenia suffruticosa (assembly GCA_033439265.1). NCBI lineage: Eukaryota > Viridiplantae > Streptophyta > Magnoliopsida > Dilleniales > Dilleniaceae > Dillenia > Dillenia suffruticosa. The sequence continues at coordinate 8,127,463 of JAVTVX010000018.1, read as the reverse complement.
TATCAGGAATACTTTCTTTTGTTCTTTTTGATTATTGTTCAAATTTACCATAAACTTGGAGATTGAGCTACAAAATTGGATTCACTTTGAATTGTGGGGTAATGATTGAGAGAGCTTTGTGTGGGTATACATATAAACAATGCCTATATGCAGGCGAGAAAAAAAATTATTGTTGAAGCTTGTGAGGTGGAAGAGAATAAATATTTTGGAATAAGATATCTACCATAAAGACAAATGGGGGAGGAACCAAGAGTTCAACAAAAATTAAGGCGTAAGCCCTTTCTATTCTAATAACTTCAAGACAAAATCAGTAAAAGATCTTGAAAAACAGACTCCATCGAGGGGAAGAAAAACAATCTTATCCCATAATACAGCATGTGGAATGGCTAATTCCTTTACTCTTGCATTTTTCTCTAACCTATAACACCATAAAGTTATATTAAACTTTTTGTAATCCAGGGGAAGAAAAACAATCTTATCCCATAAAACAATCTTAGTGTTAAATTAGAGTTATGAAGGGTCACAACGGAATCCAGAGGGTTTAGACTGATTAAATCGAAAACCGAGTATATGAGATATAAATTTAGCGACAATTATCAGAATGATGAAGAAATGATTTGGTTAGATGAACAACATGTACCAAGAAGTGAATAATTTAGATATCTTGGTTTTATTATTTAAAATGATAATAATATAGATGGGGATGTGAATCATAGAATTCAAGCAGATCGGATGAAATGGAGAAAGGTATCTGAAGTTCTTTGCGATCAAACAATGCCATTGCATTTGAAGGGAAAGATCTATAGAATCGCGGTAAGATCTGCACTATTGTATGGTATTAAGTGTTGAGATATTAAACAATAAGAACAAAAAATGATTGTAGTAAAAATGAGTATATTTAGGTGGATGTGTGGTAAAATCAAAAGAGATAAAATTAGAAATGAAAAGATTCATAATAAGTTGGGAGTTAGTTCAATTGTAGATAAGATGCAAAAGTGTCATCTGAGGTGAATTGTGCATGTGTAAAGAAGACCAAAAAACGCACCAGTTAGGAGAATTGAGAGCTTAAATATATGAGATTTTGTAAAACGCAAAAGTAGACTGTTGAAAATTTGGATGCAAGTTATCTTTAAAGACATGATAGTTAAGAATTTGGACGAGAAGAGAGTCTTGGATAGGAATAAATGGCGTAGAAAATTCGCACAAATTAAACCAACATATTATATATATATTTTTTATTTTTTATTATTTTATTATTGTTTTTATTTTTTATTTATTAATTTTTTTAATCATCTCCATATTTGTCTCTCAAATATTGACCCCAATTATTGGGCTTAAGGATCAGATTGTTGTTGTTTGTTCACCAGATTGTGATCAATAATTCAAATTGTATTGCGATATTAACTCTTCTTTATTTGAGAGTTGATCATTTTCATTTTGACTATGTCTGTTATATAACATGCTATTTGTTTTCATCTGTATTATTAGAACTACGACAAAAACCAGAACATTTAACTTCATATTTACCACTGGCCTTGATTTGCCTTTATTACTTGAAGTGCCATAATGGCCGGTTCTTGGATTTTTTAAAGAGATTGAATGCTGTATGTTTCTTGAAAGAGATTATTGTTTGTCTTATGGTGATTTGCATGTATATGGCAGCATCTTTTACCATGTTTACCTTGCTTACGCTAAAACTAAATGAAGTTTTCCTACTAATGAGTTGTAAAATAGATACTTGCTGCAGGCTGTAAAATAATATTCATGGTTTACCAAAACACCTATTAAAGTTGATTTCATGAAATTAATGTAGTCTTTTTATTCAGGTTTGGAATAGCAACCCAACTTTACAAGACTGGTTGAAGGGGCATGCTCATTTATCTGAACTGGACAAGTTAAAATGGTTGTATTACTTGATCAATAAGAGTCCGTGGTAAGGCGAATTCCCTGAAATTCTGTTTAATGTGATATTTCTTTATTTTATTTTATCTTTTATTTTGATAATGATGGGACCTTAGTCAGTTGTAAGCCCATTGCACCTGCACAGTGGCCGTCAACTGTATGAACTAGACATAACACTTGTCAAACTATGTTTTTGAGCAAACCACGTGAGTGCAATTATGAAGGATTAAAATTTGGACCTTGCCTGAGAGAGGTGCAAGCTAAGCTGGGATTTGGATGCATTAAACTTTAAAAGTTGACTATTAAGTCAGGATGATTTGTTTGTATCAATTTTAGGTGCTCGACATTAGTCCCCAAGGATATATATATTGGTAACTATAAAAGAGAAATGAAAAAAAAAAGAAGGCATAAAGATTGAACAGAAATATGGCCAACTTAACTTCATTGCAGATAACTGATTCTACTTAGGATAGGAAGATACTGCGAGTCAAACAAAGGCCAGCATGCCCATTATATAGATCGCTTGATGCGTTACCAATCAAATACCTTTTTTAGATATTATATATGTTCAAAAAAAAGTAAGGCATTTGTTTCTGTGCTTAATTTGGTTTATAATTATACAACTGAAAGCATTTTATTTTTAAATTTTATTTTTATTTTTGGATTCGAGCATTTGAAATAAAATTTCGTTTAAACCAGGACCATTATTTCTAAAAACGATTTATTCTATTTTATCGTCCCTAACACTAAAATTTGTTCATGCAAAGGAATTCTGGAAATTTAAAGGCATGATAGGATTCAAGTTATGCCACCATCATGTAATATACAGGAAGTAGGATTTGAAATAAAACTGTTGGTAACAAATAACAACCGTATGCTTTCACTGAGACTCTACCAGTCATGGTAAACACCTTGAGTTGCTGAGCAGGCCCTTTCAGCACTATTTTGTCATCAGTTAACCACATCTACATGGTTGAGTGTTTCACATGCCTTGATTCTTGTGATGGCATGGTTCGAGTTTAGTCAATTGCTGCGCTTTCTTCTTTTCTGTAGCCATGTTTTGGGTCAGCCACAATAGTGTAGAATTAATTCTTCCCTTATTTAATTTTAAAGGCATGGTTTGGCAATGACTTGAGTATCATTGGGTTCAATACTAATTAGTTCGTAATCTTTGAGCCACATCTTTGGTGCTGAGCTCCACATGACCTTTTTTTGTTTGTTTATTTTCCTTTTGTTTTGGTCATCTATTGTCAGTTTGTGTCTGCATATAACTAAATCAAATGAATAGGTCCTGCCTTGATGAAAATGAAGCTTTCTTGACAACTGCGGATTCAGCAGTTAAATTACTTCCAGAAGCGACAAAGCCAGTAACTGGCTGGCCAGGTCTTGAATATAGAGCTGCATTTCCTATTTCGAAGCCAGCTGGAGCAAATTTTTACCCTTCAGATATGGATAAAATGGTATATCATTTGGAAAAAGAAAATGATTGATATACCTTCGTATTGCTTAAAATGTTATTTTCTGTCTTTTTCTGGAGTGGGCTGCAGGTTCTACAGACTAATAATAGGCAAAAAAAAAAAAAAAAATTGTATAGTTCAAATATTAAAACTTCCAAATTGGTGTCTCCTTTGGTAGGAATTTGAATTATGGAAGAGCAGTCTAAAGGAGGATTTGCAGCAAGCAGCTACAGGCTTTTTCAATGTTATTAAAAGACAAAGCGAACATGATATGGATGCTTCTTTCTCAGATGAACACTTCGGCAGTAACAACCATGTGGAGAGATTAGCTCATGATCTATACATGGTTCCTTTCTCTGAGGAGTACAAATTGTATCTCACAAAAGCTGCTGAACTGCTGCATAAAGCTGGAGAACTTACCAGCTCACCAAGGTTAATATTTTAAAGGCCCTTCTTGGGGCAATTTGCATTGGTCATATTTTGTATCTTTAAGTTTCTAAACTATTTCTTCTTGCCTCATGTAGCTTAAAAAGGTTGTTACATGCTAAAGCCGAGGCTTTTCTTTCCAATGACTATTATGAATCAGACATAGCCTGGATGGAATTGGTAAATGCCTTTTTACTGTTCACAGTTGTGAAACCATACTTGTACAGAGTCATCTTCAACATACCACTCAAGGATATTAAAGCCTTGTTCTATCGCTTCATTCAGCTATTTCTCTTCTTAATAATTCTTATTGCGAGTGGTGGTATCAGATTATTCCTCTAAAGGCATTATGTTTGCTTGTTGAAAAGTTAGAAACCTGGGATTCTCGTTACTTTGGTACCGGCAAATAGTGGTTTTTATTTCAATTCGTTCAATAATTGCAAAAACAACAAACTGTGTCCCAGGAGGTAGCACTAAAGTTTGTAGGGCTTGGTATGAACAAATTTTCTTAATTATAACTATTTTCATTCTTTTTATCGTAAAAGAAAAATTTTATTCACACCAAATGAAGAACAAAAAGAGGGGAAAGCATGAAGGAGGTGCTTACACATTGATCTAATGAAAGTGGACCAATGAATTTAACAACATTTACACAGAGAATTATCCACCATTTCAATCAAGTGGGCTGTAATGCAATCATAGTAGAGACTTAAGTAGGCTATAATGCAATCATAAGAGAGACTAAGTATTGGTGCTCTCTTCTGATTATTAAGCAAATACTACTGTAGCAGCAGCAGGGGATGGTTGAGGAAAAATTTGAGAGAAGGATATTCAAGAACCAGAGAGAGGAGGAAACCACAAGAAGGAACTAGTGGAACATCTAAAGAAGATAAAAACTAATGGTGTAGGAGAGAGGAAAATCAGGGGAAGAAAGAGCTTAGATGGAGCTGAGAGTCAAGAGTATGGGAGAGGTAGATGGAGAGCCAGAGAAGTAACAAGTAATTTAATAAGAAATATATTAATCAAAACATGTTTTATAGTAATGACTAGGAGTATAGGCAATTCCTTAAAACAATAATAGAGATAATCTGAAAATTACAAAGGTTTGAACGGATCTAACACCATTTAAAAAAAAAAATTTAAAACAACACACCCGGAAAATTATATCAAAAAATAACTTACCTATGTCGAGTCTTCAAGACTCGACATACATATTGTAAAAGAGGTATGTCGAGAGTTGAACTCACGATATGCCTCTACATTTTGCACTTAATATACGGACCCGATTAACAATAATCCAATTTACAATACAGTGCAAATACCACAACAATGCAATTTACAAACTCCAAACTCCAAAGTTTTTTTCACAACCAATCTTCAAAGCAGATACACAACATAGTCCAAACATCAGAACACACATCAACAAATCCCAAAAACCGAAAAAAACTAAATAAAGTACAATTAATAGAAGAAATAAATAAAAGAAATTTTATTAATTGAAAAAAAGAGTTACATATTACAAAAAATAAATTTCAATGTATTCTTCTAGTATACTGTCAAAAACCTAAAGTTACTCTACTACCTATAGAATCATCGCGAGATACTAATCCCAGATCATTTATCTATGTGATCTGGGAGGGGCCTACATCCTGCTGGTGGGGTCGGAGAAAACAAATGGGGAGACATGATACACCGGTGGTGCATCATCTCACACCCTGTGTCAGTCCCTCATCCATAAAACTATCGGGACGAACTCCCCTATGAGGAGTTCCTGGAGTGAAAATCTGAGGGAAGTCATCAAAGACAGGGGTGTAGAATGATGAAAACTCACCATAGGTAGTCAAAGGTCCTGCAACGTCGTCTGACTACTAAAAGGGTGGTGGTGACGCATGATAGGACGAGGGTGGAGGTCTCCTACGCCGTCCTCTCCCTTGTCGTCGTCCACGTGCTTGGTCTGCATCACCACCGTCCGCGCCACCTCTATAGGGTCCTCTAAAAACACGTGCCATATCATCTGCCAGAACCGAGATGGCTGAATCAGCAAATCCAAGAACGTCGACATCGGGGCTGTCTCGTATCTCGTGCAAAGTGTCCCACTATAAGAAATAATGTTAAAATTAGTGTAAATAACAAATTAAATTCATATAAGGAGAATGAAAACAAGATAGATGAAAACTTACGACATAAGTCAAAGAAGCTCCCCAACGACTGACGAATCTTTGGGAGCTTGTTCGAAACCGGACCAAATAGGCAGGATTGAGAGCAGATCCGAGGAAGTCTCTAGTACAACTAAATGGTCGTGTCAGTGAGTCCAAAAATCAACGTACGCCGTATGCTCCATTGACCAATCAACCTCTAGTATACCTCGCGTGCTCGTATCATGGAGTCTGTCCTCGGTGTCACAGTCAGCCGGAATGTACTGTAAGCCTTCAAATTGTCGTAACACCCTATTTGTGAAGTGTCACTCCACGACACTAAAACAAATCAAAGGGACCCGCACGTGCCAAATATCTCTCCCCGCGTGACAATAGTCGAGGAGGGATGAAAATAAATCCTCATGGGACCCAAATGACCTGATCGACCGTCTGCGTATTGAGTGCCTCCCTATACACGGAAAGGACGTGTGCAGGGAACATAGTCACATCAAACTCAGCGTGCCACCGCAAAGTGTGGACCATCCCCATCTATTTGCAAACCTCATCGAATAGGAGCCATATAAGGAAACCGCTCTCACCCCCAAAGCTGTAATAAAACTAGCACGCCACCAATCTCACGTGACTCTGCGTGCGTGGCTATACACAGTTGTCTGTATAGATATGCCAAACACTCAGATCCCCAACTATATCTACTTGATAACTCTAAATCCTTCAAAAATAATAAAAACTGTAAATATACAAAAGATGTTTTATCACAAAACAGTACACCCCCTATCAAAAATAAAGCATAAGCCCGCGTCCATCGTAAAATAGCTACATCATCAACACTAGCGGGCAAATCAGAAAAAAACTTAGACAACCATGGCATGCTCAAAGTGTAACCTCTAAACGCAAACCGTGGAGGTCTAACACTTAAAAATCTCTCGCATACATTACCCCATAGCACTCCCATCGTCCTAACTACGAGGGGATGGCTATCCACCGGTAATCCTAAAAGAATTTCAATATCCTGAAGGTGATTGTCATCTCACCTTGGAGAAGGTGAAAAGTGTGCATCTCCGGCCTCCATCGCTCCACCAGGGCCGTGATCAAATGCCAATCAAACTAAATGAAGCGTAGTCGAGCTACGCCCAAAAATCCAGAGTGCTCCAAAAGAGGAAGCACTCGCTTGTCGATGTGACCGTGCTCCCAACGGCATAGCACGGCCTCGCGTCGACGGCAAGTAAGCTAACCATCTTGTCGACTTCCTCCCAAATGCGAGAAGAACGGTGCCATCGTTGTAACCGGAAAACACTCGGATCAGAAGGTCCTGTATCCATCTGCAAAATAAACAAAGAAAAAATAATTTAGATTACAAATAAATATCAGTTATTAAAAAAAATATAAATACTCAATTATAAAAATGAATGTGAAGACACATTTAAGTTGAAAATATCAAGACTCAATAAATACAAAATATTACAATAGTTTACAAATACATGATATCCGTTATAATAAGCAATACATAAATTCTAACTATAATACAAATACTATCAATTTTCTCGTGATATAGTTGGGTAATTTCTTCGATTGTGACCCTGTCGCCCACAAAGACCACAACTCATTTGTTTCGTGCATCTTCTCTAATTATGACCCTCGACACTACAACTGCCACACGATATCCGCGAAGATGATTCTCGAATATCCATCTTGTTATGAAATCGAGATGACTTTGGTCTCCCTTTCTCACGCTTTAGTGATACGTTCAGAATGATAGTTGGGTACGACCTAAGGGGCCATCCAGATCTGTCTTCCACTGGTGAAAAATATGACTCGTACACTCTATGCTATTGCTCCCACATATACCATTTTCTGACAATCATATGAACGTCGATTATCGTCTATGTTAGTGCAGCGATTGCATGCGAGCAAGGTATTCTATACGTTTGCCACTTCCCGCATGTGCAATATTTATTATTGACGTCGACGATCTGTTTATTACCTCCTTTGTGACCATACCGTGTTTGTCTATGACCTATTTCTATCTCGAAAATCTCATTCTCCCTACTAAAAGAGACAACAGTATGGAGGTTAGCGGTGTTTATCCACCTTCCTAACATGGCATTTGCATACTTCATGTACCACTCTCCTCTTGCCATTCCTGCTTTTGCCTCACCAATTCTAGCTTCAAAATAGTTCACCATATTATAAAATGTCTTAAGTACCAAAACAGAAACAGATAGATTTTTTGTACCTTTTAGCATGGCATTATAACTTTCACTGATATTGGTCGTCATATAGCCATAACGAAAGCCACCATCGTGAGAGAGGGTCTACTGTTCAGGGGCAATGTTCGCAAAGTAATCGGGGGCATCATATTTTATCTTCTTCATCCTCACCATATATAGATCAAATTTCCTGCGTTGTCGTTGTAATACAACAATAGTGGTGATTCTCTTACAAACTTGACTTTTGTGATGCGTGTTAAAATTACTCGCGACATGTCTCATGCAAAAGCGCCACACAGTATGCGGAGGCGACCATCCAAACTCCGAACGAGCAACAGTTGCTCTTATCCCTTCATGTCGCTCTGAAATCAAGCAAATTGGACCCTTCCTATCTAAGACAACATAGTCTTGCACGCACATCAAAAACCACGACCACGAGGCTAGCGACTCTACATCCACCAAGCTGAATTCCAATGACACTGTGATTCGGTCCATCCATACTGCATGCAATCAACAACTTGTACTTGTATTTCCCATACAAATGAGTCTCATCTATACTTATCAATGGCCGACAACTCCTAAATGCCATGATATTAGGACCAAATGCCCAAAACATAGCTTCAAAAACCATTTCACCATTCGCTCGGGCCGGACCCAACTTCCATGATACTTGTGATCCCGGATTCCTTTGCATAATTGCATCCAAAACTCGAGGCTGCTCTTTGTATGATTCATCCCAATCCCCGTATACCATTTCTACGATCTTTTTTTTTGCGGCCCAAACTTGTTTTTGGGAAACTGCATACGTGGTTCTCTCGTCATAATGGTTCGTAGGAAAGATACTTTGACACTTGGGTCTTTCCTTACATAGTTAAAAAAATATCGAGCCATCAAATTTGAATCCAACTGCCTATGATCCTGCGTTAACCTAGCATTGACACATGCGTGTTGTCCCTCCACAACAGTTATCACAAAGGCACCAAGTAGTCTTGTTTTACGTGCACGCAACCGCCACCGCCACCTACAACCTTCATCTCTTTGAGTACATACTGTTGTCCAAAGTATAGAGTTGATCTCCCAACACGAAATTGATAATGATTCTCCACATGATGCAATTTTACAAAAAGTATAAGTTGATCCTTCGACTCAAATCTCATCCCTTTCTTCAATTTATCGCTAAAACTACCACAATCGATTGTCAATCTACAATCTTCCTTAAAAGTCACATAACTATCTCCATCCTGTGCAGTTCTCATGAAAGGAATTGACTCATCAACTCCGTTATAGACATATCTCCTACCACCACCAATGGATGCAGGCATTGAGGATGACCCAAACATTATCTGGTTTGTAGAACTACCACCACAATGACGACCAACTTCTCTAACATCTTCTTCATCATCATCCTCTTCTTAGGCATCTTCTTCGGCCTCTTCTTCCACCATTTCATCTTCATCCACATCATAATCCACATCTGCCATAGCAAGATCCACTCGAGATTCGATATGTGGATATTCATCCACATAATTGCAATCTTGTTGCACAGACACAGACGTCCGACCATTGTATGTCTTTATATACAATTCATGAGTTGTACGCACTCTCATAGCCACCGCAAACTCCATCAAGTTCAAAATGTCATCATCACTAATCGGTACCAATACGTACCTTACATTCCCCCTTCCATGTGTGACATGGGACAGCGATGAAAAATCTCTACATGTTGTCTTGTCGAATTGATTCGAAAACCCTTATACACCACGGATACCAGTTCATTAAAAGATGAATTTTTTTTCACTCGAATCAACTTCGAAGGTTCACGGTCATAACCCACTTCATTCTCACTCTTCGCAATTTCATCATTTATATACATAACAATCTCACCATATCCGCCATTTTTACTTAATATCAAAAAACATTTTATTAATATATAATTGAAAATGACAATTTAAGATAATACAAAATTCATTTCAATTTTCAGTATAACTATAAAAAATAAATTTATATATTTTAAAATCCTAAATTTAACTATAAGTAATAAATTTAATACAATTTTTAATTAAAACCTTAAATTTAAATTTTTAACAAAACAACAAACAATAACTAAATTTATCAAAAAATATTCTAATTTAATTTAATTACAAATAATAAATTTAACTAAATTTACTTATTCATACATTTATCAAAAAACCCTAAATCTTAATTTTATCCCAAATTAAAAAAAAACCCTAATCCCTAAATAAATATTAATTTCTAACAAACCTAAACCCTAAATATCTAATTACATTTCTACAAAATTTAGTTCAATCAACAAAGAACACATCAATTTAACAATGTACATCAAAATTTAACCAATATAAACATATAAAATTTCAAGTCACAGAAGACAAACAACAATTTACCTTTGTCAAATTTCACGTGCAGAGCTTCCCAAAGCTCTGGATCGCGATCAGTTCACTTCCCCAAGGTTGCAGGTATCGTTGGCTGTTGCAGATCGTGCGCGCAGTGGGAGAGAAGGCGTTCGTCCGTGGCGGAGTAGAGGAGAGGCAGAATGGAAGAAGGAAAGAAAAAAGAGAAGGAAGAAAAGAAAGAAGGGGCGTGGGGGGTTTATTGTGAACATGTCGAGAGTTGAACTCTCGACATGCACAGTGTCTTGTCGAGAGTTGAACTCTCGACTTGCACAGTAGCCATGCTAAGAGTTGAACATTCGACATGCTGTATATCGGGAATTCAACTCACAACATGTTGCATGTCGTGGGTTCAACTCTTGACATGCCTCTTTTTTACAATATGTCAAGTCTTAAAGACTCGACATGCATGAACAGTGCATGTCGAGTCTTGAAGACTCGATATAGGTGGGTTATTTTTTGATATATTTTTCCGAGTGTGTTGTTTTAATTTTTTTTTAATGGCGTTAGATCCGTACAAAGCTCAAAATTACAATCCCATTAACTGAGATAACCCAATAGTAGAAATATCTAAAAATACCTTGAAACTCTAAATGTCTTTTTTATCGGTCTCTTTTTCTTTGTAGGATTCTAAGTTGGATATCACAATTGGCCCATATGAGACATATGAAGATGCACTATTTGGATACAAGGTATTTGGCATTTGGACCTTTCGTGCATAGTTTTCCTGTCTTTATGATATCTTATTGGCAAATATGAATTATTTTTTTCATTTTCATACATTTTGGTAAATATCTTATATATTTAGGATTAGTAGCTTGTGTTTATGGATGCTGCTTATTTGGCCTAAATTGCTTGCATTAAAATTAGTAACCTTTTTTTTTTTTGGCTTTAAAAGGTTATAGGAAATTAATAGATTTCTAAGACTGGTTTTTGACATCAGTTAGGCTTGACTAGTTCCCAAGATGTTCTGTCAATTTAAAAAATGTCAAGTGTCGATTCCTAACTCATGGGGCTCTTGTTCATTACGTAGACAGGAGAGAGCAGCAGGAATCTAAAAATGATGCAGAAAGTAAACTATTTGTTATTGTACATGTTGATGTTCAACTGTTAGTTATGAAGGTAGTTTTAGGTCTGCAACGTGAGGTCTTAAAGTACATTTAAAAGTTATTTCACCAAAATAAATTATCTTCACAAAGATTTGTAGCAATTTCATTTGAACCACAAAGCAGAAAGTTCCCTTGTTATCTTTTATGTGATGTATGTGCATCATGAAACACTATTTGATGCTTATCGACAATGTACCATGTAATACTAGAATTTGTGCGGCCCAAAAGATACCTGATATTGTTGGTAACTGGATTTCCTTTGAAAAGTTGCAGCATTAGTACAAAATTTTCTACAATTAAAACACTTATCTTATTAGATTTTACTTTTCTCAAGTAAAATCTATTTATCCTTGTATAATAAGATGTTAAACCTTTGAGCTAGACGGGTTAATGTTTGATAGAAACTGCAACTTTATCTTTAATTCATCTGAAATTATGCCTATTGCATAGGATGTACGGAAGATCAGCTGATAACATTGCTGAAATTTTCATGCTAGGCCTGATTGGCAGCGTTTTGTAACCCTGTTTGGGAGTGGCTTCTTTATTACTAATAACAGTCTTAGGGTTTTGGATGCATCAAATAATGGTGAAAATTTTTATAGTCTGTAATTGCCAGAAGGGAATCTAAACCAAACCACTCTTTGGTGAGCTTACTGATGCTAGAGGCTAGCGGTGAAAAGCACTCTGGCCCGCCACTTAAAGTTTATTATGGAGCTTGATGTATCTTCTTGCTGCATGAATCTGCTGATTTGCTGTAAAATTTGTATCTCTCTTAGGTTATGTGTATCTCACTTGTTACTTATCATTCAGGCTACGTTTGAGTCATTTATTGGAATACGGGATGATAAAGCGACAATGCAAGTCAAACTGTTTGGCGATCATTTACAAGTGTGTCATCGAAAATCATCTTCAATTAAATTATTGACTCGTTCCTGTTGTTATCTGTTTCCCTTTAACGTTGATAATGTTGTTCTAGGTTTTGGAAACAAATCTTCCAATGGATGATGTTTACAAGTCAAAAGATGTTATTGCTGCTCCAATCCGTGTTATCCAACTGGTTTACAATTCTGGAGTGAGTTTCTGGGAGCTGCATGCAATTCTTTTTATCCTGTTTTCTTTAATATTAAAAATTAGCAACTCGATTAAGTTCTGATTTACAATTTGGAGCTCTATGAAATCCATTTCATGCTAGTCTTTAACTTTACATTGAATAATGTTGAAATACTAAAAAGGTACATTTTCTAGCCATTCAAATAAAACTTTAATTGCACACGGCATTATGGAATAAGAACTCTCTTTGATCTACTTTTGGTGAGCCATTAAATGGTTAGATGAGATTGAGATCTAGACATGCAGATTTGGAATGTTATTTTGGTCTCCAAGCTGGCTGGGCAGATTAGTTATGTAAAACAATGGAAAAGGGGCCAAGTCAAGTCACTCTTGTGATGATGAACATTTTTAAATATATTTATTCCTTCTACATGAATAAGCACTAGGCTGACCCTATTTAAGATACCAATTTCTTTTATTTTAGTCAGATAACATATAGAATGTATGAGAATATATTTCCCCTGATCAGGATGTGAAGGGTCCACAAACTGTTGCTTTTAATCTGCCAAATGATGAGCGTATTGTGAAAGATCGTGGAACTTCAATGGTCATACTGAAGAATGTTTCTGAGGCGAAGTACAATTCTTCCTTTAAATCACGTCATTGCAATTATTTATTTATTTATTTGGCACTTTAGTCCAGTTTGTCTGTATTTTGCATTTTTCATTATCTTTAATGCTCTTGTATCCAACCAGGTTCAAGCATATTCTTTTGCCTATTGCCAATGTATGCATATCAAAGGAGCAAAGAGAATATGTTGACTTTGATTCTTTCTTCACTCACACTATTTGCCATGAGTGTTGCCATGGGATTGGTCCTCATACAATAACACTTCCTAATGGTCAAACTTCCACAGTGAGATTGGTTAGTTCCATTCTTTTCTTTGCTTCCAATTTTGGAATTTCTATTTGCAAATATATTTGCATATCTTAACTGTATTTGTTTTAATTCATACAACTACAGTGTTAGATCAAGTTTGTGGAAATGTAGCTTTGTTTAGGTTCCTACTTTGGAAGATAGCTCAAAATTCAATCTCTGTTGAAAACCATCTAATCTTACATTATTTCAGCAATTGCTTCGTTCAAGTGTAATACTGACAAAAATGATTTGTTTATGTTTGACAGTTTAAGTTCAAGGATAAACAAAGATTTCCTTCCTTTGCATTGCATGCTCTTTCCATTTTTTGAATGAAAACTTATAATCCATCCTGTTCTACTCTATAAGAATGCTTCCATAGGCCCCTTAGCTTGGAGTGCCTTGTGTCTGCTTTGTTGGATCCCCATTCATTTTCTCATATGTACCAACCATAAAGGACAGAATATGTACATGCATGCAGGAATAGTTTTTCTCATCTGCTACTTCATTTGCCTGATACAGGAGCTTCAAGAACTCCACTCTGCTTTGGAAGAGGCAAAAGCTGACATAGTTGGCCTATGGGCTCTAAAATTTCTGATCGGCCAGGTTAGTTAATTTAGTAAAAATTTTGTTACTCATCAGCTGTTTGTATTTACAATCAGATTATGTTATATGGTATTATTCTTAACTCTGAGATGTTGGATTTGTGCCAAATCTATTGTTGTATCCATGCATGATCTTGGATTATGGATGTTCCCAGAGAAGAATGCTTTTTCCACAAGGAAAGTTGCAAATAATTTATATTTCACTTAGAACATGAAAAATTGGCTGGTCTTTTACTAGTTTTGAAAGTAAACAGATGTTTATCCACATTAATTTTTTTTGGGGGGTTTTTTTTTCCACAATGCAAGTTGCAAGTAAATAATATTTCACTCAGAACATGCAAAATTGGCTGGTCTTTTACCAGTTTTGCAGGTAAACAGATGTTAATCAACATTTTTTTTTGGGGGGGGGGGGAAGGTGGAAGAGGAAATCAGGAACTGAATTTAATTAATGTGGTTTGTCTTTTTATTTTTCACCTGCTAATTTTGTGAGATGAGATGGGTGCTTTTGGCCTATGTTGCAGCGACAACTTTACTGAGTTATTAGCGTTGAGCACTTTATTAGACATGCAGTGGACATGTACAAAAGATGACCATTCCAGGATTTTCATATATGTTATCTGACCAGACACCTCTTGGACATTCTTGGGTGGGAATGCAATGACCTCCCCTGCTTAACTAAATGAGATGGGACTTATTTGTAAAATTCTGTTCGCAAAATTGTCATTTGCAATGTTCTCCAAAAAGGAAAATTCAAGGGATACGAAGGGGGGGGGGGAAGGATAATTTGATATCAACACCATCTTTGTTGCAGTGGAATGAAAATATTTTGATTTTACAGTAGCTGCTTGCTAGTCTACACCGCCTGTTCTGTGAATGACCAAATTTGAAAGGGGGTCAAGGAAGTCGATCTTCTTTTTCTCACCTGTTTTCTTGAGAAGTGGAGTGATTTCGGAATGTTTCGAGAGATTATTAGAATGAGAAATGCGGAAATCCTTCGTTTTGGAGATAGATACCCTATGATTATTCTCTAACTTTATGATTGAAATTTGAAAAGCTAAATGGCATTTCTTTTATCTTTAGCCCAGTGGTGTTCCAGAATGGATGGAAGAAAACACGGAGACTGTAGTGGTATTTCTGTGTTCATTTTTTCTTCTCTTTTGTGAAGGATATAGCTTCCTTTATACTTTGTTGCTAGTGAGGATGCTCACGCTTCATTTAAACAATTCTGCTTCTTTTTTATTTTAAATAAATAAAAAGATTGACAAATTGGTTATCTCATTTATGAGAATTTCTTACATTCTTATCTCAAAAGTATGAAATTAATAGTATTAGAATATCTGAATAAGCACTTACATTCTAAAATCCAGCATCACAAATAAAATGATGGAAAAGCTGCTTATAGTGTTGCAATTATGACCATGATCTCAACAAGAACTTCGACTTCAATCCATGCACCAAAGTAATAAGACAAAAATAATCGAAGCATGTTATTAATGAGTATTTATCTATCCTAACGTCATCCTCTTTGGTGTCTGTTTATATATTTGGCTATCTATCTTATGTTCTCATATTTTTATTTGTTTATTTCTAACTATTGCTGTTGTTGTTGGGTGAAGGATTTCCTTCCCAAGAGTTTGATTAAGTCAATGTATGTTTCTTTCCTTGCTGGATGCTTTCGATCGGTACGATTTGGATTAGAGGAAGCTCATGGGTAAGCTTTTGTGAATTCTCAACTGTCTGCTGTTTAATATGGTAGCTAATTTTTGCTGGAAACAATCAGAAAAGGACAAGCACTTCAGTTCAACTGGTTATTTGAGAAGGGAGCATTTGTACTACATTCTGATGATACCTTTTCTGTTGATTTTGCGAAGGTATCTTCTGCAGAACTTTATATTGGGCTTTATTTCCGTGTTAAAGAGAATTGCTATAGAATTGCTAATATATGTTTGTTGTTCAAAGATTGAAGAAGCCGTCAACGGTTTGAGCAAGGAGATACTTACAACACAAGCAAAAGGGGACAAAGGTGCTGCTAAGTTGCTCCTACAGAAGTATTGTAAAATGACACCCCCTTTGAAGCTCGCATTAGAAAAACTAGAAAAGATTCAGGTATGAGCTGTACAATTGCTTTGTACACAGATATTTGGGTCAAAATGATGTTCCACTGAAGGTTCAACAGATATATGTGACTGTCTCTCTTAATGTCATGGTATAAATCTTAAAAACAAAAAGGAATGTGGTGTACTATCAATAGGAAGGAAAAATGAACCCGTATAGATTTTGGATTGATATCTGCTTCCCAAGTTTTTGAGAAAACTTAGAGTTAAAGGTTTGGCTTTTGAACATTTTTATAATTGTAGATAAGTTAATTGATGACGGGATGTTTATAGTGCGATAGGACAACTTGGATATTGTGATGACACGGAATTGGAAAGGCCCCATATGCATGAGCACATTAGAGTATAGCATTAATGTGTGTTTTCTCAGGTTGCTTTGTGTAATGTATGGCTTGTGTATGCTAGGTTTTCATTCTGCTTTAGAATTACAATTAGCACTAGAGGCTTAATGATACAAGAAAATTCCAATAGAAATTTTTTAGTTTCAATTATTTTTCCTTCTTTATATAGGTCTCCATTTAGAAAATTCCTATTATATTTTGTTTCTTTTTTATATTTTATTTAACTATTAACGAAATTTTAAATAGTTAAAAAGTTTTTAATTTAGAATTAGGGTTTCTCCTAAGTATTATGAGCAGGACTATAGTAGTCACTTTATAAAATTATTTTTGTTTTTTCTCAAAATAAAGAATTTTATTTGATTTTCTTAAAATTTGGTTATTCTTTCAACTAGAATCAACGTATTCTAAGCCTAACTGTTGAGTTCTAATTTCCCTAAACCATTCCTTTGCGTTAAGTTGTATCATACCAGACAATTTTTTTTCCCCTGTGATTCATACAAGATTGCTCAAATTATAGAAGAATTAAACTTATGAGTTATATCATAAAACTACGGGAGAGTGATAAAGTATAAACCAAGATTATAGATAAATGTGTCTCAAAATCAATTTGAATTTATGACAGGAAAATCCACCAAGGAAGCAATCCACTTGTTAAGACATTTGATAGAGAAATATAGAGCACAAAAGAGAGACCTACATAGAGTATCCATCGAGCTAGAAAAAGTTTATGATAGGATTTCTAGAGACGTATTGTGGTGAGTGCTAATAAAGAAAGGGATTTCCTTGAAATATATTAATTTTATTAAAGATATGTATTAGGGAGTTGTAACCAATGTAAGAAATTGCAGAGGTTTGAGCGATAGCTTCTTTATTAACATTGGGCTCTATCAAGGTTCGGTATTAAGTCTCATCCTCTTTGCAATAGTGATACACGAAATCACAAAAAACATTCAAGATAAAATACCTTCATGTATACTTGTTGCAGATGATATAATGTTGATTAATAAAATCATGGAGGGTATTAATGCTAAATTAGAGTTATAGAGGGTCACATTAGAATCCAAAGGGTTTAGATTGAGTAGATCAAAAACTGAACATATGAGATGTAGGTTTAGCAACAGTCATCAGAATGATGAAAAAACGATTAGATTAGATGGACAAAATGTACCAAAAAGCGAATGATTTAAATATCGTGGTTCCATCATTTAAAATGGTGGCAATATAGATGGGGATGTGAATCATAAGATTCAAGCGGATTGGATGAAATGGAAAAGAGCATCCGAAATTCTTTGCGATCGTACGATACTATCGCATTTGAAGAGAAAGTTTTATAGAATCGCGGTAAGAACTGCACTATTGTATGGTACTGAGTGTTGGACCATTAATCAATAATAAGAACAAAAAATGGTTGTTGTAAAAATAAGGATACTTAGGTGGATGTGTGGCAAGACTAGAAGAGATAGAATTAGAAACGAAGAGATTTGTAACAAGTTGGGAGTTAGTTTAATTGTGGATAAGATGCGAGAGTGTCGTCTGAAATGGTTTGAACATGTGCAAAGAAGACCCATAGACGTACCGGTTAAGAGAATCGAGAAATTAAATATAGAAGATATAGTAAAGGGTAGAGGTAGACCGCTGAAAATTTGGATACAAGTTATCCGTAAAGATATGATAGTTAAGGGTTTAAATGAGAAGATGACTTTGGATAGAAATGAGTGGCGTAGAAGAATCTGCACAAATTAAATCAACATATTTTATATATATATATATATTTATTTTTATTTTTTATTTATTTTATTTATTATTATTATTATTATTGTTTTTTTAATTTTCATATTTCTCTCTCAAATGGCCGACTTTAATTATTGGGATTAAAGCTCATATTGATGTTGTTGATTCACACTACAGTATCAGAAGGCAGATTTTTTTTTTTCCCTGCAATTCAGACTACTTTCCTGCCCTTGAAATTCAGACTTTTTCCTGAGATTCAGACTTGTTTTCCTGCCGTGAAATTCTGACTTTGTACCTGAACTTTTTTTCGTGTCTGAACAATGGCTGGTCTAAGCGGAGCACAAGGTAGAGGGAATCAACTGCAACAAAACGAGGTGGCTGAGATTTGGAGAATGATTGAGGATTTGACCCAGGCTATACAAGCCTTGCGGCGTCAGGAACCCATAGAAACTCAAATGGAGATTCTGAAAGATGACCACAAACAACTTGAACTTCCATATCTTGTAACAAAAAAGGAAGTTGAGAACGTGACCCTTTTCATGAAGTTGGAACCACAAATCAAGCAGCACGTGAGGGACCGGAAGTTCAGTTACTATATGCTGTGAATGGTAGAGTGTTTGATGAAGAGTTAGATCAAGTTTTTGATAAGTATGATGAGTATGAGGGTGAACAAGAAATTGAAATCACTTTTGGATGTCAACTCTTGCAGAAGTTGTAAACGAACCGATCTTTGACAACTGCATCTATGATGGGGACGGAGAGCATACACTATTTTGTGTAGCGAAAGATATCCATTAGAAGATAGTTATGCCAAATATATAACAAAGCTCTCACACCAACTACTACTTTAATGTTAACACCAATTGCTTTGTGGCTTTGGACAGATTTGTGCGCTTCTTTATCCAACCTTTCATGTCACCTGATGCTACCATGGGAGATATTAAAGCTGTTGATGCTGAGAATTTGAAAATTTTACTCTCAGATGCCTAGAGGAAGAGTCAGCTTCAAGAGCATTTAATTTTGGAGGATCATCCATATAATAGATTCTGTATAGGTAACTGGGATAGCTTAGAGGTGCAACCAAAAGCAAAGGACCTTGACAAAAGAAATGAGCTACTTCAGCTTTATGAGAAGAATTATTCAGCTAGCCCTATACACCTGATTATTTCTTGACAAGATTCCACAACTGGATGAGCAAAAATTTTAAGAAACTCAGAATACTGAGAGAAGTTTCTTTCATTGTCCTGGCTAGCCTTGCACACCAGAACATCTTCAGATTCTGGTCAAGACTTCTAATTAAACAAAGTCATGAATTGAGGGTAATATGGGCAATTACTCCAAGCATTCATGATTACAAAAAAGCACCATGCAAAAGTCTAGGTGACCTCATTGATTGTGAAGCAGAAGGCTCTTTGTTTTATTCATGGAAAACTTTAGGAAGGTCTTCAAGTTTGTCTGCAGGTGAAGGGGAGTGGACGTGTCTACTTTAAAGTGAGAATTGAACTTACTGATGCTGGTTATATTGCCAATATTTATAGTGAGGCCTTGGGTAAAACTCGTGCCAATGAGATGAAGGATTACGTTAAAAAAGTGAACTGGGGTTTCAACCATAGCTTGAAAAATGAAGATGAGTCTTGTCTCGAGGATGAGTCTTTTTCTAACCAGAGGAAAATGATGCCGGAAGGTTCAAAGAATTAGAAAGTTTCAATTTCTTTAGTTTCCTATTAGTTTTCCTAGGTTTTTCTATTTAGAAAGTTTCTATCATGTTTTGTTTATTTTTTCTATTTTATTTAACTATTTAAAAAATTTATTAGTTGAGAATTAGAGTTGGTCTTGACTAAAATCAACAGGACAATAGAAGTCACTTATGGTATTATTAATATTTTTCTCCTTCAATAAAGAATTTTATTCGATTTTCTTAATATTTAACTATTATTACAACCATAATCACCTCTTTCAAGTCCTATTGTTGAGTTCGGACTGGCCTAAAGCTTTCCCCAGCGTTACTTAGGACCTGGTGAGCCAAGCAAGTGAACTGGAATTTTCAGACTAGTAAGCAAGGGAAAGAATGGTGATTAAGAAAGGGAACTAGGATTTCTAGTAGTGGGACCCACCTACACATGGCAATTCAAGCCATAGCACACTTCACCACCTTAAAGGACTGAGTGAGGAACCGGCCCTCTTTATGCAAAGGATACCACTCCTAGAAGCAACTTTCCATTCCATCTTCTTCTCTTTCCTCTTTCATTCATGTTTTCCATACCACCCTTCACTATACACCACCTCTAAGATCACAAAAACATTCGATTAACACTAAAATCATTGAGCCGTAACTATATATAACTTATATCTAGCCTCATGTCCTCGAGGAGTTTAAACTCAAAGATACAAGCTTTCAAGAGCGGAGCTTGAGAAGGTTAGTTGTTATGGTTTGGTCTTGAGATGAATTCTCCTTGTTTGTTGGTGTAGTGATATTGCTAAGTTGCCTTGTGAGTTCGGTTTCATATTTGATGAAGATAGAACAATTGGTCATTGTGTAAAGTGTTGAAGGCTGAACAATTGATTCAGCTAGGGGTTTGCAACACGTGATAGTGGGTTGTCACATTTGTTATCGAAGTCCAAGATTTTTGGGGTTTCTGCACCTAGGTTTTGAGACTAGTAGGATTTGAATCATTAGATGGAGGGTGCTTTACTTTATGAGTTTCATAGTTGACATATGCATGCATAAGTCATTCAGTTCCCCACCCTTAACATGATAAGGAATCAGTATCGGGGTTATGGTAATTCTCAGGATGGTCAGAGAGTTGGAGATCAGAGTTCTACTTCTCAGGGGCTTCAGGCATTGATTTCAGTGGCTTAATGAGCCGGACATCTGGTGTAGTTTCAGTGATAGAGGGGCCAGCTCTTCAAGGGTTTGGGGCAGTTTATTGTCAACAGATGAGACTATGGTCAGGGAAATCCATAGATGGGCAAAGCTACTCCTGCCACCACATCATTGACAGATGATACATTAATCCCATCAGCTAATGCTTAATTAGAACCGGACAGAGTCAAAGGGGAGAAAGGTAGAGAGCAACTAGAGGGGTTAGAGGCAGCCCAACATCTCTTGAGAATAGCACTACTTCAGAGTCTCAGTGAGTTCAGGGACAGAATTTAGGAAATCAGGAGCTTCAGCCAACTGGGGATAGACTGGATTAGGCTCAGAAAGGGACAACCCAGGTGAGTCAAGAACAATAGGAAGAAAACAGCCCATCTGAGATCAAAGAAGCAGTATAGACAGCTGAGGGTCCGATGGATTAGCTTGACCAGGTGTAAGAGAGAGATCAGAGTTAGTGGGAACATCGATTATAGGGTCAAAGGACAAAAGAGAAGAACATGAGCAAAGAAGGGCTGACTTGTATATTAAAGATCACGATGACACCTTCTCGCATGATGGACGAGTGCCAAATGATCTGGGTGCCACACTTTGGAGCACATTATCATCATTTATTATGTATAATCTCAGTGACTCAGACCTTTAGAGATATGTAGTGGGTTGCCACTCCATTGGGAATAGAGATTCTGGTATCAGTGAGCCATTTGAATTTGTATTGGGAGCTTCCAGGGTTATGATTCTTGAGTTAGTGATGTTGTTGAGTTGTCGGGTTTGAATATGACTTCGGTATTATTGGTTCATTTACTACAGCCATGTCGTTCTGTACTTTCGACAGATTTCAGTTTGTTGTCAACTTCAGATCAGCTGCTTATGTTGATTTGAGTATAAGTTGTCAGTGTTCAATGCTTGATTTAGTTGGGATAATCGGTATTGTTAAAGTGATGTTGGAGATATGGCTTATATGTCCAAAGACCGGATCCCAGGTACACACATGAAGAGTCAACAACATGCCGGTTCTCACAGGAGAATACAGATGATTCCCTAGGATTACCTGTAGTGTGTGTGGCCTGGTGAGGACATAGAATTGTTCAACACCACCCTTTTCCCCAATTATTGATGATGTATGAGTTCTAATTTGATGAAATACTTGTTACTCTCATCAAACACGGCCCAGATATTATGAAGTTTTCATCCTTAAGTGAGCATTTATGAAGTTTTGTGTGACATGAGAAGTAATGATGAGTTCCAGATATTACCTGTTAACGATTCCTCCTAGCAAGTGCTATGGTTTGACTGATTGCCTGAGTTAGATCAGAGATGTGCAATGGAAGCTTGATGAGTTCCTAAAAAGGGGAGACTAGATATAATCTCACAAGTGTGACACCTTGACTCTGAAACAGATCTACAGAATCAGGAGTTCAGAGATTGTGATAGTGATTTGGACCAAATCTTAAGGAAGAAGGATGTGATCCCCCAAACCCAGAGAGGCCCTACATGCAACTTTGGTTTAGAGTATTGAGATAATGTGTGTTTTATGGGTTTTCTTATTTGCTTGTGTAATGAATGGCCTCAGGACTACCACCTAGAGTTTGGTCATAGGCTTAAGACCTAGCTTGGCAAGCAAAAAACGGAACCGCCGAATCAGTAAGCAAGGGGAAGAATGGTGATTAAGAATGGGAATTAGAGTTTCTAGTAGTGGTACCCGCCCCTTACACATGGCAATCCAACCCATAACACCCCTCATCACCTAAAGGACATAGGGAGAACCTCACCCAATTTATGCAAATCATACCACTCCTTGAAGCACCTCTCTCTTCTGTCTTTTTCACCTTCCTCCGTCATTCACGTTTTCAATACCACCCTTCACTAAACACCATCATCAAGATCACAAAAGCTTCAACAAGCACTAAAATCATCAAGCCATATCAGTATATAAGCTATTTCTAGCCTTTAGGAGTGTCGAGTTTAAACTCAAGGAAACAAGCTTGGAGTGAGGAGCTTGAGGAGGTAAGTAGTTATTGTTAATTTGTCTGAATGAGTTTCTTCTCCTTTATTCTTTCATATATATAGAAAATTGTTCATAAATAATTCATGGAAAGTTTTTAAATTACAATCGTAATCTACTTTTATTCCTAATTTGTATACTTTAATTTTGGTAATTTAATTATGTACATGATATGACTGAGTAAATTGATAGAATTCCCTTGATTTTCAAATTGACTTGCAAATTGGTAGAATCCCTTGATTTCTGAATTGACTCGCAGATTAATGGAATCTTTCTGAATTGACTTGCAAACTGATAAAATTCCTTGAATTCCGAATTGACTTTCTCAATTTGATTTTGATTCCTTAATTGGTTCTGTTAATTAAATCTTCTACTAAATCCCCCCTCAAATTGATGCGGCTGATCAAGAAGTATTAATTTGTTTATGAAAAACCGGTGACGAGGCCGAGGTAATGCCTTGGTAAGAACATCAACCAGTTGAAGATATGAGATAATATGCGGCAAGGAGATAACTTGATTCTCAAAGGTTTCATGAATAGAATGACAATCTAGTTCAATGTGTTTGATGCGTTCATGAAAAACAGGATTAGTGTTATCTAAATAACACGTATTATTTCGTGTCACAATTTATTGACTGAAATTGGATTTTCCCAATCTGATCTCACAGCTCTTTAAAGGGCTCACCCTGTGCAAAAAGTGCTCTCCGTGTAAGTTTCATACATATACGCCCGCCCTCTCCCTCCCCCTACCCCCGCACTAACTCAGGGAGCACTTTATACACGGGGTGAGCCCTTTAAAGAGCTGTGAGATCAGATTGGGAAAATCCAACTTCAGTAAGAGAGCGTCAAGTGTGGGGTAGTAGACATTGCACAATATTCAGATTCGGTGGAAGATTTGGATACTCGAGCTTGTTTCATACTTTTCCAAGAAATGAGCGTAGAGCCAAGAAACATACACCAACCAGTAAGAGAGCGTCAAGTGTGGGGCAGCCTTCCCCATCAGCATCACTGTAACCAATTAATCGAAGGGAGGATCCAATAGGAAAGAATAAGCCATGTCCAGAAGTACCCTTCAGGTAGTGGATGATACGACGAACAGCATCTAAGTGAAGGTGTCGAGGGGTGTGCATAAACTGACCTACCTTTTGAACAGTGAAGCAAATGTTAGGACGTGTAATTGTTAAATAATTAAAGCTTCCTACCAATTGATGAAATAGCGTAGGATTAGGAAGAAGCTTACCCTCCTCATGACTAAATTTTTCATTAAACTCAAGAGGGGTGTCAAGAGGAGAAGCAAATCTTCTATATATTCGTGTTGATGTAAAAAAATATGCTTCGGATCCAAACAGATCTCAAGACCCAAGAAATAGTAGAGAATCAAGATCCTTCATATGAAACGAAGCTTGGAGCTGCTATTTACGCTATTGGATCAAAGCAATATCCGTGCTAGTGATGACACTATTATCAACATAGACAAGAAGAAGAACAACATAACCTGCTGTTTTGTGAAGGAACAAAAAAGAATCATACTGGCTCTAGGTGAAAGAAAAGCCCAGTAAAATAGAATGAAATTTCTCAAACTAGGCCCGAGGTTCCTGTTTCAAGCCGTAAAGAGAACGTCTAAGTTTGCACACATAAGAGGAGGAAGAGAATAAGCGTGTAGGATGAGTTAAATTTCTTCCTTAAGATCATTCCTTAAGATCACAGTGCAGAAATCCATTCTTAACATCCACTTGATGAAATTTCTTCCTTAAGATCACAGTATAGAAATCCATTCTTAACATCCATTTGATGAAGTGACCATCCCTTGGAAGCAACAATAGCAATAATGGTCCGGATGGTAGTCATTTTGGCTACTGGAGCAAACGTCTCATCATAATTCATCCCATATTCTTGTCTATTGCCAAGAGAAACCAACTAGGCTTATAGCAGTCAAGAGAACCATTAGAATTAAACTTCACAGAATACACCCACTCACGGCCAATAGGTTTAACACCAGGAGGGTATGGAACAATATCCCAAGTATGATTTTCTTGAAGTGCTAGGAGCTCATCTTGCATGGCTTGTTTTCAACACGCATGTTGGACTACCTGAGAATAACAAGTAGGAATAAGAATGTTTGATCTTTGAGGTGTCGGAGGTACAGGCTCGTGGCGGGTCAGCATCAGAAAGAGTTAAAGTGGTTTTACGTCTCATATACATAATACCTGGTTTGAAATGCTTAATAGAGCACGGAACATTATCCAAGTGAGGAAGTATAGCAAGAATAGTAGGAGAGACCGTATTAGACTGAAAAAAAAATGATTCTCAAAGAAAATCATATTTTGGGAGGTATGAAAATGATTAGCAGTAGCATCATAATATATAAATCCCTTTTGAGTGGTACCGTAACCCAGAAACACACACTTAATTGTTTAAGCACCAAGTTTGTGACGTTCAGTAGATGGTAAGTGAACAAAACAAACGCACTCAAAAGTATGAAGAGTATGATAATTAGGATGAGTGTTGTAAAAACAAAAAAAAATGTGAGTCAAAGTTCAAGATATGAGATGGGAGACGATTAATCAAATAGACAGTTGTGGGCATGTTCTCAACCCAAAACCGAAGGGGAACAGAAGATTCGAGTAGCAAGGTACGAGTGATATCCAACAAATATCGATGTTTACGTTCAGTGATACCGTTCTGTTGAGTTGTATACGGACAAGAGTGCTATGAAATAATACCTTTGCATTATAAGAAGACTTGAATTCATTTAACATATATTCTCTCTAGAGTCAGATCGTAAGATTTTAATACTAATAGAAAATTAGTTCTCAACAAATGCTAAGAAACTTCGAAACACAGAAAAAACCTTGGCTTTAGGGTGAAGAAAATAAATTCAAGTAAACCAGTTGTGGTCTTCAATAAATGTCATGAAATATTTGTGATTTGTATGAGAGAGTATAGGAGAAACACCTCAAACATCACTATGAATAATATCAAAACATTTTTTTGTATGATGATTAGAAGAAGGAAATTATAAATTCTCACTCTTAGCAAGTTTACGCGCAGAACAATAAAAAAATAAAGAGGAAGATTGATTTTTATTGTCCAAAAATTCATGTTTCAATTGGTGAGACAAGCGAATTAAGCTGGTCCAAACGTTTTTGCCAGACTTCACTTTGAATTATTATAGTGTTACAAGCCAGAGAGTACCATGATTGCAGAAATGTATAGGAAACAATCTTTCCACTTTAGGCCTCTTTGTTTGTGATCACTTTTTCGGACCTCTGATCCTGTATAAGACAAACATCACGAGAGAAACACACACTAGAATTGTTATCTACCAATTGATTAACTGAAATTAAACTAGATGAAAGCCCGGTGGACATAAACACATTACAAAAAGATGAATCAATATCCCCGACGGTAGTAATCGGAAGAGAATTATCATCTGCAATTTGAATATGTTGTGTACCATAATACGGTCGAACATTGTGCAAATAATTAGAAATACCAATCATATGATTCTAAATCGCAGAGTTAACAAACCAAGATTGAAGAGTGTGTTTAGTCTTACCTTGAATGCCCAAGACAGAGAACGCTGAGATAATCATTTGTTGGACCATTTCCAGAGTCAAGGCAGCTTGATTAGAGGCTATTGGAAGTGCTGTCATGGGATCGTGATCTGCTGGCTCTGTAGGGGAAGAGGAATGAACCACTGCATGGAAGGCTTTGGTTGGACAGCGCTCTAGTCGTGTTGGACGTGTTGGACGTGTTGGACGTTCCTTAATAATGTGATCATGTTGTTTGCAGTAGTTGTACAATTTTAGGTTGCAATTTTGAGCAATAAGCCTGAAATCTTTGCATGAATAGCACTGGACCTTCTTCATATCTCTTCCTTTTCTATTCCCTTGAGTAGCATAAGCAACTGTTGCAGCATCTGAGGTGAGTTTGTCTTGTGTCATAGCTTCTTGAGTAATTAATCACTACTCTTCCCGAAATAATTCTCCAATATACACATCCAAAGAGGGAATTGGAACTCAGTTCAGCAAAGCAGCTCTTATAAGCTCAAATTCTGGTCTAAATTTCATGAGAAATTGAGCCTGTTGACTAGTGTCATAAACTTCTTTGAGGATGGACAGTGTCTCTCATGGTAATTTATCATGTGTAATGGCTGAATGTTATGTTCATAAATTGATAAAACCAAAATAGTATTTTTGAATTGAAAGATTACCCAGCTATAATTTGCAATGTCCAGTTTCAACTGAAAACGTTTTGCGTTATTGTCCTGATTGTAAATACATTTTAAATATTCCCACATCTCCTTGACGGCTATAAAGGAGCACAAATTATTGAACACGTGTGACTCAATAGATCCCAAAATTCAGGAAATAATATGAGCCTCCTTTGTCTCCCACGTAGCAAGACAAGTTTTGTTATTTGGTGCAGTGGAAGACCCATCAATAGGACCCCACAATCCTTTGCCTTTGATGTACATTCTAAATTGAAACTCCCAAGCCGAATAATTCTTTCCACTAAACCGAATAAAAAAGTTTTCTTTTGTCATTGTGATTTGGAAAAAAGAACTCAAAAGGTATGTAAAAAAAAATGTCCCTCTAAGATGAAAACCACGATATATGATCTGAAAATAATTCCAAAATCTGAACTACTAAAACCAAAAGAGAAGACCAAATATTTGAGAGCCTCTAGGGCTAAAACAAGAAGAACACTAAAGTCCCTAGACCTGAACTAGAGATATTCGAGAGACCCTACGGCTAAAACAAGTATACAACTATTTAGATTGTGATAGAAAGCTTTGATACCATGTCGATTTATCTGAATGTGTTTCTTTTCCTTTATTATTTTATATATATAGAAAATTGTACATAAATAATTTAGGAAAAATTTTAAATTACAATCGTGATCTTCTTTTATCCCTAATTTGTATACTCTAATTTTGATAATCTAATCATATACATGATATGATTGAGTAAATTGATGGAATTTTCTTGATTTTCGAATTGATGTGCAAATTGATAAATACCTTTTATTTCCGAATTGACTTGCAAATTGATGGAATCTCCTTGATTTTTAAATTGACTTTCAAACCAATGAAATCTCTTGATTTCCGAATTAACTTTCTCAATTTGATATTGATTCTTTGATTGGCTCTATTGATTGAATCTTCTACTAACAGTTATAGTTTGATCTTGAGATAAATTCTTGATTGTTTGTTGATGTAAAGATGTTGCTATGAAAGGGATTTTAAAGTATTGAAGGTTAAACAATTGGTTTGGTTAGGGGTTTGGGATATTCGGATAGCATGTCGTCATAGATATGATTATGTGGAGTAGATTAAAGTTGAAAGAGAGCAATGAAAATTTAGAAGCAAAAGGTTTTACTAATGACTCCGCTTCCACTTTATCTAATATAAAGCTGCAAGTATCATGCATTTCACATTTGGGAGCAGACTACAATTTGATAGGTGCAAGAATGGACAATAGTCCTGCAATATTCTAATAAATTTACATCTTTTTCCAAGTTTTACTCGAAAGAGCTCGTCTGGCAGTAGAAACCATTATTTATTTTTCTTGGCCTTTTGTTTCTGGTATCTGTAGATCTTAGAATATGGATATTTTGCATGGAAATTTCATAAATAATGTTGATTTTGCATTTTTTAACAATAATGATGGAAATTTTTATTAAAAATTTCAGAATCTGTTTTTTATGTCTAAATACATTATTTCGTATAAAAATTTGATTGAAAATTGTAATTTGCATATAAAGATGTATATTCAGTTGTAAAACTTTATATGCGAAGATCATTGAACTCCATTATATGCAAAACCTTATATGCAAAGATTATTGAACTCCATTAACATTACATGAAAGATTGAATTCAGTTATTTATAAGTAATTGCTGTTTACTATATGAATGAAGAGATTTTCATCATTACTACTACATAAAATTTCTTTGTGGTCATTGCACTATGAAAAGCGTCGATGTTACAATAGTGAGCTACATAAAATATTCCCTTGTTTCAGTAAAGTTCGATAAAATTTTAATTTAATGAGTTGCATGTTTTGAAGATTTTGAAGTAAAGATTTTAGAGTCTCATCTGGTTGATGGTTATCATAATTCTACGAAATTTCTTGCAAAAAGACTTTAGGCAGATATATGTATATGCATAATATTTCGATTTGCATCCCTGCTTTGGTATTCACTCTGTTTTTGTCGTATCAGGTGCCGGTGGATATAGCTCCTGTTTTTCCCATTGCCAAGGATATTCTGGGTACAAATGTGGAAGTTTAAGAGTTAAAGAGACCTCATCATACCTCAACCGAGTTGCCAAATGACACTGGTTGACCAAGTTCTTTATGACCATCTCGCCATTCACCATTTCACCCTTTGTGCTATTGTGCTATTTAAGCTGGTGGCCCTGCAAAATATGATAATAACATTCACGTGAGCAAGAACAATTAAGTCACCCTCTTCATTTATTTTGTTTTATGTGATTTTATTTTTGTATTGGAGTAGGCTTTGTCTCACTATTATCAATATATATGTTATCATTGGAGGAGATGCCCACCTTAATGCCGAGCTTTTCACTCTCCAATGGAGTCTTTTGAAAAACATATACAGTAGTTTTCGTTATTTAGGGTTTTGGAGTTTGAGATAATTCTATAATCGATTTATGGTTCTAGGTTAGTATCCTAGTCTAATTACATTTCCTAGGCAAAATCCAACAAAATGAGGGGTGATGTAGGACATTTTGAATAATGAGTTGATTCCTGATTGCTCCTTATTCCTCCTCTCTCCTCGACCTCTCTCTTGGTTCTATCTATTCTTGTGATTACTTGTTTCCCTCAAGTTCTCGCTCCCTGGTTCATCCGCTTCCTTGCTTTTCCCTGTCCCCGTAGAATCCAGATTGCTGCAACATAAGACCATTAGATTCGCAGCCAGATAACAATTTCAGCACAGAAACATCATGAATGGAATAGGTAGGACTCTTACAAACTTGAATATAAATTTTGCCATCTGATCTGTTCTATTGCTAGTGTTTTTGCATCATTCCCTATCTCATTAATGCTTGCTCTTTTCTTTCAAAATTATTGTTTCTTTGGGAAAACCAAATTTAGAAACCCAATTTGTGAAACATCAAGTTTTAGGAAGTGGGTTTCAAACAAGGCAGATTTGAGATTAGAGGAATCAAACAGCACTGGCAGCATGGAATGATTAAACTACCGCAGGCATCTTTAGTTGAATATCTTAAGTACATAAATCATTACATACAAGTAGGGTCTAATGGCTAAGCATCATATAAACTCAAAACCTAACAATGTATGCAAGTTTAGTGGTGCACTAGACTTAATTAGGATCTCGAGTTTAAATTTTGAGAGTAAAAGAATAAGCGTTGGGACAGTCATCCTTTAATTTGAGTCTCACTGTAGCTTGAATCAGATTTGTTTGATTTTCAAATAACGTTGATGAGTACCAGAAAAAAAAAATCATATAAACTCTAAACCTTCGGCCTCATTTGGTCGATGGAATGGATGGTTTTGAATTACAGAAAACTGCTCTAAAAAGTTATGCTTGGACAATTTGTCCAACGATAACCTTAGAAAACTTTAAAAACTAAAATCAATTCTTTATTTTTTGTTGTTTGAATTTGCTGAAATTCAGGCCAAAAGAAAATGCAACTAAAAAAAAAAAGCCTTTATTTCTTACGTCCTAAGACTTCTGTATCTCACCTCACAATTGTAGGAACATACAACTAAAGCAAACCCCCAGTTGAGCTTGTTGGGACTATTAGTCCAATCCCTAATCAAAATGGGGCAAAGGCGAACAAATAAACAGTGAGTCCTTGAATTTTAGGTTACCAATATTACCGCTTTCAACTGTTTTAGGTCTACGCTTACTATACTAGACACCCTTCTCAAAGAGATCACATGAACATCCCAATCCCAACTTTCTCTCCAATGAAGAAAGAGATAAGAAGTGTGCGCTTAAACTCATAAAAAAACAAAAAAAAAAAAAAAAAAAGTAGTCATTTTCATACGATGGTATATGCATGGTGACAGAGCTCGTGGAAGAACCGAATGCTATATGTTCAAGCTATTGTTATGGTGCCTCAGTTCCAATCCATCACATATCCCTAACCAAATGCCACTAAATCATCGTCTCCGTCTGCTGTCTGCTTATAAGCTATGAAGCTAATGTTAATCTTGGTGCTGATTAGCAGCTATATTATTGTTTTTAAAAGAGCAACAGCAATTTGAATGACTCGTATTTTTGTTCTTTCTCCTTTATCTGTGAGTGGTTTCTCGGATTCAAAGCAAATGCAAATCCAAAGGAATAATAAATTCTTACAAACATTCGAAGCAGTAGCAGATTCTATCATTTCCTTTTTTCCTAACACATGGTTTAGTAAGAAAATGCAACCAACATAACCAACAAAATCAATCTTGTATGGAGTAGTAGAAATGGGGAACTTCACTTCAGAGCCATATTCTTTCTCCACAGCACCAACAGTTGCTCCAGGGTGGCGGGCACCAACAAGCATAAAAGCTGAAATCCATATCAGCTTTTCCAACATCTGCTTCTCCAAGGCTTTCTTGTCCAGAACCCAAATGATAATTCCCGGAAAATATCTCATTTAATGAATTTACCGGCAAGCCAAAGAGCTAATATTCACTTTCCACATATGCAGTCATGAATTCTTTTAGTGCCTTGAACTTTCCAAAGATTAGTAATACTTAGTCAAGCTTCCCATGTATTAACTTGATGGGAGATGCTTGTTGACCAAGAGAACATGTGGTATTTAGAATGTCCTTTGTCCATGCTAGATTATCATAAGCCGTAGGTTTTGAATTTGTACTTAATGTGAGCAGTCGAAATCCAAGACAAGAGAAAACTCTTAGAATTAGTATGTACATTTACAAAAATATCAGCATTACATAACATATTTAACTTTGTATAGCATGTGGGTGTGGGTGGCATATAAATATGATTAGGGTTTGTTTTTGTTTAGGTGTGCGATGTAGGATTTGGATATTAGGATTGACTCACAACCTAAGTATATATTTGAGAGATCACTAATATTGTGGAGTGTTACTCGAAATTTTCGTGGACTAAAAAATTAGTTTGAAATGTTAAGAGTTATGTACATCTGTGAAAACCATACTTTGAGTTCCATTCCTTCTGAATCTATGTCCTTTGATTAAGAATAGCTAAGGTCTCGAAAGCCCACACTAAAACATTCTCTTGAACCCGAAAATAAAACCTAAGAAATACAAATCGAAGCTTGTGAAGGAGTTTTGAGGGGTTAAACCCATGAAACATATCTGGGAGTGTGAGATCGATGAAAAGTTGCATTTTCTCGACAACAAGCATACTTTCTTTCTCTAACCATTCCATCAAGCTTGAAAATGACTATTTCTAACTCTTTTTTCCCCTTTATTTGCATACTTACTTCTCCCTTTAAAAGCTCTATTAAAATATATCTCAACATTTTTGCCAACAAAAAATCTCACACTCGCCAAAAGTAATAAACTCATAAGGTGATTTCAAGAGTTCTCATTATATTTTTAACTTTTTCTCACATAAATCTACCGAGTTAATTGTTCTCAGATAAGGTGTTGACTATGTTGTTTATAGGGTAATCAATATTTTTTATGATAATAACGAGGAGAGGAGAGGAGAGAGAGAGAGATCTCCCCAAGAGAACAGTTTGGCAGTTACAATCCTCTTTTCAAGCTCATAATTTGAGATTCAAATCTCGTGATAACCAAAGAGAGAGAGACAAGAGAGAAAGAAGAGACAAAAAAAAAAAAACATTACAAAAAAAATACGGTTTTAATGACGGAATTTAGCGACGAAAAAATTCGTCACTATTTTGCGACGAATTTAGTGACGAAAAAGAGTTTCGTCGCTATTTAGTAATGAAAAAATTCGTCAACATTTTTGCCAAAAAAAAATCTCACTCTCGCCAAAAGTGTTAAACACATGGTGATTTCAAGAGTTCTCATTATATTTTTTACTTTTTCTCACATAAATCTTTGGGCTAAATGTTTAATACTTCTAGATTTTCAAAAAGATAAATTACAATTTGCCCATTGTGGATTCAAGTAAAACCACATATTATCCCTATATTTTGAAAGTTTTCTAAAAAATGAAAAGTGGACAAAAATGTGCAGACATAATGGAGACGTAATGGAGACACGTAAAATACATATTATACTCTTCTTAAAATATTAATCTTGATCCTAAGCAATCAACGCCTGCTTGTTGAGACACGTCAACAAAAATGCCACGTCAACCTAGGTTAAAACTCACATTCTTTATTCTCTTTCTCCCTCTGCTCTTTTCATCTCTTTTGCCAACAACAGCCATGACAATCATGGAGAAGCTTTGCAGGGTCATCTTTTCTCCTCTCTTCTTCCCGTTTCCTCTTCTCTTTCTCTACCCTCTCATCTCCTCTCTTACCGTTGCTATGGAGAAGCCCTCTTTGATTTGGCATCTAGGTTGTGTTTTGCTCTAATTTAAATTTCTTGAACTTTAGAAAAGGTAGACCCTCAGCTTTTTCTTCAAATAATGAAAATTATACTCCAATTTGGCATCAGGGTTGGGTCACTTCAGCTGAAAGCAAGGGATTATTAGCAAAGATTTAGGTTCGGGGTTTGAATGCAAAATCTGGGTTTGGGGAAAGACAATCTGGGTTGAAAAATCTTTGCTAACAAACCTTTAATACTTTTGAATAAAGATGTTAATCTTTGACTTGGTAGATGTTCTCAAACCCAAATGGTCATTTTCTTAATTTGCTGTGTAGATGCAAAATGTGAAAAAAGGGTTTGAATGTAAGGATTTAGGTTCGGTGTCTGATGGTGTTGACTATGTTGTTTATCGGGTAATCAATATTTTTTATGATAATGACGAGGAGAGGAAAGAGAGAGAGAGAGATCTCCCCAACAGAGTAGTTTAGTAATTACAATCCTTTTTTCAACCTCATAATTTGAGATTCAAATCTCGTGATAACCAAATAGAGAGACAAGAGAGAAAGAAGAGACAAAAAGAAATATTACAAAAAAATACGGTTTTAATGACGGAATTTGGCGACGAAAAAATTCGTCACTATTTTGCAACGAATTTAGTGACGAAAAAGAGTTTCGTCGCTATTTAGTAATGAAAAAATTCGTCAACATTTTTGCCAACAAAAAATCTCACTCTCGCCAAAAGTATTAAACACATATGGTGATTTCAAGAGTTCTCATTATATTTTTTACTTTTTCTCATATAAATCTTTGGGCTAAATGTTTAATACTTCTAGATTTTCAAAAGGATAAATTACAATTTGCCCATTGTAGATTCAAGTAAAACCACATATTATCCCTATATTTTGAAAGTTTTCAAAAAAATGAAAAGTTGGCAAAAATGTGTAGACATAATGGAGACATAATGGAGACACATAAAATACATATTATACTCTTCTTAAAATATTAATCTTGATCCTAAGCAATCAACGCCTGCTTGTTGAGACACGTCAACAAAAATGCCATGTCAGCCTAGGTTAAAACTCACATTCTTTATTCTCTCTCTCCCTCTGCTCTCTTCTCCTCTTTTGCTAACAGCAGCCATGACAATCATGGAGAAGCTTTGCAGGGTCGTCTTTTCTCCTCTCTCTTTCCGTTTCCTCTTCTCTTTCTCCACCCTCTCATCTCCTCTCTTACCAGTAGCAACCACAGCCGCCGTGGAGAAGCTCTATAGATGCATATGGGTCATCTTCTCTCCTTTCTCCTCTTTTCTTTACTTTCCCTTATATTTCTCTCTCTCTTATCTCCTTTCCTCTCTCACCGGTAGCAGCCATGGTTGCTATGGAGAAGCCCTACAAAAGGGGTTCGTTGATTTGGCATCTAGGTTGTGTTTTGCTCTAATTTAAATTTCTTGAACTTTAGAAAAGGTAGACCCTCAGCTTTTTCTTCAAATGATGAAAATTATACTCCAATTTGGCATCTGGGTTGGGTCACTTCAGCTGAAAGCAAGGGATTATTAGCGAAGATTTAGGTTCGGGGTTTGAATGCAAAATCTGGGTTTGGGGAAAGACAATCTGGGTTGAAAAATCTTTGCTAACAAACCTTTAATACTTTTGAATAAATATGTTAATCTTTGGCTCGGTAGATGTTCTCAAACCCAAATGGTCATTTTCTTAATTTGCTGTGCAGATGCAAAATGTGAAAAAAGGGTTTGAATGTACGGGTTTAGGTTCGGTGTCCGATGGTGTTGACTATGTTGTTTATCGGGTAATCAAGAGGAGAGGAGAGAGAAAGAGAGAGATCTCCCCAAGAGAACTATTTAGTTGTCACAATCCCCTTTTCAACCTCATAATTCGAGATTCAAATCTCGTGATAACCAAAGAGAGAGAGACAAGAGAGAAAGAAGAGACAAAAAGAAACATTACAAAAAAATACGGTTTTAATGACGGAATTTGGCGACGAAAAAATTTGTCACTATTTTACGACGAATTTAGTGACGAAAAAGAGTTTCGTCGCTATTTAATAATGAAATTTTGCGACAAAAAAGTACTTATGGCTAAATTAGCAAGAAATAATTTAAGCGATGCAAATATTTTCGTTGTAAAATTTTTTACTAATTAGCAGTGAATCACAAAAAAAAAAAATATTTGTCATAAAATTTAACAATGAGTTTTAATATTCGTGGTTAAATTCATTACTAATTAGTCACAAAAAATATTCGTGATAAAATTCGTCGCTAATTTATATAGACATTTCAAAATTTGTGGCTAATTTTGTGACAAAATTCATTTTACAATCTATTATAAAATATTTTTAATTGTATCTCTTTTTTTTTTACCCTTTCTAAATAAAGGAATCGAGTTGAATATATAGTGAATGTTACAATTTTCACAAAATTCACAATTTTCGATAATTAATAATTCAAACAAATTCTAATAAATAATTTTTCGTTAGTCACTGTTGTCGAATTCACCCTTCATGTTCTTCATCTTCTCCACTCGTTCACTTCTTTCATCAATAGTTTATTCGCTTTCAAGAGTTTAGTTGTTTATTTTCCATCGTCATCGTCATCGGCAAGCAAGACAGTAAATCAGAACGCTACACGAGATTTCCAAATGATCAAACAGTAGATCAAATATCCGCGTCCAGTGATCCATATTCCCTGGCAAGCAGACAGACAGTAGTTTTCAAAAATGGCGATAGTAAAACGGAGGGCTATTGAGAAGTAGTCGTCCGTTTACAAACTTTTCTAAGATTTCTAAAAAATAAAATAAAATAAAATAAGTAAAAAGAATAATAAAATAAATTAATAAAATAAAATATAAAATAATGAAATAAAACATAAAATGATAATTTCAAAAATAAAAAAAAAAATTTAATGACGGATTCAATAATCAATCACTAAATTTAGTAACGGAAGAGCATATCAGTTACTAAATTTAACGATAGATTTGTATTTTGTCACTAAATTTAGCAAAAGATATGTATTTCTGTCACTATATCCGTTACTAACTCATTATAGTAATTTTTTGTTAAAAAGAGATTTAACAGTAATGATTAATTTTTGTCATTAATCAATATTTTTTATTATAATTCAAAATATAAATTAATTTCAATTTTCAAACTAAAATTAAGAATTCCCCTTTAAGAATTTAACTTTTTATTTTTCCTTTTTTATCTATATTTGTAATTGTATAACATAATATCCTTTTATTTTCTTTTGTTTTTATTAATTTATTATTCATTTTATTGGATATATCAAAACAAATAATTTATCATAAAATTGACAAATCTTATTCCTTTTATAGGATAAATAAAAAAAATAATTTGTTATTCTATCTTAATTATCTTTTTGGCTCAAAAAATATTTTATTTTTTTATTTAACACAAATTTAATCAAAATTGAATTTAAACAATAAGAAAATTTCAATTACTAACTCATTAAATTTAATCAAAATTTAGTGACGGAAGAGCATATCAGTTATTAAATTTAGCGACAGATTTGTGTTTTGTCAATAAATTTAACAAAGGATATGTATTTCTGTCACTATATCCGTTACTAACTCATTATAGTAATTTTTTGTTAAAAAGAGATTTAACAGTAATGATTAATTTTTGTCATTAATCAATAATTTTTTATTATAAATAATTTTTATTATAATTCAAAATATAAATTATTTTCAATTTTCAAACTAAAATTAAGAATTCCCCTTTAAGAATTTAACTTTTTATTTTCCCTTTTTTATCTATCTTTGTAATTTTATAACATAATATCCTTTTATTTTCTTTTGTTTTTATTAATTTATTATTCATTTTATTGGATATATCAAAACAAATAATTTATAATAAAATTGACAAATCTTATTTCTTTTATAGGATAAATAAAAAAATAATTTGTTATTCTATCTTAATTATCTTTTTGGCTCAAAAATTATTTTATTTTTTTATTTAACACAAATTTAATCAAAATTGAATTTAAACAATAAGAAAATTTCAATAAAAATAGAAAAAGAAAAAAGAATTACCTCAAGGTAAACGAA
Organism: Dillenia suffruticosa; assembly: GCA_033439265.1. Classification (NCBI taxonomy): domain Eukaryota; kingdom Viridiplantae; phylum Streptophyta; class Magnoliopsida; order Dilleniales; family Dilleniaceae; genus Dillenia; species Dillenia suffruticosa. The sequence goes on along the minus strand of JAVTVX010000018.1, from coordinate 8,089,611 downwards.
AAAATATATACACTAAGAAAATTTCAATAAAAAAATGTGTATGAGATTTTGTTTATTCTCAGTGAGCAAAATGTGTATGAGATTCTGAGATACGAGATAGCGGGAAGGGTACCACATCTCAAGCTAGGTGGGATAAATATGTCTATTGTGCAGGGAAGAAAAAGAATAGCCAAATTAAGACAATCCGTATTAGTAGCATACACGATAACATGATTTCATTCTATAAATAGTATTCTATGGATATATCGGTTAGGCTCACCCTAATAGAACATTATGGTACTCTTATCAGCTCCTAAAGTGAGGATGTTGAAAAAAAAAACTGATCATATAATGATATAACATTTGATACAAATGTCAAGTATGATTGCCGAATTAAAGAATACAGACAAACTCATTTCGTATGAATTTTAGGTATTGAGTGTAAATTAGTCTTTTACCTGATTTATAGGAGACCATGAAAACTTATCTCACGAATGACGAAAGTATTCATACTTTTGCTTATGTGAGCAAGTACTGTGAGCTCAAGGAGGAAAGCCTAAAGGCGAATAGGTCACACTTGGGTCATGCTTATGCAACGAAGTCGAGTAAGAACTCTTGTGACACCTAACGAATAGCACAAGCATAAAAATGAGACTCGAGGTCTAGACAAGAAGAAACTATCTGAGAAATCTGATAACAAACTATAAAAATGCAGGAAAAAGGAGATTGATAAGACGAATGCAAAGTGCTACGTTTGATGTAGATTTGATCATTTTGCTCATGAGTGTGACGAGCGGAAGGAATGTACTTCTTCTTTACGTGGTTTGAATTTTGTCTTGTTTAATGTGATGTTTACTGATTTCTCTCCTTTATGGAAATTCAAGAACCACCGACCATATAACTCGAGATGAAAGTGCGTACATGCAGTTCTGCCAAGTGAATCCTCAGGTTATAAGGATTTACGTAAGGAACGGAGCATTTGTCGTCATCAGAGAGATTGGTATTTGCAAGTTGGAATTGCAAAGCAGCCAAACTCTATATCTATATGGCGTTCTTTATGCTCTAGATATTCGACGGAACTTTATTGTGGTACTTTGTTTAAAATGACATAGGATATGTTTTATCCTATAGAAAATCGTTTATTTTTTATTAAATACGATACCTGTTTAATCTGTTCTGATTTTATCCACAATGGACTATTTGCACTGGATGCTGATTCTGGTCATGGTATTTATATTATTCTTCTATTGCCTTTACATTTAATTGTATAGATGATGATGTAAATATATGATACAGCAGATTTGGACACATAGGGTAAGAGAGGATGAATATTTAGTAGCGATTTGTCTATATTCGAGTTGACTGTATGTGAGTTTTGCCTAATTGACAAAACTACAAAAAACCATTAGATAACGCAATGAGAGTTGGGACTCCATTGCAGTTGGTCCATTCTGATATCTGTGGCCCTATGAGCATGAAGGCCCTGAAATGGAGCTGTGTACTATATTACATTCATAGACAATTACACGTATTTTGGTTATATCTATCTGATCTCACACAAGTTTGAGATATTGAAATGTTTTAGAAGGTTTATTAGCGAGATTGAGAACTAGTTAGACTCGAGAGTGAAGACTCTCAAAACTGATATAGGATGAGAATAATTTTGAGAGCGCTATTTCGAGAAGGATATTATGAGACAACTGACTATTCATGCTACTTCTCAACAAAATAGGGTAATCAAGAAGAGTAATAGGACTTTGTTGAAAATAGTGAGATGTATGATGATAGAAACTAATTTGTTTATCTCCTATTGGAGAGATACTTTATTAACTGCAGTTTACGTTCTCAATCGTATACCATCAAAATCCATAATCAGTACCTCATATGAGTTTTGGACAGGGAGATAGCCTAACCTTAGCCACTTGAAGTCATGGGGTGTGTTGTGTGTTTCTCACATTCACACGGTAAGTTAGGTCCGAGAGAAAAGAAATGTATCTTTATAAGATATTCAGAATACTCCAAGGGGTAAGTGTTCTTAAGTGAGCAAACAAGCAACACTATCAGTAAGATTGAGTTTTGTAATACTACATTCCTTGAGAATGATTTCCTTAGAAGAGTTGAAATCGATTAGAACTTTACCTTTTATGTGATGGATGAGCCAGTAGCTCAGCTGAATCCAGCGGCGGGATTGAAGAACCGATTATAGATCTTGATCCTAGTTAGAGTAATCTGTTTAGGGGTGAAAAAATTTTCTCTTCTCGTAGAAATATCAAGAACATGTACTTAAACGTCGCTTCCCAATTAAGGGTGAAACCCTTATTGTGACTCTTAAAGATGATGAGTAATCTAAACGGTCAAGAGACTCTTGAGATTTTTGCGAAAGACCATTTGTTCAAGATCATATATGAAGAGAATGAGTCGATAAGAATCAATAAGCTTGGGATCTAATTGATTTGCCTGAGGCATAAGGACTATTGGAAACAAATAGATTCTCAATGTTAAGAAAAAAGTCGATGGATCGATGGAGAGATATAAATTCCGTCTGGTAGCCATGGTTATACTCAAACTAAAGGCTTGAATTATCGGGGAGTTATAGTCTAATTTATCTTAATCCGTTTACTTTTAATGATTGTCGTAAATATGGATATGAAGTTATACCAGATGGACGTAAAGACCGCATTCCATGATGAAAATTTGGATGATGAGATCTACATGGAACAACACGCTGGGTTCATTTTAGTCGGTCATGAGGATATGGTCTGTCAATTTTGGAAGTCGATATACAACATAAAATAATCATCCAAATAGTGGTATCTAAAATTTCATGAGAATGTGATATTTTATGGTTTTACAATAATTGAGGAAGACCGTTGTGTCTATCTGATAAGTTCTGATAACTCTTTTGTGATCACATTCTTATATATGGGTGACATTCTATTAGCCGAAAATAACAGAGAATATCTGATAACCATTAAAATATGGTTATTGTCGAGTTTTGATATAAAAGACACGGGTAAGACTTAGTTTATTCTCAAAATTAGGATACAGAGGGATCACTCGAGATAAGTGTTAACTCTTTTACAAGAGTTCTATGTCAGGAAAATTCTTGAAAATTTCGAAATTAGCAATTACAACCTAATAGATACTTTTATCGCTAAAGATAAATACTTGAATCTTGACATATACCCTATAATTCAAGAATAATTAAAGGAAATGAGTAGAATCCCTTATGTTAGTGTAATATGCAGTCTAGTCTATGCGATGAGGCGTATACAACTAGACATTTGTTATGCAGTCGATCTGGTAAATAAGTATCAATCGAATTCTGAAAGAGATCACTAAAGTATCGTGAAAAGAATTTTGAGATATCTCAAGGGAACTGCGAACCTTTTCTTGTGTTACGCAGGAGGTGATTTAAGTTTCATTGGGTATTCAAACGTCGACTGGAGATGGCGATCTGGATGAATGCAAATTGATATCAAGTTTTTGTTATCTTATTCAATAATGGTACCATATCTTGGAAAGGTAATAAGCAAATTTATGTATCTCTATCTAAGATAAAGATTGAACTTGTGGCATACTTAGCGGTAGTTCAAGAGAGTGTTTGGCTCCAAAAATTTTTGAATGATTTAAAGGTTGTGACAGATAGTGGGAAAGTAGTGATAATTTATTGTGATAATCAGGGAGTCATTGCCAACAACCGAGATTATAAGTATCACGATAATTAAGTAATGATTAAGTACACTTTTATACACAGTATAGTGACTGATTCTTTCACCAGACCCTTGTGAGATATTTCTTTGTGAGATATTTTTTTGTGAGACATATGAAATCATTCGGTTTATATGTAATTTTGACATTTCTCACTATATATTGATTATGATATTTATTGTTTTATATATATGACATGTGTACATTATTCAGTCACAAGTTTTTTTCTTATATTTGTTTATTATCATATATTCTATAGTGAGTTATAATAAAATATATATCAGGCAGACGTGGTCGACTCTCTCATACGACTGACCATCTCCAACTTTGAGTGAGTGGGGACAAGATAATTTCTAATAATAAAAGGCTTTGAGAGTGGTTTTACTAATACATAAGTTGTCTTAATATGTATTTAGGATGAGATCATATAGGATTTGACCGATATGCACATACTCATATCCGTGTTGCATGTAAGTAGACAACTTTAAAATCTCATATATCACCTGCATCTAGTGATATTGTCTCTGAGATCTCTAGGGAAAATTTTATATATAAACTGAGACTCATACCTGAACAGTGTTAGAGAAATCTAATATGTGACTTTTCGAGAGATGAGAGAATAACACTGTAACACGTGTTTTATACCATGTATGAAAAGACGACCATGAGATAATAGGATCTATTATTTGAGACAATAATGTAATCATGATCCCCACTTTCATTGTATGAGATCCAAAATCCATTAGGTAGATCTCTTGTACCCTTATTATTTTCAACTGTTTCTATAAATCTTAGTTTAGTATTTGTTACTTTAGTTTGTTTACCTATGATTCAGAAGATAAATTGAGGTCTAAGTAGGAGGTCTAAGAAAGTAGTTGAATTGAGATTGATGGATTCAAATTTGAAAAAAGTAAGACCAATTGATATTATAACATTATGTAGTATTCACTGACCGACCTGTTATATTTATCTATATTAAAATTCAAACAAAATAGTGAATATACAGTCGAACAGTAATTGAGGATCACTTTCGATGAGAAAAGTGGCTTGATAGATGTAACTGTATTGAATTTATGGTACAACGAGTTTTTTTTTTGTACTAAAGATGGTTTCTCGGTCATCCTAACAGGTGTATCGAGAAATCTTTACTTGCAAGTGTATTTGTCGGTCACACAATACTCAATTCTATATGAAAGTCTAGTAAAGTGATGTGAAAGATTGTATGAATTGTGATTTTGTGACGGATATAAAATGTCCTTGTGTACAAGTGAGAAATGTTAGTTAAAATGCTCACGTAGGGGTATGAGGTTTAAAAAGTTAATTTAAAAAATTTAAATAAAAAAATATGGGATAATGGCTGATTAACCCATTATCCCCACTCTCCAAACTTCCTCCTATTGTTTTATCCTACATGAGTGAAGATGAAGAAAGATACTTCTCTTCACATTGCTAAAAGATTAGTATACATTTTCTAGAGAGAAAAGATGGGGATTGAGAAAATTTCGATGAGAAAATTTTTTTTTATCGTTGTATCATCGAAGTTTGGGTTGAGATACCGTGATATAATAGTGGTGGTTTAATTTTGCGATCACAATCCCAACCGAACGATCCGTACGAGAGAGTTCACGGCTTGATTGCTTTTTTGGAGAACTACGCATTGAGATGTTTACCTAAAAATTCCAAATTATATAATTTTTGTGATTTACTATACTTCCGATGCATGAATAAATCTAATACAAATAAATCAAAAAATCCTAATAATTATACAACTCATACATTGATTACTTAAACCTAGATTCGTTATGGGTTTTAACTTGCTGCTACATGATATCACTAAGAAAAGCACACAAGCATCCAAAATATTTGTCTTTCAAGATTGGTTTGATTAAAGTCTCATCGTATCCATTATACAAACCTATATAACATACAATTTAAAACTCTATATCATTAATACTCTATACTTGTGAATTTATCATTTATACATGCGTATTGAGTGTTAAGGCCAAGTAAGAGCATTTAATCCAATTTGAACACAATTTAAAGAACCCAAAATTAAGGATCATGCTAGGATATCAATAAATATTCAAAAATCAAAAGAATTCAAAAATTTTAGAAATTGGAGGACAATGAAGATCTGATCATCAAGGAGATGCATATAACACTTGGTTAAACACGGAAGTATCAACAACACATTGATTCATTTAAAACTCTTCAAAATTTGATTTTTATGCAACCAAACAACCACCATTTATCAAGAATCAAGTTTTAATAAAAAGATATACTTAATATCTGAAAATCAATTTTTAGGAAGAAATGCAACGTTTTGATTACTAAATTTTGGAATGTTGAAACTAAAATCAAAGCTTACTTTGATACTTCAAATCCACCTATTAGGTTTTGAAAAAATATTATAGGATAACAGGGCTTTGAGTAGAATTGTGGATTGAAAATGAAATAAGTTTGAAAATACTTATAAAACCTTTGAAGGAATTAGGAAAAGAGAAGTATTTGGAGTACTCAATCCTTCTTTTTTATGTTAGATGATCAATTTTTGGATTAACGTGTAGAGATGAGGATTTGACAGGGTCAAGGGTTTGTTTTAAGAGGAGAGAGAGGGGGAGAGAGAGAAACCTTGCGATTGTTTTACCATATTAGGATGTAAAGCGCCTCTTATGGTGGTTTTCCATGACGAAGTCTGTTGTCGTAGTTAGTTCAAAGGGAAGATAAGGGATGGAGGAAAGAGAGAAAGTCATTAGTTCTCTATTTGCTTTTATTATTAATATAAATGGAGTCCATATGGTCTACTTAGCTCATGAATTAGATTTTTTTTTTTACAATTATAAATTGACCAAAAAGTGCATGAATTTATAGAAAGACAAATACATAATTTCAAAATTTATATTTATGATATTTTTGAACTTCTTGACCAAAACTTTCATCATTTTAACTCTTGGGTTTTTTTAAAAAAAAAAAAAAAATCAACTTACTCTTAAGAACTTTGAGTATTCAAAAATACTGACATGATTTCAAATAAGATGTTGATGATAGATAGCTTCTCGTAAAGCATGATCCATTCATGAAACTCTTAACAATCCAATTAAATCTCCGGGTGAAAACTATTGATAAATTCTATATGTTGAAATCAACAACTTTGATATTGACGTACAATAGTTTCTATACGTCGAATATGAATCTATACAAAGATCAATGAATTTTGTCAATCTTATTAACTAACAGGGTAGGTTTTGTACTATAATTAGTTTAATACCACTCAAGATTGTCTATAAAATTTGAAGAATTCTTTTAATAGATTCATTACAACTCTTAACGCTTTATTATAGCCTCATAGATATTGAATTTGTAAAACTTGTTTCACTTTTAAAAAACCTTACATTATATCACTATATTTTGATTTTCAATATACAAATGTAACTAATTATATTTTCTTCATAAAAGATTTCCCCATAATGATTATAAAAGATTTCCGCTTAGCTAATCTTATTATTAGAGAGTCCACTTGAACAATTAGTTGTCCAATTTTTAGATATAGTCCATTTTTCATTATATATCCATTTTGACAAATAAAAGGTCCAAGACTAATTATTATAGATGTAGCATCATAATTCTTGTGATGAAAACAATACCAATTCAAATTGAATACATTCAAAATGATGTTACTAAATAGATTAGGAATCAAAATTCTATCATTTTTATCAATTAAAGAATATTTAAGTTGTTGAAAATACAATCGTAAACGATCAAGTTGGTTCTATTTAACCATCAAGATTTGATTGGATTATGAATAAAAATGAACAATCTGAATGGTTGTTCCTAAAGAGACCAAAAAAAAAAATTAATTAGAATTCATTTTAACTTTAATTAATTTAATTGATTCTTTTATTATATTCTAATATTTTATATTGTTTAATTAACCCATTCGAGGATAATTCGATGATGACAAAATTATCAAAAAATAGCGTTCTTTATTTCTATTCAATAATATACTAATAATTCTTTGATTTTGTTTATGTGATTTTTGAATTCTTGCGTTAGAGTAAATGGAATAAAATTGATTAATGTAATTTAATTTATTATCAAAGACCAATCCTAAACATGATGAATAATTCATTTGTCCGGTATATGAAACGAGAGATTTAGCTAAATCAACTCTTAGAGAATCTCAAATTAGTCAATTTGATATTATATCAACAAAGAAGCATGTGCCTCCCAACAAAAGAACGTTTTCGTATCTTCATCCTAATTTAATACTAAACAATCAAATCTTGAATTCTTTGATTTACTCTCCCTTGGCATTTTTGGCCTAAATTTTTTATTTCTCGATACATAATCAAATCTTCTTTTTTGACAATTGAATGCGCTTGCATAATCCCATATTTAGTAATTCTCGAGTACCTTATTTCTTTTGTAATGAGAATTGTTGAAATAAATAAAAATGCAATTCTATAGAAAATATTATTTATAAATATTTCAATTGAGATGTCTGAATGGGGTATTAGTACTTTCTCTCATTTTTAAATATATTGAAAATGGAGGATAAATCTACTATAAATTAGAATTTCCATAAAAAAATAGTAAGATTAAAGAGATAAGAATAATTAATGCATCTAATTTGTTTATTTTCTAAATAATAAGAAATCTCTCATTTTTATCATAAAAACATGAACTACCAATTCTGTGTCTCACTTTATTAATCAATAAAGAAGAGAATGAATATTTATTTAATCATGATCCTTATGCGAGGAACAATGGACTACAATAAATCTACACAAACCCGTGATAATATCCATATATGGCTTGTTTTTTGTAAGAGATAAATATTGCCATATATAAATTTAGGAGTATGATACATATAAGCACAAGTGCATTCTCCCTCTAAATTAGAGTAAATATGCTTTTGAGTCACATTTCCATATGAATCTCTACAATTATATTTTATGATTCTACATATTGATCTTTTTGACCTAAATGACAAATTTTTGGTATAATATTTACGCTGAGCTAGATGTGTTTGATGTATATGAATGAAAGAACTAAATTTTTATAGAATTTAATTCTTCTATTAGAGGGGGCTCGTAGGCATTCTACAGTGCCCTATATGAATTCTATACTAGTATGAAAAGTTGTTAGCATTAGTTGAACATTTGGTTTAGTATGAATTCTCTGTTAGTATAGAAAAGTTAATCGTTGTGCGGACAAATTATCAGAGTTTGGGAAGGGAATCGTATCTGGGACTGTGGAATCTGCAAGTCCTCCTCCTGAGATTGTCCCGTTCTTGAAGCAAGATGAGGAAGGCAGCTCCTGGGCTAGAGAAGGAAGAAAGGGTGTACTTCTCTTGTCCCCCTTCTTGAAGATCACCAAACTGATCAAGCCTTTTGCTGAGTTTTAGTCGCGTTCTTCTGTTAGGTTTTTTCTCTGTGTTCCCTTTTCTCCATTTCCTGTACCAAAAAACAAAGAAAAAGAACATTTGGCTTTCTCATATATTGACTAACAATAATACCACAGTTTCTCTAAATTCGACTAGATTGCCATGAATCCAGTCATAACATAATTGAAAGATCCAAAATATACTTTTGCAAGTAAATGGAGTTATAATATATATTGGTTGTGCTCAAAGATTTATGAATCAATTGATAATTACAATTCCAATATTTTGATTTCGAGTGGCAATGCACCTTGGACACGTATACATATTATCTGCTAATGCACAATCAATTAATATTTGAATAAAAATCCTTTTTGGTATCATTATATTTGGAGGACTTACAAAATTATCTCGAGTGATAGCATAATTTGTTTTATGTTAATCAATATTTTGAACTATTTCAACAAGTTTTCGTTTCGTGTGAGATATCTTATATCTAACATCTAACATCTGATGTTAGAAAATTTGGCTCCGTAGTAAGAAATGATTTATTCTATTAAAGAGATTCCCTATAGATTTGTAAATAAGAGAGCTCTATCATTCAAATACTCAAACTATTAAAAATGAAGTCTCTAACAAGTTACTTGTAGACATATTCGATATTTAAAAATATAAATTTCTATTAAAACTAATTGTTTATACGAAACACATGATTGCTTGAAGACACACTCCAAATAAAAAGGTGTACACATGGAATATCTGGGTTTTGTTCCATTAGAGAGATATAGTGAGAAGGGATGCTGATAGAGTTTGCTTAGTTAAGAGAGTTGGATAGAGCAAATACAAAATCTTTCCTTTAAGGAGGGAGAGAGAGCGGAATCTTTATTTTTCTTTGTTTTTATTTTTATTATTATTTTTTGATTCGTAATATTGATTTTATATTCTTATATACAGAAATTTGTCAACACTAATGTTTCTTAGTTTTGAAATATATCAATATTTTAAATTAATTAATATTTACTCAAAAATCTTAATATTTTAATATTTTAATATTTTATATATTTAATAAATTATTAGTTTATTTAACTATAATTTTTATTTTTTATGTTATCTGTTTATAATTAATAAGTACATATTTGATCATTTTTTATTTTTATTATAAAATATAATTATTCTATTATTTTAATAAAATAATTAATATTTACATAAAAAATCTTTATTTTTTTTATATTTATACATTTTTTTACATTTTCTTTTCTATATTTTTACAAATGATCGTGTATTCATTTCTGTTTCAATGCAATATAATCTAGGTGAGACAACTTGTAAATTTATTTGTATGAGTTAAACAATAACTCATACCTCAATTCCATGCAATCCGTTTTCAACATTTCCTATATTCTCTATAAATTTGTTTGTATGAGTTAGACACATCTCAAACATGAATTTATGAGCTTGATTTGTAAGAAATTTGCCGATAAAAACAGGTAAGAAATTGGTCTTTCTAGAGGACAACTTTGCATCCATTAAGCACAATAAGCTCAAAAAAATCCTCCTCTTGTAGCATGACTTATTCATGTACCCAACACAATACAAGTTGTGCTTTCAACAGATCTGGACTTTTATGAGGCATTGCATTTGGGATTTAATTTTGTTATATGTGATGAAATACTAATGGTTGATGGTGATAAATGTGGTTGATGCTTCAGTCGATCAAGGAAATAACTCGTACAAAAGGGTAAGTAATGGTTCATCAGTAAGATAAAAGAAGAAAACAAGAATAGGAGCTTCAAGCCACACTTAAATGTGACGGAATAAAATTGAATGGCAGAGAAAGCAATAAACAACAACTATAATTCAAAGGCAATCGAGGAAGGGAATAGTGGTGGAGAGAAAAACCTTGGCTGTCACTCGGAATTCCTTGCCTTTGCAATTTGTTTCATTCTTTCCCTATCATTCTCTTTACATTGTCATGAATTCCTTCAGTTGCAATTATTTCCAATTTTTTCTTCTTTGCCTTTTACTTCAAAAACTTGTCTTTTCCTTGATTATGAGATCTTATTTCCATATCCCTTCTACTTTCTTGTTCCTTTTTCTGCAAAAAAAAAAAAAAAAAAAATATATATATATATATATATATATATATATATATATATGGCCTTTGTTTGTAATAGGATAAGTATTCCACTCTATCTACCACTGGTATCCAGAACCATACTTCAACTAATCCTATTCAAATATCTATGAAACCCTATTTAGAGAACGACTCTTCTAATATAGTATTTTATTTTTCAAAATTTTAAATCGGAAACTTGATTAAGTGTTCTAATATCTTATCTTATTAAACCGACTATCTGTTGGTATTCTGCACTCTCTCTAGGATGTGTTCTACATCTTCATAGATTTCGAGTTGGTGCACCGGGTAAGTTGTTGTACCCCTTAACCAAAATTAAGAGATCAATTTGCGACTTGAATATAGAGTCAATTATGTTGGGAGAGTTTTACCCCTATAAGAGATCTCAGTCAGGTCGACCCATAGTCAGGGCGAATCTTCGGACACCGGATGGTGGACCGAATCCAAGGGTGCGAAAAAAAAATTAGATTCAATCATCACGGGCCCAAGCTAAGTTAAACTTCAAATAAAATTTGGGATTGGGTTTGACTCTGGGCTTCAATTGGTTTTGAGAATTGGCTGTGGTCTTGAATTTGTTTGAACTTGAATTTCAATTGGACTTAACTCACTTGAGATTGGGTGTCTCTTGAACTTAGACCTATGCTTACTTTTGAACTTAAGGCCTCGTGTGGATTGGAATGACGTCAAACTTTGTTCAACAAACCTGTGGAAAAAAGAAAAAACAAATCAAACCGATTTGAGTCACAATTGAGGCAAGGAAAATAAGTATAAATCCTATCAAAATTAATCAAGAAATTAATATAAAATTATAATTTATGAAGCATCCAAAACCCAGGAATATGAGCACTCAATCAAAACTCTTGAATCAACTAATGTGGGTTGGCTTAATTGGAGTGGGGTTGAATTCCCTTAAGCATGACTGAGATTCGACTCTCGCCCGGAGTATCGGGTTCTCATGTGTATGGAGCGTTCCCCCTTGAGAGACCCGCCCTTCGAAAAAGAGCCACTGCAGCGATCGGTTCGAATTAGTCGGGGCAAATTCTCGAATACCGGACATATCTAAGATATGGTACAAAAAAAACTCCTGAATCATCCCCCTTGGTGACAAAATCGACTAACATGCGAGTGTCATTACTTGTCATCATGGCAGATATTGAAGCCACTACCATAGACCTTTCCAGGTCTTAAGGTGGACCTTTGGTGTGCAATATGTAATAGTTTTTAATATGAGTTCAATTCAAATTCTACAAAAAACGTACATCTGTAAATCATTAAAGTTTTGTTTTGGACTAAATGAAAATTGAATTCATTTTAATTGAATTCTTTAATTTGCTTCTTCTTGGAATATATATATATATATATATATATATATATATATATATATATTTACCTTGGAGTTTAAGAATAAAATATGAAATTTAATTGAATTACATTTATCGAAACAACTGAATATACGTTGACGTTTAATTCAAAATCGTTACAAATAACGTTTATGAAAAAATTATGTTATGATCAACAAAAAATGATATAGGGTTCATTTCAAAGTTTTTCTTTCTTTGTCGAATTACTAATTTTAATCTTATGGAATTATGATTGAATTTTGTACATTTTTTTGTCGCATCGGCAACAAAAGTTAAAATTAAATTGAAATCTATAATTATTCGATAAAAATATAAAATAACATGAATTTAAAATTAGATGAATATTATCGTGATCCCATATTAGAGATGGAGAGCCATATAATAATATGTAATCTAATGCTTAATTACTACATTGAATTATTGTAATATATTTTATTTATATAGAAAGCTTATTATCACAACTACAGAAATAGTTATTATAAATATAGAAATATAAAAGTAAAAAATTCAAATATATATCAAAATCAAATCAATAATTGATTTGATTTAAATATATAATATATTTTTTAATATCTATTTCAAATTCAATGTAGTATAATAAAAACTATTTTAATTTGAAAGAGAATCCAAACGGAGGATCTAAAATCTTGTGAATATTTTTGCAACCCTTGTCATGGCTCTAGGCTCTGTTTTTGGCATTGCCTCGGGCTCTAGATTTGCCTTTGGCTCTGACTCTTAGCTCCGGGCTCTTGGAGGCTCAACATCTGGCTCTTGGCTATGGCATTGGCTTTAGCTCTCACTAATCAAGTTCCAACATCAATTCTAGTTACTGGAGGTACATGCGGAAATGTAGATAATCTTTTTTTACAAAGAAACTCTAACATCGAAAATAAAATAAAATAATATGAATATAAAAAATAAATAAATATCACTGTGATATCATATTATAGATGAGAGTAATATGATAATATGAAATTTAATATTTAATTGTCTCATGAATTATTATAATATATTAAATTTATATAGAAAACATATTATCATAAATATAGAAATAATTATTATAAATATAGAAATAAAAAAAATAAAAAAATAAATATATATCAAAATCAAATTAATAATTTATTTGATTCTTATATATAATATATTTTTTTAAGACTAACCATATCCTAAAAAAAATAAGCAATATTGAGATTGATTATGGATCGTACGTAATTTATTGATTAATGAAATTAAATTATGAATTTAGAATTAAATTCTAAATTTATTTTGGTATTTCAGATAATTATGATTTTTTCCCTAAACAAAATAATTCTATTTTCAAACTAAAAGTGAGTGAAAAATTCAAATAAATTGAATTGAAATATATTTTTTTAAATTTTTTCTTATTCTTATTTTCTATTTAACATTATCGCATAATGGCTTAAACAACAAGGAGGGGTGAGTAACGAAACACGTGCTCTTCACTTGTTTGTCGTGATCTCCTTAAATTCTCTTTAATTTGGTTTGGGCGACTATAGTCACGTGCCCACGCACATCAAATGACAAAACACACAACAATATTAATATTCATTTATTTGGACATGGTGGGCCACCCTACGACAAGGACCGCCACCCCTTCGATTCAACTCCCACAAACAAATATACAGAAAAATTACTCACTTCTTTTGTTTAATTGGTACTCAAATTTTCAAAATAGGGTATGACCCATGTTTTGATTTATGAGAAAAAACTAAAGTAATAGTTTTAATTTTTGGGTCTTGCGTTTAATTTGTCATATGTCTTTTTTGTCCTCAACTATTGTACGTTCAATTTCAGTAATAACACAATATATACTTTTTGAATTATATATATTGATGAATAGAAATCATTTCTTACTAAAATTAACTTAAAAATAATTTTAAAAATAGTAATTATTTATACTTACAACCATCCTATAGTTAAAATTTTGACCGATTAAGAATCGAGAAATATACATTTTTAGAAACCTCCGAGTTGTAAAGATCTTTAATTCAAGTGTTTTCTTTGAGATATGCGGTTTGAATTTTCATGAACATATGTATATTTTCGTGATTTTCACAATTTTATATAAAAAATGAATTGTAAAAATTTCTGATAAATTTTTATATTTTTATTAAAAAGTTATTATATTTAGTATAAAATAAAGTAAAACAAGAATAGAGACAAATTAGAGTAATTTGAAACAAATTGAAATTTTCTAAACAAGAAAATGTTAGAGAGGAGTAGTATGATCATCATTACAAGTATTTTTACTTCTTTTTAAAAGATTTGTAAATTTAAACTTAGCTTTTTTAATTAAGAAAAACAGAAGCCATTTTAAAGAAAAACGAAGGCAAGCAAGGCAACAATAAACAAAGGGTGAGAAGAACCTCAATTCTAAGAATATCTGTTTCAACAATTGTGGCACCATACGGATGCATACACCGAAAGAGGATCAAACCTATTCCCCGATTTGGAACACGAGGCGCACTGTGATTGCGCTAACCTGTTAACCGGACAAGAAGGGATAACACGAGAAATTTCCCTCCTCTTCTTTCCAAACCCCACCCCCCCTCTCTCCCTTCTTCTGCTCATTATCTCATTTGGGTTCTTCGCATCCGTGAAGCCCCAACTCATCTCTCTCTCTCTCTCTCTCAATTGCAAGAGTTTATATCTAGAAATCTGGAGTTCAGGTTTTAGGGGTCTGACCTGAATTTCGTGATTCGATCTTGAAAAAAATGCCGTCGGTATATGGAGCTCGATTGACCACCTTTGAAGATGCAGAGAAGGAGAGCGAGTACGGCTATGTCCGCAAGGTCTGTTTTCTTTTCCAACTGTTGATTCTTCGGCTTCTTTGGATCGATTTGAGTGATGGACTTGATTAGTTCTTTTGATTTGTGTGTTGTGGAATTATTATGAGACTTTGGATATCAAAAAATGAGTTAATCGCGAGTATTAGTGTAATTGTCTATACATAAGTCACGGTGTTGTCTTACTTTCGATGTTCTTGAGTATTAGAGTATTGAATTGCTTTGATTAGGTCTATACAATTCGAACACACACTCCTCTTCTCTTCGTTTTGAGATTCATCTTACATTCTCTTCTCGGGTATATTGCTTGTCATCAAATTCTCAAAAGGTTCCCCTGTATCCTATATCTGCTTCATATTAAGTTGGGCAAACTTTTAGCTTGGTGCATGAATTTCTAGTGTTTTGGAAGCTATCTCTTTCATTTAGGACGTGATGTGATTCACTGTCAGATCCCTACTCAATGAACATTAACATCTTCAATAAGTAAAACAGAAGAAAAGATTTATTGTGTAACTTAAGTCCTTTTTGTTTCTGAAAATTAGAGTTTACTTTTTAGTTTTATTACTCATATGGGTACCAAGAATTTTTAATTTTTTTCCTATTCTACTTGTATATGACTTTCATTTTTGTCTAATGAATGTTCCATATTTTACTCCATTTATGTTATCAGTTCTTTCTTCTCTGCGTTTGTAATTGATGCTACAGTACAGCAGCACTAAACTTATTTCCTTTATGAATATGCATTTGATAGGTGTCAGGACCAGTGGTCGTTGCTGATGGAATGGCAGGGGCTGCTATGTATGAGCTTGTTCGTGTTGGGAATGATAACCTAATTGGGGAAATTATTCGATTGGAAGGAGACTCTGCCACAATCCAAGGTTTTCTACCCTTTGACTTTCTCCTAGATAACATTTTTTCCCTTGTCTATGGGCATAATTCTAGTCATATGATAGCTCCACATGTACCTTTGACATTTAATTCTCAATCTTCTGGCTTGTGATTGGCTTGCCTAGGTCGTTTTTTTCTTTTCTTATTGGGTAGAAAATTATATTTGTTACCTAGAGAGAAGGATTAGATTAGGGGTAAGACTTGATCCACATAATGGAGAAAAATACAGATTAAAAAAGGACTGACCTCTGATCATTACAGAACTTGTGTGTGTGTGTGTGTGTTTGTTCTATTTGTCACTGCTGTTTAGATTGTTGTTCTTTTCTATTATGTTCTATTATAATTCTTTCATCTGATTTTAATATTATGGCACATCCTTAATTTCAGTTTATGAAGAAACAGCTGGATTGATGGTGAATGATCCTGTTCTACGAACACATAAGGTAACTTTTTGATCTCTCACTTCTCAGATGCTGCAAACTGAATATTGATCTGATGCTGTTACATATTTTGATTTTCTATAACAGCCTCTGTCAGTGGAGTTGGGACCTGGAATATTGGGTAATATTTTTGATGGGATTCAGGTTTGTCTGACCGCACAATGCTCGAATATTTTAGATATCATTAGGATGTAATGGTCTTACCATTTGATTGCCAGACATTTCCACTTAGTTGTTAAAAATTGGCATTGCATAGTTGTAAGTGTGTCTAAAGATCTTACACCATATTTGCACATTTATTGAATACAGAGGCCATTGAAAACTATTGCAAAGAGATCTGGTGATGTCTACATTCCTCGTGGTGTCTCTGTCCCGGCTCTTGACAAAGACGTGCTTTGGGAGTTTCAGCCTAAAAAATTGGGTAAGCGAGGAAACAGGCAATACAGTCATTTCACTGGCAAGTGATCATTTTTGTTAATTTTGCATTACCTGAATCTAATTTTATTCTTTGGTGCAGGTGAGGGAGATCTTCTAACAGGGGGAGACTTGTATGCAGTAAGTTTTATGGCTTCAAACTTTTATTTTATGAACAAAGAGGCCCCCCTACACGTAATTTACAGTTGGAGATTTTCTGCTCTCTTGTTTTGATTTGTCCTTGGTTGGAATTTCTCATTGCAGACTGTCTTTGAGAACACTTTGATGCAGCACTATGTGGCCCTTCCACCAGATTCTATGGGAAAGATCACTTATATTGCTCCAGCTGGTCAATACTCTCTAAAGGTTCGTTTGTCACTAAGATAAGATTTTCATTCTTGTTGATTATTGGACAATCTTTTTCCTGATTATACCCTATTCTTCCAGTCATTTCAAGCGTGGGGTGGTTAATCGGCAATTGAGGGATGAGAACAATTTTTGCATTGGGATATAACATTATTTGTAATGCCCAAAGAATCTTGTGAAATGCCTTGAAAGGATTGGAGAGAAATGACATAATGGGGTGATAAAATTGCAATCCTATGAGAACAATTCACTGCATGACGAAGTGGAATCTGTACCATTAAGTTGCACAAATTGGAGTTTTCACGAATGGTCGTAAACCACGGCATGTTACTATCTAATTATAGTGAATCCGAAAAATATTACGGGCAATTTTTTTTTTTTTTTTTTTTTTTTTTTTTTTTTTTTTTTTTTTTGGCACAAGAGGATAGGTGTTAAATATGTATGGGTCAGATACAAGATGCTGGCTATATTTTTTTTATTAATATCTTATAAACTTTTGCTAGTTTAGTATCAATCTATAAACAGTTTTAAAGAGAGAATGCCTGAAAATTGCTGTTTGATAAGAAAAAGGGAAGATCTGAAGTGTTGAGGGAGCACAGTTGTAATAGTAACATGGGACCATCAATTGCAAAATTAACGCATGTGGGAGGAAATTTTCTTTTATGGGAAAAAAGGTTAATGCCATTTCTGAATGATGAAATAAGTTTGTGCTTCCTTTGGAGATCAAACTGTGTTAACTCTTTGAATTTCCTTGAAAATTGTCTCGCTTTTGCTTGATTTTTATGCTCGAAGTGTGTATTTCTGTTACTTTTGTTTTTCAGGGCACATAAAATTATTCACTATTGGATTTCCTCATATATGCAGGACACCGTTCTAGAACTTGAGTTCCAAGGTGTAAAAAAGCAATTCACCATGCTTCAGGTGCCTTTTTCTTCTTTTCTCTGTTTCCATGTTTCCATGTTTCCTTTTGCATTTTGGTGTTCTTTTTTCGAATGTTGCAGCTCGCTCTCCCTCTCATAATGCCTTTACTGTGCAGACTTGGCCTGTACGTTCTCCGAGGCCAGTTGCATCAAAGCTTGCTGCTGATACCCCACTCCTGACCGGGCAGGTAAATTATTCTACAAATTCAACTGTTTTGATTTTGTTCTCATGTTTATTGCTTATGAACTTGGGCATTCCTGACATTTATTTTCTATCAGCGAGTACTTGATGCCCTTTTCCCATCTGTTCTTGGTGGCACCTGTGCTATTCCTGGGGCTTTTGGTTGTGGAAAGACTGTAATTAGCCAAGCTCTTTCAAAGGTATATTTTGCATCACAGCACTAGGGTAACGTAGGGTTTCTCTGAATTGACTTGCTTTATGTTTCTGTTCAGTACTCAAATTCAGATGCTGTGGTCTATGTTGGTTGTGGAGAAAGAGGAAATGAAATGGCCGAGGTACGCTTGTAGTGTCATTGTGGTTATTTTTCCATTGCTATTTCCATAGCGATCATCACTTAACAGTAACTGTTCATTCAGGTTCTTATGGATTTCCCTCAATTGACAATGACGCTACCTGATGGCCGTGAAGAATCTGTCATGAAGCGGACCACACTTGTTGCTAACACTTCAAACATGCCCGTGGCTGCTCGAGAAGCTTCAATTTATACCGGTAAACATTTCTTTCCTTCACAAAAACTCCTTATCCTTGGACTTGGTGTAACCACTTATATTTAGCTATTTATATTGTTAATGAATAAAGCTGGGTGACCATGAGGCCACGCGTTCGAGATGTAGAAATAGTCTCTTTGCGAAAAATGCAAGGAGAAGGCTACGTACATATACATAAACTCTCCCCTTACCCCTGCACAAAGAGTTGAGGTTATCCTCCATTCTCATTTAATTTACGATATTCAACTATTTGGCACATACTGAAAAAGAAATATAATGTCAAGTGATGCTTGAAGTTTGATGAAACTTAGGAGCATTTGGAAACACTCAGAATAAGCACTTGTGGGACCTATTCACTTAAAAAGTGATGTAGTGCTTTTGTTGGTGGTGGGATGAGGTTGAGCTAAAATATATTTATGCAGATTATTCCATGTAGCTGGTTTGTCACTTCAGCTTCCACTTATGTGTGAGTGGAGCAGTAGAAAACCTTGGTTGTAAGGGTTCTCATTCTCAGGCAAAATTA
Organism: Dillenia suffruticosa; assembly: GCA_033439265.1. Lineage (NCBI taxonomy): Eukaryota > Viridiplantae > Streptophyta > Magnoliopsida > Dilleniales > Dilleniaceae > Dillenia > Dillenia suffruticosa. Next base: position 8,069,956 of record JAVTVX010000018.1, on the reverse strand, counting down.
TCCTCCTCTTTCTCTTCCTTTTCTTTATTTTGCTCATTTTGTCATTCCTCTTCACAAGGTCAAGAGAAACCACCAAGGAGGATTTGTTTTCTCTCTGTTTGAGCTATACTTTTGCACTTAAAGGTAGTAACATTATTGATGAGTGTCTTCTTTCTAATGTTAGATTAGAATAATTCTCAAGTTCTTTTGAGTGTGCTCAAGCCGACTCATTCACTTTCTTTCCAAACTTATTTGGATTAGCCATATGAGTCCATTTCTATATTCTGTTGAGTGTACAGTATTGAAAACCTTTTGATGTCAATAAAATATCAGTTTTAGTGTAGACACAGATAACTAATGTCACTTCTATTATTGGTAGTTAAAATTTGATTAATTATAGCATTAGTTTTCAGTAAAATTTACTCAGCTCTCTCTGTTTGTTTGGAGTAATTTTTTTGCAACTACTTGAAGAAACCTTTATGGTAGCTTTTATTTAAAACAATTTTTCTCTATTGTAATTTTACTGAAATTGCATAACCAAACCCTGTGAGTCACTTTTGCCATAATTAATTATATGGAATTACCTGCCCATAATCTTTGTCTTCATAGATGAATGTTGCCACATAGGGCCTTAATCTTTTGTATTGAACTTGGAATGGTAATGTTCCTCTTGTACATCCTTTGAAATTTGGCAAAAATTTTGATGGATTTTTGTGAATGAGAAAATATGACGCAGGAACGTATGGTTTTGACCCCTGTTTGGTACACACCTTTACTTTCTCTTACCAATTTGATAGAATTGAGAAACAACTAGTTCTTGTTTTTCCCTTTTGTTTAGAACTGTTTCCTTAATTTTTCATATTCCTTCTTTCTCTTCTTTGTTCTCCTTGTTATTTTCCCATTCTAGAAGGGGCCTTTTGTTTGTTCTTTTATTAGGAGAAGCTTTAAGCATTTGATACAAAAGACAGAACACAAACATATATTGTTTAAGAACTAGCATATTAAAGTGACATTTCAACTTGTTGGAAATTTCATTTGGAAACAAGCTGAATGCTGACAAGTTCTTGTGCATTTGGTTCATTCTCTTTTTCGAGGGCTTATTCCATGTGAGTTCTTAACTGATGCCAATGTGGTGTTTTCAGGCATTACCATTGCAGAATATTTCAGAGATATGGGGTACAATGTTAGTATGATGGCAGATTCTACATCTCGTTGGGCAGAAGCATTGCGTGAAATATCAGGAAGACTGGTACTTGTCTTCTAAATTTATGACTTCTCTCATAACCAATTTTATTAGTTGTGCATCTGAGAAATAAATACTTTTGGAACCCCCCCCCAACATTGCATTCGTAGACTTTTTTCTTTCTCCTATTAGGTGCTTTCGAGTTTTTTGCTTTGCATTCTGGTGTTATTGAATCTGAGAAGATTTCTATCCTTTTTTATGTTGCACCAATATTTCTAGAAGGGAGCTTTGTCTATGTCCATCACTGGAAACATGCTGGTTGTAATTCATTCTGTAGACATGTAATAAATAAATGTTAACTGTGTTTACTGTTTCTAATATTTTATTTATATAGATTGACACTTCTAAAACACTTCCCCAATACTTAAGAGCATTGGAGGGATCAATAATGGATATAATTGTGGAGTCAATCTTGGAAAATAGGTAATAAGAAACTAATGTAATTTAAATTATAAACTCAATATAAAGCTGTTGCCTACAGAAAATGAAGGCATAAGATTTCTAGAAAGTGGTGAGAGTGGGATTAATGCTTATCATATCATGTTTGTAAATTTATTTTTGCATGTTGGTCTACATTATGTATTTGTTTTCTCTTACACTTTTGCTTTTTGCATAATAATATAATAATTCAAATTTTGTAAAATTTTCCCCTTATGTTAATGTATGATATTATTTTTTGATACGGACTCATAAATTATATCTCAAAAATTTTTTAACAAAGCCATATATTAAAGTAATATTTTATCATTATATTCTAGTCAGAACTTATTAACATTATTATATTTGTGTAACTTAGTATATAATTGGATAATAATGAGAAGAGAATAAAATGCACACAAATAGAGGTATTAATTAGAATTTTATTACTGTTGTGATCAACTTGAATTAAACTCTATGAGGTCAGTTACATTTGTGTTTAAATAGTTGTGTAATATTAAAATACCAATGGGTAGTTGGGATGTCAAAATTATAATTGAGTGTGCATGTCAACAATGGAAAATGATTTAAACTAAGCCACTTTATATATATATATATAGTGTAATAGATGTAAGAGCTCTCTACATTTGCATATTTTTAATATGACTGTGGTGTCGTGTCCTGTTAAATATTAATTTTAACTTTTCCATGCTGCTTTTCCGAATTTCCGTACATGACAATTGACACTGAGCACTTATCCACTATACAATTAGACTACTAGTTTATCAGAAAATCATTACTTGTGTTGGTGGCAAAGCTATCTGCAAATGACAGGAATTTGCCCATTTATTGTATTCTGAAGCTTTCATTTATGAAGATTTTCTATAGGCATCTGCATGTAACAATTTTTGTTATTTGTGTGTGTATCCTGATCTTGCCGGTACTTGATATGTGGTTGGGTAAACTCTTTTGACATAATGCTATTATATTTACTTTTCTTTAAGCGGTCCCTAACTCTGATGTCGTTGCTGTCTTCTTTATAGGCAGAGATGCCTGCTGATAGTGGATACCCTGCTTATCTGGCTGCACGGTTGGCTTCTTTCTATGAACGTGCTGGTAAAGTAAAATGTCTTGGTGGTCCTGAACGCACAGGCAGTGTAACAATTGTTGGTGCCGTTTCTCCTCCTGGAGGAGATTTCTCAGATCCTGTGACATCTGCAACCCTTGGCATTGTCCAGGTGAGATTTCACAAATTCTTTCTTCTTTATTACTATGTTGAAGGCTTGTTATTTTGTCAGGATAGCTTCATCCTGATTGGATTTTTTTCCAAATAAAATTGGGTTATGTATCTAGAGAAGTCCCCTGCAGGTTTCATTATCTCTTGTTTTTATACCCAGTTTCTGAACCTTCACTTTGTACCCAAGACAGAGAAGATGCTTCTTTCCGAGACATATTGTTCCATTCTTATTTTTATATGCTTCTACATTTTCTTGATCAATATCTTTACAGCGTTCTTTTGACCATTACTGTTAATTGCCTTTTGTTTTTTTGCAGGTTTTCTGGGGTCTAGATAAGAAACTTGCTCAGAGAAAACATTTCCCCTCTGTAAACTGGCTTATTTCCTACTCCAAATACTCATCGGTAAATTCTGAAACACTGTCATTTGGTGCTTTTTAGCTCTTGGTTGTATGATTTAATGTTGCAGATTGCATACAATAAGCATATTTTCTTCTGTTTCTAGGCACTGGAGTCTTTCTACGAGAAATTTGATGCTGATTTTATTGACATTCGAACAAAGGCTCGTGAGGTATTGCAGAGGGAAGATGACCTGAATGAAATTGTCCAAGTATGGCACTCACATGTTTCAACTTTTCTCGTATTATATTATCTTTATATTTTTAATCATCCACATGATTTTTCCCTTTATGGATAAAAGGCAATATGATAATCTCCGTTGTGCGGTTATCTTGTTTATTTCTGTCTCTCCTTGTAAGTAAACAAAGCTCTTACGGTATTTTAGTAGAATCTGGCTTCTCACTAACACAAACTTATGTTTGGCCACTGACATGACCTGTGAATGTGCTGGTCCTATATTTTATTGTTTACTGCTAGAATGTTGCATCTTTTCTTCTCGGATTCTTGAAAGTTTAATGATGAGCATTCTCTTTAGTGGCTTCACTTTTGAGGATCAAAATTTGTGTTGTGCAGCTTGTAGGAAAAGATGCTTTAGCTGAAACTGATAAAATCATTCTCGAGACTGCAAAACTGTTGAGGGAAGACTATCTAGCACAGAATGCATTTACTCCGTAAGTATCTACTTGGCATAAGAGTCGGGAAAATAGTTTTAGGCAGTAAAATGATGAATTTAATAAATTGGAGCCTTGCCTTCTGATCTTTTTTAAAATAGTTTTTGACTGGATCTGAACAGCTTCTTTCAAAACTGCTTTGAGTTGGAAATAATAGTTATAACAAAAACTCCATATAATTTTTTATTTTTTAGAGTTAATTTACTGGTTGAGCTATGTTTGAAATTGATGTTGAAGAAATATAGTAAAAAATTTTGCTGTTATTTAATGTGCTTTATTCTTATTTCAACATATACAGAACCTATTCTGTTATTGGTCTGAATTTTAAGAAAAAAACTTATGAAGTTTGTTTAAATATAATGTTCCATATGCTGTTGTCTTGCTAATTTCTTTTACATGGTTTTGCAATTGCACTGGACCAAACTTTAATTTGGGAGCCTTTTCTGTGATTAACTTTAAATCTCTAAACAGAGAAATTTTCGGCTGTACACTGGATACACTATTTTAAGTTCATTTTCTGAGTTCTATTGAAAACAAGAAGGGAAATCTAAATATATTCTAGCTAGAAATATATTCTAAGCTAAATAGTCAAGCTCAATTGTTACCTAACTCATTTATTGTTTCTGTGACATTAACAGATATGACAAATTCTGTCCTTTCTACAAGTCTGTGTGGATGATGCGTAATATAATCCATTTTTACAATCTTGCCAACCAGGTAACTCTTTTTTCCTTTCTTTGTTATAGGGATGGTAACAGGTGGGACAGGGATGGTGATGGGGTCCCCACCTTTGTCCCCGCCCCCAACTTGAAAGGGGGCACAGGGCAGATAACGCTCGTTTCATTTTTTTTTGGGGGGGGGGGGGTTGTGTGTGAACCCCAATCCTGCGGGAAATAGGGAATTCTTAGTTCCCCTTTCCTCCCGAAATGAAAAAAGGGCACATATCATTCTATCGAATCCTCACATGCATGGACGCTATGCCATATAGCTAATTGACATAAATGGTTCTCTCTCTCTCTCTCCCTTTTCTCTGTGACTATAATGGTGACATCAAGAGGATTTTGAGAAGCATAGCAATGGTACTGAACAACAAAAACAGTAGGTAGGTAGGCAGGTAGGTAGAGATAGAGAGAGCCAAATTATAGTTACGGCTTATCAGATCAGTAAAATGACAGAAACGTAACAAAATGTTCAGGTTTATTAAAATAGTAATGCTATATTTTAAAATGGGGGTAAAAGTTAATGTATGTTTGACCTGCAAGTCCCATCCCAGCATGGATGGCAATTTTGACTCGGCCCGACCAAACCTGCATGGCCCTGCCCCTAATAGGCCAACTTTGGGCATCTCATGTAAAAGTTAAGGGTAAGTTTGGGATAAAAAAGTTAGTCCCAACTTGGGTTTGGTGGGGATGGGATTCACATCAATCCAGCCCAAACCTGCCCCATACATGACACGATATGACATTAGGTATTCTATTGGGTTGTGTGCTGTCTCCTCCCTTCCCTATCCTCATTCCACGCCCTCATTGTTATCTAGATAGTCAATTAAAATCCTTGATTTCATCCCTAATTTCATATTTCCTTTCTTACTCACTCAATATGCACATTTAAGTTCAGAAATGAAAACCCATGTTTTGGTCTGTCCTTGTTTACTGCACCAAGATTTGAGGAAGAAAGAAATCATAGCCCAAAATCCTCCCTTCTCTCAATAGATGGTAGCCATCATTATTAATGATTGAAGCTTGGTTAGTTCTTCATCAATCTTCATTGATCTCATCACTGTTGTATCGATGATGCAAGTTCCCTCATCTTTTCATTTTTCTTGTTTCTTCCTCCTCAAGATTAAAGGTTCTTTCATTTGAGATGTGGTTAATTCATGACAGAACTTGCTTACGGATCTAAAATTGGTTGCCAATTTCTCATATAAAATAACAGATACAAATATTCCTATTCCATCGAGGTACCCATTCTATGACAACTTTCAATTTCCCCTCTATTTTTGTGCCTTTAGTGGGCTCTCCCTTTCTCTCTTATTTAGTGGGGTAGTTGGCACCCATCCGGGCCCTGAGCTCCTGTGGCAGTGAGGGGAAGACGAAGCTGCCCCTGATCAGGGTATGGGCGGGATGAGAATATCTTTGACTTGCAGGGATGGGAAGGAGTCACTGTGGCTGTTGCCTTCCCTATCCCTGCCCCACCCCTGAAATATTCTCATCGGGAAATGGCCAAAACGTTGAATAGAATCCCCTATCAGTCACGCAGGAATGTCAAATTGCCCTCCCAGCTTTATTTCTTCCTCCTTTCTTCTTGAATTTTTAGATTTTGGATAACATCTGCTGTTTAATGCATAATCGTTTTCATCCATTGTCTTTTGATAAGTCTTTAACTGGATTCTTGAGTATGATATTTTTGCCTTACAAGGTACTTTCAAATCCTAACAACAAAAGTCTGTCTTGAGTTCTTGACAACTTATTGAATGAGATGTGTGCATTGTAAAAATTGTGAATTTACAATTCTCATTTTGTGTCTAATTACAACATTCAGTCTTAAGCCAGAAAAATAAAGGGGGAGATGACCATACTAGCATAGCTGACACATCTTTTGGGCACATTAATCCTAAAATACCTTGGAGTCAGCAACAGAAACTATCTTGCCTTCTGTTAGGATAAATGATAAAAGAGAGGATCTAAAACTTTTTGTGGTTTCAATGACATCATATAAAACTATACAAGCTTCATTTTTCTTGTTTTTCAGCTGTAAGAGTATAAGATGTCCAGTTGTATGCCACATTCAATTTGATGGTGAAGCAGAGCAATTTGCTCTGTTTTATTTTTATGGGCTTTTATTTGCAATGGTTCCCCCCTTGTTCTTTGCTATTAAATCAAACATAGTTTGAGGTGCAAAATAGTTTAATTGATGAATTCTTTACATGTGTCAAGGATTTTGGATGCAAGTTCCCACTTTGATTGCCTAAATGGTTTGAAGTATAAAGGATGGGGAAGAGTTGCCTCCCAGTTTTTTGCTCATTATATTGACCTTGGAGCTTGTACACGCATACAGTACACACATGCACACAAACAAAACCAAAGTCACTATCCATTTCTTTACCACTTCTTTTCTTTAGATCTTCCACTTAGATTTTTTGTTCTTTAAAACTGACAGGCAGTGGAGCGGGGAGCTGGTATGGATGGCCAGAAGATAACATACACCCTGATTAAGCATAAGCTTGGGGATTTATTCTACCGTTTGGTGTAAGTGAGCTGTGGTCTTTGTGGAGATTTGCTAATATTGACGATTGTGTGGAACCAGGTTATGGTCTAACCCTTACCAAATGAAAATTGCAGGTCTCAAAAGTTTGAGGACCCAGCTGAAGGAGAGGCCGCACTTGTTGCCAAATTCAGCAAGCTGCATGAAGATTTGACTGTTGGTTTCCGCAACCTTGAGGATGAAACTAGATAGATGTAAAATCTGAGATACTGACCAAATGGCCATTCTGATACCTGAGGCTACAAATTCTTGGTGCGTGTTGAGGACTGTTGGATTTCCAACCCTTACAGATTGAGTTTTCCTGCTTGTTTGGCCTCCACATTAGTTGGTTGTGTCGTTATAGTCATAATTTTGTATTCCAGTTATGACTTAAAAGTTCAAGTCTCTACCAGAAATAAGATAAAAAATTTCTGCCTGATTCTTATTTACTTGTATGTGCAATAATATTGTATCGAGTTCCTCAGTTTCTTTTACTGGTTGAGATGCTTAATGGCCTCTCTGCTTTGCACTCGAGGAATTCTACAGTGACCCCTTTGATCTTATTTGCCAATCTTCCTATGAAGAAATTTGAAGAACACGGCAAGTGACACCTCCGCTTCACTGTTTTATATTAACTCCCTCGAGATCTCTGCAAAGTTGGTGATCCTCTATTCCTTAGTTGAATGCAAGCTGCTTGAATGCAGAGATTTTTTTTTTTTATTGTATTTTTTAAGTTTTTGATACATGAATGCAGAGATGCAGTATGACATGCTTATGTGCGTGTCCATTCGACCCCGTCTTAACAATGCAGGGTTAAGTTTGAAGACAATGACTAATTCCTCTACAAGGCTTGACCACAAATCATCAACAAAGTTTAGGAAGCTTGAAAGAGTGACCTGATTTTTATCATGAGCATTATCCTCCTCATACCCCTAAAGCGTAGTCACTTATACTGATGGTGCAATCAATATCCTTGATAACAAGAATTGACCACCTATCAACATTGAGCACAACAAATACTTGAGTTGCATGCCTGAAGAAACTCGGTAAATGTCACTTGCTGCAGATTTTGTTGAGGTCCATCCTGAGGAGGTACTCGAGTTGGAATGGTGATCTTGTTGTAAACCTAATTGATTACTTCTAATTACATAAAGATCAATAGTTCAAGTTGCGCTCATAGTTGGGACATTTTAAGTGTGTTTGAAATAAAATGTATGCATTTCGATTTGGGTTGTATTCTTTGGTTATGTTCCTACCATATATATATCTTTTTCATCCTGTTAAAAATCGATTTTACACTCTAGATGCTTATGACCTTCCCCTCTATGCCTTGTGGTCACGATTACTTTTGACTTTACGACTTGTACAACAATGATGTGGTCCATAGATTAAATTATACCATGAGCTGTATTTCGCTCGACTTTGATTGTTCATAGATCAAAATATCGGCAAATATCATTGTCAAAATATTTTTGCTTCTCACTTGGGTAATTAGCAATAATTTTTCAGTGGACTTCATCAAATATGTAGCTTGCCAAGGAAATTTTGCGTCATGGGTACAGGATCTTTGCATGTAAGGCCTGTTGTTCATGCAATTTGGTATCCTCATTTTGGTCAACTCTGGCTTTTACTCGCAGGGGTTGCTCTTGGTTCAATGAACATAATTTATTTGGGTGTTCCGGTTTGAAGATATTATAGGTTAGAAAGTATAATAAGTGAACGTATTGAACGATATAATAAGGGAGTAAAAATTATAAATAATGTTACTGCACTTCAAGTAGGCGATGACATTGCTGATATTCATGGTGTTGATGAAATAATCGCAGGTGAATTAGTAAAATTTGAAGGGGGTGGGGTACAATTGGCATTGCACATTGATTTTGTATTAGTGAGTGTTTGACTATCCAAAGAGGTTCTGTAAAAGCAACAGAAAAAAATTGATCAAATACCTGAGTGAGGTTTATTTGGATTGTGTTATAAATTTCAGCTTTCGAATCTTGATTAATTGAATCTCTCACTCCATGAATTATGTCGTAGTTGTGATGTGATTAGCCATGGCTGCAATCAAACTAGATTTGCTGTTCCTGGTGGACTGTATAACAAGTATCTGCATTTCCAAGCTTTCCCAATTGCTTTCTAGTAATCTTTTCCATGAACAAAGTTGTCCAAGTCTTCCATTAACTCTGAGTTCAGTGCCAGCGGGTTGATTTGTCATTGGATGGTTGAAGTAAACTACCGAAACAATAGCAACCTCTATAGACATTGGCTGTATGAATCTTGGATATCTTGCATTCCTCTTTTATAGCTTTTCATGTTGCTAAGACGTATGGCAAGTACTTATCCACTACTATTTCCTTGTGTTTCTTTTGGAAACTTAGCTCATATGATCTGATTTCCGTTCTTGGGGGCACATTTTGATTATAAGATAGCTCTTAAATCATGAAGTACTTACACGGGAAGAAATTAACTGCCGCTTGAATTGCACATTCTCAAAAACATCAACCATTTCTCATTATGACACATAGATACCGAGAGCTTCTTTTCGTCATCAGATTTGTTTATCCTAAATCTGTATACCAATGGCATTGTCCTTGTGCCCGAGGCTAATTGATTTATCTAGTCGATCATTATAATTGATTTAATCAATCATTATAATTATGATTGTTCTAATTAACCATCAAACATTCAACCATAATAATTGATTTAATCATTATAATTGATTTAGTCAATCGTGAAGATTGATTTATCAACCATTATATATATGGTTGATTTATTAATGATTGATTTATTCAATCATTATATATTTAAAAAATTAACTATATTTTGATTATTTTTCTTCTCATCAATTTTATTCAAATTTCTTTACTTTTCTATACTAGCTAGTTTTTTATAAATAAAACGGCTCTCCACACTTCGTAATTAAGTAAGAAGAGATAATCTTTTCTCTTACAATTAGGTTTTTTTCTTCTCAAGGAATAGTTTTCCCTCTTGTAATTCTCTTTAACAATTAATACAAAGAAATTTCTTTTCTTTATTTTCTTCTTCTTCTTCAAGTTTTTGTTATTATATTCTAAATTGTATCTTGATATAATTCTCTTACATAAGATTAGCTCTAAATTGTATGTTTAGAAACACATAAGGAGTCTAATATTGAGATTAAAATTTTTCAATATGATATCAGAGTAAATTTCGATTCTGTCCTTTTCGAGGTTAGGTGATCCCCCTTTTCAAATCAATTCTTTTCATTCACAACCATTCTCTTCCATTTTTTTTTACCTTCTCAAATTATTTCCAATGGGCTATTCATATTAAGAAATCCTTAAACTCAAGAAATCTCTTGGATGACATTACAAAGGATTCTTTTGAGGAGTTAGACCCAACATTTGAAGAATGGAAAATGAGGGATGACCAATTGTTCATCCAACTCACAAGTTCTATGGATCAAACTCATAAAGCTATAGTCACTTGCTCTCCAAACTCTAAAGTCCTGCGGGATCAAATGTATAATCTTTATTGATAAGAGTCAATATTTTCGAGATAAAGAGGCAAATCGCCAATATCAAGAAGGATGAGAAGGCTCTCTCCCAACTATTTGGCGAATATGAAAATCTTTGAAACGAGTTCAAGACTTTGAGACCGATCACAACCGACCTTAAAATTTTAAAAAAGTAGATGATGAAGACAAGTCCTTTGGGTTTTTATCTCTCTTGGAGAACTGTTCACACATGTTTGTCGAGAAACCCTTCGAATGAATGTTTTTCCTTCCTACTAGAAGTAAGATCTCCAATGAGCAGAAGTAAGTATGAAACTTGAAAATGCTTCTCAATCCAAAGTAAAAGGGTATGATTTCAATTCGATTACAGAAAGGCAAGTGACCAACAACGTGCAACACATGGCTGAAACGGTATGTACTCATTGTAAAAAACCAAATCATTCGCAAGAAAAATGTTAGTTCTTTATTCTTACTTGAGATCTGAGCATCTGAAGAGAAAGGGCCAAATCTCTTCAAATGTGGCCCAGAATGTAGCACTTGTGTTGATCATCAAGAGCATTGTATCGAAAGTGCTGCTTGAGCAAACAACAACCAATCCAGATATTTGTTTAAACTCGACTTAAAATTTTCAACATTGGTTAGTAGATTCTGGTTATGACCATCATATGGTTAACGACAAAGAAATTTAAAAAATTAAAATCTCTCCCAAATTATAAGACAGTCAAGATTGCTAATAGGGTTAATTTAAATGTAAGAGAAATCAGAGAAGTTAATTTTTTTGGAAAAAAACTCTTAATGTTTTATATGTTTATGAATTCTCTTCTAATCTTATGTCTATTATCCAAATTATTAGAGACCAAAATTGTAAAGTTACATTTGATTTTAACACTGTTCTTTTTTAGGATTTCAAAACAAATCAAGTGATTTGTAGGGGATTCATGAAAAACAGTCTATATTTTTTTAACCAAAATAACCATGCACACATGGCATATAAAGAAGAAAGTTATATTTTAAGGCATGTTAGATTATGTCATCCTAGTAAACAAGTTTTGAAATACTTATTTCCAACAAAAAATTTGTGAAGATAGATGTTGTGAATATTGTATTTTTGGAAAAGAAACTTAATGCATTATTTTATTTCAGAAACAACTTATAAAAATGTTTAAGAAACTCGAATGCATTATCTGATTTCAGAAACAACTTATGAAAATCTTTTAATTTTGTAAATTCTGACATTTGAACATCACATGTAGTATCTAGACAAGATTTTAAATATTTCATATCTTTTATTGATTATAAAACTAAATACACATGAGTATATATGCTCACTTCAAAAGTACAATCATTCAAATTATTTAAAAACTTTTATAATTACGTCACTATACAATACAAAGCAAATATAAAAATTTTTAGAACAGACAATGGGGGGAATACATGAATCATGTATTCACAAATTTTCTAGAAGAAAATGGAGTAATCTATCAAACTTCACGTCCATAACCCCCAACAAAATGGAGTAGTCAAAAGAAAAAATCGGCATTTAGTTTAGATAACAAAAACAATCATTTTCTATACTAACATGCCTAAAATATTTTGGAGCGAGTCAGTTAGTATTTTTGCTTACCTACTAGGATACTCAAAAAAAAATCTCCCTTGGAAGTTCTCACTAAGACCAAGCCAAATATTGTTCACTTTAAAGTGTTTGGATGCATAAGCTATATACATATACTAGAACAATTTAAAAATAAATTGGACAGAAAAGAGAGGCGATGTGTTTTCATAGGATATTTGTCACTTCAAAAGGATTATATATGTTATGATCCTATGACTAACAAAAAATACACATTAAAAGATGTGATATTTGTAGAAAACGTGTTTTACAGATACAAGTAAAGAGAGATACCAAAAAAGGAAAATCTGCAAGTTTTCATGTTAGCTCCAAAAGAAATTAACAATCTTTTTTGCTAATCTAACGAATAGGAGAATTCAAAGCAAGAGCAAGAGAGAAAATTATCAGAAAATTCTGAATAAAGAGAAAATGGAAGCTCCTCCAAAACAGAAGGAAGTAGCAAGCAAGGGGAAGACCAGACACAAGAAAACTAACTTCCTTCAGAAGCAAATGAGTCTAATGACTTGCCATCATCTCCACCACCACCCAGAAGGTCACTGAGGATCCCTCCATCAAAATGGAAACACTACATCTCTAAAGTCACATCTTATCCCATTGCTGACTATTATACTACTATTTACGTTTCCTCAAGTCACCAAGTATTCTTGAGTGCCATTGATCAAGTATAGGAGCTTAGAAGTTTCAATGAGACCAATGATCATCTAGAATGGAGGAAAGCAATGAAACAAGAGTTAGATGATCTCACAATGAACAAAACTAGGGAAATAAACTAAGGAAATACTAACTCTCCCAAAAGGAAAGAAAATTGTCAGATATAAATGGGTTTACAAGAGCAAGTACAAAAGCGATGGTTCAATTGATCGCTATAAGGCCAGACTTATAGCCAAAGACCTACAGAGTGGACTATATAGAGATCTTTGCACCCATAGTGAAAATGAACACTATAAGAGCCATCTTGTCTCTTGCCACCAACAAGAGCTGGCCAATATACTACATGGATGTAAAGAATGCCTTCTTGTAAGGGGAACTAGAAGAAGAGATTTACATACATCTACCTCAAAGGCTCAACCAAAGTCACGAAGAACAAGTGTGTAGCTTGAAGAAAGACATCCATGGTCTCAAACAATCTCCTTAGACATGGTATGCAAAACTAAACTCTGCACTTTTTAATAACGATTTTAAAAAATACAATAGTGATTCCTCCCTATTTATTAAACTTGATAATGAAATATCACTATTGTACTCATATATGTTTATGATATCATTATTATTAGGAGTAATATGAGTCATATCGATCAAGTCTTAAGTCTAGTTTTGAAGTTAAAAAATTTAGGACAACTAAAGTATTTTCTAGAAATAGAACTTGCCAACTCTCACAAGGGTCTTGTCATGTCCCCAAGAAAGTATACTCTTTATCTTTTGCAAGAAACAAGTAAATTAATAACAAAACCAGCCATTAGTCTATCTAAACCATTGATGAAAGAAAGGATATTGATCAACTTTTCGTAGTTATACAGAGGTACCGGATACTCGTTGAAAAATTCATTTACTTGACTATCACCAGACCTGACATTGCAAATGTTGTGAGTCAAACCGGTCAGTATATGCACGCTCCTAAGGTGTCCTATTAGAAGGCAACTGAAAGGATTCTTAGATATCTTAAAGGATCTCCCAGGAAAGGAATCAACATGAAGAATAGTCAAAATTCAGAAATTATAGACTATTGTAAAGCAGATTGGGCTAGAGATTTAATAAACAAAAGATTCACCATTAGTTATTGCATATTTGTTGGTGGGAATCTCGTGTCCTGGAAGAATAAGAGACAATCCATAGTTTCAAGATCAAGTGTAGAAGCTGGGAACAAAGTCATGCAGCAGCAACCGACGAAATTGTTTGGTTAAAGACTTTAGTTGAAGAATTGGGATTTCCAGTTACTTCCCCTCTCAAACTTTTCTATAACAATTCTGTTATTCACATTGTTTCTAATCTTGTCTTCCATGAGAGAACAAAACATATTGAAGTTGATTGTTACTTTGTACACCAAAAGGTTGAAGACAAATTACATGCAAAACATTCTCAACAACTTAAGCTCCATACAAACTTGAGGGGAAGTGTTAAAATAGATCTAAATGGGGCTAATTGATTAATCTGGTCAACTATTATGATTGATGTAATCAACTATTAACTATCAACCATTCAATTAAAATGATTGATTTAGCCAATTGTTATGATTGATTTTGTCAATTTTATATATTTGGTTGATTTATTTAATAATTGATTTATTCAATCATTATATATTTAAAAATTTGATTTTATTCTAATTATTTTCATTCTCACATATTTTATTCAAATTTCTTTCCTTTCCTCTACTAGTTAGCTTTTGTATAAATAAGACTACTCACTATTAAAAATACGAATTTAGCGATAGAAAATATTCGTTGCTCTTTAGCGACAAAATGAGCGACAAAAACTTGTTTCATCGCTATTTTGTGACGAAAATATTTTCATGACAAAATTAGTAACGAACAGGCTATTCGTAACTAAATTCGTAGCTAATTAGTTATGAAAAAATTTTCATGACCAAATTCATAGCTAATTAGTGATGAAAAACATTTCAAGGCGAAATTCGTGACTAATTAGCAACAAAAAATAATTTTTGTAGTAAAATTAGAAACGAAACTATCAGTTCGTTGTTAAATTTAGTGACGAATAGTAATTTTGTGGCTAAATTTTATCATGGATCTAGTTTTCATCATTAAATTTAGTGACGAATATCAATTTCATCGTAAAATTTAGCCACAGAGAGTTATTCATAACAAAATTCGTCATTAATAAGCCACAAATATATTTTTCATGGCAAAATTTAGTAACAAATTCAGAGTTTCGTGGCTAAATCCATCGCTAATAAGTCACAAAAAAATTTTCGTCACAAAAAAATTTTCGTCACAAAATTTAGCAACGAATTCCTCTATTTGTGACTAAATTCGTCCCTAATTAGTCATAGAAAATTTTTTGTGATTAAATTCGTCGCTAATTTGAGAATTCATAACTAATTTATGTCCGAATTCTTTTGACACTCTCTTATAAAATATTTTCAACCGTATCTCGCTTTTTGGTCCTTTCTGAATAATGGAATTGAGTAAAATATATAATAAATGTTACAATTCTCATCAAATTATTAATTTTCAAGAATAAATAATTTAAACAATTTCTAATGAAATATTATCATTTTCTTAACATATATTTTATCTTTTGAAAGTTAGGCATCGAAAAATTCTAGAAAAATTGTAGCTCTTTTATCAATCAAAACCTTAAGAAAAGTTACAAATTTGTTTAAATAATCAAGTTTTTATGAAAGTATGAAAACCAAGTTTCTTTTATCAATGAACCACATGACAAATATTTTTTCATATCTAATTTCGTTATAAATTTTCGAGAACTTTTTTTTAGTTGTTAATTTCATCGCAAATAGATAATTCGTTGCTAAATTCATCGAAAAAAATAGATGAAAAATAAATTTCGTCACAAAATTCATAACTAATTAGCGATGAATAATCACTTTCATTGCTGTTTAGCAACAGAAGAAACAGTTTTGTTGTAGATTTTAGCGACGAACACATGGTCTGTCACTGATTTCAGTGAAGAAACAATCTTTTCTCCTTCACTAAAATTAACAACAAAATTAGTGACAGACCGTGTGTTCGTCGCTAAAATTAGTGACAGAATGTTTTATGAAAGTATGTAGCAATGGATTGGCCATCCATCTTGATTGAGTGATGGATCATCCATCCGTCACTAAAATCAGGGATGGATTATGTTATCCATCGCTAAGGAGAATGTTTTACTTGTTTTTTTTTTCTTGATTCTCATTGCCCTAGCCTCTTACTTTTTTCCTCGCTCACTATCGTCTTGCATTCAGTCACCTCCGCTTTCCTCTACAGCAAAGTCTCCATCACCCACACAACCACCACCTCACAGCATTCATCCTCTCTTCTTCATCTATTTCTCTCAATCTCATTGGAAAGTTCACATCTATCTTGTCGATTTCACAGATCAAGAGGTGCATCAAGATTGGGGAAGAAAAGGGAGAAAACCTTTCTTTGTTCGATTTTGGTGCATCAAGATTGGCCCGACTCATTGATCTTTATTATTAAGTTGCAGGGTTTCTTGATTTTTCTCTCTTATTTTATTAGTTTTTTCAATTAGGGTTTTATACCCTTTTTGTTTTTTTTATTTGAATTAGGGTTTTGGTGTAATCAGTTTTCGTTTCTACACTTTTTTTCTCTAAATTTATTTTTTTCAATGAATTGAATTGAGTGGAAAATCTTTTGAAGGAGCAAAGATTTTTTTTTTTAACCGGAGATTTTTTCCCCATAATTTGAAGTTTCTAGAGGGTCTTTGTGCATTATAAATTCTGAGTTCCACCTTTGTGATGATTATTGATATAAGTTAATATTGTGCTTTGATTTAACACAAGAAAAGGGTGTGTTCATCTTTTGTTCTTGGACTTATGTAGCTGGGAACTGTTTGATTTTGTGATTTTGCATCTGGTTTTAAGTGAAAGATTGAAAATTGCTGGGAAAACTGAGGGTGTAAGCTATTATAAAGTAAAGTTTTTTGTAAGTTTGATACTACTGTTAACTTCTATCCCTTAGACTAAAACTCTAAAATTGAAGAAAATTGACATACCAATATGCCGGAGGAGGGGATGGAAAAGAATGAGCGATTTTGGAATGAGTTCGAGACCTTATCTTGACATTTGTACTTCATTTAGTAATCTTAAATGCCAAATATATACCAAATCCTTAAGTTTCTCCACAAACTGAATATAAAATTTGACATTCTCTTAACATGGCATAAAGTTTGGGCAAAATCATTTGGAGATGTATAAACAACAAGTGCAATAATGATTTTGATAGAAGTTCAAGCGTGAAAATAAATAGTTAATGAAACCCTGAAGACCAACTCGCGCATCACATTGGAATAATGCCCTTATCTCTGGCATATCTTATTGTAGGAGAAAAGATTGCATCATATTATATACATGCCCAAGTTAACACCCAAAAAATAAAAAATTACAAATTGGCTGAAAAGAGTTCAACAAAATTATGTAAAGCTTAACATCAAATTTTCCCTGTTTTGACCGAATGGTAATTGGTTAACCAGTCCAACAACAATCAGCCGATGAAAATCACCTGGGGTCAATTCATAAATTGTTAGCCGATGACAATCCGTTGACAAGCAAGTCACGCCATTTGGTTAACTAGTCGACAAGTTTAATTTATAATAAGGCTAAATCAAGATAAACAAATTCTTGGTGATTCTCTTCTGCAATATAATTGATTTTCACTGCAGGGGCTCTTTTGCAATATATAATTGATTCTTTTTTTCTTTCGTTTTCTATATAAATTTGTTTCTCTTTTTCTTTTGTTCTTTCATTTTTCCTTTACGTTCATGTGGCCCTCATTTTCTTTCACGTTCTTCATTTTTCTTCTGATTGTGCCTTCTGAAATTATTATGATAAGAACCAATTCAACTATTTTGATGCCCCTTGATGTGCAGCAAGTAACAGGTCTACTCTTGCCATCCATTTCATCAACTCAACTTCCTCCTTGGAGCAAGGGAGAAAATTGGCAAAGTTCTTGTTACGTGCTGAACTTGCATGGACAACCCCAGGTTTCGTCCATTGGAAAAAACTACTTTAAACCCCCCCCCCCAAAAAAAAAAAAAGAAAAGAGATTTCTTATTTATGAGTCTTGGCACGAAGCCAAACAAAGCATGTCTGAGTTGATAGCTTTCCTTTAATAATTGATCTCTCTGATCCTTATGGTTGATGATATTGCATGCCAGTGAATTCATTTGTTTCAAGAAACCATTCTAATTTATGTCTTTACTCCTTTCTCGCAATGATATAATTCTCAACAAACTTTTCTTTTAAATTTTTTTCCTTACTATAAGTGTCTTACTTCTACTTACCATGTGGAAAACGTGTGTTGATACTAATGAGGTCATTGGAACCTATGATGTGGTTGAATTGAAGGAAATCTTGGGACGGTGCAGTAGCTTATAACCGGAGACGTATATTGACAGTTGGGGATTAATTACACTAGCACTCTAAGAGAAGTTAAGGATTTATGGTGGAATGAGTTAAAGGTAAGTTTTGTAACTTTATCCTTCTATTCTCTCACCAATTAAGTTTAATATAAATAAACTTAGTTGTTTTTCTATGGATTGTGGTGAGAATTTAAGAAGGATGAAACAGAAGAGGATGAAGTGAAATGATGGGCCCAATGATGACCTTTCGGTTGATGAGCAATACAATGATTAGATTATTGATAATAATTTGGTCTATTGGTGCATATTTTTTGTTTTTATAGTTTCGATTTTTGTTGATAGATATTTATTTATGTTGATGCATTTTCTTGGTTAATGCATTTATGTGGATGATTAAATTTAGTTTAAGGCTGGATGAGAAATTTTTTAAGGTAGGATGTTTTTCGAATCATTAAATTCAACGTTTAAAAATTTTTTGGTAGCATAAAAAAATTCATCGTAAATTTTATCGTTAAATTTCCGTCACTAAAAATTTGTCACTAACTATTCGTCACCAATTTCATCATTAATTATCGACCACTCCTGTTATCGCTAAATAACAACACTTTTTTGTGACAACGTTTGCAACCACTATAAGAAAACACATTTTCAGCGATAAAAAATTATCGATGAAAAAAATCCGTTGCGAATAGTGACGGATTACTGGATAGCGATAGAATTTTTAGCTATGAAAATTTATCGATAAATTAGTGACAGAATTTTTAGCAATGGATTAATAACAAATTAGCGACGAATTACTGATGGAATTTTTACTGATGGAATTTTTACCGACGGATTAGCGATAGATTCTTTTATTATTTTTATTATTTTTATTATTTTTATTATTATTTTTATTATTATTTTATTATTTAATTAATAATTCTTTTTATTTTTATTTTTATAATTTTTTTATTATTTAATTATTTTATAATAAATTATCATTTTGTATTATTTTTTTATTATTGAAAATTATGAGATAAAGATAATAAATAAAAAAAAGATTATGATTAGATGACTAATGTGGTTTGGTGGTTATGTTGCATAGTTTATTTTGTCTGTGCTAGGGTTCGAAGCTCTTTGGAGACGAGGCATTTTTCACATCTTAAAGGAAGCGGGTAGGTCAGCCGGCGGGCGGGCTGGCAGGTGGGCACACGCGTGAGGGAGCGTGAGGGCAGGCAGGCAGGCGGTGCAGGACCAGGTTGCGCGTGTGACAACGCTTGGGCGGGTGAGGCTCAGGCGGGCAACGCGTTTGTGTGTGCGCGCACACATGAGAGTTTCAGAATTAGCGACAGAAATAATCCGTCGCTGATAGTAAATTATTAGCAACGGAAAAATCTCGTCGCTGATTTTTTTACATATTTTTTTCTATCAACGATGGATTACTGATGGATATTCTTAGCGACAGAAATTTTTCGTCGCTAATATCATATAATATTCTGTTGGAAAAAATTAGTTAGGTAGTTTTCAGCGATGAATTTAGTAATGGAAAAAATTCGTTGCTAATATTTTTTAGCGATGGATTTTTTATTTTCAGTAACGGAATCGTCGTTGATATCTTATTTTCTAATAGTGAACTTTTCGTTGTAAATTTATGACAAATGATGAAATTTTTCATTGCAAAATTTTGCGACATCATATCAGCCACAGATTTTTTTTGTTGCAAAATTCATCACAAATTTTTTTTTGTGACAAATTTTCTTCAATTTTTCGTCACTGATTCCATGGCTAATAAGTGATTTTTTTGTAGTGCCTCTTCACACTTTGTAATCAAGTAAGGAGAGACAATCTTCTCTCTTGTAATTAGGTTTCATTTGTCTCAATGGATAATTTTCTCTCTTGTAATTCTCTTTAGGACTCAGTACAAATAAAGTTCCTTATTTCATTTTTTTATTCTTTTTCTTCAAATTCTGGATACTATATTTTCAATTTTATTTTGGTATAATTCTTCTATATAAGATTGGTTATAGATTTCATGTTTAAAAACATACAAAAAAATCTAATACTGAGATTAAAATTTTTCAACAATTAAATGTTTGTAGCTTAAGACATTTCATTTTTCATAAGCTCTTAAAATTCTCCTATTACAATGGTGAGTTGAGAAGAAAAACAGGAAGATAGGTTATCGAAGACGAGAAGTAATGATGGATTTCTTTGGGTAGGAAGTCATTGGAATGCTCCGCAGAAGCACTGCATATGCAGCAAGAGATGCCGTTGCAGATAAAAATGCTTTTCCAGAAGGCAAAGCTGTTCTAGGCAAAAACCATATTTTTCCTAAGTCTTCGGTTTAGAGCTTTTAAGAGTCAAACTTGTGGGAAATTAGGCTCTTACGTTTTTTTTTTTTTTTTTTTTTTGTTATTCCTTAGATGGGGTTTTTTTATTTGGGAGGATTGAAAATTATGTTGTGGACATTTCTATGGGAAAAGATTGGGCTGCAAGAAATTAGTATGGTTGACCATTTCTAGATATGTGTGTGTTTTGAATGAAAAGGCTTTGAAACTAAGAGGGTTGAGTAGTATAGTATGCAAATGGAAATAGGTCACAGACCTGAACTTTGATATTGAATTGCACCAACCACAAGGTGGTTAGGAACGTCCAACCCTCAAGTAGTTCCTTTAGTATCCTTTTGCCTTTTTCATTACGTGTAAGCGCAGGCTGAACAGTCTCATACCGTAATTTTTCTAGGTTTTGCACCCTTTTCTACGCTCGAATGATAGTAGGTTTAGGTGTTTTCCAATCAAATCACAAGGGGACAATCACTAGGGGTAAAAAAAAAAGCCCTATAGCGATGCCCATGATTTGGAATAAAAGGTGTCGTTACTGGCGTCGATAAATGCGACACCAAGGACATCGTTAAATGCGACGCCAAGGACGTCGCAAAACTTGGAGCGAATCACTACCAAAATTTTACGTTGTTGCTAGCGACGCTAGGCGCATCACTAGAGCCAACGCCTCCTGGTGCGGAAAATAGCGATGAAAACAATGATGCGAGGGTGTCACAATTTTTGATGGCTTCTTGTCGTAGCTACAGGCACTGCAACATGGAGCTGGCATCAACTTGCAACGATAGTTCTTAGTGTTGCAAAGCACAAAAAGGGATTTTGCGACACCGGTCTGCATGGTTATTTGCATTGTGATATGATTAGCGATGTGTATGGCATCGCTCATCATTAAATGATCTCGAAAATCAACAATGTGACTTGAATCATTGCTGTCCTCTTGTGGCACCATTGGTGATGCCAACACGGTCATAAATCTTTTTTTTTTTTTCTTGCAACCCTTTTTTTATGCATGTGTTTTTGTCTTCGGCATCACTAAGGCTCCCTTCCGAAAGAATTCAAACTTCCCTCCTAATTCACCCATCTGGATTCAAGCTAGTTCAATGCCCTCTGTCTCTCTCTAATTTTGGAGATTGATGTCTCTATCTCTCTTTAACCTGTCTCTCTCCATCTTGGTGTTTCTCTTGTTATGAACTTTTTTTTAAAGAAAATTCAAATTCCATGAATTAACATATTCAATATAAAAAACAAAAACGTAAAAGATTAAATATAATAAAAAATAAAAAAAATTAAATTAGGCTATATTTGGTCAAATTTGGTGGTATATTCAAACATCCATAAATTAATCTTGTTTTACTATTTTGAATATTTAATTATCTTTCCATAATATCTAACAATAATTTAAGGTAACAACCGTAAGGTTTTAATAGTTTTTTATGATTGAAAGTCTAAAAAAATTCTCTTATAATACACTGAGTCTCTAAATCTAAATTTATTAATTTTATACCATCTATTGAGTAAAATTAAGGGTTAAAAAAATTTATGCACATTCTAAGGATCATTTTGATGGTATTACAGTCGTCGAAGTTCCTCGGAATCGTGAATGACATGAGAAACATTCGATCCCTTATTTTTTATTATTGTTATTTTATGTTCAATTTTATTAGATTTGATGGATAATGTTATATAATATTTGATATCAGAGTATTTTTATCTTTCGTTTTCAAAACTCCGACGAATTTTAAGATTTTTTAAAAATGAAGATTTTCAAAATTTTGAGTATTTAGCTAAAAATCTTAATTTTTTCAAGAAATTGAGCTTAAAATTGGAATTTTTACGTCATTACAATCAAAATCATGTTTTTAGAAATCATTTTAGAGCATTTTTACATTTTCCGGTGAAACTCTGGTCGTCGGAGATATACCGGATCGGGTTGGGACCCTTGGATCTCTATCGAGTGAAGAAGACCCGAACTGTGTAATTAAAGCTTACTGTGCACTTTTCATTGACCATTTGAACTCAATTAAAAATAAAGAGGAAAGTGATTAATGACACGTGGGGTCATTCAATGAATAACAAGGTTGACCTTTCCAACAAATTTTGGTCCACATTATTACGTGGGGTCAGTAACATTTTTTTTTGTTGCAATACAGTCCGAGCTACAATGTTTTTTTAAAAGCCCAGTAAACGATCAAATGTATCATTTTGGTCCTTTGGATTAAAAAAAAATAATAATTTTGTACATAAAGATAAGTATAAAATTGAAAAAATTTATATATTTTTTATGCATGAAAATTTTTGAAATAAATTTTTGTATATAAGAGAATGTACAAAATTATTAAAATATTTTTTGGAATAAAAAATTTTTGAAAAATTCTAAAAATTCAAAAAAATTTTCAAAGTATCTTCTAAGCTCAAATTTTTTAAAAAAAAAGTGCATAAAATTAATTTTGGGCATAATTTTGTATATAAGAAAATGTACAAAATTAATAAAATATATTAGGTAATTTGGTTGTATTTTTATATTAAAATTTTATATATTTTGATATGACAAAATTAAATAATGTTATTATCCTGATAATCGATATAATTTCTAAAATTAATTAGTATTTAACCATAGTAGCCATAATTAAGTAGAAAATTATGTATAAAAATATTATCATACTAGAAAAAGAATAAATTTGTAATGAAAATTATTTTTATATAACGAATTTTATCCCATATAAATTATGTTATATAAAATAATAAAATTGGAGAGAAAATATCAACATAGTTGTTTTCAATAGTAGTGTATTTAGTTGAAATCCATTTTCTATATAATACTATAAGTACGATTGATTTAGTGCATGTATAGACTAATTATGTCAAAAAGATGAGGATAAGTTTAAAGCTGATTGGTTCTTAAACAATCCCACGTGACGCACCACCTACTTGAGAGCCTACCTAATACTCTAGAGAGATCGTCTTATAAGGCAAAGTAGAAAATAATAAAGTGATAAGAAAATGCTAACTCTTAATAGTTTTCTAATTAGTCCACATATATTAGGTAATGAACTATTTTTTTCTAAATCTTAGTATAAATGTAAATAAATCTAATATAATTAGAAATTTTGTCCATAGGCAATTTGAATGTCAAGAATTTATTTTCATATATTTGTATTGATAAATATATATTAAATGTCTCATATATAGTTAGTAAATATATTTATTTATTTACAATATTCCAAACCATAGACTTGAAATCCGTTTTTTTCAACTTAAATAAAGAGAAATATAAGGATTAGAAGGAAATAGTGCTTTTCCATTTGAACTGCTTGGACATTGATTATACTATTAGCAAAGATGAGTTACCTCTAGTAACCGATACTAGTTCCGAGATTGATAAAACTCTTTATGAATATTGGGAATGATTGATTTAATCGTTTAAGTATCATATTCATAAAGAGTAAGATCATGACTGGTATCTATGGTTCGATCAACCAATATATCAATATTTGTGTTTTTCTTAAAACTATAAATGAGCAATTTGCAGTATTGGAGAAATTTTTTGTTAGTACCCTCATTATGCAATTCTATTCTATAAGATTCACCATTGTCCACGGTGTGTGTGAACACATCATGCAGATGCATAACAAAGTGGCTCAATTAAAAACCATGAAAGTCGAGATATCCGAATCTTTTTTCTTGCACTTTATTCTAAACTTTCTCTTGTAGTCCTACAGTCTTTTTAAAATCTCTTACAACACATATAAGAAGAAATGGTCCATCAATGAGTTGATGGCCATGTATGTGAAGGAGGAATGAAGGCTACTAATGGAGATGAAACAAGGTTTTACAAGTGCGCATGTGGTAGTGCAAGGGAAAAAGAAGGGCAAATTCAAATCTAACCAAAAGGGCACCAAACGGAAATTGGACATAAAAAAAAAGTCCAAATATTTTTTTTGTAAAAAAAAAGGGACACATGAAATAGGATTATACCATGTACAAATGGTGACTTAAAGATAAAGGTATAAAAATTTCATTAGTTTATTATAAATCTTACATGACTAAGATTTCTCATGATATATAGTGGATTGATTCTAGTGGTACCATCCATACTACGAATGTATTACAGGGTTTGCTAAATCTAAGGAAGTCGATGGATTGTGAATAACTCATTTATTCGAATAATAAGATGAGTTCACAGGTAAAGAATATTAGCAATTACGAACTCATTCTAACTAGTGGACATATTTTGAAATTAGAGAGAGTGTTTTATATATCTAAGTTTTTTAGGAAATTAATTTCCATGTCAAAATTTGTACAATTCGGTTACTTTTTATAATTTAGTAATAAAATGACATTATTTTTTGTTTAAATAATATTCGTTATGATTTATTATTAGACGGATTGTATGGTTTTACTTTACAAGTACATACAGGGATTAAACAAGTGTCATTGATGAAAACTTTTCCATGTTGTGATACCAAAAATTAGAACACATCTCCATGAAGAGGATAGAAAAGTTAGTAAAGGATGAGTTACTTGATACCCTAAATTTTAGTGATTTTGAGACTTATGTGGACTATGTTAAAGGAAAGTAGACCAACAAGATTTAAAAATGTGCTAGGAAGAGTTCAGAATTACATAAAATCATACATACGGATGTTTATACTTTAGGTGCAGACTCATATGGTCATAATTAATTTATTTTATTTATAGATGACTACTCACATATATGTATCTCTATATCTTTCGCCATAAGAATGAAGTATTAGATGTTTTTAAAATTTTTAATACAAAAGTAGAGAAATAATGCGATAAACAAATAAAAATTGTAAAGTCAGATAGAGATAATGAATACTATGGAAGGTATATAGAGAATAAAAAACTATCCGGTCCATTTGTAAAGTTTTTTCAAGAAAATGGAATTATTGCATAATACACCATGTCTGATTCACCTAACTAGAGTAGGGTAGCTGAAAGAAGGAATATGACTTTGCTGATATGATTAGGAGCATGATAACTAGTTTCAAATTATCTAAGTTCTTATGAACTAAATCTCTCGAGACAACAGTAAACATTTTAAATAAGGTTCTAAACAAGACAGTAGTCAAAACTCCCTTTGCATTATTTAAAAGTTGAAAACCCTATTTAAGAGTTGAAAACTGAATTTAAGACATGTATGTATTCGAAGAAGCAATGACTACTCAAAAACTTTTTCTCTAGTATGTAAGAAAGATTACCTCCACATCATTCTGACACTTATTGCATATTTTGACATAGAATTGCAATAAATGGATATGAAAACAGATTTGCATAACAAGGAACTAGTACATATATCAACCTAAAAGATTCTCCTCTGGTGGTAATGATCATCTGGTGTGCAAACTCAAGAAATTTATATATGGGTTAAAGTAGACCTTCCACCAATGGTATTTGAAATTTTACAATATAGTCATTTCATTCGATTTAAAAAAAATTGTGGATAAGGATGTTATGACACTCGAGTCTAGTCAGATAATGACAATACCCGATTTAAATATCTCATTGTATATTGAGTAAAAAATCCAATGGCTTCATAGATTACTTTTGGCTAATACACAAACAGGACTCCTTATTTCAACAAGGACAATTTCTCCCATTAGAAGTATAGAATAGAGACCTTTATACAAGTCACAAATTATGAAGTTTGGGAACTGATTTCTCAAGGAAACCTGCATGTGAAAACCCTATAATAACTGGGAAAAAAAAGAGGAAAATGTCAATGAATTCACAAACATAACATCTGCTGTTATATACAATATCTCCAACTGAATTTAACTTAATTTCTTCTTGTTTTACAACCAAAGAAATTTGAGACAGATTGTGCAGATTGTGCATTACTCACGGAGGCACAAGGACTATTAAAGACATTATGATTAATCTTCTTATGTAAGAATATGAGTTGTTTAAGTTTCAACAAGGAGAACAAGTAAAAGAGATGTTTAATCGATTTAGTTCAGTCACAAATGAACGGAATCTCTTGAAAAATCATTTTTAAATACTGATCCTTTTAGAAAAATTCTGAGAATACTCCCTAAAACCTGGGATACAAAGAAAACAGCAATAAAGAAAGCTCATGACTTGTCAAAGTTGTCTTTGAATGAATTGAGTGGAAAAATGATATCCTATGAGACTGATGTGTTTCATGGTGTTGAGAATGAAGGAAAAAGGAAGTTAATAGCCTTTGCAACCAAAGAAGATGAAGAATTTGATGATGAAAGAACAAGTGATGAAAAAATGAACATTTTTATCAAGAAACTAGCTCCTGCCTTTAAAAAAGAGGTAAAGAAATATCTCTAAATTTCAAAAAGCTAACAATTCTCAAAAGTCCAAATATGATGTAGAAAAGTCTAGCATAAAACAAGGGACAAAAGGAAGAAATGGTGTGCTATAAATGTAAACGATCTAGACATATAAAATATGAATATTCAGTCTTGCAAAAAAATGCAAAAGTTTCTGAAAAAAGCTAAGTCAATATTGTAAATCAATTTACAATATACAACTCAGACTGTTTAAATAGACAACTTCCAAATTTAATATCTCATTCCCAAGATAAATCTCATTCCCAAGATATCAAAATGGTTCAGTAAAAACTGTTCAATATTCTTTGTATATTGTACTTTAAAGCCCAGGAAGTGTGCTTGCAAAACTGGTCACCATTTTAAAGATATAAGGTTATAAAATTGGTTTCCCACCAACTTTTACTGCTATAAAAATTTGGTTAACTTACTAACTTTGTGTTTGATTTTCTTCATCATATCTTCTGATTTTTACTACTACAATTGTTCAAATTTGAAGTCCAACAATCACTCTAAATTGTGAAACTTTCAAATTTGAAATCCTTTGATTGATAAAAAAGCTGCACTTGAGGAATACCTCCTAAAAATTTGTCTTTTGTTGCTGGAAACTT
This sequence comes from Dillenia suffruticosa, assembly GCA_033439265.1. Taxonomy (NCBI): domain Eukaryota; kingdom Viridiplantae; phylum Streptophyta; class Magnoliopsida; order Dilleniales; family Dilleniaceae; genus Dillenia; species Dillenia suffruticosa. Next base: position 8,042,342 of record JAVTVX010000018.1, on the reverse strand, counting down.
GTTTTAATTGAAGTAAATAATTCAAATTTAAATATTTTATTGCTTGAATCTCTGATGATTTATTTTGGTTTGTTTTTAGACTATACATAGTACCTAATCTACACTTAATCTGTGAGTTGGATTTTGATTTGAGATAAAAATGTATTTGTTTTAAACTGTCCAAATTTTACAATTTCTAGATATACTGAGTTGGATTTTGATTTGAGATAAAAATGTATTTGTTTCAAAACTATTCAAATTTTACAATTTTTGGATACTGCTTCTATAGAAGCATAATACTTATTTATATAGTTATTGTCTCTATGAAAATTTTTACAAAATCTCAATTTTAAAAATCTATACACTTGGTAAATTGATTAGTAATATATGTAGAATTTTGTTATCATTAAAATAGTAAGATTCAATAATAATTTCCTTAACAATATATAATTGCTCCATTAAATTAGATCTATAGACAAATTTTATTGAGAAATAAGTACAATGTAATTATTAAATATAAAAATATTAATAATATATACAATTATTATATAATTTAAAATATATTTATGTAGAATATATATTCTATATATTTATGGCCTTTGAGCTTCAAGATCTTTCTTTCTTCTTTCATGGCTTAACCTTCCAAAACGTGTGGGCAGGTACTTATTTAGTCCTATGTCGTTGTGATTCTTCTGAAAAGTAAGCTCATAATCTGATTTCCAAACAAAGAAGGCTGTTATCCCTATAATTCGATAGAGAATCTAGTTGGGTGGAAAGTGGTCTCCACTTGAGCTCCGGATCTTCAAGAAAGTCGATAATCTCTTCATCTGGATCCATCTTCATTGCTGAGGTTTTTCCATCTCTGACTTGCCCTTTCGGAGTCTTATAAGCGAGAGCATTGTTGCTTTGGTTCCCAAGTAGATGTTCACAGCCTCAAACATTTTGTTTGTAGAGAGCTCATCAAATTCAATGATAACAAATGTGAGTCGAGAAGAGAAATGGCAGAAGAAGCTGTGGATGTGAGAGAAGTATTACTTAAGTTGGTAGGATATAATATCATGGGGAATGCTTGATAGGCCGTAAATGTGTGTAATATTTATGATTGATTTTATATTATTTTTGAATAAATATTACATTAATATTTATATTTTGTGACATTTGATTTAGGAGAAGAGTTATTATGGAAAGGGAAGAAATATAAACTAAATTGGAGTAATTTTGCAAAGTATGGAAAATTAGACAACAATACTCTTTCATTAACATGAGAGCACATAGATCTCAAAAGCCAATGCAAGATTCACTACAATAAAAATTTCCTTTTCCAATTGCACATTCAAAAGGAAATTAGAGTGGAATTGGAGATATTGAAAATTTTGAAAAATTTTATTTCATTCCTAATATTTAGGAAAATAAATTTTTAAATATATAAATCTCTTAAAATATTATTTTAGGAAGTTTACTTTTTATTTATTTAGTAGTTATTTAAGGATAGAAATATTTATCTTTTGTAAATAGGAAAAATTCCACTTTTTTTTATTAGGGTTACACTCCTATATATATAAGAGTGTTTCATAACTTTTGGAGTAGTGTGCAGGCCTCTCGAGCTGCAGTCGACAGCCTTAAAAAGAATGTAATTCTTCATTCTTGATTGGGATGACACATTTATTTGGAGGAAAAGGAGGCAGTCGAGAAACATTGTAACTCAACATATTCTTTCCTTTTTCTTATTTATTTTAGTGAGTTTCCTTTTTCTATGTTTTATTTTAATTTATTTTTTTAGTCAAAGGATATTGAAACCGTGATAAATGATAATTGTGAGATTTAAATGAACTTATTTGCTTGATATTTGTATTTATTTAGTCTCTATATTTAATATTTTTGATTGTTTTGAAATTGTTAAATAGAGATCTATATTTAATAACTCTAAAATAGTCTATAACCATTTAAAAATAGCAAAATTTGTGTGTTTTTAATAGAGTGATGATTGACATAGTTTTATGGTTTCGCAAGCGATAGGACTTATGTCAAGAGATTGGATAATCTAATTTAAATAAATTTAGGTTGAAATTTACTTATTAGAATTTGGTCTCTTTAGATCTTAATACTGTCGGAACATTAAATCTAATGAGGGTCTCTTGGATTGTCTTTCGATTAGTAAAATAATTAACGATGATATTTTGATTACCGAAAAAGTTATGAGAGATTGGTCGTTTCGTAGTATTTAGCCACTATAACCAATTTATTCGCATAATATTAAGTAATTTTTATATCGATAATCAATCAAGTATATCAAGATGGAAATAACTCATTTGGCTAGATTTTACTCTCATTGACATTCTCTCTTTTAATTGACATTATTTAGTTGCTTTATTTTAGTTCATTTTCATTTAATTAATTTATTTTTGTTAGAGTTAGATAATCTCTCAAACCCCTCATATTTTCATTTTTCTTGAAAGAGATAAATCCGTCATTTCTTGTGGATTCGACTTTGCTCACCCTAGACTCATCTTTACTGAAATAGATATTTTATTTTTGATTGTTTGACGGCACACCAAATTTTGGCACCGTTGCCGAGAAACTGTGTTAAGTGATTTATTTCTTTTAAATTTTTTTCCCTTGTTTTCAAGACTAACTCTTTGTAGGAAACTTGCTGAAAGTTGTCAAAGGTTTAAAAGAGAAAGACATCAACCATGAGGATATGGCAGCCCAAAGGACTTTACGGGAATTGGCAACCCCTGAATTTAATCAACAATCTTTCTACATTAATTTTTCCAATATTACAACTTCATTTGAATTGAGATCTGAACTGACTCATTTATTGCTTAAATGTCATGGTCTTGTAGGAGAGGATCCTTACAAACACCTTAAGGAGCTCCACATTGTTTGTTCCACCATGAAACCACAGGGGGTAATCGACAAACAACTTAAACTTGTTGTTTTTCCTTTTTCTTTGATAAATAAGGCCAAGGATTAGTTCTTGTATTTGTCTTCTGGTTCTATTACTATTTGGTCTGACTTGGAGAGGATGTTTTTTTTTTTTTAAATTTCCAGCTTCCCGTGCAGCTACTATTAGAAAGGAAATTTGTGAAACAAGGCAGTACAACGGGGAAACTTTATACGAATATTGGGAAAGATTTAAACAACTATGTGCGAGCTGTCCTCAACATTAGATTCCAGAACAGTTGTTGATCCAATTTTTCTATTAAGGTCTAACCCCAATGGAACGGAACATGATCGATACTGTGAGTGGAGAATCATTGATGAACAAAACACCCGATGATGCGAGAAATTTGATCTCAAATATGGCAGACAATGCCCAACAATCTGGAGTAAGGCAAGAAGTTTCAAAGAGGGTCAACGAGATAAGTGATTTTTCCCATGGTTAAGAATTGAAAGAACTAACTTCACTTATGCGTGATTTTATTATAGGACAAAGGCGATCGGTACAAACCTGTGGAATTTTTTCAAAGATGGATCATCCAACCGATAAGTGTCTCATTCTTTATGATGATCCATATTCGAACATCTACAACCAAGAAGATAAAGAGGTCAAACAAAACAAAGTATCAATATTGAATGAATCGACCACGAAGGTAAGTGAGGAATCGAACAACTCAAATTTGAAACTAACTATCTCTTCTCCTTTTTCTAGTAGGTTGGCATATTCCGAGGAGCAAGATGATGAGAAAGAGATGGATTTCATTGTTCATGACTCTTTTGTGCAAAATAAATTGAATTTTGTATTTGAGGAGAATTTTACAAATAATTTTACACAATTGGAGAATTTATTTCAAGACAAACTCCTATATCGAAAACAATTTATGGTAAACCAAAAGGTCTTTTATTTTAATTCAAAATTGAAATTCATATAAGACAAATTGAAGTCAAAATGGACTGGACCGATATTTAAGCGAGATTGAAGCAAGGAGATCATGTCGAGCCAAAGATATGAAACAAAGACGATTATTGGGAGGCAATCCAATATTTTCTTTATGGTTTCTTTATTTTTATTTTTATTTTTATTTATTTATTTTCATTTATATTGACTTGATTTAGGCCTAACCCTTGATTTAGGTTTGAAAAAAAAAAAAAAAAAAAAAAAAAAAAACATAAGTGAACTCTTGTTAGGGTGTGCTCACACCATAACAAAACTTCATTTTTGCCCATAACAGCACATGGCCAGACATACTCCTTGATTAGGGCGTGCCCACGCTCTAAACACACTTCACTTCTGTTAAAAAAAATAGAGAGAGAGAGAGAGAAACAATTGAACTTAACTTCTCACATTATCTTTCTTTTTTTTTAGGATTTCTCTCACCACCTTGAAACCTCAAGAATGGACCGAAATGCTTAATATTTAATGTGTGTCCGCGTCATAACTCTTTCTTCGATTTCATTGGAATTGTTTCTCCGTTCTCCACTCCACTCTAGGGGAGTATTGTTCTCACATTTCTCTTTTATTTCTTTATTCTTCTTCTTTTATTTTGTTTAATTAATTTTATGCATTTTTTTCTTTTCTTTTCTTTTTTTTCTCTCTTAACTTAAGCATACATTGGTGACAATATACGATTTAGGTGTAGGGGAATGTTAGGTATTTTCTTTCTTTATTTTTTACTTTATATTTATTTTCTTTACTACATTAGTTTAGATTTTGTCTCTTAAAAAAATTAAAAAAAAATTGAAAAAAAAATTCTGAGTTTTCTTAATTGATGTATACTATTTGGTTGACTGAAGATATACGAAAAATGACTTATATCAATGGTTTTTGTACTTGAAATGGCTACTCATGTCTTAATAGTTTTCTTTGAATGATGAATATGTAAAGATTTGACACAAGCACTACTTAAAAAGTGAGGTTTTGAACTAAAAACGAGCAATTTCATTCTTTATGCTCGAGATTATTTTTTTTATGAGTGATTATCACACTTGAATTGTACATTCTAAAATTTGCATTGTTATGCATTTCGAAACCACATTCTAGGATTTCATGCTTCGAAATGACAAAGACACTTAGGATTTACCCATTTTGGCTTTTTAAAAATCCTTACCTTGATGTCATAAACCCTTAGTTAATCAATTTGAGTCTTTTACCCTTTTTCTTCCTTAAAACCCACTTAATACAATACATAGCCTTTGATTTTAGTTTTCGTTTCAAACCCTTGTACCAAAGGTATATTTATTTAATTGCATGATTTTGATTTTATGTTCACCTCAATACGAAGATGATGATTGGAATTTTGATGTTGACATTTTCATGGAAATGATGTATATTCGAAAGAAAAGAGCAAGAAAAAAAAAAGAAAAAAAAAGAAAAAAAAGAAAAAAAAAAGAAAAAAAAAAGAAAAAAAAAAGAAAAAAAAAAGAAAAAAAGAAAAGGAAAAAACAATATAAGAAAGAGAAGTGTTGTATTTTGATTGAAAATTTATTTACACTTTAGTCATGGAAAATTGAGAAAGCATTTGACATTTTTGTATACTGTTTGCTATTGTCTATTCATTTGAAGAGCAAGAAGTCAATTTTGTTTGCTATGTGTTGAGACAAAGATTCGTCGATTTTATAAAAATTGTGTTAATTGATTATATATTACCTTTAGTATATTTTTAACCCTTAAATATCACATTATCCTACCCTTTACCCAGACCCTGTTACAACCAATAAAAAACCTTCAGATTGATGCATGAAATTCAAATTTTTAAGTGGTGGAAATTTGATATATTTGCAAGCATATGGTAATGTCATTCCATGTTATTGATTTGAAAGATATATATATTTTTCACCCCTTTCGAGTGCATTTGAGTGAACCCCTTTCGAGAAAATCGTTGAATCTTATTGTTTGGATTTTATAAGAGATTGTTGGGATGTGTGGTGGTTGTTTTAGTGTAGAATGCTATAAAATATTTGTTATTTCGATTATATTTTCGGTTTGACTCTTACAGTAATTGTTGACTTGGAAGTTTGGAAGAAAAAAAAATAGGTTGGTTAATTTTAATTTTATTTTAGTTAGAGATGCTAGAGGACAAACATCATCTAGGTGTGGGGGAATTTGATTGGATTTAAATGTATGTAATATTTGTGATTGATTTTACATTATTTTTGAATAAATATTACACTAATATTTATGTTTTGTGACATTTGATTTATGAGTAGACTTATTATGAAAATAGAATAAATATAAGCTAAATTGGAGTAATTTTATAAAGTATGAAAAATTGGACAGCAATTCTCTTTTATTAGCACGTGGACACATGGATCTCAAAAGACAATGCAAGATTTACTATAGTAAAAATTTTCTTTTTCAATTGCACATTCAAAATGAAATTGGAATGGAATTGAAGATATTGAAAATTTTAAATAATTTTATTCCATTCATAATATTTAGGAAAAGAAATTCTTAAATATATAAATCTCATAGGATATTATTTTTAGAAAGTTTACTTTTTATTTTATTTTTATTTATTTAGTAGTTATTTAGAGATAGAAATATTTACCTTTTGTAAATAGGAAAAATTTCACTTTTTTTTATTAGGGTTGTACTCCTATATATATAGGAGTGTTTCATAACTTATGTAGGAGTGGTGTGCAGCCCTGCAGCCGACAGCCTTAAAAAGAATGTAATTCTTTATTCTTGGTTGGGAGGACACATTTATTTGGAGGAATAGGAAGCAGCCGAGAAACATTATAACTCAACATCTTCTTTCCATTTTTCTTATTTATGTTAGTGAGTTTTATTTTTCCATGTTTTATTTTTAATTAATTTTTCTAGTCAAAAGATTATTAAAATCGCGATAAATGATGATTGTGAGATCTAAATAAACTTATTTGCTTGATATTTGTGGATATTTATTTAATCTCTATATTTAATATTTATGATTGTTTTGGAATTGTTAAATAGAGTACTATGCTTAATAACTCCAGAATAGTTTACAACTATTTAAAAACTGTAAAATTTGTGTGTTTTTAATAAAGTTGTGATTGACATAGTTTTATAGTCTCGCAAGCGGTAGGATTTATATCAATAGATTAGATAATCTAATTTAAATAAATTCAGATTGGAATTTACTGATTAGAATTGGATCTTTCCGGATCTTAATGCTGTTGGAATATTAAATCCAACGAGAGTCTCTTGAATTGTCATTCGATTAGAAAAGTAATTAACAATGGTATCTTGATTACCAAAGAAGTAAGGAGAGATTGGTCGTTTCGTAGTATTTAGTGGATATAACCAATTTATTCACATAATATTAAATAATTTTTGTATCGATAATCAATCAAATATATTAAGGTAGAAATAACTCTTTTGGCTAGATTTTGTTCTCATTGACATTCTCTCTTTTAATTGACATTATTTAGTTGTTTTATTTTAGTTAATTTTCATTGATTTATTTATTTTTGTTAGAGTTAGATAGTCTCTCAAATCTCCCATATTTTTATTTTTCTTAAAAGAGATAAATGCCATTCCCTGTGAATTCGACTCTGCTCACCCTATATTCGTCTTTAGTGAAGTAGATATTTTATTTTTGATTGTTTAACGATACACCAATGCTCCAAATGATCACTGCAGAAGCAGCGAGAGATGCAGTAGCCAACATTAGTGCTTGTCCTGAGGCATATTGTCGCGTGACAGCAATCTTCTTCAGTTGTCTATGGAGCTCTGTAAGTGTATCTGAGAAGTATGGAATGCTCGCGCAAGAGAGATGGGAAAAATTTTCCAAGGCCTCTCCAACCTTCTCACCAAGTGAGGAGGACACAGATGGATTATACAGCAACACAGGATGGAAAAGTATGGGGAGCTAATACCGGAGTGAGAGCTGAGGAATTTGATCTTTCACCCTGACCTTTCAATGTATAGTACCAATATCGCAAATTTGAAAAAGCTTTTGGAGATTGAACAGACCTTGGGCACTCTAGAATAGAAAGCGAACCAACAGAGAGCAGTCACATCCGCAATTAGAAGACCCACAAGATGCAATTTCAGACACCTTAAGTGAGTCCTACATAATCAACCTTGTAGCACCTTCCCCCAGCTGGACATGATCAAAACCACGCCCATAAAGATATCCAAGGATCCAAATAATTGACAAATTGAAGCTCTTAATATCTGGAAAAGTATGTCATGTGAGATGGGGATGAGGGATCCAAACTCATCCTTTGTCTTCAGAAAAATCAGTATCATAGCTAAGACCTGGGATTGCAGAGCTGCATATTCAGTGCTTGCAAATCAAACCTTTTTCTTTTGGATAGGCACCAGAAAATTAAACCGGTTGATGCAAAAGTATTTTCATTCACTTATCGGGCTCTATCGGTAAGAGCCTCATGTCATGTTGATTAGATCCCCATGTCCAAGATAAATGTACCATAATTCACAACATAACAGAGGAAATCATCATAAGATCAAAATAGGAGTAATCACAAGTCCTGTACAGAAAACATTACTTACAGAAAACGGCAAGATACAACAATAGTTTAAAATTTATATGTCAAAACTTAGTTAAGCTTACAGAGGCCTTAAGCAATAGCAAACATTTCTAATACACCATACAGAAGAAAAGCTTGAAAGATTATATTCCCCAGAAGCTTCAAATGCACTCGGCCAAATTCCTTGAGCTAATCAGTAAATTCCCGGAATAATCCTGTAAGGAACTTTCTCACAATACAGCTTCCAATATTTCCCGTACCTAAAAGAAGCTCCATGTCAGTGTGCTACATTATCTTAAATCTTTTGTGCTAGCCATCCACATGTGACTTCTATTTTGATGCTTGAAAACTGTGGAATTAGAACAATAGCCAGACAAGAAGTTTCTCAAGCTTGTTTGGGCCAGTTATCCAGCCTCATGTTTCCGTCTGTCACATAGAGAACAACTTCCTAGAAAGTGTTTGTTTTTGTCAACATATAAATATATATTCTCGTCATAAGGAAAAACAAATCTGGCCAATAGACAATCTAAAGCAAATCAAAGTCGCTTCTAGAAAATTTCCAACATCATTTTCTGGTCACTTATGAGGAATGGACCTACAAAATTTTTTCCTGGAAAATGCTGAGGAAAATATTTTCCTTGAAAATGCTAAGGAAAATATTTTCCTTAGTGACTTTCCACAAAACAAGCAAAATCAAAGTTATTGCTTACCATCCGTCAATCTCAAATATGATCAAGTAGCCGGTTTATTTTAATCATGCAAGGAATTGGTGCTGAATAGGCAATACTCAAGCTCCACTCGACAAAATGATGAGTTCAAAATTGAGCAGAAATTAGATTCACTTGATATTACATTCCAAGCTCAAAAGAGCCATGAGCAAGTTATGCTCAATTCAGGTTTAAATTGGCTCTTACTTTTCAATGCTAAAGGGATCGGTGCTTACATTTACTTAGAGCGATAGTTGTAGGAAAATTCCAACATCACTGTACCTAGGATGGGAGAGAATGCTTGACTGAGCAGGAGAACTTAAAAATGGGAGTACTTGTCACAATGATATATGACTCCAATGTTGCATTATTAGATAGCAATCAGTGTAGAGAAGATTTGGATGTCATAGTCACAGGCAGCTAGCTAGAACCAACCTTGAATTATTAAAGGGATGATATTCACTTCAGAAAAATGTCTTGAACCTTGTCCTCCAATTTTAAATATTTTTTGGGAAAATATAGACCAGAGACCTTCACACATTGCACCAGATTTTCGAAAAGGATGCTCATATATATATATATATATATATATATATATATATAAGCTATCCTTCATAGAGCAGGATACAAGTAAAAAACAAATGATAAATATAACGATGATTAACAAAGCAAACAAGGTGCTTTAAATTATTTGCAATATTCCATTTTTCAGAATTTTCTTTCTACATTTTTTCAAAAAAAAAAAGGAGCTCTTAGATTGTAGGATGTTGCCCAGTTAATAAGAGAATTTAAATGACAGAGGAAAATTTCATTTGCTTACTTGGATCTACATCGATCGTCATCCCTCTTGGCTCGGTCGAAAAGAAGGATGGTAAGAAATATAACATAGAAGTATGGTAGGAACTGTGGAAGAACAAAAAGATCAAGTAAACAAACTTTGGAAATTTCTTCAAACAATTTTCCGAAACGAAGCATTTTTGCAAGTACAAAAAGCTTACATGGTTGAAAAGAGCTGGTACTGTCCAGAAAAAGGCAGCTAGAATTTCAGGTACGTAATGGAAATGACGAGATAACCCCCACCTTCAAGAATCAAAAGCTATTAAAAAATAATAATAATGCAATATGTCATTCTAAATTAATGACCAAAGTTGAATCATTTACACTTAGATGATGGGAAAAAAAAGTGTCAATGTCCACAGATGCATTCAAATATGCATTGATGCCAAGCTCCTTAGTCTAATACAATGACCACCAACATACCACCAACCAGCAGGTAGTTAATACAAAATACCTATATCTGTAATGCAATTTTTAACCTCTGCAACTGAACCAATTGCCAGTATGGGTCAATTTAGCATGACCACAAAGAGATATTCACGAACTCCAGAGCATCACACACACACACACACACTCACCATCCTGAGGTTAACAGAAGGCTAGTTTTTGTTTCCGCTGAAGTAGTAGTATATGACGCAACAATCTGTAAAAGAGAACCAGGATTGAGTAAGTAAATGAAAAGCCCTAGCTGTGAAATCAAATGAGAAGTCAATTTAGCAAGACTAATGCACCTTTGATGGTGCCTTCCCCCAAACCAAGCACTTGCCATTTGTTCTTCGAAATTCTTGCCTTTGCCTATCACAATCATAATTGATGTATATGCATGCAATGCCAGCTAGAAGAATACATATTGCAAGCTGAAAAGATGGGAGTATTGGGTATTAATGATGGAAAATAAGATATAAAAATGAAACTTTTAATCTACAATGTAAATACTTAGATTAGATCTTAGAAAATTTTGAATAAACTTGAGGTGCTATTTATATCCGACTGAAGAATCTCAGAATACATGTCATGCGGGACACAAATTATAACCAAAAGAAGGTCTTTAGACACAGAAGACTGCAAGAACAGAATTATATCTATGACAAGTCACCTGTAATCTAAATTTTTTTTCGAACACTGAATATGCTGTCTGAAGAAGAACCAATAGATATTACACTTATCCCATAAATCCAAATTATAAAGGGGGAAAAAAAAAAGGAAAAAGATTGGTCCAGCTTATGGAATAATTTATTTATATTTTTTCAGTTCTAGAACTTGCAATACCTGAATTCCAAGGTCCACCGGATGATTGACTAAGTACATTCCAGGAGAAGTGTAAATAGATGGAAGCCACACCAAGCATCCCCAACAGATATAGAAGCCAGCTGCAATAATATGGCGTATTACAGTTTATTTGCAACATGTGACAACACCAAAGTATGAACATAAGAAGTGATAATGAACATCATGACGTGGCATTCAATTTTTGTTGTCTATTTTTTCTAGAATATATTCAAAGTTAATTTTCTGAGTATCAGTAATATATGCACTTAATCTACGATTATACATCATTTCTTGTTATAGTTGAATCTCAGAGGCAATTCTACGTTGGTGAAACACATCTTTTGCTAAATGCTGCATTGTGTAAGTTGTAAGATGATGAACTTGTGGTTTTGCGGCTAATGAAGGTGAAAGCTTACTTGCTTAAGTATGACGAGTACAAAAAAAATATCAAGGACAAGCTGTATCTAAAGAAATGCGACCAAACTGTTTATGATTATGCATCATTTCTTGTTGTAGTTGAATCTCAGAGGCAAATCTATGTTGGTGAAACACATCTTTTGCTAAATGATGCATGGCGTTAAGTTGTAAGATCATAAACTAGTGGTTTTGCAGCTAATGAAGATGAAAACCTACTTGCTTAAGTATCACAATTACAAAAAAGTATCAAGGACAAGCTGTATCAAAAGAAATGTGACCAAACTGGTTTACAAAATCCTAATAGCTTATAGTTCATTCATTTATATGTAAACATCAAATCAATTTGAGGTACCACCTTATGCCCTATATCAGAGATAAGCTAAGAGCAATGTAAACTAAATAAAGAATTGTTTTAGAAAATCAAAATGAGCAAGAACAGACCTCGATCATGTGCAATATCCATTGTGTTCCAATATCCTACTTCCCACCAAAAGAACTTTGTGACATACACCAGCATAAGCACAGTGTTTACAAGCATAGAATCTGCTACTTTCCCATTCTCTTCATACTGACAATAAGATAAGAGAATTTTGATACTTAGATGAAGAGAAGAATTTTTATATAGCACATATATAATATATGTATGTATGTATGTAGATTATAAATATTATGTTTAGAGTCAATTTATAGGCAGATTATGAGACAAATGAGTCAAACCAAACTAATGCTCACAGCGCACCAAGTTCATATTGCAACTAGGCAACCTCCACGATTGGGAATGGCCAGCTGCCAATGGGAAGGAAGCTACATACAAGATTCATGCAAGCCTCCTCACAAAAAATAAATATATAAATAAATAAATAATCCAAAGTATGTCGTACTGATACAATTGATTTTCTTTATCCTTTACTTCCAGAAGAGGAAAAAAAACTAAATAGCCATTTGCACCAACAAAGTCAATTTTCTAAGGTGCATTAAAGGCTCAGCACAATCTAGCAAGTCCATGCTGCATGCCTTGGAGAAATAGGATGCAAATTACATAATCACTGTTATTAGAAAGAAAGATATTCCAACCATAAGCTATGTAAATATTTTTGAGGTGATAAAATAATGCAATAAGCATTCGAATTTATTAATCATTTTTTTCAACTCAAAAGCAATCCAGAATTATTAAATCAATGGTGAAACTAATAAAAAAATAGTGTTGAGTAAGGAAGACGCGTTAAGTAGAGTCTATTTAAGTCAGAATCAAAGTTGATATACTTTTCGACAGCAATACTCACATTATTTTATTCGTATTGACAAGAGAAAAGTATATAACTCATACAGAATTCAAATGTATTACCCAGCATGGGCAAAGACAAGAAAAAGGAAAAAACTAAGCCTTTAGTTTTCTTTAAAAAGAAAGAGAGAACAAGAAAAATTCTTCCAACATCTACCTGCTTTATGCAATAAGTAACAGCAAGAACAGCCCACGACATCATGCCAAATCTACAGTTAGTGAAAACCTTTATATCAAAGTCTTTACCAATGCGGGGATACAGCTCCATTCCCTAAAAAAATAATAAAATAATACAGAACACATCAGGGGGAAAAATTAAAAGAGAACAAAGATTAAAGCTATCTTAAGGTTTCTTAATTTGGTGAATGCTTCGATCTTTGAGGTGGATCTAAAGAACTGTATTTCTATCATGAAAGTGTTGGTTTTGTAGGGGTTTCAACCTTTTACCGACCCTGACTAATCTCTTCCGACCTTTCAAAACTATTATCTTCTGGCTTTCAAATCGGGCCCCCTTGCTGTCTACCTTGCTTTGTGAGTATGATGGTTTCATTTTTCACATTTTTGAATATATTGGCTAATCAAAAAGAAGCAACAGATAAGCTAAATATGAATTAAAAAAGGTTGGAGAAACTTACCCAGTAGAAGTCCATTATAAAGTTTCCACACGAACCGGAATCAGTGGAAGATGGTGCAACGTGACCCTTGTTAAATTAACTCACAATCAGAATAAAGATAATCAACAAGGCGTGCATAGAACAGTCAAGTGTCAGCACAATGTTCAATCCTTACCTTAATGTATAAGAAAATACAGAAAATGAAGCTACCAAATATTAGTGCAGAAAAGATTTCTCCGAGGTGATCATAAACAGTTGTGGCGTTAAATATCCCAAACCTGACGAATGAAGGAAAAAAAAGTAAATTTTCATGTCAAAAAGGAACTATGCAAGTAAAATAAATAAATAAACCCAAGATTCAGAATTTCTTATTGAGGGCTGTTCATCCTCATACCAACTATCACATAAAGAAGTAAAGCATGATTAAAGTTTTTCCTGGTTTATAATAAGCAAAATCCTCCCAAAAGTTCTTCAAATACCACAAACCTAATTAAAAATGAAAAAGATTAACCCTTGACATATTCAAAGCCTAAAAAGGATTAGGAGGATGGGAAAAAGAAGATAAAGAATAGAGAAATCTTCTCCTGACAACAACAATGACCATTACCTATGGACCTATTACAGCAGCTTCAAAACATTGAGGGCAGGAGCGCAATGTGAAAAATCACTCTTCAACCAATAAAGACCAAGTAAATACTTTTAAGTAGTCAAAAACCTACCGTTAACAAGTAATGAAGAGAAATTTCCAGCTAAGCAGGATACATATGGCAAAATGAGGAAAAAAAAAACAGAAAGGACAAGGCATCCCTCGGGCAGGTGAAAATGAGCTCATGTAAGTCTTTAGAGATTTATTGTGTCTAATTTATTGGTTTTATCAACATAAGAAATAGAAGACAAAATGATCTCCATATTCGAAATAGTGAAACTCAATTTGTACATCACTTGCATAATCAACATATTAATGGAAAGCGGAAGCCTCATAAAATCAAAAACACTAGGCTTTGAAATTAGAATACATTTAAAAGCGTATGAAGTGCTTAAAAAAATCATGGAAGTGCCCTTACCACCAAAGGGAAATATAAGTAATCAGGGTGATTGCATACGCTAGCATACCATTTGCCTACATCAATAACCGAATCATGTTATCAATTGCCCATTAGCAATTTATAATGAAAAATTAAAAAATAGACTTCCACAATAAGCACAGTACCTTATAGACAGGCCGGTGCCCCGTAGGTGAAATGGGCCCCTCCACTCTTTTCCCAGGAAGAAGAAGCTGAAGTGCAGCCTCGAATGCTCCATAAACAGCGATGATTTTCCATGCAGTAGCAGTAGGTTTTGGCCATATATTTATGAACCCTTGAAGACCATTTTGTTTTAAGTAGTCCCACATCTGCAAAACAGACCCATCGGCATGTACCATTGTGTACCATCTGCACAAAACATGCACAGCTTTGATGAACAGGCAGAACAGCTTATTACGCTAACTTGTCTTAAATTAAGTCCCTTCCACAAGAGCTTATAGGCTGAGTTTACAAAACATGAACTAGTAACACACTTCAAATTGAAATCACAGTTTCAGTTAATGCCAAGAAAGTTAATAGTTTTCCAAGAATGTGATTTTCAGTTATAGTACAAGAAGTAAAGCAAAAGCCGAACAATAATGAAATGAAGATAAAATTACATACTGAGATCGGTAAAAATGCTTTTCATGGGATTTGCTTGAATGACTGAAATCTTTCAACCAATCAAAAGCAACAACATAAGACCAAACCCAGAGGGCAAATCAAGGCCAAACTAGCCCCGATAACTACCATTTCTCATCATACTATCATTCATTTTCATCAATTAGATGACCATTTGGTTCTTCAAAGAATTTAATTTATTGAATTGGAAAACAATCTAATCCATTTGCATATTATTCATCATTAATTTAATCTAACGAATCCTCTAATCTCTTTGTGCATTAGAAATAAAAAGTGGGTAAATGCACGAAAAAAGGATCAACAACTTTGATCGAGTCTAACGAACTGAGTACGTCAGAATCACAAAGTGAGAGGCGCAAGAAAATGAGACTTACAGCAAAATCACAAAGGGAGGGCAAAGAGTGAGAAGCGAAAGCATCGACAAATATGTCACCAAAGGCGAATGAACCGTCTCCGCCATCTCTCTCTCTCTCTCTCTCTCTCTCTCTACACACACACTTGACTTGCAGAAGACTAGCAAAGAGAGAGAACAACACCGGCAAGTCCGAATCTGTTTACTGGCTTATAGACTTCATTGGGATGAAAGTTATGCCCCTTTGAGCTTTGCCATAATTACGGAATTAGAACTGCTGACGTGACGTGGATGGTTGAAGCATGTGGGCGCGGGGAGTTGATATTTTTGAGTGCAGAATGACAGTCAAGTCACGCAGCTTCCTCGTTACTCGAATACGGTTGATTTATGTCGTTAACCGTGCGTCTCCCTTGTGGCGTGTGCAGTGGGTCTTGGAATGTTTGGAGAAGACAAGGCCACGGGCACGCAAATTTCACCTTATTTTTATTTTATTAATAAAATATTTTAAAAAAAAAATCAGATTTTTTAATATAAATATTAAGTTTTATTACCAAAAAAAATAAATTATCACGATATAATAGTTTTTTATTAAATATTTTATATAATTTTAATTTTTCAAAAATTCAAATTATATATATATATATGACGCGATTCGACCTTTCTGCTCCACCCACACAAGTAGCTCACCAGCATTCCACAAAAGGGAGTTTCCTCATTTGCAGTTTTGGAACTCACCCGAGGCACTTGCTCTCGGGAAGATGCAAGCCGAAAACCTAGAGTTATTTCCATCGCTTAAATTATATCTTTTCAACATCCATTTGCAAGTGGCTCAAGATTTGAGTTTGGCCATTTGGCCCCCCCCCCATATTTGCATTAGCTGGGTACTCAACTGGCTGTCCTCAATTTTGGACAACAAATGCATCCTTTATCTTCTCCAAGTCTTGGGTTTGTTGATGCTGGATTCGAGATATAGACACTAATATGAGATTTGAAAAGTGAACATTTGCGAAACTGCGAGAGAATAGGTTTAAAATTTCATCGGTGTTCCTTCTTCAACACTCAAGTCCTAAAGAGAGAAGGGTCTACCTGATACATAGTAAACACATGCTCACTACTTATCCCTTTCTTTCCATATCCTCACAAATCTTATTGGATGTTACGCTTGCCGACTCAAGTGAGGTGTGTTATACGCACTCATGTGCTTTGGATCATCTCTTCAAGGCTTTTGATAGCTACCTCCCGACATCATGTTGGTTGTGTCAAGCCACGATGCCCAGAAATGTCACCCCTCTTACATTTTCTATTTCCTTTCGGAAAGGGGTAACGAGTATGACACATTGAACAACGTATCCCTCCCGATCTCTTAGGAGGCATTCTTTCAAATACCTTATACCCAATACTCAATTGAAATTGAAATTGATGAGAATTTCAGCTCAAGTGGTAGAAGGGAAAGGAACGAACCTAAATTACTTTTCAAAAACCATTATTTTATTGTGATTCAAAACACAGAAAAGCAAAGAAAAGAGGGCAAAAACAAAGAGAGAGAATGAATTGAAGGTAGGCTTGGGGAAGACAACAAATTCGAATTGAGAAGTGTGAGAGAGAGAGAGAGAGAGAGAGAGAGAGAGAGGAACTTCTTCCATCGTTAAAGGAAGTGTTAAGTTGCAGTGGAAGAAGGGTTAGGGTTCCATCCCTAACCTCTTGAAGAAACAGAGCGAGGCGACGATTAAATCTTTTCAAGATTCTTTTGAAAGTAAAACAATAAATATAAGTATGAAATTTTAACTTCTGAGGCAACCGGCGAATGAATAACCCAAGATTGCTGTTAGGATCCAAAACAATCTTATCATCTTCCAAGGTCCTTGAATCAATTCCACCAAGGATGCCTAATTAATAAGAAAAAAATAAAACACAGATTAATAAGTAAAAATGGACAAAATGGATGATGAAATGATAGGATCGAGGAAGATGAAGTGGGTAGCAATTACCGTGCAAATTGAGGAAGAAATTAAACGAGTCTTCAGGTGTCTACAAAGAAGCAACCTACGGGTTAAACGTACCTTGGTGAGAGCAAACAAGAAGAGACCGAGATGGTTGTGGTGAGAAACAGAGGGGAAGGGAAAGGGGCAGTGATTTGAGCAGGTGGGGCATAGATTTGGAGAAGAATGCACACTGAGACTTTGTGGGGTGTGAGTACGAATGAACCTTTTCCTCCCCCTCCGCATCCTGCCATTGAAGATTCTGATGATAACCAACTGATTTTTTAGGGGTTTGGTTTCTGATCTTATGAGCACTTTGGTGTGGAGAGCTTTGAATTGATTTCAGCAGCTTGCAGGACCAAAAATGGAGGACGCCAAGGGTTTTGGGATAGTTTTCAAAATGTGCCGGGAAAAGGCATAGCCTTTGAAACCGAGTCGGTCAATAGAAAAAATATAGAGAAATTAAAAGACTCTAGTTCCAATTCAAGAAGGGTTCATGTTGTCAACTTGGGTAGCCATTTTTAAATAATAATAAAAATAAAGGAAGCTAGAAAAGTCAACGATTACTAATACTATCGATGTTTAGATAGTTCTCGATAAATTAAATTTTTGATTGAATTTGTAAGATAAATTAATAAAAATTTCTAATAAAATCAAATAAATAAAAATCGATTACTAATAAAGTGCATTGGTCGATTTTAGTATTTAATAATAACCCTAATCATATAAAAATTAGAATCTTGAAATTAAGGGACTTAAGTGTATATTATATGTGATCTTTATTTATTTTTGAATAATACAATCATCCATTACTAGTTATATTAAGCCACATGCATGGAACTGTATGCATCCAAGAATAAAATTCAACTCTAAAATTAATTTTATGAATATAAAAATTAAATTTTGCAAGAAGTTTAATATATTGGAATATTTATAAAGGTCCAAAATATATGAAAAGAAATAAGTTTCCGATTGTTGAAAGAGTTAAATAAAAAAACATCTATTATGAAAAATTTTTCAAAATGGATAATTTTTCAACAGTAATAATATTTCGCACATATTTAATTTGAGAAAAATTTTGTAATTTTGAAAAGTTTTTTTAAGAAAAAAATTATTTTTATTATTTTGTATGTTACTGTTGGGATTAGAGCCTAACCATACACTAGTTTTTATTATTCTGTATGTCAAAAAAAAAAAAAAAAGAAGCTATGTATTGACTTTTTTTATACTATTTTTATATATATATAGGGAAGCTCAGACTCAATCTTTACAAGAGGAGGATGAACGATATCAGTTGAGTTATAATTCATTAACGTCTTTTTGATATTATGACAATGTTTGTTTTAGTTATTCAATTAAATAAATAGTTTTACAAATTTTTTATAGGTATATAAGGTACAATGGGTTGATTTGTATGAGTTGTGCGTGCAATTGGGAAGATGGTGCATACAGAAGATATAAGTCATACTTACATCAACTTATAATATATAATTCATAACCGATTGATAAAATTCGACACTTTATCAGAATTTAAACTATATTTTATGAGTTGTCTAATCATTTAAGATGATTTATTGTGAACATCAAATATGGTCTAGATTTGGACAAGATTCAGACTCAATAGTAAATAATGTAGTTGAATAGTATTGAAAAAAATCTAGAGTAATTTTTTAAAATATACTAATAGAAATTAGTATTTTGTAGATATATATAGTTTATGTGCTATTAATTTTGAGCATATATGGATGAATATGTTAAATTAGGGCTTTGTATTTTTATGTATTATGAGTGAAATCTTTTACGGGTTAAGAGTAGGGGAGACCTAAGAAGGAATGAGGTGTTTTAAAATTCAATCAATATTTATAACCCATATTTATATTGTAGTTACTTAATTATAATTTTATCTCATTTCTCTTTTTTAAAACTTATTCATTTAACTAAATTCTACATATTAAAAACCTGTCATATAACAAAAATAAAATATGATATGATTATCGCATGGTTTAAATAAATAAAAAAGATATTTCATAATTTTTAAAATCAAGAAAGAAAAAATAAATAAGATTGCAATCATAAAAAATATTAATTTGATATTAACAACTCCATTTTGACATTTTTAGTTTTTCTTTCCTTCCTTCCCCCAACTTTCCCTCTCCTCTCCCTCTCCATCGTGGCCTCTCTTCTCATCCATTTTATTTTTCACTTTCCTTTCCCTTTCATCTTTTTTTCCCTTTCATCTTTTTTCCCTCTTCTTTCCATTTCCTCTAACTCTCTACTATAGCTCCTATTTTCACATCCATGATTCACTCTTTTTTTGGGTTATTGCGAAGGTCAATCCAATGAGTTTAAGTATTTGGAGTTTTGGTTTTGTTGAGAAAATGTGTTCAGTGCTGAGTAAGGGAATGTTGGAATAAAAATACAATTCATGAGAAATAAATTAAAAATATTAAAAATTTAGAATATTTGAAAATATCATATAAATTAAGTACCACATACTTAGGAGATTAAGTGACTTGATGGTGCAAAGTATTTTGGAGCACTAGTAGGATGAGGGTTTAAATATCCATGCTTGCAGACAACAAGAGATGCAAATTTCTCGATGGAAAATATTCACTGACAAGCTTATGGAAATATTGGAAAGAACTGACAGGTATCTCTTCCATTTGCAAGGTAAACACCGAAAGGAAAGGTTCATGGGTAAATATTGATAGATAGCAATTGGTAGCAATCACCGACACGTATATGAAGATTGTAGAACAATGGAGATACTATCAGCCATCATCGATAGGTGATTGAAGTGTACCAATAGCAAATGGATAAAAATGTATCAAGAGATTCTTGGACGGTACTAAGAAGAATTGGAAAATTGAAAGTACCAAGAGGTAATGGAGTGTACAGAAAAATTGTACCGAGAGCCCTACAAGTTTCACAGTATACCGTCAATCTACAACTCCACAATATATATCAAGGAGGTAAGGGGGAAGTATACTGATAGGGGTCCCTATTTGCAAAATAGTATACAGTTACTGAAAGGTAAATGGAAATTGCAAAATAATGGAATCAAAATTTTGAAGACATAGGAAACAGTCCACCAAGTTAAAGTTCTACCAAGCAAATAAAATTTCTCACAGAGAAATCAATTCCTACCAAATACTCAATTTCTCACAAGGAAGTCAAATTCTACCAAGGAAATCCATCCTGATGAGAACTCATGATCTACTGAATACCAAGCATTTTAGTAACCGAACACTTAAAAATTAAAAACCTATCAACTGAAAGTCTAAAGTGTTGTGTCGACACATCCTTCACACATATGTCGACACAAGATAGTTGTATGGCTAACATATAGAGTTGTATCAACCAAAATTCACTTATGTCAACATAAATCTCACTTGCATCAATATAAGGAAATTCTCATGCAATTCAAAGGATAAAATCCACATTTAACTTTAAATTAATTATTCTCTCACATTTTATAAAATATAAAAATTTCAAATAGTCACTTTATGGTTAATACCATAACCAGACTTTCCCAGTGTTACACTCTCAGTCTCTCAATCAAGTGCCCTCTCAATCGAACAATCCTGTTAACCCTCTCGATTATCCCATTCCTTAGTAGATACTTCTATTAACACAAAAGTGATTCATTTCATTACCTGATAAGTACAAACCAAGATTACCCACTAAGGAAGAGAATTCCTAATGAATTTCAAATCTTTCTTAATCGAACATGAACCTCCCATTTGGGAAGGTCCCTCTCTTAGTGAGAAAACAAATCTTGGCAATCACTCCCGAAATGATAGAAAATCTCCGCAATAACTGGACCTTTCTTGGCCAACCGAACTCTAATCCCCTTAGAAATCTTTCACCATGAATCCCGTAATCTCGGAACACTTTTATAAGAAAATTAGGATTTCTACACTCTGAAAGTGTATGAAATTTACTATGCATATAAACTATATATGCATCATGAAGGCTACTGGTCAGATACATTCTCTAAACTCTATACTTAGCACACAAAAGCAATACAAATCTCTCTCTCTTTCAGTCTGTTTCTCTCTCGAAAATCACTCTCTCTGATTTAAGCATTGGAATCTCCCCTGTCGGATCACCCTCCTATAGTATTTTGTAAGTTTTACCATCCAAAAGATCCAACAACCACTCATTCTATTCGAGTCAGCGAAGCTGCTATTTGTAGAGTAAAACCTACCTCCAACAGCCTTGTTTAAAGTAGCCATAAAGGGTCGATCTAGAGAGAATTTCTATATGAATGTGTATTCAAATCGAGATAATAGTTGTGTAACTTCAATAGGAGTAAACTGGAACATTGGCTTCCCCTTTGTGGTATATCGCTAGTTTGACTCAAATTGGGCCAATAGAGTTCATGATAAAACATTCACAAAAGATCTATGAAGAGGAGGGGGATTATGAGGAACATCATTAGAAGAAAGGCATGCCACAACCATTCTGGCCACCACGGTTAGTATTTAGGCTGGCTGCAAAGAGTGGGAAAGAATATGTTAATTCTATGAAAAGTTTCGTTTCGAAATTTCATTTCGTTATATACAAAGTTAGAAACTTGACTTCAAGAGAAAAAATTCTCTTAAGAGTAGAGATAGAGATTTTTCTTTTTTTTTTTTTTTAAGTTTTGAGGGGGAAAAAAGTTCTAGTCCAATAAATATACAAATTTTCTATAGAAAATAGAGAGAAAAAATTCCTCAAATAGTTGAGAAATTATTATAAATATAGGAGCACTTAGAATATGAGTTATAATTCAAGTTTGGAACTTGGAAATTGAGATTGATATTGAACAATCTCAGTGGAATTTTTAGCATCATTCTATCAAAATTTTGGTTCGATTCAACGAGTCTTGAAGTATTTGAGGAGTGTTCGTGTGGACGAACTAGTGGTTCTATGTTTGCAAAATTTGGCATGTGGTTTTTGATGCACACGGGAGAACAACATACGTTATAAAAGTATGATGTTCTAAAGTTCCTCTTTTATATTATGTAAATCATGATATTAATTAAATTGGGAGTATATAATATCAAAATATATTTTAAAATTATGTCGTACTTTAAAAAAAATTTGAAAATATAAATTTTCACAATTTATACAAAAGACCTCCCTACTAGTGCTTCTACACTTTCCTGCAAAAATTTTTTCAACAAAAAATTTATCTTATAAAGTACTAAACATATATTAAAGAAACAAAAAATTACTTAAATTGAACTGTTCATTTCTTTATAACACTAAAATTGTTTATTATTGTATCATGCACATGTATTTCAACATTCTTCCTAATATTAATAAAAAATCCAAATATTTAAAAACCCTAAAATTACAAAGATAGGTATATATTTAGCTATACATGTTATATATATGTATGTATATATATAGCATTGGAGAGAGATCTCAATGTTGGATTCTTGGGAGGTTCGTAGATGGTGTAAAGTTAAGTGTTACGGGATTTTAATACCATAAATTTAGGTAAATATACCCTAATTGAATGTTGTGTATAGTGATGAAATCAAATATCGTTCTCATGAGAATATATTGTACTATCAAATATGAATTAATCTATCTAAATTGAATAAATCAAATTACAATTATAAAAATATTAATAAATTAAAATCTATGAATAAAAAAATTCTAGAATAACAATTTTATTTATTTTTATTCTTTTATATAATTGAATTTTTTCAAATATGTTAAGTTTACCGACTAAAAAATTATTGTTGAATATGACAGATTTTCTAAAATTATATTTCTTCCAATAGTCATGCAATATTGATTAAATCGGATTATATTAAGTTCTATGAAGAACTGTAATATAGAGTTTCCCCTAAATTCCCATACATAAAATTAATTTTTGGTCGATATCATAATTTCATGTAAATTTTATTATTATGAACTAATATCATATAATTATATTGGTTATGCATTCAATCAATCTCAAATCATACAAAATGTGGATCCAAATGTTTAGAAAAATTACAATCAACAATAAAATCTAATCATTCAATAATCATGCAAATAAATTTAAGGAAAAAAATAAATTTAATTCATGTAATTAATTAAAAACAGAATTTATTAAGTCCTAGAAACAAAAACAATTAGGTAGACATTTTAAAGAAAAATAAGAAAATAAAAGAAAATATTACAACCCTTTTGCACAAAAAGAATGTGGAAATCACGACCTTTGATGGTAGCTATTAGGGTTCACGAAAAGAAAGAGAATATGCATGAAAGATGTTAATCTTTTTTGCTCTAAAATACCTCTTATTTATATGACTAAAACCCTAAATCAACAAATAGTTTTGAACTTTTAGGAAACTTAGTTTTCACTTTGACTTGGAAAGTTACTTTTATTATGATGATAAAAATCTTATACTTTCCCAAGATTTAGAAACTTCATTCTTATCTTTAATTTTGAAAACTCCTACACTTATTAGCACTTTAATTTCAAAAATCGCTCATGGGTTACCTTCAATTAGATTCCTTTGTTCAACAGGGACTTGTCTTTCAGCACTGCAGTAACTTCTATTCAATTTTTGTATATGCTTTTGCCTGAATTAGTCTATGGACTCTTCACAAAATTTATACGTCTCGAAATATAGTTTCCAATGCGATAATCATAATTCAATCGGATATCCAAATAGAGAGATAATCACATAATACTGACAACTGTTTCTTCAGTTCAAATTTACTAAAATAAGTCTAATATTTATTAAATCAATATTCATAAATTTAATTAGTGTAATATTACAAAATAAAATTTAAAACAGTCCTAAAATTCATAAATAATGATAAAATAATATAATTTAAGTGTATAAAATTATTGTTATTATTGAGAAGATGTAAAATATCACGAAAAATAAAAAATAAATATGAAAATAGATAACTATAATTTTTTATAATTTTTATGCATATTACGCTACAAAAAACATAGTATTTAATGAGATTTTAGCAATGAATCGCCAATATGTTTCTTTCACGACATTTCCTTAAAAAAAAAAGGTTGGTTGGAAAGACTTTTTGGTGGCATTTAGCTACAAAAACGTTAGAAAAATTGTTGGCACACAAAAATGAGCGGTGCCAAGAAGTTTTCTTGACGTTTCAGCACTAAATGTGAGCAAAAGTTTTAACCTTTTTTGACATTTTTTTTTAAATGTTGGCAAACCAATATTCTTTTGCCGATGTTTTCCTAGAACATTGAGAAAGGGTAGAGATAGAGATTAGAGAGAGAGAGAGAGAGAGAGAGAGAGAGAGTTTGTGAAATATTATTTCTTGACGTTTTCTTTAAATATCAAAAAATGATAGAGAAAGAGATAGATTAAATAGAGAAAGAGATAACTAAATAGAGGGGGAAAGGGCGACATTTTCTCTTGAAAATGTCTTGTATTCCCTTATTTCAGCGGAAGCATGATATTTTTACTGAAAATTATCGCCCATTCACTATTAGGATGCCGATGTTTTTTGTGAAAACATTAGCATCCTCATTGTTTAGTGGTGTTTTCACTACCAAACTTCCATTGTTGAGAGCAAGGATGATTTTAAAAGAGTAGGGTATTGTAACAGCATAGAAAGATTTGGAATTTGCAACAAATATTAGTTAGACTATTAGGTTAGTTGATCTGTTAGAGATTTGTTACAGAGCTGAACAATTGAGTTGTATAAAATGTATAGAAAGAAATGAAAATGGCGGATGGTACGTTTGTGATCTCTCTTTCTCCTGCATTTTCTCTCTCTACTTCTCCCTTTTATTTTCTCTCCCACTCTGTTTTTCTCCCTCTCCCTCTGTCTCTATCTTCTTTCTCTCTCTAACCCCTCCTCTCTCTACTTTTTTTTTGGTGCCCTAGGTTCAGAACTACCACCCAGTATCCGGCGCTTTGCGCCTGACTAATCTGGACCACTTCACGATCAGGGCCCTTTTCGAGAGATCTCCCAAT
Organism: Dillenia suffruticosa; assembly: GCA_033439265.1. Taxonomy (NCBI): domain Eukaryota; kingdom Viridiplantae; phylum Streptophyta; class Magnoliopsida; order Dilleniales; family Dilleniaceae; genus Dillenia; species Dillenia suffruticosa. The sequence continues at coordinate 8,016,833 of JAVTVX010000018.1, read as the reverse complement.
GTAATTTTTTCTGTTTCCATACCGAGTTGAACCCAAATATGGTTAAGGGGTCTCAGTGCACTTTTCCGTTGAGCCAACCGTCGTTGGTCTACTTCTTCTTTCCCCAATTCTCTTCTCTTTCTCTCTTTCCATTCGCTTTCGATCATTTCCTATGAACTGCGTCTCCATCTATTGCACCCATTCAGCTCATCTCCTCTATTATTTTAATGTTTTGTTTTTCATTCCTCTTTTGTTTAGGTTCCCAAATTCAAATGTTGGTTAGAAAAAGGGCAAGGTTATGACACCTATCTTGTCGAAAGTTTGAACCTTCTCATAGTTTATGTCCCTTATTTTTAAAATTAACCCTCTACCCTAATAGTTTAATCATAATCACATTTAATAATTCTTTAAATATTTTTTTTTATAAAAAATCTTTAAAAACCTACATAATAAAATTAATTTTTCTAGTATAATTATAAAATAAATTAAAATTACTAATAAAATTTGAACTTGTTATCTCGAAGAAAACTTGTCTATTTTTGTATTCTATCCATACCCATAATATTTTGTGGATTCCAAAAAATTTTATAAAAATTTAATGCCGACAAATAAAATGTTTACATGATTAATTTTGTAAACATGGTAATGACTTTGAAAAAAAATCATGTCCAATGGAATGAAATAAGCAAAAAAATAAAATAAAATTAATGCATAAAAATACCAAAAAAGAAAATTGAAAATGCAAATAGAAAAATGCAAAAATAAAAATAAAATAAAATAATAGAAAATAACTTCTCTTCTTCATCACAAACAAAACCACACGTAGAGCGCCCCTACATGCATCTGTCTGAGTTATTTACCAAAATAATGTTATTTAAAAAATAATTATTTAAAAATGGTTTATTTTCCTTCCCAAAATGTCGATTTCGTACTCTCAGAATGAGAAATCAATTTATTTTTTTATTTTTATTTTTTATGTTTATTTTTTTATTTTTTTGCGAAAATCAGTTTCACACTCTGTGAGTGTGAAAATAACAACAAGCGGAATCTCCATCAACTACCTATAAGCCGGCTCGCTAAGCTCTTGCATCTTGTTCATCATGGCATAAAATTTTCTTATTTATCTTTGCTTGGCCATGTTATACACCAACTATATTAGCAGTTTATTCTTAAATCGCTGGCTAAAATTAGTCTCCACATGACACAAATAAAGTCTGTGATAGATAAGTGGTGGTTGCAGATTATTATTCTGCTCTATGACTCGTATTATACCGGGCGTTCTATCTGATATCAAACATACTCCTTGCCGATCACCAATGATATGCACTCTCTCTCAAGTTCTCCAAAAACCAATCCCAACTAACAATTGTCTCCTCATCGACAATAGCAAAATACAAAAGAACAATGTGGTTAACTGCATCGATTCCAACGGCAATTAAAATTTTCTCCATATATCTCTCGTATTGAAATGTGCCGTCATTACTAATCACCGGCTTGCAATGTTTAAATGTTTCAATACATGGCTCGAAGGCTTAGAAAACCGAGTGAAAGACCCTCTCATTAGGCCCCGATAATTCAATAAACCTCCAATCAACATCTGTTCCATAATTATTTATCTGCACAGTATCAATAAGCTATGACAACAATGTGTAGGAAGACTCCCAATTACCATACACCATTTCAATAGATTTTCAACATCTTATCCAAGTCTTTTTGTAAAATAGATTTATCTCGTTCGTTTTCATATCCTCAACCACGTCACGCACTTTATAATCGACATTTTCTTTTATATGATTTCTAATTATACGACCCACCATATTCGAGTCCACAATCAGATGATCCCCCAAAGACAATTGAGGGAAACACATGTGTTTCACTTTGAATCTCATAATTTTCTAAAACTGATGACTTTTATTTAGTCTAGCCTGAACATGCCATAAACAATTATTCTCATGGTACAAATAACAGCTCACAAACCATATATTTTAAGAACTCTCATAAATTTTAAAGTACCTGTACTCTCACATCGACAAATACTTAACAACATGCTGAACTTGCTCTTTCGAAACAAAAACCATCCCAACTTTTAACTTCGATATTTGATCATTATCTCATGTTGAACGATCATAATCATTATACTCATAAACCATCATGGTCTCTTCATCCATTATGTGTAAGTATGGTATCTCCTCTTCCTTTTCAACAGCCCGATTTTCTTCCTCTTTGATAGCTTCATTTTCTTTATTAACAACATTCTGCTCATCATCACTTCACCTTCCGATTCCTTAACAACAAATGCATCTACCGGATCTATCTCACGCCCCTTATAGGGTTTACTCGTACTAGCTCCCAAAGCAACATTATATAAAAGAAATATACTATACTGTAACAAATCATTTCCAATATTTCTCTCACCACTATCACCCATCACCTCTAGACTATTTTCAATCGGCGTAGAACTACCCAGGATATCTTCCATATTTTTTCTACCTCAACTTGAGCAACCCACCATGGGTGGGGTGAACAGGTGGAGACACAATTACTTCTGCCTCTAAAAATAGTTCAACTACAGTCAAACTCCAGATATATTTCGGAAGTGACAATATCTCTGGCAAAAATTCATCATTCTCCACAAGTAATATACAATAAGAGAGAGATTGTACAGATCAGAGAGTATATTTATATGCAACGTTCAGTTTGAATTGCCTATAATCAAACCCACTCTTGCAATGCAACATTTTAATAAATTCCTGCCATCTAATTCTACTATCAATCACAATACTACCTCACCAATTACACCACCCCAATAAAATATCAATCTCATATGGTCGTCTCCCATGTTTCTTTTTTCTATCTACAAATAACAAAATATCATTATAAAGTATGCGCTACCAACCATAACATGTTGAACGATATTATATAGATAATATCGAATAACTTTTCAAATAATACAAAAACAAAACCCAATAACATATATCAACCATTATTCTATTTTTCAAATTCTAATTTCAATTTGAAAACCCTAATTTCAATTCGAAAACTCTAATTTCAATTTTAGAACCCTAATTTAAATTTTAAAACCCTAATTTCAAAACTCTAATTTGAAAACCCTAATTTTAATTTTAAAACTAAAATTTCAACTTCAAAACTATAATTTCAATTTTAAGACCTTAATTTCAATTTTAGAATCCTAATTTTAGTTTTAAAATCCTAATTTCAAAACCTTAATTTGAAAATTTTAATTTTAATTTGCAAACCCTAATTTCAAATTTATAAACTTAATTTCATTTTTAAACCCTAATTTCAATTTTAAATTCTTCATTTGAATTTTAAAACCCTAATTTCAAAACACTAATTTCTAATTTCATTTTAAAATCTTAATTTCAATTTTAAAACCCTAATTTCAATTTCAAAACTCCAATTTCAATTTTAAAACACTAATTTCAAAATTTTAATTTTAATTTCAAAACCCTAATTTAAAAATTCTAATTTCACTATACTATTTTCAATTTCAAAATCTTAACCCTAATACGATAATTTCAATTTCAGGAGACATTAATGCATACAATATAAGTTAAATCAAATCCTATTTAAAGAAAATAATTCGAACAAAAAATACATAAATTTTAAAACCCTAATTTGCGTGCTGTTGGAGAAAGACAACTCTAACTTAAAGCAACTATTCGGTAACAAAACCAACCAAATGTGGCTGAAGGAAGTAGATTTACCTTGGACAGATGATCCTCACGCTGTTGGAGAAGACGAATCAAACCCTTCGTTGCCCGAGCTTCGCAGAGTGCCCCACAATGCAAAGAAGGAAGGAGCAGAAGAGAAATGAGAGAAGTCACGTTCTGGAAACGAGCAAATAGCCCGTTAATTTAATATTCTTAAAGTACGAAACTGATTTTTATTAAAACAAAAGATTATCGTAAAAAAAAACTTGATTTCGTATTTTAAGAGTTTGTAATTGATATTTTTAAAAAAAAAAAATTAACGATATTTAAATAAAATTTTTTTAGAGGACGTTATTTCGATAAAATTAACCCCGCCTCTCTCTCTCTCTCCCCCCACCACCATAAGACCCACACGCAGAGCTCCAAGCAGAATAAAGAAGCTGCCGAGTGACGTCGTTCTTCCGGACCGGCGATTACTGCCTTTCTCTGCGTCGACAATCACCACTACCCTCTCTCTCTCTCTATACATGAGATGCAGGAGAAGCAAGCAACTCTCTATTCTTCCAAATCGATTTTTTGTGAGACCATTAAGCCTCCTATCATCTTCCTCACAATCTTATAACTCCAAACTCTCTAAATCCATTGCTCTAAACCCACAATTTGTTCACTCCACTTTGACCAATTGCGCTTCTGATTTACTCTCTCTTAGCTTCTTCTTGTGGTGTGCTCGCCAGCCCTATTACTTCCATGACCCCTCTTCTTTCAATTTCATGATTAATGTACTCACTCGTCTTGTTAACAAGTTCAAATGTTTGAATTCAATTCTTGAGGAATTGAAAAGTGTTGGGTGTGTTGTGAAAGCACAAACCTTTTTGATATTACTTAGAATTTTTTGGCATGGAGGCATGTACAATTGGGTTTTTGATGTTTATCAAGAAATGGTCTGTTACGGGTATGTTCCGAACTCGTTTGCTCGTAATGTGGTTATGGATGTTTTGTTTAAGACTGGGAATGTTGATGTTGCTTTTGAAGTTTTGAGGGAAAACCCTTCTCCAAATTTCTTATCCTTTAACATTGCAGTTTGCAATCTTTGTAAATTATGTGATGTTGGTAATGTTAGGTATGTGTTTAGAATGATGTTGAGGGCGGGATATTATCCCAATCCGGAGACTTTTTCGATGGTCTTGGATTGTTTCTGCAAGAAGGGGATGTTAGTTGAGGTGTTTCAAGTGTTGGGAATGATGATAACTCTGGGTATTAGGACTTCTGTGCTTGATTGGAGTATAATTATTGATGGGTTTTGTAGAACTGGCAAACTTGATAATGCAATTTTATTTTTGGATAAGATGATTGAGAGTGGTGCCTCGCCAAATGTTGTAACATATACATCTTTAGTTAAGGGACTTATGGAATCCCATCTGATTGATCATGCATTTGCTATCCTCAGTACCATGGAAAGGGAAGGATGTTCACCTGACTTGGTTTTGTACAATGTTTTGATAGATTGTTTCTCCAAGAATGGTAGGTTCTCCGATGCACTTCATGTGTTCAATTCTCTGTCAAGTCAAGGACTAGTTCCTGATTCTTATACCTTTTGTTCTATTCTCGTGGCAATATGTTCATCCCGAAAGTTTGGTCTTTTGCCCAAGATGGTTGACAGACTTATTGTTGAAGCTGACCTTGTGGTTTGTAACTCACTTTTGAGTTATTTATGTAAGGCAGGGTTTCATTCTTATGCTTTGAAGTTCTATAATGACATGTTAGATAGAGGTTTTCTACCAGATAGGTATACTTATGCTGCAGTGCTGTGTGGCTTGTGTGGCACAGGCAGAATTAACGAGGCCATTAATGTGTATCAAGGAATTGTTTTGGAAAACTCTGGTATTGATGCTCATATTCATACTATAATTATAGATAGGCTTATAAAATGTGGTAAGTTTCAAAAAGCCATTACCTTGTTTAACAAAGCTGTTGCTGAACGGTATCCCCTAGATGTTGTATCATACACTATTGCCATCCAAGGACTTCTAAAGTGTGGCCGAGTGGAAGAAGCTGTTGACCTGTATGGACATATGAAAAAGGTTGGTGTGGCTCCTAATGCATACCTGTGTAATGTTTTGCTCTCGGGCTTTTGTACAGGAAAAGATGTTGAAATGGTTCAAGAACTTCTACAAGAAATGTACCACAGAGAGATGGAGCTGAACCTTCACACAATTTTCAAGATAATGGATTTCATGATGAAATCACATGATTCTCAACCACTCCTGAGTTTACTGATTGAGATGTCAAATTTGGGTCTGGCTCCAGCGAAAGCCATGCATTCCCTGTTCTTTGATGGGATTGCAACTGGTGCAGAAATACAAAACCAGCAGCGTTTATTGCCAAATGATTTTCAGGAAGGTGATAACCTTTTAGGTGCATCTGGGTCAGATGACCTTTCTGATGTTGCTGCCACAGTAGGTTGAGTTACAGGGTATCAAGGAACTTGTACATTATCTTAATTGGGAAATGTGCTTGTCCTCCAAAGCCATCAGTTGTTAGTCAGGCATCTCACAGGTACTTCTTCTCTTTTCTTTTGAACAAAAATGGTACTTCTGCACTTAATACATTGTCCAATGCTTTATAGATTTTTCGACTAGGCCTTTTCAAGTTCTCCTTTCTGTAGTAGTATGTATGGTTCATTGACTTTTCTGGTGATTATTTTCTTTTGTGTAGATCATTAAGATGAACAATCTTCTAACTTACAGCCACTTAATTGATAGCTTACAAGGACGATATTTTCAAAAGTGAAGTACTATTCTTGTCATGTGTTTATCAGAAACCATGCTCACTGGATACTTGTTGGAGATTTCATGTAGACTTTTTTGCTATACTCACAAAGAGCACATATGGTTTTTTTACTTACCACTGTTGACAAGAAACCAAAATGTTTAACTCCTTGTCATATTTCAATACTACCCATTTTTCAAAAGTTTAAATTGCCAATTCATTAAGTTAGGTTAATTTATTTAAAAAATTTAAAAGAAAATTACAAAAGTTGGTTCTCTAATACATTAATCTTCACTGGCTATGGAGGAAAGATTTTTTCAGTATCTGCCGACTTTAACTTCATAGTCTTAAACTTTTAATTATTCCATGGGTGAGTGAGATATGCATTCTGGAAGCACTCTCCCCCCTATTGACTCTTCTTTTGGTATCTATTCTGTACTTGCTGGATAGCATTAGGTGAAATTGGCAATTTCTGTTATCTGATTCAGTGTGGATATAATTGCTTTTCTGAATTTCAAATCATTTAATCTGTATATTGTAACTTGATATTGAGCGAATGATGTACAATGCCATTTTTTTCCTTAAATTTTAGCTTATAAAGAGGTTTCGAAGAGTGAGCAATAAATTTGCAGTTTGTCTTTACTGTGTTACATGATGTCTGTATGATCAAAATAAAATATTTAATTTAATTTGACATCCCTGTCTACGAGTTTGATACATCTTTCAGCCTCTCCAGTTTGTTGCATTAAATCTCTGTCATTAAGCACCGTATTGCTATGTTGTTTATTACTTTTGGGCTCTTAGGTTGAGCAATAATTTTGACAACTTATTTTTTCACTTTATTTCATTTTGTAATTTTAGAACATTAATTTAATTTGACACGTTGGCCTATATTTTTGTGTTTATGCCTTTTCTTTTTTAATAGGTGGGCTGATTCCATATGGAGGGGAAGGGGAGACTTGATCTCGTACCTCTTGGTTTTGTTTTGGTTTTTGTTTTGGTTTTTGCTTTGTTTTGTCTTGTTTTTTGTTTTGTTTTGTTTTTTGTTTTTTGTTTTTGTTCACATATATTGGTGGTTTTGGCTTATTTTGAATCACTTGACATGGATAGATGTTATTTGTTGGTTGGAATAGATGAACGGTGTTCTTTGAAAGAAAGCTGCTTTAGCTCCAACTTTCTCTTCCTCTTGCCACCATTGAGTCCTGTGGGGAAGTTTGATTTGGGTAATTATGCTTATCTCTAGTTCTTATATCAGTTAACGTGTTAATACATTGTTCAATCCTTTGTGCATTGAGCATGTATTGTGTCAATAGCAGAATTGTAATCTTTCCTCTCATTGTTTGCTTAATATAGGAGGTTAGATCGTCCCGTGGATCATTTCTAAGAGGTATTCACATGCAACATAAAATTTGCATTGGATCACAAGGTGTTTATTATCTTCCGGTGGTATAGGGCTTCACTAGTTAAGTTCCCCCTTTTGCTGTCATCTCGTACCGTGGAAATGAAGTTTTCAGTGGATGATGCATATTACTACTATAATGTAAGTCGATTATGGTATTTTTGTTGTTTGGATACTCTTGCGTCACTTTGCTTCTGAAATAGGATGATCAAGCTATAATGTCGGTGGAGAGATGTTGGTAAGGATGGTTACATGGTTGCAGGTTTCTAACCTAGACATAAGATTCCGCTCACCTATATACATGCTCCTTAGCAAACAATCTCCACAGTCATGCAGATGAAAGCATCGTCTTATGTTCAAAGTAGAACTGCTTTCCCTAGCCTAGTTTAACATCAAATCAATTTTAGAGCAACAAAGCTGCAATGCCTTGTGCAATCCTACCAAGTCAACAAGTCGCAATTCCTAGTGAGTAGAATAGTGAGAAGGTGAGAATAAGTGCAGGCTTAATAATGCACAAAGTTGCTACCTCAAAGTCACAATGTGATAAGATTGTACTAGTCAGTAGGTTAATTTTATCAACAGGTGATGGATCCTGAGAAGCATGGAGGCCTTGAGTAGTTGAGAACTTTATATATGAATCTAGAAAAGCCACACTTCCTTTACTATACTCATGATCTTGTATCCCAGCTGTTAAGAAAATGGCTCTATGAAACCTTTTCCTCGGGTTATACTTTGGCAAATAAAAGAAGTCCCATGTTCCCATGATGAAAGAGAATGGAATCTTAAAAAAGGGGGGAAAAATAGCAGAAGAGAAAAGTGAAAAGTGAAAGAAGTCCTATGGCTATAAGTTTGATAGCAAGATTGTATATCCATTGGCAGACTCTTTCTGTATAATTGCCAACTATATCACAATGATACTTCTAGAAATGTTTCATATACATGTGAGACATAGCTCTTAGATATGACACAACACAACATTTTTAATTTATAATTGTGTAAAAATTTTTGTACTCTTCTGCGCCATGGCGTCCATTTTTGTGCTGTTTTGTGACATGACTTATGCGGAACCTCATTGACATGGCTTATTCTAATTCCTTCTCACTACATACAAGCTACAATATTCTCTTTCATTGCCTCACTTGTTTCTATGGCCACCCCCTTTTGATTGGTCTTTTTCAATTTTTTACATTCATGGATGCACATTTCTGCAATCTGCGATTTGTGGAGACTCTGTTCATAACCCCTCGACTCTTCTTAACCATTGAAATGTCTAGAGATTATAATTTATTATTAGAGCTAGGCAAAAACATCTTGTGTTTCTTGAGTAACCTTTTCATAGTTGTTGGTAGTGATACAAGTTCGAAGTTAACTCATTGATTTAAAAAAAAAAAAAAAGCAGGCAATTTGATGGCCTTGGTTTATCCTGTTTCTTTTTCTGTTTCTTTTTTTTTTTAATGATTTAACTTGGTTTACTTTAATTGCTAATTGCATGCGAATCATCCATCATTTCTGATACCATCAGATCTAAATGATAACCACCTATAATTGCATTTATGAAGAAACACCTTTAGGGAATACCTTTTCGTACTATCTCAAAATGTCAATTAGATGCAAAGCCATCTTACTTGCCTCAACTAATATATCTATCATGCACTCTCCTTTTATTTATAAATGATCCATCCTGTTGTGTTTTCTTTTGTGAATCATGGACAATGACATGAATGCAGAAAAGGACACAGAGACGTGACATACCAATCTTCAAAGAATAGGACATTGGCGTGGTTTGGACACATCATAAAGTAATATTTTTGTATATATAGTTATATAATTTAAATGTAATTTATAAATTTTTCTATCTGTCACAAAATTAGTATGTATGCTATTTATATATTTCAAATATTACAGCTATTAAACAATTCAGTTTTGTGTACGAGACTCTCATAACCGTATCAATCCATTTAAGTATTCTATTTTTAACATTAATTATTACATAAAGTGTTTTAAAGTTTTTTGGAAAGTGTTCAAAAAGTGTCTGAAGAATGTTCATTGTTTAAAAAATAATAAAAAATTTGAACTAGTTGATGGCCTTTGTTAATTATGCCATGTACATTTGTGGCATAGCTGGTTCCAGCATTCTCTGCTGTCTCATTCAAATGCATCTAATTTCTTTGTTATGAGCTGTGGTCTTTGCAAAGTTTGCATCTTTATTATTTGTGGAACTTGCAGACACCTTTGCTGCCCTTAAGATAGCTGAAGAGAGATTTCTATCCATCTCAATCTCTAGAATGCATCTGTTGAAACTTCAATTACTTCATGAGCATGCCTCACCATAGTAAGTTGACAATGCAAATGTTTTTAAATTTCCAAATCACAAGAAACTTTGTGTCATGCAATCCAGTTCTCCATGTATTACTTGTTTTTATGGGTCAGTTCATATTTGTGCATGTATATTTAACACAAGTTTAATTATCATGCAGGGGACATATCAAGCTTGGTCAATAAGTCTGTGATGAACTTGCCGTTTTGGCTTCCTTTTGTAACTGGTGTTGACATGGGTTTGAAGACAGAGGCAAGCCTCCGGCAGGCATGTACATCAGTGCTGGGGAACAGTTCAGCCAGGTTAAGATAGTAAACTTTTGCATATAGCTAGATGTAGAATGCGTCTTCTTTTGCTTAGCATGGAAAAGTTGTGCACATTGCTAGCATCTTATGTAACCTATTATTCATAACTTGACAAGAAATTGAAAAATAGTGTGCTTCACTAATTTCATTATATTTTCTATTCTAAGACCTTTTTTTTTTTCCTTTTTAAACAACTTGCCAACTCATTCCAATTAAATTTTTAATGTAGTATCATCAGAAAAATAACTTGCACACAAGAATTTATATTAAATATCTTTTTAAGTTCATCTATCACTAATCTGAACATGTAGGAAATTAGTGCCAATTCTTAGTGTGTATCTATTTCTCTCATTTTCCTTTTTTCTTTTAGTTTGACTCCATCACACACTTTTGGAGCAGAAAGTTTGGCCAACCACTTGACAGTATGGAAATATGGGTCAATGATATTTTGATCCTGCTGCTTTTAACCTTATTTCTTTCAGACAGCTTCCAAATTCAGTATTTATGTTTTGAATTGGATAACACCATGCAAGCTGTAATTGTTGCACACTCTATCTTCTGTATCTGTTACAAATTCAATTGGCAAGTTGAAGATGCAACTGTGCCTCTCTTGCTTGCTGAGATACACAAGGTAGAAGACATGCTTCATCTTTATGATATATATTTAGAGTGCTAGTAAATTTTAATACCCCCTTTGTGATTCAGTGGTTTGCAGATGACATGAATATACTTCCATGCTAGAGGAACACTGCCTTTCCTTTACTAGCCGGCTATCCTGATTCCCCTGCCTATGCTGGATGCTAGTATGGATATTGCAATCACTGTTTCAGAGTGCGAAACCTGCGGGCATAACCTCAGAACGCAAAACACATTTCTCGTTCTGCTTCTTCATTTTCTCTTCTGGTTGCTGTCTCCTGCACCGCGGCAAAGATCATCCTCACATCTTTTCATCTTCTCCGAAGGTTGGCCTCCTCTCATCTTCTCCAACCGCGAAGATCATCCAAGGTAACATGTGGACTGAACCCTAATTTTGCCTCTACTCTGTCCTCTATTGTCATATTATGCATGGATGTTATTTTAGGGTTTTGTGTTGTCCGAATTAGGGTTGTCTATTGTTTAAGTTAGTGTTCTCCAACCCTAATTTCATTGTCCGAATTAGGGTTCTCCAACCCTAATTTCATTGTCAATTACTTTGCCATGGATTGTGTTAGATGAAAGTGCATGGATCCTTAGATATATTAGTGCCGAAGAACATGCTGTAGAGTTCAAAGGCCTGTGATTTTCATGTTTCTTTCTAGCAGACTTGGAAATTATATGATTATGACATGATATTTAAGCAGCATTTCTTTTTTTTTTTTAAGGTCTGTCTCTTTAACTTAGGGTTTTATTTTGTTTAAGTTAGGGTTTTTCTCCAACCCGCTACTGTTGTTGATAGAAATTAAAAATACATGGATGACGACCGTGTGAGATTGGTACTTTATTGGGGAGATAAAATTGGTGGTGTTAAAAACGAGTATCGATATAGTGTTGGATCAAAAATGGGTGTTGTGGTTGATAACAGAATTAAATGGCAGGAGTTTATTAAAATCTTGCATTACAAGAGTGGTTTGATTGTAGGCAATTCAAACTGAACGTTGCATGTAGATATTCTCTATGATCTGGACAATTTCTCTCTTATTGTGTATTATCTGTGGAGAATGATAAATTTTTGCCGGAGGTGTTGTCATTCCAAAATATATCGGGAGTTTAATGACAGTTGAATTATTTTTAGAGGCAGAATCAATGCTGGGTGCACTTGTTGACGCACCGACGGTGGGTTGCTCAAGTTGGAGTAGAGAAAATATGGTAGAAATCCCAGATAACTCAACGCCGATTGAAAACAGTGTAGAAGTAATGGGTGATAGTGGTGAGAGAAATTTCGGATATTACACAAAACTATTGAGGGGTAGGAATATTAGAAATGATTGGTTACAGTATGGTACATTTCTGTTGGATAATATTGCTTTGGGGACTAATACAAGTAGAGCTTATGAGGGGTAGGAATATTAGAAATGATTGGTTACAGTATGGTACATTTCTGTTGGATAATATTGCTTTGGGGACTAATACAAGTAGAGCTTATGAGGGGTAGGAGATAGATCCGGTAGATGCATTTGTTATTGATGAATCAGAGGATGCAAGTGATGAGGAGCAGTATGTTAGTAATGAAGAAGATGAAGCCGTGGAAGAGGAAGAAAATGGAGTTGTTGAAGGGGAAGAGGAGATACTATACTTACACACTATGGATAAAGGGGACATGATGGTTGATGAGTATAATGAAACTGATCGTCCAACGTGGAATAATGATCAAACATCTGAGTTAAAAGTTGGGATGGTTTTCATTTCGAAAGAGCAAGTTCAGCATGCTGTCAAGTGCTTCTTGATGCAAGAGCACAGGTACTTTAAAGTCTATGAAAACCATATAGTTTGTAAGGTGTTATTTGTATGACAAAAATAATTGTTTGTGGCATGTTTGGGTTAGACTGAAGAAGAGTCATCAGTTTTGAGAAATTATGAGGTTGAATGCAAAACACACATGTTTCTCTCAATTGCTTTTGGGGGATCATCCGAATGTGGACTCGAATATGGTAGGATATATGATTAGAAGTCACATCAAAGAAAATGTCAATTACAAAGTATATGACGTGATTGAGGATATGAGAACGTACAGAGTAAATCTATCTTACAAAAAGGATTGGATTGGATGTTGAAAGTCCATTGAAATGGTGTATGGGAATTGGGAGACTTCTTACACAATATTGCCATAGTTTCTTGATATTGCGCAGATAAGTAACCCTCGCACAGTTGTTCAGTGGAGGTTTATTGAATTATCGGGGGATAATTACAGGGTCTTTCACTCAGTTTTCTGGGCTTTCAAGCCGTGCATTGAAACATTTAGTCATTGCAAGCTGGTCATTAGTATTGACGGCACATTTCAATACAGGAGATATAGGGAGAAAATTTTAATTGCCGTTGGAACCGATTCAGCCAACCACATTGTTCCTTTGTGTTTTACTATTGTTGTTGAGGAGACAATTGTTAGTTGGAATTGGTTTTTGGAGAACTTGAGAGTGCACATTATTGGTGATCGGTATGGGGTGTGTTTGATATCAGATAGAGGATCGGATATAATGCGAGCTATAGAACAAAATGATAATCTCCAACCACCACTTATATATCATAGACTTTGTTTGTGTCATGTGGAGGTTAATTTTAGCCAACGATTTAAGAATAAACCGCTAACAGAGTTGATGCATAAGGCCGCTGAGCAAAAACAGAAAAGAAAATTTTATATCGTTATGAACATGATCAAATAACTTAACGAGGTGGCATATAGGTGGTTGATGGAAATTCCGCTCGACAAATGGAATTTGTGTTATGATGGTGGATATAGATGGGGTAACATGAGTACCAATCGATCGAAATCATTTAATAGTGTGCTTAAGGGTGCAAGAAAGTTGCCAATAACTGCATGTGTCCTGGCGACATTGTACCATATGGTTCGATTCTTTAATAAGAATCGAGAAGCAGCAGCTAACAGTATAAGAGACTGGAAAATGTGGCCAACAATGTTATGAAAAATTGGTGAGAATTGAGCAGAAAGCCAAATACCATTGTGTCATTACGTTTGATAGGTCCAGGGGTGAGTTTGAGGTAATAACAGGATTTCATGGTGGAAGGGGCGGAAGCGGCGGAAACAACCACACTGTCATGTTAGACGAGCTATCATGTACATGTGGAAAATATACAATATTTAAACTACCTTGCTCACATATATGAAGAGTTTGCGCGGATATGGGGTCGGGAGTTTAGGACTTTTGTTGATAGTCTCCATAATTATCAATTTTTTGAACAAACATATTTTGGGAGATTTCAATCCCCTCCACACAAAAACTGTTGGCCCCTAACTTCTTTCAATTTGGTACATAATATCTCACGACTTAATAACCAGTCAGATAGATCTTGAAATATACGGATACACAACGAAATGGATAGAAGAAGAACGCAGCGTTGTAAGACATGTGGTGAATACGGTCATAATCGTCATCATTGTCCTAATATGACTCGTTTACAAGCGAAGGCTAGACAAGATTGAGGAGATTGGCATAAATACGTGATTGTTATCATATTATGCATGTTATTAATCATTTTCATAAATTATGATTTAACATGTTCATTTCATTTATTTTTTCTACCTACTAATGTTAATTTTATTTATTTTTTGTCATTTTAGATATAGGGTACATTGCTGCGGACTTTACTCCAGGCCCTCGGGACCCTAGTGTCCTGACCTTATAGGCCACACACCGATCTGAGTCTATCTGGGAGACAGACACTGATACCCCTCTAGAGGTACGACGTTCAGACCGTGCATTTTGGGCAGCTCGACCTCTTGATATTAGGATACGGGAGAGTTTGTTGCGGGTTGGATTTTATGGTGTGTATAGGTGTGGTCACATTCAGCATGATCACGCTCTTATTACCGTGTTTGTAGAGTGGTGGAGACAGGAGACGCATGCTTTTCACTTACCCATCGGTGAGGCGATGTTTATGTTATAGAATGATTCAGTTATACTAGGGTTGTCTGTAGATGGAGATGCGGTTATAGTAGTAGGTTACTGTCGTTCTATTGTTGAGTGGCATGACGCTTGTCATGGTTTGTTGGGTTTCTATTCTGCACCGGAGGTTTTTTTTTGGGAACCGTCTTAAGATACGGGCAATAACGGATTTTCTTGATACACATCCTCTGGAGCTGGACGCAGATGTGACATTAGTGGAGCTCCACGCATGTCACATTATGCAGTTGTTGGGTACTCTTTTTGGGGATCAGTCGGGATCGAGAGTTAAGTTTTGTTATTTGGAGTTTTTACGAGATTTAGAGTGCGCGAGACAGTATAGTTGGGACAGTGCTGTCTTGGCGACACTTTACAGAGTCCTGTGTTTGGATTTGTGGTCCTGTTTACTTGTATAGGTACTTTCCTCTACTTTATAATTTATTCTTTTTTTTCTAACAATATTTTTTCATAAATAATTGATCATTTATTAAATAGATTTTATCTTATCAGCTTTGGGCATGGGAGAGAGTTCTCATGTTTACCCCGATCTGGCGTTATTCTGTTGATCCGATATCATCTGCTCCACACCTGCCCGTTGGGCCTTGAGGATCACTGTACGTAATGTTAATTTGTTTTTTCTTTTTTTTTTTTAAAAAATTTATTTAAACTATCTTAATTTTGTTATATGGTGTGTTGACATTAATTTATTTGTACATAGTTGGAATATCCCTCGTAGTTATGTTTATACAGGGTAGTTCATTCTTAGAACATACATGGACCAGTTGGATCATATGGGAGATACCGGGGTCAGTATAAATTTCTTTTATTGACATGTCATTCAATTTATATATATTTTACTAACAGGATCATATTTTTCAGTTCATTTGGATGTCATTTTGCATGTTGACTTGATGGCGTTGCCTGTCTATTGTCTTGTCAGCAGCAATATATGGCGTGCCGAGATTCCGTTGATTTGTTTTGAGGTAGTCGAGTATCATTACCCTCAAAGGGTAATGAGACAGTTTAGATTTCTGCAGCATGTTCCTTTACTAGTACCTACGCACCAGGAGTTACATCGTCTATCTAGACTTGGGAGGCAAGGGTGCGATTGGACAAGGAGACATGTTGTATACTTATAATGTGGGATAACCGGACATCCCACATTGTGCAGGCTGATGACTCTTTCGACGAGCCGAAGACCATATCTGACTATATGCGGTGGCATGGTCGGATCGCTCGTTTATATATTGCATCTCCTGCCATTGTTATCACCACGGATACTGACCTATCACGACACAAATGGAGTATCTCGTAAGTTAATATATATTTAATAGTTAATCTTATGTGCCTTGCCCATTTATTCTTCTATACTTGCCAATTTATTCTTCTATACTTGATGTAGCATTTATTTCCTTTTATCTTTTGTAGTGTTTTGAGTTGGAAAACATGCACTTAATGGTATCGGATCTACTCATTGAAGAAGGAGTGGATCTGAGATTTGGACAGTTTAGAGATGCGTCATGGCGTGCGCTTCAATATGTCGGCCGTGTGCCATTTCATGACTCCGCTCCCTCGACATCCATGTACAGACACTCCTTCGTATACCTTCCACTTCGGGTGCTGTAGATGATTACGATGCGGCGACAAGCTAGATCCATCGTCTTCCTACCCCTCTCCGACTCCAATATGCACAGACGATGTTGATGAGCCGCCACGAGTTAGTGTTTACGAGGAGCCACCACAACTTAGTGTTTATGAGCGGAGACGTCGTCATCCTCGACACTCAGTTGATGTCCCTCTAGTTGCATTTCCCGAGGTGGATGAGTGTGCACCGTTATACGATATATCTCTACCTACACCTGGTAGACTAGCTCGTATTCTCATGAGACGTCAGTCGTGATGCCATGCTGGACGACTTCCTTGCGTCACTTAGTATACATTTCTCATATGATTTGTATTAAAATTGAACTTTATAATCATTACCTTCATTTGTTTTAAAAGTGATTTTCTTTATTGGTTTCTTATTGTTGTATATTTTTTACGTAATTCAGAATAGTTGATTGACATTACATGATGATTTCGTTTCAAAATATTGTCTTATTGGTTTATCGTATTTTTATTATTTGTGTTTAATAGTCTGTGCTTCTGTTCATATAGTATTATGGAGTATGGGTGATGGTATTCGGTATATGTATATTGGTAACTGAAAACACTATCTTGAGACAGATGCTATATGTAGGTTGAGGTAGGGGCACGGCCAGATGGGTGGGGGGTAGAACATGTTTCGCACTTAGAGAGTAAGAAACATATATCACACTTCCAGAGTGCGAAACAAGTTTCACATTCTAAGAGTGCAATACTCAATTTTCCCAACAAATAAAAAAAATAGTAAAAAAATCAAAAAAATTAAAAGAAAAAAACTTGATTTCGCACTTTGAGAGTGCGAAATCGATATTTTGGGAAGTAAAAAAAAAAATAATGCTATTTGTATATTTTTTTTTTTCAAAAGTACGTTATTTAGGTGAATAACCCGTATAGCTTTGCCATCAGAAGTATTTCTCTTCATCTCCGTTGCCATCTCCGCCTTCCAGTCACACGTTTGCTGAGAATCTCTCTCTTTAACAGGATATGCTGTTGGCTTTCCCTGAAGCCAGAATGTCCTCTCCATTTTCCTTGGATCGGCCAAACCCTACTGCTGATCAGTCAAATTCCAAGAGGTGGTGCTTACAAGACTTGTAAGTTCTCACCAGCGCTCTTCTATTCCCATCCCATGCATATACCAAAACTTCGGTCAGGGTAATCTTGAGACGGACCAATTTAGGATTTAAGGATTGCAATTCTCTCTGCAGTCAAACACCATCTCTTCCCCTTACGGTGTGTTTGAGGGAAAGGAAAGGAAGGAAAATGATGGGGAAAGGAAGAAAAGGGAGATAAAATTAAAAACTATATTTAACAGTAAAATATGTGATGGGAAAGGGAGGGAAGTATAATAAAAAATCATAGACAAAGAAAAGGAAGGGAATATAATAAAAAAGGGTATAAATATACTATTTTATCCTTTCTACTTGTATTAAAATTTTAAAATATATGATATAAAAATAAATTTAATATTTAAAATTTTAAAAGTGAATTTCTCTCTTTCAAAACTTTTTATTTTATTTTCCTTTTTCTTCCATTCCTATCATATTTGTTATTACCAAACGTGATTTTTTATTTTACCTTCATTTCCCTCCTTTCCCTATCCTTTCCCTTCCTTTTTTTTTTTATACCATTTCTTGGACACCGCTCGGTATCCGGAGTTTTGCTCTGACTAATCCAGACCGACCGTTACAATGGTTCCTTTTTGGAGGGCGGGTCTCCCAACGAGGAACGCTTCATACACATGAGGGCCCGATATTCCCAACGGGAGTCAAATCTCGGTCATGTTTAAGGGAACTCAACTCCATATCCAGTTGATTCAACCCACGTTGATTTTCCCTTCCTTTCCTTACTTCCCTTTCCCATGAGGATGACATGCACACTCTTAGATATTTAAATTTAAGTCTTATATATATATAAAACAAAGAGAAACAGGTCAAATGTATCTTATAATCACTTTAAAGAAAATAAAGCATGACAAAGGCTCTTAGTCCTTAGGTTGCATACATTGTCTAATTCTTTTTTTTTTTGTACCTTGTCTTAACTACCACCTAATATTCAAAATTTCACTCTGAGTAATCTGGGTCGACTGTTGTAGGATTCATTTTGGGACGAGTCTCCCAACATTGTTTTTTTTGTATTTCGAGGGAGTCAAACTCCCAACTTGGTTAAGAGACGAAAATACCCATCACACCTACACCAACAAATATTGATACAACGTGTGTCTAATTCAAAACTTGCTTTTCTATATGGACAAAAACATAAAATGTCACTCTCATTATAATAGTTATTATATTTTATTGGTGAAAGAAATTCAAACCATTTCAAAAATATAAATTGTTATTGGAAAAATTCTTTATTTTTTGTCAATTAGTTTTTTCATCTGCCGATTCCCTCTCCGCAAAATTTATTAGTTATTTTTTGCATAAATTTTACCTGGAAAAAATAGAAAATTAAAAAGATTGGAGACATTGACTAGTAGATCCACCGTATATACTAAGACCTAACCTTGCTCATCCCTTGCATTGCACAACTGAACCAAAAAAGGAACCCAACAAGAAGGAATCTAAAAAAAATGTTCGAGCCATCATATCAATCAGTAATAAGAATAATGATATCATGATAAGGTAATCTCTGACTGAAATCAAAAATTTTGAATTACTTGCGGGGTAGAAGCCAACACAGATTCATATACTCTTCATGAAAATGCAGGATGGAGTGGATCGTGCTTAGGTGCCATAGCAGCTGCTCTTGGTCACCCTGACGCCCGCAAATCCCTAGAATTTTCGCAGTTCCAACACATCAGGCCACTCACTTTTAACAGGGTTTGATATGTTATGTAGCCATTCGCCTTCAGATAAGAATTTTTTTTTTTTTTAATTATCATTTGCATATTCAAACAGTCCTGCTTATTGGAGAATGAAAAACTTAACACTATTACAACTTACCTCATATCAATGTACATGAACTTGCTTCACAACCAAGAATCTCTTTCCAATTGTACCTGCCAAATATGTGTTGGTTCTTTAGCAGAACCTAGTAGTGCAAGATGTGATTCATTGAAAATTTGTCTGTTATTAGTAATTTACCATAAAATGATTCAATGCATTTATATGGGTATTACTAAGCCAGCAGCTATATTAAACCTCATAGTCCAAATTGCAGATTGCCATATAACTAGACAGAGTAATAGTGACACCAATATCATCAACACCTTAGACAATAGTAATTTTTTTTCGATTTAGAAGACAAGGAGTAACATAATTCACAATAACTTCATCAGCATACCAAGGCATTTTAGGTCAGCATGTTCTCAAGTAATTTACAAATTGGGTGGGGGGGGACTGATACTCTCGAGACAATTCAAATGATTTGAAATGGTACTCAAGTGCTCGTGTTACTGCTGATTTTGTCTCTGCTGAGGGAAATTAGGAAGATTCTGCTGTGCATTCTGGAAGGCTACCATACTTTGTTGCAAATTTTGGGCATTCTGTGGCATACTCCCAAAAGCACTTTGAGAAGGAAGTTGCTGTGCCTGCTGCGGTTGCATGGACATCATACCGCTGGGATTGGTAGCTCCCATGTTGAACACTGCAATCAGTTGATCCAAGTAATCAGCAGACTTAAAGATTTAATCAAAAGGTTGAGCACTGTACAATATCAAGAGTGTGCCCCTACTTTGATCACTCAGGATCTGAGATGCATGAGCCCGCTGGGTATTGGTGCCAGACAGACCAAACTGCCAACAATTAATTTCGCACAAGTTAACACACAAGCATAGAGAATCCCTCAATATCATGGATAAAATAATGCAAAATGCAGAATAGAAAATCAGCAATAATCTGGACGCAGTCAAGGACCTTGAGAATTACCCATTTAATATTTCCTATTTCCGCGGTTGGGGGATGGGTAGAAGCATCATAAAGGCAGAACTAATCCTTCGTTATTTCTGTTATTTCTATATCGAACAGATGGATCCTACCGCCTTGAAATTGACATGGTCAACAATAAGGGCAAGAGATAGAATTACCCAATTATGTCGAGATGCTCAACTCGTTAGTTTTCTAGGACCTAACTAAACATATGCAACATAATTTTTTCTTTCCTTCTCTCTCTCTCTCTCTCTTTCTTTCTCTTTCCCAGAAATAGTGGAATTTATTATGCCAATGCAACTGAAAAAAAACCATATCTTCAAACTTGGTCTTCAGAACTCAAAAGTAACAATGATTATCCCACTCAAAAGCCCCAGTGATATTCTAATCAGAGAGGCACTTAAAAGGTTATCTGGTAGCTACCAATGGTGGATCACCAACTTCAAATGTACTTGGATTTCCATCTTGTCAAGTGTTTTTCTTTTGATAGCCTACCAAGACAGGCCATGTCAACTGAAATATAAGCACAATGCATATGATTGTAGTTTTGGATCATCTATCTAACTTTATGCATAAACATTGGTCAATTTTGATAAACAATCAACTAATCCAAAGGCTCAAACTTATTGTGGGAGGCGCTCTTCATTATTTTATTCTTTAACATCCCCCCAAAGGGTAGCAGTGACAAATCATAAGAGAATAACACACGGAATATTAAACGGGGCAAAAGGGGGCCTAATAAGACTCGTCTTATCAATTAAATTAACCGAGTCATGGACAATAACTACAGATGCAAGAATCAGAACTAAAGAATCAGAAGGAAAATTTTCTTCTTTCCTTTTTCTTTCATAATTCATGTGGAGCCTCTAAATTAGAGTTATGGAGAGAGACACTGAAATCATGAGGGTTTAGATTGAATAGATCAAAAACTGAGTATATGAGATGTAAGTTTAGCAACAATCAACGAAATACTGAAGAAACAGTTAGCTTTGATGGGCAAGATATACCCGAAAGTGAACGGTTTAAATATTTAGATTCCATCATTCAAAATGAAGACAATATAGATAGCGATGTGAACCATACGATTCAAGCGAGTTAGATGTAATGGAGAAAGACATCTAGAATTTTTTTGCGATCGCATAATACTAATACATTTAAAGGGAAAGTTCTATAATACTACGATTAGATCTGTATTATTGTATGGTACCGAGTGTTCGGCTATTAAACAATAACAAGAACAAAAAATGACTATAACAGAAATGAAAATATTTAGATGGATGTATGGCAAAACTAAAAAGAATAGAATTAGAAATGAAAAGATTCGTAACAAATTGGGAGTTAGTTCAATTGTGGATAAAATGCGAGAGTGTCTTCTGAGATGGTTTGGTCATGTGAAAAGAAGACCCAATGACGCGGTTAGGAGAACCGAAAACTTAAATATAGGAGAATTAGAAAAACGTAGAGGTAGACCGTTGAAAACTTGGATGTAAATTATTCGTAAAGATATGATAGTTAAGGGTGTAGACGAGAAGATGACCTTGGATAGGAATGAATGGTGTAGAAGAATCCGCACAAATCAACTTAATATATATTTTTTATTTCTACTTTTAGTGTATTTCTTTATTTATTTTATTTATTTTTTACTTATTTATTTATTTATTTAAATCATTTTTAAATTTGTCTCTCAAATAGCCGATTTCAAATTATTGGGTTTAAGACTCGGTTTGTTGTTGTAATTCATGTGGAGCCCAAAATGCTTGGTATGCATACAATGGAGACCATAACGGACATAGAAATAGTAACTCTGTTTCTGCTTACAATTGAGTTCCAAAGTTAACATTGCTTTCCAAGTTTCACATTATAGAATCCAAATTGCTAAAATTTAAAAATGTGACATTGGATCATTTGGTTAAGATGTAAATTTCTGTGTACAACTTATAGTCTGGAACTTTGAAGGGCTTCAACAGTATGTCAATAATATGGTGAACGGCATTCACTCCACCACAGCAGAGAAAAGGGCAAGAAAAGCAAACAATTGATCATATTTTTCTAAAGGAAAAACAAAGGAGTAACAAAAGGAAGCGCTCTATTTTGTTATGTCCAGAGACTTTTTGTTTGGGGGGGGGGGAGGAGACTTGCCCCCAGATGTCTAAAGATATCATAATTACCCTTACAAATTCTATATTGTCATTTATGCATCGCAAATTTATATTCCCCACTGTCCCTACCACCTTCAAAAACCTTAGGTGCTGCACATCCCCCCCCCCCCAAAAAAAAAAAATGTTGCTTCTGTATCCATCCCTGGTTAGTCCAGTGACCAACTGGGGAAATACCTAGGCTTCATGTAATTTACTGTAGGATTTTTATCTCTCAATAGAACTAAAACTATAAAAATGTTTTACAGTTTGTCTTCAATTTGTGATGGTCAAGCAGCAGCGGTACAATACAATTGCATCTTGTCTATCCACCTACCACAAATTCTGATATATCATCCATTGGGGGCTATTTCATCATTGACACACTGAATAAATTGAACACAATTCCTGCTTTCTAAGAGCTGATCAAGATCAATTTCTTTTTTATTGATTTATAAGACAAACTATTCTTTTGCATCAGATGAGCAAAGGACGTGGAGCTTTTGGAACACCGGCTGTCTTAAAATTTTATAGGATTTGAGGTAACAAAGAAAAGGCCAAAGTAAAATAATGTCCTACTGACCATGCACAAATCTTTATGAGCCAGTCAAGCTCATAAAGATTTTGTAGGCAGATATGTAGGCTCAAAAGCTCAAGCTCAGCCAGATACAAATATTTCAATTTCCTCATTAGCACATGAAAAGGTGGACCCCTGAGTTATAATTATCCAGGGATATGGTAAGCTGTAGCTGAAAGAGATCAACTAATTGTGGTCTCATCTGAAGGCTCACAGTAGGGAGTGGGTATCTAAACTTTGTTTGTGCTTAAGCCACTGCACCTTCACTGAGTGAGCCTCAGGACATGGTTCCCTCACCCAAATATTTGCCAGGCCAAGCTCAGGTCACATAAGGCAGTATGAAGTGTCGGCTCACTTGGTCAGATCCACGGATACTTCTAGCTGCAAGCTCAGAAATAGTAATAAGTACACATACAAACACACTACATATTCTGAGTTAAGCTTAAGCAAACAGCACTGCCAAGTATCTTGACTCCAAGGAAGATAGAGGACCAGCTTTATGGTCTGATTGTTTTGAGGGATGGAATTATGTGAAACGTGGGAGAAGGGGGTGGGGAGGGAACAGGCACAAGGCCTTTCTGTCATTTGTTTGAGGAATTAGGACAAAATAAGGAAGCCACTCTCACTTTCCTATCCTTTGTTGTCTGTAGCCATTTCATCCCTATTGAATGGACAGGGAGATACCAGTTGGTTTTGGTAGTAGGAATGAGACAGAAGATATCATTTTAGAGTTTGTCACAACATTCGATCCAATAGTTGTAAACACCATATTTAAAAAAAAAGACACATACTTAGTTATATATAGAAATGAGTCTAATGCTAGCAAAATAGATTTTTTTCTTACTAGGAGGGGTGATAGAATGACCTGTAAGGATTGCAAAATTATACCGGGGGAGAGTGTGACAACTCAGCATAAACTCCTAGTTTTAGATATACGTGTGTCTAAAAGGCAAAATAAATATCGTCCATTTGTAGATCTAAGAATTAAGTGGTGGAATTTGAAAGGAGAAAATGTGACGACATTTAGAGAAAAATTAATTCAGATAACAAATTGGTCTATTAATGCTGATTTAGAAACAATGTGAAAAGAGATATCTACTAATATTAAGAATATAGGTAGAGAGGTTCTTGGTGTCTCTTAAGGGTCAGGCTCCAGTAGGTAAGGAATCATGGTGGCGGAACGAAGAAATACAAGCTGCCATTCGAATCAAACGAGTGTTATCGGAATCTTAAGGATAATAGCAGTAGTGATGCATATGAAAAATACAAAAGTGTAAGAAAAGAAGTGAAAAAGATGATACAAGAATCAAAAAGTAAGGTATATAATGAATTATAGAAGAAATTGGAGACTAAAGAAGGAGAAAGAGAGATCTACAGAATAGCCAAGATAAGAAAAAGAAAGGGGAAAGATTTAAATGGTGTTAGATGTATTAAGAATGGAGCTAATGATATACTTATAAGGAATAAGGACATAAGAAAGCGTCGGAGAGATTATTTTGATAATCTGTTCAATGTTAAGAGTACAACAGATATAGGAGATATTGAGATACCTATAGAAGCGATTAATAAAGACTTTAAACGTAAAATTCGTCCCCATGAAGTGAAGAAAACTTTAAAGAGAATGAAGAAGGCTTTAAAGAGAATGAAAAATAATAAAACCATAGGATCTAATGACATCCCTATAGAAGTGTGGAAATGTTTATGTGAATTTGGTATAATAATGTTAACGGATATTTTTAACAAAATTTGGCAAATCAAGAGAATGTTCCAAATATGGAGGAAAAGTATAATCGTACTGCTATATAAGAATAAAGGAGTCACACAAGGCTGCTCCAACTATAGATAAATTAAACTTATGAGTCATACCATGAAACTATGGGAGAGAGTGATAGAACATAGATTGAGATTTGAGATAAATATTTCTCAAAATCAATTTGGATTTATGCTTGGAAGATCCACTACGGAAGCAATCCACTTGTTAAGACATTTGATGGAGACATATAGAGCACATAAGAGAAACTTACATAAAGTATTCATTGATCTAGAAAAAGTATATGATAGGATTCCTAAATTCGTATTGTGGTGGGCACCGATAAAGAAAGAGATCTCTTCGAAATACATTAATCTCATTAGAGATATGTATGAGAGAGCTATAACTAATATAAGAACTCGCAGGGGTTTGAGCGATAGCTTTCCCATTAATATCGGACTCCATCAAGGTTCAGCTTTAAGTTCCCTCCTCTTTGCAATAGTAATAAACGAAATTACAAAAAACATTCAAGATAAAATACCATGGTGTATACTTTTTTGCAGATGATATAGTTCTAGTTGAAACTAGAGAGAGTATTCATGCTAAATTAGAGTTATGGAGGATCACACTAGAATCCAGAGGATTTCGATTGAGTAGATCGAAAACTGAGTATATGAGATATAGGTTTACCAACAATTATCGAAATGATGAAACGATTAGGCTAGATAGACAAGATGTACCGGAAAATGAATGGTTTAGGTATCTAGGTTTCATCATTCAAAATGATGGTAATATTGATGGAGACGTGAACCATACGATTTAAGCAGACCGGATGAAATCTAGAAAAGCATCCGAAATTCTTTGTGATCGCGCGATACCAATGCATTTGAAGGGAAAATTCTATAGAACCGCGCTTAGACCTACATTATTGTATGGTACTGAGTGTTGAGCTATTAAACAACAAGAGCAAAAAATAACAGTAATAGAAATGTGGATATTTAGATAGATGTGTGACAAAAGTAAAAGAGATAAAATTAGAAATGAAAAGATTCGTAACAAGTTGGGAGTTAATTCAATTATGGATAAGATGTGAGAGTATCGTTTGAGATGATTTGGGTATGTATAAAGAAAACTTAAGGACGTACCAGTTAGGAGAATTAAGAACTTAAATATGAGAGATTTAGTAAAACGTAGGGGTAGACTGCTGAAAATTTGGATACAAGTTATTAGTAAAGATATGATAGTTAAGGGTTTAGACGAGAAGATGACCTTGGATAGAAATGAGTGGCGTAGAAGAATCCGCACAAATTAAACTAATATATTTTAGATATATATATTTATTTATTTATTTACTTTTTCTTTTTCTTTTTTTTATATTATTATTATTATTATTTTTTTATTCTCTTTTATATTGATTTCTATTTATTTATTTATTTATTTATTTTTCTTTTTAATCATAATTTGTCTCTCAAATGACCGACCCCAAATTATTGGGTTTAAGGTTCAGTTTGTTGTTTGTTGTTCGTTGTTGAATGGACAGGGAGGAAAGGGAAGTGGCCTTTCTTGCAAATCCAGTTAGAGTCCAGTTTCTTTGCTTACCTTATCTATTGATGCCTATCAGTTGTGTTAAGATCATTTAGGGGCATATTAATAGTTCAATAAATATTTTTTAGTATCTTTCCTCTCCCATTTTCAATCCAAGCATGTTGTTCAAAGATAAAATTACCTTTCCTTTCTCATACTTTTTGTTTCCTTCTAACAAGTTACGTTCACTCTTTCCTGCCTCTCAACAGAACACATTGAAAAAAGATAATACAGATCCCAATCTCTTCATGAAAGGGGTTGAAATTCTAATTCATCTTGTTACCGGAGGTTTAAACCTTTCTACTAGGAAGAATTCTAACTTGGCATTGCAAGGGAAATACTTGTCCAAGGAAAAAAAAATAGGTATATTGAGAGGGAATAAATATTTGAAAGCTTACTTGCATTCTCGGCTGAAGTGATTGTGACCCCATATTAGCTGACATGTTTGATAACTGCAATAAGAAAACACAGAAGAAAATTTTCAACTAAATTTTCATCAATAAAATCAGGGAAGGAAACACAGATTACATGAATCAACAAAGAAATCAGGAAAGATGGCTGGTCTCATTTGTGAAAATCCCATACAGTAAAACTTAGTACAGTTACAATTTCCAAATTAAGCCTGAAGACCATTTAACAACATCTGCCAGATCCATGAGAACGAAAACAATTTTTCACTAATCCCCAAAACAAATGATCAGAGAATTTTCAATCATATTGTATCCCCATTTCCTGTACAGAAAGAACATAGATCCTTGCTTTTAAAAATAGCAATTTTGATCATGGCTATGGAAACTTGTTGAGAATAATTGCCGAGAACAAGTTGCTGACAGTGTAAGCGTACACTACATAGGCCACAACACAAATTCTAAACAGGAATCAAAGAATTGATAAAGGCCGACAAAAGAAGAAACAATTATAATACTACGAAACTTCAAAGATAGGATGGCCATCATGGACGGAGGCACAGAGGCCGCACAGTGATGCAACAAGAAACATCTAATGGGTTAATAAACTCCAGAGGTTCTAAAACCAAAACCAAAACCAAAACCAAAACCAAACTAGTCTTGGCACTAATATTTTTAACTTTTCATTATTTAAGTGGTTTGGGTCATTTTTCTTAATAGAAGCATAAAAGCCAAATACCAATTAGGTAACCTGCAGTCATAACCTAGTCAAGCCATACAAATTAACAAATAAATCAAGTTCAAACCTGTGCCAAAATAACACCCCCCCATAAAAAAAAGACAAAATGGTCAAAAACTTAGAATAATCTGAAACAATTTTTAGATTGTATGTGAAATTCAGATGGCAAACAGCAGCAAAGTGAATATTAAGAATGGAAACCTAGAATGAGAATTTCGTAACAGATTTAGAAATCTGACCATCTGGTTGTTTGGTGCAGTTTGGGCAGCATTAAACAGGGCACTGTTTGCAGAACCCGAAAACTGGCCTAAGTGGCGATTCAACTGATTTCCTTGGGTAAGTTGACTTTGACCAATTCCATGCTGGACATGTCCGGAAGCCAGCTGCCTACTTTGAAACTGCTGGTGGCCCAGCGCCTGAGAGTACTGCATCTGAAGTCCATTTAACTGATGAGTGTAGCAACTAGAGTATATTTTCAAGTGCTAAAGAGAAATACTTGAGAACAACATCTTATTCTGAGCTTAATTTGATAACCTATCTGTACAAGGAGCATAAATCAGACAAATAAAGAAGACAGTGCATGCTCCAAACCCTAGATTGAAGCTCCCTCTAAGTATCTAAGCCGTGAGTTCTTAGTATGAATTGTAGGCTGACACCACATAGCAAGTAATTTAAAACAAACAATTGAAAACATAATTGATATCATCTTTTATAGCAAGTCATTTAGTTTAAACAATTGTTATGTATCATTACTTATTAGCTGTTTCATTTGAATCACCTTACTTTATTTCAATGGATGGCAGTCTTGAATGCTACAATTAATTAAACATATGGTCTGTGTTGGTCCTTTTCTTTTTCTTTCTTTTTCTCTTGGGGGGAGGGATATCAACTAACCTCCCCTACAGCTGCTAATTTCAATTTTCCTTTTATCAGGTCTATATGAAAAACACAAATGCTAAAAATTATAGCCCTTCTGGTGTCTAAATCTTCTTAAATTTCAAATGTTTTTATCCTTGGTTGTCTAAAATGACAACCCAGTCAGAATTACGCCACAAATTTATACATAGTTTGTCCATAACAAGTGAATTTCAGCTTTTGCAGCAGCATATTCTACGTGTATAGACCACATGTTTGCACTGATCAAATGCATATGCCATTCATAGCTTACTCTGTTTCTTAGTCATATTTTTGTTATAATGTCTCATTGACATGAATCCTATAATTGTCATAATTGCATGATGATGAGTAGACATTCCCAATGCACTAACTAAATTTCTGTGTTAAAAGAAAACGATTGTTATTTTATTTTATTTATTTACATATTTATTTTTGGGGGAGTGGGGGGAAAGCAGATGGGGGAAATACCATCTTCAACTCTCTATTCTATCATCCCAACTTTCTATGGAAATTGATAAAGGAAATAAAATGAGAAGATTAGACATCTATAATCATTATCCATATCTTTCCCTTGCTTTCATTGGCTATCTAGACTTAAATTTACTCCTTTCAAAAATTTTTATATTAGAGAGGGACGTTAGCTTTTGGAATTTTCATTTTTTTAACAAATCTAAATGAACGAGAAATTCTTGGTTTTCTTTTTTAATTTCTCTAGTTTAGGGTAATGAACCTTCTTTTCATGACTGTGACACTAGGTTTTGGAGTTGTGATTCTTCAGGAGTATTTACATATAGATCTTTCTTTCATAATCTTATTAGTTTTTCTAAGATCTTCCTTTTTCATTCAAATAGTTTTATTTGGAAACATAAAATTCATACCAAGTTCTCCTCAAATTTTCAATCAAACAGATTTAATTCAAAATGTAAAATTCATTCCAAATTTTACTCAAAATCTTCCTTTTCAATTAAGTATTTTTATTTGGAAAGTCAAGATTCCTACCAAAATTTCCCCAAAATCCTCCTTTTCAATCAAATATTAGGTTAAGGCTCTCTTAAAAAAAAGAGACCTAATAAAACTATTTCCCTAAATGTGTGTCTCTGGGTTACACTGATTCTGAAGCTAGAGATCAATTATTTTTGCATTGCCCTATTGCAAGGGAGATGTTGAATTGCCCTTTTACTGCATGTAACAATGTCTATGTTTTGCCTATGTGAGTTCGTGATTTTTTTCCTCATGTATTTTAGTGGTTTTATAGGAAAGAAAGATGGTCCTTTTTGTTTATGCAATTTTCTCCTTTTCTCAAAGAAAAGTAAGAAAGAAACATTACAAGGAGAAAAAGGAATCCTAATAAAACAAAAACCATGATAAAGAGATCATTAAAAAGAATTACTTGTAGTAATGTGCAAGTTTATACCTACTTAACACCTGTTTATAACTAAAACTTGAGAATGATTTTGAAAATTTGACATGTCCCAAACTAGAAAGCAGAGATACTTCAAAATAAAAGTCGTATCGAATGCGATACTCCAAGGATAATCACCACGTGTCGGGTATTCCATTTACCATATTCTTTTTTCTTTCAATATATATATATTTTTAAATACCGGATAATTCTTAGATACATGATATATACCTCAAGTGAACTAACTCTTTTGTGACAATTATATTCACTAATTACACGTGTAATTATCTTAATTATTACTTGATTACAAAACATGTGAATAAAGAAATCAAAATTGTCATACGTGCTTGCGAAATTTCATTAGCACGTCCCTTGAATACTTGAGTTAATAATTCATTAATTTAGACAATCATGAAAAATGTGAATATATAATAAAATTTAGTTGATATGAAAATACTAATTTTATTATTTTAAAGTCATAACTGAGAATACTCTTTTTTTTAAAAAAAAAAAAAAAAAAAAAAAATTGTTGTATGACAATACTTGTACAAGCATTGGCATTTCTTAGGTCCCGAATAAGGTGGACACAATTAAGCATGGCTTCCAAATGACATTGAAATGTATGTCCTTTGACTTATACTCCAATGAAAACACATGCATTTTTTTATTACAAAAGTGAAATACGAAGGCATGTGAAGGCTAATAATCAAATCAATGGCATAGATAAGCATACTCTTATTGAAATATGATACCACAATCTTTTCCACCAAATTTTGTGCCCCCATACCAAACTTGATTTTTCTCTTACTATTTTCCCTAATTTTTTGTATTTTTTCGTTCGTGTGTAATAGCATGGCAAGGATGGGTTTCTTTAGAAAAACTAGTTTGGATCACCCACTCTTTGCATGGGGGGATGACTTGGATTTCTTTTAAATCCTTTTTTTTTTGTGTGTTGTTTGGTTAAATTTCTTTGGAAATAAAATATTAACTAAATTAATTATATTTTTTTACATTTTTCTTTTTGTAAAATAAAGCGCATTAAAATATTTTCATCATATATAAAATGCTCGAACTATAAGTTAAAAATACAAATTTAGAGAAAGTAATAGCTCTGTGGCATGTAAAAACTAAAAGTTGCACGAAATCTTAAAAGAAAATGTTAAATTTCGTCTTTTTATAGTTCTTCTCGTAGAAAATATGCAGAAAGAGGAGGGGAGGGGACCAAATTTGCCTAAATTAAACTTAAAATTAGGATAAAAAAAACCAAAGGTGACAAAAAGAGGAAAAAACAAAAAAAAAAAACCAATATTAGGAACAAAAAAAAAAGCATTGATCTGTGGTAGTATAAAACAAGAAAGGGGAGCATAATAAGATGCAATAAATGTTTTTATCAAAACAATGTAACTTAAAATTTTGCAGTAGAAGCAATTGTCACACGTTCTAATTGGTCCAATTTATAAATTTCTAATTTTTTAATTAATGATTTTACCAACCAAAGGGTTACACATATTACCCAGAACAATAACATAATCCTTATAATGCAACAAAAAGGTTAAAGAAATACTTCGTACATCTTTCCCTCTATATACCGTCCCCCATCTCTCGTGCATGATATAGCCAAAGGAACAAATATGTTGATATTTATTTTAATGGATTTTAAAATGAAAAGGTTATAACCTAAATCTGAGCAGGAAAAAGTAAAAAAAAAATTGGTAATCAAAAAACTAGGAAATGTGGACCACACACACACACACACACACACACACGAGAGAGAGAGAGAGAGAGAGAGAGAGAGAGAGAGAGAGAGAGAGAGAGAGAGAGAGAGAGAGAGAAACACAAATGGTATCATTCAAATATTAGGATTTTTTTGGAAAAATATGTTCACATGGAAACAAATATTATTATCTGAATATGATGGGGGTATTATGGGAATATCAAAAGGTAAAACAAATGTTTGAACTCTCCTTTTTATAGTGATAAGATAAACATAACAAAGTAGTTCATGGCTAGAACCATTTTCAACTCCTTTTAATGTAATATAAGTAATCAATTATAACAATTACTTAAAACATACACAATACAATCAAAACTAAGTGGCATATGCTTAGGAAAAGAAAAAATTAAGTAGCATATATTAAGATGGGAGCACTCTAGATATATATTACTGCAATTAATAGCCATGAGCTCTCA
This sequence comes from Dillenia suffruticosa, assembly GCA_033439265.1. Lineage (NCBI taxonomy): Eukaryota > Viridiplantae > Streptophyta > Magnoliopsida > Dilleniales > Dilleniaceae > Dillenia > Dillenia suffruticosa. The sequence goes on along the minus strand of JAVTVX010000018.1, from coordinate 7,984,604 downwards.
ATTGATAGAAAACTTCCTTTTTAAATGAGTTCCAAGTATTAAAGCTCCAATATCACATCATTGTGGAGCAATCCAAAACTTAAGGAAGACGTTGCTATATCAAGCTCAATTCTCAAAATGAAAAACATATAGATTAGGACTAATATATGTGAAAAGAACTATGATTCTATCTATATTACCTAAATCCCCTGAATTGGTTTGTATGCTTAACATGCATTTATCTAATTTAAATATTTAAATTTTTGACTGCACAGATGGATCAGATACATGATTCAGACATTGTTCTATTTTAAGAATTCAATGCTCTTTTACCATGTTCAATGTTTGAACCAACTAATTGCTCTAGAGCTCATAAAGAACAATACGTATGAATCTCAACAATTCCTCTCATGTGTGGACTGTCAACAACTTATAAGAGGGTTCTAAACACAAGGAACATTAAATTAGGGTTACAAAGGACCTCACAACATTTTAACCTTAGGACCTCATCTTAACACAATATGTTCTCTCTCTCTTCTCACACACACATTTTGGACTTGAAAAGCAAGTCCTTTGTAAACTTTAATTTCAACATGTCTCTCTCATCAAATTTTATGAATCTCCCTTCTGGTGTTCTTTGATGGCATTTACTTTCTGCCATGCAGAAGTTCTCAAATGGCAATAAGTTGAAGAAAAACATGCAAAGTTTCCATGTTTTTTAAATTATGAATATCATTTAGTTCAATATCTTGAAAAAAATTTTTATTACAGATACAGAAGCTTAAATAGAAAATATACCATCTTAGGATTTTTAAGGATCTATCTTTTATATGGTTGGATCTTAAAGCCACTATCCTTTGGGTGTGCACTCAATAATCCTATTGTGCTCATAGAATAGCCCACAGCAAAGAGGAAAGAAAATAAATAACTAGCATGCAGAAAATACGATTTAAGCATAATTTCAGAAATGAGATGAGTTCTTTAGTTGTTGATGATTCACCAATATATTATATATACATATATAGGAGATGGGAGACAATGATTTATATAACCGGTTTCAGTTTATAATAGCTTGAAAAAGTTTTTTTTTTTGTAATTAATTTCTTATGTTTTGTTACCACATAAAAGCACAGGTTTCACTGTGTTATAATACTGAAATCATTCACATTGGTTTTGCGATTGACATTTTCACATACAGTATATTTTCATAAGCAAAATTATGGGTGATATTCAAATGGTAAAACAGACATATCAAAACTTTATTTCTTTGTCCCTGCCCGTTCTCTCTGGCCTTCTCCCCTCTCACCCACACACATGTACACCCTGGCTGTTCTCTCTTTGCAAACAAGGGAACAGTCCCTCTCAAATCCACTATCTCTATGCTATCTCCAACATGAGGAATAACAGAGAAGAAAAATAAAGGCAGACAGGGACCCAAAAGCATCTGTTGATCTCCAAAAAACATTTTGCACCTCACAACAAAGTTATTGTTCAGTTGGCAGGGTTTAGCAATGAAAGGGGGGGGGGGAGAGCAATCATGGAAGAAGGTCAATTTTTCCTGAATGGAGATTGATGTCGGCAGCCAAAAATAGGGTGGATGAAGCTTGGTTTGCAACTAGAGAGGAAGAAAGAAGAGGAAAAGGAAAACAAGAATGATGAAAACTATGTAACATATAGCAGAGTTCTAGTGAGACAGTCCTATAACATTAGTGGTGAGGGGTAGAGGTGGAACTAGGCCCTTGTCCACGATGATCCAAAAATTGTGGTGGCATTAGGTTCTTCCATATGTCACATGAGATGAAGAATTGTTGACTATTGGAAGAAGTGTGTCAGTCAGCTATGCATAAATGTATGGATCAGAAAATCATCGAGTCTGACACTATCTACACAAAATGTGGATTGGTTCCAAATAACATTGTGTGTGTCGTTCAACTTTCTCAATTAATGTATTTCAGAATCTCCACTCTAGCATGGCATGTTCAGCCCAATTGGCGATCAGCGGGGTTAATACTTAGGTTGAAAAAAAAGGCTCACGTGTTTTCCCTTCAATCCTTGTTTGTATTATTCAAGCTTCATAAGCTCATAAATAAATGGAAGATCTATGCATGCTGGAAAGCACCCAGAAGAAACAATGAGAAAATATATATGTATGCATGTATGTATGTATATAATGAATTTAAACCTTACAGGTTGAAACTTCTGTTGAGCCTGGCCTTGTAAATCATGTAGTTGTGGCAGCTGGTTCTGCAAATGTTACCTAAGTCAATGGCTGTATGATCAAGTGTCTTATTGGAAAAAAGGGGAGGGGAGTCTCTTCACACAAGCAAAAGATTAAGTCTAATTAAGCTCCTTGCATGGAGAATTCAGAAATTAGTCAGGCTCAGAGAACTGCAAACGTGGAAAGAAAGTACAAGCAGTTCAACAGTATGCAGGAGAGAGAGAAAAAGACAATATTATAATCTTTATGTGCAAAGGAGGTCCACAAATTAGAATAAGAAAGAACTTTGACAGAAATCAAATAAATGATCTATAAATAACATGCAATCCACAAAAAGGAAGCCTCTATATCCATGCTCAGCTATACAAACTAGCATGCATGTATGAGTACTGATTTCAAAATGTGCCGAGTGTCTTGCATTGAAAATTCCATTTCACAGTTTGGAGAAAGAAGGGAAGCAAGAAACTTCGGCACATGCTATGTCTTTGAGGAGGTTCTTAGAACGGAGAAATTTGTAATTGAGGTTGATGCTTCCTTACACTTTTAGGACAATATGAATTCATAAACATTATTTACGAAGGGCAGCAAAGTGAACCTGCCCTAATCCTTGCATTGTAGATTGTCTAAATTGTTGTTGTTGAGCGAGAAGTTGCTGCTGATGCTGCGGTATTTGCAACATTTTCTGCCTTTGCTGCTGCTGCTGCTGCTGCTGCTGTTGCTGCTGCTGCTGCTGCTGCTGCTGTTGCTGCTGCTGCTGCTGCTGCTGCTGCTGTTGCTGCTGCTGCTGCTGCTGCTGCTGTTGCTGCTGCTGTTGCTGCAGTGGTGTTTGTTGCTGAGGAGATGGAGTATTCATCATAGTTGTGCTTGACCTAGGTGAGTTGGCATATGGCATTGAAGACGGTGTTGTATTATCAAAAGAAGTAGCTGCAGGAGCCGCTGAAGGGGATGGAATGGATCGTCCAATAAGTTGTGGGCCAGAAGCCTGCTTTAAACATATAAGGTGAAAATGCCATGAGATAATATAAAGCTGGTTGTAAGGAGATGTCACCAAGAATAATGTCGCATATTTCTGTGCTTGTAATGGTGGTGATTTGATGGTGGCGGGACATTAGTGTAAGGTGCTTGGGCTGAACTGACCTTGGATGTTAAAGGATCTAGTCCCATGAACTTCATGCAAAATAAAAAGAACTTAGACAGTTTATAGCTCAAGTAGAACCACTGGGCAAGTCCTATACTAGGCATTGTCAGACAGATTCATTCAAGTATAAACAGGACATTTCGGAACACCGGATATAACATGGCAAAAAGCAGTAACAGAATCAGAACCTTGATGCATCCATCAGAATGATGCCTGAAGCTTATGCTTGGGATTCCACTATTTGCAATGCCAGGGAACCACAGAGTTAGTATGTGAACAACAACATGAATGACCAAGGGCAGCAATCAAATGTCAGCCTCTTCATAATTATAGATGCTTATTATGAGTTTCAGGACTTCATTTCAGTATTTAAATAAATTGATGTTCATTGTTTCTATATTGCTAATGTTGTGCCAAAGCTGTCAGTTTCTTATGGACATACAGCTAATAAGGGGAATATTTGACACAATCATTTCCTTGATTCTCTCCAGAGAAGAAGATGATAATTGGGCATAGATTTTCTGTGCTCAATTCGAGTTGGCTTGTCCATCTACCATATGTGCCTATCATATATTTTGGCCACACCCATGCTCACATGCACATAAATAATTAAGTGCAGGACATTAAGCCAGAACCGGTGTTTTACATAATAAGTGGCATAAGGATACCTGCATGAAAGTACTATACTTGGTAGCATAAATTAGCAACATGTGAAGCATTACACCGATACAAGACATGAACATGAGACGGGGATATAATAGCACTTGAATACAAGATTAAAAAAATGTGTATTTTTATGTTCAATGACAAAATTTTGATAATTGGTTGTCAGTTTTAACAATGTATATGCATACATATATATTCTAAGATAGGAAATAAGCAATTTCAAAATATAAAGGTGACTGCCCATTAATTGACCTTGCATTTTAAATAGAAGGTAGATCTCTTAGATAATAGAAGCATTGGAAATCATTCCTAATAAAAACAATGAGAAGAATCTGTATAACTACCACACTATGATTGGACAGGTGACATGATGCAACACATACAGAGTAAAAGAAAATACACACTACCACAAACTACAAAATGTTGTATCCAGAGGCCTTTGTGTCAGACATGGCTCACTTCTTGGTACAATGGAGTAACATAGCTGCCAGGTCACTGTGCGTTGCCAATTCACGTTATAAATCCTCAAGTTATATATGCTCATTAGGTTATTGCGACATACAATACTATAACATTTGACAGACGTAAATATCAAAGAGGACTTGGAGGTCACTGGAAGATAGAAATTAGGATATTTTTTCTGCAACAATATTAAAACGTGGTTTGATCATTTTTGTATTATATTAACATATGGTACAACTAAATTATTTGTTCTATCTGTGAATCAGCTTATCAGAAATGTCCACCAGAAATTCTTCTAACGTATTCAAGTATTGTATTCAAAGAACCAAAAGAAAGGGACTATGCCATATAAAGTATTAAGTATTCAACACAGATTTAGTGGGCGTCATATCTAACAGACTATCCAGTATGGATATAGCTTCCTTTTGACGTATGCAGGATTCATAGCCACATAGTACAGGGAAGCTGAATGATGTTAAAAGCAACCTTGCAGGCTCCATCATTTGAGGTATCAATGGTCTAGAATCATAGACATCGATTTTAACTGCAGGGAAGTTGACTGAAGCCAAAAGCAGTAGTTCACACTCCACCACCACCAGCAGAAATTTCTTTTTTTTTTTTTTTTTCCTTTTTTATTGGAAAAATAATGAAATGATGCCAGAACCCTTTTTTCCTTCCTCTCTTTAATCACTAGAAGAAGAATTATAAGTTATCAGCAAATATTGTCAAAGTAACCAGAACAATCCAAAGGAACTGTAATTTCATGGAGAAATAGCCCTCATTCGTGTAAGTCTCATTCAAAACAGGGTCACTCTGATACCAACAATACAAATTCATAACTAGAATCAGAAAGTAATAAGGGTAAACTACATAAATTCACGTGGTTTGGCCAGTGTGAACATTGTTACCCTGTAGTTTAAACATTGGCAACTAACTACCTTGTGATTATCATTGTTAGCACTTTTCTGCATCCATTAGAAACACTAACAAAAATGAAAGTAACATGGAAACAGGTGAATGGAACAAAAAAAAAAAGTCACGCCAAACAATGTCTTCAACATCAACTGGGATAGAAAGAAGATATTTCAATGGGCTCTCTGGAAATGGGTTATGGAAACTATTGAACAAAATGGATTAGACACAGAGAGAGAGAGAGAGAGAGATGGAGGAACTGAACGTGAGTCTTCTGGGAAAGTAGCTATGAAGTTGAAGGATGGATTTTGGCTTTTCCATGTGAGAGTGTTGCATATTCTACAATTCCAAACTCAATTAGGTTGTTACTTTTATTGATCTGCTCTCCCTGTTTCTGTTTCTTTAAAGCAGGGAAAGAGAAAAGACTTTCAATGTAGCAACTTTTGTGTCACAGTTGCTTCAGTGGAGTTCATCAGTCCCTTTGGAGAATAGATTGGAATCTCTCAGAAAATGCATTCATTGGCTCAGAGATGGAGGTGAAAAGCACAATTTTCTAGTATGACTTACAAGTTCACAAAAAATGAAGAAATGCTCATCGGAGTTCAATCCAACCCCTTCTCTTAATTTATAAATTTCTCTCTCTCTCTCTCTCTTTAAAGGAAAAGCAACTTATTAAAAAGAGCACTGAAGAGGTGCAAGCATATAACCCAGAGCCTAAAAGAACCAATAAAATCAACAGCCACTATGTTTGAACAAAAAGATTTTTTTTGGGGGGGGGACCAAAAATAAAGAATTTTTGACCACCTATCAACAATAATAACCAATGACTTTGCTACCAGTCAAAAGTCCTCTGGTTTTGTCACCTCCATGCTAGCTAGAAAAACAGCGAGAGGGATCCTGAATGACCCTCTCTCTTGGTGTGCAAACCCTCAAATCACTCCAAGCCCAAAGCTCATCCCCGCGAAGTTTGAACCTACCTAATTAACCTGAAGAATGGAGAAAACTTGCTATCACAACACTCGGGTCCAAGAGCAACAAAGGAGGTTATTACAAACTCAAACTCTCTTATATAGCACATATGTATTTACAACTACTACCCTTCTTCTTTGGAGATTCTCCTGAGTTAAATTCTACCCAAAACCACTTCTGAAGCAGGCATCCCCACGAGGAGACCCAAACTTCCAATCCATCTTCCACGGAAAGGAGGTTCTTCTAATAACACATGCCTCTTGCATAAAGAATTATAGTTTTTTCACTCAAAATTCACAATGTCTTATCCTCCTCAATCCTTCTCACCCTAATATCCTTTAGCCACAAAACAGTTGAAAAAAACTTTCTGGCTCCCAGTCATTTTCCGCTCTACAAAAAGTGGCATCCCAATGATCACTATCACCAGCAAAAACCAACGCATCTTTGACCAAAACCTCTTCATTTGATATGATCTCAAAGAGTTCAGGGAATGACTTTTGAGGGGTCTAGGGTCTCACCAAGCATCATGCCAAAAAGATAACACTGTACCATCCCCCATTTCAAAAGAGATTCAACTAGACAAAGCCTTCCCACCCTTCATAATCTCCTTTCACCTGCCATCCCAGATGTGTCTCTGGCAGCTTGAGTTATCCACCCACTCCAGGCTTGACAAGAGTTCTAGAGCCGCCGGTGCTGGAATCTCATTCCAGTTCAACTCTGGTTCCTCTTCGTCCCCGATTCTGGTTCTGATTCCTTTTGATTCTGACACTGCAATTAGCCATTATTTAACTATTGGGATGGTCTAAGTACCCCCTTTTGAATTGGTTTCTGATTTCTGATTCTAGTTGTGAAAACAGTTCTGATTCTAATTTTTGTGAGTACTGGAACCTTCAAACCCTGTTACGGTTCGGTTTGAACCAAGAACAATCGACCAATCTCGATTTTGACCTGTTTGGTTCTTGATTCCCTAGAACTGTGGTCAGGGCTAACCCATTCCAAGTTATGACATAGTCAGTTGCAAGAACCACCCAAAAACTCATTGGCTTTTGAGAAAAGCCTCCAAAGCGATTTTCCAAAGGAGTTTGTCGAATTCAAGCAAAGATCTAATACTACGACCGCCACTAGAAAGAGGAAGTTTGACCATCTCCCGCATAACAAAACTAAATTTAGGAGACCATCCTCCATGTACCCCCAAGAAGTTCCTCAGTAAAAATTCCAATCTTTTGGCCATCAAACCAGGGACAAGGAATATAAACATAAAGCAAACAGGAAGATTTGAGAAAGCATACTTGATAAGAGTTAATTTTCCCCCCTTAGACAAGTAACCCTGCATCCCACAAGTCTTTTTTAAAAATTTTCCCCTACACCATCCCAAATAGTCTTTTCCTTGTGCTTTGACCAGAGAAGTAACCCCAAGTAAGAAAGTGGCATTGTATTTATCTATCTGTTTTTTTCCAAAGTGGTGCTTGCAAGTAACTTTTCCCTTAGAATATTTAACAGAGGAAGGCAAGTGCTAACAATGGGTGGCTAGTTGCCCACTTTGAACAAGGAATGACAAGAAATGTGCCAAGAGTCAAAACCACCCATCCATGCATAGGCCCGGGAAATGTTATGTAGCTTGCCCTTGTAATAGTAACCTTGACTGTAGGCTCTAAGAAATATTTAGTCATGGAAAAGGAAGCAAAATGAGCAAGAGACAGAAATCCACACAGTTATAAGGGGAAAGGATTTTGCTAAAGGTTGGAGGAAGATTTTTTTTTTTTTTGAATAAAAAAGAAGAATATATTAGATTAAGAAAGAACGTAACAAAAGGGTGGATGAAGAGTTACTAATGGGTCATTCATGATATATTTCAAAACCAAGTGAAGCCCCTGATCCATCAACTTTTCAGCACAAAAGCAAAAAAAAGGGGTCTCAGGCAGAAAGAAGATAAATAAATTATAAGAATAATGATAGTAACAGAATAAGAAAGAATGACAGAAGAAATGTGAACAAAAGTGCATTTGTGGAACCTAACGGTAGTTGCTCCCTTACCTTTTAATCTTTTAGGAAAATTTAAGTATTCCACATCTCTTATGTATGGAGAAAAACGTGTCATTGTAAAATGTGAAAATTGGATACTAAGAAAATGTAGTTGAGGGGTAAAGAATTAATTATTTTGTACTAAAATAACAATCCAATGATCCATGATATATTTCAAAACCATGTGAAGCCTATGATCCATCAGCTTTCCAAAAAGAAAATAAAATGTCTCAGGAAAAAAGAAGATAGAGAAATTATAAGAACAATGATAGTAACTGGATAAAAAAGAACTAAATAAGATAAGTGAAACCAAAAGTGCATTTGTGGAAGTTAATGATAGTTGCTCCTTACCTTTTAATTTTTCAGGAAAATTGAAGTATTCCATATCTCTTGTATATGGATAAAAACATTTCATTGTAAAATGTGAAAGTTGGATACTAAGAAAAATGTAGTTGAGGAGTAGAGAATTGATTATTTTGTACTAAAATAATAATCGATTGATATAAAAAAGTTTTGGTAAAATCTTACTTTTGTCACAATTATTATAACAGCAATGAAGGGGCGTAACCATGCCTAAGACCTGGCACACAGTAGCCACTTGTTTCGATCTGTTCGTAATTAATCTATGCATTTCAAAAGATAACTGAGAAAGAGATCCTGTAGGAAGAACTCTTTACCTGTAACAAAGTCCCCTGAGAGCTAATGCTATTTGATGTCAGGCTTGAAGCATTCTTCGAATACATGCCTGAAAATGGAAAGTAAGAGACCACCATCGTCACATTTGGACGTCAAACAATATTGAGATTTCAACTTGTATTCATGTTTGACTTATAAACCATTGCTATTACCCGATGGATCACCAAAGGCATGCCCCCCATCACCCACAGGAAGTACATCCACCAAATGCAGTGGAAGTGCAGTTGAAATTTGTCTCTGGTCTGCAGGTAATCGCAACCCTGCAAACATGAAACAGTAAATTTAATTGGAAAAACTCCAATTCAACTAATTTACCATGGCAGAAGTAACAACCCTAACTATCAGAAAATGCACTCCTCTGGACAAAATTAATAGAAGAATGTTATTTCTTTAGAGTTTAACCAACTTTAAGATCAACACTGAACTACACTTCATGAGGGGAATATTAAATGCAGAGAAGATTAACTTGTCATAATTCTCAATGAGTATGGACAGCATATTGCTCACAAGAAGTCAGTTTAATTTAAATTTGAATATCAGCACAGAGTGGAAAACTTCATAGTGATTCAGTCATGTAAGCAGATAAGTTTTTTTAAATTGAATCATGAAAGCCACTTGCAAATGAAAAATCAATCATGAAAAATAACATTATGTGTGAATGCAAGTCAACATGAAAATCAGTAAATATCAAAAAGCAAGATGAAGAGTGAAGAAACGGTGTCTTAAAACCAAATACAAAAATAAAGAATATGCACCACAAAGAATGAAAATTTGCATGGTATTAAGATTGGAAAAGCAAGTCCATACTTGAGAAGGAAGCAGCATATTCAGATATTCATATTCATATTAATATTGTTGGGCTGTAATGTATAGCAATAAACAGACGATCAAACAGCAAAGCAATCTTGCCCTATTGGGCATTACTGATTATGCTAACCATCTTTGCAAACATTATTCAAAGGGTTTTGGATGTGCAATGGACACTCTGGGGGTTCACATAAATATTTTTAAATTGCTTAATGAACATAACAAAACAGACATAACCACAGATATTTCATAGATCCATGGGGTCCCATGTCAAGACGAGAAACCGGCAAATTCCAATTGGGAACTCAAGTCTGGCATCATATTTCAAAGAGTAGTAATTGATCTCATCTTACACCTTGTAGAACACAAGACATAAAGCTAGGAACCCTCACTTCTCCAGAAACCTGTTGATGGTCTTCAGAAATGGATATTGTACATCAACAGCTAGCAGATTTCAGACATTATTGAGCAACAGATTACAAATACTTAAAACAATATGTGACAGATCTTAAGGAGATCACACAATTTATGGCAATAATTGGGAATTAGAAGATGAGTTTACACCTTCGCCAAAGTTAACCGCTGCTCGTAGTAAATTCTCCTGCTCTTGGATTTTTGCCGCTTGAACCTTGTCCAGGGTTGGAATTATTGTTGGTCCTTGGCGCGTATTAAAACCATATGCTTTACGGGTATCAGCTATTATTTTCTCAGCACTTTCACAGGCTGCTCCAATCATATCAATTCTAGCCTGTAAGTGAAGATAAGCAGCAGTTTCATTTCATAATGTGAAATGAGTGAAGAAAATAATAGTTTTAAGCTTTATTAACATTTCTAACCTTCAGTTTATCAATTTGTGTTGATATTGCCAAATTTTGCATTCCATGAAGCAACTGGTCTCTCTTTGAGTTGTCATCTGTTTCCATCTCAGGCAGTAACTTTGATGACAGCATTACAGGTAGTACTGTATCCAAGGATTATATAAAATTATAACACTGAAGATATCAATATTATCAGCAACTGATTTAGATGAAAACAATGCACTTCAATCCAAAGAAAAGTGAGATTGCCACATTCTATAAACCAGCATCATGTAAATACAATAATTGACTTAGGTGGTTGTAGAAAGAGCCCAAATGAAGTTACAAGTACTTACATTATGACTCAACTTTGGTTGCTAACATGAAACTATCTAGTTAGAGTTTGTAACCATCATCATCTGTAGACTGGTATATCATTTTTTTTTCTCTCCAGCAACTGCTTTGCCTCAATGTTGTCTCTTTAGCAAGCAATTTCAGGACTAGATTTTGGGCCTATCTTAATTCATTTTATTTCAAGATTGATATATTGGCATGTTTTGCAAGACTATTTTTAAAGAGTTCCTTGATATATACCCATATTTGTCAACTCAGATATCATAGCACTTGTCAATCTCCTTTTATTCTTAGGATCATGATGTATTAAATCAAAGTATTTTTAAAATTTTTATTATATAGAACAAATATTCTTAAGAAATATGATAGTAACATTAAAATGAATAGTTATACTTTTAATGAATAGTGCAATAAATTACACAACGATTTTATTAAATATTAACTCCTCTTTTCCTTCCTTGGATGTTTTTATCTTTCAAATCAACTACAACTAATCCTACTTTTCTAGAAGAGATTATTTGAAAATGGCACTAATGTAATTTTCGGTAAACCATAGGTAAACCATAGGATTAAGCATCTATAATTTATATTATTCATAGAATCTCAAAAGTTAAAGGAGTATAAAAAAAAAAAAAATGGTGCTACCATTATCAATCTAACACTTGAAAAGTGACAAAACTTATTGAAGGAATGGTATAAAGTCTAAAAACTAGAATGGAAGTTCTTTAAAAAAAATGTTATAAGAGTTAAAAAATTTCTTCAAAATAAAATATTGGGTTTCAAAGTATACATTGTGAATCATAAATTCATATATCATAATATGCGTAGTGTGAAACAGTGGGGATTTGGAACATGGCTCACAAATACGATTAAAACCTAACACCAAATTAGTGGATTGCAATTTTCCTAATGTATGTCCAAATTAAAAATGGTTGAACCAATTATACAACAAAACTAATTGTATCAGATAATACCCACTATCCCAAAAATAACATGCTAATGAGACAAAAATTAGTTTAACGCTGTTAATATTGTAGAAAACAAGTATCCACACTATATTTTTAAATATAATATGTTATTAAATTGAAAGAATTATTAAAAAATAAAATACAATGCATAATAATCATAATTATCACATTGAGAAATGAAGATTAAGAATTAATGGTTGACCATTATCCTTTACCTTAATTTTACCATACAACATATGCAATATCTTTACTATCTCTACTATGTGGATCCGTGGTTTTCTTTTTTAAATAACTCAATAGTAATTAATGAACAGGTTATGTATGTCTTTTTGGGTTATACCTATAATAAACTGCTTTGGTTAAAATTTTAGTTTCTAGCACAATTAATTAAATGGATAAGGTTAAGGTTACGTTACACAAATAGTTATCATACCACAACATTAACACATTATGAATTTGAGACCAATAACACAATACACTCCTCATAGTGTGTATCCTAAATAAAATCTTTTTTCTTTTCTTAAATATACATGTAAAGTACAAGCGAAATACCTCCATTCATATACTGTTGTAAAATATACATCATCTGTTGTGAGTTTTTGACAACTATGGGTATTACTCTAGAAAGTTTCCAATTTATTCCACCATTTTACGCCTTAGGGCATTAGCAGGAGAGACATAAATTTTTAGCATAGCAGTAAAGGGTGCAATTGAAGCAAACTAACTATTGATATGACAAGTAAAAATTTCAATATCTGCCAGTAGACTAACATAAAAGTTATTTTTGACAAACACTTCAATTCTTCATGCAACAAAAGATGTTTAACCGAAGCATTAGCACATACTTGTAGCATTTTCGGCATTTACATTCTTTGGGTGCACTACAAAAGCCTTGGAAACCTTCTTGATGTCTTCTACAATGTTGAAAAGCTCGAGATTCACCATAGAAAATTGGCCCAAAACATCTTGCCTGATGCACATAAAATATATCAACAGAAAAACTCTACCCAGCATTTTATTTATATGCACAGGCGACACTCAATCTTTTGCACCGATAAATCTGTCATACTGAAGGAAATGACGGAAAATAAAGAGCTAAAAGAGACTTAAATTCTCGTACGGTTCAAAACTTCAGTGATTAGGGTTTTCGCATAGACAGATTTTGCTTTTCTAAGATTGAAACCACAGAAATCAATTGTAGTAAAAGAATTGATGTTAATTAGAATGCAGGGAAGTATTAGTTAGCATCAAATTGAACTGAAATGAATAACAAAGAACCCTTGAAGTAGGGGGAAGTACCATTTGGGGACAGAATTAGTTCGAGCGATGGCGTCGATGTCCTCGAGGATGCGAGATATGGCTTTGTATAGGCTAATAGCACGGGTTTTCACAGATTCGAGATTGAGCTGTTGCTGAAGTGCCGGATTCAGCCTCTCCACCTGCGGCTGTGGCTGTGGCTGAGGCTGTGGCAGTTGTTGGGCTTGATCCTGAGTTCCACCACCAGGTGCCACGCCCTCCATGGTTGCTATTGGAAAGAAAGAGAGAGCGGGAGAGAGGGACAGAGAAGAGAAGAAGATGAAATGCACAACGGAACTTGCGTTCGCGCGGGTGAGATAAAAAGAATGAAATTGAACGGAACAGTCGAGGAGGAAAAGGAAAAAGTACACCCGCTCGTGGACGTGGGAGTCTGAAGCCTAGTCTTTCCCCCGCTTTAATTCTCAAACCAGTTGATGATAATAATAAATTAAATATTTAAAATACATTACTATTTTATACATTATTGTTGTGAAATTAAGAGAAAAGAGAGAGAAGAAAAAAAAAGATTTTTACCCGATTAACGTAAAAATAAATAAAAATTATTTAACTAAGATTAATTTTTTTTGTTCCTACAATCACGATTTCGCATTCACAGAATTCGAAATCATAATTTTTTTTAATATATTAAAAAAAATTGAAGAAATTTTTTTTTTCGGTTAAGGAGGTTTCGTGCTTCGGGAGCGCGAAACAAACGGGCTAAATAACCCTCTTCCGCACCTTCTATGACTGTGAAACCTTATTTCTCACCCCTCTTTCGGATTGCGAAACCTTCCTTCTCCAACAGCCGTTCGCGAAGCTCCAAGCTCCCTTCTGCGACGTCTGCCTTCTCCAACAGCTGCACGCGAAGCTCCCTTCTGCGGCTTCATTCTGCCTTCTCCCGGTTCAGCACCTTCTTCTCTGCTACACTGCACGCGAAGCTCCCTTCTACACCTTCGTTGTGGTCCCTTCTGTGCCTTCATTTAGCCTTCTCCCCATTCAACACCTTCTGCTCTCCTGTATTGCACACGAAGCTCTGACTAGTAGCACCACGGGATATGATTGCTCTTCTCCAATAGCTGAAACATCATCTGCGGAAGGTAAACCTTGTTGTCCAAACATGTGAAATTAGGTTATAAAAATTTAAGGATTTCGTTGTTGAATTCTTGATGTTGGTTTCATTTTAGTTACGTTATATGGTCGAATATTTGCTGAAATTATGGTATTAGGATTAAGGTTTTGAAATTAGGGTTTTAAATTTGAAATTAGGGTTTTTTAATTGAATTAGGGTTTTTAAATTGAAAATAGGGTTTTGAAATTAAAATTAATATTTTTAAAATGAAAGTAGGGTTTTAAATTTGAAATTGAAATTACAGTTTTCAGTTTGAATTTAGGGTTTTAAAATTAGGGTTTTAAAATTTTAAATAGGGTATTGAAACTATTTTGTAAAATGAGATATTGGTTGATATATGTTGTTGGGTCATGATTTTGTATTATTTGTATTATTTGAAAATTTCTTGGATCTTGTATATCTATTATCGTTCATGTTGTTGTCAGCTTATAATGATACTTTATTGTTGTTATAGATAGAAAAATAAATCATGGGTGACGACCGTGTGAGATTTGTACTTTTTTGGGGTGGTATAATTTGTGGGGTTGAAAATGAGTATCGATATAGTATTGGTCCGAAAATGGGTGTTGTGGTTGATAGTAGAATTAGATGACAGGAGTTTATTAAAATCTTGTATTGTAAAAGTGGGTTTGATTGTAAGGAATTCGAATTGAACGTTGCATATAGATATTCTCTATGGTCTGGACAATTTTTCTCTTATTGTGTATTACCTGTAGAGAATGATGAGTTTTTGCCTGAGGCATTGTCGCTTCCGAAATATATCGGGAGTTTGACAGCAGTTGAATTACTTTTAGAGCCAGAAGCAATTGTGTCTTCATGAGTTGATCCACCCATGATAGGTTGCTCAAGTTGGGGCAGAGAGAATGTGGAAGACATTCCGGGTAACTCTACGACAGTAGAAAATATTACGGAAGTGATGGGTGAGGATGGTGAAAGAAATATTGATTATTACACAAAGTTATTAAGTAGTGGACAAATTGGAAATGATTGGTTACAGTATGGTACATTTCTTTTAGATAATATTGCTTTGGGGGCTAGTACGAGTAGACCTTACAAGAGACAGGAGACAGATCCGGTAGATGCATTTGTTTTAAGGAATTGGAGGCTGAAAGTGATGATGAGCAGAATGTTATTAATGAAGAAGATGAAACTGTCGAAGAGGAAGAAAATCAGGTTGTTGAAGCGTAAAAGGAGATACCATACTTACACAATATAGATGAAGAGGCAATAATGGTTGATGACTATAATGACTATGATCATCCAACGTGGGATAATGATCAGACATCGAAGTTAATACTTGGGATGGTCTTTGCTTCGTAAGAGCAAGTTCAACATACTGTTAAATGTTTGTCAATACGAGAGAACATGTACTTTAAAGTCCATGAGAGTTGTCAAAACATATGGTTTGTGAGGTATTCTTTCTATCATGAGAATAATTATTTGTGGCTTGTTCAGGCTAGAATTAAGAAGAGTCATAACTTTTGAGAAATTACTAGATTCCAAGGGAAACACACATATTTCCCTCAATTGTCATCGGGGGATCATCCAAATGTGGATTCAAAGATGGTAGGTCGTATGATTAGAAATTATATAAAAGAAAATGTTGATTACAAAGTATGTGACGTGATTGAGGATATGAGAACGTACAGGGTAAATTTATCTTACAAAAAGGCTTAGACGGGATGTCAAAAATCTATTGAAATGGTATATGGTAATCGGGAGATTTCTTACACATTGTTGCCATAATTTCTTGATGTTGTGCAAATAAGTAATCCTGTAACAGTTGTTGATTGGAGGTTTACAGAATTATCGGGGGCTAATGAGAGAATCTTTCACTCGGTTTTTTGGGCGTTCAAACCATGTATCGAAGCATTTACACATTGCAAACCGGTGATTAGTATTGACGGCATATTTTAGTATGGGAGATATAGGGAGAAAATCTTAATTGTAGTTGGAACCGATGCAACTAACCATATTGTTCCATTGTGTTTTGCTATTGTTTATGAAACGACAATTGTTAGTTGGGATTGGTTTTTAAAGAACTTGAGAGTGCACATTATTGTGATCGGCACAGAGTCTGTCTGATATCAGATAGAGTACCCGGTATAATGCGAGTTATAGAGCGGAATGCTAATCTTCAACCACCACTTATCTACCATAGACTTTGTTTGCATCATGTGGAGGCTAATTTTAGTCACTGATTTAAGAATAAACCGCTATCAGAGTTGATGCATCAGGCCGCTAAGTAAAGACAGATCCAAAAATTTTTAGCCATGATGAATAATATAAAAGAGCTTAGCGAGTCGGCTTATAGGTGGTTGATGGAAATTCTGCTCGACAAATGGACTTTGTGTTATGACAGTGAGCGTAGATGGGGTACCATGACGGCCAATCGATCGGAATCATTTAATGTGGTGCTTAAGGGTGCAAGGAAGCTGTCAATAACTACATGTGTGCAAGCGACATTGTATCGCTTGGTTCAATTTTTTAATAAGAATTGAGAACAAGCAGCAAATAATAAAAGGGACGGGAATATGTGGCCAATAAATATTATGGAAAAATTGGTGAAAATTGAGCAGAAAGCGAAACACCATCGTGTTATTACGTTTGATAGGGAGGTTATCACAGGATATCATGGTGGAAAGGGCAGAAACAACCACATGGTGCTCTTACATGTCACATCATGTACATGTGGGAAATATACAATATTTAAAATTCCTTGCTAGCATATGTGGAGAGTTTGTGCGGACATGGGTCTTGAGTTTAGGACATTTGTAAATAACTTACATAGTTGTCAATCTTTAGAGTTAACATATCGTGGGAGATTTCATCCTCCACCACACAAGGACTACTAGCCTCTTGCTCCTTTCAATTTGGTACACAATGTCTTATGGCTTAATAACCAACCAGGAAGATCTCGAAGTACGCGAATACACAACGAAATGGATAGAAGAAAAACTCAGCGTTGTAAGGCATGTGGTGAATATGGCCATAATCGTCCCCATTACTCGAATATGGCTCATTTACAAGCAAGGGCTAGACAAGGTTGATGAGGTTTGTAAAAAATTGTTGATTGTTTTCATATTATTGATGTTACAAATTTTCATTAGTTATGTTTCAACGTGTACATTTCTTATTTGGTTGGATTACTTATAAATTTTCTTATTCCTTATTTTTATTGTCCTTTCAGCTATGGAGTACACACTCTAGGACCCTGAGACCCTAGTGTGTTGACCTTACAGGCCACACACCGGTCTCAGTCTATATGGGAGATCGTCATTGATACCCTACTAGAGGTACGACGTTCGGATCATGCGTTTTGGGCCGCTCGACCTCTTGATATCAGGATACAGGAGATTTTGTTGCATGTTGGGTTTTACGGCTTGTATAGATATGGCCACACTACTTATGATCATGCTCTTATTACTACATTTGTAGAGCGGAGGAGACAGAAGACCCATACATTTCACTTGCCCATTGGGGAGGCTACGATTACGTTACAGGATGTTTCTATCCTGCTTGGATTGCCTGTCGATGGAGATGCAGTTATTAGAGTAGATCACTTGCATTCTATTACTGAGTGACAAGACGATTATCACGGCCTACTTGGTTTCTATTCTGTACCCAAGAACTTTTTTGGTGAACGTCTTAAGACTCGAGCTATCTCGGATTTTCTTCGTTCGCATCCTCTACAGCCGAACGATGATGCGACAGTAGTGCATTTCCATGCACGCTGTCGTATTATGCAGTTGTTGGGTAGTAGTTTTGGAGATTAGTCGGGTTCGAGGGTTAAATTATGTTATTTAGACATTCTATGAGATTTAGAGTACGCAGGACGTTACAGTTGGGGTACTGTTGTATTGGCGACGCTTTATAGAGCCATGTGTCAGGCTTCCATTGATAGCGTTAAACAGATCTGTGGTTCGGTTTTGCTTATCTAGGTATTTGTTTTCGTATTCTTTTTTTTCTTCATTAACGATAATTGGCATTAATATTAGATAACATATTTCATATTTTTTTGTCTTATCAGCTTTGGGCATGGGAGAGAGTGTCTATGTTTACCCCTATTAGGTGTCACTATATTGATCCGATACTTTCTACTCCTCACCTACCCGTAGGGCCTAGAGGATCCCTATACGCATTTTGCATTTCTTTTCTTTCTATTTTATCCCTATTCTATTTATTTTGTTATATTGCTTAGTTGACATTGTCTTACTTCTATTAAGTTGGGATGTTCCGCGTAACTGGGTACATACAGGGCAGTTCGTTCTTAGAATGTACAGAGACCAACTCGATCATATGCGAGATACAGGCGTGAGTATAAATTCCCTTTTATTAATATTGTCTCCGATATCTACTTTTTACTAACACATGATGTTATTTTGTAGTTCGTTTGGATGCTCTATTCGGACGCCGACTTGACGACGTTGCCCTCAAATTGTCTCGTTGACAGCGATATATGGCGGGTCGAGATTCCCTTGATTTGTTTCGAGATCGTTGAGTTTCATTACCCCCAAAGGGTAATGAGACAGTTCGGACTCCTGTAGCGTGTTCCTTTGCCTATATCTACAGATCGGGAGTTGCACCGAACTGATCGATGCGAGAGGTAGGGGACCGATTGGGCGCGAACATATGCCATACACTTGCGAGTCTGGGAAAATCGTATATACCACATTACAAATGGCGATGACACTTTCGGTGAGCTGAGGACCACATCTCAGTATATGCAGTGGTATCGTCAGATCACCCGCTTATATATTGCGTGTCCTGCCCATCGTTATTAGCAGGGATACTAACCCACAGTGACACAAATGGAATATCTCGTAAGTCAATACATGTTTATCATTTTTGGGGGTTTCATAGTTTATATAATGTTTTATTTTTACCATCTTTTGCAGTGCTATGAGTTGGAAAACATTCACCTAGTGGCCTCGGATAAACTCACTGAGGAAAAAGTAGATTCAAGATTTGCATAGTTTTGAGATACATCATGGCATGCTCTTCAGTATGTCGATCATGTGTCATTTCATGAGGGTCGTTGTTCGACATTTGCATGTATGGATATACCTTCGACCTCCGGTACTGCGGATGATTATGATGACGCGATGGAGCTGCTGCTATCATCTTCGTACCTGATTCCTACTCCGACTCCAACTCTAGTTTGTACGAAGGATGTTGATAAGCCGCTGCGACTTAGTGTTTACGAGTGGAGACGTCGGCATCCTCAGCAGTCAATTGATGTTCCTCCTTGAAATTCAATCGATGTTCCTTCTCCAGTTGCCTTTCCAGATGTTGATGATGGTGTACCTTTATACGATATACCTCCACTTGCACCTAATAGACCAACTCGTATACCTGTGAGACGTTAGCCACAACGCCATGCTGGACGACCTCCTTGCGGCACTTAGATTACGTTTCCCATTATGTATGATTTTAATTTTATAACATTGATTCTGTGAAACCATTTTCGTTACTTAATTGTTCTTCTCATTTCATTCTTATATTGTAAGATATTTGGTTTTCTTTCATAGTGTTTTTCTATTGTTGTTGAGTACGCATGATGGAGTTTGATATTATGATTTCATGAGCCGAAGAGGGTGATGGGCATAGGTCATGCATGTTGTGGTGCCCACGCCATGCACGTGCAGTGCACGTCGCATGCACGCGTTGCATAGGCATCACTCGTAACTCGCACAGGTCATCACAAAAACGTCATGCACATCCCTGCGCCCTACACATATTTGCACCATCTGTACCCTACACATTGCACCAAGGCATGCACGTGCACATAGGCAATGCTCGCGAATAGAGCATAGACACAACTCATAGCTCGTATAGTCACGTCATGGGATATGTGCGTCGGGTGGATTTTGCGATTTTCGAGTAGCAAAATGTGACCTACATGGTGGGGGCACGGAGAGGTGAGGGATGGGGGAACAGGTGGGGAAGAGGGCATCTGTTTCACGCTCCTCAAGTGCGACACAGGTTTCGCGCTCCTGAAGTGCGAAACCTCCTGAGACCCAGAAAAAAATTTTTTCTTCAATTTTTTTTAATATATTAAAAAAAATTGTGATTTCGCACTCTGTGAGTGCAAAATCGTAATTTTGAGAACAAAAAAAACAACATTCGTTGAATAATTTTTATTTATTTTTACATTAATTTTGTAAAATACTCGAAGAAAAAATATAGAGAATGATTTTATTTATTGTGCCTTTTTCTTAGAGTTTGTTTCTTATTTATGATCTCTCTAAAGGACATGACTTTTGAGTTATATAATCCTTAGTTATATTACATAAATAGATAAATATAAATTTTCATAATAAAGGAAGGGAAAAAACTCATGATTACAAATTTTTAAATGAATATGGACATCCATAAATATTGATATTCCGTGCTCTCAATTTGATATCCATTATGAATTTATGTTTCAAAAATTTTATTAAGAAAAAATTTTGTGAGATAAAATGCTAGCGAATGAAAAAGAGCATATTATTCATGTAATGAAAATTTTTTTATTAAAAACCTTACCGAGTGTTGGAGATGGGATTTGCTCCACAGATAACTGATCTACTGACCCGAATAGGGAATCGATACTGATGAGTTCTCTGGGCTTTCATAGGTAATGAGGCTTGCAAATATCTGCACAGGGAGACTCCTGTAAATGAAGCTCTGACGCTCAAGTCAAAAGGAGCATGATAAAAAAAAGATAATAGATTGAGTAGAGTCATAAAATAGTCATGTATAGGCTCTCTATGATGAGTTTAGAGTTATTGAACGTATCGGGCAGATCACATGTACTTAGTATATATAGTATGTGCATGCATAGTAACTCTCTTGGTTGAGGATATAGAAATCTAGTTTTCTTATGGAGAGATCCTTGGAGATCTCCCGAAATTATAGGGACTGTAATTAAAGATTTTTAAAAAATTTAGAATACTATAGTTTAAGAAAAATTCAAATTGTCATGGAAATTCCCTTCCTTATCAGTAGAGATTACATAGATTTTCTTCTTTATCGAGAGAGATTACTCCTAAAATTAGAGGAGTTTCAAATTTTTTGTGATCAGGATCTTAATTTGCCAACCGGGAGTGTTATTCGTTGAGATGATTGTAAAAGTCGAGTGAACGCTTGATTGAGAAGTGAGAAAGCAGTTAACTTGAGACGGTTTGACCAAGGTAGTTAAGAGGGTGCTAGATCGAGAGTGTGCTAAGTCATTTTAGGTGTTAACGAACGATCCCCTTGGTGGTCTATAGGTTTTATGATAATGGGTTGTTAGACCATATACCATCATTTGCTCTTACTCCTAATGTTAGTTCGAAGAAATAGCTTTAGGAGTAGTTTTGCAAGGTTAAAAATTGGGGAAGTAGAATGGACGCGAAAGTGGAACATTAAATGCGTGACGTGCAGCTTCAATTTTCACTAATCTTCGTTAGCACGCTTCTTTTTATGTGGTCAATGATTGGTTATAACTATTGTGGTATTTGCAATTTCATCAATACACTTTCTTAAGAGAAAAGATTTGATAACTTAGAGTTTTCAACCTTTGTAAGGAAACAAAAATGGCGAAAGGTTTTGGATCTTGCATCTATCATACCATTAGCGACATTTATAGCATGATGTTAGGGGAAGATTGCGGGGGATGGTGAAAGAGATGACATTAGGTGATGACTACAATTTATTGCTCCCCATGGAGGAAGAGAGGGCAAATAGGCCGTTGGAGACATGTGTCCCAATGTATAAGAAGTATGTGAGGTATGGCCTTTGAGTGCCATATATAGTCCTCTTGTTGGAGTTTTGAAAGGTTGGAACATCTTTCTGGCTTTATTAATTCTTTGTACTTGGTGTTTGATTGTGGTAGTAACAAGTCTGTTAAACTACTATCGTTTGAATTTCGATTTTGAGATACTAGTTTCAATTTATTTCTTTGAGAAGATAACCTACTGAGAGCTCCACGGAGGGTTGGTTTTGCCTCCAGATCAGGTTGAAGTCAGGGTGGAGGTTTTTCTATAAGGAGACCATCGATAAGACTTGGATGGAGCAGTTCTTTTTTATTAAATTTGTGAATAAGGAATTGATGCCATTTCTGCCGGAGGGTAGGACAGAGCCTTTCATAGAGTTGAAGTCCATAGGACTTTCTCAGTAGTCAAGGTTTGAACATTCAATAGGGGATTTTTGTTTGGCGAAGAATAGAGCCAATTGTGTGGAAATTCTTATGGGCAAACAAGTGTTGAAGTTGGTAGGCTTGTTGGTGGAAGAGAAGGTGAAGATCGAGAGGTATTTTTTGGTGAAAAAGAAGGCCATGAGGTTTTTGGATGTTGCTCCTTCTATTGAGGAGGATGATTTGGTGAAAATAACCACCGATAGGCTGATAAAGGCCAAGTCTAAAAGGAGTATCAAGGAGGAGGAGAGTGCATCAAAGCAAGATGTTCTGTCGACTGATACTCTCCCTCTTTTGGTACAAAAAAAGGAAAAGAAGAAGAGTGCAAATGTCAAGCCCGAGAAGTGAGGAAGTGGGGGAGAATAGAGACAGGACTCAATAGCCATGTTTGAGGCTCCTCAGCTAGAAGCGGCCGAGCAAACAGGGGTTGAATGGTTTGAGCTAGAGGCAGACCTTCCTTAATCAATAGTATTGGCTCTCAGGAGGGCATCAGAGGGAACATGCTGGGAGAGATCCTACAGGAGAGGACATCGAGGGAGGTGTAGAAGGAGAGGATGCCAAGAGGGAAACTCTGGGTATATCTAGGTATGTGCCTCCCAAGCGTATGGATTAGGAGTCCAGAGCTGGGCCATCTTCTGCCTTTCTCGAGAGTTTATATATGCAAAGAGGCAGAAAAAGGGAGCCTGAGAGGATTGCTCCACTTCCTTTTATTTTGGTAAGGTCCAATGAGGGTAGAAAGGACTGGAAGGAGAGGGGGTATAGCAATTAGTGTTGACAACCATTGCTATAATTACATAGATATTATCAAGGCGAGGAAGGTCGTCGACTGGCGGGATTATCATTGCTCCAAATTGGAGTTGAACGGTTTATCTATGGAATAGGGTGATGAAGCTTTTATATCTATTAGGATTCATGTATGATTTAATTTTGGGGTCATATTTTATTTAAATTCCCAGTCATAGTAGACTAATTTGGTGTATTTTGTGCATACTATTGTTTTAACCGAGTTCTAAAGATTAAAGAGGGATTGAGTGGTTGGGCACTTGGTTAGTAAGAGGGATGAAGAGATCTCTCGGCTACATGGTGTTTTAGCTGAAAGGATGAGGGAGATTAAAGAGGAGAGGGCAACTAATGCTGCCTTAAATAACAAAAATAAGGAACTGAAGTGTCTAAAGGCTAACTTAGTCTATGTTCTAATAGTGTGATACGGCCATTGTAGAGATTGAGAGATTGGAAGCTGTAGAGAGAAGTTTTGAGATTAAGCTGCAAGCTGCCAAAAAGCTAACGGAGGAGCGAGAGCAAAAGATAATTGAGTTTGAAGATGAATACAAGAGAGTTGTCGAGAAGCTGTAGTAGGCCAAAGTTGCTCTTCACCAATCGGGGCCAAGGAGAGTTTGGAGAAAGCGGTGTTATCTTTGAGGTGCTGAGACATGCTAATATAGGTTCTTGTGGCACCACTTTTCGATCTAACCTTGAATCTTTGAGGTGAAGGTCTCTCCCTCTCTTTTCACCTCCTTCGTCCTAGTTTTTTCTATGCTTTGCTCTTCCTTTTCTTTCGCTGTATTTCATTTTAATGTTCTTCACCCTAGTTTGTACTAGTCTCATCTCTTATGCATATATGATGTTTTAATGAACAAATGAAGACTTTTATAATCTTATTTTCTAATGCTCTCTTGTCTCAATTGCATTCGCGTTGCTTTGTTGGTTGTGTGTTGAGAAGGGAGGACTTGACCGTTAACTTGTCTTCTAGTGCATTATGGCCTAGAGAGGGTGTTAGAACCCCTAGAAGTGGGAGACAGACTTACTTTGCATGCTAGGATTTGTAGAGCTGAGAAGTGATGGGTGATATCCTGTTAAGGCCTGTGTGAGGCATTGAGTTGAGAGTGAGGGTGCTAAGATTCCATATAGGGCGAAGAGTCAAGAGAATGGACCGCGTCTACCTGATTGCGTATAAAACCCATATGATGATACGTTTGAGGTATAGAGCTAAGAGAGAGGGAACAGAACCTTTGTGAGGCATGGAGCGAAGAGGGTGAGCATGAAATCTATATGAAGCGTAAAGCAAAAAGAGTGGGTCGTTTTTACCCGACCAGGTACCAGGGCTCGTATGATGATGCATTTGATGGGTAGAGCCAAGAGAGAGGGTGCAGAATCCTTGTGAGGTATGTAGCTGAGAGAGTGGGTGTAGAAGCCCTATGAGGTGTAGAGTCCAAAGAGTTGGCCATGTTTCCCCAATCAAGTGTTGGGACCTGTATGATGACGCATTTGAGGCATAGAGTCAAAAGAGAGTGTGCGGAACCTTTTTGAGGCATAGAGCTAAGAAAGAAAGGGTATGGAATCCTTTTAAGGCGTAGAGTGGAGAGAGTAGGCTGCGTTTACCCGATCAGATACTAGGACATATATGATGACATGTTTGAGGCATAAGCCCTGGTGAGGCACAGAACCTTGGTGAGCACGAAGCTAAGAGAAAGATGGTGTGGAACCCTTTTGTGGCAAGCAACTGAGAGAATGGGCTGCATCTACTTGGTCGGGTGTTAGGACCTGTATTGGCAATGCATTTGAGATATAAAACTGAGAGAGTAGGCAATGTTTACCTGGATGGATGCTAGAACCCGTATTGACGACGCGTTTGAGGCATGAAGTCGCGAAAGTGGGCGTTTCTACCTAGTCGAATGTTAAAACCCGATTTGATGATGCCTTTGAGGCGTAAATCTAAGAGAGTGGGTTATGTCTATCTGGTCGGGTGTTAGGACTTGTATTGATGGCATGTTTGAGCCATAGAGCTGAGAGAGTGGGTGCAAAATCCATGTGAGGCATTTCTGTGACCTACTATTGCTTTTCACTATTGTACCATTGACATGATCAAAAAGTTATAAGGAGATAATAAAAAATACAAAATTGAGATATTATTACAATAATAATCATAAGACAAAACTCTAAATCAAGACAACTAATTGATGATTTTAGAACACTGATAAAGTAATAGCAAGTGACTGATGAAGACCACTAGGCTGAGATGTTTGATGGACCTAGATCACAGTTAAGTGTTCAAATGCCAAAAGGTGTCGTGAACTTGATCTTTATAGACTTGGTGCTTGGCAGTACCTTCAAAGCATCCAGGCAAGGCTGACCCAAGATAGTATTATAAGGCGATGGGTGGTTGTAGCTATTACATGATTGGATGGCATCCCCAAAGTTACTAGGAGTAAGATGGTGCCCTCGGGGTATAAACACTCACTTGATAGTCCTTTTAAATGTTTGGGCATGAGGTTGAAGATATGTACGGTTGAAGTCTATTTGCCAAAAAATGTCCCAATAGAGGAGATCACGCCTACCTCTTAGTCAACAAAGCTTCTTTTTACTATATACTGACCTACTTTAACAGTGATAACCGGCAGATTGTGGTAGCTCGGATCAACCCTACCAGATCATCATCATCGAAACTAATTATTAGTCTCTTCCTTTTCTACCCCTTCTCAATGCGAGCAGTGAGAACCTCCTTGGAGTTGGATGTCTTGGTCATTTGAAAGATTGGAGAAACTATCTACTCCATCTGGTGTTGCTATGTGACTACTCTGTCTGTTGGATTTTGAGTCAGGGGAGCATTACTAAGAGAGAAGGGTGTCCACCCTGTATGTGAAGTATTACTCTATTTGTTTGGTTATAGGTAGCTCCCACGACTAATGGCTTGTTCAGTTCAATTGGCTCGCAGCATAACGTCCTCGAGGGAGGTGGTCATCTCGCTCCATGTTGATGAATCTCTGGAGTCTGTTATCTCAAGCCAAGACCTTGAGTTCGTCCTTTAGCTTTCAACATTTGTCTGTTGTGGCCATAGTCCCTGTGGAAGTGACAGTATCAAGTTTTATTTTTCTTGGAATTATCCCCATAGGATGCAGGGCCATCTAACATAAGGTTTGTTCCTAATTTGCATCATGATTCGGTTGGTTGCGTCATTCAGGGGCATATAGTTATTAAACTTGTGGTAAGGCAGAGGTCTTGATCAGCTCCTCTTAGGCAAGGGTCGCCAAGGGGAGCGACTGTGCTTGTTTCTTCTTATTCTGCTTCAGCGCTTGTCGAACGCCTCAACTTCTTCTGCAGTGATTTACTTTTCTACTATAATATAGAATTTTTAAATGGTGGCCGAAGGATTCTTCATTATAGAAATCTTCATTCCTAAAGGCCGCAATTCGGTAAGAAATACTGCCAATGCGATGGAATGGTCCAAACCTGACACTTTCATCATCTCCTTCTTGAACTTGTCGAGAAAGTCTTTTAAGAGCTCGTCATCCCTTTGTTGCAGTGACATAAGGAGGTAAATTTACTCTTGGCCCCTCGACCAATCATGAAGTGTACTTTAAACTATTCTTGGAGTTATAAGAAGCTCGTAGTGCTAAATGGGGGAAGTGAGAAGAATTATGTCAGCACAATGCCCTTTAGGGTCATGGGAAAGTGCTTTCGCATAGCTGTATCCGACACGTCCCTCGAGATCATGACTGTCATAAAGTGAGCTTCGTGGTCTCGAGGGTTAGTAGTATCATCGTACCTCTCCATAAGGGAAAGGACAACATCTGGCGACATCGACTCAGTAGAAATTTTTGGATCAAAAGATGAGAGACTAGCAGCATATTGGGTGGCATCGTCTCTTCCTGTGTTATCACGTTTGAGTTTAGTAACCATGAGTTCTTCAACTTGTTTCTTCAGGTTATCTGGGTTATATTGTGAGGTCACTAAGGGCTCTCGGCCTTCGAGTTCACCAAGTATTGAATGTGAGTTTTACTATACAAATAACTACTCTGTTGACCCAAGCGGGAAACTGATGTTGATAAGTCTTATGGGCCTTCATAGGTATGGGGATCTGCAAATACTCATTAGAGGAGGCTCTGACGGAGGAAACTTCGACCCTCAATTCAGTAAGAGTAGTGATGAAAAAAGAGAACAAACTAAGTAGAACTGTAGAATAATCCTGTGTAGTCTCTGTATGATGAGTGTAGAGTTATTGAACGTATATGGCAGATCGCCTATCTTTAGTATATATAGCATGTGCATGTATAGTAAGTTTCTTAGTTAAAGATGTAGAAACTCTAATTTCTTTGTGGAGAAATTAAAAGGGATCCCTTAAGATTATAAGAACTGTACTCAAAAACTTTTAAGAGATTTAGAATCTTATAGCTTAAGAGAAGTTCAAGTTGTCATAGAGATTCTCTTCCTTATCGGGAGAGATTACAAAATTTTCTTTCCTTATTGGGAGAGATCACTCCTAAGATTAGGGGATGTTCAAATTTTATGTGATCATGATTTTGATTTACAATGTAGGAGCATTATTCGCTAGGAGGCTAGTAAAAACTGAGAGAACATTCGATTGAGATGTGAGCAAGCGGCTAACCCGAGAGGATTTAATTGAGGTGGTCGAGAGGATGGTAGACTGAGAGTATACTCATTCGTTTTGAGTGTTTACTGAGAGATCCCTTTGTGATCTATGAATTTTTTGGTAATGGGCTATTGGACCATGTATTATCGCCAAGAAAACCCAAAAGGCCAGGTGAAGAAAAAATGCAATATATATACTCCCCCTTTTGATGACGTTTTTTGAAATATTTGTTCCCCGTTTTATTATCATTGAAGATCCCAAAGTTGATGTATTACAATTTTGTGAACTAAATTCTCAAAAATTGTATTAGGTAATCCCTTAATGAATAAATTTTTTAGTTTGAATGGATTTGCTAATCATTTATTTCATTGTTTTTTTTTAGATCACGAGCGAAAAAGAAATAGGGAGATATGTTTTGTTTTATCTCCTTTGATGTATTATTTATTCAAGTGTGATATATAACTTGTTTTATTTTAATATAAAATTGTAAGATTCTCTTACCCTAACAACAAACCACATAATACTCGAATTTGTTGAATCAGTGATCTTAGCTAACAGCATTCCCTAGTTGCTTCAACTATGGCTAAAATTTCTACATGATTGGAAGAAGTTACTATTATAGTTTGTTTCATAAAACATCATAAAATGCTTATTCCATCATATGTGAATAAATACTTATTTGCAATTGAGTATTATGTAGATCAGAAAGATCCCCCGGTGTTTGCATAGTCACTTCATTTAATTTTGGTAGATTAGGATAATAGAAACCTATATCCATTGTTATTCAAAGATATCTAATCACATGCTTAACTACATTACAATGCTTCCTTATTGGTGAAAGACTATATTTTTCTAATAAATTTATAGAAAATGATAAATCAGGTTATGTAGTACTAGCAAAATATATTAGTACTCTAATTGTACTAACATATGGTGCTTTAGGACCAAAAGTTTTCATCACCATTTCAAGATCGAAATGGATCACCATCATGAGTAGCTATAGCCATTGCAGTTGTTGCCGAACAATGGCGAATTCAAAGTAGAAGGTGAATAATGATGATGATCAATAGTGGAGAACGGCGGTTGTAGATATTGAAATCTGATGGAGAAGACGAATAAATGGCTAATAACACTCGGCAAATTTTGCAAGTTTAGAATGCAGCTTACAGCATGTAAGTAATATTTGTTCTTAAATATGATTTTATAATTTCAACTTCCAAATTGGAGTTTCATTGCTAAAGGATGTCATTCACTTCCAAAGAAATCCATATTTCTTCGAATTTGAGCAATTGTAGCACGTGAAGTGACAAATTAATATCAAAAGCTGCTATATCATGAAGGGTTTTCAAATAAAAGACAAAGAAAGAAGAAGAAATCTACATGATCATAGTTCAATCTAGGATGCAAGAATACAAATTGAGGGGAAGGCATAAAGTTTCTGATGTGGCTTTTTTGCGATTTGTTTCATTGTAATTGCAGCCCTTTTGATATGATTTATTGTAATGAACTTTGCTATATGGTCTGTAAAATGAGTAGAAAACTTGTTTTGTAACTATTTATTATAAAGCAAGGAAAGTGGTGCTAAAAATGTCATTTACATTTTATATGTTGATGTTGGCTCCAGTGCAAAGATTTGGTGACTTTTGGTAAGCTTACTGTTGTAACTTCATCGATAAAGCTGATCATGTTGCTGAAGAAAATCATTTGGAGGAGAACACAAAAAAATAGGAGAAAGAAGAGTAAAACACTGATGAGTGAAGATATAACTACAGGGCAGTCTCTTGTGGCAACAAAAATAAAGATATTAGCAATAGAGAACCTGGGTGATAAAGTTGATCTCAGTTGATCAGAAGTAAAGACATTGTCAAATGGGTTAGTTGTTGAGGAACTTGAGACCAGAAAGGTTGATGGAAAAATAGCTACTATAGGGAAAAAGGTTAAATTGTTATCACCCTCATGTTTCTTGATCTTTTCATCTGTTCGTCTGCCTGTTATCAAGAACATAGACTTGCATTGCACTTGAGGAACTTATTGGTCATCCATATTTTCTGAAGCATTTGAACTTACTTTTGTATACCTAGGGATACTTATTTAGATCAGTGTACAGCAGTTGCATGTTTGTAAGTGAACAAGTTGCTTGATTCTAATATATCTTTCTTTCCGCATTCATGTTTTAATAGTGGGAGGCACTACAAAACAGTCACTTATTCTGACGGACTAAAACCGTCTCCTAAATCTAGTAAAACCGTTGGTAGAACATTGACTATACACCAATCGGGATATGTGTATTCTGACACTCTCGATTACCATTGAACTATGTCATATATTTATAGTGACGGTTAAAAAGTGTTAGTAAAATTTGACATTTTATTATCAGTTTAAAAACTATCAGTAAAAATTACTATTTTTATCGTTGGTTACGACTGTTGGGAAATTTTTCTACTTTTATCGTCGGTTACCATATTGTTACTACCATGTCGGTTATGTTACTATCATGTTACGACATATGACATGTTTGGAAAGTATAAGTAAAAATTGCTATTTTTATTATCGGTTACAACTATTAAAAAGTTTTACTATTTTTAACATTAGTTACCATGTTGTTACTACCTTATCGGTTATTTTACTACCATGTTACGACATATGATATGTCTGGAAATGTTATTATTTTTATCTTCAGGTTTGCAAATATTAAGAAATGTTACTGTGATTTATGGTCGGTTACCAGATATCAATATGTTAGAAAATGTTACAAGTTTTTATTGTCGGTACCATACACATGTGTTAAGAAATATTATTACTTTTATCGTCACTTACTAGTCACTTACTACTAAGAAGTATTACGACGCAACACTATTAAGAAAATTAGTAATGGTTGATTACCATATTATCATATTACCACATACGCTCATATGTGAGGAAATGTTAAAAGTTTTATGGACAGTTAGTACAAGTATTAGGAAATATTACTATCTCTTATCTCTTTTATCATTAGTTACTATCGATTACCACATATTATTATAATTAGTTACTATCTTATATCTTCAAATATCAATACAAAAGAAACTAGGTTAGGAAATTTATTGCGTATCAAAATATTAGAAAATGTTAGAAAATGTTAGAAACTTTAGTAAAATATTATAACCGTAATCCTCTTCGGAGAATGATTGATACAATAGGATTAAAAAAAAAGATTACATATCTCATAATCCATATCTTCTGAGATGCTCATATATATATTTCACTTCAAATATTAAAAAGATTACTAGCACAGTCCCACTTCATGTCAATCTATTAATTCATAAAAAGAAACAGTGAGATGAATATAATATAATGATACATGTTAAAAATAGTTATAAATAAAAATATTACTCTTGGGTTAGGCGGTGATGATGATGATTGTTGATTTCTATGTGCACTCCCAGCATTTGGTATTTGAGAAATCTAATAATACAAATAATTTGGATTATTATTGAAAATTAAAAGTGAAATTAATAAGATTGTGGTGAAATAGAGAAATAACATTCATACATGGATACTAGCAATAAGCCTTGCTTCATTAATCATGCGTTTTCTTTTTTCTAAATTCAGCATGTTGGATCTCTATATTTCTTGACAACTGCTAAAAGAAATATTAGAAATGGATAATAACTACTTATCTCATAATAAAATGATTTGTTTTAAAACCAAACATAACCTGAGATAGCATCTTGGAATGATTGGGTTTCTTCAAAATGAAGTTGTTCTTGGGATGGCTATGATTTTTCATGATAAACAACAATAATCCAACCTAACCTGGGGTAGCATCTTTGGGCTTCTTCAAAGTGAAGTTGTTCTTGGGATGACTGTGATTCTTCATGATCAGCAATAATAATCATCAACAATAATCATCCTTTGTTTAGTTTTTCCCATATTAAACTAAGAAAATTTGGAATGAGATTTTAGTCAAGTTATAAGGTTTGAGTTTTGAGGGAGGAGAGTTTATTAAGGAATGAGAAGTTTTGAAAGGAAAGGAGGTTTGAGGGAAATAATTTATAATATATTTGGTTTAACTGCTCAAATAAATTTTTAAAACCCCGTCATTTTTCTCACTTTTTTATCCTTTTTTACTTTTGTGAGTTTAATTTTATCTTCTTTACTACTTGTTTTATTATTATATCATCAATTTTATTTTGTATTTGATTTTTTTTTGTGTTTTTGTTTTTATTACAATATTATTACTGTATTACAATATTGTTACTATATTGTTATTACATTATATTACAATAAATAATAATCTTAAATTTTATATCATTATATTTTTTAAATTAATACGCACAGGTACTTGCAAGCGTGCCTGCCCAGCGTGAGCAAGCTTGCCCCTACAGTGGCATGCGCAAGCTCCCGCTCTGGCATGGCTGGCACCTTTACGGGCGCTTGGCCCACATGAGGTGTCATGCGCGGGCGCCCGCACTAGCATGGCCGGGTGCCGCATGGACTCTTGCTTGCACGCATGCTGCGTGCTATCATGCGCGGGCGTCGTGCTCGCATGGCCGGGCACTTGCGTGACCGCGGCATGCACGGGCGCTTGCGTAAGCGCATGCCGCAGCACGCGAGCATCCGTGCTGGCATGTCCGGGTGCCCGCACGAGCGCTTGAATGCGCGCATGCTGCAAGTGTTATTACTACTTTATTACAACTTATATCACTACACATACCATACATTATTACTACATTATTACTATCCATAAATTTTCAAAAACGTTTTTCTTTTCCACGTCAATTTTTTGAAAATTTTGCTCGCTAACAATTTTTACAATTTTTTGACCCGTTTTTTTAGTCTCTTTCTTGATGCCTGTTATGGTTTCTCATGCAATGTAATTTTTAGAAATATTGTTACAACTTCTTATCATATAATTGGAGTATTTGAGATTTGTCTTAGTCATTGGCAAATTAACCTAATTAAGCAAACCTAATTAAGGATTAAATCTAATTTTCATATCAAAACCTATTAGATGTACTTGTTACTAGTTGTACCAATTGTACCATTTGTTATAAGAATATCATTTTTTCCCACTTGTTACCATATATTATACCCAAGGGAAAAAATATAAAAATAGAGAATAGCTGGATGTATGTTAAAATAAAATATTTAAGATTTTAAAGTTTCCACCAGAGACAAACCGAAAGGGTTGTAAGAGAAAAATATCAAAATTGTGTACAAAATTAGATAATAAACTCACTAACAACATCAATTAATAATAATATTTAAGTAAATAATATCAAGTTGCATAATACTAACTATTTATACTACCCACTAACAACATGTTTCTCACCCACTAACAATATCATTATTTTTTTGTGTATAGGTGATATGATACGGTAGAAATAGTACAAGAGAGGTCTCAATTACCATTGCTGACACTTAGACGCCAAGACAAAATTAATGTTGTTAAGGGTCAAGATAAAATTTATATTGCACTAACAATATTATTCTTGAATAGATATATTAATCTAGATATATTAATCTAGTTGGATGATTATTAAAGTAACCAATCTTAAAAAATTACACTTGTTGTTAAGTTACACATTTAGGTTAAATACCTCTTGGTTCATCCTGCTAATCCTGCTAATCCCGCTAATGTAAATTAGCTTAAAATAATCCAAGATTTTTGTCCCAATTTTGTTAAAGACAGCACATTTTCGGTTTGATTAATTTTGCCAAAGCCACCACATCATCTTGTAATCATATTATAATGATATAATGAATTTTATATTTATATTATGGTAAGATGGTTTGATTTTGCTAACATAAACATAAGTAGTTTAAATTTAATTTAGGGATTTTAGGTTGTTTTCGTTTAAATAAAAGCAACCAAAGAGAGTAAAACAGAAAAAAGAGAAATCGACAAGTAACAAGTAAGTAACAAGTAACATGATGATGATTATGATTGGTGCCAAAACTAAATTTCTGCTTGAAACAAAAAAAAATTTTGACGGTACATTGAAATTGAATATTTGCACAAGTAAATTCAAGAAATACAATTATCCGTCAATATATTCATCACTTCCTTAGAATGTATCCATGATTTGTCGATCATATTAAATACAAATCAAATCAGATTGTATACAAGTTTGTATTGAAATAAATACATGGAGCAATAGAAAAAAAATAAAGTAAATACGAAAATGTTTTCAGCGCGTTATTAAATTGGCGCTAAAGAATAAAGACACAAAGCAGGAAAAAAAGAAATTTGATTAAATTGGTACTACAATAGAAAATTTTTTTTGGTGCCAAAATTAAATTTTTTTGTGGAGTTATCATTAAAAAGGTAAATCTTGTAAATTAAGTGGGAATTAAAATAAAGAATATTAACATTGTTAATTTTTTTAATTTATATAAAATTATATAATATTGATAATTATATAAATTATTAATTTAATATCATTATATTATTTAAATTAATAAATTCATTTTATTATATTATTTAAATTAATAATATTAATAATTTAAATTAATATACGCACCGCTCATGCAAGTGCGCAAGCAAGCGCCCGCACGGGCACTAGCCCATGGCTGCACAAGCCACTGCTCGCATGCACCGTATATGCCCACGCAGGTGCCTGCCCAATGCACACATGCCCCCACGGGCACCCGCCCATGCCACTACGCACGTAGGTTGCCCGCGCATGCAGGCAAGCATCCACATGGGCGCTTGCACATGCAGCGCGGGCATGCTGTTGCAACCCCTCAGTGAGCCATGTGCAATTCATAGGGTCACGCACAGCAAAAGGCTGAAAATCACATGCAAGGTGACATTATGGAGGCTTGCACGGATGAAAGTGTCTCACCACAAGTCATGCCTAAAGCCACTTATGAAGAGACACCAGCGAATGCACCAGCAAGGAGACCTCCATTGAAAGGATACCATGCCAATGGCTAACAATGCTTGAGCAGCCTGCACACAAGCTTGTGCCTATGACAAGCAAAGCTATTCCACAACATGATAAGGCGCCAAGCAACATGTGCCAAGAGGCGCCAATGCACAGAGGGGCATAAGCCGCAATGCACCAGCACGACTCATGGCAAGGAGAAGACATGGTAGCACATTACCAAGCCATGGTTCACCAAGTCCACGAGCTTAAGGTAGAGGAATCATGCACCAATGAACCAACCAACAAAGAATTGTGAGCAGGGACAGAAATGCTCAAGGAAATAGGGCCAACACTCAAAGAGATCGAGACATGGCTCAACAAGGATGCATCAACACATGTACCACTGCACAGCAACGCATTGAGTAGCTCCATGCCATTGCACAAGGTACCATGCAGCATCCCTGAACCATTGCACGAGCCACTGCACAGCAGCAGCTCCATACCAGTGCATGAGGCACCAAGCAGCACCATGCAGCCACTGCATGAGCTACTAGGAGCTAGCACATGAGGCAACATCAAGCAACACCTGGCAGCTGTATGGCCAAGAGTCACCAAGGGCTGTAACTGCCTAAATTAGTTAATGTAGGCATTTTATGAGTCTTAATAAGTGTGATAATAGGCAAAGTAACTACCTAAATTATTGAGTGTCTTATTAGTGGGTTATTAGCAATTATTAGAATTTATTTTAGGTAAGTAAGTTATGTAAAGGAGTCCATTGGTCTCCTAGCTTCTCCTATAAATGGAGTAGCCTATCTCTATTGTAATCATCCAAGGATCAAGAAAAATGTCATCTGTCAAGTAAGAAAATTCAGCCCCTTTATCTAGAACGCATGTCCTATTTATCTTTCAGTTTTAGTATTTTTTTTTAGTGTGTTTTCTATTATTTTCTGCCCACACGGCTAAGGCAAATTGCCAAGACTGTGAGCAATCTTTAGTAGTTTAGTTTGTTGTTTCTTAGTTCATTTCATTTCTATTCTTAAACACTTCGAGCCTCCCTTCTTTGTAGGACATAGGTGCAGCAAAGCAAGGTGTACTCCCCCATTTTTTCTTAACTCCACGTCCCTCAAGCCATTTGGGCAATCTTCTCTCCAAGAAATCCCAAATGGTCAAGCAATTTCGGCGCTACAATCGAGTGAGCCTCACTAGAACGCAACAAATTGGTGCTTTCTTTAAGAGAAGAAAACCTTTCATTGAGAGTTCAAGGAAACTGAAATGCTTGGACGAGTAATTACGGATTACCAACGGTTGCAAATGGAGTTCAAGCACAAGGAAAAGTGGATCAAATTGTATATGCAACCACATTCCGCAATGAACAGACTGGAATTCTGGAATATGAAAGAGCATAACCCAGAAGGCAGCAAAGCACTTACTGTCCACAACTCCTTAACCATGCCAGAGAGTCGGTTCAAAGGAAATGGAGTTCATTCGCTGGACTATCTTTCACATATGCTCCGAAACATCAATCGTATCCAAACAATATGTGAAGACATCAAACAAGATGTTCTCAAACATACCCAACTGTGTCAAGCATGTCCCGACACACCTTTTGAAGATTTCTATGGAAAGCCGACACAAAGCCTACAGCTTTTTACAAGTGATTCAGCCATTAATAAATTGATTGATTATAAGTTAGTAGCAACAGATGAAGTGCTTTCACGGTGGAAGTCTAACCTCCAAAGGGTGCAAGCTAGAAAGAAGAAGTGGCATGCTAATGATCACCCCAACAAAGAATTCCAAGCTAGCAAAGGTGTATACTCAAGGAACAATTTCAAAAGGAGTAGACAAAACACCAAGAAGGTCCAAAAAGGAGAACATTCAAGGCAAGTAATGCCAAGATAATGGAAGAATCATGACCGAAGAGGAGCCCCAAAGAAGGATAACTGGACCAACCATAAGGAGGACAATCACAACAACCGTGAGGACAAGATTCGTCTCCAAGGGAGGCGAATGTTGCAAACCCTCACGAGCCATGTGCAATGTACAGGGTTACGCACAACAAAAGGCCGCAAATCACATGCAAGGTAACATGATGGAGGCTTGCACGAATGAAAGTGTCTCACCACAAGTCATGCTTAAAGCCACTTATGAAGAGACACCAGCAAATGTATGAGCAAGGAGACCTCTGCTTGAAAGGATACATGTGAATGGCTAACAATGCTTGAGCAGCCGGCACACAAGCTTGTGCCTATGACAAGTAAAGCTATGCCATAGCATGATAAGGCGCCAATCAACATGTGCCAAGAGGCACCAACATACAAAGAGGCACAAACCGCAATGCACCAGCATGACTCACAGCAAGGAGAAGACAACCAGCAAAGAATTATGAGCAGGGACAGAAATACTCGAGGAAATAGGGCCAACGCTCGAAGAGATCGAGACATGGCTCAACGAGGACGCATCAGCACATGTGCCACTGCACAGTAGCACACTGAGCAGCTCCATGCCATTGCACAAGGTACCATGCAGCATCGTTGAACCGCTGCACAACAGGAGCTCCATACCACTGCACGAACCACGACTTACCATCTAACTATATATCACAAACTTACCACAGCTTACCACTAACTTACAACTATATAAATTTACTTACCCACTTACCACCTACTTACCATCTACTTATCTACCTACTGCTACTTATCATTATCGCCTACTTACTAAACTATCATTATCATAAATTTATCACAACTTACCACCTAGACTATTTTCAAATATAAAGGGTATATAATATAAAAATATAATAATATTAAATTTTTACGGACGTTACAATATATAGGTTAGTATAAATAGAATTTATATAAACGGTTTGTTCTAACAGTGAGAATTGAATATAGTTTTAAAAGATGATAGAATTTATGTGTTACTATACATCTAAATCTATGGAGACGATATTTTAAGTAGACAATAAAAAAGATTTATATTGAGACTGTTTTTAAATCGTGCTAAAAAAACTATTACATTTACTGACCATAATTTTTAATTATCACAATTGAATATTGCTTTATAGATGGTTGTAGTAGTGTTAGCGACCGTTGATAAACTTTTCTTCACGGACAATTTAGTCGGTTGGGAAAAATCTTTATTTTCTGACGGTTTTGTCAAGGGTGTCTCTATAACCCATAAAAACCATCACTAAAAGTTATCGTCAGGATAGCGTTTTAATTTTGTAGTGACGATTTGCATAAATGGCTCTGTCCACCCAATTTTGCATTTTCCAAATTTTGCCCAAGTGATGTATTTCTATATTGTTGGTCTCGACCAAGACTTGGAAATTCCTTTAACAAATTTTCTTAAAGAGGACAAGGCGTTCATGGTTTTGGTCGGTGATGTCTTTGATGTGCCTATCAGGAAGGATATTGTTCACAAGGTTGTAAGATAGCAGTTGGGAAAGAGACAACAAGTATAGTTGTGTAGTCAAAGGCTTAAAGAAGGTGAATTAGGGTACTCTCACAAGATGAAGTCTTCTGTCTAAAAGGAATTTTTTTTTAGTCATTTAACTGATTTTATTTGTTACGGAATCATAGGTAAAGCCTTGTAGAACCAAAAATACTCTTTCCCTCCCAATTCTGGGTGCATGCCATTTGAACATTAACCTTGTGCAGTTGACAACTTATATCCTAGTGTGAGGCTTAGTTAATTGACCAGTCTACAGTGAAGTTAGTGGGACTAGGAGAAAGCCATGGAAGCAAAAGGGCCTTGGTAGAGCCAAACATGGAACAATGCGTGGGCTACAGGTAATTTGAAGTTGTTTGGGATTTGGTAAATCTAACACCTATTTCTTTCACTATTGTCTGCCTCAAAGTTGCATGCCATGTACCTATTCTGCATCTAATGAATTTTATAACTGGTAACAGTTTGCTCATGGTGCTACAATGCATGGGCCCAAGCCATGAAGTCATGCATTCAAACTGAACAAGAAGGTTAGGCATCTAGGGCTGAAGATTGCACTGGCTTCCAAAACCACTTTTTGATAAACATAATTTTATAAAACAAATTCTAAACTGAAATTTCTTCCAAAGTCCATCTTTCGTCTTCTTTGGTACCGTGTTCCAAGTAGGCCATGCCCTAGCCAGATGTCACTTAATGTCCTCAGTAATGGAACGAACAACTTTAGAATCAAGAAAGCTATTTCCCAAAAAATTAATGATTTAGTATTCATTTTACACATAAAATAGTATAAAAATATAAATATAAAATTAACAGAACTATTTGTCTTACGTATGATTAGCCATTTCAATACATGTTCCACCCTTTGGATTGACTGACACCTTAGTTCCACGATTTGGGCCTCTACCTTGAGCAGAAGAGGAACCCACATTAGCCTCATCCTTAGTGTAGGGAACTTTGTGCCAAACAATGGTCTCTGGGAGATTACTTACATGCAAAGACCCTTGACTGCTCTCGCTGCCTCTCTTAGAGCTTCCCCTTGGGCTAAATCTTCTACCTCATACCATATTTATTTATCTAAAATAGATTTGTTAAGACAGATTTAACAACAAAATATAGAGATAAAATTCTGATATTTAAAAAACTTTTTTATGGAAATCTAACAATAAGATCTCATAAATATTTCGTATTTGAAGTTTT
The DNA here is from genome assembly GCA_033439265.1 of Dillenia suffruticosa. Lineage (NCBI taxonomy): Eukaryota > Viridiplantae > Streptophyta > Magnoliopsida > Dilleniales > Dilleniaceae > Dillenia > Dillenia suffruticosa. The sequence goes on along the minus strand of JAVTVX010000018.1, from coordinate 7,945,167 downwards.
AGACAACTTATAAATGAGACACACAAATTAATTAAACAAAAGTAAAGCAATACAAATATCATTAAGAAATAAATACACCATAAAATCAAAAATAAATAATTTTGTATGTCACAGGTAAAAGGAAGTATAGCCATGATTATTGAATTCAATAAGAATAGATTAGAAGATGTGAGATGAAGAGGAAACAAGCTTTTACTTCAATGTTTTAGCAGTATTCAAGCTACAAATTATGACCAAGAAAACAACATGGAATGTAAAAAATCTTTTGCTCTAAGCTTTCATGCAGTAGTTTCAAAACCTTGCTTTGCTCCTCAACTTCTCAAAACCAAAAAGCTAAACAAGTATTAAAATGATACCGAAGTAAAGACCACACTAGGTTTGATATGCCTATCCTAACAAAGCATCAAGAAAATGATACAAAAAAATGTCACAAAATTTAGCAATTCACTGAATAGAACTTCAAATCCAAGGAATAACACTAACATTTTAAGCAATTTCGATACCGACTAAAATGCACCCTGACAAATCAAATCATTACATGTCATTGTCACACCCCAAACCAGGGTCATGAACAGCCGTTCGTTGCCCTAAATGCCGACTACATTTTTACAGACAATCGGGCAGAATCTTCCCATATTTCGGAGGTCTTCCAACTACAATTTGACTTGTATATCAACATTCATCCTGTAAAATAAATAAATTATCATCCCGACCTTTCCAAAATCAACCAATACCACAGCTAACATTCAGAACAACGCAAAACTATAAGAATTAAAACCCTAAATCAGTTACCTGCGTCAAGGTTCGCGGACTGTCATGGGCTCACGGGCCGTCGCGGGCTCGCGAGCGACAGCGGGCTCGTGGGTTTGCAGGTCTACGGGCCAGTGGGCTTCGGCTAGTGGGCTTCGGCTAGTGGGCTTGCGGGCCAGTGGGCTATCGGGCCGACAAGCCTACGGGTTGGCGGGCCTGTGGCTGATGGGCCTGCGGGCTGGTGGGCCTGCGACTGATGGGCCTGCTGGCTGATAGTGGCTCACGGGCTGCGCGCTAACGGGTTGGTGTGCGCTCGTGCACAGGCATGCTCGTGCGCAGGTGCGCTCGCGGGCTAGCTCATGCTCGTAGGCTGGCTCACGCTCGCGGGCTAAGGCGCGCTCGCTCACGGACTGAGGCGTGCTAGCTCGCGGACTGGGTCCTACTCGTGGACTGGGTCGCGCTCGCAGACTGAGGTACACTGTGTTCGCGCGGGGAGGATCGCGCAGGGGTGCGATCGTGCTCACGCTGGGTGGATTGCGTAGGGACGCGCTCGGCTTGGGTTGGGGAGATCACGCTTCAGAGTGCTCGTGCGGAAAGGCTGTTCTTGCAGGAGGAAAGGCATGTTCGGTCGCGGCTCACGGCAAAGGGATGCGAGGTGGCAGATTTGGGTGAAACCGAAGAGAGAGAGAACGAAATAGAAAGAGACAGTGAGTGGGGTAAAGAGAGAGGAAAACACAGTGTTTTGCCAAAAACGTTGCGTTTTTCTCCCTTCTACCCCAAATTTCGAATTAGGGCTTAAAGCCCTAATTCTCTATTTATCTTTCTTTCTCTCTCTCTTTCCCCGACTTTTCCCCTTTCGCGGCCATTCATCTTCCTCTGCCATGGTCGATCGTCTTCCTCCGCCGCACGCCACCGCTACCTCTCCCTCTCTGTCTTCTCTCTCTACCCCGCTCACTGTCTCTCTCTATTTCGTTCTCTCTCTTTTTGGCTTCGTCCAAATCCATCACGAGCCGTGACCGATCGTGCCTTTCCTCCGGCGAGCATCGCCTTTCCACGCGAGCACTCTGCAGCGTGATCTCCTCAGCCCGAGCCGAGAGCGCCTTTGCACGATCCACCGAGCGCGAGCATGATCGTACCCCTGCGCAATCCTCCCCGCACGAACACAACGCGCCTTAGTCCGCGAGCGCGACCTAGTCTGCGAGTAGGACCCAGTCCGCGAGCGAGCACGCCTCAGTCTGCGAGTGAGCGTACCTCAGTCTACGAGAGCGAGCCAGGCCACGAGCGCGCACCAGCCCATTAGCGCACAGCCCGTGAGCCACTGCCGGCCCACAGGCCCATCAGCCGCAGGCTCGCCATCCTGCTGGCCCATCAGTCGCAGGCCCATCAGCTACAGGCCCGCAAGCCCACTACCCAGCAGGCCCATTAGCTCGCAGACTCGCGAGCCCGCTAGCCGAAGCCCACTGGCCCGCAGACCCGCGAACCCACGAGCCCGCTGTAGCCCGCGAGCCCGCGACGGCCCATGAGCCCGTGATAGCCCGCGAACCTCCTCAAAGCACGTAACAAAATATCGAGTGTACGAAAATAATATCTTGTTTCAGAGTAAAACATATCTCAAGGCACACATCAGAAGATAACATATGCATCCATCTATGTATCAAGTCACATATGTAGAGCTGGCCGAACAAACAATCTCGGCAATGGTCTACCTTGACCAAGGATGGGCGCATTGGGGGTTTTCACTATGCAAATATCAAATAATGACTCTCTACCCCAATATTGGCCACAGATTACTCCAACTAGCCTATAAATAATACCCTTTTGGAGAGTGTAGGGTGCCTGTTACATGCTTCCGGTATGGGAAGCCAGGGCACATTAGGAGCGCCCAGCCTGAGTTGGGATTTGGAGGTCAAATGGCTTCAAGACACTCGAGTGTTCCTCGAGGAGGACAGCAGGGAGCACTTGCGCACTCGAGTCACACCGCTCCACAGATAGTAGTCGGGAGCAACACGGTACCAAGACCCTTTCGATAGCAGCAGAGGACACAGGCCCGTGTATACTCTATTACGCAGGAGGACGCTCAGGCGAGTCCTGACGTGATGATTGGTGCTCTTCCCACTGATCCCATGTTTAGTGATTTTTTTTTATGTACCTTCTTTTGAGCACCATCACTAGTGGTACATCTCCCACGACATCTCCCACGAGGTTCAGATGCCACCCCCACCACCACCGACGGTAGTGTCGACTCCTACAGCCGTGCCACCTCTACCAGTACCGATGGTCGCGCTGACTCCTATGGCCGTGCCACCTTCAGTTGTACCAGATCAGCCCCCAGTTATCGGTCCTTCCACTGTTTCAGGACCTAGTGACACTACCTCCTCCACTTTGAGGTGTATTTGAGAGCTCACATAGAGCTTGATCGATTGAGGGGAGCACTCTTTCTTCACTTCATGGTATTATTGGAGAGTGTGTTACTTTCTCCCATACAGTGGGTGGGACTTTGACATCTACTATTAATTGACAAATCATGTTTTACCGATTTTTAAACGACATGATTTCTATACGTATGAAAACTAAATTTTTGGATTTTGATAGACATATTTTTGGAACCATTGGAGTGTCTCAACAGTTGATTTTATTGATTTGCATCCATGAGTTTGATAACCGGATACTGTGCCATTCTTTTTGACATAGTGTCGGTGTTACAGTCATCATCACCACTATCAGAATCAATTTCTTCATTTTGTTCCATTTTTGATGATACAACTCTTCTTCTTCTTCTTCTTGTTCTTTTTCTTGTTCTTCTTCAATATCCATTGACAAATCAAAGCCGTTGTCTTCTTCTTGGGGTACTTCATTTCGATTTACCTCTTCTATATCTCCAACAATTAGAATCCTAGAATTATCAAGTTCAGTTGTACTGTCAACAACTATAGGAATTGATTATTCATCTTCTTGATAAAAGCTTTTAGTTACAATCGATAGCGTAGCACCATCATTAGGTTGATCCTCAAGCCTTAGTTTTACATACATCCCATTAGTCATTTCTTTCTCTCTTCTTAGAAGGGTATGATGTGTGGTAAACTTGTTGTGCTTATATTGCCAATACAAAAGACTTATTATAATACAGTCTTAATTTATGATTAACTTCAACAAGATCGTAACGAGGGTGCACCCTGACTCTTTTTTCAGTATCATACTAAATGCACTTAAATAACACTAGTCTGTTACCAACTTCGAAGTACTCCAACTCTATGATATCAACAACGAACCATAGAAGTCAGGTTCAAAATCATTGTAACAACTCCCTTTCACACATATACAGCTATTCATTGTTGATTTATCCTGTCCATATTTGTCTGTGTGAAACTTGAAACCGTTAATATAATATCCCTTGTAACATTTCACTGAGCGTGATGGCTTTTATGCTATGTCTCTTATATTTTTATTTATAGAATTTCTCTCATCTATTACCTATTAATAAAAGAAATAAATAGAATATAGTTAGTAAAATAATCATATATATATTGAAATGAGTGAATGCTCTACATACAAATTGTCTCAACCAACTTTCAAATTCTTGTTCACGTCTTTTCTCTAATTGCTTATTTGTGATGTTTGAATTTTGTTGCCTAACAAGATCATCAAATATCCTACTCAAAAGAATGATATAACGCGTCATTAGCTTTTCTATTCCAATCAATGTAAAAAGTAAACAGTTATCAAGATATTTACTTTATAAATTCATTGATTTCAATATAATTCAATAACACATATATCACTGTAGTCTTATATTCTGATTCAAATAGAAATCTACGATGACATTCCCTAATTGCTCGACTTGAGGGAGAAAATATTGAAAATCTCCTCATAGATTGAACATATCCCCCATCATCATGTTGAGGAAATCGATTCAACTTTGTTTCAATATACTGTTCAAAATAAAAGGAGTAAAATATTGAAATCTCTTCAATAATATAGTCTTCACATATGGAACCTTCAAAACACGCTCGATTTTGCACTTTCTTCTTTAATCAAAACTTATACCTAAAAATTATTTCATTATAATTATAAAATTAATATATAATATAAATTGAATAAAAGTTCTAGACATTACCTCTTAAATGGGTACATCCATCTGTATTGAACGGGTCCTCCACCTTTACTTCATAAGCTAAGTGAACAGTCAAATGCTTCATACTATCAAAGATTGATGGGGAGAAGATTTTTTCAAGTTTGCATAGCATCTCAACTATATTTCTCTTCAATAATTCCATATGCTTAATATACAGCTCAGTCGCACATAAATGTCTAAAGAAATTACTGAGTTCCGTTAAAACATCCCGAACAGCGTTAGGCACAAGATCACTAAAGGCAATAGAAATCAATTTCTACATAAAGATGTAACAATCATGACTCTTTATTCCATAAAATTTGCATTCCTTCAAGCTCACACAACGAGCCAAGTTTGAAGCATATCCATTAGGAAATTTCAAATTTTTTACCCAGCGACATATGTCTAATATTTGATTTTTGTTTAATGTATATGAACCTTTTGGCTTCCAAGTCCTCCCATTCATTTCTTTCAATTCTAATTCAGGATATTTGTAATACAATCCTAAATCAAGTCTTGCCTTAACATTGTCCTTGGTTTTTTCTTTAACATCCTGGTGTGTCGTCAAACAACAAAATATAAAATATCTACTTCAAACAATACGAATATAGCGCGAGTAGGGTCGTATCCACAAAGAACGACAGATCTATTTCTTTTAATAAAAATGAAAATAAAAATATGGGGGGATTTTGATGAAATAGTCTAAAATAACTAAACAAACAAATCAATAAAAATTAACTAAAATAAAATGACTAGATAATACAAATTAAAGGAAAAGATGACAATTAAAGTAAAATCTAATCGAAGGAGTTATTTCCACCTTGATGTGTTTGATTGATCATCGATACAAAAATTACTCGATATTATGCGAATAAATTGGTTATAGCCGCTAAGTATCACGAAGCGACCAATCTCTCTTTACTTCTTCGGTAATCAAGATACCATTGTTAATTACTTCTCTAATCGAAAAACAACCCAAGAGACCCTCGTTAGACTTAATGTTCTGACAGCATTACGATCTAGAGAGACCCAATTCTGATCAGTAAATTCTAAAATGGATTTATTTAAATTAGATTATCTAATCTCTTGACATAAATCCTACCGCTTGCGAGGGCATAAAATTATGTCAATTACCACTCCATTAAAAACACACAAATCTTGCTGTTCTTAAATGGTTGTAGACTATTATAGGGTTATTAAACATAGGCCTCTATTTAACTATCCCAAAACAATCATAAACACTAAGCATAGAGATTAAATAAATACCCACAAATATCAAGCAAATAAGATCATTTAGATCTCACAATCATTATTCATCAAGATTTCAATAATCTTTTGACTAAAAATCAATTAAAAACAAAGCATGAAAAAGAAAACTCACTAAAATGCTTTATTGTTGTGGAAGAAAAATGAAATTACAAGAAGCATGTCCCTTCCTGGCTGTAGCTTTGTTTCCCCTAATATATGTCTCTTTTTTATTCCAAAAGTAAGGAAGAAAACTCCTTGAAGCTGCAGGCTGCAGCCCTTTTGGGGCTGTACACCCAAAAGTGCCTCCAAAAAGTGTAAAACACTCCTATATATATATAGGAGTAGTAAACCCTAAAATTCATTTCTTATTCAAATTGGTTTTTAAGAAAGAATAAAATTCCCTAAAAGATAATATTCTAGAAATTTAAAATAAAAGAAAAGTTCCTAAAAATTTGAGATTTACATTTTCAAAAATTTCTTTTCCTAAATATTAGGAATAAAATAAAAATCTTCAATATCTCCAATTCCATCCGAACTTCCTCTTGAATATGCAATTGGGAAAGAAAATTTTACTGTAGTAAATTTTCATAACCTCTTGCTTGCCTCTTGAAATCCACGTGCCAACGTGCTAATGAAATAGCATTGCCGTCCAATTTTCCAAACTTTACAAAATTGCTCCAATTTAACTCATTTTTCTTCATTTTTCATAATAAGTTTTCTCCTAAATCAAATGTCACAAAACGTAAATATTAGTGTAATATTTATTCAAAAATAATACAAAATCAATCGCAAATATTACACTTATTTAAATCCTATCACTTCCATAATAGTGTTAAAGACATTGTCAAACATATTTTTCTCAATATGCATCACATCCAAGTTATGGTGAATAAGAAGTATTTTCTAATAAGGCAACTCCCAAAAGATACTTCTTTTTACCCTGTTGCGTTCGATCCTAAAGCCTTGAATTGTCTGTTTATCGCATTTAATCAGGAAGATAAGATACTCAATAAAACATCTCTTCGCCAGATAGTTGAGGAGGAGGCTCATCAATCTCAGTTTTTTCTTTCCGGAATTTATCCCTTTGCTTCTAATATGGATGATCAATAGGAAAAAATTAATAATGACAATCAAAAAATGAAGTCTTTTGACCACAAGAACAAAAGATTTTGTGTGCTCCATACAATAAGGACAGGCTAACTTTCTATGAGTACTTCATCTAGACAACATCACATAAGCAAGAAAGTCACTTATTGTCCATAAAAGTGCAGCCCTCATATGGAAGTTTTGCTTTCTTGAAGTGTCATAAGCGTTAACACTTTCGGTTCATAACATTTTCAATTCTTCAATCAAAGGTCTCAAAAAAACATCAATATACTTATTCGGATTTTTTGGACCAGAGATAATCAGACTCAGATAAATGAAGGGCTGCTTTATACATATGGAAGGAGGCAAATTATACACAGTGATAAATACTAGCCAACAAGAGTAAGGAATGGTTGACTGACCAAAATGGTTAAATCCATTTGTGCATAACCCTAAGTGCATATTTCGAGATTCAATAACGAAGGATTGATAACTACAATCAAAATGCTCCCACGCTTCCCTATGGGCTGGGTGTGTAACAACTTCATCATGACTACGTTGGTTTCTAGCATGCCATGTCATGTGTTCTGAGATAGCTCTTGACATGTAAATCTTTTGAAGTCTTGCTGTTTGAGGCAAGTATTGTAACACCTTGTTTGGTATTTTCTTTTGTCTTCCATTACCTATATTTCTTATTTTATATCAAGAATGACCGCATACCATACACTTGGTCTTATATCGATTTTCTTAATAATTTAACATGCAATAATTTTCATAAATATCAATTTTCTTATATCCAAGTCCAAGTTTTCTCGATAGTTTCTTTACTCTGCAGAAATTGGTTGTCAACTTTGAATTTTCAAGTAACATAGTTTGTATAATCCCATTAATGCAATGATAACATGTCATATTCATGTTGAACTCTGACTTACAATTTAATAATTGTGATACAACTGACAACATTGTCTGCATTTTATACCCATTCCATAATAGTTTTTCAGCATTTTTCAATAACTCATAAAACAATGCTATATCCGGATTAGGTGGCTCAGTATTGTCAATATTCATGTGATCATAATTGCAATTCCAATCAAATTAAGGGCCTAATGTATCCACAACCATGGATCTATATGGAACCTTAACATCCTCTCTATGTTTAGATGATTGTCCTTCAATTGATTCTTTATTTTTGACTGCTTCGTGACAAACTCATATAGTGTAATCATTAACAAATCCTTTTGTGAATAAGTATGCTGTGATATCATTTTGACTACAAAATTTATGATTCTGACAGTTATGGTAAGGATGTCTAATCTTTAACCCATCCATAGTCTTATGTTGAGAACATGCAAAATCAAGAAGTCATTAACACTTTCAACAAATTCATTTGTCAAGTATCCATTAGTTAAGTGACGATACATCTAACTACGATCAATTGACCCAATTTCAAAGTACAATCTATATAAAAAATAATAAATGTAATATATTAAAAATTTTAAAAGAAATAAATTTAAATAATTTTAATATTACCAAACAAAATATGCCTGAGAACTGGTGATAACGGTCTTACAACAAAGATAAATAATTACAAGTTAGAACATTACATATATGACCATAGGAGCTAATATTTTTATAATCATACATAATATATTTTGCATATATAATCAGTAGGACTCAATTGAACAAAGAACGGTACTTAGAAAATATTCGAGATATGATAAATTTAGTTAGGTTCCTAATCTTCCATTTGTTCCCTAGCTTCACAACCCCAACATAGAGAGAGATAAAGAGAGAGAGAGAGGAAGAGAGGGAGGGAGGGCACTATATTACAATATCACAACAATCAAGTGGGCTTGCACATTCCTGATAAAAATAGCAAGTGAAGAAGAATGAAAGACAAGAAAGAATTTCTCAAGTAACATTAGATGGCAATATATGCAAATAGAAACATAATTTCGCAAAGAATAAAAATAACAGGATTTGATAAATCCCTTTTTTTTAGCTATTTTATATAATAATAATAATAAGTTTCTCTTTCTCTACTCTAACAATAATGTAAGACTATGAAGCCCTGTCCTATCATATGTAAAATGGAGTTTGTCATTTATTGACGGATTTTTCTTTCTTTTTTTTCTATCAAAATCTCTCTCTCTTTGTCTCTCTCTCTATTATTTTCTTTCGTCAAACTTCAATGTCATGTTTTTAAAAGTCGTCCTCTTTCTAGGAGGCCAAGCTTTATCTCATTAAGTATTAAAAATGGTGGATCTCTCTAAGCTTCTGCCCCTGCCTTTTGTTTTTTCTCTTTTACCCCAATTACCAGTGAAGGCCCCAAAATGATGCCCTCGGTTGGTACATAACACATGGAAACGAATGGCAAGACCCTGACAAATCAGAGCATACAAGGATGGGTGAGTGTAAACTCATGATGTTTCTTTCATTGTTTACGTGTTCTTTATCCAGTTATTCAAATCCAAGAGATAGTAGGAAAGCTAAAATATGATCACGAACAACATGCAGTGCGCCATAATTTAAATTATAGGATCATTTGTTTGCAGATTTCCTACTTAAATCATGCAAAAACTTTTCTACTATCCTTAAATATGATAAAAACTCACAACTAAAAAGTAAAAGAGAGGGGAGGGCCATGATTTTTTGGGGATAGTTTGAAGATCATATTTAATGATTAAATAGTTAGCATCCCATATTTCAATGACGAAAGAATTAGAAATAAACATGTCATTGAAAGTTTGAACCACAAAAGTAGTAGAATGGCCATAAAAGCCTTGATTTAGAGTTGCTGAGACATGTAATTTTTTTTGACGAATAGCCATAAAAGCAGACTACAAATTTGCATCAATGAGGCGAGCATATATGGGAAGCACAAACTCAACGAAGCTTTTTTCTTCTTCCTTTAGATTCAATGAGAAATGTCTTAGCATGAAAAATAAACTATAAGCAAACAGGGCTATTAAAAATCAGATATCCAAGCACCTACAGAACAAGTAGAGTTATGAAATTGAAGGAGAGGAAACCCTATCACAGCAACTATCAGCAATAATATGGGAATAATGAGAGGAAACCCTAATATAAGAAAGAGAGAGAGAGACAAAGAGACGAATCTTAAGGCATAGATAAACCCTGATCTAACAACCACAAATTATGTCGTTGCTGCTGTTGTCATTGCACTTCATCGGTTTTCCCTTTCAAGATAGGCGGCAATGACCTTATATAAGCGAGAAGACTGGGGTTTTGTAGATGGATTTTGTAGGTTATTTTGCAGAAGTAAGGGAAGGGAGAGAGAGACGCGAGTGAAGCACCTATAGAATCAATTTTTCTTTCTTTCTTTCTTTTACATAAGATCGACAGATTACCGATAGAATAAATCCATTGGTAATTTTCATCATTAATCCCTCATTAATTAATGCAGTTGCCACCAATTACCAACGGATTCTAATCTGTCAGTAATTCCATCTCTAATCCATCGCTATCTGTCAAAAATATTTTTCATGGAATTATTATCACTTTCTCTCTTGATTTACAGTCAAACTTTCGGTAGAATTTTCAGTCGATATTTCTGTCACTAAATCTATTGGTGTAACGTTTGATGTTAATCCGTCAAAATTCCCTTGCTATTTACGTCGGATTTTTTCCGTCGCTAATTTTTTGTCATTGATACACTATTTTGTAGTAGTAAAAGCTACCCACAAGGAGAAGGATGGTTCATATATGAATTTAGAATTTGCTAGTATGATGGTAAATTATATGAACTTTAGATATCACTTATTTCTAAACGTTTGTGTTGATATTTTTATGAGATTTTGAACTGATATTTCTATTTACCTTCCTATACATAGGAACAAGTTGATGAAATGATGGCAACTCAAAAAGTTGCCTCATCTCAATACTCCATCAATCAAATCGATGACAAAGTGTTCTTCAAAATGACTGGCAAGGATCGTATATGTAGAATTAGAGGTAGAGGGATGAGGTCAACACCTAATAGCTACTATGACAAATCACAATCTTCTCATAACGAGGCTAGCTCTACCAAAGAGTTAACCAAAGAACACCGTGAATTGAAAAATATAAAAGATAAGTTAAATGTTTTTTTTTAAAAAATAATTATCTCAAAATTTCTATACATGGAAGTATCTCGTGAGATATTGAAGAGTATATTAACTTTTTTACATAATAAGGATTATTTTACATGATATTTCATATGACACACTTACTTTTATTTTCTACAGGATGATGATGGTTTGTCTAGTGAAGGTGGTAGCTCTCATTCCATCCAAGGCGGTGGTCTTACGTCTTGAGAGGTGATGTAGATTTTATATGTAAATAGATGTTGGTTCATTAACTTTTTTTGCAAACTCATTTAAGTTTTTTAATAAAATCTTTATTTTTTTGGTTCAAAATTATGTGTGAATGGTTGTTTAGTTCTTTGAAATGTACCTTGTGTTTGGATTAATGAGTTATTTGTAGTTCAAAGATGATGCGTATGTTATATTTGTTTGGATCAATAAGTTATTTGGTATTGGTGGTTAAATGGTTATTTATTTGAAATATAAAGTATAGATGAAATATGAATTTTAGTGTTAGTGGTTGATATTTGATATTGTGGCTGATGACAATGTGATGAATAAGTTTGAAATTGGTTTGGGTTTGGGAGTAGGTTTTGCCAACAAATCTAAACTAGCTATTCATTTTTTTTTAAAAAAAAATATAGCCCTTGCTAACATTTCTAAAATTAAATGTCAGCAAGTAGACATGGATTTGCTGACGTTCAATTTCAAAACATTGGCAAATCATATTGTTTAGCCAACATTTATGTGAAAATAAACATTGACAAAATCCCAATGTTTTTCTACAAACGTCGGGAAAATCTCTAACCACTTTTTTTTAACGTTTTGTTTGACATTTAGTCTTTCGTCGCCAAGTCCTTAATGGAATAGGATTGTGGTTTTCCTTATTCAAGAAGATTGAGGATTGAGATCTATGTACTACTCGAGTTAATTTGTGTTCAATGTTGAACACAGATTAATGTTTTGAGGATGGATGAGGAAACCTACAATAACCATTATCTCCTCGAAGGTCCTATGTGACTAGTTTGTGTCCAGATTTTGGTGCCATTTTTAAGTAAAATACAAGTAAAGAAAACTTTAAAAAATGACAGAAAACCATGTTAGTTCCTTTCATGGAGTTGATTAGGATGAATACTCTAACTTGGAGGGCATGCTTATTGCACTGGATACATGAGCGAGTGGGGTCTTCAAACAAATTGATCGCCTTTCCTTTTATTTTTCCTATTCTAACAATTGAGTTATTTATATGCATGTATGTGGATATGTTCAAAACTGACGACGTTATTGTTTGAATTATAGTATGTTATTCACTATTTATGTTACATGCATAATAACTATCTTAGATAATGTGCTTTTTGTAAATGCCACTGTTCCAACTTTCTTTTGGTTTGCTTGCCCAACCAATTGATTGTTTACCCAAATATAACATCTCATATACTTTGAGAGTCATGCTGAGGAGATTCATGTACGAAAAGTGAACTCAGAGTTTAGAGATTTTATATTCCTTGTTCTCTTTTAGTTTTTGACCTATTTTGTAGTGTCCCCCTCCCAAATAGCTTGTGTATGTGTTGTATGTGTTTAATATAAACATAATGTCTTTATGTATTCCCGATTCGTTTTGGATTGCATTTGCATCAGATGCCCTTGTTAATGTTTATGTTTTGGTGCATATGTTAAATTATAAGCGATTAATATTGGCATGACACTGTTTGCTACTTTTATATTTATAGATGTTGGATTATATTAGCAACAAGTATGATTAATGTTCAAAATTTTATATTTTGTGTGATTTGTTACTAGAATGGCTAGAAGAGGCTAGCTGTTATTTTGATATTGAAGTGTCATAGTTTAATGCCTGCGCGGGCGCCGGCGTATGCACCCACGGGCACCTGCCTGCCTGGGTGCCCGCGCCCTGCGCGCGCCTGCCTAGGCGCCTAGGCAGGCACGCGGGCACGCGGGCGCCAGACAGGCAGGCGCGGGCGCCAGGAAGGCAGGCGCGGGCGCCCGTGCCCCAGCAGGCGCGCGCGCCCGCACCTGCTGGGGCGTGCCTGCCTGGGCGCCTAGGCAGGCACGCGAACGCCCACGCCTGGGTGCCCTTTGTTTTAATACTAAAAAAATATGAAGGTAGAGGGATTAGAATTTTGGATTTCGGATTTGAACAGAAGACATATCACCACTATACCACCGCTTAGTGTTAGTTGTGTGATAATATTTTTGTTTTCTTTCTTCCTCCTTTTTATTTCCTATTCTCACTTTTTTTTCCTTATCTCTATTTTTGGTTTTTTTTTCTTTCTATTTTCATTTCTTATATATAATAATTTTATTGAAATTTGAATAAAAATATTTTGTGATTAAATATATAGATTTTTTAAATTATTAATATATTATAATTTATTGATAATTATAATTTTATAGTTTTGATATGCATTTTTAAATTATGGATTAAAAAATAAAATAAAAATGAAAAAGAATAATAAAATAATAAAATAAAAGAAAAAAGAAGAAATCAAAATATAATATTAATATATTTTTTAATTAATTTATTATTTTATTTTAAATTAGTATTTTATTATTTTTTATTTTATTAAAAATTATCATATTTATTATTTTTAATTAATATTATTTTAGGTTGGTAGTATAAATAAAAAAAGTTTTTATATTTATTATTTTAAATTGTTATTATATATTATTTTATTATTATTAGAAAAATGTGAAAAAAAGATAATAAATAATAAAAAAAAATTTATATCACAATAATATCTTTAGTTTGGTGGTTTAGGGGTTGCGTGTGTACAGGAGTTCGGAGTTCGGACCACGGTGGAGGCAGAAGGCGCGGCATTTTCCAGCAATTAAGAGTTGATGCTGCGCGGGGGTGCTGGCTCGAGCGGGTAGGTTGGTGTTGGCTCGGGTGGGTGGGTGGGGGTGCTGTCTCGGGCGGGCAGGTTGCAGGTTGGTGCTGGGGTGGGTGGGTGGGTGGGGGTGGGTGGGCACGTGGCTTTACTGGCTCATGGGTTTAGGGCATATGGAATCAGCAACGGATTTGAATCCGTCGCTAATTCAGCGACGGATTTTAGCGACAGATTCCAAATCCGTCGCTAATTCAGTGACGGATAATTTTTTGACGGGGTTTGGTTTCCCCTAAATTAGCGACGGATTTTAGCGATAAAAATTATCTGTCACTAAATTTAGCGACGAATAATTTTTCGTCGTTAAATTTTGTGATGAATTTTAGCGACGAAAACTTATTTGTCGCTAAATTTAGTGACGGATTCAAGATTTTCGTCGCTAAATTTAGCGACGGATTTCTAATTTTCGTCGCTAATGTTTTTAGCGACGAATTTTTTAAAAATTTTCGTCGCTAAATTTGTGGCTAAAAGTCTGTTTTTTTGTAGTGAATGACAAAGAGGCCAACACTTGGTCGTAGAAAGATCCCAATTGCAAAATTTGAAAACAAATATATCTCTAAGCACCATTCTCGAAGAGAAAATTTGGTCTCTTCATGAAAATCAGTGAACTTTCCATCCTTTGTGGCATTGAAATTACAATCAAACACTACAAAACAAATGCGTTATTTAGACAAATGAAAACCATCTGTTGAATTTACTAAAACCGTCGACAGAAACTTCTCCAATGGATGGGCCTTCAATTGGCTATACATCAATCAGGATAAATTTATCTCGACCATTTTTGTCATCGTTGGAGCATGTACTGAATTTATATTTACAGTTAGAAAAGTGTTGGTAAAATTATTGTTTTGTATCATCGGTTTTAAAAGTATTGGTAAGAGTTAATATCTTTTATTATCGGTTATCACATGTGTTAGGAAATGTTACTACCTGTTATCGTCAATTACCACAATTGTTAAGAAATGTTACTATCATTTATCATTAATTACCATATATGTTAAGAAATGTTATTGTCATTTATCATCGATTATCATAAATGTTAGGAAATGTTATTATATTTTATTTTTGATTACCACAACTGTTAAGAAATGTTACTATCTTTTATCATTAGTTACACAATTGTTAGGAAATGTTACTATCATTATCATCGGATACTACAGGTGTTAGGAAATGCCTTTCGTCAGTTACTACTGTCAGTTACATAAGTGTTAGGTTACTCCCTTTTTCGTGTTAAGATGGTTATCACAAGTTTCGGAAAAAAAAAAAAGTTACTACTTTGATTATCAATTACCCTAAGTTACTGCATGTTACAACATGATATCAATAGTGACGGTTTTTTTAAGATGGTATAGATTTGAATTATTATAGATAAATTAAAAGACTGGAAATTAAAGAAATTATAAAATAATGTATGTATTAATATACGAGAATGATTGATACAAAATAGAATGACAGATATATATAAGACCAAAAAAAAAGAAGAAAAGATTGCATGTCCCATAACTATACGTCTTCTGAGATGTTTCAAATCAAAGTGTTCATCACATTTTGAACGCATTTTTATCCACAATCCTTCGTCTCAATTTATTCATTAAAAACCAACAGTGAAAACAATATAATTACATGATAATATTGTAAATAATGATTGTACATGAAAATATTACCTTTTGGATGGATGGAGTCAATAGTGATTAGGATGGAGTCAGGTGGTGATAATGATGGTTAGGTTCTATATGCACTCCCAGACCTTGACAGTGCACTGTTCTCTACTTTTCTTCACAACTACTCCAAATAAAAAAATTAAAAAAGACTAAATCACAAATTAAAATGATATATTTATTTTTAAGCTTGAATAACATATTAGATGATTGAGATTGTTCAGACTGAACTTATTCTTGAAATGGTTGTGATTTTTCGTACAATGCTCATCCATCATTTAGTTCAGTTCATCAAATCTTTAAAAAAACCTAACCAGTAGAGACTAGAGTGACTTTAAAAAAACAAAACTGCGATTAACTTTTAATAAGTGAAAGGTATAAATAAGTTCAAGAAGGAGAACTTTCGAGGGAAAGAGAAGCTTTGATGATGCAGCTTTCGCTAGGTATTATTTATAATATATCATTTTCACAATCAAATTTTTCAAAACTCGCATATTTTTTCTTCTTTCACGCTTTTTGCCTACCTTTTTTTTCATTAGTCGTATTGTTCTTAGTTTCTCACATTTTTTTTTATACTTCTAATCAATACTGTCATGTGTCTTTCATATATTTTATTTAGCTTGTTGAAACAATCAATTACTACATTTCAGTAATTTTTACTACTTATTACCCTACTATTACTACATTTCATGCAAGCATATGTCATTTAGTCCCTTGCTCTAAGCCCCCTGCCATAAGCCTTGTGTTGTGCTAATTATATACATTTGATTAATAAAAAATAATATATATTTCATGACAATTCAGTATAAACTTATTAATATTATTAATTTAAATAATATAATGATATGAAATTAGTAATTTATATGATATAGTATTATACTTTTGAAAATTTATTGACCAATTATTAGATAATATAGTGTTATAATTTAAAATTATGACAATATAATGTAATGATAATTAATTATGTTGATATAATTAATAAAGAACATTAAACCTTGTTGTATCGACAGAAACTGGCTTTTGTGTTCAAAACTCATATTAAGTTATCTAGTATTTTCGAGATAACACTAACACTACTAGAAAATACACTCTCAGCGATGAAAAATTTCCGACGGAAAAATTCCGTCACTAATAGCGACGAATTTCCAACAAAATACCGTTGGACAGAATACAAGGCGATTTGCGACGGAGATATTTCCGTCGCTAATCCGTCTCTGTAGTGGCCAACAGTAAAAAAATAAAAAATAAAAAAAATTGTATAATACTATCAGTGATAGATTACCGACGGATTAGCGACGGAAAAATTAGCGACAGATTATCGACGGATTTTTTTTAATTTTTAATTTTTTTAATTTTAATTTTTTTAATTTTAATTTTTTTAATTTTTTTTATTTAATAATTTTTTTTATTTTTATTTTTATTTTATTTTATTTTGTAGAAGAATAATAACAAAGGCATGATCCTCACAATCAATAAAAATTCATCGATGGTAAACCCCCTACAATGGATCAATCATAAATCATGCAAATGTGAATGAATAATGTAACATATGAAACATATCATGGTCAAAAAGATTATCTAACTTGGATACGTAGATGACATATCACGTTGAAAGTAACAAGTGATTGAAAATCATGTGTGTGTGTAGGGAATCTCAATGTGTTGAAACATTTAACAAAAAAACATGATATCTTCCTCGTAGATGCAAATTCATTCGAGAGAAATGCATTAACCCATCGATATATTCATCAATTCCTCTTAATTTATAATACATTCATGACTTGTCCATTATATTAAATACAAATTAAATATTTTGCACATGTTTGCATCGAAATAAATATACTGAGCAAAGCAAACAACAAACAGAGTAGAGAAAAGAGAAATAAATGAAATAAATACAGAGATATTTTTGGCACATAAAAGATGATTAAATTGGTGCTAAAAATGGTAATAAAGAAACAAAATGTTTTTGACGCAAAAAAGAGAAATTTAATTAAATTGGAATATAAATGAAAAATTATTTTTGTCTCGAAAATTAGAGATTTTATTGTGGTGTTATTATTGAAATATTAAAATTGTAGATTATAATGTTAAAATGGTAAACTTGTAAATTAAATGTGAATTAAAATAAATTAATGTTAATGTTAATGTTGTTGACTATTTTTTTTGAAAATTATATAAAATAATATAATATTGATAGTTATACAATATTAATAATTAATGTATTATTATCATGATTTCATATTATAATACTATATTATCTAATAATAAAAAATAAATCATAACACTATATTATATAAATTAATTTAATATCATTACATTATTTAAATTAATAATATTAATAATTTAAATTAAACGCACTGCTTGCCTGTGCGGGCATATGCGGGCTACTGCGCAAGCATTCCCCGGATGCGTAGGCTACCACGCATGACCCACGGGTGCCCGTATAAGCATCCCCCCGCATGATCGGGCTACTGCGCCTGCATGCGTGGGTGCTTGCATGATAATTGACATGGACAAGGATGTAGAAATGGATGTGGTCGTGTACGTGGCCGTAATCATAATGATGGTCGTGGTTAGAAAGTTTACTGTAATGATTGTGATGGTCATGCAAATTTATCAAACTACAAGAAGTTGAAAAATTATGATAAAAAACAAGACAAATAAAACATGGAAAATATTAATTGATTTAATGATTTTTTATTTCCTTTATCAATATATAATTATTATTGTAGAGTTAATTACTTGTTTAGTCCTTAAACTTGATTCTGAATTCACAAATTCATCCCTGAACTTCAAAACGCTATGCTTGAGGACTTAGACTTTAAAAATCATAACTTGTTAGTCCCTCCGTTAGTAACGGTACCAACCTATCCGTTAACTACTAAGCTGGGTGAACATTGGAGATGATCTGGATGCCGTCTCACAAATTAATTATCAAGAGTCCATGATCATTATAGTTAAAATATATAAAACTTCAATCTAATTTAATCTTGTTATGTTCTATAGTTTATATACTTATTATGGCTATGAAATATCTAAATTCTATTTGTAGTATACTTGATATTAATCGGCTCACTAGGTGTAACTTTTTTGACTAGTTCAGAAATCTCAAGATAGTCTTGAGTTCAGAGAACTCAAAGTATGTTCTTACGACTCCCTATCCTTTCTTGTAGAGGGAGATAACAAAGGCTACATAAGAAGATGACAAAGGCGTTGGATGACTCTATCTATAGTGGATCATTGGAATGATATTGATTTAGTGTGAGAGATTTAAATTCTTGTGATCCAACTAAGTTACCCTCTTAGAAAAGTGTTAGGAAAAATGTGCCCAACCACTCTTTTGAGATTAAAGAGCATGTATTTATCATTTCTCTAGAAGATGAAGAAGAGCCTAAAACGTAGATGAAACTCTATCTAGTCCTGTCAAGAATGAATAGAAAAAACAATGGAAGAAAAATTTAAGTCAATGAGGTTTAACCATACTTTAAAAATTGGTTGAACTTCTGCTGGGGCGCTAAGTTATTGAGAACAATTAGGTTCTCAAAATGAAATATAGGGTAGATGAAATTATTGAAAGGTTCAAGACTCAACTAGTAGCAAAATGTTATATTTAGTAAAAGAGTGTTGATTATGAGAAAACATTTTCTCAATAGTGAAATTTACCTCCTTTCGCCTATTGTTGTCAAAAGTAGTAAATTTGAATTTAGAATTATGTCAGATGGAAATAAATATTGCCTTTCTCAGTTGAGAACCTGAAGAAGAACTCTATATGGCACAACCGGAGTGTTTGTCATTAAAGACCAGGAAGACAAAGTATGTAAATTGAGTAAATCAATCTATGGTCTTAAGCGGCCTTTAAGACAATAATATTTGAGATTTCACTGAGATATGATCTTTTACGATCTCATCATGATAGGCGAAGATCATTGTGTCCATGTTGAGAAGTCCGATGATAAATTTGTAATTCTATCATTATATGTCGAGCACATATTATTAGCCGCGAATGATAATGAGTATATCCTTCAAATTTTGAAATAATTATCTTCCAATTTTTGAGATAATGATATGGGTTGAGATAGATTAGGAATTAAAACCCATAGTGATCGTTCCAAGAGATTATTAGAATTATCTCAAGAGTTTTATATTATACATAAAGGCTCTGAAATGATATAAAGTTGAAAACTGCAAATCCATTAATACTCCTATGGCTAAAAACGATAGTTCAATCGATGTAAAATGCCCTAAAACTCTCGATGAATAAATAAAATGTCCAGAGTATAGCATTTTAGCACAGTTGGGAGTTTGAAGTACGCTATGATGTATATTTGTCCAAATATTTGTCATACTGTGACTTTGTTTAGTAGGTATCTGTCCGATTGAAGGAATGATTAGATTGATGTGAATAGAATATTAAGATATTTGAACTGAATTTCAAATTATTTTCTTCGTTATTAAGGAAATGATCTAGTATTGAAATGATATACAGATAGTGATGGGGGAGGTGATTTAGATGAAAGAAAATTTAAGTTTACCTCTAGTTATATTTGATTGTTCAATGATAGCGTTATTTCATGGAGTAGTAAGAAATAAATTTGTATATTTTTTCTATGATGGAAGTAGACTTTATGGCATGTACTTCCGTAGCTCAGGGAGAAGTTTGGTTGTATAAATTTTTACAATATTTGGGTGTAGTAAGTAATTCATTAGAGCCATAATTTTATGACAATGAGTCAGTTTGTGCTTACACTAGAGATTCAAAATATTATGATAAAACTAAACATATAGACATAAAATTCAATTTTGTTAAAGACATGATTGAATTAAGGGAAATGATACTAAATTATATGTCTACGTATTTGATGATAGTTGGTCATTTTACGATGTCAATACCAAAAGAGATATTCGTGAGACATGTTAAAATACTTAGATTATGTAGGTTGTAACAATATTTGTGATTGTGATTATAATTATAATCATATATAAATTATATATGATACGATACTCATATTTATTGACAATTGAATTTTGTTTTTTGTGTCAAAAATTTTTGTGTTTGCGATTGAAGGTATGTCAAACAAGTTTTGAAATTAGGTCTCACACACAAGTAATCGTCTCTAATATCTGTATGATATGTAGAGATAAGATAATATTAATTTGTGGTAGATTAATATATATATATATATGCCGCTTTAGTAATAATACCAAAATAAGATTACCAATTGTATATACATATATGGTAATCGAGATGAATTATCACAATCCATTGAACTTGTCTAGGAGCCAAGTGTGAGTTTTTTCCTTGATATTGTGAGATTTTTTTGAAAACTTATAAAAAGAAAAGCTCAGATCAAGTGTTGTATATATTTGAATTAAAACTTGTACGATGCATTAATTTTAGAAAAGAAGACATACGCTTATAGATGGAAGAAAGAATATTGTAGCATGTGTTTCATATCACGTGTACCTATGTGACCATATGGGCAATGAGATGGTGCATCCCTCTTCATCTCATTGTGTGAGATTCAGAGATTCATATTTAACTTCAATTTATACTCTTAGAATTTTTGTCTATTTGAGATTTTATTTTGATGTTAATATTTTAGCATATTACAAAGAAACTATGATTGATTCAGTATGGCAGTGTATGTCTAGGAAAACAGTTAAGATAAGATTGAAAGTTAGTAGTATGAAAGAAAAACCATCTTTGACCGACACATTACTCTGTATTCATATACTGGTCAATTATGTCTATGACTTAGTTTTTATAGATGTAATTATAAATACATGATTGGAGTTGAGTCAAGTATACTCTTACATTATTTTTTAGGGATGAGAGATACGTTGACTGTGTCGAGTAAAAAAGATCCGGTGTAAAATTACCACATTGACATTGAGCTGTTATATATTCTTACTCGTTGTATAACTCAAAAACTCTTAGTATTCTAGCGAGTCTACGATCTACTTGCCAGTATGAAGTTGGCGATATTTGGTTATAATGATCACGCTATGCTCAAATATAGCCCTCATGCACGAATGAGAGATGCTGGAAAACAAAGCTCCAGGTCCACCCATGAGGGCAAATCCATCCATGACCCAAGACCCATAAATTTTGAATGAGGGAGAAGTTAAAAGAGGGAGGGAGTGGTTATTTGTAAAAACCACCCCTCTCAACTCCCTTAACTCCCCCCTCTCTCTAACTCTCTCAAGGAAAAATGAACTTCTTGCATGAGTTTTGTTCCTCCCATTGCAATGGAACAAGATATATTGAGAGTGAGAAAATAAGAGAGATTTTCTCATATTTTGAAAAATCAAGAAAGGGGTTGCATCATCTACATCAAAGATATTTGGATTATGAACAATAAAGGTGATCCGATTTTGTGATATCCTCTCGACCCAAAAAACTCAATGTTCTGAAAGAGATAAGTGATTCTAACCTATTTAAAATTGAAGAATTTCTGCATGCAAAAAAATTATTTATTGGTTTGTCTAAAACCTTCAGTTAGATAAGGTGAAAACTCTAACTTGGTCGAATTGCTTATTATACTAGATATCTAAGAGATTAAAATATTTATATGAATCAATTCCTTTATTTTTTGCTTTTGCTTTATATTAATTTACATACTAAGCATAACATAATCATGCTCCTTGTATTAATGGTATTAAAGCTATTATATGCTATACATGCATGATATTTTGCTCTGGAAATGGGTACTTGCTCAGCCCAAGCGATTGAGCCAACTATTTCCATTTCTCTCTCTTTTAAGGTATCATAGGAACCGAGTAAGGAGTTCAATGTTAGATTGTTAGGTGCGATTGAGCCGAGGGATTATAAATCTCACATCTTTCTTATTTAGATGCTAAATATATCAAATAGATATCTCAACTACCATCCACTTTCCCATGTTGATAATTATTTATTATCATTAAGCTATCCTAAAACTTTGCTTGCTTTTAAAGTTATGAGGTAGAACTTCATTCATCGTTCTAATTTCTTCAAAAGACCTAGCACCACGAACAATATTCAAAAGCATAAAAATAATAATTGTCTCCACTCAAAGTTTGAGCACTAATCCTTCCAACATTAAACCCATATTCTTTTCTCTTTCAGTCTATCTCTTTTCCACACTAAACCCACTTACTAGGAAATTCTACATAGGTTAACTACGTTGCATCAATATGTTCTCTACTAAGTCGATTCATTGTGTAAAGATTGTTTCTTATTTCTTTATATGATCATAAGATTAGTTATATAGGTATATATATTTATATTTATGATGATATATTGTTATTGGGTTATGGCCCACATCTAAAATGTTTATGAGATAGCAAGAGAAATGTAGAGGTGGTCTAGATATGTCACCTTCTTGGTGTGTATATTGAGTAGCTTTAGCAAGGTCTCTATGTTTTAGAACGCTTGTTCTTTTATATTCTTTGTTATTGTTATTGCTTGCAGGTTGGGAGGGCCTTTCGTTGTTAAGTTAATAATATAATGATATAGAGGTGATTATCGATGCTTTATTGAATTGCTCTTATATTTAGTAAACAGCTTGGATAGCTACACTTTTTAGGGGATATTATGCCAAATTTTTTAGAAATTCCAAACTAGGTAAAAGATTTAAATTTCATACATTTCTTTCGTGTTCTCATACACATAGATGACAATTCTCAAAGTAGCTTCCTTAGGTGTTGTCTGTTATATAATGTTATATTTACTTTCGCATTAGTTAAATTATTCTCTTTGAGTGGCACTTAGATGGGGGGGATCATCACGGCCTAACTTGAGGTCATTCATGATCACTAGCATTTTGATAGTTGGGACTCAATATTTTAAAGATAACCCTTTTGACTTTTGGCTATTATTTAATTATAATTGTGGACTACAATATGTTGAATATAAAATTCTAACTCTATATGTTAACTTTGAAGTATGATCTAAATTTCTAAAAGTTGATATTTAGATTTTGAAAGTATTATATTTAGATTAAAGTTATTATGTGAAAATGTCTTCTTCTAAAAATTACTGTTGGCTTTTTTGGGCAAACATTATGATTATTTTTTTTTCTTTTATAAATATCAAAAGGTGTTATTTCGATATTTGTTATGCTCTTTAACTTACCCTCTTTTTCTTTCTCTCATTTTAGAAAAAATAAACAAACTCACGGCAACCTAGGACTTTTTCTTTTTTTTTTTTTTTTACATAAAGATAAGGGAGAGTTTATGTATAGTCTTTTGTGACAATATTTCTCATCTTTTACGGGGTTCTATCATCTAGTCTTGTTTCAAACTTTTGTTGTACTCATAATCTTAGTAGTGGCTTTTCATATGGGTGGGTTATTTTGAAAGAAGAAAAATGGACATATAGTTATGTTATGCTAATGAAAAATCCTTTTGTGTTTTAGAAATTTTTTGTTCCACTACCGTTGCTTTTCCCTCATAGCACTAGTCATTGTAATTGGTATCAAAGCTCTAGGTTCAAGTCTATTAGTAAATATCTTTAGATTAAAGAAACTTTGATTAAAAAAGAATTAGCAACTTCTGATAAAAACGTTGAAAATCATTGGCAAACATTATAACAAAAAATCATATAGCATGCATTAAATAATAAGTTTATTAGAATAAAAGAATAATGCTTGTTTAATTTTGCAGAATTAGGATGTTGTTTGTAAGACAATCATTCGTAGCCAATCATGAATGAACCGCACCACAACAATGTTATATCCTCAAGACTAAACTTAAAAGATCAATAAACATAGTTGCAGATGTCTTCTAGCATGAGATTAAGCAAAAATATCAAATTTTTATATTAACTTCTTGAAGAAACAACAAAGAGGGGAGTGAATAGATTATTTTGTTATTTTTGATAAATTTATGGGTTTTATGAGGAATTTAGGAATAGAAAGATATGATCACAACACCAAAGATTTATAGTGGTTCACCTTCCTCAGTGTATGTCTACTCCCAAATCTCACTTGCATTTTTAAATCCACTATTTTTCTAAAATAGTATACAATTTATTTGTCTAGGTATTAGTTAAATCTTACAAGTGTTTCAAATATTCCCCACTAGTTTTGTTTAGGAACTAGCAAATCTTACTCTCTTAAATTTCACTCAACAAAATTTGAATGCTTAGATCAAAGGAACCCTTGTTTTTAGTCTTTTACAAGATTATAAAGTGAAATGAGAATACAATATGAAACTTTAATTTTAGATAGAATCTTAAAGCATTGTTTGCAAATACAATACAAGGACAATTTTGCTCAAAACGTTGAGCTCAAAAGTTGTGTGTAATCTTGTTTGTTTCTTTCCTTTCTTTTTCTTCATTGATCAATCTTTCTTCTTCTATTCTTCAAGTGTTGTATTTATAGTGTATTTGTTGAAATAGCCATTCGAAGAATCAACCCCTTCAAAAGTAGCCATTGCAGAGTTATTAGGTTTATAATTTTTGTGATAGCTTTTTTGAATATTTAGTCTTTACTTATAGTGTGTCAACTTATTAAAGGTTCAAGTCAACTTTTCTTTGAATTTTGAACTGCTCAGGTCAACTTAAAATGGTGGTAAGTCGACTTGCAAGCATTCTATGTGAATGTAAAGTCAAATTTTGCTTCTCCTGGGTCAACTTGTATAAGTATGGGTTGCCTTGAAATATTGTTAGGTCTGACATATATAATACAAATTTTAGACCTAGGCTGACTTTTCCTTACTCAAGGTCGACTTATGTTTCAATAATTATATTTTTTAAAGCATGTTGGTACTGGCCAACTTGTGTCGTACTTAGGTTGATGAATGATGTTTTATCTCTAGGTTAGGTCGACTTGTATATTTGTCGGGTCGACTTATGGTGTTTTGACATTTAGATCAAGTCAACTTATATCTTAATCGGGTTGACTTAGTTATGCTATAGGTCAATCTTGTGTCGCTTTGTTATGTGATTAGGTTGATTTGATAGAGATCTACGTCGACTTAGTTATGTTTTAAAATAAGTTTCTGAGACTAAGTTTTTCCAGACTGGCTCATCAACTCTCTCAGATCAACTTACTTATATTACAAAGTTGGGTTTCTCAAAACTAATTTGTTTAGGTTAACTTATTATATTCCTAGATTAACTTATATTGTTTTATTTTATATCTTAGCTCAACTTGTCTTCCTATTGGATCAACTTGGTTATGTATGGGTCGATCTCTATGTCACCTTAGGAATGTTACTAACTCGACACCTACGTCGTCTAAGTCAACTCATTAATTTTACAGAGTTTAAGTTTTAAGACTAGATTTTGTCAATTAATACCATTATGTGATTGGTCGACTCATAGTCCTAAGTTTAAGTTGACTCATACTCCTAACTGGTCAACTTTATATGATAATATAGGCAAAATACTAGTACTTTGCTTATTTTAGACTCAAGATTTCTTAGTTAGGTTGACTTATTATCCTTCCCAAGTCGACTTGTTATCCCCCGGTTGACTTATAATATTTCAGAATTTGAGTTTCTAAGAGCAGACTTAGGCAGGTTGACTCATTATGCTCTTAGGTTGACTTATTCTCTTTCTAGATCAACTCAAATGTATTTTAGAATTATTATTTGACCTAAAGCAAAATACTAGTACTTTGCATATGATCGGGTCGACTCGTTTTTCTCTTAAGTTGACTTATAGTCCTGCTAAGTCAACTTGCTTTCTTCCTAGACCGACTTGATGTTTTTTATATTTAGAAAAATTCTAAGCTGATTTGCCGGTTCAACTTTTCTAAGTAATAGGTCGACTTGTCTAAGTTCTAGATCGATTTATCTATTCAAATGTTGGGTCAGCTTAACTTAAGATCATATAGAAAAGTAGGTCAATATGTTCATGGTTAGAGTTGACTCATAGTTATTTTGTTCTATGATTAAGTCGACTTGTCCATCTGGTAGGTCAACCTGTAATTTTGCAGGTTTTGATTTCTAAAACTTGAATTTTTCAGATCGGCTTGGTCTTTTATGCATGTTGACTTAGTTATTTTTTAGACATAGCTTCTGACTTTGTTGACATCAGGTTGACTTGTCTACTTGTTGATTTGTGATGTTTGATACTTAGTTAAATTTCAAATTTTTGAATCTTAGGTCGACTTGGGACTACAATGATGTTAACTTGATGACCTAACATGTCAACTTGTGCAGAAGATAGGTTGACATCTTAGATAGGTCGACATCTTAAATTAAGTTTAGACATTTTAGGTGCATAGATTGACTCGTCTATTTTGCAGGTCGACTTACTCATATTATATTCAATTTTAACAATTTTTTTAGACTTTTAAAACTTCAAATAATTAACTCTAATCATCATCAAAACTTATTTTACTAAACACTTCTAAAACCGTAGTCCTAGAAAGGAGTGAAAGTTGAAGAAATAAAGGGAAGAAGAGAGAGAGAGATGGAATTCGGTGTTTTTTTGTGTGTTTAATAAATTATACAAAGAGGGCATTTATATAGGTTATAGTATGTATAATAAAGGAAACACCATAATATTAATCAAATCATAATAATCTACGAAACATTGTGTGTACATATTATGACATATATGTTAACATGAGTTGACATATGTGGAGCAATGGCTAATATGGTAATGAATGGTCGCACATATGTCGTCATATCTGGACATATATTTTAACATAGCATGTGTAGAAAATGGCTAATATGACAATGAATGGTAGCACATATGTTGATATATGTGAACATACATGTTAACATTCCCTCAAACTCAAGGTGGTGAAGAGTAAGCCATCTTGATGCAAATTAGATTCTGAATTGTCGAAGTAAGTGCGACTTGCTGAAGATACCTGCAATATGAGATTTGGAGGAGATATAAACAAGTTAAACAATGTCATGAAGGACATGATACCACACAAGATAACAATCAATCTCAAATGTTTTGTGTATTTATGGAAGATATCATTGTGTACAATTTGCACGACACTTCGATTGTCACAATGAAGAGGAATGCCAATAAGAAGGTAACACCCAAATCTTGAGGAGCATTTGTAACCATAGGAGTTTAGAGTTAGTGTCATCAAGAGCCCTGTATTCTACTTCTGGTTGTTTCTGATAAGATGAACTAGAGAAGTAAAGGCCATAAAATAAAGACCTCTGATGTAGTGAAGAACACAAAAAACAATTGAAAAGTGAGCGGTCCATGGTGCAATCATGAACTAGCTCAGAATATGACAACATGTGTAATATTAGGATGCGAGACAGTGAAATAAGTAATACTACCAACATGATAAAGAGTATCATCACTGAGAAGAGAGGAGTGTCGACTGTCTTAGAATCAGTAATGTCAGCACATGAGATGATATCGGTAACATATTTTGCTTATGATAAAAAATACCCAAATTAATCAAATAAGACCTCAAGACCCAAAAACTTACTAAGAATGCATAAATCGTTTATTTCAAATTGTTGGTAAAGAAAGGATTTGAGAATAGAGATACCGTTAGTATCATTGCTAATGATAATCATGTCATTGACATACAGAAGAAAAAGAAAAGTGTATTCATTGATTTATTTTATGAAAAATAGGTTATGATCATAAGTATCAGAATGAAAACTGAGACAACCAATAATGGAGCTAACTTGGCAAATTATGCTTAAGGTGTTTGTTTGAGACCATATAAGGTTTGGTGAAAATGACAAATATTATTTGGTAGATGATCATAAGTTGGTAGAGGTTGAAAACACTATTGGCATCCATCTGAAATAATGGCTAATGTTCACTAGTAACAACAACAATAAAGTTGCAAACTAATGTTAAATAAGCTATTAGAGCGAATGTCTCCTCATAATCAATGTTGTACTCCTGTGTGAAACCCTTTGCCATAAGTTGATTTTATATCAGTCAATAGAACCATCGGCTTGAGTTTTAATTTTATAGGCCCATTTGCACCTAAAAAAAGATTTTTTTGGAGGTAAATCAACTATATCCTAGTATAGGTGCTTGTAAATCATGTTGCTTTTCTGCCATTGCTTTCTGATGTAAAAGGTCAATACTTGTCTCGTGGTAGGTGCGAGGTTCATACAACAATAGAAGAATAAACATTAAAATCACAAAGGCGGATATATACCTTAAGATCACATGTAGGCGAGGTTAGAGTAGGTGTAGGTGCTTTATAAAGGGTCCACTCACCTAAACCTCACATAGATGACATATACCCTAAAATCATGAAGGTAGATCCATTACAAGGTTCATACATAGAGGGTCATTTACTCCACTCATATGAGCTTTGATAGGAGCAGGTGCAAGCAAGATCGAGCGACAAGAGCTGTTAAAGGAACCTACAAGGGAAATGTCAAGAAACCAAGATATAATTGGGCTAGAAAAGAATGGCTAATGAGGTTTGCTAACTCAAAATTTGGAAAAACTTGAGAACATTTCGATCTCTCAAAAGATCATATGTCTAGAAATAAAATGTCTTTGAGACAAGGGACTCTAACTCCTATACTTTTTGTGTTCTATTCCATATCCTAGAAAGCAACATAATTGTGCTTGTAGTTTTAGTTTAGTAAGCTCATGAGATCGTAAAAGTACAAAACATGCTACCAAAAATCACAAGCATGATTATATAAGCGTTCATAAGGAGAGATATTACTAATAATTAGAGTATGAATACAATTGATAATATAGATAGTGGTAGAAGTGGCTTTCCTCCAAAATACTTCTAGAGACTAGAAATTTATGAGAAGAGTTCGAATGGTATCAATATTTTTATTCTCCTCGCAATTTTGTTGAGAAATTTCTAGACAAAATCAAGAGTACCTTGTTGAGTAAGAGAGTGAGTGAATGATTTTTGTTTATATTCTATGACATTATTAGTGTGAAATTATTTTTTTGTAAGAAAATTGAGTTTGAATCATATTTGCAAAATGAGAGTAAGTAAAAAATAACTCAAACTTATGATATATATAAGATATATCCATATATAACAAGAAAAATTATCAACAAAGATAACATAATATCGTGAACCACCCATACTATCATGTGGATTAGGCTCCTAAGATAATATTATAAATCAAGTCAAAAGATGCTAAAAAGTATAATCATTATTAGGAAAAAGTAAGGGATGAACTTTTAAAAGTTGACATAAAACACAATCGAAACTTATAGACTTGACATGATATAAGAAACTACTAGCGATTAGGGATCACAATCTGATATAAAAAAGATGACCAAGATGAGAATGTCATATGTTAAATATAACAACATAACTAATTTGGATGGAAGATGAAAAAAAGTAAGTTTGAATAGTTGACCAACCTTACATTTTGTCCTAAGAATTTCGCCTGTCTATACATCCTGTACATTACAACCATGACTTGAAAAATTTAACACCATGGAGTAAGAACAAACATGAAAATCACGAAGACAGATAGTTGGGTACTTATTAAGAAAGAGTATCTGGTATAAGAGGTAGTACTAGATGGTTTATCAAGTATAGAGGAATAATGATCAACCATTAGTGATTGTGTAGTTCAACACACTAATTTAAGGTTAGAGGTCTTGCATGGGCAAAAGAGAACAAAAGAGGAAGTAATAGCAGTTCTTTATTAAGAGTTATACACAAAGGCTAGTAGAGGACACGATGATTACTTTTACAAATTCTGTTGAAGGTACCACTCAAGGGAATATTGGAAACTCATAGGAGCTTGTGTTAGTGTGGTAATTTTGAGCACAAGTTATGTAGTTATCCGTCCCATCCTCATCTTTGTATGAGAGTTTGAAGTTTCTTGAAGTAAATAATTTAACTGCCTTCCTTTATGAATATAAATATGAGCATCACAGTATGAGGAAACCAACCTATGCATAGATTACAATAGAACGTACTCTATTCCTATACATAGTGTCCTCATAACCCCACATAGGTCCCCCTAAGGACCGTTTTGCATCTCTTGCTTGTTATACTAGTGGGTTAATTTTCATTCTTGCCACTTAAACATATACTTTCGGTGGTTATGTTTCAGCCAAAGAAGCACCCAATGAACTTGCTGTTAAAATCTATAATTGTTTAGGAATATGTTTTTAAATGTAACTTATATGCCAAGTCGTTATGCACATGCTATCCACAACATATGTAATCAATCCATTCGATTTATTTATCATTAAGAACTGATATTGTTATCCAATAATGTATCTCTTAATTGCACATACATGCACTATTTTCTTCACCACGATTAGAACAACCTTTTCATATTTTGCGCAATTAGTTACACAATGTTGACCATTACAACAACCCTACTCCCCTTTGTTCTATCAATCATTATAATTATCCATTATCTTGTCATTCTTCTTGTATTTCTTCCCATTCTCTAACTTATCCCTTCCTTTGCCCTTATTCTCCTACATAGGTTTATGGTCTGAAATCAAGTTTGTATCTTTGAAGTTAATGAAGCTATCTCCAGGGGAAGATCTTTGATATTTTGCCTCCTCAAATCTACATGTGCCCACGATTGTAATCATGACATGAGGCTAAAGAGTGTCTTTCTCGAGCATATTTTGAATGTCAAATATCATGGAACTGAACTCCTTGACATAATCTTAATTGATCTATATTTTAGCTTTCTTTTTGTACCTCTCCTTGGAACATAGGCTGCATTACATGGAAGGAATTATTCCCTCAATTTTGTTGTCTTCAACATCTCTATGACTTGATCCAATGCCTACCCATAGTAGTATCTGCTTGTACTCTATTTCATCACCACAACTTGTTATCCCTTGTGATATATATTGAAGCAGTGTTACCTATTGTTTCCCCCAAAATACAAATAGCCTAGAAATATTGTTCCTAACTTAAAGAAGTTCTCCAATTCTTTTGTTGATTTAGTGTAGTTGAAAGTTTTCAACTCTATAATTTTTTTTACCATATAATAGGTTACTTTAAATTTTAGTGTTCCACCATCAAGAAACCATCCACTTCAAAATCATCATGTCCTCTTACACCTTTAGAAGATTTGTCTACACAAAATCAATAAGTGAACAATACTAATGGATGATTTCATATTCATTACTACACTAAATTCTTGGTGGATACCAAGAGATTTACCATTTCAAAGGCAATACCATCCAACCAATTGAAAAAAGTTATATTCAATAAGCAATAGCCACTTGTAGGTATCACTAGACATTTTTGACAATTAGCAGTACCTTCACTTGGATACCAATTGTTAAAAAAGGTTATTTTCCATATCCAAATACTTTTGTGATGTATATTATCTCAGCTTGACTTTGGCACCCTATTCTCACTTAATCCTAAACCTAAACTATATACAGAATATAAATTAACCAAACACGCAAAGTACAAAGATTTCACTTATGGATCCTCACAACAAATCCCAACTTATCACTCAATGGAGGATCAATCCTAAACTGCCTTTGCAACGCTTTAGTAAGGATTAACTTTTAGTTGACTTTCTTAACTACTTAAAGACATAGGTAATTGCTAGAAGTTGACACCCCTAATTGCCTAGAGGTAGCCTCAAGTAATTTCCTAATGCTTGTATGATATATTACATAAAACTATGTGTAATTATTCCCTATTTATTACATATGAAAACACTAGTGTAGTTATCCAAATATATATCCTAAATAATTGTCGTCGTTTATGTGAAAACAATAGTAACAACCTTTTGATAATTGCTTCTTATCTTTATGTAAAAACCACTGTATCTACTATCTACTTGTTATGTTTATAAAGACAACTAACTATAATGCCATTGTAACTACTAGAGTAAACTACCTCATGCATGCACATATATCACACTTTTGTGTAAGCTCTTATGTTAACTAGTCCACAAACTTGAATATCACAATTAGCCAATGTTTTTAAAACCTACTGATACCCTTAGGACTCATTACTCATAGCTATGACACATCCCTACTAGTATTTCTAAATTTTTGTTTGTCACTTTTTTTTAACATTGTCTTTGTGATACCATTGTTAAGTTGTCTTGTTATATTTTGTTTACTAGTTCACCGGTTAAATTGGCATTCACCCTGTTTAAGCACCAATTTAATGTTGGTTCACATATATAACATTAAAAAAAAAAGTTGTATATTATATATGTGTAGTATTGAAGAAGCGAAGTAGTCCCACATATTTTCTTAAGTATGCAATTAGAAGGTTCTTTCTTTCTTTATTCATTGCAACTTATTGAAGTTAAAATTGCTAAGCTCCTTCTTTCCGGTCTCTCCCTAGAATCCAAGAAGTTCTCCTATTTGCTTTTCCTCTATCCTTGCACATGCATAACTTAACAAAAGAGTGCTTATTTGTCTCTGTCTCTCTCTCCATCACTTTTATTCATTCTCAAACACATTTATCTTATAGCATCAAAGAAGAAAAAAATCCAAAAACAATAGTGACACACCCTACACGGACGAACTAAAAGTAGCAGAATAGAGAAATTGTGAAAACCACAAGATTTTATTTTATTTTATTTTTTCTATTTTTTTTAGAACATTATATTGTCATCATAAAACAGAGAATTATGTAGGTATTAAAAAGTAACATAGATTATTTCAAATTATTTGAACATATAGGACAAGTGTACTAACGAACACTATTTACATAAAAGATCGTGGAATTATAATTAGATATGCATAAAGAGATGTTCTCCAAAACTTCACTTGTGAACACTCTCCAAAACATTACTGTCTAGCTAAAAGGTTTTGTTAAATCCCTTTTGTTATACATGAGAGACAGAAATAGAGTGTAAGTTGAAAGTACTTAGAAAGCACATTAACTTTGAATATACATATAGGGAGAAATAATCATAATCCTCTCTGAAGAAAGAAGTTAAGGTTAAATTTCAATTTGAGGCATTTCACAAATAATTCTATTAAAATAGTATAATTTAGCATGTTTCAAAATTTAATAAAGTCAAATTTAAAGTATTCAAATTATCGCATTCAATAATTATAATCAAATGTTAAATCATATCAATGAAATATGTACCACGACTGATTCATTTCAAAACTTATTATCCGATTACCGATTTGTTTCAAAACTTATTATCTGATTATAAATGTTTTCAAAGGGTTGATTGTGTGATTAATCTCAAATTGCATATATGAGAACTCATCTCGACAAGCGAATCAAAGGTTGTCTTGAGAAATGAGTCAAATAACAAAATATTATAATTGCATTTGATGACTCCAAGTAGAGGACGATAATCAAACATCATATCTTTGAAAATCAATTTCAAAATTTCATTTTTGTTTATATTAAGAATCTATTATTTTTTAAAATAATAAAATATAATACTATGTTCTAAATTATTTTCTTGTATTTTCGAAATAATATCAAAGGACTTTTAAATCATGCTCCAAAATTTTCACAAATAATCTCCAAATTTTTTTAGGTATTTTGTTAAAATAATAAAGTATTAGTTATTACTTTTCAAATAATCCCAAATAATTTTGAAACATTTTTTTCAAAAAAATTCATCTAAAATAACTTGGTACTTATTTTTGTAAATTATCTCTGAGAGATAATAATATGATTTATTTTTGTAAAATAAATTTCTCAGACAATCTTGAAGTAATTTTTAAAATCATTTCACAAGAGTAATTTTAAATATTTCTAATACTTACGGTTCTTTCAATAATAATTTACAAATTATTTTTATCAAAATAATAAGATATTTGTAATTACTCTTAAAAAATTATCAAAATAATTTCAAATATTTTCAAAATTTTTTTCAAGAATAATTTTTTCAAAATAGTGATAAAATTTGACAACTTATCTTAGTAAATAAACTGAAAATACAATTTCTAAAATTTCAAAATATAATTTTTAGTAAAACATATTTCCCAAAATGTTTCTAAAAAATAATTAAAACATTTGATAAATCTTTACATATTTATATATATAATTTTGAAACACTAATTTCAAGATAATACTTATTAATTTTTCAACGTAAATGTGCATATATTTATATATTATATAAATATTTATTATTTTATAAAATACTTTTTGAATTAAGATTTTCAAATAAGAGTATCAGAGGTAGTATATTCTCACTTACTTTTACAACTAAACCGAATATTTTCTAATTATACCAAAGATAAGAAATTCTCTAATATAAATTCCTAATTAAAAATTTCCTTGCATACCTCAAATATTATGCTCCCACCATTTTATATACTCAAAGAAATTTAATAGGGATTTAAAACTTAGTTCAATTGTTGAATGACTCGAAATCCTAATATTGCAACTCGATCTAAAATAAATTCAAAATTGGGCAAATTGTACTTAGTTGGCATTTATTTTATTAAAGGAAAAATGCATAGGATTTTTTTGCGAACTGTCTAGAAAATTTTTAAAATTTTAATTTTGCCCTTAAATTAACCAAAACTTATAGTATTGCCCCAAAAAACTTTCAAAGGTTAGTACTTAGACCCTTGGCCTAAGTTTCTCTAGAAATCAAAGGGGCATTCAGGGATTTTAATTTGCAAAAATCATTTGCTAATATTTGAGAACACTACAGAAATAATTAGGGTGCAAATTTGGGGGCTAAACATTAGCTAATTGTTGAAATTTTTGACTTTTTATGGTTATTGTCACACTGGCAAAGATGTAAAATGAATTTCATAGTTGAATATTCGATTTTGAGCATTGAATAGAAAATCTAATAAGTCAAAAACAATGCAAAAGTGGATAGGGGTTGATTTTTTGGGCTAATTTCAGTTTCGATGTCAGATTCTTCATCTTCCATGGTAATAGTGACATGGTTCGAGTTACAAATGTGATAATTTTACAAATTGAATGTAGAAATTCTTGTCCAAGCTTTGAAAGAGTGTTTAAATGTTTTTTGGAACTAAAATCTGATTTAAAACCAAAAGAGGTGAAAAACTTTGATACTTCTATAATCGACATCAAAGCAAAATATAAGTTAAAAATTGAAATTTTTGACCTAGAAACTCAATTTTTCTTTTTTTTTTCACACAATATCTTTTGGCAAAAGAAATTGCAAGTATGATGCTTGCTTACCATGATTCGAAGTTTTACCCTTCTCATCAATGGTAGACATAAAACACAAGTGGAAGAAGACAATGCAAAACATGAGTTTAACTTGTTATCAACTCAAATTAGGGGTGTTATGACAATCGAGTCAAGTCAAAACTCGGCTCAAGCACTAGTTAGGTGAGCTCAAGCTCGTCGAGCTTGCATTTCTCGAGCTCAGGCTCGTCTTGAAGTATTATCGAGTAACTCAAGCTTGTGTCGTTGGGGTTAACGGCATTAGACCATGTGAGATTGGAGACTGAGCTCAAGTCAAAAGTGTATGACCTCAAAAGAGTATAACTATAAATATAATTTCACATATAAAAATTATTTTTAAAAAATATATATATAATTATATCAAGTAGGTCGATGAACTTTCAAGTTCGACACAATATGGAATCGAGCTCGAGCACGATACCGAACTACTCAAGATCAAGCTTGACTTAAGTTCAGTTTGACTGAGTCTCATAACACCCTAACTCAAATTGATGAAGAAAGTCAAAAAGCTTTTGACTTTGATCTTCTTGGTTTCACAAGGTAAGTGTTGATGGTTGTGATGGCTTTGGAGGGTACTCGGGAGGATCCGTTAAGTTCAATGATGGTGATCAAGTGCATGCATGCGAGTGAGAAAGCGAGCATGCTACTCTTCTACTTGATGTGAATTGGATGAGAGGAAAGGATGAGCAATTTATAAAGGCAATTAGTGGCTTCATTGACAGGTAGGTGCGCTTTTTGCATAAATTTGATACTCAAGACATACCTAACTCTTGTTCTTGCATAGGCTTTGCTTGTACACGTGGTGCAAGCCCAATGTAGGAAGATATTGCCACAGTCGACCACCTTATTTGACATACACACGCATAGGATTCGGGATGATATATATATATATATATTTTGTACTTAACCACCGGTATCCTGATTACCAGACTAATTCATTTCAATTATTGTGGGGTTCAATTTAGGGATGAACTCGGTCAATATTTTTTTTTCATTCCCGAAATTTGATTTTAAAATCTTTGTTGGCAAAATGAATTTGCATGATGACTAAATAATAAGCACATGATAAGTAAAATAAGTTAGATTAATGAAAAATTAATTTGGAATAAGTTAGAACTTAAGAATTTTTAAAGACAATAACTTGAATCACAGACCTGAAGAAGTTAACCATCCATGAGCCAATTCGACTACTAAGTGTAGAACTACCTTTAAGTTTAGATAGACTATTAGACCAATCGACTCAAGGCAAAATATTAGTCAACTCACCATATACCCCACATAGAAGGAACTTAGACAATTGATTAGTTTAGTCGAGTCACCCTAAACACCTAGTCAACTCATAGAATACTCTAAGAAATATAACTAAGTTAAGACTAATGAACAAGTCAAACTGCCCAAAAATATAAGTCGACTTACACATATAATAAAGCAATAGAATCAAAAAAATCTAAAGTTCCAATAGTTGAAAATTTAAAATGCCAACAGTCAAAATGAAAATAGGATACAATATATTTAGCTCAAACAGACCTACTATAAGTTACAAGTTGACTTAAACATCCAACATTTAGAAAAATCTATGGAAATCAAGTTGACTTACATACTAGATCACAAAGCACAAGGTACTAGAAATATGTGATGAGCCATAACATATGTCAAGACATGAATCAGAACTTAGAGCCTAAGTTATACATCAAGCCGATATCAAGTCAATTCACACATTCAAGACATAGAAAATTTGTGAGACCATCACGAGCATGACACACGAGTCATAACACAAGCATGACATAGGCCACGACATAGAACTTAAGTCACACAAAAGGCCAAGTCGACTTACACAATTGCTCAAGTTGATTTACACATTCTGACTTAGAATATTTTCAATGAGCTAGAGCCCAAGTCAACCTAAGAAATACATGAAGTCAACCTACACATGTGCAGTACATAGAATATCTCATATAACATTAGGTCAAGTCGACTTACGTATTTGATCAAGCCGACTTGCATAGAACTTGCACTTCACAGAACACTCCATTAGTTGACCTGCATGATTTAGCATACTACTTTATACTGTGCTAAAATGATATATACATAAGTCAAGTTTCACTAAGTTGACTTATCACAAACATCAAGTTGACCTGCATGTGTTACAATAAAAACACACTTAAATAGGAATAGATACAAGTCGACCTGATAACAAGCTCAAGTCGACTTGCTTGAGGCATAGAGCAAAAATGTCTAAATACAATCAACTCCAAGTGACTTAAAACATTAGGGAAGTCAACCTACACAAACTTCACAGAAAACACACTTAAGCAGAACAAAGATCAAGGTGACTTGATGTAAAGCACAGGTCGACCTACATAAGCAAAGGTGTCAAAATGCTAAAGTATTAAAAGCAGAAGTTGACCTAAAGAGATGGATAGGCTGACCTACATGAGCATCCAAGCATAAATATCTGAACACATTGAAACACAAGTTGACTTAACACATAGAGGTAGTCGACTTACATAAGCACTGAACAATAAAAAATTCAAATATCAGTTGACTAAAAAGAAGGAAGTCAACTCTTTATGAGTACCAGGTAGCTATTCAAAAAAACTGTTCGAGCACTAAATGGAACGTCCAACCACCTCAACGGCTATGTTGTGTATTAAACAATCCTCATCGTCTATCTCTTCATCAAAACTATAAATACAACACTCAATCTAAAAATCAATAACTCTTGGAACATTTATTGAGCTCAATTGTCATAAAGATCTTTTGTTAAGCATTGATTTTCTTTTGTGCTGTATTTTTACTTCAAGTTTTAACGATCTTATCTGAAAGTTAAAGTTTGAAGTTGTATTTTCAGTTTTCAATCAAAATCATGTAAAAGACCGAAAAAAAGTCTCTTTTTGATCTGGACTTAGATTGACTAAGTGAGACAATTAGGTTTGCTAGTATCTGTTGTAAACTAGTGGTGAATGTTCAAGTGAAACACTTGAGAGTTTTGACTAACACTTATGCAAATTAGTTAATTGTACTATTTTTAGACAAAATAGTGGATTAAAAAATTTAGATGTAATCCGAGAGTGAATGTACATTAGAGAATGTTGAGCTACTATAAATCTTCTCTGTTAATTTTCATTATTCTCTTCTCACTCTCTCTACCCTGAAAAAGTTTTAAAATATTAAATAATCTATTCACCTTCCATTTAAGTTGTTACAAACTGATTCTTTAATCTTGATTAAGGAAGTCCAGTGTCAAGGACGTTGGTTCGGCATGATATATTTGTATGGACATTTGACAAGAATTATAGATTAAGGGCTTGGATTTTGCATAGGACTTTCATCCCTCTCTTATTTATTTATTTAAGCATGTATATAAATTGTATTTATGCCAAGATGAATTATTTGTTTGAACTAAAATTTGTTTATTAATTATTTATAATTTTTAGTTTCATAAGAAAACTACCTTCATTATACAAAAACATTTATTTGAAACTGTAATTTTATATGAACAAAATTCATATACTCATACATATATGTACATAAAAAAATTCGTACGTCTCGATTTAATATTCAAGGGTTAAGATTTCAATATATATATTATTTATTTTGAATAAAGTTCAGTTGTATAAAAATTCATGTCTCATAGAAACAATATATTAAATATTTGTTCAATTTCATTATTTGTCTGGAAATAATTTTCTATTTTGGGTTATCAGGGCATAACTATCTAATGGATAGAAGCGGATCGATTAAGGAGGTGTTTAATATAAATTTTGTGAGATTATTTTAATTGTTCGATTTTCTTTTAATAACTAAAAATATGAATTTGATAATTCAACTTAATAGATAAACCAAAAAAATATTAAAAAGTCATCAACCACCCAAAATAGTTGTTCATACTTCAAAAATTGATTTTGGATTTTTTTTAACTATTTTAATTATTTTATATTAATAATAACAAACTAATTTAAATAGTTAAACATCATTTTACCTTTTTTATATTTTTTAATTTTGACTATTTTAATTCTTTAATTTTTTATCGAATAAGATTTAAACTATTATTATACTATGTATTTATATTAACTAAAATTTTTAAATAGTTAAAAAATTATCTTTTTTTATAAAGTTACAGATATATGTATGATTTGTATTAATTTTTTATATTATATATTTGAATTAATTATTTTTTTAAAGAAATAATTTAATTAACATAAATTTCTTTTTTTATTATTTCATATATATATATATATATATATAAGAATAAATATTAGTTATATAATCAAATAATAATTTAAATTAATAATAATATTATTTATTATTGATTATCAGTCGTGAATCATGGCCTTTCAACCATCGGCTGAATTTTATTATTGGTCAGCACTCAGCAGTTAGAAATTCGTAGAAATAAAGAAATTTGACTAAAGGTATTTTTTTTTTTTGTTTTTAAAGAAAAAAAGAATTAATGATTATTCTCATGGTGGTATTTTCAAAAGCAATTATATACGATCTGTAAGATATTCGCAGCTTTCTATTTCCCGAGGAGAAATTAGGGTTGCATCGCGGCTGTAGCGCTCTCTCGCTCTCTCGCTCTCTCGCTCTCTGCAACAATGGCGATGAGGAGCTTCTACAACGAAATCAAATCGATGAAGGTAAAGGAGCTGCCAAGCCATCTGAAGCCTATGTTCACCATCGATTATGTGAAGAAATCCATCCAAAGGGGTTTGGACAACTATCACGCCAAATACATTATGACCGACTCCGTCGATCCTCTCTACCATGTCTGTTTCGGTGGCATGATCTTCTCGTACTTGGTCGCTCTCCCTGAAGAACGTCGCCATCTCGAGCACCAGCAGCACGCTAAGGAACATGGTGGTGCTCACCATTGATTCCCCTTTCAGGTGTTCCCCTATTGATCTCATTTCCTTGATTTTCTTTTTTTCTTTTAATGCTGTCTGTTGTGATCGTTAGTCATATTTGTGGAAGAGAACTTGGTAAATTATTTGGGTCGCGCACGATTAGAATCTGGGGTTTGCTTTCGAATTTCTAATTTGTCTTTATTTCTGGAATGATCTGTTTAGACTCAGCAATTGGGGATCCTAGACTTTCAAATCTGGTGCAATTTGTTAAGTCAGTAATAATCTGTTCAATGGAAGGAATCGTTGTTCATGATTTGGTTGATTTCTTTTAGTGTTTTCTTTCGTGCATTTTGCTGTGAAAAAATTACAAATTATTAGTTCTATAATAAATCTGCACATTCGGGTTTTTAAGCTACTGATGAAAGTAGGGTGGGCTGGAAGGTCCAGAATGACGAAGAGCTTAATGTAACCGCAGGATGGGGAATCTTCAGCAAAAGTTGGTGGTGATGATATGCTGAGTTGTTGGTTGAGAGATGATTGTCGAGGATTCTCGGAGGAAAAGTCGATCATTTGC
This sequence comes from Dillenia suffruticosa, assembly GCA_033439265.1. Taxonomy (NCBI): domain Eukaryota; kingdom Viridiplantae; phylum Streptophyta; class Magnoliopsida; order Dilleniales; family Dilleniaceae; genus Dillenia; species Dillenia suffruticosa. The sequence goes on along the minus strand of JAVTVX010000018.1, from coordinate 7,903,881 downwards.
CCTTAGGCTGTAGGCTTAATAGCTAATTTGATTCAGGTTAAAGGATTTCTTTCTTTAGGCTGGTTTGTACTTAATTGTTATTTAATAGCCTCTACAAAAATGTTTCTTTTTCATTCTTGTGGACCATAAAATATTTAATACCCTCTACACCCTTCACACTACCTTGTTGTCCTCCTTTGTATTGCAAAGTCTGGGATTAGAGGCCCGTATGCATCACATCACTTCATTTGCCTGATGGGGATTGTGCATATATTGTTAATACTACTCTTTAACTACAGAATTTGTTCTCTGGCCTTGGATATCTTGTTCTTGCAATATATATATATATATATGTATATACATAAATTTCAATATAATTTCTGCAACTGAACATTATTTTTGAGATGCTATTCCATGTTCCATGTTTCTATCATCGGAACTTTGTTCACTGGCACCTTTACCATGCCAATCACAAATTCTACTAGCTGCTATTGGGGTTTAAGGGAGTTAACAATCCATTAATATGTAGAACATACTTGGAATAGTGTATCAGTTAAGATTAAACATAAGAAATGGGTTTCCTTTTAGAAAGGGTTACATGAGAGACCTTTTTTTTGGGGGGAGGCTGGCTTTGCTTTGAGGGCAAGGGGCTTTGTTGCATTTTGACTTGAAAGTTTTGTTTGGGTGATGCACATTATTTCTCTTCAGGACAGTCATATTTACTTTATTAAAAATTGTGAGAAGTTCCATAAGAAGGGTGGTTTCTTCAGTTTTAGCATTGTAGCCGTATTTTCTTGTCGACAATATTTGTTGTCCAACGTAAGTAAGATAAAGGCGGTGAACTTTCAAATTCTCCCTTATTATTCTTTGTTCTTTCTCCTCGTCCATTTTGATGGTCCCAGTTTCTTTTACTCCTTCCTTCCCCTCCCCTCCCCCCTCCCCCCTCCCCCCTCCCCCCCAAAAAGAAAGTTGACACAATATGCCATATGAGTGGCATAGCTTTTTATAAATTTTACATCTTAGTCTTTGTCAACAGTATAATAATTTTAAGAACTCAACATGTTTGTTCATTGGGAGTAACTTGACGGTTTCTGCCTTCATCTTGGAATATGTGAATTCATGAATTACCTTTAAAATATCTAAAGTACATCTGCTTTTAGTTGAGTGATCTTATTTGTCAGTCAGCATAATAAACATTCAACAACCATTCATAAGATTACTACTTGTTGGAAGTCTACAATGAGGGAAGGTGTTGAAAAAATTTTGAAAACATGACTTTGATGATTTGTGTTTGAGGCCATTGGGATGGGAATGTGCTTGACATTTTCATTAGATGAGTGTTCCATGGGAGGAAAAACTTTGGGAGAAAATGAGGACACCATAAAGACAGCACTTGGTGCCGATGACAATAATGGTGGTGTGTTGTGGGTCTTGTTGGCAGTGGTATTGGTGGGCATCAGCAGTTGTTTATGAAAATTTTGGAGCCAATGGCGGCATATTAGGATGACAACTTTATGGTAGTGATGGACTTCTGGGTCTTGTTATTGTGGCAGTAGTGTTGTAGGGGAAAACATGTGGGAAACATACAAGTAGTAGGAAGCGTCTGTGAGCAATTTTTCTTTAATGAGAAGATGACGACAACAACAATAACAACAACCTGAGCGTTAATCCCAATAATTGGAATCGGTTATTTGAGAGATAAATATGGGAAAGATTAAGAAATCTGATTTAATGAGAAGACTGCAGTAGCAAAATTTTTATGCAGCAAATATGTATGAAGAAACTATAGATATTGACATGCATTACCATTGGCTTCATTGACTAGCTCTTTTATGAAGGAATGTATAAGCTGACTTGGAAAAGGATAATCTGGGAGTAGTTAAAAATTGAAACCAAGTCCTCTGATGATGAACTGTCTATTTTTTTTATTGAAAATAAATAAATAAAGTCTAGCTGGAATGTCACTTCAGGTTGGAAGATGCAATGTCCTACATAAATCATGGTAGTTTGTTTTGGCAACTAAATTGTGATGTGTGCTGGAGCTTAATATAATCGTCATTCAAAGTTTTACCCTGGTTTATAATCTAGTTGATTGTCATGGGTATAACTAGTAGTTTGTTTTGGCAACTAAATTGTGATGTGTGCTGGAGTTTAATACAATCATCATTCAAAGTTTTATCCTGGTTTATAATCTAGTCGATTGTCATGGGTATAACTAAGTTCTAACTTTAAATCCATTTGTTCCGTGGTGGTGTGTGCGGCTTTCTTGATATTGATTGTCATGGGTATAACTAAGTTCCAACTTTAAATCCTTTTGTTCCATGGTGGTGTGTGCAGCTTTCTTGATAATGTTTGGTGGCTTCGGTTGGCAGAGGATAAGCATTACTCCGGTTGTTGGCTTGCTTTTATCTCATTTGTGTACTGAAGGACGTACTTGAATGTAATGTTGAACAGCTTTTGACTCTTGAAATAAATTTGGAGAAAGAAGTTTATTGTTCATCAGACAATGTAATTTAACCCTCTCTCTCTAATTGGTACTAGAATTGAATCCTTTCATCTAGTTGTACATTTCTATGTTCAGCTAAGTAAATGCTGCAGTCCATGGTTATAAATCATGCCCTCAAATATGCTTATAATTTTGACAGTTGTGGATCGAATCAGTGGGTATGTTTGCAAAAATTGTCCTAGCCGTTGAGACCTTGATTAAACTTTTTCCTGTTGTGTCTTTGTTTATATGTTGATATGATTTTGCACAATTCATGTGCCAACTGCATTTTTTTCCCTGTGCATAAAGCAGACGGGCCATACGGTTTTTTGTGATATTGATAAAATTAAAAAGCATATCATTATTATTGAAAACTAATAAAAAAGAGACCATGTGGCTGTGGTCTTGGGTACAGTGAGAGAAAGTTGCTCTAAATCTGGATGGAAGACGCATGTTTGCACTTGGTTTATCAAACTTTTGAGCCTCTCCCATTAACTTGTTTCCTTCTTCTATGGCTATGGGCAATCAAAACAATCTCCAACAACAATGACAGTGAACATGATTGACACGATAACAGTAGCTCTTCTTTTTTTTCAGTCTCCCCATTTTGTACATTTTCATGTTCAGCTTAGAGAGAGAGAGAGAGAGAGCGAGCATTATATAGAATACGAAAATGAATATCTCTATTTTTTAAAAGTTTTTGAAGTCTTGGAGAGCTTCATAATGCTGACACGTAACAAATTCCGCACAAACAGATAGAATTATGAGGACGTGGCTTCAGAGATTCAACTTTGTTTGGAACGTTGGCTGAGAAGGTTGGGGCATTCGGTGACTCCCTACCATAGGTGTTGGACTGGTAGAAAATTTGGATTTGAATGTTGTCCACAAACTTATAGAGCTTTTATCTTTGAATGTGCTCTTCAACTTTTGAAAGCATTTGTCACAGCTCTTTAAGTCTAAAGCACAAACCGTTCTTGATTTTGATCCTGATAACAACATAAAACTTGGTACATTGGACCAGTCTCCCTCTACTACCACATGGTGGGGGTTTGGATTAAATTCCAAAAATGATATCTCGCATGACATCTAAACCCAGAAACAGGCATAAGCAAAATTGCAGACTCTATATCGTTTTCAATTCCACTCACTAGCATACCTCTGCAAAACCTAAATAAAAGCAGGTAGTCTCAACAACATCAAATAAAACCCTAGAGCATTTTCAGTTGCACTGTTCTCAGTTCATAATATCGTAATCATCCAACTGTTCATTGTACTGTAACACCTTCCTCTTGATCTTGGAATCATCTACCCATGTAATAAAGTCCTCCATATTCCTTGTCACAAGAAAAGCTGGGTCAGTGACGGTGTCTGGGCCAACTCGGATGTGTCCTTGCTCAACATATGTCACTGCCTGTTTCAAGTGCTCAGCAAACTTTTTACGTACCAAGACCGTTGAAAGCCTCCTCCTGTAAGCAAAGAGATGAGAAAAGCATACAGAACAGATTCAGAAGAGGAACAGCCAGAGATACTGCCCTACAACAAAATTAGTTAATCATGATCATTAATGTTATAGATTTCTTGATATAGGTTTCTTATTCCAATTTTGCTCTCCTGGCCTTTAATTGTCTTTCTGATTATTGATTCCATAAAGACCAAGACCTACTGTCACGTGTCAGATCAAGAATGGCTTGTTGCAATCATAACAATACAACATCACTCTCCGTTTCATCTCAGTGTAGTTTCTAGGTACATGCAGTGTCAAGGCAAAATAAGTCACATTTTTCACACATTCATCAAAAATTGAAAAATTCTGTCCCTTACCTACAAAAGGATGACACTGATAAACGGTCGCATAGAGCTAAGCTTTTCCTGGATGGTATCACGCCCATGTTGTACCTGACAATGTTATGGAAACATCTGATAATATTATTGATCATTTCTTGTAAAAAGAATGACCCACTCGTTTTTATTTTTAGAACTTTTGTATAAACAGACAGAGGAATTCATTTAATGAAAAAGAAAAAAAAATCTAAGACAAGGACTGTGCTTGTCTTCCTTCAAGAGATCTCATATGCTTCAGTAAATGTGTATTGCCAAAATCTGAACAAATTCTAAGACAAGTATTTCAAGCTTGTAAAGAAGAATATATCCTACAACCATCCTTATAATAGCCTGTGAATTATGCACCAATCTGGCTAGTGAGCAAGATCAGTCCGTTGGTAAAACTTCCTTGTTCAAACTAAGAGGTTAAAGTTATAAATTTTAGGATGAATTACATTGGACTTCCTTGCTCAGATTTTCAATATCCTACCACCACCAGTATTATAACTTATGTTGTTAATTCCATACGGCTTATGGGAACTTCTGTTCTATTTTTATAATTTGTTGAACTTGTGACATATTTCAGGATCTCTAGTCTGAATGGAGACCACATCATGTTTGAGAGTTTACATCATGGAAATACCATAGAGTTAAAAGACCAAAAGCATTTACTAAATAATCAGATTAATTAATATCACTACCTGATCCATACTTGTTTGGAAACATTTTCAGCCTCACTCATGCATTGTTTGGAAACATTTTCGGCCTCTCTCATGCATATAACACAAACATACAGTTGTCAATGACAAGGAAGTATGGGTTCCCCTTAATTTAGTATAATTCAATTAATTGAAAGCAGCAGCTAATTCAGGTTACAAATTAACAAGGAAGCCATTGGAAATAAAGGGAAGCATCAGCACAGTTGCTGCAAAGGAAGATTAAAAGCAGAGGTACTCAAAAAATAATAACAATAAAATGATAGAAGAGGAACTAAAATTCTGTAATATGATTCCTTAGTGTATGAAGTAGAGAATTAGGAACTTCCATGCACAGAACCTTTGTGGGCATAATCAATTTTGAGCACTCTTAATTGTTAGATAGAAGAGAGAATTTAAAATGAAGTACAAAGAGATGATAAAAACAAAAGTAAAGAAAATTGTAAGATTTAGAAAAGGGAATAAGAAATAGTAAGAACGGGCAGGAAGTGAAAGAACTCACAATTTGTCCAAGAGCATATCAGTCATTTCAATGCGAAAGGGATCTCTGGGGTCCATTTGCTTTAGAATGTTGACAAGCTTCTGCACCATCCGGCACAAACTCGAATATCTGAAATTTTGCAAAAACAAATATAATAAAGCATTGTAGACAAGAGGGAGGAGGAGAGAGAGAAAGAGAGAGAGAAGTACTTTTTGTAATCATCACGACCAGTGACAAGGTAGCGAGACATGATTAAAGCTTCTCGATGACCACCTTCTCTCTTCCATTCCAGAAAATTGACCTTCTTCAACAGCTTCTTCTCATGGAACTTTAGCTTCCTCATGTTTGTTTCGTCAAATTTGGTTTGTCTCCGTCTTTCTTCACAAAACTAGGGTTTCACACGTTGCTCCTGCTCAACAACCACAATTCGAATTTCAGTCTTTGGGAGAGAGAAGAAGCACCTCCAGAGAGGGCGAGGGCTAGGGTTTTTTTTTAATTTTCAGGTTTTTTTTTTTTTTTTTACTTTTTGTTATTTTGGTGACCCAGACCAGGCCCAGGACCAGGCCTTTTTTCAACCGTAACAGATAATCATGTGATTGAGATCAAATTTTGATACCATACCCATCACAAGAGCCGAGTTACGTTCTTTACTTAGTCATAACCCCTTGCTCATGTTTTTTATTTTACTTTTTCTTGAATTATTTATACTTTTCACTATCAATTTTGTGAAGATTCCTCTCTACAAAAACAATATGTATAAAAAAAATAACAAGTCCTTTATCACAAAAATATCTATAAAAAATATTAATCTCTATTTAAGCACAAAATTTTATAAAACTTGTGCTTGCAGACTACAAGGATTAACTTTTGATTCAAAATATGTCTTTTGAAGATTAAAATAAACAACGCAAGAGTAAAATAAACGAAATTAATTCTAGAGATGAAAGTCATTAGATTATATGAACTAAGGACTGGGATTTAATGCAATGGTTATCAATGAGCTGGTAGAACAATCCACTATATAAATGTGGCTGTAAATAGAGAGAGAGAGAGATGGGGAAAAAGAAGGTAATAGGGTGAAATTTAGAACAGGTGATGGTAGCGATGAAAGGGCATCCAGGAATGGGAAAGAGCAGTTTAGCACATTCCATATCCAATTTCCTCCATTGCCCTTTACTTGACAAAGACAACAATCGCAACTCCACTTTCCTACTCCAATCCTCAAACCCCACCATCAAAGATATGAAAAACTTTCCAACTCCAGGTTTAACTCAAATAAAAAGGGACATGAAATTATCATCAATCTAGAATATCTTAGTTTGCAAAGATATGAAAAACTTTCCAACTCTATGTTTAACTAGTCAAAAGGGAAATCAAGGAACCTGGTCCATGTATGCTTGTACATGCGAGCACACATGAAGATGAGGATGACATTATTGTTGGAGCATTATTGAAAAAGGTTTTGAGAAATATGAATGTTAGCCAACTTACAAATCTGCAAAAAAATAGAGGTTTGAAGAAAACAGAATGTTAGGTAAGAAAGATCTCTTAAAAATTCAAAATGGAATCTCATCAACCATTTTCCTAAGAATTCTAAAAGCCGGGACAACAAAGGAGGCATGGGAAATTCTCCAAGGTGAATTTGGAGGAAATGAAAAAGAATCTTCAATCCTTAATAAGTAGGGAGTTTGAAAATCCAAAGATGATGGAGGCAGAATCTGTGAAAGATTATTCCTCAAGAATTATTCAAGTGGAGAATGAAATAAAATCTGATGAGAATATTTCTGATGAGAAGGTAATTAAAAACTCCTTGTAACCTTGCTTGAAAAATATGATCAAATTGTTACTATCATTGAAAAAACTAAAAATCTTTCCCACTTGACAATTGAGCAACGAATGGGCTCATTAATGTCTTATGAAATGAGGAAAGCTTAAAATGCAGAACAAGCTACAGAGATTGCTCTTCAGGCCAAATGCTCTCCCAATTCAAACGAGGAGCCAAGAAGATGGAGGAGGAATGAACCAAGACAGCAAGAAGAAGGCAAGAATAGGTATGGTCACTGAAAACTCTAAGCATCATTACAAGATTTGTTAGCAAAACAATCATGCTACTTCAAAATGTTGGTTTCCTGGTAAGTGATATAATTGCAAAAAAAATTGGTCATAGTAAGAAGAATTGCAGATTTAAAATCGAAAATCAGGTGAATTTTGTGAAAAAGAAGAGAGCAACAAAGGTAGATTATTTTATGGTTCAGATGAGTAAAATAATGTTTAGTATCTTGACAATCATATGTTAAGAAATGAAAAATTGTTTCTTGACTTAAACACCACTATAAAACCAAATATAAGAATTGACAATGGTGAATTTGTGAAGTGAAAAGGAAAATGAAAACTTTTTATAGAAACCGAAAAAGGAACCAAGTTTATTCATGATGTTTTACTGGTTACTAATTTGCATCACTATCTGTTTAGTGTTGGACAACTCATAGAAAATGGTGATAGCCTTCACTTCAAAAAGCATGGTCATATAACCTATGACAAAGGCGACAATAATTATGCTCTTTCGAGTGTAAAAATTATGAGCTGAAGGCGTTCTCCAATTGAATTCACGATGGAAGGCAGCTGGCTTTAAGTAGTCAAGTTATGGAGGATACTTGACTCTGGCACGAGATTTTACCATCTTAACTTTGGTGGCTTAAAACTCCTCAAACAAAAGACGATGGTGCAAGGACTTCCAGAATTTGAGTCTAAAATGGATCCATGTGAAGGATGCAAGCAACACCGACATTCCTTCCCTAAAAGCAGCACTTGGAGAGCACAAACATCACTAGAGCTAATCCATACATTTTTGTGGGAAAATGCCAACACCTTCCTTAATAAAGGTGTCTTCAAATCCTTGTTGATGATTTTTTTATGCATGATATGGGTGTATTTCTGGAGAAAAAATCAGAAGCATTTTTCATTTTCAAGAATTTTAAAATGCTTATTAAGAAACTAAGTGATTGCTGCATCAAAACTGTTTGTAGCAACAGAGGAGGGGAATTTACAACGCCTAAATCTATGGACACAAAACACAAAAATCCATAGCTCACAATTTCTTACACAGTGCACCTCCTTAAAAATAGCCCTCCTTAAAAATATGCCACGTGTATTTCTCCAGTTAGAATGACTAGAACCGGATCGTGACAATGGCCACCTCCTAATAATAAACTTTCTTCCTTGTGCTTTCCCAGCAAACAGCATGTCATGCTGTTTCCTGTTCATTACTCATTTGTCATCAAGATAAAATAAAAGTATTCATCATTACTCACAACAACCACCGATAAAAGGTCAAGAATATTCTTGACATTCGAAGACCATTCTTTCAACTTATTCCACAGGAAAATGATAATGTTAAATTAAGTTTATCTTCACATTTACTTCATATTTTTGTAAAATGTGTAGAATTTCAAACTCAATTTTACGTTTACCAATAACAATTTTGAACAATATTCCAAATCTATCTGAGAAATTTCTCCAGCAGCAAACAACACAAACTGCTGCGAGTTTTTGAGCTGGAGAGTGCCGCAAGACCTACATACTAAAGTCTAATAGATAAACTCATAAGCAGAGCACTGCTATATGAAATCTCTCTACCAATAGTTTACATTTTCACACAAGCAAAATAAACCACAGACTAAACCAAACAAATTCCAAAAACATGAGATTCGTAAAGAAAAATAAAAATAACATTGATGTGTATTTGCAGAGAGAAGAAGATCGAGACAGAAACCCTAGAAAAGAATTTCGAAAACGAAACAAGGAGTAGAACCCTAGAAATTGATCGGAGACTTGTAGAGAGCCTACCGGTACCGATTGACGAGAACTTTTGGTTGAGGCGGCGAATCGCGCCAACGAGAGCGAGAGCGGGCGAGAGCGGGCGAGAGCGGGCGCGATAGAGCCCCAAATCACAAAGGCACAATATTTCCCAGGACCAGGATAGACGCGGACGAAAGAGAGGTTTTATTTTTTTGTGAATAAATGATGGCTGCCACAATTGGTTTTTCTTTTTTTTTTTTTTTTTTAATTCACTTCTAATAGATAATTTTGGTGCAATTGAAAATAATGAATGCCTAACTTTACCGTGTGGAAAAGAACATAATAAAAATTATTTAATATTTTTAATTTTTTACAAAATTTATTCACAATAAAATCAGGCACAATTATTTTATTAAATTGAGATTTTCATTAATAAATAATGAAAAGAATGTAATAAAAAATAAATTAACATATAGTAAAACAAAAAAAAAGGAACATAATAAAAAAGAAAACTCATATACATGAGAAGTAGAGGAGTATATGCTACAAATAAAAATAAGTTAATTATGAATTTTATTGAAAAATCAATTTTTACTAAAAAAAAAAAAAGTTAAATATTTTTTAACTCAAAAATCATTAATTGTCAATAACTAAAGAGTTGGGGTTTATAGAGTTAGGGGAGATTAGTAGCGTCCCGTGAAGGCCGTCACTAAAGAGTATTTATTTAGTGGTATCAAAATTTTACTTTATCAGTAAAAATAATTTTAGTGATTGTCACAAGTGTTCATCAATAAAAATTTATAATTTAGTGGCGATTATCATTTTCGCATTTAATTTAGTAAAAACTCATGTTGGGTACCACAATTGGTGAACTATTTAGTGATAGACAAGTGCAACCTCCATAAAATAGCACTTATAATGTCCGACTTCTACTGAACCATACTGATCTTTTGTCACTAAAGACCATCCATGTTTAAGTGAATATTGCAAAACCGAGGGCATTTGGAAGCAGCTAGCAGCAAGTTGTAGCTCATAACAGAATGGCCTTGCGGAAAGAGAAAAATAAAATAGTTGTGGAGATGACAAATTCAGACTGTTGGAAAAAGGGTCACCTAAATGTTGATCTGCTGAGAATAAGGCATTACAAAAAGGGCCACCTAAATCTTTCTGGGTTGGGGCAGTGCAGTCTATATTCTCAGCAGATCTACAACGAAATTTGTTAAGAACAAGACACCATTTTCAGGCATGGAGTGGAATCAAACCTTGTGTAAATCATTTCAAGATTTTTTACTGCATTTGCTATACTCTTGGTATGGCTGCCAAAAGTAGAAAACTGACTAGGGAGTTTTTAGTCTGGAATGGTTATGTCAAGTGGATTATTTGGTTAGTAGAGAGGGAACTTGTAAACTTCTAAATCAATGTAGGTCCGGTATTTACCGATTTGTTCATGAACATTGCCCGGTTAGTTTAATCCGGCGGTGGTTTCCCAAACAGAAACTGTCAAAGCCACAGTGGTGAGTAGAAGCTTGACATGGATATTGATAGACGAATAATAAGACATAAAATGGCAAAAATTATTCAATTCTCTTGAAAGAAAGTTCTAGAAATCATCTTTTGGACATTACGTGATATGACATATGGTAAATTTCAATAGTGTAAAATTTTATATGGAAGGGGATATTCTTTCTTAGATGAAAGGAAAGATTGTTTAAGTACCGATCTATTTGGATTCATTTTTGTTAAAAAAATTACTGTCGAATATTTTGGTTTTGATGATAACAAAACATTTCATATTGTTCTGACATTTTTACTAAATGTGCAGACTAAATCTCGTTTGAAAATTCTCATAAAAGTTGTCTAGAAGAAATCATAGAAATTGTCATAGAATCAAAAAATATTTTTCTTAATTAAACGCTCAGTTCAGCAAGTTAAGTATAGATTACGTACTAAACTTAGTTAAAAAAATGACTAGATACATATTTCAAAAATTCAACAGCCGAAAATCAAATTTTAAAGTTTTTACAAAAATAGAAATTTAAATTCCAGAGAGATAGACAGTTATTTAAAAAGGATGAACTGATCATTTGTACATATTCAGACTACTATATCTATTTCTACGATCAAATATTTTCAAATTCAAAAATTGCATATTAAAGAAGTTGTAAAGGATTATAAATTTAAATTTTTATAGCAGTAAAAGATCAAGAATAAGATGGAGAAAAATATGTGTAAAATTAGCTGGTCATTTGGATTTTTGAGGCAAAAGTTCTATCCAGATACTTATTTTGAAGAATGATTTTCTCAAGTGTAACTTAACAAAAGCTTTCAAATTTGAAAATTTCACACTTTAAAATGATTGTTGAATTTCAAATTTGAATAATTATAGTGGTAAAAATTAAAAAATGTGAAGAGAAAAACTTACTGGAAAATCGGATCTCAACCATTTTTTGTGCTTTGAGGGTTACTTTTGAAGCCAAGTTTGAAGCTATATATCTTCTTGGATTCATAGTATGATTCTAAATGGGTTTTAAAGAGCAATATTCAAACATTATTTAAATTTTTTTCCAGAGCATATATGATTTATATACAAAGAGTTTTATGATACGAAAGATCCATTTAAAATCAATTTTGTCTGTTAACTGTTGTGACAGAACTTAGGTTGTTTGATTTTTTTGGATCTGTAACCTATTGTTTTGAGTCTGTAAAGTCATAGAAAATTGGAGAGAGTGTAAGGAGCACTATATTGAGTCAATAGATTAGTTGCGACACAGTTTGGATTGACTCACTATTGAACTAAGTCATCTTTAAGAAAGAAATGTGCAGATCGTCGATTGTTAATATAAGAGAATTGTATTCATCTTTATAAATCTCTTCGCATAATGGAAACCGGCTATCATTAGACCCCTGACTTACTGCACTGGAAAAGTTGATGTAAACACAAATTCTAACCACTATATATCTGGCTTGTTTTCTTCTCCTTCACTTTTTATTTTTTCTACACATTTGCATGCATTTTTTGTCTTAAATATATTTAGATTAATTAGAGAGTAATATAAAAAATTCAAAAACAATCAATTCCACAATCTCTCTTCTTGATTGCCATAGGTACCAAAAATGTTCTTTGTTAGTGACATAGATTCCAAATGTCTTGGCAAAGTCAAACACATAGATACAAGTTTAACCTTGTTAGAGATATTGTTGAAAAGTGAAAGATGACATTGAAGTATATACCTACGTATTTTAATGGTAACTGATCTTTGCACAATGCCAATATGCAGGGATGCATTATGAAACAACTTAGATATCTTGGATTGCATAGTTATAATTAAACATAGAATGACCGTAATGTTATGTTCATATTGCATGACATTTGAATTTATTTTGTGAGGTATGTTAGACAATCTTAATTGCCTCTAATATTGAGTAGCATGTAAAGATGAAAAAATATTTATTTTTTATTATAATCAATACTTATAACGCCTTAATAAATTACTAAAATGAGATTACAGATCATTTATTTTCTTGATAATCAAAATAGATTTTCCATAATCCATTAAATTTATCTAATAATCAGGTATAAATTTTCTTGAAATTGTGATATTTGGATGAGTTATAAAAAGAAAACTCAAGTTAAGTATTACAATACACTTGAACTAAAATATGTACGATGCGTTATTCTAGAACAAGTGACATAGCTTCTAATTGCAAAGAAAAAGTATTGTAATACGTATTTCATATCATGTGTGCTGATATGACTATATGAATAATGAGTTAATGAATCTCTCTATATCTTATTGTGTGAAATCCAGATGTTTATATTTAACCTCATGATATACTTTTAGGATTTTTAACTATTTTTTAAAATTTTATTTTAATATTGTTACCTTAATTTGTCATCAAAAAATCATGATTGATTCAGTTTTGCAATCTATGTCTAAAAAAACAGCTATGATGAAGTTAATAGGAACTAGTATGAAAGAAAAATTATTTTTTAGCTAATGCATTATTTTATATTCATTGACTGACAATTATGTTTTGAATTAGTATTTTGAAACATAATTGTGAATATATAATATGAATTAAATCAAGTATACTCTTACTTATATTGTTTAAAAGATAAGAAATATATTGACTACTTTTAGTAAAAGAAGTATCGGATATAACGAGATATGGTATTCTCATTATATTAAAAAGTGATATGTTATGTATTATTAATTGGTATATAGCTCTAAACTCTTAATATACTTGTCGGTCATATGATTCATTTGCTAATATGAAATTAGTGATATATGATAACAATCAAACTAAATGCAGATCTAGCCTTTATCAACAAGTGGAAGATGTTAGAAAAAATTAGTATCAGATGACCCATGAGGGCTTGACCCAACCGAAACGATTTGAATTTAAAATAAGAGAAAGGGAGGGAGTATTTTTATCTTGGGAAAAACTAACTCTCAACCTCCCTCCCCATTTGAATTCAAATTTAGGGGGTCTTTGGTAAGAGTGAAATATGAATGAATGAAAAAGGAAATATATCATTCCGGAGTAGAAATTCGAAAGTTGGAAAAGTGATGTAATAGTTGATCATTTTGCAAGAATTACACCATAATTAAAGGCATTTGAATTGAAAAAATTGAAATTGTTCCATTTATGATAGTTTCCAAACCATTTTCATACCAATATATCAAAGAAAAGTTAAGTGATTTACACTTAAAAGATAAGATCTTAAGAATCATGATTGCCTTTTATGTATAAAAGGGCATGAAACTGAATTTAAATTCCAACAGTGATAGTCGGGAACATTGGGTTTGACTGGGGCCAGTTGGTCTGGATACAGGGTCAGGGATTTGGGTTGTGTTAGGTTTGGATACAGAGTTGAGGGTTTAGGTTGTGAGGAACACAAGTTCCTAGTTCTTGCTTCGGAATCAAATTCATTCAATATAAGCACATTAAATATGTTATATTATGATACCATAATTTAGAGAAGAGTTCAAAGAATGAGCTTTGATACCATAAGGAAAGTAAAGAGTGAAGAACAATATTGTATTATTTGGTGTGACTGTAAGCATATAGGAGAGCTCTATATATTGGGTTCAAACCATAACTCTCACTAGAAAATATTCTATGATTATTGGATTTATAAAAAATAGAGAATATTCCGTTTATCTAAAACACACTAATAGAATGTTAACCTACCGAAAATGTAAAGATAAACTATCAGAACATTGATCTACAAAAAATATACGAATAGAATATTAATCATATTTAAAATAAATTGATATAGTATATGAAGGGAATAGTAATACTGTCTTTTAAGCTTTGCAAGGAGAAGTTTGACACATGACTGAGGTGGCTGCTTGAAGATCAGTCTTCAAGTGGGAGAGAAGCCCATAAGACCCTATCAGCCTAGTAATTTAACAGAAGTTTTATTTGTAATTTCGTCCTATATGGTTAAACTTAATTTCCTATTTTATGTATGATTGATAAACCACCTATTATACATATTCTGTGATTTCTGTTTCAATAGTGAAAAAGCTCTTTTTTTTTTTTTTATATAATTAACCGATATTTGAAATTATACTCCAATTATTTTAATTCGAGTATTATCGGGTTCAATTTAAGAGAAATTCTCTCAATATAATTTTTTCGTTATCAGATTTTGAATTCGATACTTAGTTAAGAGATCAAGTATTTTTACTCATTAAACCAACCATTTGTTGGTGTGAAAAAGCTTAATGAGGTCATGGATGTAAGTTGATTTTCTCCAAATCTCTTATATTTGGTGTTCTTTGCGCTTGATTCTGTTTTTTCTTTTTTACTTTGTTGTTTGATCCTCAACAATATTTGCCCTGAAAGGTTTTTTTTTTTTTTTTTTTAAAGAAAAACTGAAAAATACGGAATTGGCAGGTGGAAAACCTAAAGAAAGTAGCAAAAAAAATAATAATAATAAAAGAAGGAAAACTACACACAACTCACCAGGCATGGTGAAATTTCATTTTGCTGCGGGAGCTTCTCTCTCTCTCTCTCTCTCTCTCTCTTTGGTAACTTGATCATCCGGTATTCAAAATTTCGTCCCGACTAATCCAGACCGAGAAGTCTGTCAGACCTCAATTGAGAGATCCTCTTCTAATAATATTTTTTTCGTACATAGTGAAAATCAAACTCTCAACCTGATTAAAAAACGAAAATACCCTTCTCACCCACACCAACACATCACCCACGCAACATATGTCAGTTCTCTCTCTCTCTCATTTTGTTGCTTGGAATATTCATTTCTTATTATTTTTTCTTTTTTTGCTTGTTATGTCATTCGTTACAATAAAAGGACCAAGGAGTCATTCTCAATCCAATCATCAATCAGTAAGTAATTGTTATTAATTAAAGAAAGAAGAAAAATAAAATAAAACGGAGATTGGGTAGAGTATGGAAAACTGGAAAATGAAAGACCCATAAGAAGAATGAAGTCATGCTGCATGACAAGAGAAATTATAAAAAGATCTTATTGTTTATCGGAAGTGAACTTTAAAGAAGCCAGAATTATTTTTGGGTGTTGACACAAAATCCAAGATTGTTTATTAATGGTATTTGAGGAATTAGCTTTTAATCTAATCTTGAAAGTATTTACCAGTGTAAGTTTCGCCCTGCAAAAGATGAGGTTTTACAAAGCACCAACAAGCTCAGGTACCAAATAATTCAGAGCATAAATCCAATGTTCTCCACATCTCATCCAGAATTTACCACTGATATTCTTTGAGATGACCCCACTTTTCCAGGGGTCTATCTTCACAAGGCTCAGCCCAAGCAGTACAAATCATTTTATAGCAGTACATAATACCATCTTCAGAACATAGCACATGGCCCAAACTCAAGGAGGAATGCATTCTCCACAAAAACTCTCTGGTGGGGCCTAACAAGCTCAACAACCCAATGAAATCATCATGTCAAGTACAACTGAGAAACGGAGCATAAGGAAATACAAGCCTGAAGTCCCACACAAGGTTACCAAGTTAATGCACTAAAGCATATATGAATAAAAGGGATGGAAGGTGTCTGCAACAAGGTGCCTTAACTTCTACAAAACTGGCTGCAGTTCTACACAGGTTATAAGGGCATTTTCTTTCACTTTTATATACCCCATTCATTTTTTTCCCCTGGACAAGGCTGGATAGCAAAGTCTCGCCAAATATCAGAAGAATTTCTTTCATGAAGGAGATATACAAGCATCGTCTTGCCAAATATCAATTTCTTTCATGGAGAGTGCCCTGTATCACTTAAGAATTTCTGAAACCATATTAGCCTTGGTTTATAAGCTTTCGAAGTGCAGCCTTGGCTTCCTCCAGTGTTTCAACCTCATGCCCTTCTTCAAATGACAATCTTTGTATGTTGAACTGTATAACAGAAGCAATTCAAATTCTGAGCATGCACCTCCCCTTCCACCCACAGGCACATACACAAAAGAAAAAAGCAGCAGTGATTCTTATTGTATATATAATAACATACCTGAGCACCTTGACGGACCCTAATGTCAGTTCCTTTGCTATCTATTGATATTAAAGCAGCATCATCAACCTCCACTTCAGCAGACAAAAGCATTTTAAGGGGCTTGGAGAACATTGCATTAAGTTCCTAGACAGTTTTGACAAAAGAAAAAAATAAAAAAAAAATGGCAAAGGTAAAAATAGTTAAGAGAAGACTTGATGTCCTACTAATAATTTTTTATTATAAAGAATTCAAAACTGGTCACTAGGAAAATGAGTTCTATGTGCAAACTCAAGTACACATCTTAAATTATGAAAGCGTTCGGAGTCTATAGTAACAAGAACAATGTCAAGAATCCTACCAAGTATCTGACAAGTATCTCGAGAAGTATCCATTATTTCTCAAATTAATATTAAAGAAATGGATAAGGCACACACAACATCTTGCATGCATTTGGTGAGATATTCAACACAAATTCAGCATTCAGTTTGAAGAATTCATGCTTCATAAATTATTTTCACTTGAGCTACACCTAGGGATTGGATCTCACCTTTAGGTTCTGCTCACCTCCATCGGCTGCAATCTTATCAGGTTGAAGAGCCTCATATTCCATCACATCAACCCATGCTACGGTACCAAATCCCCCGATAAAGTATATGTCACTGAAACCAACAAAGCACAAAATAGCTCAATTCCTAAGAAATAGTGGTGGCTCCTTCAGAATTTTATTTATTTATTGACAGAAGATATTTAATGTATTTCTCTTTTTCTTATTAGTCAAAGATGTCTCTTTTTTCCTTTTTTTTTTGGGGGGGGGGGGCGCAATTGCAAAAGATATTGGAGGTGGAGCACTTTAAAGTGATTTACAAGTTGATAAAATATCAAATGCTAGTCAGAGGCAGACTGATATTCAACTTTACACAGATAATGGAATTTTTTACTAAGTTAATCATTTATAGCCCACTAGTGCTGAGAGAGAGAGAGAGAGATCATTAAGGACATGCCAGTTGTCAGTCGCAGTGCCACACATGAAGCTTTGGGAGGTCACCATAAAGGTTTGAGGTGATGTATAACTTTTAGTACCCGTACACATAGAATTTATCACAACAGAAACACATTTAAGAATATAGAACCATAGGCTATATAGGATAATTCATAACAGAGTGGTATTAAATGGCCATAAAGTAAAGCTGCCAAAAAAATTTAGGTCCTCAACTTCAGCAACACAAATAATTCATTAACAAAAGCCCCGCAAAGAGTTCTAAGTAATGACATTTGCCAGGAAACATAGTGCTGGGCCTCCGAACTTATTAGATTCATAAATAGTGGTTAAAAAGGGAACTTGATTGCATTATCGTTATGTAATTATGTATGCATCTGATATGAGCCCTAATACATGGATACTCTACAAAGAATTCCTCTATTTCTTTACTAGAGTTTTCCGTCTCTTGGACCCTAGGTTTGACGACTAGGAACTTGTTCCCTAACAAGCTTTCTACCGCACTACTTTTATGAGAATTAGATTCACTTCTTTCTTGATGATACTCCCTCCCTTTAAATAGAAGAAACTAAAGTTTACAATAAAATAAAATTCTTACTAAAAAAATCCAAAAAATCATTCATAATATGAATAATTCTCAAAATTAACATAACTACTATTTTTTAAAAGATAACTATCAACTAAAATAAAAAAACCACTATTTTTTTAAAATATTTGTTTTACACTGGTTTTTAAATATTTTCTAGAAGATATCTTTATAATGATATCCACTTTTTAGAATAATTCTTTCCAATGATATCTAAATGCATATCCTTACTCCCCTCGTGGACAAAAAGTTTGTCCTCAAGCATAAATTTAGGATGGGTCTCCTCAAATCTTCAAGAACTCCCAAGAAACCTCCTCCCTCATCATCTTCGTTGGACTTCCATAACAATATACCGCACTTGTGGTTGCATGGCTAGATCATCAACAACGTCCCTGAATAAATCTCCATGAGAGACAAAACCTGTCTCACAGTTCACTTCTATTAAAACACCAATTTTGCCGTCATGAATGTATCTTTAGCAGTAGCCTTGCTTGCTTTCTTTTTGCATTTGCCAGACCTTTCTTTGAATAGCACCATATCTTTAAAACTACATCTGAACAAGAAAGTGAGCCAACGTTTGAATTATAAACTTCAGAAATTGTAACTTCCTTGATTAACATGTTTTGATCCCCAATGGAACAACTAGAAATCAGATTCTTTCTATGTGCAATATAGACCACATAGACCTCCACCACAGAAAGATCAGTATCTTGGGGTCTCGACAAATTCACTTCAAGATTCATGGCTCCTTTGTTTCCCACATTCTTAGATATTTTCTCCATAGAAGAGCTCTGACCATCAACAAGCAAAAGCTGAAGGTCTTGCCGAAACTTATTATATTCTTAGCTATTGAAGTCAGGGTACTTTCAAGGGATGGCAGCTCCCCCTTCCAAGAGACTACTCTTTTCCTCCCCTTGGTCTACAAGGTGTGGCTGCTGCTGCTCACCTCTTGGGCCTTTCTGTGCCCCCGCAGCTCTTGCAGAAACCTTTCCATCTGCGAGGTCAGTGCTGTTGCTACAGCAACTTCGCATTGGATTGCTTGAGCCCCTCCAACCTAGCCAGTTGTTGCTCCATTCGCTGCTCGTATTCCCTCATGAATCTCTCGATCTGGCTAAACCGTTCTGCAAAGTTTTCCATTACGGCAGGCTCTGATACCAAATTTATATGACCACTAGTCAATGGACACTCTGCAGTGAATTCCTCTCCTCCCTGCTGGAGTTTTCCCTCTCTTAGACCTTACATTTGACGGCCGGGAACTTGTTCCCTAACAAATTTCCTACCACACTACTTTTATGAGAATCAAAATTACTTTTTTATTGATCATACTATCTTTTTATAGGGAAAACTAGAGTTTACAATATAACAAAATTATTACTAAAAACAAAACGCTAAAATCATTTTCAATATAAAGAATTCTTAAAACTAACGTAACTACTATTTTTAAAAAGATAGCTATCAACTAAAATAAAAAAACTATTATTTTTTTAAAATATTTTTTTTTACTAGTTACTAAATATTTTCTTACAAGATCTCTTTTTAACGATATGCACTTTTTAGAATAATTCTTTCCAATGACAAAATGCATATCGGCATCCCAATGTGTACCATATGCACTAGGTGAGACATTGTGCTAGTTTCATTATTTACTAGTAAGGAGACCTACTATAAATACTATTTCAATCTTGGAATCCCCTTTGCAGGTGTTTTATAATTTGTTTCATTTTTCTAAAGGTTCAGCATCAAGAAAGTCCGCAAGACTTCTATCTCAACTAACCTTCAACTTCTTTCTTGGAAACAATCCAGCCAATAAGGCACTAGAAACATTCTCTATAATTGCCCGCCAAAAAATCGTATCATGCCTGTTGGAATAATTTAAAATTATGTGGCAATTGCACAAGCACATGTTCTGTTTTTTATTAATGACAAATGCATGAGTTAACAGTTACATCAATAAGTGTGGAGTTATATGTATCATGAAGCTGAAGAGGTGCATGAAAGTTAAAAGCCTCACTGGGGATGTTTGAAAAGTAACAATGCTCCCCCATGAACTGCCTATTTTAAAAACAGAGTTGGTCAACTTGTACAATGAACTACACACTTTGGTCAAACTGTATCTGTGTCAAATTGGGACATTAGAGTGCAGGGACACCAGTGCTTCCCAGCCATTAACATTGGATGATGCATCAGTGGCATGCTTTCAAATTGCTACATTTAAACCATGCAGATACTTTTGTTATTATTTATAAACTAATGAAATGGCATGCCTTAATAAAAGGTAATTGAAGAACAATAATAAAAGAACAAGAACAAGAGCAAGAATATGAACAAGAAGAAGAAGAAGAAGAATATTATTGACACATCACCTAATTTTAACCATCAGGTGAGCACCATTAAGTCTTAATTCAATTACCGTGTAGATTGACCAAGATCTAAGAGTTCAGGGTGTAAATAGACCAAAATTACTATTCAGTGTACAAATTGCTTTTGGCTAAAGTTCAGGGTGGAAAACTGCAGTTTTTAAACTTTTATATGGAAAAGTACAGTGTTTCATGTCACACTAAAAGTTCTAGCTCCATAGTGTCATTGTTCCAATACCTTTTATAAGTAATGAAATAAGAAAGAAAAATACCAACAGTCAGTTGGTCTAATGGGATGTGGCGATAGATCCCTTAACCAAGATCCCGGTTCAACTCGCAACTTGGGCATGGAGCAAACAACATTGGGAGGGTAATCTCATAAATGAGCCACTGCAAGTCCCGAACAGGATTAGTCGGAGCATGACTCCGGATACTGGTTGGTATAGTACCAAAAAAACAAAAAAAAAAAAGCAAGAAAAAATGCTCACCACACGCATCTCTCAACTCAGTTCACGAACACCCACAAGGTACCAGTGACAAGTGATCCATACTTAAACTAAGAGATTCACTTGGTTCTCTATTATGACTTCAAAACCATGAAGTCTTGCAAAACTGATGGTTACAACTCCATGTGTGCCAGAACAAATTTTACAGCATTAATCCGATTAAATGTTGAATCCTTTTTCTCAAACCTCAACCATTAATGGTAGAAATTCCAAGATAAAAATAGTTTTGCAAAATAAGCTACAATGTTAAATTGTAAAATATAATTTATCTAGAAGTCAAAGACCAAACCTTATGTTCTGCATTCTGAAGTAATAGAAGTTTCCCCACTGTTGGGAAGGGCCTTGATGATGTTTTCCGATGTACTGCTTGTGAGCCCATTCCTGACAACACAAACCCACATGGTCACTAGTCATTTCAATCATGAAACTCATGAAAAAAATAAAAAAAAAAGGGAAAAGCATACTGTTTTGCACTTTTAATTTTTAACTAGTGCTTTAGAGAAGGACATAGAAAATTATGCCATAAACAATGCAACATATTTCCCACAAATGGCCCATGTCACACTACGTGAATAAAGTGACTTTGGTAATCACCAATTCCCAATCCACATAGAGAAGTGACAAAAATATATATATACATATATACATATAATATCAAATAGAACTTATCCTTGTCAAACAAATGTGATCTCTTGGGAAACAAAATTTATCAGCAGACTTTCGGTATGCTGCTGGTTCAATGCTCTTTACATACTCCAAGACAAAAGTTATAAGCAGTAAACACCAAGTAAATGGCACATTCTAAGAGAGTTTGCACCTTTCTTCTGATGATCCAGAGAAATATTAACACATAGTACAGAAAACTTAAAGCACAAATTATTTTATCTAAAGGGAAAGAAACGGATGAAAAAAAATGAAAAGAAAAGAAAAGAGGCACTAGGTGTTACCTGCTGATGTTCTGGAAGTGGGAAGACATCACCAAATATTGTTACCCTTGCATTTGATAAGCCACTCCAACCAGGTATCTAGATTCGGGGGGGGGGGGGGGGAAGGGGGGAGACATGAATAAATTGGTTTTTTGAGGGTTATTTAGCTTGACAAATCAGATGCCATCAGAACAAAGAACTGACCTGCACAACAACCGTGCATCTTGGGTCAGCTAGCAAATTCCTAGTGTGGATGGCCAAGGGTGAAAATGAAAATATTGGATCTGCAGTAGACCAAAACATGTAAGATTACCAAAAGGAACTGAAGTCCATAAAAAATGATTGTCTTACACACAAACACATAAGTATATCCATTCTGGTAATTTTAGAATCGGTGCTTCAATAAGCCCCAGCAACTTCTTTAAGAGATTCATGATTTATGCAGTGAATTCATGGATCGGAAAATCTAGCAAAATAAATGCATCTTTTTGGCCAAGCAGATCACCATGGGGGCAGGGGATTGTTTTCCCTAAATCAAGGTAAGTACATCTTTTTGGCCCTAGCATGAATGCAATTTTAATTTCCGCTAAGAATGAAATATTTCACTTTCCAGTCAAACATCTACTCCACTGCTCTAGTTAAGTGCACAAATATAAAACCCCCTCTCCCTCCTGAGCATATTGTAGACCTAAAATCAGAAAATTGTATGAAGCTAGATAGCCTTGCTATGATTAAGCCACTGTTTAGAAATCACTCTACAGAACCTTTAGAAAAGATGCCTTCAATACAAAAATTTGCATCTAGAGACCCTTTGAAAAGACAATTATGTCCCATCCCTCTTAGGAGAGAAAACCCAATCAGTGCCTACAAACATTTTTGTCCTTAAAGAAATTTCCTAATATCATAAGGTTTCACTATTAGGATTTCTCATCCTTCGAGCATTTTTGTCTATTCTCTCTTTTATCCTATACAATTCCTTTTGTGTTCAGAAAATAAACAAATAATAGCAATGTCAATTAAATAAAACAAATTATGGTAAATCAACAATTCAGATTTTGAAACAAGCCTATTTGTTGAGCATTATTTGAGATGACTACTTTTTTCAAGTTGATATTGCTGCTTTTCCAGAATGGTTCCTTACACTCTTACCAAATTTTTGGTGGCATACATAGCCAATTTCAAAATAGGTTTATCGATTAGTACGGCAATATGAGATCAACTTCCTATCTTACTCAAGATTTCAGCTGTTCAATTATTAATTTGAAAGTTTATTTGTTGAGTGTCAGAATTCTATTACAACATTTTCTGATGCCTAGTAATTAAAAAACCAAGTCAGCAATATATCACTTCTTCTAATGAAACTCTTTGACTCATACTCAGTGAACTTTGCCCATTGAGGTTTTCCGCAAGTTATCAGTAGAAACTCTGTCCATAGGCTTGACATATTATAAGCCTATTCAATCAGAATTCTCTCCCTTGCAGATCTAATATCAGGATTCTTCCCAAGCTACCTCCCGAGAAATAAATATAAGAAAACCTCCTCATTGGATCTGGCTTCCAAACAACTCTTCCTACAAAGCTATAGCCCTGCTCCTCAACCACACCACCTCCAAGAAAAGAAACTGCAATAGGACAGCACCTCTAAATTGTTACAATCTATAACAACTTTATCCAGCCACCTAGCATCCCACCCATACTGAATAAATAACTAAATAAATTCTTAACATCTGAAGCTCCTAGTCCTGAGCCTAGCTCAAAAATTAAACACCTCGTTCTTGTTCATCAGAACTTCAGCACCACATTTCCTCCTCACAAACAGCAAATAACAAAAAGAATAACCAGTATAATCCCGATTTTTAGTATTTATAATACAGTGAGAAATGAATCCATCAGAACCATAATTGCGGACCAATCGTGGTGCCAAAATAAGGGAAACAGCCATTACCCACATCAACTAGCAATAAGCTACTAATTTTATCCCAATCTTCCCCAGTAGCATATTGAACACTGATTCCATGTGATCTTCTAGGACTGGTGGCCCACCATGGTCTAACTCATGTTGTGCCCTAATAACTCCCTCCTGGGGTATTGCCATCTATTAAGAACACATCTCCATAGCACAATCACTTGCTTAGAAGGATCAATTAAGGTAAAATCCATAATTTTATGCGCCATAATTTATTCAGAATGGTTGAATAGTAAAATCCCATCCCCAAATAATAAATAAATAATATTCTTAATAAAACTTATCCACCTACATAATCTGACGAAGAGGTTCTTTAAACTCATTATCTAAGGACCCCTATAGCAAGCTTGTCTAGCTTCTTGGCCTTCAGCAGACATGTAAAATACAATGTGAAATAGAATGGAAAATTCACCAATGTGCTACCACAAGTAAAACACCTGTCTTAGGCAAATGACCCCCCTCCAACCTTCTGGTGCTGTGGGCCTTTTCCTTCCAACCTCTCAATGACAAGATGTGAAACTTACTAATGCTTGTAACATTGCTCCCAACAAAAGACCAAATCAGGAGATAAGAAGAAGTATAACACCACACAAATACTGGCAAACATAGACACACCCTTCCAAGAAGAATAATAATAAATTCCTGTAAGTTCATGATTAAGCCAGACACTCCCTCGAGGACAACCAAATAAATCTTAGAAACCAACAGTGCTCCAAGATACAACAATTCTAGTTGTGATTGACCACCAAGTTTTTTTAATTAAAATTAGTTTTCTAAGCTCCAAGAAAAATCATTAAGGCACAAATCTGCATACAATTGGAGAGCTCTTCCCACAACCTAAAAAGCAATCAAGTTTCAATTCTTCCAAATCCACAAAAAAACCACAATTGATAATCTTCCTCTTTTGCACCCCCCCAAATGAGAGAAAGAGAGAGAGAGAGAGAGAGAGAGAGAGAGAGAGAAATCCCTCCAAGTCCATAACACACTATACACATTCCAAGCAAATCTGCAATGGAAATGCAATATCTCCTTAAACATCACATCTATTTATTGTTAAAGCACATAATAAAAGCTGCTCCAGGAAACAGGTGTTCTAAATCTACCCCCGCTCTAAAAGCTTTTGGCCTAAAATCCCTCCCACGGCCCCTTATCCTCCTAAATTGGGAAAGCCCACCACTACAAGGAGCTTGTTAAAACAGAAGGACCAGTCCAACTCCTAATCATTTGAATGTCGAGGAAAGTCTACATCACACTTACAAGAATCACTATCATACAAAACCATAGAGCTAATTAAGGCTTCCTAATCCCTACCAATACTAGTATGGATCAAGAAAAACATCATGAGAGGTCTGGAGTCAAAACATACATCACTCTAGAAGGAAATTTTTACCCATTTTCTGCTGTAAAATGCTCCAAACCAATACCAACTTAGAGTTAGATACCTTCATCATTCACCACTTAACTTCCGCACCGTATTTTTCCCTGGTGACTTCATTCTATAGAGGATTTTACCCACCAAAGCCACATACTTAACAAGGGCTTATAAGTCCATATATTTGATCCCCGGGCTGCCTTCAGTATTTACCTCTCAACCTTTTCCCATTTATTAGACTGAATTAGTGCTCTCCTTCCCCTGAATTAATCATACAGAAGTCTTCTTTGAATGCGATCAATTCTTTCTTTCTTTCTTTCTTTTTTTCTTTAAATAAGCAAGGAATTAGGAAAAGAGAATAAAAGTATACAGGAGGGTTTGTCAAAGGACTCACTGTAAGAATAAGCATCACCCCCAGGGGGAAAGGAAGTTGCTCTTCCCACCCACACTCAACTTCCTTTCAAACATTTCAGTAACCCCATCTCATATTTGCTTGTGTTTTGCCCCATTGAAAAATTAGCAAAACATAGAAGAACATTAAAGAAACAAAGCAATATATGATTTCAGTTAGAAACCTACTTCTACAGTTGAAGTAGCAAAGTTATAATCAGCAAAAGGTACAAAAATGGCACCAGGGCAAGCCTTGAGTCTAGTGTCTACCGGCATACAACCAGCTGAGAATCAGAGCCGTACAAATAGAACATAGGTTTAGCGTCCCTTATCGTCTAGGTACTTAGGTGTTCTTAACAACCTCTTTAAATTATTTTAGACCATTGGCCTTCTTTCCCATTGGAAAAAGAAAGAGTTTTATTTACAATGAAAGGGGAAAAAAAGGAGCAGCAAGGAGGTGCTCACCCATAAGGGTTACATGAAAAGAGTCTCTATGAAACAAACATCTACAAAAGACTTCCCAAAAAAAAAACCCCCACAAAAGGCATGAACAAAGTCTCTACCCACACAAAACTCTTTCCTAGCAGGCTAACCATAACACAAGGAAGCAGCCAAACAGCTCCACTCCTCTCCATACAAACCCTCGCACCACTTCAAGCCCACAATTCAGATTTCAGAGAGATTGAAGGCACGCAACGTAAGTGCAAAACAGACATAATTTTCCCCCATAAGCACTGAGTCCATGCGCAATGAAGATGCAAGTGATCCATGAACTCAAGCTCTCTTTCGAATAACAAAAACCTATTTACCAAAAAAAATGCCTCTCCTTTGGAGATTATCATGGGTCAAAATCCTCCCCCTTTACTTATGGAGAAGAACTCAACTCAACTAAGCCAAACTAGTTGAGGTCAAGTATATAATCTGATATATCCCCAAAAAAAAGTATATAATCTATTTTCTCCATTCAACTCAATTTAGGGTTAGTTTAGTAGTTTAATCATGTACTAACATTTCATGAGAGAAAATAAGACAATGGAGAGAAATAGGGTTGAAATTATATAAGAAGCCATAGCTCAGGGGTGGCTATCTAAATTTCTAAAATGCTATTCCATATCCCAAA
Organism: Dillenia suffruticosa; assembly: GCA_033439265.1. Classification (NCBI taxonomy): domain Eukaryota; kingdom Viridiplantae; phylum Streptophyta; class Magnoliopsida; order Dilleniales; family Dilleniaceae; genus Dillenia; species Dillenia suffruticosa. The sequence goes on along the minus strand of JAVTVX010000018.1, from coordinate 7,876,899 downwards.
AATCGTTCTCATCATGTAAGTATTTTCAATTCACGAACAACGATTCTAAAATGAAACACAAACCATCAATTCAAAAGCATTACATTATATAGTGGAAATCTAAATCTAATGATAAATGGAGTCTTCAAATATTCTATTAAATCTTCAAATTTCTAGTCAAATTCATGTAAAGCTTTAAAATTTACTATTAGACATACAATGTCATAATTTATTTTTCACTTAATCCCACTTTAGAGCAGAATTAGTGAGAGATCCATCCTCACCATTAAAATAGTATCATGTTGCAGAACCTCTGACTCTCTGATTGAATAGCATTTAACAAGCTGGAATTACTAAAAGTCAAAGGAACTTACGTCCCATTGCGTCCGGTGCAAAATCAACCAATGAACCAAATGGATAACCTTCTCGTCGATGATGCATCCGAGACATGACGGTGCACAGGTGAGCAAATCTGGCCTTGGATTACAAAGAAAAAAGAATCAAGAGAGAGAGAGAGAGAGAGAGAGAGAGAGAGAGAGAGATTGGCACCACAATAAATTTGAAACCTAATGTATCAAAAAGTTTGCTAATGTCAAGGAAAACAGAAATTAGTTCTAACCTGCTCCATCAGATTGCGCACTGCCAAGGCTGGTCTGGGCAAACCATGAGCTGAGGTTGCACTCTGAACGCCACCAGAAATTGGAGTCCTGAAAAGTCCGGCCCTTGTTCCTCCTCCAGTTCCATATGAAACTGTCGAAGACATGTCCTCCTTTGCACTTGCTTGCACATCCTTTTTGCTATTTTGAATACTATTTGAATTTCCCTTCAGATTATAAAAGAGGTCATCAGAGCTAAGCCGTGGTTATGATCAGGACATTATATGTGAAGTTGGGGATAGCCATTGAAAAAGGGTGTCTCATTAACAACATGTCTCAAATGATGTGCTGCAAACACCCCTGAAATATTATTTTCCTTTAAATCTTATATGGAATCAGATTGTTTATGTAGCTTCTTTGTGATCTTTAGCTGCTGGTGCTTTCAGAGGTCCCTCTCTTCAGGTTGCTTAAGAGGCACTGGATATGCTCTCTCTGTTTTTTGCTATTTTAACCGTCTTTTGCTTTTTTTGTTGGAGAATATCCAATCTCCAAATGAAATTCGAAGTAGTTCGTTTTTATAGCTTTCGATATAACTTCATTCTATTTCTATCATAAGTAAATAAAAGGCTAAAAGATGCATTTGAAAAAGAAACCAGGAAACACTTTCAGGAGTGGCACCAATATGGGCTAATCACGGATAGTGATACCATTTTCTACACAGAGAGAGAGAGAGAGAGAGAGAGAGAGAGAGAGAGAGAGAGAGAGTAATACCATTTGGAAAAAGGAATAAGAGCTCCTTAAGATTACCAACAGGAAAAATAAAAAATAAAAAAAATAAAAACACACACTTCAATTATACAGGAATCATTTTCAGCAAAGAACAATCAAATTTCTTATGAGATTCTACATGCTCAAATATGCCTTCAAATATATTGTGCTTTTAATTTTTGAAGGGCAAAATAATATCATGGAACAAAACCAACTAACTGGTACTAACTATGAAGCATGGACGCAGACATGGCGCAGAACACAATACGACATGAAATGGCAACTCAAAAACGTTTTTTAAAAAATAAATTCTACACCATTATAAGCAGCAAAGTGTTGTATTATGTCAGAAGTTCAACTTGGAAAAAGTCACTTGTGAATCATGTGGTGTGTCCCACACAAGCCCAGTGATTTCTTCAAATGTCAGCATGACAAAGCATATCAAACTGTAATTTGCCAATAGGTGGGCACAAGAACACTTATCTGATCAACCAGGAAATAGACAAACCCCACTACCAACAATGGCGTTGTGCCCTTCTCTCTCACACTAATAAGTATTTAGGCCTCTAAGGTTCACTAATGTCCCGACTAAGATTAGCCCAAATAAATTGCTTAAGTTATTATTAGGAGTAGTCTCCTTCAGTGGAACGAGTTCACATAACAAACACACGACAACTGAATTAATTAGGGTAGGCTAGCCTAAGTCAATTCAGAGGCTGAAGAACAATGAAAAGAGAGAAGAGAGATTACCAGCAAGGACGAAGGGAGATTATCCTGAGGAAGAAGGCTCGACGGATTAGGAGGGGGAGTAGAGGGTTTGGGGTCGCGCTTCTCCTTGTCGCTACCCTGATCAGAGACTTCACGAGCAAGCGAGCATACTCGAAGTCCTCCAGACTGAGAATGAGAGTGAGAAAGACGTCGAGATGTTGACCCAATTCGAGTTTTGAATGAAGCCGATGATTTGATTGGAGATGGAGATGAAGACGACGGTATGTGAAGATGAGTAGTATGTGTTTCTGGAATTTTCGAGACGAAAATCGAGCTTGCTACTAACCCTTCCATCTTAACTCAACTGAGAGAGAGAGAGAGAGGTTTGGAGAGTAGAGACAAGGGATTTTGATTTTGGGAAAGTAGGGTTGGATGCGGATTGATTCTGCGGGTCGCTTTCTCTGTCCCTTCCCCCAGTTCTTAATTTGCTTAAATTTTCCAATTTTCACAAATCGAAAGAGACACAACGAGCTGACTCGCTCACAGTTGATGGTATCAAATCCTTATGGGATGCACGTCGAATTTATCTCTTCCCGGATAAAATTGAGATATGATCCTACTAAACGAATATGGATTTATCTCTTTGGTCATAAATTTCCTCCAAAAATTTAATTGAGCAGATAAATATGACAACTCGATTCAATTAATATATTATTATTATTTTTTAAGTTTTTATAAATAATTTATTTTTCTTTTTTTAATATTATTTTTAAATTTTAATTATTTTTTTTCTTTTTCCTCTTCCACATTGATTACTTAAATGATTGATTTTAAAATAAAAAATTAAAATTTAATTTGTTCTTTTTATTTATCCTAGCAAACTAATTTCAAGAATAGATACATAGTTACCTCAATTTATTTTGTTTAATGCACATATGGATTATTGACTTATCTAATAAATTTGGATATGGTACCTAAATTTTAAAAATCAAAAAAAATATATTTATAATTTAGAAAAATATACATGATAAATTATGATTTTTTAATATTAATTTAATTATTAAACGAGTTTTTATATTAATATAGTAAAAATTTATGTATCGAAGGAAAATTACTTCTTTATTAATTCAATCAATCATCTTTGAAGAAGAATGATCGAGGGGCTTCGCACTCTGAAATGATTTTGAAAATTAATGAATAATATGATGGTCCTGTGGGACAAAACACAATAAAATTTAGAAAAGTTGAGCTAAAGCTTATGAAACTTAGATAACCATACATATGATAGATTGAAGAAGTCATTGTAAAAGGCTGAATTTCGCTTAAGGGGAAAAAAGTGTTCACTATTATAAAAGTATTACAAAATCAAAGAATAGAATGAACACGATAAAGTGATAAAAAATTTAGAGAGAATAATATTTTTTCTCTTGATATTATGCCAATGAGGTTACAAGGGGACTTATATATTGACTCTTGAAAGGAAAACAAGAAGTCACTCTCATTAAATGTGACAAACTAAGAGTCACACAATGAATAGTCACATTCATTAAATATAGCAACTCAAAAGTCAAAAGTCATAAAAAAAAAAAACCAAAAGCCAATAGTTACTCTAACACATTAAAAATATGTTACTTATAAATATTCATTCAAATTCTCTTAAACTTATTACACTCTCATTGGATGTCAAATTGTATAAAAAAAATATCTTGTTAAAACCTTATTAGGGAAAAACCCAGAGAATAAAAACCCTTAATGAAGGAAAACGAGTAAATCTTTTCTTATACATATGATTTTCATATAATGTTTCCCCTCGTAATAACATCGGTTAATATCTTTAAGACGTTGCATTCTAATCTTATAAATCATTTTCTCAAATGTTGTAATGGATAATATCTTTGTGAACAAAGCTACAGGATTGTTATTTGATCGAATTTTCTAGATATTAATATTTCCATTTTATAGTAGATTATGCATAAAAAATAATTTCAAAGAGATATGCTTTATTTTATCACATTTGATGTATCCACCCTTTAACTTGACTCTACATATCGCATTATCTTCATGTAATATTGTTTGAGTTTTCTTATTAGTATGTAAACTATATAATTCTTGAATATGATTGGTTATTGATATAAGCCACACATTTTCATGAATTATTTCATGAATTGCTAATATCTCAATATGATTCAAAAATATAAGAGTTATAGTTTGTTTCATATATCTCCAAGATATAACTATACCACCATATATAAATATATAACTCGTCTAAGATCAGTTTTGTGTAGATCAGATAAATATCCTGCATCTATATATCTAACTAATTATACATTTGATTCATTTGAATAAAATAAACCTCATTTCAATTGTTTTTTGGAGATATTATAGGATATATTTAATTCCGTTCCAACATCTTTTGGTTGAAATAGAATTGTATCTTGATTATAAGTTTATAATAAAAATTATATCAGGTCAAATATTGTTAGCAAGATACATCAAGGTACCAATTATACTTAGATAAGGTATTTCAAGATAAAAAGTTTCTTCATCTTTTTTTTTAAGGTCGAAAGGAAATCTTTTGTACATCAAGTGAATAGACTATCATTGGGGGTGGTTAATGAATATAATTTATCTATATTAAATCGTTTCAAAATTTTCTCAATATAACTAGATTGATGGATAAAAATTCTGTCTTTTAAATACTCAAACTATAAGAATTTTGTTTTTTCAAAGTATTTAATTTAAAGCTATTTTTTTAAATATTTTATTGTATTTAGAAACTCTTCGAGAGTTACAATGATGTCTAAATCATCAAGTAATTATTACAAATTTTTGTTCATATTGATTTATTGATTAATATTGATTTATTCTAATTATCTAAAATTAATGGATAGTATCAAATTTTAAATTAAATTGAAATTAAAATTATAAACCTAAGTCTTATAAAACAAATAAACAAAAAAATAAACGAATTAAACCTAACTAGAAAAACCTTAAAGATTATTTTTTTCAACCAAGTTAAGAATATAAAATGGGATGAATAAAGATTGAAACCCAAAGATTAATTAAATAAGAAACTTAAAAAGCGATCAGAAATTCTAAAACTAACTTAAAGCTTCTAAAAATATAATAATACTAATAAAAATTAAAATAATTTTTTATATTTATTTAAGCACAATAGAATATTGAAATTAGATTGAAAATAATGAATGTAGTGCAAAACCAAAGACCAAAAACAAAATATATAAATCTCTCTCTTAAATTGGAAGAAAAAATCAAATTCATAAAGAGAGTGATGTGATCATCAAGACTGCAAGAAATTTACAAGATTCAACTCAAGTTCCAGTTAGGTCAGTAACAAAAGTTTGAGTTAAAAGGTTTTGAAAAGTACTGAATAACTTAATTCAGAGGGTTTTACGATAAGAAATTGGAGGCCAAATGAATGAAGAACCAAAAGGGGCCTCAATTATGCTCATACAAGCCCAGTTGGAAGAATAAAAGGCTCAAAATTATCCAGAACCAAGGGAGGACGAAAATAAAGAAAAATAGCAGCAAAACTTGGTCAAAATAGTTTTGTTTATTCAGTTTCCTAATTTTTATTTTTATTTTTTGTAACTTATATTTTAGTTTTCTAATTCTTTATTATTTAGAGAGTTATTAAATTTTTAGTTGCTAATTAAGTTTTTACCTTTAGATTATAAATAGACCATTATATATTGTGTAAAAAACAACACTTTGGAGAGAATTAATAAAATTGTGAGGATTCTTCACACAGGTCTTGTTCTTTTGAGAATTTTGAACTTATTCAAGATATGAGTCTTGTTTAATTCTTTAACTTATCAATTTAGGTTTCGAACCATCTAGATTGTGGTGTCATTCATTCCATCTTTGTACCAAGATTCTTGATCTAGTGAGAAATGGGTCTAAGGTCATATACCTTAGGTTCTTCCTCCTTTAAGGCAAAAGTTGAGGTTTTTAATTCCACCGGTTCAAATAATTCGTTGGGACGATTTTTTTGTGCTAAATTAACTTGTTCGTGGGTTCTAGAGTTTTTATACCCAACGGGTTCACATCAGTTGGTATCAGAGCAATTTCGGATTACCCTTCGAGTTGTTCATACTTGTCTATAATTGTTCATATTTGTCTATAATTTTTCATAAAACAAAGACAGTTTCCAATTTTTTTTCTTTTCTTTTATTGTTTCTTCTTTATTTATTCTTTTTTCCTTATTTGTTCACCTTCTTTATTTTCTTCCTTTATTCACCTTTCTTATTTAATTCATTCCATATTAATTTGGAATTTTTCCAAATTTGCGACTTCCTTATTTCTCACTTATTTTCCTTCTTTATTTTCCTTCTTATTCTTTCTTTGAATTTCACAAGATAATTATTTGTAAGTTAAATTCAAAGAGATGTCAATCATTAAGATGGTAAGAGACATGTTCGAGGGATTGAATTCATTGAGACTTTTCCCAAGCAAAATGCGGTTGCGGATGCATTTTCACATAGGTGATGATTTGGGGACAAATCGTTGTCAAGAAGGGGGAATGATGTGATCATCAAGATTACAAGAAATTTATAAGATTCAACTCAAGTTCCAGTTGGGCCAATAACAAAAGTTCGAGTTAAAAGGTTTTGAAAAGTACTGAATAATTTAATTCAGAGGGTTTTACGATAAGAAATTGGAGACCAAATGAATGAAGAACCAAAAGGGGCCTCAATTATGCTCATGCAAGTCCAGTTTGAAGAATAAAAGGTTCAAAACTATCCAAAATCAAGGGAGGACGAAAATAAAGAAAATAGCAGCAAGACTTGATCAAAATAGTTTGGTTTATTCAGTTTTTTAATTTTTATTTTTATTTTTTGTAACTTATATTTTAGTTTTTTAATTCTTTATTATTTAGAGAGTTATTAAATTTTTAGTTGTCAATTAAGTTTTTACCTTTAGACTATAAATAGACCATTATATATTGTGTAAAAAACAACACTTTGGAGAGAATTAATAAAATTGTGAGGATTCTTCACACAGGTCTTGTTCTTTTGAGAACTTTGAACTTATTCAAGATATGAGTCTTATTTAGTTTTTTGACTTATCAATCTAGGTTTCGAACCATTTAGATTGTGGCGTCATTCATTCCATCTTTATACCAAACTTCTTGATCTAGTGAGAAACGGGTTTAAGGTCATATATCTTAGGTTCTTCCTCATTTAGGGTAAGGGTTGGGGTTTTTAATTTTACCGGTTCAAATAATTCGTTGGAACGATTTTTTTTGGGCTAAATTAACTTGTTCGTGGGTTCTAAGGTTTTTATACCCAACGGGTTCACATCAGAGAGGGATTGCAAATAGAGGGTATTCAATGATTTCAACAATGCCAAGAGGATTCCTTCGTGCTCGATGATGATCGGGCATGGCTGAATATAAAATAATTGGGGATGGCTGGATCTAAAACACATAGTGGTGGAAGGAATTAGCAAGTGATGAACTTTGTGTGATGACAAAACCAACCCTAGCAAACAGAAAGTGTCACATGGAAATCAAACAGAAGCAAATAAAGACAATGATAATGGCTATATTTCTCAATGGGTAAATCGAAAGATAAACAGACTTTAATCGGCGAAATTGAATAATGGATTATTAGTGGAAAATCAAAGACAATGCTCAATGGTGGAATCAAATGATGATGTTAGGGAATTGAAGAGAACAAAGATGGCAGAAGATGTCAAATTCAGTGGATTGGATGACAATAGAGGCGGATTCCATTATAAAGCTTATGGCAAAAGAATCAAAGGCCGGAACAAAAGCCGCAACAAAGATGATCAGGTAGTGGTGAGACTAAAGAATGACAAAGACAAGTTGGTGGTGACTTCGGTGGCAAACTTGAAAAAAATGCAATGGCAATGAACTGCAATCAATTGTAATGAAAGATTGAATTTCGATTATCAAAATCAATGATGACTCAGTAGTCGGAGGTGATCGAAAAGCAATTGAAAAATAAGAGCAAATGAAGGGAAGAAAAGCAAAGAGCAAATATGAAAAAGGTCAACAATGATGGAATTTCTTCTCTGGCACTGTCATCGCCGAAAGCTGTTTTTTTTTCCTCATGCTCTATTCTTTGATTTATAAAATTACTTTCACTCCTAGATGGCAAAAGCATCCCTAATCATACTCGATCTTCTCTTTCCAATCGAATTTGAATTCAAACTTTTCTTTCCAATTTAATTGGGGTTTTAAATCCTTTTGGGTTGCACAAAGATGAGCAACTAAATGTTGCTTCTTGTGATGTGCAATTGATCTTGAGAAAGAGTTTCTTCTCTCATTCCATGGTTTGAGCTTGAGATTGGGCATGAATGTAGACTTGGACCAATTGGATTTAGAATTGACTTAGTTAGGTTTGAATTTTGGGCTCCAATAACTTTGATTTTGATTATTCAACAAATATTATCAATTGACCCAAATGCCTTATATTCAAAACTAATTTCAATTAATTTTTTATCCATCTTTCAATCAGAACCAACTCTTCCTCAAAACATGAAAGTCATATATCTTGATTTTATGTTTTCAACATAATTTGATTTAGATTAATTGGAGTTTTCTAGCCCAAACTACGAATTTTCTTCTAACATCACTTCAACAATAATTTCCTAACTCGAGAACCAATTTCGGTTGTATTTTTCTCCGATTTGCAACTTGAATTTGAAGAAATGATAAACTAAAGAGTTGTAGCTCTATTCAAGCTTTATAATGCATCCCGAATCATTTCAATTCAATAACTGTACCTTAAGTTATAAATTTTTAAAATAGTGTTCTTGGACACAATTTTTTTTATCCCAAATATTCAATTTTTGTCATTTGATACGCATTATCCCGTATTTTAGACTCGATCGTTGATTTTTACTCTATTTCAAACTTGAAAGCATGATTATATCATTCAAGTTGGAAATTTAACAAATTACACCTAAAATGTATGAATTTTTTTTAAAAAAATTTAAGTATAAAATACATGCATAAATTGGATTTATCAAATACCCCCAATACTTAAACGTTTGCTTCTCTTCAAACAACGTTATAGTAGAACCAAAAGTTTTAAGATTAGACTAATAGAAAATGAAAATCGATTTCTTGTGCATCATGACCTTGCATTTTGAAATCTTTGTGTGTGTGTGTGTGTGTATGTGTATAACCAATAGGGGAATATCATATTTTAAGCAAGATATTGAGTTTTTTAAATCAAATTTTTAATGTTTTATATGCCAACTTTTTAAACCATTTGTCCGCTAATGGTTTCCACACATAAAACCTAAATCAATAGATTTTCATTGTACTGTAACGGGGTTAAAGAGTTTTATAATAAAAAAAGAAATTAAGGGATTCAAAAATATTGAAAAATATCATGCATATCCTAAAGCAACGTGAACAAAGTAGTGAATGATAAGTGCACACTTCCCACTTGATAAAATCTGGACTTTATTTCCAAATGCTTTTGTCATTTTTTTTTTCTTTTTTCTAAAATATTGCTTATGAATGTAAAGCAAACTTCAATTTTTTTTTCTTTATAATAAACAATAGTTTCAACAATAAATAAAATCTCAATCTATTGTGGTTAAACACTTGAATAATAAATAAATAAAAGGAGAAATTTGTGAACTATGGTAAATGTGATGGATATACTTACTTAAATATTGAATTATGCAATACATCTCTAGCAAAAATGAAGGTATGATATTGAAGGAAAATTATTCATTCTTAGCCATGCATGGCCTCGAAGATTTACAAGGGAGTTAGTGTGATTATATATAAAATTTTGGCCATCAATTTAAGGTTTGAAGGTGGGTGACCATGAATAATGTAATATGTAGGCTAGAAATGCTCAAATGGTTTGAAAAGAATGCCTAAATCATTTCTTAGCCTTATGTAAGAATTTTTTTTAATTTCGTTTAGGGCGATTATCAAATAGATTTTAGAGCAAAATCATAAAGTAATAAAACCCTCTTCCTTTCAAGGAAAACATATTTTTTATTTATTCCAAATTCTAAAAATGACGACTTCCATGGCTACTGTGCTCAAAATTAGCATTCCCTAACTTTGGATTTTTAATAAACAATGCATAGTTGTAGTTTAAAACGGTTTTATATATGTTTGTATTATTCTATATCGTGAAAAATATGTTAGGCAAGGCACACATCCAAGTGAAAATAAAAATTTAAAACTCACATTCCCACACTTAAGTTGAACATTATCTCCATCATTTAAGAAAATAAAAAAAAAAATATTAAGAGTAAGATAAAAATACTCCCCTAAGTTGAGACGATCTGGTCATCTAAGTAGAAAACCACATCTTTCATCTAGTTTGGTCCACTTCTATATATGTCGTGCCATAATCTAATCCTACCGATCAACAAGAAAAAGATCCTAAAAAAATGAAAAATGTCAAAAGGTAAAAAAAAAATCTTAAAACCAAAATACTTTCTAAAAAAATTCTTAAAAAACAAGAATAAAAAAAATTGAAAAAGGTATCAGAAGAAAGTTAGTTCTAGTTAATAATCTCAACTCGACTTTCTAGTACTTATTTGTTTGGCATATGGATGGGGAGGTGTGGTCTAGGGATCTATCTCCACCATAGTCAATTTTCAACCCATGCCCCTTTACCTTGGACTTGGGTTCAGTCGTTTACTTATCGAATCTATCCATGCTGTGTTCTTATTTTAGTCTTTATGTCTAAATCTAGCCATTTGGAGGCTCGCTAAACTAGAGACACCTTGATTTACTAGAGTGGTTTGCACTATGTGTCTCATAGAAGGAGTTCATGAGAATGCTTAGTTTATGCCCTGTAGTGAGAGAGGTGATAGCTTTTTTGTATGATATGGGCTAGAGGAATCTATTATGAAAATTGTGTATACTGTCCACTTTGGTATAATATGTTAATCGGCACTCCAATCCTTGTGATGCTGTGATGCGTTCTCCTTTTCCTTCTCAAGAAGGTCCCTTTAAGTTTTGTGACTAGTGGATTTGAAGTAAATTAGGACAATTTGGGAGGCTAATCTCATGTAAAAAGGTATGCACGTTGAGTAAACCATGGCACTTTAAATCCAATAGAATAGTCAAAAGGGGTAGAGAGAGTAAAGAGAAATGAGATTTGAGCTTAAGAGTTGAGGTTGAGTGGTCGTATGTCAAATCAATAGGCACAACATTAGGCAAAGAATGGTCAAAATTCTATTCATCCTCCTTTCTTTGTCTAAATATTTTCAAAAGGTTCTCTATGTCTCTATCCTCAAATGTCACCGTATCCAATTTGGGCTCATACAAGATCTGAAAAAGAATCTCATCACTCTTAAAGTTCTCCTCCATTAGCAACCTTTCCCATGATTCTCGATCAAGGTCTTTCTTTCTTGCAAAATTTTAATTCTATCATTACAATTTTTAATAACAAAATAAGAAAAGATGATATTATCAAAATATTTTAACATTTCATTTAATTTAAAATCCATCAACTCATCAAAATAGCAGAGAATCAAAGTACTTTTCTTGACATCTATGAAGGCTCGTGCAATGGTGAGAAATCATCTAGCAAAAATGAGCACTACAACTACATCGACCTCTATATCAAGTACTACAAAGTCAACCAGGAAGAGAATGAATCGATCCAAATTGGCATGTCTTCCATGACTTCCTTGGGTGTCTTTATCAAGTGAACAGTTAGTTGAATTTACATGTGTATCTCCTTCAAACTCAGCATTCCTACCTTAAAAAATAAAGGCATATGCATTAAATTCACACTCAAACCAAGATGATATAAAGAATTATTAAATAGAAAGCATCCTATAGTGCAAAGCATAGAAAAATTCCCTGAATTTTTCAAAATATTTGTCAATTTGCTCATGTTTGAATTTCTGATAATAGGGAATAGAAGCCAAGTTCGCTATGTATGTGAATTATGCTTTTTCTTCTTCATGACAATGGTTAGAATGGGGCCCTCCTTTTTATCCTTATTTATTCTTGTGGTCGAGATGGCTAATAAGTCTTGTTTATGTATATATTTTGAATCAAATTTCTATGACTTATCATATGTTTTTGGATAAAATTTATAAGATATTTTACTCATAATTTCAATTGTGCTTCCAGAATTTAAAATGGAGTAGAAATCAAGAATTGAACCTAAAAGAAAGTGAATGCACATCAAAGAACGAAATTTGAGCATTTTGAAAATAAGGTATTGGAGTTAGGGTTGTTCAATTGAGGTGATTTTGGATGAGTTTGAAAAGCATGAAAAAAGGTTACAATTGAAGTGATTCAACTAACATTGGAAAGATAAAAATTAAGACCTACAATTTTCATATTTTAAGAAAAGCCGATTTGATAGGAAGATAGGGAAATCTTTCGTTGAAGTCAAACCATTGAATATATGAGGTCTTTTGGCTAATTGGATGAATAACAAAAGTCCAGACCCATTCTCAGATGAAAGCAAAGTTGAACGCCCACAATCCATCCTCAATTCAAGCCTAAGAGAAAAGGCATGGGTCTACTTCTAATCAAAGAATAGTCAAACAACTTGGCACAATCGAAAAAAAGAGCATGGAAGAGAATGAAGATTGTGTGTCCATGAAGAATCAAAAACAAAAATTTGAAGGAAAATGGAAAGAACAATCTATGGTAATCAAATCAAAGAGAACTGGAAATAAAATCGAAGCCCTAGGATTTATTGGCGCATAGAGAAGTAGAATAAGGGCATCTTTAGTTGATGACAATGGTTGAAGTTCAAACCAGTAGCCATTCTATTATTTTGCTTTGTTAAGTTTTGTTTTTAGTTGTCTTTAAATTTGTAGTTGTTTGTTAATTTTTCAGTTATATTATCTTTAATTACTGCTCCTGTTAGATTTTCTCAGTCTCTATTGCTACTATTTCAATTCTTCACGATCTGTTCGAGCTCAATCACTACCTTGTTCATCTTTAGATTTCAGTCATCTTCAAATTCACCACCAGATTAGTCTTCAATTTCACAAGTAACACCAGATTCAACCATCTACTTCAGCATTTTCTTCGCCACTCGCCTTCGAGTTCATCATTGATAAGTTAATCACCCTTGTTTGCTATTCAATTTCAACCATTCAAGTTTATGTCTTCGATCGCCTTTCATTAAGTATGTTAGTCTCTTGCTTTGATTTCGCTCTCTTCAGATTTGGTATCAACTCTGTCTTTGTTTGTCATTGCAGCTATTGGATCCCATTCTTCGATTCGTCACCATCACCTGAAGTTGTCGCTTTGATTCATTTCGATCACTATTGACTTCATTAACTCTTTCAATTGTTGCCTTTAATTTCTTTTTCATCCCCACCATTCAATTTGGTTGCTAAAGATGTTGTGTGAGTACTCGGCTTTGATTTTGCTTTCTGCCATCATCATCACCACCAATGGCATTTCAAATCCGGTCACCACCATCTGTTATCTTCAATTTTGCCTTCGTGAGTTCCAATTGCACTTCCGATTGCAGTTGTCGAAGAAGGAACCATCTTTGCCATCGTATGATTCTCTGTTTGCAATTATCTACTTTCTAATTTCACTTACAATTCTAGGACTTATTTGGTTTTACATTTTTATTATGTTTGTTTTACACTATTTCATTATTTGCTTGGTTTAATTTTAGTATCCTTTTATGGTTAATTTTTAGATTTTATTTTAAAATTATCTTATTTAGTACTTTAATTTCATAATTCAATTCTTAGTTTTATTTTATAAGTTGATTTTGGAAAAATTTGTAGGGTTTTGCATTTAGTTACATTTGATTTATTGATTATTGTTTTGTTTATTTGACTCTTAATAGACTTAGTAGTTTGATTCTTATTTTCATTAAGAGAAAATTTCAGTACTCTCACATAATCTTAGGTAATATAGTAAATTAAAGTTAACTGGAAAACTATATAGTACTCGTTAAATATATAACATTTTCCACTAAATTTACAAAGCTCTTCAATGATCTTTTTTGCTACCTCAAGTTATTACCACTCCTTAACATCACCAGGCTCATTTGTTATCTTGGATTGATCTCTCTTTTGCTTGATAAGGTGCCTGGAGTGCTACTCACATGTGAGATCTCTACTTGTCCCCTATGATTTCAGCTAATGAATTCTTTTAACATTTGCTTCATACAAGCAAGTCGATTGTACATTTGGGTGGACATATGTCGTAACTCTTTCTGGACCTATCGGTTCTAACTTGTTGATCAATAACTTTTACTCAACTTCTTGATTGGTTCTTCCTATGCTTCTTTCTTGACTTGGACTAGTGGTTGCAATCCAAGTGGTCCACTGGATCTTGTGTTCTTCTAGCCCGAAGAAAAGTTTGGTTAATTATGCCAGTATAAGTTATAGGTGTCCTTGTATAGATTACTATTCCTAACTATGTTAGAAACATAATTAGTATCTTCAAATACATTTGAGTTAGAAGTGTTACATGCTGAAAATAGGCTTAAATTTTTTTCATTCAGGTTACTTATTTTATGTCCTCTTTGATATAAGAAATCCGATGATTATGGCTTCATTACTTTCTAGATTAGTCATAGACTCAGAAATATGATAATTCCTTACTTGGTCCTATCTGTGGTCCACCGATTTGAGTTAAAAGCCATATCATCAATCAGCTCAAACACCGCTTCACCCATTTCTTTCCATATGCACTCTCCTACGATGGCATCAATCATTACCCGAGTTTTGGGATTTGCACCATTATAGCACATTTTCATTTCTTCCAAATTGCCATATTAAGTTTAAGGCACTTCTATATCACCTCTAGAAATCTCTTTCACACCTCAAAAAGAGCTCGTCCTGTCCCTACACAAATTTAGCAATATCTAGTTTTAGTTTGCAATTTTTTGAGATGGTAAATACTCACTGAGAAACTTATCTATCAATTTTGCCTAGGTGGGGAAGTATTAGGAGAGAAATGAGTTCAACCACAATTTTGCCCTATCTGTAAGGGAAAAGGGAACAAGCTGAAGTCAATCTGGTTCATCCCTAGCATATTGCATATTTTCTCAAAAAGTTACAAGGTAAGCATACGAATTCTCGTGATTCAAGCCATTGAACTGGCTTTATTTTACCAAATTAATAGTGTGAGTGTGTAGAGCTCAGAGTCTATGCTAGTGATCTCTTATAGCCTAAAACTTGTCATTTCTCCGACAAATCTAGGGGCAGCAAACACATCAAGTATCGTTCGGAGAGTGATGTGGTTCTCCTCCTTCTCCATTACACTTTGCTCTCTATTGGGCTACAATTGTTCATTCCATCTCCAAGTCAAGGCCAACAAGGTCTTCCTTTCGGCTCTTTGTCATACAATAGTATGTAATCATAAATAGCATGAACAAATACAAATTTTAGAGCTTAGATAATCAAAAAGAAAACCAAGAAATTAATTGAAAAATTTATTCTAGTTCTCGACAATGACACCAAACTTTGATGTGGCATATTTGATTAACAAGGTTATCGATCACATTGGAACTAGATAATTTTTTTCGATCAATGTTGATTTATTCTTTTTGAGAATACTACATTTTGATAATGGTAAATGAAATAAATTAGAGGAAAATAGACTTAAATATATCATAAAGTTATTAGAAAGTAAAAACTAAAGTCTGCAAATATTGTTGACCTGTTCTTAAAACACATTGATATGCTCTTATAGGTCCACCAATTTTCAGAACCATATCGACCAATTTTAGCAATATCCGAAACATGTCGACATATTAATGATCCTTGTTGACTTGTATGAATCAGACATCATTATAGTCTAAGTACGATTGTATCGACAACCTTGAAAATATGTCAACCTGACTAAATTCTCACACATCTTGTCAACTTGAGTGAAATCTTGTCAACCTCCATCACATGTCGACCTGAATTGGACTACACATCGATCTGTTGAATTCAGGTGGACAAATTTAATATGATAAGTCCACCAATTTTAATAATGTATCGACCCACTATTTACACACATTGACAAAGCATCTAGCAAAAATTTGAAAGGTAGACATACCCAAAAATTTGTCGATCTGATTTATTATGCGTTAGAAATCACATGACAACTTGCATTTCAATTATGTCGACACGTTGAGGATATCGACAAATTTCAAAGGTCAGGTTCACCAATTAAATACAAGAATAGGATTGTGTCGATGTAAACTTAGAACATGTTAACCTGATTTATTTGTTTTAGGAATTGCATGATGACCTACATTTCAATTATGTCGACACCTTGAGTACATCAAACAATTTCAAAGTTCATGTTTACTAATTTAGTCCAAACAGATTCTTGTCGACCTGATTTTACCAATATGTTGACAAAATCTATTGGTTCCTAACTTAGGCATATTGATGCCTAATTAAAACCACGTCAACACACCAGAACATATCGACCAATTTAATTTTATGTGTCCGCCAATTTAATTTAAAACATAATCTTGTCGACCCAAGTTCTCACCATATCGACATGATCAAGGAAATTCATAATATAGAAATTTTAAATTTAGGTCAATGTGTTAATTAAGTTTGTCGACCTGAAATTGTCAAAAACCAAAATTTTAAAACAAATTTGAACACAGCAGATCTCTTTTCTGATCTGTCTGTTTCATTCCATTTCTATCAAAGTTTAACATTTAAATGAAGTAAAATCATCTATCTGATCTGTCTGTTTCATTCCATTTCTATCCGTTTTTAATAGCGGACTAAGAAAAAAAATAAAAATAATAAAAAAGGAGAACTATTTAGTGACAGAAATTTTTTGTCGCTAAAAAATCCATCACCGATATTTCTCAAGGTAAAAAAAATAATAAAAAAATATCAACGACAGATTAGCGACGAATTTTTTAAACAATCCGTCGCAATAGTATTGAAAGGTAAAAAAAAAATTAAAAAGGAACTATCAGCAATGAAAATTTTCTATCGCTAATCCGTCGTTGATAGTTTCTTTTTTAAATATTATTTTTATTTTATTTTATTTTTTTATTTTTCGTCTGTTTTATTATTTTATAATTATTTTTCTTATTTATTTTATTTTATTCTTTTATTCTATTATTTTATTATTCAATTTAATGGGTAAATCAAAAAATAATTTGCTATTCTATCTTTATTAATCAAATAAATATTTTATTTCTTTATTTAGTACAAATTTAATCAATATCAAATTTAAATAGTTATACAAATTTAATGAGAATATTTAATGATAAAAATTACCTAAAATAAAGGAAAAAAAAGAGATGAGAGTGAGATAAAAAAAATGTGAAAAATTAATATTAAAAAAAATAAGCGAGGGTTAGATAATAAATATAAAAAAAGAAAATATCACAACAGAGATAGTGGCATAGTGGTTGAAGAACTCATCATCCACTCGGGAGGCGTAGGTTTGATTTCTACAGGTGACATTTTTCACAGAATAAATGTAGGGCGTGCGGAAAGGCACATCCAAGCTGGTGTGTGAGCGCGAGTGGTTGTGAGGGTGTGAGCGTGCAAGGTACGGGCGCGTGTGAGGGCACTGGTGGGTGTGCGTGAGGGCCCGTGTACGTGCATGAGGCCTCCAAATTTTAGCGACGAAAAATATCCATCGCTGATAATTACTATCAACGATGGATTAACGAGGAAATATTTAGCAATGGAAAAATTCAATCGCTGATACTTTTAAATATTGTCTTTTATCAGCGACGGAATTTTTAGCGACGAAAATATTCCGTCGCTGATAATTTAGCGGCAGATAAATTCCGTCAGTAATATTTAGTGGGGTGGTTTTCTGTGACAAAAAATTTTCGTCGTTAATATTCTTTAACGATGGAATCTTTACTATCAACGATGAATATTTCCATCACTGATACTTCTTTTTCTAGTAGTGCTCACCCAAATACTAGGACCCATATCATATAAAAAGCCGATAGAGTGATGGAACCTATATATAGTATGGAGCTGAGAACCATTGTAAAGTGTAGAGTTGAGAGAGTGGGTATAGAATCGATGCATGGCGTATAGCATAGAGGGTGAGAGTTAGATTCTGAGTCGAATCGGGCGTAGAACTAAGAGTGGGAGTTAGATCTCGAGATGAATTAGGCGTAGAAGAGTAGGAGGCAGCTCTCGAGATGAATAAGGTACAGAGACGAGAATAGGAGATAGCTCCCGAGATGAATCTAGGCATAGAGCTGAGAGTGGGAGTTAACTCCTGGGATAAATCAGGCATAGAGCCGAAAGTAGGAGGTAGTTCCCAAGACGAATCAGGCGTAGAGTCGAGAGTGGGAGTTAGACTCCGAGATGAATTAGGCATAAAGTCGAGGGAGGGAGATAGCTCCCAAGATGAATCAAGCATAGAGCTGAGAATGGGAGGTAGCTCCCAAGGTGAATCAGGTACAGAGCTAAGAGTAGAATGTAGCTCTAGAGACAAATAAGGCATAGAGCCAAGATTGGGCCACATCTACCTTATCGAGTGTTAAGAGCCGTATTAACAATGCGTTTCGAGATGTAAAGCCAGGAGAGTGGGCTAGCAAAATAGATAAAGTGATAGGCTAGAGTTTCATGGACACTGGAGCTTAAGTATTGTGGAAAATCGCAAGGGCCTGAGTCTTGTTGCTGGCCAAAATGTTATAAACCAGGGCCTTCGATGGATCCAGATTATTGTTAAGGACTCTAGTACCTATAGTGCTGAGGTACTCATTGGTGTTGTACCAGACGAGAGTTTGGAGGTATTGCATTTGGAGGACTTGTTAGGTTGCATCAGACGAGAGTTTGGAAGTGTTGTGCCTAGAAAGTGGATGTGAAACCTTTGTGAGGCGTGGAGCCGAGCGATTATATCTGCAAAAGAAAGAAAGCGGTAGACTAAAGCCTTATAGGCATAAGGGCCCGAACCATGGTTAGTCAAGATGTAATGAAAATGTGAAAGAATATGTAGAAAATTGACAAAGTAGTGGACAGAAATTACTACACTGAGCCCTTCAATGGATCTAGACCGTGGTTAAGAACTCCAATGCGGAGAGACATTCTAGAGTGTTGTTAGGCAAGATATAATGAAGAAGTGACAAAGTATGTAGAATATGAATATTATTGTTGCAATGAACATAAAGCAAGATTTCATATCAAAACAATTCGTTAGCAATACTAGAATACTGACAAAGTAATAGTAGGCTGTGAGTAAGAATTACTAAATCTAGGGTGTCGGTGTCGAGTGGGGCTAGAGTTTAGACGTTCATCCCTCCACTTATACCTGGCTTTGGAGGTATCACCTCTGTTTCTTTTCTTTGGTGGTTGGTGCTAAGAGAAAGGAAACAAGGCGTGAAATTTTTACAACTAGTTAGCCCATTGCTTCCCTTGGATGACACTAATCTGTTGGAGTTAGATTTTGATTCCAAAGATAATTACTCTTCCGACTCGAATGGGAATCCTGTAGTGATGTGTTCATCAAATCTTCTTGAATGGGAAATCTACAAAAACCCCGTTCGGAGGGACTCCGATGCTAAAGTCAAAAAGAGTAGTAAAAGAAAGAGAAAAGATTGAGAAAACCCGAACTATAGCTCTATGTTGCCTCTGTGTGCCACATGTAGAGTTGACTAGTACCAGTACGTCAACTGGGTCGTCATCAATGGAGAAACCTGCAAGAACCCTATTGAGATTAGCCCCGTAGGAGGATTCCGATACTCAAGTCAGATAAAGTGATAAAAGAATGATCGAGAGGTCTCAGAAACGGTTTTGTATTATATGTGTAGAATTTACGTCGTATGTATTGTGTATAGAGAGCCATGAATATGGACCTATATATGATGTATGTATGCAAAGAGAGATAATAAATGTATTACGTGGGTATAATTAAGTATGAAGTTGTATCTCCGATGGTGTATAGAATCGAGTATGAAATTATACCTCTGATAATATATAATTAGGCATGAAATCGTACCTTTGATAGTGTAGAATTGAGTTGGCTTCTTCTTTGTAATATGTGTAGAGAGAGAGAATATTAGGGGTCCCCTTTGTGGGTATGTAGACATGCCATGATAGGTTATCTTTACTTTGTATATATAACCTTCTAAGAGGTGTAGAAAACTTTACTTTTGTGTGAGATCTTCCAAAATGATAGGGATTTGTGGTCAAATATTTTTAAAATATTTAGAATTCTTTGTAATTAAGGAAGGTTTAGGATTGTAGAAAGTTTTCCTTTTCAAGAGTCTAAAAGAATTAGAATTCTAGGGGATTAAGAAAGGTTTGAACATGTTAGGAATTTGCTTTCTTATCAAATGATTATAAGAGAGTTGGTGTTCGTTTGTATGCCCATTGAGGGGCATTATTGGGATTAGAGATACTGGGTTGACTCCCTTTATCTCCATAACTCCCAATAACTACCCTATTAACCCCTCATAATGTGACACTAATTAACCCTAGAATGAGCCTACGTGAAAGGGCTCTTGCTCTCCAATTTTGAGTGAACAGCAGCCGCGAGAGAGGATGCTAGGGGCTTGCATAAATCTCTAGAAAGAGATACACTGAGGGATGAGAAATTTTTGGAGATCACGGGACTTGAGGCTTGAGACATCATGGTATTGGATTGGTGGCTCGATCACGTGATCACCATCCTGACCGTTTAACTGTTCAAGGGATTTTGTGACTCAATTGGATTTTGGCGACCCTACATGTTGAGATATTTATTCCGAAAATTCTGATCTATTTACTATGCTTCTGTATGTGCATGCTGTGTCAATTAAATCCAACAGTTGGAATATCATAGGAATAAGAAAAATTTTCACTATTAAGTAGGATAGCATCAACAATTTTAATAAATCAATACTTTTTTTTTAATTCAAATGTAGAGTTGGAGGATCATTGATGGGTGTGTTCTAGGTCATGGGTTCATGAATATGCTAATATTCATTCTTATTTGGATTTTCTCATTTCGTTATTGATCGAGATAAATAAAAAGGAGGCTTTCCGGTTCTTAAAAGACAAGGTGCGGTAGAAATTGTTGTCTTGGAAGAGAAGAATTGGTGAAGAGAAACTGATTAGAACAGTTGCTCAAGCTCTTCCGAACTACGTGATGGGTATTTTTCTACTTTCGGTGCCACTGTGCGAGGACCTTGAGCGGATGATGAATTCATTTTGGTGGGTGAATGGACAAGGTCGGTCAAAATGTACTAATTGGATGAGTTGGAATTCATTGTGTAGGCGCAAAGTAATAGGTGGTCTTGGTTTCTGAATATCACAGCTTTTTTTAAAATGGCTTTACTAGGAAGGCAGGATCGGTATTTGATCTCACAAGCAGACTCTTTTATGGCGTCTGTCCTCAAAGCTACGTACTATCCATGAAGTTATATTTTGGAAGGTAATATGGGCCATGATCCAAACAACTCATGGCAGAATATTTGAGCAACAAAAGATTTGATTCGATAAGTTTGTCATTGAAGAGTGTGTTCTGATGAGGCATTTCAATTTGGAATGACCGTTGCCTAAATGATGCTTCTAATTTGTTTGTGACGTGTGGAGCGTCATTTGATAAGGTAGGCAGTGTTGTTTCAGACCTTTTATTGGATCAACTGTCTCAGTAGAATCTTCAGGTAATAAACGAGTGGTTCAATGAGAGAGACGCGCAACTTGTTTCCTCCATTCCTCTCAGTTCCCTCCAAGTATGAGATGTTGGATCATTAATCTAATATTGAGCTTATATGTTAAAATAATTATGTACTGCATACTGTCAAACTCATAAAATAAGCTCATATGAAAGTTATCTGATAAATTTAAAAAATTCGGTAATTTTGGTTTAAATATCTCAAAAGATATTTAAATAAATAAATATGTAGAAACCAATAAATATTTGTTATTTATGATATGTTAAATAAGGAATGTTGAAGGGTGACTTAACAATGGCCGGAAAGTTACCTAAATTCATGTGAATTTGATAAGGTAACTGAAATAAGTTACATAGGTAAAATTTTATTATGAATTTGGAAATAAAATTACCCGTACAATTATAAATAAGGGTTATGATCTATAGGTTAATGTATTACTTTTCTCCCTTATACTCCCATTATATAAAGTGATTTTGTGAGAATACATTTGATTTGGAAGGCCGTTGCCAGGATTCTGCCTAAATGAAAGTCGAATTAAGATTTCATTCTATTTAGTTTCCAGCTATAGAGTCAGGTATAATTTCGATCCATTCTAAATTTTAATTTCACTTTATTAAGTTTTTAATTCCAGTGATTTAACACGATTTTGATATGGTTTTGCATTAAATCATTTTTCCCAACAAGCGATATTAGAGCCACTTGTGCTTGAATCATTGAAATTTTTTATGCATATTTTAAGTTTTCTATAATTTTTGATATTATATGAATTTTGAGAATATGAAAAACTTTTATGGATCTCGGTGTGGATTTAAATAAAAAAAAAATTCTAAAAAGTTTTAATCAAGTCAATATTTAGTTTTCATCAAAGTCGACATTCAGTTTTATTAAAGTCGATTTCCAGTTTTTTCATTAAAATCGACATCCGACCTTTTTTTTAATATATATATATTTGTGTCATTTTTGGGATCTTTGGGTTCTTCAATGATATGTATATATGTAAATTTTGGTTTATTATTTGAAACTTACCCTTTTTTTGACAATGAACTTTCTTCCTAAAAAAAAAAGAAAAGAAAAGGGTGCAAGTCAAAGATCATTTTTTTATAGACTTTCCTTCTTTTGAGTATCATTTTTATGGTATTTTTTTTTTGTAATTGCAAATCTAATTTTGGGAATTTTCAATTTTAAAGAATATTTTAAATTTGGTTTCTTATAAGAAACTTTCAAAATTTGGGAAAAACAAAAAAAAAAAGAAAATTTTTAGATTTGATTTTCTTTTAAAGTATGACTTGCCAATTTTAAAGGAAAACTTTCAAATTCCAACAAAAAGAATTTTTCTTTTTATTGCAAATCCACATCACAAAAGAATCAATATTTTTTTTTTTCAAAAAACAAGTTTTATGGGCCATTTTGGGTCCAAATAAACTCAATTCTGGGTGTAAAAAGTTTTTGAATTCATTGAACTCAATTAAACCCATTTTCATCTTTATCATTCTTTACTGTTTCTTTATATTCAAAACTGATCATTCGTTTAGTATACGATGACATGATATGTTTAGGAAAATTCTGTCAACTAGACGGAGATAAGTTTAAGGTTAGATGATTCTTAAACAGTTCTAAATGAACTCACCACCTATCTGGGAACTTTCCTGGTTTCCTTTGCTACAGAACGGGGATTGACCAAATTTTGGATCAGTCGTCGGCAAAATGTTAAAATTTTGGTTTTATACCAACAACGAAGGTATAGGGATGAAAAAGAAAGATGATGGAGACAGATATAATAAAATTGGATTTTCTTTTTTTTAGACCCAATTTAAAGTTTATAAGATTAGGCTTTAAATAGCCCAATCTTCAAGAAATTGAGTCAATTAGGATAAAATTGGGATTTTTTCAATTACAGATATTATTTAAATATGAGTATGGTTTTGTATATATTTTGAGATAAATTAATTGAAACAACATGTCACCAAAGTGACATCTCTTGTGAAAATTAATTTATTTTTGGGATATAAAAGGTTATGTGTATGCAATTCATGTGGATACCGATTGACCCAAAAAAAGATTCGTATTTGACGGAATTGCATATACACATTGTGGTAATAAATGCGTGACAATTTTTTGGCTTTTTCATGTGATCAATTTATCGGCCCAAAAGAAGATAGTTAGTTGACATACTCTTATTGTCAGCGTTTGATTACTATATCAAAATACCATTTATAAGTTAATTATTTTGTCTAAAAACAAAATATTAATAGAGTTATTGTTATCTTATGATGAGAATTTCTCATATTTGAATTTATTTGGTTTTAAAGTTCTGTTTGAGCATATATGATTATCGTTTTCTATTTTGACAGTTAACACTATTTCTACCCACATCAATACCCAACTCAACTCTATTCCCATGTTGAATGACTCAAACTTCAAATCATGGCGAGAAAATTTTTTGATTGTTCTCGGGTTTATGGATATGGACTTTGCACTAAGGACCGATCCTCTATCAATTACAGATAAGAGTACCTCTAATGAAAAGAGAGAGTTTGAAAGGTATGAGAGGTCAAACCGCATTAGTCTCATGATTATGAAGAAAGCCATCCCAAAAACTTTTAGAGACACCATATCTGATGCTTCTTGATATTGAAAAAAAAAGGTTTGCTAAGAATGAAAAGTTAGAAATTGGTATATTTTTGGCAAATCTTGTATCAATGAAGTATAAAGGTCAATGCAATATTAAGAAGTATATCATGGAGATGTCTCATATCGCTTCAAAGTTAAGAGCACTCAAGCTTGACCTCTCTGAGGACTTGCTTGTGCATTTGATTTTAATATCTCTTCCAGAATAGTTTAATCAGTTTAAAGTGAACTATAATTATCAAAAAGAGGCCTGGTCTCTGAATGAGCATATCTCTCACTATGTCCAAGAAGAGGAAAGGTTGAAGCGAGATCGGATAGAAAATGCTCACCTAGTCTCGACCAAAGGCAAGAAAAAGAAGCATGTTAAGAATGCTGCAAGTGCAACACCTCAAAAGAAGCAACAAAATGTACCAGATGAACCGAAAAGGAAAGGATATTTCTTTTGTGGTGCCGAGGGACATAGAAAGAAGAAGTGTTCCAATTATCGCGCCTAACATGCAAAGAAATGTATGCCTCTGTCACTGGTTTGTTTTGAGATTAATTTAATTTTAGTACAAAGACACACTTGGTGGCTAGATTCTATTGCAACCACTCACATCAGTGTGTCAATGTAAGATTGCCTAAATTACCGACCGCCAAATGATGATGAAAGATACATCTACTTATTGTTAAGGATCAGATTCTTTTTGGATCTGCATTAAACATTTATTGTACTGTCTTTTAGACGGAATTTGATTTCTATTTCTGTATTTGACAAATTTGATTTTACTTGTTATTTCGAAAATAGGAAAGTTAGTTTGTTTCTTGATTCAAAATTAATTGGTTCTGGTTCTTAATTGTAATTCGATAATCTTTATTTACTTGATATTGTGGCTTGTTTTAATGAATCGTTGCATACTGGTACTCGAAATGTAAGGCACAAATGAGCCAAATAAAATTCCTCCTCATTGTGGCACAAGAGATTGTGTTATATCTCCAGACAAAGAATATAGAGAATTGTATCAGAAGAAATTCTTGATTCCCTTGATTTCACAGACTTTGAAATTTGTGTAAATTGTATAAAGGGAAAATAAACTAATAAAAGGAGTTATGAGGTCAATAAGACTTCAGATGTCTTAGAACTGATTCATTTGGATATCTGTGGACCATTCCTTTTGGATTCTTAGAATGGTCAATGATATTTTATTATATTTATAGACAATTATTCAAAATATGGTTATATTTATCTCCTTGCAGAAAAGTCCAAATCTCTAGATGTGTTCAAAATTTATAAGGGTGAAGTTGAAAACTAACTCGGGAAAAAAATTAAGAAAGTCGATCTGACTATGGTGGAGAATATTACGGTAGAAATGATGGATCAGGTGAATAACATTCAGGACCATTTGCTCACTTCTTAGAAGATCATCCCACAGTATACCATGCTTGAATCACCCACCATAAATGGTGTTGCTGAAAGATGAAACATGACTTTTCAGAATATGGTAAGAAGCATGATTGCTCATTCTGCCTTACCTGAGTCACTCTGGCAACAAGCACTCAAGACTGCAGCATATATCCTAAACAGGGTCCCTACAAAGCAATTACTAAAACCCCTTACAAACTTTGAACTGACAAACGTCCTAGTCTGAAGCATCTACGCGTTTGGGATTGTCCAGTTGAGGCTAGGCCTTTTAGGCCCAATGAAAGGAAACTGGATGTTAAGACAATTAGTTATTATTTTGTAAGATACTCTGAAAAATCTAAGGGTTACGAATTTTATAATCCCACAAATAAGGTCATTTTTGAATCGGGAAATATCCATTTCTTTGAGAATGTTGAGTTTGTGGGGGGAGATATGATTACAAACATTATCTTTCAAGAGAAATATGTTGATATTTCTACAAGTGTTATTAGACTTGATCAGGTTTCTATCCCTGATTCTGTTCAAAACACAACAGAGTCAGACAATGTTGGAGAACCCTCTAATTCAGAAGAACAATATCTACCACCTCAAGAATCTGTGCAATTAAGAAGATCCACTAGAGAAAAAAGAAGTGCAATTCTAAATGATTATGTTGTTATTTTTCAGGAACATGATGTTGACATTAGAGTGATGGAAGATATTCCGATCAACCTTCGTTAAGCCATGGAATATTGTAACTCTCAAAAGTGGATCGATGCCATAAAAGAGGAGATGAAGTCCATGAAGAACTATGACGTTTGAGATCTCGTCCCATTGTCTGAAGGTGCAAAACGCATTGGCTATAAATGAATATTTAAAACCAAAAGGGATTCGAAAGGCAATGTAGAGAGATATAAAGTTTGTCTTGTCACAAAAGGTTTTACAAAAAAAATGCCATCGATTATAAAAAGACTTTCTCTCTAATTTCTTCGAAAGACTCTTTTAGGATTATAATGGTATTAGTGGCACATTTTGACTTTGAGTTACACCAAATGGATGTAAAAACGACGTTTCTCATTGGTGACATTGATGAAACGATCTATATGTTACAACCAGAAAACTTTGTATCGAGAGATCCAAAGAATATGGTTTGCAAACTTAAAAAATTCATTTATGAACTCAAATAAGTATCTCGACAATGGTATTTTAAATTTCATTAAGTAATCATCGCCTTTGGTTTTAAGATGAATTTATTTGATGAATGTATATACCATAAGTTCTGTGAGAGTAAGTATATTTTTCTGATTTTATATGTCGATGACATATTGTTTGCCAGTAACGATAAAGACCCATTATATGAAATCAAGATGTTTCTCGTTAAGAAATTTGAGATGAAAGATTTTGGGGAAAGTTATTTTGTATTGGGCATTTAAATACACTGAAATCATTTTTAGGGTATTTTGCAATTGTCCCAAAAGGGATATATTGAAAAGATTTTAACGAGATATGACATACAAAATTGTAAATCAAGTAATACACATGTATCTAA
This sequence comes from Dillenia suffruticosa, assembly GCA_033439265.1. Taxonomy (NCBI): domain Eukaryota; kingdom Viridiplantae; phylum Streptophyta; class Magnoliopsida; order Dilleniales; family Dilleniaceae; genus Dillenia; species Dillenia suffruticosa. Next base: position 7,849,722 of record JAVTVX010000018.1, on the reverse strand, counting down.
GGGAGACAAATTTAGTCTCCAACAGTGTCCATAAAATGATATTGAGAAATGGAAAATACAGAAGATTCCTTATATATTAGTAGTAAGGAGTCTGATATATGCTCAGGTATATACGCGTCTAGATATTGTGTACATTACAGGAATGTTGGGCAGATACTTAAGCAATCCTAGAATGGACCATTGGAAAGCTGTCAAACGGGTCTTGCGGTATCTAAGAGATTGAAGGAATATATGCTCACGTATTGGAGGTCAGAACGGCTTGAGATCATCGGGTATACTGACTCTGACTTTGTAGGATGCCAAGATAGTATGAAGTTTACGACAGGCTATATCTACATGCTAGCGGGAGGAGCCATTTCTTGAAAAAGTGCTAAACAGTCTCTTATAGTATCTTCCACAATAGCGGCAAAATTCATAGTGTGTCATGAGGCATCCAACCATGAAAATGACTGCGAAATTTTGTCACGGGACTGTGGATAGTGGATAGCATTGACAAGCCACTCAAATTATTTTGTGACAATAAATTGGCAGTCCTTTATTTCAATAACAACAGGAGTTCAACAAATCCCAAACACACAGATATCAAGTTTCTCGTTGTTAAAGAAAAACGTACAGTGGTCAGATATCTATAAAACATATAGGAACAGACTCCATAATTACGGATATGCTTACAAAGGGTTTGTCATCCAAAGTATTCCTTGAGCATGTTGCTCATATGGGTGTAATATCATTTAAGGATATATAGTTTTAGTGGGAATTTGTAAATTTTGAATGCTCGATTGATGTAAACATTGAGTTACTACAATTAAATTCTATAAAAATAAAGATTCAGTTTTTTATTCACTCTAATTTGGTATGATCTCACTAAAGATGACCAGTTAGAAATAGGCATATTAAAGATCATATTGCATGACATTTCCATACTATGTATCCATATCATGATCCATATCATTCGGTTATATCAATTTACGTGATCATTAAAGGTTGAGTTTTAAAATTGTAACAAAAGCCATCTTGATTCTAAGCTGATATGATTGATGAACGGAATTAGCTGTAAATACATTTCAGTATTGACAAAAAAGTTGAGGTCATTCACTTTTTTTGTAATTACATAATTATAAAATCTCACATATAGTTTAAGTGGGAGATTGTTGGATCATTAATCTAATACTGGGTTTATATGTTAAAATAATTATGTATTACATACTATCAAATCCATAAAATAAGCCCATATGAAAGTGATTCAGTAAATTTGAAAAATTCGGTAATTTGACTTTAAATATCTCAAAAGATATGAAAATAAATAAATATGTAAATACCAATAGATATTTGTTATTTATAATAAGTTAAATAGGGAATATCGAATGGTGACTTAAATGGCTGGAAAGTTATCTAAATTCATGTGAATTTGATAAGATAACCAAAATGAACTAAATAAGCAAAATTCTATTATGAATTTAGAAGTAAAGTCATCCCTATAACTATAAATAAGGGTTATAGTCTCTGGGTCAATATGTTACTCTTCTCCTTAATACTCTCATCGTATAGAGAGAGATTGTGAGAATACATTTGATTTGGAAGACTATGGCCAAGATTCTGCCCAGCCGAAGGTCGATTTAAGATTTCATTCTATTCAGTTTCCGGCTATTGAGTCAAATATAATTTCAATTCGTTTTAAATTTTAATTTCAATTTATTAAATTTTTAATTTTAATAATTTAACACGATTTTGATATGGTTTTGCATTAAATCATTTTTTCCGAACATGAGATAGCTGATTTAGACAAATAAGGAGTGGGGTTTATTAGGTGAATTTTATGTAAGAAATTCTGTGTTCCAATTAATATTCAAATGCCTAGTGTATGACGCAAGAGACAGTGGTGGTAAGTGTGGTCTCTAAAGATTTCCCTTAAGTTTACAAATCTGAATCGGGGAGCTTGTAATGGGTCCTTCCCTCTACTGATTTGGAGTGCCAGCATTTGTTGAGTCTCCCATAGGGAAGATGACACTATTTTCCACTCTTTAATGCTATGTCCTTATGTTAAAAAGTATTGCAATAGAAATGATGTGGTACGGAATTCTAGGCACAGGTCTTCTCCTCAGATCTTGAGGTAGGCTAGTAGTTTCTATTAGGAATGGAAGAAGGCTCTAGATGATTTACAGCCTGGAAGGGTAAGTGTTGAAATGGGGAGCTCGAGTTGGGAAAAGCCTGCAGAAGATTGGGTCAAGGTGAATGTGGATGCAGCCAAGTATAGACTTTTCAACTTGGGGGTGGTGTGGTGGCTTGGGATCGCAATGAAACCATCTCGGCGGCCTATTAGAAGAGATCTGTGAGCAATCACTCTCCTAAGTTAGCTTAAGGGCCAAGGCTGGAAAGTGTTGAAATGGGTTTAAATTTGCTTCATCCAGTGATTTTTAATTAATATATGTAATAAGCTGCTTTGTTCTAAATGCAGTCACCGGCGCCTGTAGAGTTAGTTCAATCTTTTTCTCCTGGTCCAAGGCCCTGAGAGAAGTGAGCTTGGTGGGTTTGGTGAGAGAGAGGGAAAACTTGTGGAATATGGCGATGTGCCAACTAAAGGCCAACAAGGAATGCTTCAATCATAAAATTTTCAATTTAGTTTGCTTTGGGTTCTCCCCCCATTTGGACATGGAATAAGAGAACCAGTCAAAATCCAAATGCATTACATGCCAAAGGAAAACTTGTGACTCCTTTTCCGACTTTAATTATTGGGGCCGCGCATGCTGTGGCTACAAGGCATTGTGTCTGACGACCTACATTGACAGCCAGCCAACTGGAATGGGCGATTAAGATTTTGGCTTTATGATTGGATTTTTAAACTGGTACCATGAACCCATCTCGTCACAGAAAAGTAAAAGGTGCAAATTGGATATATAACAGGACAACCATGATGAGAAATTGTTGCTTTTGTCTTTTTTTCTTTCTCGCTTATTCAATGTTTTTAATCTAATCCAAACCCAGCATTATTAAATACACGAAACTTATGGTTCAAATGAGGCTATGGACTTCGTCACTCAAAATATCTCTTGCCAATTTGAGATGATTTGGCAAATTCCATCTCTCTCTCGCTCTCTCTCTACCGCGGCCACAGCAGTGTCATCTACTACCCCACCTCCACCCCCCAACCCTTCTGGTTGCCTCTTATTTCTCTCTAACACAGCCAGTCCTCACACATGATTTTCTATGGTCCTCAAATGTATTAATTAATCATATGTTATAAATCATTAAATTTGTGGGACCCCATTTCAATCATTGCAGACATAAGCCTACACAGGTAAAGAGACACGATATAATTTTGGCCATCGCACATTCCAATGCACGATTTGGGCAACCTAAATTCGGGGATGAATTGTGATCCTCAATTGTATTTCGAAGCATAATAAAGAATACGATGAAAAAACAAAAAAGGGTAATCTTTTTAAATTTAAATTTGCTCAGCAAAGGCATGTATTTCAATTGTGTTTCTACACATTTAGTACAAATCGAACGAACAAGCAAGTAAATTATTATTCTTTTTTATAAAAATTTGAATTTGAAATCATCAGATCGAGAAAATAAGATTTATATCATTAAATTATTTTTTTGAAAACACAAGCAATTAATCTTTGTAATACATCTTATCCCACACAATATTTATAGTACATAAATATTTAATATTATTTTAATTTAATTGGAAAGATATATTTTTACAATGAAAGTGGTCTGTACCTCGACCATGTCTATGTCCATGGCTGCCCTTGCTACTAGTTCTTAGTTATATTCATAGCAATAATTATATATTGTCACATTGAGTTCAAGAAATGTACCAAAAATAGGTGGACAAATTTTATAATTTTTTCATAAAAAACTTGGGTGTCTTTCCTCATAAAATAGTGGTCACTACCTCATAATTATTATTTATTCCGTAAAATATATATCCATTCAATTAATGTATTTTAAAATTTGAGAATTTTAATAATTGTTAGATCTGTGAACATATTAACACAAATATCCAATCAAATATATATATAACTGAATAAAATATCACAAGTCCTAAAGTATCGATAGTCAAATAATATATCAAAATAAAAATATCAAAATGGACATGAATACAATAAAGATTAATGATCAATGTTTTTTCACTCTAGCAAAATATATATATTTATATGTTAATAAAAAATTAAATATAAGATAATCGTTATATCTTCGATGTGATGATCTACAATTACATAAATAATATTGTGCTGATAATATGTTGTAAAATTCGAAAAAAAAAATGTAATGAATTTAAGAGAGAAAATATATAGAGCAAAATATGGAGAATGATATTCTTCATTGATGTGCTGTGCTTAAAGTTTGCTTCCTATTTATAAACTTTCCCAAAAAAAAAACTTTTGAAGTACATAATCTTTGAAATTCTATGCAAATTACAAAGTATTTGGTTTTATGACCTAAAAAGGAGATATAATTGGATAAATGAATTTACATAATGAAAGGAAAATAAATTCATAACTTTTAAATTTTTTTTTTAATGAATGTGATTATTTAAAACTCATGAATTTTCAATTTTTTGAATTAATATGAAAATTCACAAACTTTTGATATTTACAACATTTAGGATAAAACTTTAAATTTGTCATTTTGTTGAACTAAATAAATGTGAAAAAGGGTTTTATTTTCATATTTCTTATAATTTTTTTTTTAAAGAAAAACTTTCTATTTATAATGGGAATGACAAAATGAGATATAATATTGTTGTATTCATTTTGTAGTATTGTTCTCAATTGTGTCAAATATCTCTAATTTTCATAAGAAAAATATCTCTAGACTTCCTGCATTTATAAGAAATTGGTTAAATTTCAAACAAAAATTCCTTATTAAAACTATACTCTTATCTGATTAGTATAAGACTAGATTGAAGCTTTCTAAATTTCCTAATTTCTACCGCTATTTGATTAGTCTAATAATTAAATACCGATACTCCTTAATTTAGATATTAAGTTTGAGATTTATATATAATAAACATAAAAATCACCCTCTCAAGTGAATTCAACGTAATTATTAAATATCGATAGGTAATAAAAACAAAAAAATTACCTAATTTCTTAATCAGTAACATGTCAAACTGGAATTCATCCTGAGATTGCATTTAGGATTTAATAGCCGTTCAACCCCACATTTTGGAAAAACAAAAAACAAAAAACAAAGAAACAATCAGATTGGGAGATCGTAATTTTTTCTCAACTCTAAAAGGTTCATCTATAACCATATTCTACTACACTCCACACGTGTTAACTTGTTCTGACTGTACACTGATCGAGGTAGGCAAGCGCGTATCATTCATTTTTCACTCACGAGCACTCCGCCCAGCCTTCCTCTAAATCAAGACGCGGTTTTCTCGTTTTCATCATCACACGGGACAACCTCGATTCAACGGCCATTATCAGCTTAGCTGGCACCCCCGAGATCTCCTCCACTTTCTTCAGATTCTCATACCTGCCGTAACCGCAGCATTTCAGTCCTTTCCAAAACGACGCCGTTAATGCCACACGTAACGGCAATCCCGTAAATTTGCTCGCACACACGGCAAAACCATGGGACGCGAGAGCCACCACGAAATTACCATTCACAGCCAGCCTCCTGCACCAATTAACCAAAATGCCCTCCGCCCGAACAGCAACAGTTTTCTTCTCCGATGACGACGTGATCTTTGCATCCAGTTTTCGTCGATCGGAAATGACTTTTTTCGAGGAAACTGTCGTCGAAACACAAGCTGAGGACGAGGAAGAAGCCGAGGAGGAACCGTCGAGGCCATCAGATAGAGCGGAGCAAGAGGAGCAAAGACGCCGGAGATGACCTAAACCGGCGCCGGAGATCGGAGCACCGGCTATATGTTTGCATTTGGAACAGACCACGTGACGGAGATGTCGAGCTACAAGGAAATTGGCTTCGTGAACCCTAGCGTCGCAAGTACAGCACAAATACGCGGCGTCAGATGAACAATACAAAGCCGCTTCTCCATTGCACAACTCGCAAACCCTAGTTTTCATTTTTCTTCTAAAATTTCAGAAGAGAGAGAGAGGGAGAAAACAAGAGGAGAATAATATTTTTATGTGAGAGAGCGAAGAGAGAGAGAGAGAAGATCGAGGAGGGAGAGAGGGGTTGGAGATCTTGGAGGGGAGAGGATCGAGGGGGGAGAGAGAAGGGGGAGATGTTGGGGGAGAGGAAAGCGGTGTGGAAACAGAGAGGGGAGTGGGTTGGGGTTTGTGGTCTGGTTTTAAGGGAAAGCCAAGAGGCACCGAACCAAATACAAATTAAAAAATGGAAATGAATAAAAAAAAAAATTGAGGCGGTTTTGTGTTCCTAAACGATTGCACAAAATACATGAGAATCGGTGGTTTCTGATTTCTCATCAACTTGTGGTTTTAGCTTCACTCTTTTTTCATATCTGTCTCTCTCTCTCTCCGTGGTTCCTTCCATGTCCACATAATCCTCGTTTCCCTCGAAAAACTCAAAAATTCCTGATTACATTTTTTTCAGAATGGCCCCTCTCATTTTTCTCTATTATGCTCTAGCCGCTACATCTTTTCTTACTCTTATCCATAGTCTTCTCCAAGTACATGCATATACGTACGTACAAACATTTAGTAAATAAAAATTTATTATTAAATTATTGAATATATGGCATACTTGAGACTCTACTAGCCTTTATTGAAGAAATAAACTTATCAATTAAATGTCAAATAATATTTCTCAAATCAATTTTTACTTTTTTTTGGATATATTTTAAGCTTAACAGAATTTGTTTTGAGTATTAATTTGTAAATAATGATTTATTTTCTCATATCTTAAATTATACTTATATTTAGAGACAAATACTCGATCAAAACGTAATTGAAATAATTAAAATTGAAATAATCAGTTTAATCTGGTTATACAATTTTAATAATCATAAACCAACTAAATAAACTAAAAAATCAACGATTCATTTAATCAAATTATGCGATTAATTCAATTTGATTATCCAAAATTTTAAATTTTAGTTCACCAAACATTATTTTAAAAAATTTTCAAATTTTAAATTTCAAATGAACTAAAATTTGAAAGTAGAAAACTAGTGAATAAGGAGAAAGAGAGTGAGAGACATAAGTGAGAGTTTTAAGTATAAGAGTGGAAGAGTTTTAGACTAGATAGGACATTGAAAATTTAGAAATAGAAAGTAGAAACCGAAAGCCCTTCCTTTTATAATTTTAATTAATTATAATTTTTTCTCTTTTTTATTTTTTAATTATAATATTATAATAATATTTATATAAATAAAAATTATCTAAAATGTATATATAATATTTTAATCAATTCTATTAATTCGATTTTACTGTAATAAAATTTATTAAAATCGATAACCGTCCAAATATTTGTTTGACTCAAAACAAAACTAAGAGCTAATAAATTATCAAAAATGTAAAAATATAATTCGTATATAGTGGTTCTTTTTAGGGTTAATAATACTCAACCCTGTTTATATCATTATAACATTATTATTTCTTTTATTACATAAATATCTCATTTCTAAAAAGGAAGAAAGGAATGGTTCCAAATTAAACTTTTTTATGATATACTTTTTATTAGTAGTTTTCACGGTAAAAAGATTTATAATATAAATTGTGGGAGAAGCTCAATATTCATTTTTTGAAAGAATTACTACAAAAATGAAAATCAATTTTTCTTTAAACTGTTAATTTGGTTTTCTTTTAATTACTATTATTCACAAGAAACTTCTTGATGTGATTGGGGAAGGATTATAACTGAGAGAAAATTTGAAAATATGGGGAAGATGTGGAATTGAATTGGAAATGAGGGACGCATTGTTGTGAAAAGTAAGGGGCCGGGGTGGCTGCAATATGGAATAATAAAATATGTGGTTGGTTTTCGGAGAGGCCAAAAATATCTTCCACCAACTGCAGGCGGCGATGCAACTCCTGAGGCCAACACGTGTCGCAATTTGACCACGTCCTCATCACCAAGAAACGCGCCTCTCACGCAGACACATACTACTCTTCGTCCTTTCCTTTTATTCTCGTCCATGCCCCTCCCTCCGCCTCTCCTTTTCTTTTCTTATTTTTTTCCTTATATTAATTATTTCTGATTTGATGTTAGACCTTAGCGAGTTTGATTTTCTTTTTTTTTTTTCTTTTCCCCACACGATTAATGATTAATCCTGTCTACCTTTGGATCGGAAGGGAGATAGCTTAATAATTCAAGGGTAATAATCTTTAAATAGATATTAGTTTTCAATTTAATTATTAATTTTTTAATTTATTATTTTACTCAATGTGAATATCTCTAATTTTAACTAGATTAATCTTTATAAAAATACTATCTGAAATTATAATAGCCGAAAATTATTAAAAAGAATTTCTTTTGGATTCTTTACAAAAGTTATGGGTCGACTTACACATGGTCAAATGGAATAACAAATTTGTACAAGTCAGAATTCCATTTGGAGTAAGGGATAATGAAGTTTTTTTTTGAGAAAATTACATATTTAATACATAAGCTTTGCACCAAGTTTACAACTAAATTACCGGATTTGAAAAAACAATGATTGAGTGTTCGTATTTTAAGTTAACATAATCATTAAAAGATTAATTAGTGTGGCATGATATATAAATTGAAATATTATATATGATACGATAAGATTGGTAGATCAAAATGTTAACGTGATATGTGCCGTATCAAAGAATTCTAACAATTTTCTGGATAGATCAGCACCTGGCTGACGTGAAAAAGAGGAGAGAGCGGTCCAACCCCCTCTCTCCCTGTGAGAGAGAAGCTTGGCCGTGAGTGTTGCACATGGCTGAAAGCCTGTCTTTGCCCAACGGAGACGGAGGTGGAAAGTGGCTAGCATGACAGTGGGGAATTGTATCTTTGGCAGACTAAGGGCCACTAGACTCCAAGTCCATTGTAGTCCAGTGGCAACCACAGCAGGGCAAATTGGTCAAAATGGCACAAAAAGTCATGTTTTGTGGTTCAAACTTCCAAAGTTCCAAGCTCGAAGTAAGCCCGCTGAAAGGCAAGGCAGAAGAAGGGGATGCGAGAGTGAAACTTCTCATCGTAGAAGAGGACCCCACATGTGGATGATGTGGCAGAATATCTACGGGACGTATGATTAAGATTAATGACCCGATTGATAATCGAACTGGAGCGCAAGAGAACCACAAAAAACTGAAGTAACAGGAGATGGTTCAAGGAAGAAGGAACCAGCGTCGACTTGACACGTGCTGGAAAAGAACCGGTTGGAGGAGGAGGCGACACTTAAACTAGGACCCAGCCGGTTCTACGAGATTAATATGGGGGCCGTGATGTGAACATTGGAAACATGGGTCCCATGAGAAGTTCCATGTCGTGATGTGACTTCGCCAAGACGACTTCACGTCGTCTTTTTCTTCACAGAGACCAACGGACGCAACGACGCCTGTCGAGTTCTTTGATATTCCTTCGTCGTCATTCTTGACAATCTGTGCACCGGAAAACTTGGTCTTCATGCCGTCATCAAATTTCTGGGGCCCATTGTATAGAGAAATAGACCGACGACTGAAGATCCAACACTATCAAGAGAGACATGACGATTTGCGATCTGAACCTTAGAGAGAGATACCCGAAAATCAGACCCACCGTATGGTTTTTGATTACACACACTGTGGAGTGTGAGCATGGGGTGATGAAGCTTTAAATACTTGTCCCCTTCTCTTTATTTTATTTATTTATTTATTTATTTATTTATTTATTATCTATGAAATCTGGATAGATGATAAGTCTGAACCCTGAAGTCTCTTTTCCATTTTTTTTAATTGTTTCACATTTAATACGCCATGTGCAAAGCAAACGGCACCGTACATTCATACCCCCCTTTTTAATTTACGAAATCCGAAAAGGGTGTTTCAATTATCATTTTTTTTTCGCAATCTGAAAACAAAAATTTCCAATTTTCCAATAGAAAACTTAAAATCTGACGAACCTGAATTTTTCTTAACGGTCCAGACACATGAACTCTGATACCACTTGTTAAATCTTATTTAATAAAAACTATTATCAATACATAAATTATACATACTGATTTAAATTTATATATCAAATTATTAAAAAATTATAAATAACTAAAATGACAACCGAAAATAATTATATCTAATCCGTATTTTTTGGATTCTTTTTATGAACTCCAACAGGTGTCTTAAATCTAATGCAAATCTTCAAAAATCTAGAATTGGGAGCAATCTTCTAGATTTTTGTGTTCTCCCTAAAGAAATTTCTAACTAATATGATGTTATGAAAAGAAATTTTTAACTGATGAAATGTTAGGGATGAAAAATACATTAGGGACCACAATTTATATTTAAAGATAACTGTATGATCTTTTGATATCTCTATTTAAACCTATATAGGGATTATCCTTTAGATTTTTGTACACGTGAGAACTACATCTTATTAGATATTTTAGAGTTTAAAATTAACTAAAATTTTAGTACATCACTTTCTCACTCTCTCACTTTTCATTGACTAGTCATGACAATTTAAATATATAATTTTTTTTTACATATTGGATTAAATGATCCAACATTCTTTCAACCTAATAGCTAGCAAACTAGATAACAATAGGGTTACCATACCAAATCTCTCGTATGGGTTGTGAAACCCTAGGATTGTTCCCTTATCAGAAAGGGCTACAGAGGAACAGATTGTCACTTATTAGAAGTGGCATGAGAGAAACTCCCTATGCGAGTGTTACATATTGGCGTCCCGGGTAATGAGTTCTAGAGGCAACATGAAAAGATGGAATACCCTACTTCACCTTTAGGAGTTTTGTCTTGAGTAGAGTAGAACAACTCGCTTTGAGCTAATGAAGCAATTGTTCCGGACCAAAATGATGGAAAGGACTGATATTGAAACTCATGCTCAAAAGATATTGAACCCGTGTCATAACCACATGGCACCCAATGGGGTGTAGGGTCTGATTGTACCACGTTTTGAACATGCGGCACACAATGCCGGGTCTCCAATACGCGACAAACTATCTTCAACCCACGAAAAGGCCAGTGTAGGCGGCTGGGCCCGGCCTGCGGTCCAACGGCTCCAAACACATAATTCGAAAGGCTCACTATATCATCGACATATGTGTTAGGTAAAAGCAAAATCAGAATTCAAAAGACTCTCGGGCCCTACGAACTTAACTCATGACTCGGTGGGTCTCTACGTATCATCAATATGTGTTCAGGTATTCCAACATCTGGCTTCCTAAGGATACTATGAATCGAACCTGTGGGCCCATGGGCCAATGATGACTCCTAGGGCTCACTATACCATCTATATATGTGTTAGGCAAAAGCAAAATCGGACTTTCAAAGACCCTCAGGCCCAATGGACCCAACTCGTGACTCAGTGGACTCCTTCGTATCATCCGATATGGAATTCGAAGAATATATTCTGAATATCATATAAATGTATTCTTTGAACAGTTCAAGAAAAATAACAATTTTGGAACAAAAACTAATTTCTTATGAATAGAACGGAAATAAGAAACCAAACAAATAAGATCGGAGAAATAAACATATATAAGGAAATGAAATTATCATTAATATAACACAGAATACAAAAAACATAATATCTAACTAACGTGGTCGTCGTCGTCGTCGTTGTCGTCTTCTTCTATCATAGCGTCTAACATTTAACTCTCTCTTAATATCTGTAGTATCATCCTGGGATAGTAAATCTGGATCATGTATTTGTATGATATGAGAGGGTCCTACATCACTAAAACGTGGAGGAGACACATGATACATCGTTCGTATATCATCTATCTGAAATTGTGTTTGTCCCTCAATTATATGAACTCCCCTCTATAGGGTATCAGGAGTAGAGAAACATGGGAATTCAGACACAGGTGTGTAGAAAGAAGAGAAGTCTACATACATAGTGGAAGGTTCTGCAATATCCTCTGAATACCGAGATGTGAACGGTGACGCATTATGAGAAGGTGGCCTCAGACGTGGTCTCCTTCGACTCCATCGACGTCGCTGCTTCCTGTCACCTCCCTCAGCATGACCTCTAGGTGGTTTAGGTCTCAAGAGGTATGCCATGTCACCATTGAAAGCCGAAATGACTGTATCCACCAGTTCATGGACATGAACATTCTCAGAATCTCTTCGTATTTGATATAACGAATTCCACTACAAAGATGTCGATATATGTTAGTTAACGAAAGAAAAAAATGATATAAATAGAAATTAAATAATTGATATAAATATAAAAATTAAATTATAAACTTATTACATATTCCAAACAAACTCCCCACTGACCAATAAATATACGAAAGATCGTGCACGCGGTACCATGTGGTGTAAGAAGGATCGATAGTGGATCCATATAACGTGTTAACATGGACTAGGTGATCGCATTGGTGAGTTCAAATATCGATATAACGGGCATATTTGACTGACCAATCCAACTCTTGTGAACCACGCGATATAGTGTTATGCAATCGATTCTCAGTATCGTAGTGATCCGGAATGAATTGAAATCCTCCGTACTGACGGATCACTCGATCTGAAAAGTGCTATTCCACAATAGAAAATAAGTGGTACGTAGACATATCAAATATCTCTGCCTTCATGACAATAGTCAGGGAGGAAAGACAACACATTCTCAGTGTAAGGCAACCACACGGCGTTATCGCTCGTCAGTCTATCAAATGTCTTCCTATACACGGTCACGACATGTGTAGCAAGAGAAGTAACATCAAAATCCATCATTTGCTGCAAAGTTAATGGCCCATCCATAAATACTTTACACCTATTTTTTTTTTCATTTTCTTCTTTTTTTTTTTTAATCTTTCCGTTTAGCTACTCTGAAGTTATGTCACTCATTTATTTCTCCCTATTCATCAGTGAGGTGTTATCATTAAAGGTGAGACATAAATAATTGTTCTGAATTGGTTTTTTACAGGGTTTTACCATGAAAGGATGCACAGGGAAAGATGTGGACAATTTGGATATCATCCAGCCATTTTTACTGGCTTCAACCGGGCAAAAATTTTGGCCCTTTTAGCATGTCACTTTGCATTTTTTTGGTTCTTTAATGTATACCACCGAGAATGTGTTGTAGGACTGGCTTTTACTCTTTTGAACTAAGCTTGTTGATGCTAACATATGGTTCTGTTTGCTATGCTTGTGCTTTCTGATGACAAGACCTCTCAATAAGCTTTGATATTTATTTGCTACCTTTACCATGGTGAACATGTACGTTGAAAAATACATCTTTTTCCGTTTTGTATTTTTTTTTGGTAAAATGGCAATAGAAACAATGTGGAAAATTAAGAAGCTTCGTTTCTTGATTTTTGGTGTACAAATGTAGCAGTTGATCATATCAAGCATAATCCAGGCTTATATCTGCCCTTAGAAGCATGTTTTTGATGCTACATTTTTAAGGCAGTTCTTCATCTCTCTCTTTGGTGTCACAGGGCTTGTTACGTGTTAAAAGTTGAAAGAAACCGTTGTGAGCTAGTTTAGCTGGTAAAGAACTTTGAGGTGATATCAAGAGGGTTACACAAATTTGGGGAAGGGCATTATGGAAGGGGGAGAGCCATCCACCTCCCTGTTGTGTGGCTGAGTTATCATTGAACCAAGAAAGTTGGAACAGAAGAAATATGATATGCCTGTGAATTTGGCATGTTAAAAGGTCAAAATAGAGTTACATGGTAGTATTTAAACGTTATGTGATCAAAGACTAGAAGGAATGCTAATAGCTGCAGCAGGTGCTGACGGAGATCATGGTGTTTTTCTTGGTGTCTTGATTTGATTAAAATATCCCTTGGCACAACATACTATAATCTCTGTGACTGCTTGAAGCCTTGGAGGGCCATTCTCTAATGAGGTGGCATGCCTTTTGGTTGCAGATATTAATGATGTTGATTGTGCCTGCTCAAAGGCTTCAAGAGATGCATTGAGAGCATCAGTGATGTTTCACTAGGAAAATTATTAACTCACTCAGGCGAGCGAACTATGTGCACTAAGCAAAAGCATTTCTTTTGAAGGTTGCAAGGTTTGACCATCGGTTCTCCCATTATTAGGTTCCGAGTACAGTAGCTATCTGCTTGGTAGATGGTTGATGTAAATGGAGGTATTGATTTGTACAAGGCAGGAGGAATCCAACCAAAGGGTTGATGAGGGAGAGGCTAACTTCAACCATGGTGGACAAACTGCAAAAAGAAAAAAAGAAAAAAAAAAAAATAAAACAATAAAAAAAATAATTTCTAGTACCATTTGCAGCTGGTAATTTTAGAAAATTCAGGTGCTGGTGCTGTAGTTACAAACAAAGGATGGCAATTAAATTGTTTACGATGTTGTCGTTCAATTGTCCAATTGCTTTTGCTGGAAACCTGGATTTTTTCATGGTTGAGAGTTGCAGATTAACATAAAGTACGTCCTGTGGTAGTGATAACATGTTCCCCAACCTATTTACTGCTCAAAGCCAGTAGGTGCAAGGCACAATCCGCATTGCGATGTGAAGAGCTTTGATTGGAAAATAGAAGGAAAATGTATCATGCAAAACTACCATACGAATATTCTACTATATTAGGTATTCAAGGAGGCTGAAGGCACAGCCAGCAGACTTAAAAAAGGTTATAAAAGTTCAGGGCCAGTAAGTTGGTTACTACGTGAGACGTGAGGAACGTTGATGTATTTATCTCCTGAAGTTGTGACTGATAATGTGCAGGAGCCTTCTGATGCTATTAAAAATAAAAATGAAAAAAAAAAAGAGAACAAATTCAACCTTCAGTCAGTCATATAATATATGTAGATATACATAATATATTCTCAAACTAACTGATTTGTCCCATATTTAGGTTTTAAGACTAAATCATTCACAGATTTTTGCACCAAAATGTCGCGATCTTGCAACAGAACCATGTTTTTAAGCCTCCATCCTAAAACACTAAACTTCCATCAAAATTATACAAGAAAGATTTGATCCATCGATCTGATAGTAAAGGATTGCCGGAATCAAGGTTAGGCATTACAATTACACAAGAAAGATCCAATCCTAAACGGGTTTCTTACATTTCACTAGTTATGGTCACTGTAAATCTTAAGCTTAATAATATATTGCTTATTGCTTGTGCCTGTTTATGCTGACAGTGTGATTGGAGGATTGACAAAGAAATGATCGATACAAAGAATTTTGGAGATGAAATATCCTAACGGGGAAGCATTGGATTGAAATTGAAACAGCACCCAGGGGAAGCATTTGGTGCTCCATTTTTCATCATTTTTTTCTCCACAATCACGAATAAATGTTCCACATATTATTGAACATCCTTAATTTATTATCAATTATATTCGTTTAAAATTGAAAAATAAATAATGAGGTAAATAGTTGAGAATCAAACTAGAGTAGTTGGTGAAGTTGTGGGTACTTGTCCAGTGTCCGGTTCGATTAAGAGAAAATTATTCACTCCTTTTTCCTCCCTTTTGGTGTCAAAAGTTCATAACACTCCATGCTATGTCTGTCCTCATGAATGCCATCTTATGAGTGTAGTGTAGGTAAATTTTTCCTCAGGTTTTAATTTTGTATCAACACCCGAAACATCTTACTAAACATTATAACAAAAAACAAATAAATAAATAACAGGAAAATATAAAACCCTTGTGTGCAGAAAACACATATTTGGCCAAGCACTTCTACCACAACACCAATCAGATCAACATGGACCAACACCAAAAAGGCCAACAAAATCATAGAAAGCCCGTTTAAGGCATTTTCAAAGACGGGCACAAACATTTTCCTTTATCAGCAAACATGGAAAAATTAAAAATTAAAACTTATATTAAAAAAAAAATCATCCTAGATAGGCAATAGGCTCATTTGCTTAAAATGGACCACACGGAGTTACAATTCATATTAGGACTACAAACACTAAACAAGCTAAATTAGCCTCTATTTAACCCTATTCCACCACCAACGAAAAAAAAAAAATGAAAACTATACAACTCTGCCAAACCACTACAAATTGCTGATCCTTCGTGGCAAGTACATGTTTCCTCCAACAGCTTGTCTTCCTAAGGATCCTCTCTGCTCACCACCCACATTGCCTCCTTTAAGACCATATGATAACCTCCAACCAATAAACCCAAATCTCTACCTTTTCTGTTATAGAAAAATTTGATTTCCAAAACTCAATCTTACATTCAGAACCCAAATCTCTTCTTCTGAGAAGGACCCCCACCTAAAGTCTGCAGTGCCAAAGGTCCTCAGTTGTGCAAAGGCCACTTCTCTTGGATCCACAATAACTTTAAATACAGAAGAGAGATCCAAAATCTTAATATCCAAAAGGCAATCTCAAGATCATGAAGCATTGCCAAATAGGTATATTCAAGCCAGATTGATAACTAGTGAATAAATATTCAGGAGATAGTCCAAATGCACAGTTCTTTAAATATACATCAAGAGAACAACAAGAGAAAGTGAATGAAAACAATTCTCAAAGTGTCAGACACAGGAGACAGACCAATTAGCCTATTGACAAGGCCAAAAACAAGTACCGAAACATAGTAGTAGAGAGCCATACTAATTAAACTTAATATCACCCTTTAACTGTTCAAAAACATGAGCCGAGTCAACTAAACAACTAAGAATGAGCTAGGATGACATTTAACGTTCACGTCCGTATATATCGTGATAGATAATGTAACATGACACTCATCAGTCCAACGAGCACACAAATTTATCCCTCTTTTGGCACCACCCAAAATTATTAGAACCTTGACTTCTTTCCGATTTCATTGTGGTTATTCTGATAAATTCTGGCTTCGACAACCAAGATTCCAACAAAGTAAAAAAAAAAAAAAAAAAAAATCCTACGAGCACAAACAATACCACAAAATTTACTAGGGGATACAAGGACACCCTCATTTCAATCAGCGCCAAAGACACAAATAAGACCATATCCATTGCTTTCAAGCAACAGAACCTTTATCAACAACAACATATAATCAGAATATCAAATCTACCCTCCACTAATTTTAAGCTAACAAGCAGATTATCTAGCTCAGAATCATATCTAGCTCAGAATCAACACAATCCACCAAATCAGCAATACAACCAAAACACTCATCCGTAGGGACCATGATTCCAATTTCAGAAGATAAATTGAAACAAAAGCCAACGCAGTCAAGCACCAAACATAATTAGCAGACACTCTTGAACAAGCAAAATCATAGAAGAGAGAAAGCAAGAAATAACATAACCCATTAATGCATTTCAAATAAATGAAAACAAAAACGTCAGAACAAGTGTCTTCTCATACTCCCATCATCTAAAATCAACAAAAATCCAAACAAAACTTTCAATAACACGAGACAGACAGTTTAAAAAAAAATCATGAGCAGAAAAACAAATCAGAACCTAAGTTTGGAAAAGAACCACCTATTCTTTCCAGTCTTGAACCTTTCCTCAAACTTGGCCTTGACAGCCTTGGCAGCGGTCACCTTCTTGTCTCTCGACTGGAACACATCGGATGTCACCACGTCCTTCAGATCCACATCAAGAGTGTAGCGCGTCGGCATAATGTGGTTGTAGTTCACTACCTTGATGAAGGCCTTCACTCTGGATTTCTTAGCCGTCTTCTTCGCTGAATCTTTGCGGATCACCTTCTTCGGGTACTTGGAGATTCCTGCAACCAAGCAGTGGCCGTAGGGGCGCTCCCGAGTTCCTTCGTCGAAGTTCCTCACGATCACTGCTTTCCGTCCTGCGAATCGGCCTTGAAGCACGATCACCGCCTTGTTTGTCTTCAGAAACTTCACCATTTTCGGCCTCTCTCCTTTTCCCTCTCCCCCTCTCTCCGCAGCGCTCGCTTGAGCCCCAGCGCTAGGGTTTCTGGGGTTATATTGTATATGTGGCGGCTTTTGTAGAGGATGGACGGCTGAGATGAGATATGGCATCATCCTTTTATCTCAACCATCCGATGTTTTCTTGGCAACAATTTTGTAAAGAAATATTTGTTTAAGCTTATATGAACATAAGAATTATTAAAATATATATATATATATATATATATATATATATATATATATATATACATAGGTGGGTTCCGCTAAGAAAAGAAGGATCCGAGTCGAAGGCAAACAAAATTAAAGAACTTAGGATACACCAAATCTTTTGATAAATTATTGGAGGAAGGCCATCAGGCACACGAGATTCGTAAGGACAGCATTCCTCACCTCTCTAATGGAAATGAGCCTAGAGAGACTTCGAAAGAATGGGCTGAAGGATCTAATAAGCACATTGTTAGGTATTGGTGCGTGATCACACTATAATGTTATATATATATATATATATATATATATCTTAACACACTTCATATTTACCTTTTGTGGAAACTCTTTCTCACAAATATAGTGATTTGAGAAAAGTTTTGTAATGAGAAAAAAAGTTGTATACTAAACTAAGACGCATCTAATATGAAGTTATATCCCTTGGATAAATCATAACCCCTTCAAACTCTATAAATAGATAAGGGTTGATGGGTATCAAAAGACAAGAATTTCATTTTATTCTTTCCTTTTCCATCTCTATCTCGAATCACTTTGTTTGTCAGATAATGATTCTAACCATAATCCTCCCCAACATATCTTGAGCTATTATTTTCCAACACAAGTCACATTTCAGTCTCTCCTCCATTGATTCTTAAAGAAAGCAAGCGCATGAGCTCTCAGTTCGTTCTCATCAATAATATCAATATTATCATGCTCTTTCAAAGCATGGGCATGATTTCTTCTACGACAGATGATTGTCACAATGTGAAAAAACTCAATATTTCTATCACAAAATTTAATCCAATCTTGCCACGAAGTTTGAAACCACAAAGCCTCCTCCTGTCTTAGAGTGTAATTGAATTGATTGACAACTCGTTTTCGAGACTAAGAAGAAAATAATTATAATTTAAGCCAAGGCTTTTTCAATGAATTCTTCCCTTGCTTGAAGAGACTTTTTTAAGAGAGAGAAGCTCACATACTGACTACTCTTCCCATTTTCTGAGATTGTTTGAATGAAACCCCACTTATAACCCAAAGTAGATCATGCAAGTGGCAACATATATCAATTTTTTCGAAGCATCCTCCCTCTTTGTTGCTATATGACTTGCAAAGAGAGCGCAGAAGAACTAACCTGGATAGTTGAGACGTCTGATATCAGCATGCATGATTTGAGAACGATGCCCTACAATGTTAACTTCCACCTCATCAGCATGCCCAAAGATCTATTACCTCTAGAAAATCCTTGTGCATTGACTCTTGAGTGATAAGAGAAGTTGATTCTGGCTTCCATAGAATTTATTTTCGCACCTTGGATATGTGGCGCAAAAGATCTATATATGCCCCTAGAAATTCCTTGCGTATCGACTCTTGAGTGATGATAGAAGCCTAATCTTGTTTCAATAGACTTTGCTTTAGCGCCTTGGAACTGAGGCTCCTCCAAGACAAGGATATAGGGATTATATTGTTATTAATATAATATCATATTTTGTCTAAAAAGGGAGCTTGCTGCACCACAAATATTCCTGAACATAGTGTTCATAGGATTAGGGAAAAATGCTGCTATCCCAGAAGAATTAAACGGGTCAGAGCAAGAACCAGGAGGTTTTCTCTTATAATTGCTAATGGTTGGAGCAGAGTAGGAATCTACGATGGATGTTCCAGCCATAGAATTAGGGCACTCCAATTGAGGTAGGACATGTTGGGTGTTCTCTGTGGATCATACAAAGCTGACACCGTAAAGTTCTTGCTCTCAATATCCGTTGATTGCATTAGAGTTGAAATGAAGGGTAGGTACAGATGAAAGCGAAGAGGGAAGAATACATACCGAAACTTTAATATATGTTGACAAAATTTTTATCCATACTAAAACTTTAATTCCTGACTATATAATTTGAAGGAAATTTGAGAGTATCCTACAAGAACAAACCCCAAATATAAGTAATGAAGTGATTGATGCTCATATAGAGAGAGAATTTGCAACATGGCTTGAAAAATTTTGTAAGTACAATTAAATGATATGTACGTAGTACTAAAAAATGTGAATTTTTACCTATTGTAGATTTTTTTTTTTTTTAACAATTATTTTTTTATTTTATTTTGTTGAAGTCGCTTATAATAATGTGGTTGACAAGTCGTCTAAAGACATTCATTGGGGACCAAACATAGCTGTATCTACATACTCAAAATGTTTCATAAATGGGTACAAATTTCACACACTAGGTTATGGGGTTGAAAAGATAACTACATAGAGAGAGTGTCAAGTGATTACTATGGTATTCTACAAGAAATTGTTCAATAAGAATATTCCAGCACACCTCAAAAGGCTACAATTTTGTTTAAGTGATTGGTTTGATCCTCAACTTAATCGATGTATAAAAATACATCATCAGTTCAATCTAGTTGAGATAAACCATAAAAGAACATTTAACAAGTACGAGCCATTTACATTTGCACAACATGTTCTTCAGGTTATTTTTCTTACTTATCCAAGTAAAAAAAATTAAAAAATAAAAAAAGAAAGAAAAGTTAATTGGTGGATTGTATGCTATATAAAAGCTTGGCGGAATATAGAGCTTCCAGAGAATGATAAACAAAATACAGAATCGACTTCTGAAGCATATCAAGAAGTGGAAATTGATAGCCCACTTCAAATATCAGATGAAGTTATAGATTCACATGTTGATCCAAAAGGTAGGGTTGAAGCAGTTGAGAGTGAACTTGTTGAAGAATTGTTAAGATCCAGTCACTTCAAAAACATCTAACGAATCTATCGAATTTGCTAATCAAAGCTCACATGATGGATTAGAGAATTGTTAAGATTATTTTTATTGGAGTAAGAGTTTATATCACGCCCAAACCCTCGAATCGAGCACGCAACAATTACTGCATTATCTTGACATACGAACAGAATCTCCTCATATATCAGGACAATACAAGACATTTCATCTATTCGATTTGTTTTTTTTTTTTTAAAACAACTCAACAACATATAAAAAACTATCTCAATCCATTTTATCATAACAGACATGCATGATACTATCCCAACCAATCAAAATCAAATACATGTATAAAGTCATTTCGACATCTCAAAGAATTTTTAATAAAATCTTCACAAATTCTAAATGTATCAAAATTTACGATAAATACCAAATATCCCAATAAAACCGTAAGTTTTGTAAAAGACAAATATAAACAAAAGTTTACAAAGTTTCACAAAAAATCAAGTAAGAATTTTACCAATACTTGTTTCAAAGAAGACAAAGCAAGTATCAATTAAATCCAAACCCAAAATAAAGAGTACAAAGCCTCCTTCCACTGATTATACCTCATCAACTCAAAAATAATATTTACATCATCAATACCTATAGTTTCAGCAAAAAAAGTATCTTCAACTCGCTCCAATAACGTCTCCCACCTAAACTTTTTTTGAAAAATATAGAATAGAGGGGTGAGTATGGAAATACTCAGCGAGTGGATTGCAATTGTATGACTGTGTCAATAAATGAAGGGTGAATGTGGGGAAGTCAAAATATATTTTATAAACAACTTTTTGGATATAAAATAGTTTCAACATTCAGAATAATTCAAACAAATATGTATCCACAAATTTCAGTCTTTCCAAAATCATGGGTCTCCCGAAAAAATCACTCACATCCCAGGTTTGGCCGAGCCTGGACGGAAGCCCACCAAGAGGTTTTCAATCCATTTGTTTTGCAACAAAAGTTCCCAATTCCTTGACGTTGACTCGTACCTTACTGTGGTGCGTCCAGATATAGCACAATTTCGACAGAGGAAGACACGTTTGCCTCCTCCGCTCAACCAAACCCAACCACGTTACCCCCGTCGAGTTGTTTCGTGGAGGGAATGACTATAGTCATTTATCTCATGCACCATCCTTTCTCAAATATTCAAATCATATTCCGTGTGCCATATTTCAACAAACAATTCTAAAAATTATACCAAAACATTCATAAATCAAATATCCAACAATATATGATACACATTCATTTATAAAAACAATGAATGTATATGTGATTCACATATTCATTTCAGATATCTTACAGTTACAAAAATTTATATAAAAGATATAAAATCATTTATTAAAGAATTTAAAATAATTTGCGAATTTAAAAGTATAACGAATCATTCACTCACTTTTTGGGGGATAATCATTCTCAAATTTCCCAATTAAATGAGAATTATCCATCTTTTAGCTCTTCCAATACCTTAACCTAATTTATTGATCATAATTTAATTATTAAATCATATACCAGCAGTAGAGTAATCATTTTTTCTTAATATTTTCACAATTCTAGTTTTTCAATAAATTTTTCAATCCACACAATTACGAAAAAATGATTATAAATTTCATTACACACATCCAAATCATATGATTTTTATCTTAAATTAAAGATAAGATATAGATTTACAATTTCCATGGTTAGAGCTTAGCCTAATACAGTCCAGAAGATATCTCAAAATTGAGGGGAAACAAACAGCCACAATAGGGTCAGAATAGGACATTTCTGCACCACAAAAATATTTTGAAAAATTATAACAAATTCAGTTCTTATATGATTTCAACAAATCATTCATTTTTTTCAAGAAAGGGAGTATAGTTTCATATGCAAAAGGTCGCACTTGATTTTCTTTTGTGTAGAGAAAGTTATAATATAAAGATCACAGTGTGCTCAATTGCCCATTATGCAAACTCATAGATTTCAGTCCAACATGAAACTTTATATTCTACTCTAGTAACTTAAGAATTTAATCTTTAACTTAGTTTTCAACATAACATAAAAATCTCAAACCCCACAAACACAATCTCTAGAACCCACCACCAACACAACAGCAAATATAGCAATGGAAGCTAAAGGAGACAATAATCAAACAACCCACTTGAGAATCGACTCTTACCTTGATCCATTTAGCCTCGGTTTGGAGTTTATTATTGTTGTTTGTAGAAGAGAAGTCTAGAAGAGGGAGTGAGAGATGCGCACAATTAAGAAATGAGCACCACCCACTCACACATCAAAGAGAGTAGAGAGCAGTGAGTAGAGAGAGAGAGAATACTCATAGATCCCTGTTGCCCGAAGATGGTAGTGATGCTCAGTTTGTGGTTATATAGCAGGTAAAGGGGTATCAGCGGTGGCAGCAGCTTCATGCAACAGTAAAGGAAAGATAGAATGAGATGAAAGGAAGAGAAGGAGAAAGAGAGATGAAGTAAGTGAAGCTTGGAGAGAGAGAAGTAGAAAGAGAGGGAAAGAGTGAGAGATGAGGGAAAAAGGGGGGTTTGGGTTTCGGGTAAGTGAAGAATTAGTAAAGTAAGGGGAGAATAAAAAGTGGTTTGACTTTTCTTTTATTTTTTTGTCTCTCTTTCTCAGTGCTACAACATTTAACTCCCTAAAAAGAAATTTCGTTCTCTAAATTAAAAAGAAAATTTCACATTAAAAAGTTGGGGGGTGTTGTTTTCACATCAACTCTTCGATCTCTCAAGTTTTCTCTTCCACTTAATTGTTTCTCCACAATACCTTGACCATGGGGATTTGTTTACTCATCAACTACTTGATCTGTCAATCAGTGATTTTCACCGGTTGTACTTTGAAACTCAAATTTTCATTCAATTCTACTGGAGGTACTTCCATTATATGCGAGTGATTTGATAAGTACTTTCTCAACATTGAAACGTGAAAAATGTTATGGATTATTTGCAACTCAGGCGGCAATTATAACCGGTATGTCATTTATCCAATCCTTTCAAGGATCTTGAAGGGACCGATGTATTGATAGTTTAACTTTCTTCATTTCTAAAATCGATTTATTTCTTTCTAAGGAGAGACCTTCAAAAACATCATATCTCTTATTTTGAATTCTAAAGATCTTCTCCTCTTGTCAGCATAGCTCTTTTGTTGATCTTAAGCCGCTTTCATTCTTTCCCAAATCAATTTCACATTCTCTTTAGTGGTTTCGATCAAATTTATACTTTCAATCTTTCTCTCTTCAACTTCATCCCAATACAATAGAGTTTGGCACTTTCTTTCATAAAGAGTTTCATAGGGAGGTATCCCTATACTAGCTTGATAGCTGTTATTATAAGCAAATTCAACAAACGGAAGATGTCTATCTCAACTGCCTTGAAAATCTATAACACATGCTCTAAGCATATCTTCCAATATTTGAATCGTGCGCTCCGATTCTCCGTCAGTCTGAGGATGAAAAGTAGTACTAAATTTTAGTTTAGTTTTTAAGAACTCTTGCAGTTTTGGCCAAAATCTAGAGGTAAATCGAGGATCACGGTACGATATAATGTATACCAGAACTCCGTGAAACCTCAAGATCTCATCAATATATAATTTGGTCAATATTTCCAAGGAATAGGTGTTCTAAATCGGCAAGAAGTGAGCTGAGTTGGTGAGACGATCTATAGTCACTTAAAATTGATCATGACAGTTTTGTATACGTGGCAAACCCATCACGAAATCCATAGTGATGTGCTCCCACTTCCATTTGGGAATTGGTAATGGTTGAAGTATTTTGCCTGGCTTCTGATTTAGACTTTAATTTGTTGGCACACTAGACATCTCGCCACAAATTCAATGATCTCTCTCTTCAATCCAAACAACCAATATGATTCCTTGATAGTTCGGTACATCTTGATACTTCCCGGATGCATAGCATAGGCCGAAAAATGTGTTTTTTCAAGTATGGTCTTATGAAGATTTTCATTCTTTGGAACACATATGCGTCTCCTATAAACTACAATCCCATCCTCCCGAATCCGGAACTCACCGCCTTCCTCTTTTTGGATCTTCTCTACTATGTCATTCAATTCCTCATTGGTCGCTTGAAGCTCTCGAATACAATCTACCAAGGTAGGCCTCTTCATAAACTTGTTTAATAGTGCACCATGATTATCCTTAATCAATTTGACTCCAAGTGCTCGGAGTTCAACTAGACAAGTAAGGTAGGAACTCTCTTGGGATACCGAAAATGAAGATTTGTGGCTCAAAGCATTCACAACTACGTTCGCCTTTCCGGGTTGGTAATCAATCACCAAATCATAATTCTTGATTAGTTCTAACCATTTCCGTTGTCTTAAGTTTAGCTCATTCTGAGTGAGTGATATTTCAAACTTTTGTGGTCGGTAAAGATTTTGCAAGTAATCCCATATAAATGATGTCACTAAATCTTTAAAGCAAATACAATGACAGCTAGCTCTAAATTATGAATACGGTAGTTCACTTCATGATTCTTTAATTGGCAAAAGGCATAAGTAATCACCCTATCACCTTGCATCAACACACACTTTAATCCCTGCTTGCTAGTGTCGCTGTATACCACAAAATCACCACCGCCACTAGTAGAAAGGGCAAAGATAGGGGCGGAGGTCATTCTTCACTTAAGCTCTTGAAAACTATCCTCACACATTTCATCCCATTTGAACTTGACTCCTTTTCGAGTCAAATTAATCATTAGAGCTGCTACTTTCGAGAATCCTTCTACGAATCTCCGTAATACCCTGTTAATCTGAGGAAACTTCTTACCTCAGTGGCATTCTTAGGTTGCTCCCACTTCAGAATGACTTCTACCTTCTTTGGATCCATAAAAATCCCATCTTTGGAAACCACATATCCTAAAAACCCAATATCTCTTAGCCAAAACTCGCATTTGGAGAATTTGGCTAACAACTCCTTCTCCCTAAGAGTTTGCAATATGGTTCGAAGATATTCGAAATGTTTTTCATCACTCTCGGAATATACCAAGATGTTATCGATGAAAACTATAACAAATTTATTGAGATATGGATGAAACACTCGATTCATAAGATCCATGAAGACTACAGGAGCATTTGTCAACCCAAAGAGTGTTACAAAAAATTCATAGTGTTCATACCATGTACGAAATGCGGTCTTGGGTATATCATCACCCTTGATGCTCAGTTGATGATACCCCGATCTCAAATCTATTTTTGAGAACACACTAACCCCTTGAAGTTGATAAAAAAATCATTAATATTTGGGAGAGGATACTTGTTTTTGATTGTTGCCTTATTGAGTTATCAATAATCAATATATAACCGGAGGGTTCTGTCATTCTTCTTCACAAATAGAACCAGAGCACCCTAAGACAAAATACTCAACCTGATGAATCCCTTATTCAATAACTCTTGGAGCTGAGCCTTCAACTCTTTTAACTCTGTAGGTGCCATTCGATAGGGAGGAATTGAGATTGGAGCAGTGCCGGGAATTAAATCAATAGAGAAGTCAAATTCCTGAATAGGAGGTAGCCTAGGCAATTCTTCTGGAAAGACATCAGAAAATTCATTCACCACAGGAACGGTATCTAGATTAGAACTTCCCATTGTGATATCAATAATGTGAGCTAAATAAGTTTCGCATCCTTTATGCACTAATTTACTTGATTCAAGATCTGAAATTACACAGCTTAGCAAGATTTGCCGCTTACCATAGAACACAGGCAGAGGATTTTCCGGTCTACGAAATTCGACTCCCATGGTGAAACAGTTTATATAAACTCTATGAAGACACAGCCAATACATGTCGAGTATGGCATCAAAATCTTGATTAAGTCCGTTTCAAGAGTCATCTCACCGATTTTCACTTCACAATTACTGTATCCTTAATCAAGTGCTCCCCCAAAGGTATAATAACCAATAATTTTTCAACAAATGGAACTAAATGCCTATCATAATGTCTAGCAAATCTTGAACTTACAAATGAATTATTAGATCTAGTATCTATAAGTACATGAGCATTAACAACAAAGATTTTCATCGTACATATCAACATAGACCATAAGAAAATTAGTAGTCAATCCACAAATTTCACAGTTTATATATATGACCCCTATGACATTTTATCATTTTACACAATCATGAATATTTCATATATTTACCTATTGATCATAAACAAAATCACATCATCATTATTCCTCAATTCATAATTATAAATCATCTATATCACACTTTAAATTGCTAATTCAAGTTTCAAAATGGTTTATCTGTAACCATGTCCAGATTAACATGGGCTTCTTCATTGGTCATAGCATAGATTATTGCCTGAGATTTAGGTTGGGGACGTTGAGTGGGAGTGGCTACTGTATTACTTCCTGTGCCCGTCCTAGGAGTAGCACTAGGAGGACCCCGAGCTTGACTACTTCCTTGCTCTTTTGCATTCAACTCTGAGCAAGCATATCGGAGGTGACCCTCTTTTCTACAATGATAACATCGTTTGGGTCTCTTGCACGGACCAATATGATGCCCCTTACAAGTAGGGTAAGGTTCTATTTCACTCCTCGGTTTTGCTCTCGATCCAACATTTCTGGTAGGAATATTTGGTTTAAAAAATGGTTGGTTTTTAGGAGAGCCAACCGATCTTGAAATAGATTCGCCACTATAAAAACCCATGCTTTTGTTCTTCTTGGAACTTTGGTCAGATATGAAACCACTGGGCCCATTTCTTTTCCTATGGTGTTCTCTAGCTTTGCTTCTCTCTATCATAATTTTCTCGACCTTTAAAGCCAAATCTAGGACATCTTGGAATGTGTGCCCTTTAGTGACAAACATTTTCTCTCTTATGTTCAAGTTCAATCCTGATTCAAGTTTTACATATAGCGACTCTTCAGAATTTACAAACTCTGGAATATAAGTGGCAAGTTCCCTCAGTTCTGCCTCATACTCAGACACCATCTTGTTTCCTTGAGCAAACTTGAAGAATTCCTCTATCTTCTGGTTCTTATAGAACTGTGTGTAATATTTCTCCTCAAAAGCTCTGAGGAACTCTCCCCATGTAGGCGGTGTAGTCGCTCTATCCTTCACATTTTCCCACTAAGTTCTAGCACTCTTATCCAATAATTTCACTGCCATCCACAACTTCATCTCATCATCTAGTCTTGTGTCGGTGATAGTTTCTTGAATTCGGCCAATCCATTCCTTGGCCACCGAAGCATCACACGTGACAGAAAATGTCTCACACACTAATTGCCTTGCCTCCTTTATCAACTTAGACAACTCTATAGTAGGACGATCGGTCGTTGTAGCAACCGGAGGAGGTATTACTGGAATACTTGGTGCAACAGTTGGCATAGGAGGAGGAACTGGCGGAGGAGCTGAAAATTGAGGCAGAGCTTGGTACTGTGCTCCGAAAGTGCTCAACCACTCTATTACTTGCTGGAGGGCAACTATAGGTGGTGCATGATCGCAATTGAAGGAGCCGGGTGTATGGTCACTGACAGAGGTAAAGCATGTGAGAACTACTCATTCTCATACTCTCGGGGAGGAATTTCGTTTACATTCCTCATTATTCTACATGGAGGCATGGTTATCTATAAAGGAAAATGTATATTTAGCAAATAGGGTTAAGAGAAGAACTAATAATTTAGTCCCCTAAAAAAATATCCCTAATTCCCTAAGAATCCATATAAGGCTTTTGTATATTCTTTGAAAAATATTTTTAAAAACTGAATTTTCAAAAGAAAACTGTTATTAAAACTTTTGAAAAATCATTAGGAACATTAAGAGACATTTCAAATATTCAAACATTTTATAAAAATCGACCTGGACTCTGATACCAATTAAGTTGTTATGCCCCGACTCTTGAGTCGAGCCCACAACAATTGCTGCATTAACTCGTCATACGGATAGAATCTCCTCATATAACGGGACAATACAAGGCATTCTACCTGTTCAATCTGTTTTAAAAAAAAAACTCAACAACATATAAAGGATCATCCTGGTCCATTTTATCACAACAGGCATGCATGACGTCATCCCAACCAATCAAAATCAAATGCATGCATAAGACCATCTTGACCATCTCAAAAAATTCTTAATAAAGTTTTCACAAATTTCAAATATTTCAAAATTCACAATGAAGTTCAAATGTCTCAATGAAACCATAAGTTTTGCAAAAGACAAATATAAACAAAAGTTTACAAAATTTCAAAAAAAATCAAGTAAGGATTTTACCAATACTTGTTCCAAAGAAAATAAAGCAAGTATCGATTAAATCCAAATCTAAAATGAAGAGTACAAAGCCTCCTTCCACAGATCATACCACATCAACTCAAAAATAATATTTATATCATCAATACCTATAGCAATTCAGGAAAAAAAGTATTTTCAACTAGCTTTAATGACGTCTCTAAAGTAAGTTTCCTTTGAAAAATATAAAATAGAGGAGTGAGTATGGGAATATTTAGCGAATGGAGTGCAATGACATTTTTTTGTCCATAAATGAGGGGCGAATGTGGGGAAGTTAAAACATATTTCATAAACAATTTTTTGGATCTAAAATAGTCTCAACATTCAGAATAATTCAAACAAATATGTATCTATAAATTTCAATCTTTCCAAAATCATGGGGTCTTCTGAAGAAATCACTCCCATCCCAGGTTTGGCCGAACTCGGACGAAAGCCCGCCAAGAAGTTTTCAATCCATTTGTTTTGCAACACTGGTTCCCCATTTATTGGTCATAATTTATGTAATACCCAATTAAAAAAAAAAAAAAGAAAATAAAAAACAAAATTAGGGCTTAAAGCCCAATTTTCTCTCTCTCTTTTCCCCTCTCTTCTCTCTTCTCTCTCCCTCTTCTTCTCTCCCTCTTTCTTCTCTCTTTTCCCTTCTCCCCGCCGCCGTGTCTCTTCCCCTCCCGCTGCCGCCGCCAGCACTGCCGATCACCACCATCGCCACCGTACCCAGCCGCCGCAGCTCCTCCCTCCCGCGAGCGAGCCGCTGCAGCTCCTCTCTGCACGAGCGCCGCTGCAGCTCCTCTCCTTCGCACAACAGCGCGCGAGCTAGCGCGAGCCAGCGTGCGAGCAGCGCGCGAGCCCAGCGCGCGAGCCCAGCGCCAGCCCAGCACGAGCAGCCTGCGAGCAACGCGCGAGCAGCCCGCGAGCAGCCCGCGAACAGCGCGCGACACCCAGCGCGCGACCCCAGCGCTCCCTTGCGCGCCTCTGCCCGAGCCCCTGCGCACCTCCAGCACGAGCGCAAGCGCTCCAGCGTGCGACCCACTGCGCGAGTGCTCGATCCAGCTCGCGAGCGTGACCCTAGCCACTGCGGCCAGTCCAGCACGCGGCCCAGTCCGGCCCGCGGCCCACCAGGCCCATCAGGCCCGCTAGCCCACCAGCCCGCGGCCCACGGCCCACGACGGCCCGTGACAGTCCGTGAACCTCTGCGAAGGTAAATGACTCTAGTTTCGATTTTTGCACTTGGGTTTCGAAATTCTTTAGTATTGGACTTAAATTGTTCGCAATTGTTTCAAATTTGGAAACATTCAGGTTTTAGACCAAACCAACAGGCGAACGAAAGCTAAATCCGAGATCCGAAGAATCCTAGGTGAGAGAAATGAAATCTCTTCAACCCTTGAATAAATTTTGTCAAATTAGGTAGCATTAGTTGATTTGTTTATAAATTGAGGAATTTAGGGTTCGTACGAAATTAAGAAAAAAACGATAAACCCTGAAATAGTCGGAAATTGATGAAAATCGTGATGACTTGATTAGGTTGGCTTTCTTGGTGACTCGATTGAGGGGCGCCTTGTTTTGCGTATTTTGGTGTCATTGGGGAGTGCGCTACCTTCCCCAAAACTGTGAGTGAGATTTATTTCAATGCTTTTGTTTAATATGTAAATCCTGTTTTACAACATTTTGATAATGAGCATGATTTGTCGTATGTTGGAAATGTTTTGACTGGTTTTAAAATTGACTTTTGTGAACCGTTGGAGTGTCCAAAAACTGTATTGAATTATGAAATTATGAATCCATGTGGTTGAAATGTATAATGTGCCATTTTATGCTATATGTTGCATTGGTTTATGAACCTGATTTCGGCACATTTTGTTATGATATTGGTTTTGGCCTTGAGGGCTTTGATATGTATTGTTCCGTAGCTACGAAGGATACCGTGAGAGGCGCTTTGGTGGCGTCCGGATATGCCTAGGCCTGGGGTATCCCACGAGTTGTCGTGATTTGATTATCTACACGGTACTAGCCAGGTTGAACCCGAAAGGGGGAGGATTTGGATTTGGATTGGATATCCTCTCCAAGTCTAGCACCTGGACGAGGTTCGTCGCCAACGCCGGGGTAGAGAGCACTTTAAAGAAATTTGCATATAACACCCCTGGTGCGCCTGTCATAGGTCGCGGTAGACCTCTGCCAGGACATTTTCGGCTGGCAGCTCTATGATTTTAATGACAGTGCTTTGGATGCATATTTGACTTGAAAATGCGTGAAGTGATATATTGTTGAAATGAAAAGCATGATGATTTGAAATATGATTTATATGCTTATGTTTTGACACTCCAGTTTCACACTCCATATTTGATGACTGCATTGACCTACTCACTCACTGAGTATTCTTCTCCCGAGTACTCACCTCTCATTTCCCTTTGTTTCAGAGATAGTATTTGACAAGAAGTGTCGCTTTTAAGACGCTTAGTATCTTTGGGAGATCAGGCCTGGACTTGAGGAGTCATTGTGTATTTCCGCTGCAAAATTTGTATTGGTGATGTATTTGTATTCTGAGGTCTATAGATGACCATTTTTATGATTCTGGGATGACTATATAAATAGGGACATTTAAATTGTGGAACTCTCATGTCACTGCATGACATTGCATTGAGGCATTTCTTTTTCGTTGCGTCTGTATTTGGGAATGTGTCATGTCTTAGAATTGTCCTCTAGGATCGCTCGGTGCCTTTTCTAAATCACAGGAGGGGCGACTGGCGGCTGTCCATGCCTTTGACGGGGGCATGGCAGTAGAGGTCTGTGGTTAGGATTGTGGAGAATTGTTTGTTAGCCTTGCGTTGCCCTGAATTGTGCAGTAGGATGATCTGATTTGTTGTTGAGGATAATATATGCATTTTGAGGCCGGGATGGCCCCTTTTGGACAGGTAACAGGTTTATTTTAATATGGGAGACCTCCGATATATGGGGAGGTTCTGCCCGATTTTCTGTAAAAATACAGCCGGCATCCAGGGTAACGGGCGGCTGCTCACGATCCCGGGTCGGGACGTGACAATTTAATTATTAAATCATATACCAATAGTAGAGTAATCATTTCTTCTTAATATTTTCACAATTCTAGTTTTCCAATAAAATTTTCAACCTGTGAAGTCATGGTAAAATGACTATAATTTTCACTACATATATTCAAATCACATGATTCTTATTTTAAATTGAAGATAAAATATAGATTTATAACTTTCATGTTCAAAGGTTAGCCTAATACAGTCTAGAAGGCATCTCAAAATTGAGGGAAAACAAATAGCCAGAACAGGACATTTCTGCACCACGAAAATATTTTGAAAAATCATAACAAATTTAGTTCTTATCTGATTTCAACAAATCATACCTCAGTTTCAAGATAGGGGAGTCTAGTTTCATATGCAAAAAGTTTCACTTGATTTGCTTTTGTGCAGAGAAAGTTATGATATAAAGATTATAGCATACTCAATTGCCCATTATGCAAACTCATAGATTTTAGTCCAACATGAAACTTTGTATTGTACTCTAGTAACTTAAGAATCTAATATTTTAATTTAGTCTTCAGCATAACATAAAAATCCCAAACCCCACAAACACAATCTCCAGAACCCACCACCAACACAACAGCAAATATAGCAATGGAAGCTAAAGGAGACAATAATCAAACAACCCCACTTGAGAATCGATTCTTACCTTGATCCATTTAGCCTCGGTTTGGAGCTTATTATTATTATTTGTAAAAGAGAAGTCTAGAAGAGGGAGAGAGAGATGCGCATAGTTGAGAAATGAGCACCACCCACTCACACATCAAAGAGAGTAGAGAGTAGAGAGAGAGAGAGAATACTCACAGATTCCTACTGCTCGGAGATAGTCATGATGCTCAGTTTGTGGTCGTGCAGGAGATAAATGGGTATCAGTGGCAGCAGCAGCATCATGCAACAGTAAAGGAAAGACAGAACGAGATGAAAGGAAGAGAAGGAGAAAGAGAGATGAAGTGAGTGAAGGTGGGAGAGAGAGAAGCCGAAGGAGAGGGAGAGAGGGAGGGAGAGAGAGAGAGAGAGAGAGAGAGAGAGAGAGAGAGAGAGATGAGGGAAAAGGGGGGGTTTGGGTTTCGGGTAAGTGAAGAATTGGGAAAGTGAGGGGAGAATAAAAAATGGCTTTGATTTTTCTTTTTGTCTCTCTTTCTCGGTGCTACAGTTTAGGTTAGAACTCTATTTTAGCACAGATCCGAAATTTGTGAGGTAGAGACAGTAGTATTTTCTAGTACATCAATTAACTTTGAACAACCAATGGAGGAAGGAGAAGAAAAGGGAATTATAAAGGAGGCATTGTGGCAGGCAGCACAAGCATCAATTAGGGCTGTCAAGTTGATATTTAAATTAAATAAAAAAGTTTGCTAGGTTGTTTTAATATTTCTTTCTCTTGATGAGGTAATTGACATTTGAAAATAATGACTGCTTGGATATACAATTTGTGTGAGTTCTTGTGTGTTTTAACTATAATATACGGTCTAATTATGTATTATTTAATTAGAGAATGCTACCATTGGTATAGAGATGCAACTTGTGAACAAAGCTTTGGTGTCTGCTGGCAGGGCATGTTTTTTAAAGTCAGTTCGACAAGAAGGAATGTAATTAAGGAGAAGCATTCTGACAATATACCTGATTTCCAAATTAGGAAAGTACATAAAATGGTAATATTTAGGGCCTTTTGTGTTGTTTGGGCCGGTGTTTTTAAAATCGGATCGGACGGCCGATCGATCGGTTTGATCGAGAACTATTTTATAATTCAATTCGATTTTTACTGTTAAAGCAGATGAAATCAAAACCGATTAAAACTAATTAAAACTAGTAAAAATCGATAAAATCATTGAACTATTTAAATCGACTTGATTGGTTTATCATTGTAATCAATATTTTTTATATGTCGTTAATGGAACAAATTCATTTTTTTATAAAAATATATGAACTTTATTGTATTTTAAAATATATAGCATATAAATTATATTTATGATATATCATTCTATTCATTTTTGGAACAATGTGCAGACAGAATTTCAGCAGATAATTGTTGTCACATTATTTGCATTTTATTTATCCGATTGTGCATTATGAATTTTTCCATTGCTTCGTTTTTGTTTTTTGAATTAGATCTACACTAAATTTGGGTTGAGTTTGGCCAGATTATTATTCACTCTTATTGCTTACTTTTTGTTCCATTATGCATCTAGTATTTTTCAGTTTCATCCATTACTTTGTTAATGCCATTTATTGTCTGTATGTTGTCCAAGAAAATATAGCCTTAGAAAAGCTTATAAGTGAAGGCCATAATTTTCAAAATTTTCTTGAACTGGTTGTGCTTGCCTCCCCCTCAATTAATCGAAATCTTAGGTGAGTTGGTTCGGTTGATTTAGTTAGAATATGTTTGTTAATAAACCAACAAATTTAATTTTCTTATACATAAAATCTAAGGATAAAAAATGAGTTAGAATCACCTATTTTATTTTCAATTATTGGGTTTTTTTTTTTTAAATCAAGAAAAGTATTACAAAATTGAATCATTTTCTTTGTTTACAATCCAAATGTCTTTTATGGATCACCATTTCAAGAGCATCTCTATCTTTCCAATATGAGAAGAACTCTCTTCTTTACTCACTTTTCACACTATAAAATGTCTTCTCTTTTTTCTTTTCTCTCTTTTTTTTTTCCCTCATTCACGTGTATTTCAAAATGGAAAGTTGGTCAGTGAGAAAACATAAAGAGTTTAGGAATGTGGGGAGTTGTGGGTGGTTTCTAAAAACCACTCCCTCCTCATTTCTCTCCCAATTTAAAACTAAAAAAAAAAGAGTTTGGATCAAATCTACTCTCACGGACCAACACTTGTTGGTATAGATAGGATGGACACCTTCGTTTTTTAATTAGGTCGGGAGTTCGACTCTACTGGACATGACAAAAATAATGTTAGGAGACCCGCCCCTATAAAGTGGGTTCTGTAGCGGTCGATCCAGATTAGTCAGGGCGAAACTCCAGATACTGGGTGGTGGACAAGCCATGGTATCAAAAAAGAAAAGATCTACTTCTAGGTAGTCCCGTACCCATTTTTAATATTTTTCACTCGTACATGAGAGTTAAATTCGCATATAGTGTGATAATTACAATCGAACAGCAATTTCATACTGGTAAGTGAATCCCGTGACTTGTGAGAATATTAAGAGTTCAACTATAAACTAGTTAGGTATTTACAGCTGCTCACTTTCAATGTAGTGATGAGTATGTCGTATTTGGTCATCCAAACTTCTTTTACTAAATACAGTCAACGTATCTCTCTTCTTTTAAACAATGTAAGAGTATACTTGATTCAACTCGAATTATGTATTTACAATTACGTCTTTAAACGCTAAGTCATAGACATAATTAGTTTGTCTGTGAATACAGAGAAATATGTCGGTCAAAAACAGTTTTTCTTTCATACTACTAACTTTCATTTTTATTTTAACTGTTTTTTAAGATATGTACCACTAAACCGAATCAACCATTGTTTTTTAGTGGCATGCTAAAATAGTAACTCTAAAATAAAATTTTAAGAAACAGTTGAAAGTCCTAAGGGTATCAATTGAGATTGAATATGAACCTCTGGCTCTCATACAATGAAATGAAAAGTGATCTACCATCTCATTATCCATATGATCACTTAAACACACGTGGTATAAAACATGTGTTACGATATTCTTTCTTCTCATCTGGAAGTATATGTTTTCTTTTCTAAAATTAATCCATCGTGCAAATATTAGTTCAAGTGTACTCAACACTTGATTTGAATTTTTCTTCTTTCAAGTCCTCAAAATCTCACAATATCAAGAAAAATTCACACATGGTTTTTAGACAAATTCAATGGATTGTGAGAAATTCATTTCATTACCACAAATGCATATGCAATCGTAATCTTATCTTAGTACACTATTAAAGCGGCATATATGTTAATCAATCATAAATTAACATTGGTTCATCTTTACATTTCACTTAGATATTAGAGGTGATTACGCGTATGAAAAAGTCAATGGCAAAAACTTGTCCGACATATCTTAAAATATAGATACAAGAATTTTGGATATAAAAATAAAATTCAAATATCAATGAATATAGGCATTACATTATACATATACTCTGTATATGATTAAATTACAATTGCAATCATAATTATAGTCACAACCTATGCAATCCAAGTGATCTAACATGTCTCTAGATATTGGCTTTGCAAAAGGAGAGGCCACCATCAAACGCATAGATATATATTTTAGTGTCACTTTCCTCTTTTCAATCTTGTATCTGACAAAATTGAACTTTGTGTCTATATATATATATATTTTTATTTTATTATGATATTTTGGGTCTCTGGTGTAAATAATAGCCGATTGATTGTCACAATAAATCATCACAACTTCGACTAAATTACTTACTACTCTCAAATGTTACAAAAATCTATTCAATCAAACTCCCCTGAACTACGAAAGCACAAACTAC
The DNA here is from genome assembly GCA_033439265.1 of Dillenia suffruticosa. Taxonomy (NCBI): domain Eukaryota; kingdom Viridiplantae; phylum Streptophyta; class Magnoliopsida; order Dilleniales; family Dilleniaceae; genus Dillenia; species Dillenia suffruticosa. The sequence continues at coordinate 7,813,111 of JAVTVX010000018.1, read as the reverse complement.
AAATTTTATTTCCATTATAGAAAAAGATATACAGATTTGTTTCATACTTTTCCATGAGATCGTACCATTATTGAATAAAAAAATATAATCATTGATAGATTTTCTTTTATCTAAATCATTTCTCCAATCAGCATCGATGTATGTTTTCAGCAATAAATCTTTTCCTTGATAACAAAGAAAATAATCTATAATTTTTTTCAAATATCTCAATATTCTTTTCACAGCACTCTAGTGACTGTTCCTTGGATTGAATTGATATCTACTAACCAAATCCACAATATGACAAATGTCGGGACAAGTACATATCATAGCATACATCAACCTCCCAACCGCAGAGGAATATGGTACTCTGTAATATAGTACCCTGAACATTTCATTTTTTGAGTCATATTTCCTTCAAATTCTTGGAATAGGTTGTTAGCTCACATGTTTTTTATGTAGAATGACAAAGAAGAATGTTTTTTGTGCCTAAAAAAATATTTATATGTGATTTTATCTTTTTAGTTGCTTCATTATTAGAAAATGAGTTTTCAGCGATAGAAAAATTCGTCGTCGAAAGTTCATTTTACGTCATTGAAGGGTATCAGCGACAGAATTTTTCCGTTGTTAAATCCGTCGCTGATACCCACCCCGCTAAATATCAGTGATGAAAAAAAATCCATCGCTAATATTAACGATGGATTAGCGACGGAAAAAATCTGTCGTTAATTAATAGTGACGAAAAAAATCTGTCGCTAATTAATAGCGACGGAAAAAAATCCGTCGCTTAAAAAAAAGAAAAAAATGTGAAAAAAACAGCAACGGAATTAAATTCGGTCGCTCATTTTTGAGCTCTTAGGGGAATGCACACCGCTCCGCCATGTGGCACTCGTCTACTCGGCCCGCCCATGTGATGACTCCCTTTAATGTGTGTAAAACTCCTCCTACCCGTCCGGAGAGTTTCAAACCTCTGCACAAACAAAACAATACAACACTACAAAAAAACACGGTTTTAGCGACGAAAAAATTTCGTTACTATTTTGCGACAGATTTAGCGACGAAATTTTTTTTTGTCGCTAATTTGCTATGAAATTAGCGACGAAAAATTATTCGTAGCTAAATTTCCGACGGATAGATTATTCGTGACTAAATTTGTTGCTAATTGGGGACGAAAAAATTTTTGTCGCTAAATCCGTCGCTAATTGGTGACGAAAAATTTTTCGTTGCAAAATTTGTCGCTAATTGTGACGAATAATATTTTCGTGGCTAAATTTTGCCACGAATACTCTTATCCGTCGCTAAATTTAGTGACGAAAATATTTCGTCACAAATTTCATCACTAATTAGCTACAAAAATTTTTCGTCGATAAATTCATCGCTAATTAGTCACGGTAAAAATATTTGTCACAAAATTTAGCAACAAACTCCAAAATTCGTGGCTAATTTCGTTACTAATTAGCCACAAAAAAATATTCGTGACAAAATTCGTCGCTAATTAGCCACAAATAAAATATTCATGGCTAAAATCGTAGCTAATTTATTATCGGAATATCAAAATTCATGAATAATTTCCGAACAAAATTTCTTTTATACTCTATTATGAAATATTTTTAACCGTATATCTCTTTTTAACATATTCTAAATAACGAAATCGAATTAAATACATATTAAATATTACAATTCTCATCAATTTGATAATTTTAATAATAAATAATTCAACCAATTTATAACAAATAATTTTCAATTAGTCGCAGCTGTCGATTTCACCATTCGTGTTTTTGTCTTCTACATCCATTCGATTCTTTTATATAGTTCAATTGTTTGTGAAAGTTCAGTTGATCATATTCATTCGTTATTGTCATCAGTAAGAAACACAATATATAATACATTCACTTCCGACGATCTATCTCGTCTGGCAAGTAGCTCTATCTCGTCTGGCAAGTAGATCAAACAGTATTTTTCAGAGGATGGCGACAGTGAGACGGATAACAACTGATAAACGGTAATCCATTTATTTTATTTTATTATTCTTTTATTTTATTAATTTATATTAACTAATCATATTTAATATTTTATAATATCTTAAATAAGCATTTAATTTTATTATTTTATATTTTCATTTTTTAAAAACTAAAATTATTATTTTTTTAATATTTTATTATTTAGCGACAAATTAGAAATCCGTCGTTAAATTTAGTGACAAATTAAGGAATCCGTCGCTAATTTAGCGACGGATCTAAACATTCGTCGCTGATTTAGCGACTGATTCAACGATCCGTCGCTAAACTTAATTTTTTTAAAATTAACATTTAATATTTTTTATTCTTTTGTTATTTTATTAATTTATATTAAATAATCATATTTATTATTTTATAATATTTTAAATTATCATTTTATTTTTTTAATATTTTTAATTTTTAAATAATAATATTTTATAATTTTTCAAATATTTTACTATTTAGCAACGGATTTAGCGACGAATTAGAATCTGTCGCTAAATTTAGCGACAAATTTCGAAATCTGTCACTAAATTTAGTGACGGATACTGAAATCCGTCGCTAACTTAGCGACGGATTCAACGATTCGTTGCTAAGCTTAATTTTTTTAAAATTAACATTTAATATTTTATTTTCTTTTGTTATTTTATTAATTTATATTAAATAATCGTATTTATTATTTTTTAATATTTTAAACTATCATTTTATTTTTAATTTTTTTTTGATTTTTAAATAATAATATTTTTTATTTTTTAAATATTTTATTATTTAGCGACGAATTTAGCAACGAATTTTTTTTAACATTTAATATTTTATTTTATTTTATTTTGTTATTTTGTTATTTTATTAATTTATATTAAATAATCATATTTATTATTTTTTAATATTTTAAATTAGCATTTTATTTTTTTTCTTTTTTATTTTTATTTTTTACAGAATAATATTTTTTTATTTTTTAAATAGTTTCTTATTTTATTTTTTAAATCTTTTTAAAGAATAATATTTTTTATTTTTTAATTAATTTATTAGTTTATTTTAATTAGCATTTTATTATTTGATATAAACTTTTATTTCTTTAATTAATATTTAGAATTAGATAATAAGTAAAAATAAAATAGAAGTATAATTAAAGGTAAGATGTGGTCTGGTAAGAAGTATAATTAATAAAATAGAAGTATAATTAATATTTAGAACCGAGCTATAGGCATTTTGAGGGTTTTTTCAAGGATTTTTTGCAAGGCAGCTGGGGCAAGGCGTGTGCAGGGGGCGTGCTGGAGCGAGCAGGGGGCTGGGGCGAGTAGGAGGCGTGTTGGGGGCGAGCTGGGGCGAGCAGGAGGCGTGCTAGTGCTGGAGCAGGGGTAGGGGCGAGCTGGGGCGAGCAGGCAGGGGTGGGGCGAGCTGGGGCGAGCAGGCGTGTGCAGGGCGTGTCATCGGGTGCAAGTTAGCGACGGATCAAGCATTCGTCGCTAATTAAATAAAAATAAAATATTAATATAATAATTAAATAAAATGTATAAAATATATAATTGTATATAATATAATTTAGCGACGGATTCATGGATCCGTCGCTAATTAAATAAAATATAATATTAATATAATAATTAAATAAAATATATATAATAAATAAAAAAATTATTATATATCATATAATTTAGCGACAGATTTCTCGGATCCGTCGTTAAATTTAGCGACGGATTTTGAATTTCCGTAGCTAAAATTAGCGACGGATTTTTTGTATCTGTTGCTAAATTTAGCGATGAAAATTTTTCGTCGCTAAATTTGTCGCTATTTTAGCGACGGATTTATGTTTTTTGTCGCTAAATTTTTGCGATGCGTCATTAGTGACGAAAAATTTTTCGTCGCTAAATCCGTCACTAATGTTTTTAGTGACGAATTTTTCTAAAATTTTCGTCGCTAAATCCGTCGCTAAAACCGTGTTTTTTTGTAGTGTAAGTACCGTGACCACTACACATGGAATTATGTTACCTTATAATATAATAAAATATTGCAAAAAGTAAATTATAAAATGATATTTTATTAGAAAATAATAATAATAAAATATTACAAAAATTGGAAATAATAATAATAAAATGAAAATTTATTATAAAATAATAATAATAAAATAATAATTTAAAATAAAATTTTTTGAAATTAAAAAAATTAAATAATATTATATTTTTACATAAAAAATAAAAAGGAAAAGAAAAAGAAATATTAAATAAAAAATAAAAAAATAAAAAAATAAAAAAATAAAAAAATAAAAAGTAAAAAAAAACATTGGTAATCCTTCGGTAAAATTTTCGTCGCTAATCTATCACTAATAGGTTTACAAAAAATAAAAAAAAAATTAAAATTTAAAAAATTTAAAAATTTAAAAATTTAAAAAATCTGTCACTAATCCGTCGGTAAAATTTTTATCGGTAATCTGTTGCTAAAATTTTAGTCTATATTTCGTCGGTAATCTGTCGTTGATAGGTTTACAAAAAAATTAAAATTAAAAAATTAAAAAGAATGGTAAAATTTTAAAAATCTGTCGCAAATCCGTCGATAACCCGTCGGTAGAATTTCCATGATAATCCGTCGCTATTACCGACGGAAAAAAATCTGTCGGTGAAAGTCAAATTTCTAGTAGTGTTTTAGTCCTAACATTCAATAGATATATTACATGTTGATTTAGGTTAAAGTAATATATAAACTCACTTTAGTGCTCAGTTGTAAGCATCCCTCATCTCTCAAATGTCAAGCAATTAATTCTATCAATACAAGAAAGAGTTGAAATAATTTTTAACTCAAATTCTTTCCTCTCTCTTTCCTCTTGTGAGTTTGAATGTTTTGTATTTTTGGGAGTTTATTGGTTCAATCTCCAGCAAGATTTCAAAGTCTTAGCTCATAATTTTTGAATACACCACCCAACAAACTGGTATCATGGCCAATTTGCTCAATTTGTTGTAGAGATAATTTCAAATGGAACTCCATTTGTAGTTCCAACACACACCAAAAAATTTTTGAATATTGGTGTATTCATATAAAGGCATTCCCGGAGCATTTGACGTTTGGGAGCTAGCGGAGAATGACTTTGTTGAGTTTAGTGGGGCATATGTTCTTCAAGTCTAGCTCAAAGTTACTACAAAAAACCATAGAGCAACAAAAAATATTTGTTACTATTTAACGATAAAATTAGTGGTGAAAATGTGTTGCGTCGCTAATTAGCGAGAAAATTTTTTCATAACAAAATTAGCAATGAATAAGCTATTTGTGACTAAATTCGTTACTAATTTAGTAACGAAAATTTTTTTTGTGACCAAATTCATAGCTAATTATCGTTGAATAAAATTTTATAGCAAAATTCATAACTAATTAGCGATGAAAAAATTTATGTGGCAAAGTTAACCACGAAACTACTAGTTCGTTGCTAAATTTAGCAATGAATAACAATTTTTTGGCTAAATTTTACCACAAAACCAGTTTTCATTACTAAATTTAGCAATGAATATTACTTTCATCACAAAATTTAGTGACGGAGAGTATATTCACAGTAAAATTCACCGTAATTAGCCACAAATATATTTTGTAAAATTTAGCAATGAATTCAGACTTTCGTGGCTAAATCCGTCATTTTTTAGCCACAAAAAAATTTCGTTATAAACTTTAGCAATGAATTCCTCTTTTCATGGTTAAATTTGTCACTAATTAGTCACGGAAGGATTTTCGTGGCTATGTATGTCATTAATTTGAGAATTCATGATTAATTTCATAGCTAAATTCTTTCGACACTGTCTTATATATGAAGCATTTTCAATAGTGTTTCGCTTTTTGTCCTCTTATGAGTAACGGAGTTGGGTAAAATATATAGTAAATGTTACAATTTTAACCAAATTAACCATTTTTTATAATAAATAATTCAACCAATCTTTAACAAATTATTACTATTTTACTTATATAAACATATATTTTATCTGTTAGAGATTAAATATTGAACAATTCTAAAAAAGTTACAATTCTTTTGTCAATCATAAATCTTAAGAGAAGTTACAAATTTGTTTAAATAATCAGATCATTATGAAAGTACGTAAACCGAGTTTTTTTTATCAATGAACCATATGACAAATATTTTTTCTTCTCTAATTTTGTTGTAAATTTCCAAGAACTATTTTTTCGTTATTAATTTTATAGTAAACAGCTAATTTATAGCTAAATTCATCATAAGAAGTGGATGAAAAATATATTTCGTTGCAAAATTCATCGATAATTAATGACGAATATTCACTTTCATCGCTATTTAGCAAAGGAAATGCCTTCATTGCTAATTTTAGCGATGAGAGCTCTGTCCGTTGCTAATTTTAGCGATGGACCACGTTGTCCATTGCAAATTTTAGCGACGAAGGGTCTATCCATCGCTAATTTTAGTGATAGACTACGCTATCCATCGCTAATTTTAGTGACGCACTCGCTGTCCATCGAAAATTTTAGTGACAAACACGTTGTCCGTCTCTCGCAAATTTTTGTGACGAATATGTTGTCCGTTGCAAATTTTAGCAACGAATATCGCTTTCATCGCTAAATTCCCTTCAACAAAAAAAATGTTTAGTAATGTCATGCACAAGCTCTGTGTTGTTTATTCTCTCTCTCTCTCTCTCTCTCTTTGCCTCTCCTCTCTCATCCCATTTAAGATGACCAGGCAATGGTGACGGCGATGATCTATCCCTTTGACTATTGAAGATCAACCTCAGACCTTTGGACTAGGTTTCGCGTCTCTCCTCTTCAAAGGTGATCTAGACACTTTCGCGATTGATTTGGATTATTGTATGGATTGTCAAATTTCATTTTTAGGTGTTCACCCCAGTGATCTTTTCTTTTATCCTATTCAAATCATGTTTCATTGTTGAGGGTTTTTCTATAGAACTGGCTAATTCTAATTGTTTATTTCACTTTTCTATGGTTTTGTTTTCGCTGTATTTGTTGAATCTACTTGAAGTTGTTAGGTTTCTTTTTGGGGGATTCACATGTGTTTGTTCTTCGATGCTCCTCTAAGGATCTACTTTTACTTGTTTGTTTGTTTTCTTTTTTCTGTTTTCAATTCCGTTAAACAATTGTATTTTTAGCCACTTGTTTGACAGATTTAGCGTTTGAGACTATACTCTTGTAATAATCAGATCCAACATTAATCTGTTTTGCTTCATTATTAGTGGATTTGCTGTGATTTTAAATATTTATCTATACATGGATTTTTTTTTTCTATAAAACAATATATTCAAGTTGTTTCATGAATTGTACGCTTCGCTCCCCATTATTGGATAAATAACGGACAAGCAACAAGATGGAAGAAATAGTGTAACTCAAATGGAGATGTTGAGGCAGGGAAAGGTTCAACTGGGAAAGAGGTGCTGAAGATATGTACATGGAAAACCCAAAGATTGTTGCATTAGAGTGGGATGAAGAAAAAAAATAGATGGAGGTGATTTACAGGTTTTAAATGGCACTTGGGCATCCAGAATGAGGAAAAAAAAATGAAAATGTAACTTCTATTAGAGTTCTATGATAGGACATGATAAAGCAACTAGTTGGGACATGGGGCCCAAGCTCCATGGAGTTGAGAATTGGTTTTAGTCGCTAGCTTATTTTATTAGCTTTTTCTTACATGCTTATGCATGAAGGAAAAAAAAATGTTTGCTTGATTATGATGGGAATACCTTTGTATCCAATATGTTTAATCAAATCACTCAGGCTAAAGAGGAGACTAGAAGTTTTTGATTTCACTTCGTCCATCTTTTGGCAAGTGAATTTGTATATATAAAATTGTTTCTCGGAAATTGCTTCTAGTTCTAGTGATGGATTGGCTTCTCTTTGCCCATTTTGAAGCTCGAACATTGCAAGAAATCTTTGTACGAGGCATTGTTTTTACATGGGAAAAAGTACACCCACATTTACTGCTACAAAAAGAAAAAGATGAGGTGAAAATAAATGGTGACTTGCAATGAAATTATTCAATTCACTAGCCAAATTGGACAATATTTTGAGACAATTTTAAAAACATAGGTGGAAAAAAACTAGAATGCGGGATGATTTTGTCACAGTCTTGCTCTACAAATTGTGCAACAATATTGTGCAGTAGCTGATACATAGACCTTTTTTGAACGACTATTTTAGCTGGTAAAAAATTGAAGCACATAATGCAGCATGTCTTACATTTTCTGTTATGCATGTCTCACAAATGCATTTTCTGTGATCAGGTAAGGGGTGAAGCTAGCATAGCTTACATATGTTCTCGGTATTATCACGCTCCTGAACTTATATTTGGAGCAATAGAAAACACAACATCAATAGACATCTAGTCAGCAGGATGCGTATTGGCAGAGCTTTTATTAGGATAGGTTAGCGATTCTGTCTACTGTTACTCTTTTTGGGTGTATGTATTTGTGCACGCGACAACCACCGCGTTAACCTGGGATACGAGTCATCCTAACGTGTACACTAAAGTATCATAAGACATTCATTGATATCCATCCATTTTCTACAATAATTTAACCATCAAAATAAATCAGCATGCATTTATCGTACAATCAAAGGATCAGTCTGGTCCATTTTCTCTGTGAATATGGAAGTAGGAGGGGTGAGTATTTACTATATTTAGTGAATGATATACAAGTTGTACAAAAATAAGATTTATGTGGTAGATATATTAAATGCATATATATGTTTCAAATCATCATGCCGATCTCAAATTTATTCAACAAAAATAAAATCAAACTACTATTTCCAAAATTATCATAATTCGATCTAATATGCAATTCAATTATTTCACATTTTCAAACACGAACCATTGCTCCCAACAAAGGATTTACCACAAGCTAGGATGGGATTACCAAAGGTTTTAGTAATTATGTTCTAAAATGCCCTCATCCTTGATGTTGTTTGTGGGCTCTCGTTGGTGGTGTACCCAACTATCGGATGCCCATGGGCACTACATCCATCCATGAATGTACCGCAGGTACTCGACTACATCCCATGGTTTATCAACCCTACTATATCACCCTGTCATGTTGCTCTATAGAGGGAAATGATTAGTCATTTAATAGAGGTTCAGCCTCTCACCTCAATTCAATTATATGTACTGTTTTACAAAAATTATAATTCTAATTCATGTGCTATTAATTTTAACAATTTTTTAATAGTAATCATCATACTAATGAGTTCAATATCGATAAATTCATATGACACATTTGTTTATGTAAAGCATATAGAAAAATTTAAAATTTAATTTTTGAGATATTACACACACACTAAAATATATAGATCCAAATTTTGAAAATCATTTCAAAAATTCAATAAAAGCATTTTTTTAATTAACCACAAGCATGAAATCACTCATCTCTTGGGAAGGGTGAACACTCTTAATTCATAATCAATCCGCAATGAAGTTCAATCAAGTGAAAATCCTTTCTTGGGGCTCAACCACCTTAAATCTAAGTCATTAAATGCCAAATTATATCATTCAATCATTTGTAGGATTCGAGTTAACTGGTTTCCGTAAACATAGTACAAACCCTAATTCTCCAAATCCATAAATTCACGTTCTAATTCCATCATCCACATGCCATTTGCATCTATATACTATTTTTATTCATAAATTTCCAAAATCGCAACATTTAAAAACCCTAAATTTACATCCCCCAGTCAAATCTCATAATTCAAATTTGATAATCCAAATCTATGATGAAAACATAAATCTAGGTTGAAAGAGTAGGATTACCTCTAGGAAATCCATAAATTTCATATGAGATCAACTTTGTCCAAATCCTAATTTTCTCAAATCCCAAAATTTTAAGTATAAAAATCAAATTTATTAGTAATGGAACTAAACACTTGAAGATGGCTAGAAAATCACCTTAATTCCTTGGTTGAATCAAGTCTTGGGTGTAGGGTCACAAAATTCTTAGATTTTCCCCATTTTGAGCAAACCCTAGGTTTTTCCCAAGTCTACCTTCATCCATGAGTTTGGTCAAGGTTTTGGAAGCTTTATGGAGTATTTCTTTAGGGGTGTGATTTGTTTCAAGATAAAGAGATCGAGAGAGAGAGATTCGAGAGTGCAGAGGAAGAGAAGAGAGTGAGTTCGTGAGAGAATGAGTGAGAAGAAAATGAGTCAATGGATGGGAATGAAGGCTTTATTTGAGATTTTTTATGGTGGGTGGTGAAATTCTCATCTTGCCCCTCATTATTTTGAAGTTTTATTTTACTTTGGTTGCCCTTTTTGTCATTTCATAGCTTTCCTATGCTCACAAGTTGATTCACACACAATTCGAGTCGACTCGCACACAATTCGAGTTGACTTATGTGTCTAATCTCTTCTGGAGTCAAGTCGACTTGGTCTTTGTTTAATATGGGTTCAAGTCGACTTAAATATAGATCAAGTTGATCTAGTTTTTCTTCTCGCATAACTTTCAAGTCGATTCACTTTCAAATAAGTTGACTTACTAAAATTGCAAACAATGTTTCTTGAGATTTGTATTTGACGAGTTAACTTATTCCGGAGGCAAGTAGACATATAAACACATAGTCTAGAAACACAAGTTGACTTGTCATTAGATAAGTCGACTTACCTATGCGTAGGGGTAAGAATTCTGAGACCAAAATTTCTCAACTCGACTTGGCACTTGTTCAGGTTGACTTGGTGAGTCCTATACTTGTCAAAATTCAATTTTTCAGCTTTAAGTCGACTTATCAAGGGGCAAGTCGACTTATCATCAATGAATTTACCCTAAATAAATTTTAATTACCCTAAATCATTACCGAAACTTATTTTTTTCAAAAAATCTTTATAAGTCTTTCGTTGATGAGTTGAAATCAATTACTTAGTAAAAAATTTAGTGAAAATTCTTTGACACTGAATTTTTGATGTTACACCATGATTCAGGTGTTCCATTAAATGACGGCTCTGAGATCATCATGGTAATTTCAGGTTGCAAGTTGCAGCAGAATAGTAGTTGTCAGGGCATCTAACTGACGGTTCTTTGATTCAGGTGTTCCATAAAAGGATGCCTCCTAAAGCAATTGATCTTACTTTAGGTCTGCTGCAGTACTCACGAAGTCTTCGCTGCACAATGGTCAGTTGAATTATTATGGTTATAGTGATTTAGTGTAAAATCAATTCTAATTTTTCCTTCTATTGAGTGTGAATAACTTGATAAATTGATTAATACCCAAGCTCTAGCATATTAAAGACGTGCGAAAAATAATAATAAAAAAAAGAAGAAAGAAAAACAGAAAGATTCACCGGAGGTTGGAGGTTCAAATGTCCTTTTCGCTCCATTGTGGTAAAATATAGAATTAACTGTAAAATGATTTTCTTGATGAAGCAAACCTTTGACACATAAACTTGTGTGGGCTTTTCGTTGGCCATTGATTGCTTTACCATATTTTCTCCCCTGTTCTCTTTTGTAGTTGGAAGCATGTGCACATCCTTTCTTCGATGAGCTTCGAGAACCCAATGCCCGCGTTCCAAATGGCCGTCCTTTACCCCCCACTTTTCAACTTTAAACAAGAGGTATTCCTGCTCTCTCTCTCTCTCATTGTATCTAATTTATGTTTTACAAATAATTAATTATAGAAGGAATACATGCATAGCCAGATGCCAATTCCCTGTCCAGAGAGTGTTTGGTGTGCACATAATATGTATGTGGAAACAAGTCCCTGTCCTGTCTTACTGAATGATTTGCTCAGTAATTTTGTAAGAAACGATGAAAGCATTCTTTATTCTCTTTTTGAGATTTCTGTCTAATATCTCCACTGTGTCTAAGTGGTATTTCTTTCAAGAAACATGTAAATCAACAATTAGTGACATGCATGCTACATGGATCTCAAGATCCAAAACGCACTTCTATTATTTAGATTCTTCTTCATTTTTTCATTTATTTAATGATGAGGGGAAGGTGTTGGGGTTGGTGTTCGGAAAAGGTTCCCGAAGATCTGGACACATACAATTTGTACAGGTACATGTACTCATTGTTCAGAGATTCTTATTATTATATAAAAGAGTTTAATTCCAGATCATATAGCATGTATATTACTCCTGATATCTCATGAATTTCATTCACTTTTCACCTGCAGTTGAGAGTATAGTTGTAATCCTTCCCCTCCCCCCAAAAATGGAATTTTGCATCCGTCTATCATTCCTTTTCCTTTGAACTTTTTACCTGCTAACTGTAGCTAACAATGAATTTAAGTTCTTTGTTGGAACATGAGTAAACTGTTGTATAATTGTTCCCAGTCAAGAAAGTCATACATTGGCTTGTCCAAAGTTGTTGCTTGATATATTCCTTCCATTTTCCAACTTAAATGAATTTATTTTTCCTTGTGAATCTTTGGTTTTATCTTTTTATCCACTGCAGGACTACATGGGAAGATGTACCTTGACATCGACAAGAGTAATTTTACAAGGGGGTACGGTGATAGTTTCCCGGTGGATGGCACAAAGTCGGGAAAGCTAAACTTGCGCCTCAAATGGACACCGTAACCAATATGCGGAGACTCCTAAGTTAACTGTGCTTAACTGCGGTGACATGTTTTTTGCTTCCATTGACATGCATTTCTTTTTTGCATGGGAGGTATGTACAATAGCATATGGTATAGGAGCTCAAGGACACAAGTTCAACTCAAAGAAGAATTGCTTAACCTCAAAAGCAACTTGCATAGAGAGATGAAGAAATCAAAGAGTAAAGGTATGAATCGCTTGAGGCAATGCAGCGACTCAAATTGCAACATCTCAAATTAGATTTGAGTCAATTTGCTCTCTCACTGAGTCAGTCCCCCCTTCTATACCTCCTAGTGATGACCCCTATGATGATGAGCAAGATGATGATTGATGGATGTTATAATTATTGATATTATATGTTTATTGTTGAATATTGTACGTTAATGGAGTATATTTGTTATATATTGGATTGATATTTGTTTGATTTTGTTCCTATTCACATTTTGTTGGATGTTGAACATTTATTGACAATATAAAGTTTATTGATTTAAAAAATATGTTTGGAATCTGATTATTATGTTGGTTGGATTGAGAAAATTTTTAGTTCCATTAGATGGATATTCATGGCTCAATTGGATGTTATATTGATTGGACATTACATTTCTTTTTTAATAGGAAAAAAATTGAAAAATAATAATTTTTTTTGCTAAATTTTCAAATTTGTCGCTAAATTTGTCATAAAATTTTCAATTCGTCGCTAAATTTATCCCCAAATCACATTGTTTTCATGCCTAAATTCTAAGATTCGTCACTAAATTTATTGAAAAAATTTATCACTAAGTTCGTCGTAAAAGTTTAACCATGGATTTAAATATTGTGGTTGAATTTAGCCACGAACAATCATATCTATCACTAAATTTAGTTACAAATCTTCGCATCCATCACTAAATTTAGCAATGCATTCAAATATTTTTTGCTAAATTTAGTTATGAATTTAGTAATGAAATATTTTTTGTTCCTAATTTGGTTATGAATTTCTAAATTTCGTCGCTAAATTTTAGTGACACGTTATTAGCAACAGATATTTTTTTATTGCTAAATCTATTGTTAAAGAAATTAGTAATGAATTTTTCTAAAAATTTCATCGTTAAATCCATGTTTTTATGTAGTGGGTGAAGCAATTTAAAGTATGATGAAAAAGGATCAAAAGGCTCTCAACCTCATCCACCAAAGTTTAGATGAGATGGTGTTTGAGGAAGTTGCGGGTACAACAACTTCAAAGAAAATTTGGGACATTTTTCAAAACTCCTTCAAGAGAGTTAAAAAGTGAAGAAGTTGAGGCTCCACTTTAAAAGTTGAGTTCAAATCTTTACGGATAAAAGATTGGGAAAAAAAGTTTTAGATTATATTTCAAGAGTGTTGTTTGTTGTTAACCAATTGAAAAGATACCGGGAAGAGATGAAAGATGAGCTGATGGTTTACAAAATTCTTCGATCCTTAGTTATCGAATTCAGCTTTGTTGTTGTGGCAATTGAGGAGTCCAAAGATTACAACATGACCATTGAAGAACTCACTAGTTTTTTTGCAAGAGGTTAAACAAACCAAAGCAAGAATTGGTGGAAGAAACTTTACAAATGAAGTTTTCTTCAAAGGAGAAAGAAAATAGACAAGAGAGGTTTCAGAGGCAGAGGTCATGGTGGTCATGGACAAAGAAGAGGCAACTATCAACCTCAAAATGAAAAATGAAGTAAAGAGTTCAAACATATAAGAGGCCATGGAAAAGGACACAATTTCAAAAAAATTGGAAGAGATATGATAAATCAAAAATTGAATGCTATAATTGTCATAAATTTGATCATTTTAATCGGAAGTGTAGAAATTTTTCAAGCGAAATTGAAGAAGAAGATAATTATGTCAAAACAAAGCATGAAGATGGTGAGCCATCTTTACTTCTTGCACTCAAATATGAACAAGAGGAAGAGAAAAATTGCTGGTATCTTGATATCGGTGCAAGCAATCATATATGTGGGAAGAAAAGATTTTTTATTGAGATGGATGAGCCCGTGGATGGTATCATTACTTTTAGGAACAACTCCAAAATTCCGGTGAAAGGAAAAGGTACTATTTTGATTCATTTGAAAGATGGTAGACACCAATTTATTTCAAATATTTATTATTTGCCTAACATGAAAAGTAATATTTTGGAATTTGGGCAACTCTTGGAGATGGGTTATGATATTCATTTGAAAAATTATCCTTTGTCTATTAAAGATAAAAATGAGACATTGATTGTTTAAGGTGCCTATGAGGAAAAATCATTTATTTGTTCTTGATATTCAAAATGATGTAGCTAAATGTTTGAAAAGTTGTGTCAAAAATTACTCTTGGTTTTGGCATTTGCGTTTTGGGCACTAAATTTTGGAGTCCTCAATTTGATGAGCATTACGAAAATGGTGAAAGTCTTATCCCATAATAATCATCTAAATCAATTTTGTGAAGGGTGTGTCTTTGGCAAACAAATAAAGAAGAGTTTTTCAAACCAAGTTACAACAAAGGCGACGAAGCCACCGGCTCTTATCCACTCTATAGTGCATGGAATCATCAAGTCATCTTCTATTGATAAAAATAATTATTTTGTATTATTTATTGATGATTTTAATTGAAAAATTTGGATTTATTTTCTTAATGAAAAATTCGAGTGTTTGGTGCTTTTAAAAAATTCAAAATGCTTTTTGAAAATCAAAGCAAGTCAAGATCAAAGTTACCAAGTCGGATTGAGGAGAAGAGTTCACTTCCAATGAATTGAAGGCCTTTTGTGAAGAGAACAGTATCAATCATTCAATGATGGTCCCAAGATCACCACAACAAAATGGCATTGTCGAGAGAAAGAATCACCCCATCCTCAACATGGCAAGGAGCATGATGAAGAGAAAGCATATGCATAAAGAATTTTGGGAGTAGAAATGTTCATGGTATCACACCCAAAGAATGTTGGAACATAATCAAGCCTAGTGTTCATCATTCGAGAGTGTTTGGGAGTACTGCCTATGCACATATATCAGATGAGAAGTGGTCGAAACTTGTTGACAAGAGTGAGAAGTTCATCTTCATCGGGTTTGATCCCAGCTCCAAAAGGCTACAAACTTTTCAATTCAACCAATAGTAAGATTGTGATAAGTAGAGATGTAGAGTTCAATGAAGAAAGTTCATGGGAGTGGAATATTCGAAAAGAAAAGTACAATTTCTTTCCATTAATTGATGATGTAGAAAATGAAAAGACCACAGAGCAACTCACATCACCTACTCCTTCAAGTCCATCATTCCTAGAAGAAAATTCAAGTGAAAGGTCGAGAAAGAAATTTAAAAAAATTCAATAGCTATACCAAAAAACAGAGGAGGTAAACACCAATTTTTGTCTTCTTGTAGACCATGAACCTCTAGATTTTTAGGAGACTAACCAAGACACAAGATGGAAGGATGCTATGGATTAAAAGATAAAAAACTATTGTGAAGAATGACATATGGGAGTTTATCGCACTTCCAGAAGGCCATAAACCTATCGATATCAAATGGGTTTACAAAGCAAAGAAGAATACCCAAGGAAAGGTGGAAAAGTTTAAAATAAGATGCTTATTAAATGTGTTGAGATACAAAAGTTTTGATGATAAAAGATAGAAGAAAAATAAGTTTAAAGTAAATAAGAAAAGTAACAAGAATTCAGAAGCCTGTACATCACATCGATCTGACCTTAGAACACATCAACCTGCATCGCAGGTCCACCAATTTAAGCATCAAGTCGACCAATTTTATAAGCATATCAATCCAACCTTTTTACACATTGACACACACTAGGCAAAAATATTAAGACATTGATGTGCCCGAAGACTTGTCGACCTATTATACTTGTTTCTTAAGTATTACACTTCGACCCGCATTTATCCTTGTCGACATGTAAGCAGCACATCGACCTAATTTATAAGTTTTGTCCACCAATTTTAAGAAAGAATAGATATATGTCGATGTATAATCAATACACGTCGACCTGAAGTCCTGTGCTTAAATATAACACATCATGATTTATTGACCTGATCCAAGGATTTGTCAACATACCCATAACATATCGACCAATTTTAAATAGTAGGTCTACCTATTTTATTAGTGAATGTGACACATCAACCTATGAGGTGAACATGTCGACCTAGCTATCTTGTTTTTTAATTTTACACGTCAACATACCTTCATTCTTGTTGACAGGCAGACACATATCGACCAATTCATTTATACATGTTTACCAATTTTTTGCTTGCATAGTAATATGTCGATGCATAGTAGACTTGTAGACCTGATGTTCATTGACTCCCTGAAATCACATATTGACCTGTCCTCACTCCGTCGACACACACACACATCGACCAATTTAAAACTGAGTATCCACCTATTTTATTTTGTACATGATCATGTTGACATGAATGCAATCTTGTCGACCTGTTTGTCCAAAAATATACTATAAAATTTTGAATTCAGGTTTATGTCCTTCTTAAACATGTCGACCCGTAACTGTTAGAAAGCAAATTAGCGAAATAGATTTGAACCAAACGGACACTTTGTTTTCTGATTTTCTGAAACATTTCCATTTCTTCAAAGCTTACGTTTGAATGCAGCTCAAACATGGTTTGATTAGCTAAAACAAAAGTGGTTCCAGTAAAGGAGTGGAGGCTCAGTGTGAAGAATAGGTACTGTTGCAAAACATTAATGGTAGAAATTAATTGTTTAACATTCGAATGCAACAACTCTCAACAACCCTCAATGGATCCATTCAATACTTTAATAAATACCGAAGAGCTGAAGAAGATAAGGACAAAGGAATTGAATGATCAATTGATCTCTCTGAAAAATCCTCGCTCATTGTATTTACTTTGTGCTCTTAAAATTTTCATCTGTCTAAAAAATTTAGAAAACTTGTTCACAAATTGTTACATCTGAGAATAAAAAGCCTCTACTCTTGACATTCCTTTTTCGATTCATACAAGTGTCAAAAGACTAAAGAGTGTGAATCATTGCTTTAGGTCAAATCAATCTGTTAGGGATTGAAACTTAGTGTTGGGAAGAAACACTATAAATGTTGAACTTGAACCTACAATCAACTTTGTATTTTTAAGGTGTTAGTGAAAAATCTAGAGAGAGTTTTGGAGTGGACGTACACCAAGTTTGGTAGAACCACTATAAAAAGTTTTGATGTTTTTTTGTCTTGATTTTTCATTCTCTTTCTGTTACAAGTTTAAATTTTAAAAAGTCCTAAAAATGTACATATTCAACTATTCATCCCATTCTATTTGAATAATAATTGGTACCATAGTGGGTGTATTGATATGGGTGTATTGATAAGAAGCCTAACAACTTGACACTAAGGATCCAAATGGCCATCAATGGAGACAATGTACCGGTAGAAGTCTTCTCAACAAATCATGCACAATTCTTCAATGGAAGCAACTTTATTCATTAGAAGCAAAGGATGCATAATTTTATAATTGCACAAAATCTAAATGCATAAGAAATAATTGAAAAAGGAGTTGAATTTCCTACCAAAGAAATTGATGGTGTGCGTATGTCGGTCAATTTGAAAAATATGATAATGGAGCAGAAGAAGGCTTATCAAGTCAACTGCAAAGCCATTAATCTCTTTCATTTTACACGGAGCGTTAACGAATACAATCGAGTCTCATCATGTTTAACAGCAAAGGAAATTTGGGAAAGGCTCAAAACTACTTACAAAGATATTGATCAAGTTTGCAAGAGTAAGATCAAACTGTTGAAGCAAGAATACGAAGTCTTCAAAATGAAGGAAGGAGAAACAATCAGTGAAATGATAACAAGATTCAATATGGTAACAAATGAACTAAGATTATTGGAAAGGGAATCCCTCAAGAAGATATGGTGGATAAAATCTTGAGGAGTCTGCCAAAATCGTGGGAGGCCAAGGTTACAACAATTGAAGAGTTTAAGAATTTTAAGACTCTGACAACGGATGAACTGTGCGGTCTTTGATAACTCATGAGATGAAGTCGAATGTGAAGGAGCCTACAAAAGAAGAAAGAGGCAAGGGAATGACTTTAAAAGTTGACAATGATGAAAGCATTTCTAACTCAAAAGAGGAAGATGATAAAGAAGACGAAACTCTCCTGGGTAGAAAATTCAAGAAATTCATGATGAAAAGAAGAAACAAGAACAAATCATTCTTCAAAAAGCCAAAGAAGAATGAGCAAATCAGGTGTTTTGAGTGTAAAAAGTTGGGACACATAAAAACTGATTGTCTTTCTCTGAAAAAGGAAGAAAATAAATATAAGAAAGAAAGAAAAGAGAAGAAAAAAAGACTGCACTTGCACTTGGAGTGATGAAGACTCTAATTCGAGTGATAAACAACAGACAGAGGAATAGGCCAACGTATGTTTTATGACCAATGAAGAATTCTCATACAGTGAGGTAAACTCTACATCCTACTCCTCTTGTTCTGATTCTGAAAACAATTTTACCATCACTGAACTATATGAGGCATTACTAGAATCACTCAAGGAATTAAAAATATTTAAAAAAAAAATAATTTTTAAAGAAAGATCTAACTGAAACTGTCAAAACTTTAGAAATATAAAAAATTGAAGTAAATGTATTAGAAGGTAAAAATGATGAATTAGAATTGAAGGTTGCTAAATTTGAAAAGAAATTAAATGATAAACAATTAGAGAAGGATAATGAAAAACAAACAAATGAAAACATATCTCTGAATAAGGAACTAAATGAATAGAAGGAAAAGAACCATAGGCAAAACACTATAGTGATGAAGTTAATTCAAGGCCAAAAAAAGCTAGATACCATACTAGAAGCACAAAGAGCTATATTTGATAAGGCCAGATTATGATATAACCCAACTTAATGAGTATTGAGAATGAAAATGAAGATCTTGAACCAAGATCATTGATGAATGTAAACATAGACATGATTGGCCAAAATAAAAAGATATAATTGAGGCAAAATTGAACTCTCTTGACAAAAAAATGTTTTTGAACTAGTAGTCGGTACATCTATTGGTGTAAAACTAGTGGGATATAAATGGGTCTTTGTGCTAAAACAAAATGAGAAAGGTGAAATTATGAGATATAAAGCACGTTTAGTCGCACAACGATTTTCGCAAAAATCCAGTATTGATTCTGATGCAATATACTCTTCGGTGGTGGATGTGACTATTTTTCGATTTCTATTCAATTTGGCAATAACAAAAGGACTCGATTTATGATTAATGGATGTTATTACAGTTTATTTGTATGACCCACTAGATAATGATATTTATGTGAAACTTTCAGAAGGATTTAAATTGCCAAAAGCATGAATTTTGGTTCTCGAGAATATTACTCAATCAAATTAAACAAATCTTTATATGGATTTAAATAATTTAATCACATGTGGTATAACCGATTTAGTGAGTTTTTGTTAAATGGGAGATATAAGAATGATCTCATTTGCCCAAACATTTTTATAAAGAGATATGAATTTGATTTTGTTATTATTGTAATATATGTTGATAATTTGAATATTATTGGGACTCTCGAAGAGATCTCGAAAGTAGTTGAATGTTTGTAAAGCTGAAAAAGACAAAAGATAAAAAAAGGGGAAAGTTAAAATAAAAAAACCCACCGAGACCCCTCTTCTCTCTTGCTCTCTCTTCTCTTACCCCCTCTCTTCTCTCTCGGCCTCTCTCCTCTCTCGACCTCTCTCTTCCTCCCTCTCCAATCTCCGACCAAGTTTGATCAAATTTCCCCAAACACCCATAGATTTAAACTCCAAACTTTTAAATAAATCCTTAGAAAGTTGAATATATAGGGAAATTCAAGTTTTTCTAGAGAGAGAAAAAAACTAAGGTTTGGAGTGGCACAACAAGGGATGAAATTGGTGGTTCCATGAAGTTAAATCACTACAAAAAAACACGGTTTTAGCCACGGATTTTCGCGACGAAAAAAATTCGTCGCTATTTTGCGACGGATTTAGCGACGAAAAATTTTTTCGTCACTAATTTGCCACAAAATTTGGAATGAAAAGGAAGTCGTGGCTAAATTAGCGACGGACACATCATTCGTAGCAAAATTCGTCGCTAATTAGTGACGAAAAAATTTTCGTGGCTAAATTCGTCGCTAATTAGTGACGAAAAAATTTTCATAACTAAATTCGTCGCTAATTGGGGACAAAAAATTTTCCGTTGCAAATTTCGTCGCTAAATATGGCAAAATTTTGCCACCGATTTAAAATTCGTCGCAAAATTTAATCTTTTTTATATAGAATTTTATTTTTTTATTTTTATTTTTATTTTAGTAATATGTAATATTTAAATTAAAAATTAATTTAGCGACGGAAAACAAATCCGTCGCTAGATGAAAATCCCAATCCCAATCTCCGGTTTTAGCGACGGATTAAAATCCGTCGCTGAATTTAATTTTTTTTAATTAGAATTTTATTTTATTTTTATTTTATTTTAATAATTTAGCGATGGATTCCAAATCCGTCGCTGAATTTTATATTCTTTTAATTATAATTTTATAATTTTATTTTTATTTTATTTTATTAATTTATATTAACAAATCATATTATTATTTTATAATATTTTAATTTACATTTTATTATATTATATTATATTTCATTTTTTAGAAGAATAATGTTATTTAATTCTTAAAAAAACCATAAATTTTATTTTATTTAAATTATATATATATTTTAATTAATTTATTATTTTTTTTACTTTTTTATTTAATATATAGGTAATTTTATTTTATTTCAATTAATTTATTTAATAATATAAATTTTTTAATAAAATATTAATGCCTGCGCGGACGTCAGCGCATGCACACACGGGTGCCTGCCTGCCTGGGCGTCCGTGCCCTGCGCGCCCCTGTCTCGGTGCCCGAGCGGCCTTTGTTTTAATACTAAAAAATCATGCATGTAGGTGGAGGAAATCAAACCTTGGACTTCGGATTTGAGCAAAGTACATATCACCACCATACCAACTAGTGTTGTGTGATGATATTTTTGTTTTCTTTCCTCCAACTTTTTCCACCTTTTTGTTTCCTATTCTTAATTTTTTTTTTTCCATTGGTTTTTTTTTTATTTCTATTTTCATTTCTTATATATAATAATTTTATTGAAATTTGAATAAAAATATTTTGTGAATAAATATATAGATTTTTTAAATTATTAATATGTTATAATTTATTGATAATTATAATTTTATAGTTTTGAGATGCATTTTTAAATTATGGATTAAAAAAATAAAATAAAAATGAAAAAAAAAATAATAGAATAATAAAATAAAAGAAAAAAGAAGAAATCAAAATATAATATTAATATATTTTTTTTTAATTAATTAATTATTTTATTATAAATTAGTATTTTATTATTTTTTATTTTATTAAAAATTATCATATTTATTATTTTTAATTAATATTATTTTAGATTGGTGGTATAAATAAAAAAAGTTTTTATTTTTATTATTTTAAATTGTTATTATATATTATTTTATTATTGTTAGAAAAATATGAAAAAAATGTAATAAATAATTAAAAAATAAATTTATATCACAATAATATGTTTGGCCCAGTGGTTGGTTTACACATTGCGTGTGTGTGCAGGGGTTCGTGCAGGAGTTCGGAGTTCGAATTACGGTGGAGGCAGAAGTGCGGTATTTTCCAGCAATTAAGAGTTGATGCTGCGTGGGGGTGCTGACTCGGGTGGGCAGGTGGGGGAGCTGGCTTGGGCAGGCTCGGGCGGGCAGATGGGGGTGTGCTGGGGTGGGTGGGCACGTGGCGGGCTGATGGCCAAGGCATATGGAATCAGCGACGGATTTGAATCCGTAACTAATTCAGCGACGGATTTGGAATCCGTCGCTAATTCAACGACGGATTTGGGCGACGAATTCCAAATCCGTCACTAATTCAGCGACGGATAATTTTTTGATGGGTTTGTTTTCCCCTAAATTAGCGACGGATTTTAGCGACAAAAATTATCTGTCGCTAAATTTAGCGACGAATAATTTTTCGTCGCTAAATTTTGTGACGAATATTAGCGACGAAAACTTATTTGTCGCTAAATTTAGCGACGGATTCCAGATTTTCGTCGCTAAATTTAGCGACGGATTTCTAATTTTCGTTGCTAAATTTTTGCGATGTGTTATTAGCGACGAAAAATTTTTCGTCGCTAAATCCGTCGCTAATGCTTTTAGCGACGAATTTTTTTAAAATTTTCGTCGCTAAATTTGTGGGTAAAAGGCTGTTTTTTTGTAGTGAATTTTCTCTCTTAACTTATATTTGTGTTGTTATTGTATTAAATTTCAACTTATGTTGAAATTTGAGATTTTATAGAAAAAGAAAATTTAGGGTTTTTGTGTAACTCAACTTGAGAACAAAATTGGTAACTCCTTTTAAGCTAATCTCCTCTTCTTATCTAGATTTAAGTTAGTTTATCATATATTTGAATTATTATTATGAGATTGGAAGGATTAAGTCTAGGGGTGTAGATCTAGGGTTTGTATAATGATAAAATTGAGGAAAAATTTTAGTGAAAAATTGTTTCCCTTTGTTAGAAGGATTTAAATATAGTTTTGCTAATATTGGAAATGTAGAGTTTGGAAAATTAGGGAAAAAAAAATCAAAATCAACTAACCCCAAATGTAATTTACGATTAATGGTGAAATAATATTTATTATTTTAGATTGAGACAATTAAAGTTTTGTAATGATTAAATTAGCTTTGAATAGTAGATTGGGAGTGTTGACATTTTCAAAAGATGAGCGGATTTTATGTTATATTTTAAATGAGTAAAATATTTTAATTGATTTTTTTAAATGATTTTAAAATGAGTTTTGAAATGTTTTGTATGTGTGGATCGTCTTTATACATAAATTTGATATAGTAATGCAATCAAATTGTTGTAAATGGATAATGTGCCATATTTTATACGATATATTGAATATGACATAATTTGAGAAATAATTGATTTAAATTTTGTATATTTGTTCTCTCTCGTGAACAATCTACGTCTGCTCACTCCACCCGAACCTTTTGCCAGATTGTTCGAGTAGCTCTCGTACGCTGCTCAACCAGGTAAGTAGTCTTTTCCCCTTCCCCACTTTCTCTCTCTCCCTCCCTCTTTTTGTTTCCCATTCTCTTCCTCGACTGCTCCCTTTTCTTTCTCTCCCTCTCTCCTTTCGCTCTTCACTCTTCGCTCTTCGCTCTTCGCTCTTCGCTCTTTGCCTCTCACTTTTCTCCCCACCTACGCTTCTGACCCTTGCTGCTTTCGCCTAGATCTGACCATTGGAGACCTAGATCTGAAATCTATACCTCAGATCTATCCTTTCCCAACCCAAATCTGCCCTCCCCAAAGCTCCAACCCTTATTCCCTATCGACCCAAACAAAGTCGTTCCCCTCTCTCTCTCTCCCTCCCTCGCCAAATTGATATCTCACCCTATGCCTTGTGAATCTGCCCTTCTCTTCTTCTTTGCGGCGGATACCCTATAGACCCCTTTTTGCCTATCTCGTTACCCCCTCCCTCTGCATACCCCCCTTCACCTTTCTAACCGCCTTCAGCTGAAATCAAAGCCTCCAAATCCATCTGCTTGCAGCCGAAACCCCTGAAACCTCCAAAACCAAAGCCTCCCAAGCTTCCTTCAGAGATCTTTCCAAACCTTTAGCCCAAGCTTGAGAATCACTATTAACATTATTATTATTGTTAATACTATTATTATTGTTATTATTACTGCAAATTATTACTATTATTATTACTAATATCATTATTTTACTATTATCACTATTAATAATTTTATTACTGTCATCATAATTATTAGTATTATTACTAATAATTTAATTATTATTAATATAGATCATATTATTGATTAACATTACTATTATTCCTATTACTATTATTACTATTCAAATTAGTATTACTACTATTAGTATTACTACTAATAATAGTACTACTAGTATTATTAATATAATATATATTATTATGAATTTCAAGTTATGAAATTTAAAATATTTTCAAACTCATAATGGTATAGTTTTAACATAAAATCTATTACTTTAATATTATTATAGATAGATATACTTTATGATATATATATATCTCTTCATTTTTTTACTTTTTTATTTATTAGTACTTATCTTTTTCCTTAATTCGTTTTATATATCATTATTTTGAAGAACTCCGCCATGACCAGTCCCAAATTCAAGTAAAGGAGTAGGGTTACGGTAGGCCGACAGTCAGCGTAAAATATTTTGTCAAATGAAATAAGAGACAAATATATAAAAAATTTTGGGCCGTTTCCCCCTTAGTGACGCGTTATATCGGATCCCGGATGTAGCATAAGTTAACAAGGGATCCTAAGGTGTGGGTAAATAAGTTAGTCCATGAAGATAGGATTCGCTTAGCCAGTTGAAACATATGATCTTTGACCGGTAAGTTAGGAGAGATAGGAGAAACAATGAATAGATAAAAAATTCATATCATGTGTTTTCAAGAAACTAAGTGGGTAGGAGAGAAGGCTAAAATATTAGAGTCTTATGGTCATAAGTTTTGGTACACATATAGAGATAGAACTAAGAAAGAGATATGAATAATAGTACATAAGGATCTATTAGATGATATAATAGAGATAAAAAGAAAAGATGATAGAGTTATACTTGTTAAGATACTGGATAGAGAAAACGTAATTAATATAGTTAGTGTTTATATACCCCAAATAGGTATAGATACCATTAGTAAAAGACAATTTTGGGAGGATTTAGATAAATTTATACAAGACATACCTAGTGGAGAGAAGTTATTTATCAGAGAATATTTAAATGAACATGTAGAAGAGAGGGGATTTGAACTTGTATATGAAAATTTTGGTTTTGGTAGTAAGAATGAGGCATGAGATACCATTTTAGAGTTTACTGTCACGTCCCGAACCGGGGTCATGAACAGCCGCCCGTTGCCCTGGATGCCAGTTACATTTTTATGGAAAATCAGACAGAACCTCCCCATATTTCGGAGGTCTCTCATGTACAATTTAACCTGTAATATTCACAACCATCTTGTCAATTTAATAAAAGGGATATCCCGGCCTCACAACCATTAACCAAACCACAACCGACAACCAGGACAATGCAAAGCTATAGAAATTTCTAGCAGTCCTACCCACTGACCTCTACTGTCATGCTAAACTAGAGTATGAGCAGCCGCCATGCAGAGCGGACCTAAATGTTTATACACTTGTACAATAAATTCATAAGTTAACATTTTAAATACATATAGTATCTCAATGCAAGTGAACCGAGTCAATACGAGAGTTTCTCGAATAAATATCCATAATTATATAGTCATTCCAGAAAATAAATAGATGAATATATTAATCAAACTAAAATCTCCAATAATCGTAGCAGAAAATATGGTAATATCCATACCCAAACCCGGTACTATCAAGTCCATGTCACAAGTATAAAATCACAAAATTTTTCTTCAGTCCGAGACTAATCTTGTGGGAAAGAAAGTGATGGATGAATATCTATGGGAGGATACACAGCAAGTGAGGAGATTGATATCGTGCTATCAATATCGTGGGTGAACTTGGAGTCTCAAAACATGTAACATAATATCGAGTATGCGAAAATAATGTGCTGTTTCAGAATAAAACATATCTCAATGCATATATTAGAAAATAACATATGTATCTATCCATATATCAAGTCACATATGAAAAGTCTGCTGAACAAATAATCCCGACAATGGTCTACCTCGACCAAGGACGGGCATATTGGGGGTTTTCATTATGCAAGTATCAAATAATGGCTCTCTACCCCAATGTTGGCCACATGCTACTTCAATTAGCCTGTAAATAATAATAATAATAATACATATATATAGTCGGCCGTGTATGGTGTACCGTCCAGTGCTAGACAGAGGTAAACTCACGTCCTCCCCGATGAGGGTCAACCTGGGACACCCAGACGTATGACAATCTGGCGGATACCTCCGGCTGAAGCGTATCCGGGCACAAGGGGTGCCTCTACCAAATGTCCTTCGTAGCTACGGAATGCTATAGGAAGCATATTACCATATCACCAAGTAGGCCGGACACGTAGCCCCATGCATCACATCATCATGTCGGCCGGGCATATAGCCCCATGCATCGTAACATAACATCGGCCGGGTGTATAGCCCAAATAGTACATGTAAATCCATTTAAAACTATACAGTATAAGCATTGAAACATGTCAATATATCAAAAAGAATGGCATAGTATTCGGTTATCAAACTCATGGATACAAATCAATAAAATCAACAGTTGGGACACTCCAATAGTCACAAAATATGTCTATCAAAATCCAAAAATTTAGTAATCACATGTATAGAACATGTTATTTGAAAATTCGTAAAACATGATTTGTCAATTTCCCTAAGTTTGTACAAACCTTAACATCAAATTTATAAGTATTATAGGGTTTATCCATTTTTTCTAAGTTTGTACAAATATTAACTTTTCTATTTATGAATACACTCAAACGTCTAGTTGCATTTCATTTATAAACAATTAACGTACTTTTAAACCAAGTCCAATTCAACTCTAAAACCACTCAAGGTTAGAAATAAGTGTTAAAATAAATAATTTTCCTATAAGATGGAAAATTTTTTAAAAATCATACACTTTTCGATTACCATCCAAATGTTTCAAACCATATGTCATTTTCAAGGTATAGGAGTCTATTTTCATAATACGGAGATCGTATTTAAATTGCCTATGAGCAGAACAAATTATAATGAGAAAGGTTGCATCAACCCTTGAACTCAAATCTCAATTTCTGACTATTTTCTTGCATAGGTCAATTTAAACTCCAAGGGAAACTATTCAAATCAACTTAATTTGATTCTATCATCATGAACATTCCCATTTCATATAAATTCTTATACTTAACCTAATGAACCACATATAATGTCCGAAAATGCATTCATTTTGAATCTAGTTTATATTCTAGCATGTACAAGACTTCATATCCTAAATTTACCCTTAATTCAATAACCAAATCGAATGGGTCCGAAATCCCTCACCTAGGGTTTTCTCGGAGTGCAGACCTTCGTTCGAATATCTCCTAGATCACTCCAAAATCTGAAACGTTCCCTATCAAGACAAGATTTATTAGTTAGATTATAAACACTTAGATCAGAATCAAAACCCTAAATCAGTTACCTGCGTGGAGGCTCGTGGGCTGTCACGGGCTCACGGGCCGTCGCGAGCTCGTGGGCTATAGCAGGCTCGTGGGTTCGCAGGTCAGCAGGCTACAACACTCTTCACACCCATAGTTCACTAAAATTTAAATTTTTTTCATAAAAACGCGGTTTGCTTCGATTCGCGGATTCGACAAATTAAAATATACCAAAAATTTAATTTAAATACCCCAAAATCAAAAATCAATTTAAATAAATAAAATTTCTCTCTATATAAATAAACTGAGGAATATCTTATTTATATATATATATATATTTTAAAAATGGTATAATATTACGGACACCGCAGTGTCGGTGTTACATTTACTATAACATTCGATATGATAGTTGTAAATGCCAAGTTTAAGAAAAAATATACGCACTTAGTGATATATAGAAGTGGATGCTAGCAAAATATATTTCTTTCTCACTAGGAGAGGTGATAAAATACTCTGTAAGGATTGTAAGGTTATACCGGGGGAGAGTGACAATTCAGTATAGACTCTTAGTTTTAGATATTTGTGTGTTTAAGAGGCAAAAGAAATATAGCCCTTGTGTGGAGCCAAGAATTAAGTGGTGGAATCTGAAAGGAGAAAAAGTGATAACATTTAGAGATAAATTAATTCAAGTAGCAAATTGATCAACCAATGACGATTTATAAACGATGTGGGAAGAGATAGCTACTAATATTAAGAATATAGGTAGAGAGGTTTTTGGTTTATCTAAGGGTCAGGCCCCAGTAGACAAGGAATTATGATAATGGAACGAAAAAATACAAAATGCTATTCGAAACAAACGAGAGTGTTATAGGAACCTGAAAGATGATAGCAGTAGCGATGCATATAAAAAATACAAAAGTATAAAAAAAGAAGTGAGAAAGATTATTCAAGAATCAAAAAATAAAGTGTATAATGAATTATACAAGAGATTGGAGACTAAAGATGGAGAAAGAAAAATTTACAGAATTGCTAAAATAAGGTAAAGAAAGGGAAAATATCTAAATGTTGTTGGGTGTATTAAAAGTGAAGTCAATGATATACTTATAATGAATGAGGATATAAGAAAGCGTTAGAGAGATTATTTTGATAATCTCTTCAATATTAAGAGTATAACCGATATAGGAAATATCAAGATATCTGTAGAAGAGATTAATAGAGACTTTAAATGTAAGATTCGTCCCCATGAAGTGAAGGAGGCTTTAAAGAGAATGAAGAATAATAAAACTATAAAATCTGATGGCATTCCTATAGAAGTGTGAAAATATTTAGGAGAGTTTGATATAGTAATATTAACAGATATTTTCAACAAATTTTGGCAAACTAAGAGTGTTATTCAACAAAATATAAATTTCTATTCAAATAGAGGGGAGGGGTGAATAGTTGAATACGAATTTTGCCTTTGATTCTTTTCTTTTTGTTCATCCAATTCTTTCTTTAAAAGCTTATTTTTATTTGTTAACTTCATGTTATCCTCATCTAGATGTCTATTTTTCAGTTTTTCTTCAACTTCAATTACTTTATGTTCTTGTTCAGCACTTTTTTTCTCAATGTTTCTATTTCAGTTTTTTATTTTTCTAGAACTTTAACATTTTCAACTAGATCTTTCTTCAATAAATTATTTTTCATCTTTGATCTTTTCAATTCCTTTAATGCTTCTAGCAGTGCTTCACATAATTCTTTAATGGTGAAATTAATTTCAGAATCAAAAGAATCAGAATAAGATAAATATGATGTAGAATTTACCTCATTGTTTGAGAGTTTTTCATTTGCCATAAAACATACGTTGGCTTGTTCCTCATTTTGCTCTTCATCATTTGAGCTTGAGTCTTCATCACTCCATGCAGCCAATGCTTTTTTCTTTTTCTTCTTTTTTATGTCCTTTTTGTACTTCTTTTTATCCTTTTTAAGAGAGGGGCAGTCAGCCTTCATGTACCCCAGCGTTTTGCATTCAAAATATCTGATTTCTTCCTTTTTCTGGCTTTTTAAAGAAGGACTTGTTTTTGTTCCTCCTCCTCATCATGAACTTCCTGAATTTTCTTGCCAAAAGAGATTCATCCTCTTCATCTACTTCATATACTTCTTTCCTCTGTGGCAGGCTCTTTCACGTTCAGTTTCATCTCATGGGTTATTAAAGATCCCACGAGCTCATCCATTGTCAAAGTCTCAAGGTTCTTGGATTCCTCAATTGCTGTCACCTTGGTCTCCCAAGATTTTGGTAGACTTATCAGAATTTTGTCCACCATATCTTTTTGAGGCATTTATTTTCCAAGTAATCTGAGCTCATTAGTAACCTTGTTGAATTTTGTGATCATCTTACTGATTGTTTCTCCGTCCTTCATTTTGAAAACTTCATACTCTTGCTTCAGTAATTTGATCTTGCTCTTGCGAACTTAATCAGTTCTTTCATAGGTAGCTTCGAGTCTTTCCCAAATTTCCTTTGCTGTTATACATGATAAGACTCGATTGTATTCATTGATACTCAGTGCAAGGTGAAGAAAGTTGATGGCTTTACAATTGGCTTGATAGGATTTCTTCTGTTCCACAGTCATATTTTTCAATTTGATAGGCACACGTATTCCATCTATCTCTTCGGTGGAGAATTCAACTCATTTTTCGATAATTTCCCATGCTTTTAGGTCCTGTGCGATGATGAAGTTGAGCATCCTTTGCTTCCAATAGCTGAATTTGCTACCATTGAAGAATGGTGCACGATTTGTTGAGTAAGCTTCAACTGGTACGTTATCTCCATTGATTACCATTTGGATCATTGGTGTTAAGCTGTTAGGTCTTTTGACAACACACTCGCTCTGATACCAATTGTTATTCAATTAGAGGGGAGGGGCAAATAGTTGAATATGAATTTTTATGACTTTTTTGAAACTTTAAAACAATATGATAGTAAATGAAAAACAAATAAAGAGGACACATAGAATTTTTATAGTGGTTCTACAAACCCGGTGCACATCCACTCCTAGGCCCCCTGGATTTTTCACTAAATACTTAGTTTACAAACATGATTATAGGTTCAAGTTCAACCTCATACAGTGTTACGTTTGAACACCACAATTCAATCTTGCTCAAACTAAATTTGACTTCTCTAGACTTAAGGCAGTGATACTCACTTCTTAGTCTTTGACACTAGAATTAATCTATGAAATAAATGTCAAGAGTTGAGGCTTGCTTTCTTTATATTTGACAATGTAAGAATTTAATTGATATACTTGACAATTTAGAAATTTCAAAGTGCATTGAGATCAGTTGTTGCAGTGTATTCAATAAAGCTTTTAATTCCTGTAATGTTTCAAGTCGTTACCCCTCCATCTTCTGCTTCTCAGTATTTATTAGAACATTGAATCGATCCATTGAGAGTTGGTGGTGGTTGTTGCGTCCGAATGTTGGGTATTTAATTTCTGCCATTAAGGCTTCTACGACTGTTCCTTCGTTCACGTTGAATCTTCATTCCTTTTACTGGCACCTCTTTTAAATAGGCTAATCAGAACTTGTTTGAACTGCATTTGAACGTTAGCTAATAGAAAGGAAAATATTTCAGAAATCGAAGAAATAAGGAGTCCATTAAGTCCAAAATTGTTTCCCAGATCTGATTTCTAACACTCACAGATTCGACAAGTTTAACGTGGACATCGACCTGAATTTGAAACATTTCTAATGTATTTCTATGCGAACAGGTCGACAAGGAACTGTGTTAAACAAAATTGGTGGACCTGTGATTTTTAATTGGTCGATGTGTTCATATGTGTCGACAAGTTTTCAGTAATGTCGATATGCAATGTTTCAGACTTTGTGAAGAGTAGGTCGACAAGTCATTTTTACACATTGACATGTTCCTGTTCAGGCAACAAATTGGTCGACGTGTGTAATTCAACTGGTCGATGTGCATATGTTCTGTCGACAAGTTGATAACGAGTCAACGTGTGATTTAATAAGCAAACAAGGATCAGGTCGACAGGTCTCTTAATGTACATTGACATGCTACTGTGCAATTACAAATTGGTGGACCTGGACAGATAAATTGGTCGATGTGTTTTCTATAGGTCGACAACAATTTTGACATGTTGATTTGAATTTTATAAAGACTTATATACACAAGTCGACATACGCCAATCTCAGGTTGACGTGTTACTATTCATTGGTTGAATTGGTAGACATGTCTAAGTTAATTGGTCTGTGTTTTTGGCCTGGTCGACAAGGTTCTTGATGTGTCAATGTGTGTATTTCAGAGTCAAGGACTAACAGGTTGATGTGCTAACTACTCAGGTTGATATGCTAACTACTCAGGTTGATGTGTTCCTATTGCAAAGTCAAATTGGTCGACATAGTGTATGAAATTGGTGGACATGACACTGTTCAGGTTGATGTGTTTTTAGAAATCAGGTTGATGTGTTTTTAGAAATCAGGTTGATGTGTCACTATTCACAAATGGAATTGATCGATGTGCTAAGGTGAATTGATCGATGTGTTGGAATGTCTGATCTATATGACATTCACTGTTTAGGTCGATGTGTGTTTGTGTAGGTTGAAATGTTTAGACACTTGTTTATATATGGAAAACATTTGGCTCAGGTCGACAAGAACATCAAACGGGTCAATGTGTGTGTGTATGAATGTCACAGGTCGATATGTTTTTTTAACCAGGTTGACTTATACTGTAGACTTTTGAATTTTTTAACTGTTTTCTTATTTTCTTGAATTATTTTTCTTTCACTCTTTTATCATCAAAACTCTACTTGGTCAACATTCTCCTCCTTTTTTATGATCAGAAAACTTTTAGTATTTAATCTATAATGCTTAGTTAATAGAACCTCTAATTTTTGAGATATGTTTCACATACCAATATCTCAGCATATTTAACACACCATTTAACAAAACTTTAGACATTCAGCACATACACAAGCTTTCAGTACTTCAGTATGCATATCATACTTATCAAACAACAGTGCATATATATTTACTTCAGCACACAAGCATAACATGCGTGTTAGACATCCTCAGACCATCAGTACTTCAGCACATTTCTTATAAAGTTACAACACACGTTTATTCCATACAGAGCACATATATCTTGCTAACTCATCATCGCACTTCAGCACTCAACAGAAACATGACACATTTCAGCACAGAGAGTACATACTAGCATTACACTATCACACTAACACATATACTAACATATACATACTATAATATATACATACTAACATATGCATACTATAACATATACATATACATACTGCATAGCATTACACTAGCATACTAGCAGCATATACTAACATATACATATACATACTGCACACTAGCAACTTCTCCCCCTTTTTATCATCAGCAAAACTAGGGTATGGCCATCCTACAGTGCTCACATACTTCAAAACTAGCAGATAAAGCAGGTCACAACATACCACTGCATACTCACAGCATACACATTTTAGATTCAGCAACAGGATCATTCATTAGCTCAGCCAGGTTCAGCATGAATATTTCAGCAACAAGAGCACACATCCAATTTACAGTCCATGTTTCACAGTAGTAAGAGAACTAGAGGATACTTTGAACAGAACTAGAAAATAACACAATCAGAGTTTGAAAGGTTTGTAAACCAAGTCAGATAATAGAAAAGAGATTAGACTCCTAGACTAAAAGGACTTTGATGGTTTTGGATCTTCCTTTGACTTCCCTTTCTCATTCATTAAAGCATCCAATTTTTCTTGTACGTTGGAAAGATCCTTTCTGTTAAAGCAACACATTTGACTAATCATGTTTTGTCGCCTCTCAATATTCTGCAGCTTGTCCCAAATCATTTGAAGCGTGATTGGTTAAATACTAGAGGATTCTCCTTCTTCAGTTCTTCTTTCTTTCTTTGGAGCAGTTTCAGCTCCTCGTCAGCCATGGCCTCAATCTCCTCAGCCTATCTCTTGCCTCTTCCCCCTTCTTTTCTCACCTATATTCATTCACTATTACACATTCATTTTGCTCTCAACATTGACGATGCATTAATTGTATTATTCTTATTTAACTCAATAAGTGTGTCTTTTTCAATGTCTATCCTATTCTTTGAGAGAACATCAGTCATCATACTCATGTGTGGCAATAAGGGGTTTTTAGATCTATGTGCTGTTATTATGAAGTGTGGAATGATATAGTGCAAACCAGGGTTCTTTCCACTTATCATTACTAGAAAACGGACTTTCAGTGACGGATAAATCCGTCGCTGAAAGTCCCTTTTCCGTCGCTGAAAGATATCAGCGACGGATTTTTTCCGTCGTTAAATCCATCGCAAAAAGTGACCTCGTTAATTTTTAGGGACCGATTTTTTTTTCGTCACAAATATCAGCATCGGATTAGCGATGGATTAACTCCGTCGCTAATATTAGCGATAGAAAAAAATCTATCGCTAAAACCGAAAAAAAAACTGAAAAAAAACAGCGACAGATAGGGATCTGTCGCTGATTTGAGTTATAAAAAAAGAAAAAAACTGCACAGCGCACCATCCGCCCACACACTGGTGGTGAGACTTGAACCCGCGCGCTAATGATGGCGTGAGAACACTCTTGCGTAAGGGACCCATAACATTCTATTGTCTTCACAAATCTTCCTAGGGGTCATTTTGAATTCCTTTCCATTCACAAAGGTTTTGAATGTGCATGAAACAAAATGGTCATCTAGAGTAATTCTCATTTCATCCGTAGGTTCTTCACAAATGACATCAAGAGAAAAGTATGACATACCTCTATTAGATGTTCTTCGTACTTGAACCCAACTTTTTTCAAGAACTCCCAATCAATCAATCGACCTTGATTCACTTTCCTTTTCGAAAACACCTTATCGTAAAGTTCACTCTGTTCAATCGATTGAAACTCATAGGTGCTAAACTGAGGGAATATTTGCGGTGGAGGGGGTGTTGGTTTCGCGGGTTGCGTAGAAGAGGAGGTACCCTTTCCGATCGGTTTGGTAGGTCGTTTCTAGGGCTTCGAGGATTTCTTAATGGCCATTTTCATCTTAAGAGCCATTTGCATTTGATTATTATAAACATTTGGTAGATTTGGTTCTTGATTTGGGGAATGGGGTTATGAATTTGGGAGATTAGGGTTTCAGAAGAGAGAGGGAAAGTTTGAAATTTAGGGATTAGGGTTAGTAGGTCGATATACCGATTGTTGGTATTTTATTAGATATGTCTCAGGTCGACATGTTTAAGTACACAATGACCTATTTAGTAATTTTGAATTATCGGGTCGACATACTAAGAAAGGCATCGACCTGTCTTCTAGCTATCCCTCAGGTCGACATCATTATATTCGGGTTGATGTGTCAATTTCTGAGTTTAGTTCTGAATGTTGGTTTGAGATCAGGTCGACATAGTTTATACCTCTAATGTTCATCAGGTTGACATATCTCTATGCATTTTCAAATTTGTCGACATATTTTGATAAATAGGTCAACTTGGAGTCTATTTCTCAAAAAATAATATTCTGTTTTTTGTTCCATTTTCTCTATCTCTTCATTTCTATCATTCCCAAATCCTTTCTTAATTCACAAAACCTATTTTTATCTAAAGGTTTTGTGAGGATATAAGCAATTTGTTTAAGTGTCAATATACTTAAGAACAATCTCATTCTTCAGAACATGATCACAAATGAAATGATACCTCACTTCTATATGTTTGGTTCGTGAGTGATGCACTGGATTCTTTGTGAGATTTATTACACTTGTGTTATTACATTTGATTGGAATGCAATCAAAGTTTAACTCATAGTCCTTCATTTGATGTTTAATCCAAAGGATCTGAGCTATACATTGTCCGGCTGAAACATATTCAGC
Organism: Dillenia suffruticosa; assembly: GCA_033439265.1. Classification (NCBI taxonomy): domain Eukaryota; kingdom Viridiplantae; phylum Streptophyta; class Magnoliopsida; order Dilleniales; family Dilleniaceae; genus Dillenia; species Dillenia suffruticosa. The sequence continues at coordinate 7,777,564 of JAVTVX010000018.1, read as the reverse complement.
TTTTGTCATTCACAATACCATACTACTCTGCTTTTTGGAAGACCATGATACCAACATGCTTCCAAAAAATTGACAAATGTCACTTGTGCTTTTTCTATCTACTTTTGCATCCAGCAAAGTCAGCATCACAAAACCCATGTAATTGAAAGCTCGAGTTTCTGTCATACCAAAGCCCTAAGTGAGTTGTTTCCTTTAAGTATCTGAAGATTCTCTTGGCTGTAACCAATAGGGATTCTTTAGGATCTGATTGAAATCAAGCACAAAGATATACACTGAATTGTATGTTAGTTCTTGAAGTAGTAAGGTAAAGCAAAGATCCAATCATACTTCTGTAAAGTTTTTGACAAATTGATTTATCATTTTCATCTTTGTCTAACTTAATGTTTACGCTCATTGGTGTTTCATTTTCCTTGCAGTCACTGAACCCAAATTTCTTAATTAAATCATTTATATATTTTGATTGATTTATAAAGATTCCATCTTTTGATTGTTTGATTTGTAGTCTTAGGAAGTAGTTTAGTTCTCCATCATACTCATTTCAAATTCTCCTTACATTTTGGTTGCAAATTCTTCACACATTGTCGTGTTAGTTCCTTTAAAAATTATGTCATCTATATATATTTGTATAATCAAGAAATTATCTTCCTTTTTGATAAATAGGGTGGTGTCTATCTTTGTAACCCCAACACCTCAGTGTACTCACTATTATATTTCTCTTCATTTTGATATATGCTATTACTCATATTTCAATATAGAAAAATTTACTAAGAAATTTTTTGGCTAAAACCACTCTCGAAAATTTCTGCCTAAATCGCTGGGAATTCAAAAATTTTTAAAATGACTACCGATAGTTCAATAATAATGAGAATGACTGTAAAGTGTATAGGAATTTCAAATTTGGGTAGATCTTATTTCGCAGGGTTAAATCGTAAATTTTTTGAAAAATCACTGGTACAACCCCAACTGGGTCGATGTGTCCCGGAAAGGCTAAATGACCACGTTTTGATGTGGGATAAATTAAATTAGGCATAATATGAGGTTTTTGATCTAACTTGAAATTATGAAAATTTTTGGAAAATGTAATTTTGTAAGTCAAGAGACTCATTTGCAACTAACAAAAATTAAAAGTATTTTAGCATATGATTTTCCCTTCAAAAACAGTGAACCAACAAGAAGAAAAGAGAGGGAAAGAATGAGAGAATGAAAAAAAATGTGGGTGCCCATGAAGGAGAGAGAGAGAGAGAAAATAGACTTTTTTGTTTTTTTTGTTTTTGAGAGGTTAATCTAAGGGTGGAAATTGAATTGGTGTAAGATGAATTATTTTGGGCCATTGGAATTAAGTTAGTGGAAGATAAGACACAATTCATTGAGTGAAAGAAAGAGGTTTTCTTGAAAACATATCAAGGGTGGGAATTGACTTGGAATAGGATAAAAAATTTGTGAGCCCTTGGATTATGGTGGTTGGGAGACATGCAATTAATGAAGGAGTTGAGTGTAATATGAGAAAAGGTATGTTTGTTGTGTGAGAAAGAGAGAGAACGTGGGAAAGAGAAGAGTGAACATTGTTGTGACAAAATAATCCTAGGCTTTAGAATAAATCTTGGAAAGGCTTGGATGGCTAGGATTAATTTGGGGACAAAATATAACTTAAACACTCCTTCCCTGTCAAAACCGTGAGAACACATTCAAGCAAGAAGACGAAGCTCTCTCCATTTTTCCTCTATGGCCATGAGTTCAAGGTAAGGGAACTCAAAATTTTTCTTCTACACTAACCCAATATTTTTTATATAAATCACTTCTTCACAAGCCCATTTACAACATATCCAAAAATTGGAGCAAAAGGAGGAGTTTTACATAGTGAAGATTCAAGGGAACCAAGAGCAAATTCATTGAAGGAAGGTAGGATTTCTTCAAACTTTTCTTTGAAATTTTGGTGTAGATTTATTCCCCTCAAACCCTAGCATAACATATCTAAGATTGAAGCCAAAATGAGATGCCTAACTTGGTGAATTTATGTTGGCCGAATGCTAGGAGGAAGGGGAGAAAAAAAAATGAAATTGTGAAGAGGAACCTTGGTTGGGCTTGAAACATCAAATCTTGAGATAAGAAAAATTCTGTGCTTGCTGGAATTTTGAGGACATGTATGAATGATTTAATGTGGTGTTTTTAGCTTGATTTTATAACCTAGAGTCTAGGTGGAACCCAATGAAGCATGAGGAAAGTGTGCAGAATTTTTGTGTGCAAGAATTGTCTTCCATCTTAGTGATTTTTAGTATGCAGAAAATTTGGACTTTGTATGGCTGAGAATGGGGATGAAACAATGTGTTTTGGTGTATTGAATGTAGTTTTCAAAAGGCAATCATGTGTGCTGAATTCTAATGCAAAAGTGATGAATATTGGTGTATGATTGTTGATTGAAATGATAGGACAAAGATGTGTTAGTAAGCTACAAATTTACCTTGTGTTATGTGACTTTTGTGTGCAAAATTTTGGTAAGGTGGAAAAAGTGTGTTTGTGCATTGGAGGCCAAGGGACGTGATTTAGTATGTGCAGAATTTTTGGGCAAGTATTGGTGAACTTGTGTGTATGTGCATGTATAGTGTATGTGTGTGCTAAGGTGATGGGATGAGATGTGTATTAGATTGGTGAGTTGCCGAGAATGTAAGTAAATTGTAGAATGTGTATTGATTTTGTATTGGTTGTGGAATGTGAAATCTTATGAAGGAGTGATGGATCAAATTAATGAGGTTGTATACAGAATTTTAGCAGACTATTTTGAGTGTACAAGGGGATAGAATGTAATGAAGATTGTGAATGAGATTGGCATGTGATTTGGAGACATATATGTATATATGGTAAGTTGTGTATAGGGAGTTCTAGGGAAAACCCTAATTTGAAGATGTAGATTTTATTTGCCAACATTAGTGACTTCCAATTTGTTGCATTGTAGTGATACGTTTGGTGACCGAATGAGGGGAGCACATTTCTTATACATTGTGATGCATTTTAGGGAGTGACGTACCCTCCCATATACTGTGAGTGGGATTTTGACGCTATGTTCTTGATTGAGCAAAAATACATATTTTATAACTTTTTAAAACGACATATTTTATAACATGTGTGAAAGCATGATATTTGGTCTATATTTTACAAATACTTCTCTTTGTAATCATTGGAGTGTCTCAAATAATTGATTCAAATGATATGCATCTATGAATTATGTTGAAATGATATTGTGCCGGTCTTTGAAAACTTGATATTATTTATATGCTTCCATTGTATTAGCACATGGATTTGAAATGATTTAATTGAAATGTATAAGCCGGATGCCTACTTATGATGTGATGATATCTTTGGTGGACTTGATGTGATGATATTCTTGATGGACTATCGTAGCTACGAAGGGTATTTGTAGAGGCACCCATTGTATCCGGATACGCTTCTGCAAGAGGTATCCCCAAATGTCAAATGTATAGTTGCGGCCGGTTGAACCAAATCGGGGAGAACATGTATGACGCCACTGTCTAGCACCGGGCGGGATTCTATACATGGTTGATTATGTATGTGTACGAAGACATGGGCTAGCCTTTGGTGAGACTCGTGGCCAACATTGGGGTATAAAGCTAAATGTTTTTTATACTTGCATATAAACCCCAATGCGCTCGTCATTGATCGTGGTAGATCATTGTCGGGGATGTTTTATTGGCAAGTTCTGAATGATTTTCGAAATGTAAATGGATGTATATATTGATATTATGATGTATGATACATGATTACATGATTGATAGAAATGCCATACTTGATTTATAATATCATCATGTTTTAAAATGTGTTTTAACACTCCATGCTCACACCTTCTATTGATAACATAATGTCGATCCCCTCTCTCACTGAGTATTTTCCTTAATACTCATCTCTTACTTTTCCATGATGACAGATATAGATTTGGCAGGGAGACATGTTGAGAGACTTTCGACATACTTGCCATACTTTTGGAAACGACAAGTGTTGGGTATGGTACTAACCATTCTTCCGTGATGAAGTTGGATGCTGTATATATTTGAGGTCTATAGAATGACCAACGTATATTTTAAGGGATGATCATAATTATGTTATTGTAAATGTAAATTGAAACTCTCGAATTCGTTGTATATTCATGCATTGAGGTAAGTGTTGCATTTTAAAATTTTCTTTTTTGGGAAATTATATTTTGAGGAAAAACATGTTTTAAACAAGTAAAGATGAATGCCTTGCGTTGTCTCGGTATATGGGGAGATGTTGCCCGTATACCGAGATAATGTGACGGTTGTTACGTTTTTGACTCAAGGGTCGGGACATGACAATCTTTCCTCGTTCAAAGTCATTTTCTATAAAAAAGTTGCTTAATCTTTCAAACCAAGCTCTAGGAGCTTACTTGAGACCATACAAGATTTTGATTAATTTGTAAACATATTCTGGGCATTTAGGAGCTTCAAAACTAGGAGGTTGTTCAATATACACTGTCTTATTCAAATAACCATTCAAAAATACACTTTTGACATTCATTTAGTAAAACTTAAAATTCATAAAACAAGAGAAGGCAAGCAACATCCTTATGGCTTCTAATCTTGTTATTGGAGCATAAGTTTGATCATAATCAATTTCTTCTTCTTGATTGTAACTTTTGGCTACTAATCTTGCTTTGTTTCTTGTGATGTGCCAAATTCATCAAGCTTATTTATGAAAATCTATTGGTTCCTATTACTGATTGATCTGTAAGTCTATGAACTAGATTCTATACTTTGTTTCTCTAAAATTGATTTAGCTTATCTTGCATTGCCAAAATCCAATGTTCATCTCCTAAGGCTTCATCCACGTTTTTGGGTTCATTTTGAGAGATAAAAGCTACATATTCACATTGGTTTTGGATTACAGATCTTGTTCTAATTCCTGAATTAATGTTTCCAATTTGATCTCTTAGTCTTGCTGTGTTTTATTTCTTTCCTCCTGCACCATGAGTTCATTTGATTCTTCTTTCTGATTGTTTGCTTCATCAGACAAACTTATCTCATTTAACTTCTCTGACCCTTCTTCATCATCCAACATTCTTTGATTGAGATCATTTTCTTCATCAAACTCTACGTGAATTGACTCCTCCACTATCATGGTCCTTTTATTGTAGACTCTATAAGTTTTGCTTGCTAAAGAATAATCTAGAAAAATTTGTTCATCACTTTTGGCATCAAGTTTTTCTAAAACTTCTTTTCCATTATTTAAGACAAAGCATTTGCATCCAAACACTTTAAAGTATGCTATATTTGGTTTCCTTCTCTTGTAAAGTTCATAGGGAGTTTTCTTTAGGACTGGTCTCACTTAAGTTCTATTCAAAATATAGCATGCAGTGTTCACAGTTTCTGCCCAAAAGAACTTAGGTAAGTTATTTTTATAAAGTATTGTCCTAGCCATTTCTTGGAGGGTTTTATTTTCCTTTTCAACAACCCCATTTTGTTGAGGTATCTTAGGGTCTGAAAAATTATAGTCAATCCCAAAATAATTGTAGAAGTCATCTATGGTTTTGTTTTCGAACTTTTTGTCATGATCACTTTTAATGCTCTTAATGTACATTCCCTTCTCATTTTGAATTTTCTCACACAATTTTATGAATACCTCACTAGCTTCTTCCTTTTTGGCAAGAAACAAAACACATGTAAATCTAGAGTAAACATCAATAATTACAAACCCATAATATTTTTCTCACATACTTTGTGTTCGAGTAGGTTCAAACAAATCATTATGAAAAAATTCTAGAGAACTTCCTGTTGATACATAATTTTTAGATTTAAAAGATATTTTTGTTTGCTTTCCTTTCATACATGCATCACACAATTTTTTTTTTTAGATTTTAATTTTGGAAGACTCTTAACCATATCTTTCCTTACCAGTTTTGAAATTGTTCTATGCTGGTGTGTCATAATTTTCTATGCCATAGCCATGAAGAATTCTTATTTACGGCAACTAAACATGATTCATTTGAGAGTTCTAACAGATCGAGATCAATTGCATATATGTTTCCTCTTCAATGACTTGTAAACTTTATAGATCCAGACGATTTATTAATAAGGGAACATGTATCAGCTTCAAATAGCACAAAATAGACTTTGTCACATAATTAACTAACACTTAATAAGCTAAATCTCAGTCCAGAGACAAGAAACACATTCTGAATTTGAGAGTCAGAGAACTTACCTTCTATGTTGCCTATTCCAATGATTTTTCCCTTTGAATTGTTTCCAAAAGCAAACTTTCCTCCTTTCTTGCTTTCAAGAAAGAGAATTTTGATGTATCTCCGATTATGTGTTTTGAGCATCCACTATCTATGCACCATACAGATTTGCTGGGAGATTCTCTTGATTTTAAGCACACCTACAAAGAAGTACAATCACACCTTTGCCTTGGCATCCATATATTTTTGGGTTCGGCTGAGTTAGCCTTGAATTTATCATTGGGAATCCATTTTGAGGTTATTCTTGAGGGGTTTTGGATCCAGCAATTATGAATTGAGTGTCCTAGCATCATACAGTAGATGCAATATCCATTTATCATACTTGGATTTTTAGTGCAGTCTGAAATTTGGTTTCTTAGTTTTCATGCTTCTGAATTATGTCCAATTTTCAGACAGGTGTGACATCTATCAAATTAAGTATTCTCAGAACTTGGTACAAAAAACTTATATAATTTCTTTTGTGTTTGGTTAGGGTTGTATCCTAGTCTGGCTTTGTCAAATACAGCTCTTTGTGTTCCTAGTATGGCATCTAGTTTTTCTTGGTCTTGAATGAATTTCATTAGTATAATGTTTTGCCTTTTATTATTTTCTTTTTGTTCATCCAATTCTTTCTTTAAAAGCTTATTTTCACTTACTAACTTCATGTTATCCTCACCTAAATGTCTATTTTTCAGTTTTTCTTCAACTTTTATTACTTTATGTTCTTGTTCAGCACTTTTCTTTCTCAGTGTTTCTATTTCAAATTTTGATTTTTCTAGAACTTTAACATTTTCAGCTAGATCCTTCTTCAATAAATTATTTTTCATCTTTGATCTCTTCAATTCATTTAATGCTTTTAGCAGTGCTTCACGTAATTCTTTAATGGTGAAATTATTTTCAGAATCAGAACAAGATGACACTACAAAAAAACCTGTATTTAGCCACAAATTTTACGACAAAAATTTAAGAAATATTCGTCGCTAAATTATTTAGCGACCAATTTTTTGACAAAATAGAATTTGTCGCTAATAACTCGTCACAAAATTTTGCGACAAAAAAATATGATATTTGTCGCCAATTAGCGCCAGATTATATTTCGGCGCTAAATTCGTCGCAAACATTAGCAACCAAAACTTTTTAGTTGCAATTTTCCGACAAAATTTGCGACGAAAAATTTCGTCGGAAAAATTTCCAACAATAAAATATTTGTTGCAAAAATTGTTGCAAAAATTAGCAACCAATATTTTTTTGTTGCAATTTTCCGACCAATTTTGCGACGAAATAGTATGTTTCAAAATTATCTGTCGCAAAATTCATCGGATAAATTAGCATCAAAAAATTTTTTGTTGCAATTTTGCGATCAACACAACGATGAATATTTTTTGTCACAAATTAGCAACAAATTTTGTCATTGCAAATTTCCAACAATAGTTTTTTTGTTGCCAATATTTGCAACAAAATTTGCGACGAAATTATTTTCGTCGCAATTTGCGACAAAATTTATTTGTCATATAATTTGTCGCAATTCTGCGACAAAATCGGCGATGGCTTTTGCGATGAATTTTGCAACGAAATGTTAAAAATTCAGCAACAAATTTTACGACGAATATCAAAATCAGCGACGAATTTATGTAAAAAATTTGCGACAAAAAAATTTGATTTGTTTAATATTTGTACCAAATTTCTATATATATATATCATATTCCTCCCTGATAGTCTCAACCAACTAGTTTATGAACTAAACCGCCAACATTATCATCAACAAATCATCCACACTACCATCGAACAGTCAAGAATACAAAATTTATGCAGTCTCTACTCATTCAAACAACTAACCATCTAATAGTATCAATGAAATAATAATTATAAAAACACTACCATCATCATGAAATAATATTAAACAGTACTAAATAAGTTACAGAATATCAAATTTGTAGAAGTATAAACGAAATTCTAATGAGAAGTCTAATTAAATATAAACGTGAAATAAAAATTGTTTCAAGAAACATTATCACCATCATCGTCACCATCACCATTACCGTCACCGCCACCATCACCATCACCATCACCATCACCATCACCATCACTAAATATGTCATAATCATCATCACCATCATTTGGAGGAGATAGAAAAGGGGGAATCGAACTTGAAGCGGAGACTAGCTGAAGATGCTGCATTATAAGCCTCTGTTGTGCGCGAAACTCTTCAAATTCATTGTCTCTTCGCTGCTGTTCAACGCGCATGGCTTGAAGTTCATTGTCTCTTCGTTGCTGTTCTACGGTGCTAACAGCTCCTTCATGTGGCTCAGCTCTTGGTTCATTTGCATTAATTCTGCTCTTACTGGTGTCTGGGCGGAAGAACTTAGACCACTGAGTCTGCAAGTTCTGCTCAACGAGCCCATCCCAAGTACTCTTCCCTGCTTTGCTCCATCAGTTGTCTCGAGCCATAAAGCCATATCATTAACTGATGGCTCAGACGTAGCAGCATCATCACTACCACTGGAATTTCTAGGTAGAAACTGGTCATATTTCTCCTGCATTATCATATAAGAAATTAGAAGAAAATTAAAATAATAATATACTAAAATATCCAACGAAAGAAATAGAAGTGTCAATTAACAGTTTAACAATGTAATACAAAATCTAACAAATAAAGTCAGAATACAAAATTGTATTTCTCATTAAGCGATTGACAGTAAACAATAAGACACAAAAATTATCCTTGTCAATCAAATACTATAAATTTAATACACTTATGGAATTCAAATTACACATACTTATATTTATATATTTAGTTGCTTATTCCATTAAAATGATATTTAGATAATGAGGAGTGTTGTGATTGAAATTAAAATTCGACTACTATTACGAGTTTGAAATTATAACAGATCGAATAAAGGAAAAAATTATACTATACGTGACATAATGAACCAACCATTTGGAATTGACGTAACAAATTTGATATTATGTATTCTCTAATTTTATTTTATAATGAAAAATATATATATATATATATATATATATATGAATTAGAAATGAAAAGTTCAATTTAAGTATTTGAGAAATTATTGGAATAGAAAAATCTATTAAATTATTATTATAATGTTGTGATGATAAATTGAGTATAATATGTTCAAATATTTGTTATAAAGTTTTTATAAAAAAATTTAAAATTTGAAATTACATACCATAACCGTTCTAACTCTCTCCCCACTCCAGGTCTTGTCTTTTTTCTGAAAAATCCGTGCGAAAGTCTCTCTAAATGATGGCGGTGATCCCATTTCCTTGGTCTAAAAACAAAACACCATTAGATAAATTAATGAAAAAATAAATGAATTAAATTCAAAAAAATATTAATTGAACCAAATTACCATTCTAATTCTATGCTCATCAATATTGATTGAGCCTCCCGCATAAGTAGCAGATGATTCCCCAGAATTATAAGATCGATTTATTTTATTCTGCTCACTCCTCCGTCGACTCTCATCGGAATCCCAGAAATTTAAAATGTTGAACCAATTTTCTTCGGTGATACAGTGTTGCTTCTTTCGGCTCTTTTTTGCATGATTTAGTACATCTCGGATGTGATGACCGCATTTTTTTTTAAATATTCTTCTTATTTCAAGCTCCTCGGTCTCATCCCAATTGAACTTTCGCTAAAAAAAAACAATTTGTTATATTTAAATTATACACTGAATTTTATCTTAGAGGCCTCATTTACCTTGAATTCTCTCCACCATAGCTCTTTGATATCATCTTGAGTACTTGTGTATGACATCGATGCTCCTCCCCAATGGTTGTTAATGATTCTATTCAGCTCATGAATAACATACACAGAATTTGTGAATCTATCATAAAATTAGAAATAAAAAAAATGGTTAGTAAAAAAAATATTTAAATAAACTAATCAGCTATATAAATAAAGAAACAATTGTGATAATATTTCAAAATTTAATACTTACGAATCTCCGCAAGGGGATATCACCTCTCGCGTATCTTCCCCTTCAATGTGTGAATCTTGCATTGAAGGTACAATTGAAGGTGCAACTAATGGAAACGGTGAAGGTATATCAGTACAAGGCGAAGGGGCATAGGAAGGAGCAGCTGAAACGGACGGCGACGCCGAAGAGTTTGGTCTTGCATCAGAAGATCGTCTATGTCCTCCATGTTGAAACTGTAACAAGAGTTTTTTCTTGCAAGCAATGAATATTGCATGATTATAAAAAATATAATAGAGTATATGAAGAAACATACCATATTTAAATTGTCGTCTGAAATGATCTATAAAAGAAGAAAACATATTATCAAATAATATTTCGAAAATGAAACATGAGGCACTAAATATAACATACAAATTAAGAAACGTAATATGCAAATCTAAATGTATTTTCACATGAAAACAGTAAAATAAAATTTCATATGATGTTAGACAATTTTAATAAATCTTAAAAAAACAATACTCACCGACGATCAAAAATCAATGTCATTATTGTCATCATCATCCTCATTATCAGATTCTTCAACATCAAATTCATCCTCATCTTCATCATCTGTTTCAAAATCAGGTTCTTCATCGCCAGACTCATGAATTTCATTTTGATCCACATCTATCATTACTCCAAGTGGATCTCGTAATGTTGGAATAATATATTCCTCAGTCTGAAACGTATTGGCAACTTCCATTTGTTGATATGCCATGTCTTCCCAACATTCTTCAATTTTCTTTCGTGCTTTCGTTTTACAAACAGCCCACCAATCAATTTTGTCACGTTTTAAACTAGGATATGAAGCATAATACACTTGAATCGCTTGTTGTACCAATACGAATGGTTCATATCTTTTATAAAATTTTTTATTATTTATATCAACCAAATTAAACTTTGAATGCACATTCATCACTTTTACGGGGTCAAACCATTGGCACATAAATAAAACGACTCGCAACTCTGCTCCAGTGTACTCAACCTCTGTAATTTCATCCAACAAACCATAAAACTCATCTTTTACACCTCCATCGTTGGATGACTGAACACAAACACTACTATTCATAGTAGCTTTTCCGGTTCCATATTCTTGAGTGTGAAAATTATACCCGTTTATAAAATACGATGGCCAAGTTCATACCGTCGAATTTAGACCCCATGACAGATTAAGTAACAATTCTTGTTCAACTTGATCTTGATTACATTGAACCTGAAGTAAAATAAATGTGTTATTTTTTTAATAATCAAATATATATAAAATTTAAAATTCGCAAAACTAACATATGTTTTGAACCATGCTGCAAAATCTTCATCGCACACACGATTGAACTCATGTATCGATAGTTCAGACCGTGAATGTTGAAAAATCCTACGATTAAAGAAAACGATTTATGTCAACAATTTTATCAAAACAAAGAATACATTTTTTATATTTGAGAAAAAATGACTTACTCGAAGTATGGCGTAACTTCTGGACAATTCAGTAAAATATATGTATGGGCTGCCCGCCATTCTTTCACAGTTAAATATCTAACCTTACATGACCCACTTGGTCGACTGAGATAGTTGAAAATAGAGAATGATTTTAAATTAGGATCAACAGGACCCTCATCATTTCTACCCGCGCGCCATCTCTTACACTGGACATGAGGCTCGAAATAATATGAAGCAAAAGTTGTCACTTCCTCCTCAATGTATGCATTAACAATAGATGCTTCAACCTATGACTTATTTTTCACTTTTCTCTTCAAATGATATAAAAATCTAATTGATAGGGAATAAAGAGTGTATCAGAAAATGATATATAATAAATTTAGTACATTGACATACACTATAAATATTATTATGATGAGAATGTGCAAAAGTTACCTTTAAAATGGATACATCCATCGATATTGGACGGGACCTGCAACTCTGGCCTCATAAGGCAAGTGAACCAAAAGGTGTTCCATGGAATCAAAAAATGATGGAGGAAAAATCATTTCTAAATTACATAAAATGATAGGGATATCTCTCTCTAATTTCGCCATATGTGATTCCTTTAATACTGTCGAGCAAATATCATGTAGGAAAATACGTAACTCTATAATGACGACCCATACAAAATCTGGTAATAGTTCCTTAAAAGCAATCAGAATCAATCTTTCTATAAATATGTGACAATCATGACTTTTTAAATCAATCAACTTGCATTCTTTCATATCGACACATCTCCCAAGATTTGAGGCATAACCATCAGGAAATCTAAGGGATTTCAACCATTCACAAACTTTCCGTCTCTGATCCTTATTTATTGTATAAATTGCCTTTGGTTTTGGTCCCTTACTACTTCCATCCACATCAAGTGTAGGCCGATTACAATGAAGCCGCATATCTTTTCTCGCATTCAAGTTATCTTTCGTTTTTCCAGAGATATCCATCAATATATTAATCACATTTTCGAAAACGTTTTTCTCGATATGCATCAAATCGAGATTATGATGAATCAGATGGGTCTTCCAATATGGTAAATCCCAAAATATACTTCATTTGGTCCATTTATGCACACTTCCATATCCGTACGTTGTACCATGTGGGTCTTCAATCACAGATGGAAACTGAGACACTCGCTCCCAAATTTGTTGATCAGTTAATCTCAACGGAGGAGGTGTTTTTTCTAATTTATTTTTCGTAAATTCTTCTTTATTTCTTCTAAATTTATGATTTTGTGGCAAAAATTGTTTATGACAATCAAAATAACTCGCATTCTTACCATATTTCAATCTGAATGACTTAGATCTCTCCATACATATTGGACATCCTAAAATCCCAGCAGTACTCCATCCCGATAGCATGCCATAAGCTGAGAAGTCATTTATCGTCCAAAGAAGAATTGCCTTCATTACAAATATCTGATCAGTGTTAACATCATACGTAAGAACACCGTCATCCCATAAATGTTTTAACTCCGCAATCAATGGTTGCATATAAACATCTATCAACTTCTTCGGATTTTGCGGGCCCGGTATAACCAATGTCAAAAACACATAGGGTGTTTTCATACACATACCCGGAGGAAAATTATACGGAGTTAATATCACTGGCCAACATGAATAAGTTTTCCCTGATTTTCCAAATGGAGCAAAGCTATCAGCACAAAGACCTAACCTAATGTTTCGAGTCTCTCTTGCAAATTCAGGATATGTCATATTAAAATTTTTCCACACCTCTGTATCCGAAGGATGATACATTAACCCTTCCTCTGTTTGATGATTTGCATGCCAAGTCATATATTCAGCAGTAGCTTTCGATGCATAAGGTCTTTGCAATCTAGGAGTCAAGGGCAAATAAAACATTTGCTTGAATGGTTTACGTCGTTGAGTACGACCTGTTGTCCTAGTACTCTTGTACCTACTTTGGTTACAGAATTTACAAAATTGTACATTTTCATCAGCTCCCCAAAACAACATGCAACCATCTCTGCATACATCAATTCTTTCCACCGGAAGACCCAAGTCATTCACCAACTTTTTCATACTATAAAAGTCATTCGGCATTATATGATCATGAGGCAATACTTCTCCCATTACTTGAACAATATCATTGAAGCAATTCTCAGACAAATTATGCTCTGCCTTAACATTTAACATTCTAGCCGTTAATGACAATTTAGTGTGGGTGTCACAACCAACCCATAACGGTTCATCTGCAGCTCTCAACATTTCTTGAAATTGGTTAGACAAATAATTCTCATCTTGCACATTCTCATCGAACATGTTGCTTCTACCCCCTCTAATGGTGATGCATAACTTGTAGGTACATCTTGATTTGTTGGAACAGAACTAGAACTTGCATAGTTTGTTTGGGGAACAAAATTTTGACCCGCTGCATCAAATACCATCTACTGATATGGATTTAACTGATCATAACAATTGTTATCCCCTTTACTTGAATAATCCATATTTCGCACATACTCTTCATCAGATATAAACGGTTCACCATGAAAAGTCCAATTGTAGTAATTTAAAGTAAAACCAAATCTACAAAGATATTCCCTAACTTTATCACATACATGAAATTTGCCATTACCACACTTTCTACACGGACACCTTAACTTATTCCCATCCATAAACTCAACTTTACTAGTAGCGAAATTCAAGAATTGTTCCACCCCACAAATAAACTCATCAATTAAACCACGACGATCAGGTAAATTCTTATTATACATCCAATTTCTTTCGTTTTGCATTGTCGCTGTTTAAAAAAATAAAGATTATAAAATATTAATAAAGTAATTATTAACAAACTATATATTATACTGAAAAAAAACATTAATAAGAAATAAAGAACATCTAATAACAAAACATTTTAAAATTATTTAACATATTTTTAGAAAATTTAACAAATATAAAAACGTTGAGTCGGAAAAAATAACAAAATAATTTATAACTATTGCATTTCGTGAATTCACAACATACATACATTGAAACTAGGAATAAGGGATATAAAACAAAGAAAATAAAATAAAATATACGAAAAAAATTGTATACCTCGACCACTTCAAGACAATAATTTCTCTCCTCTAATTGAACAACACGTCCAATCAACGCAAACACATCTGCAATGCAAAACCATTAATGTTATTTAGAATTAATCTAATATTAAAATATATTATATAAGATTAACAATATATATTAACTATATATAGCATTATATGTATTATAAATTTTTAATTATGTAGAGAACATTTAACATTTTAGTGCTTCTTTATTTTTCTTTTTGCTGAAATTACGGTTTCAATTTCTATGCTATTGCGCTTTAAGGTTTGTCATTGTCATTGTCCAATGTAACCAAAAGTAGTAATTTTGCCAACGTTTGTATCTATAGACTGTCTCAGTCTATCCACTTGATACTTGCAATGATGGGGTAAGTGACATACAAATCCTTAAGCCCATAATCACTAAATAATAAATAAGAAATGAAAGCAGATGCAAAAAACAAAGGAAAGTAAAGAAGAAAAAAACAAAGAGAATAATGGGCGTACCTTAACTGATACAATGTGTCATTAAGAAAGGAACGTAGCAATGTGTCATTAAGAAAGGAACGTAGCAATGAATTTTTTATATTGATCTCTCATTATATTGATAAAATTTTTTAAACTGATTGTGTTAAATCAAGATGGGCATTTCATAAAAAGGTTTCAAAAATTGACATATTTTCTCACCTCTTGCTCAGTTGTAAAATTGTTATCTTACAATTGAAGAACCACAAATGCACACCAGTATTTTACAACACTATCAAACATAATATAGTAGAATTCTACCTAGTTAATACATACAATCGCAAATGAACTCTACTCTTACGTTGAATAAATACTTGCTTGCTATACTCTTCAAAACTTCTCATTTGTGTGTTAACAAATGCATACACTATCAAGCATAATATAGCATAATAAAATTAACAAATGCATGGATCTCAGCGGGGGGAGGCGCCGGATCTCAGCGGGGGGAGGCGCTGCGGCGCCTCCCCCTCTGATCACATATTTTTTTCAACTAAATTAGAAAAAATTTAGTGGTAAATGTAGGATTTTATAAATAAAAAAATTAAATTTCTTTCTCAAAGAGATTTATAATTATTATTATATTGATAATTTTTTATATTAGAAATTCATACCTATGTTTAACTAAATTGACACCAATTTTCTAAAATCGGGTCTTTGGCACTAAAATATTTCCGATACCTAAAATTTTTACATGTGGTTAATGTGTTTAAGTATAATTTGGTATTACAAAAATAATATTGAGACTTGCTATGAGTTTTATAAATGAACACATAATGTTTCCTTTTTTGAAAAAAAAAAAAACAATACATGTAATTGGGTGTTTGCAGGATGGCTAGGAAATGTGCAGCTAATGCAACAAAGGCAACAGCAACAAATGGCCATGATGGCTCCAACCCCTCAAACAATGATGGGCTCCAACCCCTCCCCCGGTCGGCCCCGCCTGCGAAGATGCGGGCGGGGCCATCCCGTCCCCAGATCCGGCCTCTGTGGCCGGATCTCAGCGGGGGGAGGCACTGCGGCGCCTCCCCCGTTGTTGAAAGAAACCCAGGGGAGGGGCGCTGCCCCTCCCCCGGTCGGCCCCGCCTGCGAAGATGCGGGCGGGGCCATCCCGTCCCCAGATTCGGCCTTTGTGGCCAGATCTCAGCGGGGGGAGGCACTGTAGCGCCTCCCCCGGTCGGCCCCTCTTGCGAAGATGCGGGCGGGGCCATCCCATCCCCAGATCCGGCCTCTGTGGCCAGATCTCAGCGGGGGGAGGCGCTGCGGCGCCTCCCCCGCTATTGAAAGTAACCCGGGGAGGGGCGCTGCCCCCTCCCCCGCCAAGATCCGGCGGCAATGCCACCGGATCTAGAGAGAGAGAGAGAGAGAGAGAGAGTACCTCGTTGAAGCCGTGAATCAGAGGGAGACGACCGTGGGGAAGAGAGGGACGGGAAAGTGAGGGAAGAGATGGAAAGGAAAATTGTGTGGAGAAGGAAGACATTAAAAAATTTTTGCGACGAAATCAGCGATGAAAACGATGTTCGTCGCTGAAATCATGACCCTTTTTGGTTATTTTAAAGTTTTTTTTTGAATTAATTTTATACATGTCTACGGAATGAAAAGTATGCACAAAGATCAAAATCATGACATGCTATTATTATTTTTTCATCTAATATCTTTATATAATTTTTTATTTATTTTAATTACTAACTATTTACTTAATTAATTACTATTACTCGTCGAAACTATCAAAATCAGCGACGAAACTCGTTTTCGTTGCTGAAATCTATGACGAAATACTTCTTCTTCGCTGAATTTGCCACGAAAAAGTGTTTCGTCACAGATGTTACGACGAAAACGAATTTCGTCGCAGATTTCAACGACGAAACCTCTGTTCGTCGCTGAAATCAGCGACGAAATTCGTTTTCGTCGCAAATTCAGCGACGAAATTCGTTTTCGTCGCTGAAATCTGCGACAAAATTCATTTTCGTCGCAAATTCAGTGACGAAGAATGATTTCGTCGCTAAGTTAGCTACGAAGTTTTTTTCGTTGCTAATATCGTTGGAAAATGGCTATGAAATTTATTTTCGTCGCCAAATTCGTCGCAAAATAGCAGCAAAAAATTTTTGTCGCAAAGGTCCGCCGCAAAAGCCGTGTTTTTTTGTAGTGTGAATATGATGTAGAATTTACCTTATTGTCTAAGAGTTCTTCATTTGCCATAAAACAGACGTTGGCTTGTTCCTCATTTTGCTCTTCATCACTTGAGCTTGAGTCTTCATCACTTCATACAGCTAGCGCCTTTTTCTTTTTCTTCTCTTTTCTATCCTTTTTGTACTTCTTTGCATCCTTTTTTAGAGAGGGGCAGTTAGCCTTCATGTGACCCAGCTTTTTGCATTCAAAGTATCAGATTTCTTCTATCTTTTCTGGCTTTTTGAAGAAGGACTTGTTCTTGTTTCTCCTCCTTATCATAAACTTCCTGAATTTTCTTACTAGAAGAGCTTCATATTCTCCATCTTATTCCTCTTCTGAGCTAGACGTGCTTTCCTCATTGTTAGATTTTAATGCTACTCCTTTGCCTCTTTCCTCTTTGGCAAGCTCTTTCACATTCAGCTTCATCTCATGGGTTATTAAAGATCCTACAAGCTCATCCATTGTCAGAGTCTCAAAGTTCTTCGATTCCTCAATTGTTGTCACCTTGGACTCCCAAGATTTTAGTAGACTTCTCAGAATTTTGTCCACCATATCTTCTTGAGGGATTCCTTTTCCACACTACCAGAAAACACGGTATCAGCGACGAATAAAAATCCGTCGCTAATAGTGAGTGACGAATTTGCTACACATTATCGTCGGACAGATTATCATAAGATTTGCAACAGATTAGCGACAAAAAATTTTCCGTCGCTAATCTATCGGTAAACCCTAAATAAAAAAAAAGTAAAAAAAAAAAAATTAAACTTATTAGTGATGGATTACCGACATAATTTCAAAGTGCCCTTAGATCAGTTGTTGCAGTGTATTAAATAAAGTTTTTAATTCCTGTAATGTCTCAAGTCGTTACCCCTCCATCTTCTGTTTCTCAGTATTTATTAGGATATTGAATCGATTCGTTAAGAGTTGGTAGTGGTTATTGCATCCGAACATTGGGCATTTAATTTCCGTCATTAAGGCTTCTGCGACTGTTCCTTCGTTCATGTTGAATTTTCATTCCTTTTACTGGCGTCTCTTTTAAATAGGCCAATCAGAACTTATTTGTGCTGCATTTAAACGTTAGCTTTGATAGAAAAGGAAATATTTCAGAAATCGAAGAAATAAGGAGTCCGTTAGGTTCAAAATTGTTTCCCAGATCTGATTTCTGACACTCGCAAGTCGACAAGCTTAATGTGGATATCGACCTGAAGTTGAAACATTTCTAGTGTATTTATATGCGAACAGGTCGACAAGATACAATTCCAGGTTGACAAGGAACTGTGCTAAACAAAATTGGTGGACATGTGATTTTTAATTGGTTGATACGTTCATATGTGTAGATAAGTTTTTAGTCATGTCGATGTGTAATGTTTCAAACTTTGTGAAGAGTAGGTCGACAAGTCATTTTAATGCATCGACATGTTCTTGTCCCGGCAACAAATTGATCAACGTGTGTAATTCAACTGGTCGATGTGCATATGTTGTGTCGACAAGTTGATAACGGGTTCGACATATAATTTAATGAATAAACAAGGATTATGTCGACAAGTCTCTCAAAGTACATCGACATGCTACTGTGTAATTACAAATTGGTGGATCTGGACAGATAAATTGGTCGATGTGTTTTCTATAGGTCGACAACAATTTTGACATGTCGATGTGAATTTTATAAAGACCTATATATACAGGTTGACATACGCCAATCTCAAGTTGATGTGTTACTATTCATTGGTTGAATTGGTCGATATGTTTAAGTTAATTAGTCTATGTGTTTTTGGCCTGGTCAACTAGGATCTTGATGTGTTGATGTGTGTATTTCAGAGTCAAGGACTAATAGGTTGATGTGCTAACTAATCAGGTTGATGTGTTCCTATTGGGAAGTTAAATTGGTAGACATAGTATATGAAATTGGTAGACATGACACTGTTAAGAGTGATGTGGTTTTAGAAATCAGGTTTATGTGTATAAAGAACATGTTGATGTGTCACTATTCACAAATGGAATTGGTTGATGTGTTAAGGTAAATTGGTCGATGTGTTGGAATGTCTAATCTATATGACATTCATTGTTTAGGTCGATATATGTTTGTGTAGGTCAAAGTGTTCAAACACTTGTTTATATATGGAAAACATTTGGCTCACGTCAACAAGAATATCAAACGGGTCGATATGTGTGTGTATGAATATCATAGGTCGATATGTTTTCTAACTAGATTGACCTATACTGTAGATTTCTGAATTTTCTAACTATTTTCTTATTTTCTTGAATTATTTTTCTTTCATTCTTTTATCATCAAAACTCTACTTGGTTAACTAAGAGAATACCCCAAATATGGAGAAAGAGTATAATTGTACTGTTATATAAGAATAAAGGAGATATACAAGATTGTTATAACTATAGGGAAATTAAACTTATGAGTCATACCATGAAAGTATGGGAAAGAATGATAGAATATAGATTGAGATTGGAGATAAATATAACTCAAAATCAATTTGGATTTATGTCCGGGAGATCCACCACGAAAGTAATCCACTAGTTAAGATATTTGATGGAAACATATAGAGCACATAAGAGAGATCTACTTATGGTATTCATTGATTTAGAAAAAACATATGATAGGGTTTCTAGAGATATATTATGGTGGGCGCTGATGAAGAAATGGATTTTCTTGAAATATATTAATCACATCAAAGATATGTATGAAGGAGCTATAACCAATATAAAAACTTGCGGGGGTTTGACCGATAGCTTTCTCGTTAGCATTGGACTCCATCAAGGATCGGCTTTAAACCCTATCCTCTTTGCAATAGTAATAAATGAAGTCACAAAACACATTTAAGATAAAATATCATGGTAAATGCTTTTCGTAGATAATATAGTGTTAGTGGATGAAACTAGAGAGGGTATTAGTGTTAAATTAGAGTTATAGAGGGATATACTGGAATGTAGAGGGTTTAGACTGAGTAGATAAAAAACTGAGTATATGAGATGTAAATTTAGCAACAGTTATCAGAATGATAAAAAAAGGATTAGACTAGATAGAGAAGAAGTACCAAAAGTGAAAGATTTAGGTATCTATGTTCTATCATTCAAAATGATAGCAATATAGATGGGGAAGTGAATCATATGATTCAAGCAGATTGGATGAAATGAAGAAAGATATCTAGAATTCTTTGTGATCGCATGATGCCAATGCATTTGAAGGGAAAGTTTTATAAAACCGCGGCTAGATCTGCACTATTGTATGGCACTGAGTGTTGGACTATTAAATAACAATAAGAACAAAAAATGACCGTAACAGAAATAAGGATGTTTCGATGGATGTGTGACAAAAGTAAAAGAGATAGAATTAGAAATGAAGAGATTCGTAATAAGTTGAAAGTTAGTTCAATTGTGGATAAGATGCGAGAGTGTCATCTGACGTGGTTTAGACATGTGCAAAGAAGACCCACGGACGCACCGGTTAAGAGAACCGAGAATTTAAATATATGGGATATAGTAAAACGTAAGGGTAGACTGCTAAAAATTTGAATACAAAATATTCGTAAAGACATGAAGGGTTTAGATGAGCAGATGACATTGGATAGGAATGAATGGCGTAGAAAAATCCTAATAAGTTAAACTATCACATTTTAGATGTATATTTATTTTTTTATTTATTTTTGATTTTAAATATTGATTTATTTGTTTATTTATTTTGATTTATTTTTTATATTGATTATTATTTTTTTATTCATTTATCTTTGTATTTATTTATTTATTTAATTTCTATTTAATTATTTTCATATTTGTCTCTCAAATGGCCGACCCCAAATTATTAGGATTTAGGCTCGATTTGTTGTTGTTGTTGTTGTTAAATATAGAATTGTGTATTTATTGGCTTTAGGTGTGAGTCTAAATCCATATTAGTGACTATAGTTATTCCCTATCACGGTATGGCTCGACGGGGCAACGTGGTTAAGGTTTTATTAGATAGAGAGGTTATCGAGCCTAAAAAACGCCTCTTTTGTCCTATTGGGCTAACTTGGTTGCACCGACAAGGAGATTCCGAGCCAACATCAAAGTTAGGGGCACTTGATAAATGTGAAATGTATGAAAACCCCTTGTTGGATCACCATTGGTCACGATAGACCATTATCGGACAAAATATTTTTAGTAATCCTCGTTTTTTGTTTGAAAACCATGATATAACATGATGCATAAAACGTATTTTATTGTAATATCTAGATTTGACCGAAAAACCTTGAAATTTATGCATAATATTTATAAAATTGAATATGATGAAAATGATTTATTTGTTTATTTATTTTTGAATATTATTTGACATATCCATACCCACCTCACATTCATTGCATTACATATTATTCTATTCACTGAGCATTATTTATACTCATTTCTCTCATTTCATTTTTATAGAGAATGTTTAGCTTAGAGGTTAGCTTTTGTCTTTAACCGGATGAGAAATATTTTGATAACTCTTTCGGGTATCGACTTTTTTTATTTTTATTTTTGAGGTATTAGCATATCTAGGTGGACATGAATATTAATGACTGATTTGAAAACTATATTTGAGATTATATTTTGATTTTTCTTGATAATTAAATTCTGTTGGATTATGTGAATTTATATTGAGGAGTTTATTTCTTTTTATTTTCTCAAAAACTTTACTTGACAATTGGATTTGGTTTGAATCTCTTGAGTAAAGACTTATTTTATTTTTTGTATATGTGATTGGATATTGACAGCCAGGTTGGCCTTGTGCTTGTGATTGGATTGCAGATGGTTGGGATAGTCTTATACATGCATGTTTTGAATAGGGATGGATCGAGTTGATCCTTTGTTTGTGTGATAAATGCATGTTAACTTATTAAGATTTGTTGATTTTTTTTTTTGGAAAATGGATGGATATATATGAATACCTTGCGGTACTTTGTTGTACAAGTTAGGTTTATCCGTATTTTGGGGTAACGCAGCGGTTGTCACGTTATCGATCTTAGGGTTGGGGCATGACAATTTTATTAGTATCGTCTTGTTTTGTAAACAAAATAATAATAATAAAAAAATTGAGAGATTTTTTCAAATATTTCCAAATATTTTCATAGGTCCTCAATTGTTTTTAAATTATTTTAAAATTTATGTTTTCAAAGTATTTCCAAAGGGTTTCTTTTTTTTTTTTAAAAAAAAAAAAAAAAACCTCCCATAGGTCTTAGGAAGTTGAGTTCTCTATTTTTAGGGGGTTAGATATTTAGCTCTTCACCTAATCCTATGTACTAAGCATAGCTTCTATTTTGTAGAATTACAATGCCTCCCAGATGAAGAATAAGAAATATCATTGAGATTCCTCTACAGATTCCTCCACCATCTCTTCAGCAAGAGGCCGCATCATCTTTATATGCACCTCCTTCGGCTCTTACTCACCCAACTCCACCAACCGGGACTCTGGCCCCACCGTTTGCTGCACTCCAACAAGTGATGGAGTAGTGGATGGTCTATGGGGCTCAAATGCAAGCTCTGCCTCAAGCACCGATTTCACCTCCATCTATTCCAGTCGGCTCGCTGACTCCTTCGACGGCACCAGTGGTCCCTCCTACTTCCATTGCTCGGTAGCCAAAAGTTGGGTCAACCGTGTCTGAGAAGTGGTGGTCAAAATAGGACTTGATGATGAGAGGAAGCTCATGGTGGCTGTGAAGCTCTGAGATGAAGATGCCCATGTGTGGTGGGATAATTTGAGAGAGAGGTCTCTGCACCAATTACTTGGAGTAAATTCCTTTGGGAATTCGATGAGAAATATTATACTCAGTTTCATCGGGACTTGAAAAGGAAAGTGTTTCTCCATCTCCGCCATGGCAATAAGACAGAGATAGAGTACGAAACTAAGTTGAGGAGATTGTCCCCTTTTGTTCCAGATATGGCCATCGAGTAGTGCATGAGATTCAAATTCGAGGATGGCTTGAACTTGAACATTTGAGAGAAGATGTCGGTGACCAAGGCTACCTTTCAAGATGTTTTGGAGTTGGTCTTGAGGGCTGAGCAAATTATAGAAGAAAAGGGGAAGGTAAGAGATGGACAAGGAAAGAAAAAGAAATTCAGATTTGCATCAGAGGAAAGCTTCAAGAAGAGTAGGAGCTCGAGCTCCTAAGGTACGCCTCCATCTTTGAATCCTTTGGTTCTCCACAAGGCAAATGACCACCTTAATTTGGTGCTCCCATAGCTAATGCCACCTTTAGATGAAAGTAAGATACGAACAGTAAGAAGGACCGTTGCCCAAATTGCGAAAGGTTTCACTTTGGGTTATGTAGGGAGCCGCGGAGATGTTATCAATATGGGAAGGAATGACATTTATACAACAATTATCCAAAGTTGGGAATGAGCAAACAAAGAAACCAACCAGCTTAGGATCTACCTAATGAATCTAGAGTTAGTCAAACCAATACCCTTACTCATATGATAAAAACTGCTCCATGGACAAGGACTGGGAGCAGACATTCTTCCCCAATATTCTCAACTAAGAACTCAGATAAGAATTTATGCCATGACAAATAAGGAAACTTAGGTCAACCCAGACATGGTCACAAGTACCTCCCCCTAATTTTTGCCTTGGTTATTTGAAAGTGATAATATAAGTACTGACAAATAAGGAAACTTAGGTCAACCAAGACATGGTCACAAGTACCTCCCCCTAATTTTTGCCTTGGTTATTTGAAAGTGATAATATAAGTACTCTATGATTGATGATGATTGAGTTACGAATATGTCATCAAGTAGTTAACCTGTAAAATTCTTTAAGTGAGTGTCACTTGATGAGTGATTACTCGACAACAATCGAAAATTTTTTTATTTGTTTTAGTCATAGCTAGTTTGGAGTCAAAGGGTATTGAATTCTACAGATCCATAATTGCCTTTAAGCCTAGAACCATAAGTTCTAAAGTCTTATGTATATACATACATGTATTAGTATGGTGGTAAAAATCATGTATAGAAGTAGAGATCCTTAGTGTAGGAAAACATATGGTGTACTTATGATAGTGTAGTGTAATGCCATGATATTGGGGGGGAGTCATCTATAGTGTATGTATTTTGAAAATTTACTAATAATTGTTTGATGATTTACATTAAATAGGTATAATAAAAATTTTCGATATTGATGCTCGTATGCTTATTTATATGGGTTCTAATAATTATTTTCTGAGTATGGTGTTTGCTAAGCATGCCGATAGACCCTTGAGTCCCCTTGATGAAGAATTATTAGTGATCACTCCATTGGGTGAGTAGTTGGTTAGGAACACAGTGTACAGGGGTTGTGATGTGGTGATTGGAGAAACTACTCTTGAGGCAGACTTGATACCATTAGAAATGGTAGATTTTGACGCCATCCTTGGTATGGATTGGCTACGTCTTCATTAGGCTTCAGTTGATTGTTTCACGAAAGAGGTGGAATTCCGAAGGCTGAGGTGTCCGATAGTAGTATTTGCCGGTAAACGATGGGCTTTGCCGAGTTGTGTGATCTTGGCTATGGAGGTAAGGAAGTTAGTACATAAGGGATGTGAAGCTTCCCTTGCACATATCATTGATACCAAAGTTGAGGTTCCCAACTTGAAGGATATTCTGGTGGTGAGTGAGTTTCAGGATATCTTTTCGGATGAATTGCCTAGTTTGCCTCTAATCTGAGAGTTTGAATTTGCCATTGATTTGGTTTCCGGTACAGTACCAATCTCAATCCCTCCATATAAGATGACACATATAGAGTTGAAAGAATTGAAGGTCCATTTCCAAGAGTTATTAGACAAGGAGTTTATTCGACTGAGTACCTCATGTTGGAGTGCTCCGATTTTGTTCATGAAGAAGAAGGATGATATTCTCTGGTTGTGTATCGGCTACCGGCAGCTAAATAAGATAACCATCAAGAACAAATACCCTTTGCCAATGATTGATGATTTGTTTGATCAATTCCAAGGGGATTCAATGTTCTCAAAGATAGATTTGAGGTTTGGGTACCATCAATTAAGGATAAAGGATGATGATATTCATATGACTGCATTTAGAACACAATATAGCCACTATGAGTTTATGGTAATGCTCTTTAGGTTGTCAATTGCTCTTGTACCCTTCATGGACTTAATGAATTGGGTGTTCCACTCCTATTTGGACAACTTCATCATTGTGTTCATACATGACATTTTGGTGTATTCAAAGAGTGATGAGAAACACTCGGAGCATCTTCGAGTTGTGCTAAAAATTCATCAGGAAAAGGAGTTGTATGCCAAGTTTTCTAAGTGTGAGTTTTGGTTAAAGGAGATTGGCCTGGTATCCCAGGATGAGATATTTGTTGATCCAAGAAAAATGGAAGCCATATTGAAATCGGAGCAACCTAAGAATGTCATTGAGTTGATGAGTTTTCTCGGATTGACAGGATAATACCGAAGGTTTATCAAGGGATTCTCTAAAATTACAGCTCCATTATCCAACTTGATTTGAAAGGAAGTCAAATTTGAATGGGATGAAAAATGTGAAAAGAGCTTTCAAGAACATAAGAAGAGACTCACATCCACTCCAATCCTTGGCCTCTCTATTAACGGTTGTGATTATGTGGTGTTTAGTGATACTAGCTAACAAGGGTTGGGTTGTGTGTTGATGCAAAATGAGCGAGTGATTGCTTATGCCTCTCGACAGTTGAAGAAGTATGAGTTGAATTATCCCACACATGATTTGGAGGTAGCCGCCATTGTATTCGTATTGAAGATATGGCGACACTACGACTACAAAAGCCTTAAGTACTCGCTCACTCAAAAGGAGCTAAATTTGAGACAACGGTGGTGGTTAGAATTAATTAATGACTATGACTTAGTGATAAATTATCATTCGGGCAAAACAAATGTAATTGTAGACACTTTAAGCTACAAGTCTTCTTTTTCGGCATCTCATGAAAGTTCTTATCTCTCATGCTTGGTAAGACTCCGTGCACTTAGAGTCGGGTTAGCCAATGATGAGCATGGTATACTTTTGACCGAATTTAAAGTGCTACCAACCTTAGTGGATTGTATTAAAGAGCTTCAAGCAACCGATGAGGAACTAAAGGGTATAATAGAGAAGGTTCACAAGGGTGAAGGTGGTGAGTTTCATATTTGAGAGGATGGCATGATGATGTATGGAAAACAGATTTGTGTTCTTAAGAGTAATGATTTTCGAAGAGCTATACTTGAAGCGACACATTCCTTGGTTTATGTGATGCAACTCGGGAGTACCAAAATATACCGAACCATCAAGGAGACTTATTGATGGTCGGGGTTGAAGCAGGAGATAGCCGAGTATATGGTTAGGTGCCTTGTACCAACAAATCAAGGCCGAATAGTAGAGCCAGCTATGACCCTACGACCACTGTCGATACCTGAATGAAAATGAGAGCACATTACCAAGGAATTTATAGTGGGATTGCCACATACACCGAGTCGACACTATGCTTTATGGGTGGTAGTAGACTGGCTCACCAAGTCATCTCATTTCTTTCCGATTCAGAACATCTACTCCTTAAAGAAATTGGCCAAACTCTATATTGATGAGATTGTGAGGTTCCATGGGGTTCTGATGTCAATTGTATCCGACCGTGAACCCCAATTCACGTCTCGATTTTGGCTTAAGCTACAAGAGGCCTTGGAGATTAAATTGAAATTCAGCATAGATTTCCATCCTCAGACTGATGGGTAATCGGAGTGCACGATTCAGACATTGGAAGACATGCTTAGGGCATGTGTCATGGACTTCCAAGGGAATTGGGATAGACACCTCTTGTTGATTGAGTTTGCATATATAATAGTTATCAGACAAGTATTGGTATGCCACCCTACAAGGTTTTATGTGGAAGGAAATATAGAACTCCATTGTGTTGGGATAAGGTAGGAGATAGGAAGATTGGAAATGTTGAGTTAATTGAAGCAACCGCGGAGAAAGTGAAGGTGATTCGAGTAAGAATGAAGATAACTCAAGATAGACAAAGGAGTTACACTGATAGAAGAAGAAGACTTTTGGAGTTTGAGGTTGGAGACTGATATTTTTGAAGATATCACCTTGGAAGGGTGTGATCTAGTTTCAAAAGCAGGGGAAATTAAATTATCGCTATATTGGCCCTTTTAAAATTCTTGAAAAGATAGGAAAAGTGGCATATTAGGTAGAATTGCCCCCAAATATGGAGAAATCCACTATATATTCCATATCTCCATACTAAAGAAATATTTATCGGATCTTTCATAGATTTTAGAGATTCCACTGGTTGAACTAAGGGAAGACTTGAATTTCAAAGTTCAACCCATAACTATTCTTGATCGTTAAATCAGGAGATTACGCAACAGACAAGTCCCAATTGTTAAGGTCCAATTGAAAAGCGATCGGGTGGAAGAAGAGACTTGGGAGTTTGAGGTTACTATGAAAAAGCAATATAGTCATCTCTTCAAGGCATAATTTTATCTTTAAATTTTAATTTATTTTTTATGTGGTTAGAAATTGTAAAGTCGGAAAAGACAAAAGAAAAAAAAAGGGAAAAGTCAAGATAAAAAAAACCTATTCCCACTCCCCCACTCGCTCTTTTCCCACCCGAGACCCCTCTTCTCGCACCCCATCTCTTCTCCCTCGACCTCTCTCTTCCTCCCTCTCTAATCTCCAACCAAGTTTGATCAAATCTTCCCAAACACCCATAGATTTAAACTCCAAACTTTCTAATAAATCAGAGTTTGGAGTGGCACAACAAGGGATGAAATTGATGGTCCCATGGAGCTAAATTTTCTCTCTTAACTTATATTTGTGTTGTTCTTGCATGAAATTTTAACTTATGTTAGAAATTTGGGTTTTTGTAGAGAGAGAAAATTTAGGATTTTTGTGTAACTCAACTTGAGAACAAAATTGATGACTCTATTTGAGTTAATCTCCTTCTCTTATCTAGATTTGAGTTACTTTATTATATATTTGAATTATTATGATAAGATTGGAAGGATTAAATTTGGGGGTGTAGGTCTAGGGTTTGTATAATGATAAAATTGAGAAAAATGTTCAATAGAAAATTGTTTCCCTAGGTTTATGATATTTATTAGAAGTATTTAAATATAGTTTTGAAAATATTAGAAATGTAGAGTTAGGAAAATTAGGAAAAAAATCAAAATTAACTAATCTCAAATGTAATTTATGATTAATCGTAAAATGGTATTTATTATTTTAGGTTGAGGCAATTGAAAGTTTCGAAATGGTTAAATTAGTTTTGAATTGTAGATTGGGATGTTGACCCTTTCAAGAGATGAGTGAATTTTATATTATATTTTAAATGACTAAAACATTTTTTTTGATTTTTTTAAATGATTTTAAAATGAGTTTCGAAATGTTTTGTATGTGTGGATTGTCTTTATATAAAAATTTGATATAATTATGCATCCAAATTATTGTAAATGGATAATGTGTCATGTTTTATGTAATATATTGAATATAACTTGATTTGAGAAATAGTTGAATTAAATTTGGTGCATTTGTTATATTTGTTAAATATGAAATAGTGTATTTATTTGTTTGAGGTGTAAGCCTGAACCCACTATTAGAAAATGGACTTTTAGCTACAAAAAAATCCATTGTTGAAAGTCTATTTTCTGTCACTGATTGTGACCCCGCTAAATATCAGTGATGGATTTTTTTTCGTATCTAATATAAGTGATAGAAAAAATTCGTCGCTGATATTAGCGATGGAAAAATATCCGTCACTGAAACAGAAAAAAAAAATAGCGATGGACTGCATTCCGTCGTTGATTTTTGAGTTTGGAAAAAAAGAAGCTTGTAGCTCTAGGTGCTTGACCCACCGCCCAGCCCGACCCACCCGCCCACACGGCCCTGCCTTTACTTTGTGCAAATTGCCTCCACTGCGCTTCGAACCCACGCACCAGACCAAGTATGTTATCTAATCGTACTTCTTTTTTTTAACTTATTATCTTTATCTCATACTTTTTAATAATAATAAAATAATATAAAATTATAATTTATTATAAAATAATAAAATAAATTTATTTTAGCTTAAAATAAAATAATAAAAATTTGAAAAAATAAAATAAAATTAAAAAGAATTATTAAATAAAAATAAATAAATAAATAAAATAAATAAAAAATAAAAAATTCCATCGCTAATGGCCGTACATATATATATATATTTTTTTTTCCTTCACCAATTCACTGACGGATTAGCGACAAAAATATTCTGTCGCTAAAAATTCCGTTGGTAATTCGTCACTGATAATTTTATAATTTTTTTATATATTTTTTAAAAGTTTTTAACAATGAAAATATTTCCATCGCTAATCTATCGTATTCAGTCTGACGTTAATCTATCAGAAATCTGTTGCTATTACCGACGGATTTTTTTCTGGTGGTATTTATCCGACGCTGATATTATTTTTTCTAGTAGTAACCCATATTAGTCACTATAGTCATTTCCTATCATGGTATGGCTTGACGGGGCAACGTGATTAGGGTTTTATTAGACAGAGTGGTTAGTCGAACCTGGAAGACGCATCTTTTGTCCTATAGGGCTAACATGGTTGCACCTCGAGGAGGTCTTGAGCCAACGCTAGATTATGGGCACTTGATAAATGTGAAAAGCATGAAAACCCCTTTGCGGATTTGCCATTGGTCGTAGTAGACCATTGTCAAACAAAATATATTTGGCAATTTTCGTTCTTTGTTTGAAAACCATGATGTGACGTAGATGCTTATAACTAATTTTATTGTGATATCTAAATTTGATCAGAAAATCTTGATATTTATGTAGAATATTTATGAAATTGAATATGATGAAAATGATTTATTTATTTATTTATTTTGAATATTATTTGACATATCCATACACACTCTTCATTCATTGAATAACATATTATTCCACTTGCTGATTATTGTTTATATTCATTCCTTTCATTTCATTTTTACAGAGAATGTTTAACTTGAAGCTTAGCTTTTGTCTTTAACCAAACGGAAAATATTTTGATAACTCTTTCGTATATCAGTTTTTGTTTATTTTTGAGGTATTAGTAGGCCCAGGTGGAGGTGAATGTTAATGACTGATTTGAAAACTGTATTTGGGACTATATTTTGATTTTTCTTGATAATTAAATTATGTTGGAATATGTGAATTTATATTGAAAACCTTACTTCTTTCTACTTTCTTAAAAACTTTACTTGACAATTATTTTTGTTGGATTTGGTTTGAATCTCTTGAATAGAGATTTATTTTATTTTTGCTATATGTGATTGGATATTGACGACCAGACTGATTTTGTGCATGTGATTGGATTACAGATGGTTGGGATAGCCCTATACATGCATGTTTTGAATCGGGACGGATCAGATTGATCCTTTGTTTGTGTGATGAATGCTTATTGACTTATTGGGATTTGTTGATTTTTTTTTGGGAAAATGGATGGATATCTTTGAATGTCTTGCGTTATTTTGGTATAAGAGTTATGTTTACCCGTATTCTGAGGTAATGCGGCGATTGTCGCATTTTCGATCCAAGAGTCGGGGCGTGACAATGTTTGAATAGAGAATTTGAGGTGAAAGATCTCGGAAAGAGAAATTTTGCATTGAACTATAGATAGAAAGTTTAAAAAATGGAATCCTTGTGCATCAAGCAATTTATACAAAACAAATGCTAAAATGATTTTATGTGAGCAAAGCACATCCGTTGAGCACTCTGATGATTGTGAGGTCATTTGATGTGAATAAAAACCCTTTCCAACCTCGAGAAAATAATGAGGAGATTTTTGGTTCTAAAATACTATGTTTAAGTACAAACGGAGCACTCATGTATCTCGCTAGTTATACACGACCTGATATATCATTCTCTGTTAACTTATTAGCGAGATATAGTTATTGTCTAACTCAAAAATATTGGAATGTGGTTAAACTATATTTCGTTATCTACAAGGTACGAAAGAGATGAGTCTATATTTTCCTAAACTATTTAAAATAAATTTGATTGGTTTTATAAATATAGGGTATTTATCTGATTCTCATATTGTTCGATCAGAAACTGGATATGTGATCACATATGGTGGCACCGCCATCTCATGGCACTCCATGAAACAAGCAATAGTAGCTACATCCTCTAATCATGCTAAAATTTTGGTAATATATGAAATTAGTCGCGGGTGCATATAGTAAAATCTGTGATTTAGCACATATGACGAGAATGTGGTTTATCTTTAGGAAAAGAGTCACTGACGGTTTTATATGAGGATAATACAGTATATATTGTAATACCCAAACAAAAAAAAAATAAATAAAAAAATAAAAATAAAAATAAAAATAAAAATAAATTTTAAATTGGGCTTAAAGCCCTAATTTTCTCCTTTCTCTCTCTCTCTCTTTCTCTTTCTCTCTCCCCGACTCCTCATCTCCCCGCCGCCGCGTCTCCCTCTTCCGCTGCCATCCTCCGTCGTGACCTACCGCCACCACCACCACCACCATCACCATCTTCTTCTCTCCATCTCTATCTTTCTCTCTCGGATTTTCTCTCTCACTGTTCACTCCCTCTCTATCTCTCGCGATCGCCACTCTCCACCGCGATCCGCATAGCCACCACCCGGTTCCTCCGCCGCGAAGATCACCGCGCGCCACCCACAGCCGCTGTAGCTCCTCCCTCCCGCGAGTGAGCCGCTGCAGCTCCTCCTTGCACGAGCGCCACTGCGCTCTCCTTCGCGCGACTGCGCGCTCTCCTGAGCGCGAGAGCGCACTACGCGGCCCTTAGTGCGAGCCTGAGTGCGAGCCCAACGGGAGCCAGCGCATGAGCCCAGCGCGAGCAACGCGCGACCCCCTGCGCACCTCGGCATGATCCCTAGCGCGCCCTTGCGGGCCTCTACACGAGCACACCTACCACGAGCGCACGCTCCAGCCCGAGCGCGAGCCCTAGTCCTAACCTGGGAGCGCGCCAGCCCGCGAGCCCACTGCGGCCTAGTCCGGCCCGCGGCCCACTGCCGACCCGCAGGCCCTCCAGGCCGGCCAGACCCATCAGGCCCACCAGGTCCGCCGACCCATCAACCACCAGCCCACGGCCCACGAGCCCGCGATAGCCCGTGACAGTCTGTGAGCTTCTACGAAGGTAAATGACTCAAAGTTCGATTTTCACACTAGGGTTTCGAATTTCTTAAGTAATTGGACTTAAATTGTTCACAATTGTTTCAAATTTGGAAACATTCAGGTTTTAGACCCAAACCGACGGGCGAACGAAAACTAGATCCGAGATCCGAGGAACTCTAGGTGAGAGAAAGGAAATCTCTTTAACTCTTGAATAAATTGTGTCAAATTAGGTAGTTTTGGTTGGAAGAAAATTGAAGATCCATAATATCAAATTGTGATGATTAATTAGGAAAATCTCATTGGAGAGTTGAGCGGTCAGATTCGAATTGGCTTTTAAAATAGGGAGTAATCAAAATCCCATATACGGTGAGTGAGATTTATTTCAATACTTTTATTTAATATGTAAACTCTGTTTTACAATATTTTGATGAATGAGCATGATTTGTCGTATGTTTGAAATGTTTTGACTGGTTTTAAAAATTGATTTTTGTGAACCGATAGAGTATCCAAAAACTGTGTTGAATTATGAAATTATGCATCTATGTGGTTGAAATGTATAATGTGTCATTTTATGCTATATGTTGCATTTGGTTTGTAAACCTGATTTCGGCACATTTTTTTATAAGTTATTGATTTTTGCCTTGAGGGCTTTGGATTGTATTGTTCCATAGCTACGAAGGACACCGTGAGAGACGTTTGGGTAACGTCCGGATATGTCTAGGCCTGGGGTATCCCACGAGTTGTCGTGATTTGATTATCGACACGGTATTAAGCAGGTTGAACCCGAAAGGGTGAGGATTTGGATTTGGATTTGGATATCCTCTCCAAGTCTAGCACCTGGACGAGGTTCGTCGCCAATGCCGGGATAGAGAGCACTTTAAATAAACTTGCATATAACACCCTCGGTGTGCCTGTCATAGGTCGCGATAGACCTCTGTCAGGACATTTTTGGCTGGCGGCTCTATGATTTTAATGACAGTGTTTTGGATGCATATTTGACTTGATAATGCGTGCAAATGACTTATTGTTGAAATGAAAAGCATGATGATTTGAAATATGATTTGTATACTTATGTTTTGACACTCTAGCTTCACACTTCATATTTTGACGATTACATTGACCCACTTACTCACTGAGTATTCTTCCCCGAGTACTCATCCCTCATTTCCCTTCTTGTTTCAGAGATAGTATTTGGCAAGGAGCTTTACTTTTAGGACGCTCAGTATCATTGGGAGATTTGATCTGGATCTGAGGAGTTATTGTATATTTCCGTTGAAATTTCGTGAGTTAGCAATTGTATTGATGATGTATATGTATTATGAGGTCGATAGACGACTATTGTATAATTCTGGGATGACTGTATAAATATGGATATGTCATTGCATAACATTACATTGAGGCATTTTTGGTTCATTGTGTAAATACTTGGGAATGTGTCATGTCTTAGAAGTGTACTCTAGGATCGCTCGGTGCCTCCTCTAAATCACAGGAAGGGCGACTGGCGGCTGTCCATGCCTTTGACGGGGGCATGGTAGTAGAGGTCTGTGGTTATGTTATTGGAAATTTTTATAGCCTTGCGTTATCTGGATATTGGCTGTGAGATTGATTGATTTTGGAGAGGCCGGGATGGTCATTTGATTATATTACAGGATGATTGTGATTTATACAGGGTAAATTGTACATGGGAATCCTTCGAAATATGGGGAGATTCTGCTTGATTTTCTGTAAAAATACAGCCGGCTTTCAGGATAACGGGCGGCTGTTCATGATCCTGATTCGGGGTGTGACATATATTACCCAACTCAATGAAAAATATATCAAAAGCGATAGAATAAAACATATTTCACCAAAATTTTTTTCACTCATGAATTTGAGAAAAATGGTGATACAAATATTCAACAAATACGATCAAGTAAGAATTTAGTAAATTGATTTACAAAATCGATACCAACTACTACCTTTACAAAATTGGTAAAAGGAATCAAAATGCATCAGCTTAAAAATTTCAAGGGATATTCTCAATAGAGGGAGTAAGTATATTATCAAACACTTTGAATAGCATACTCTTTTTCCTTCTCTAGGATTTTTTTTCCACTGGGTTTTTTTTCTAATAAAGGTTTAACTAGACATATTCTCTATATAATAAAGATCCAATGGGGAGTGTTATAAACCCTAGAAAATATGGATGGATGTCCAATATATGGAAAGTAAATATTTTAAAATAATACACATGATACCAATATTGTTATTTGTAGTATCTTTTATATGTTAATATCATAATATGAAAATATTTTATATTTGAGAGAATATTTAACTTTAAAACTTTCTATTTATATATACATTCCAATTTATATAAATACTCCCTTTGTAATTTCATTATATATATACAATATATATACAAGAGAATAAGAAATCTCTATTTTTCTCTATCTTTATTTTTTTCTTCTTATTAGTATTTTTTTTTAGTTTACAACGGCTTTATAATAGTCTATTAAGTTATTTGCTTTCAGCTTATATGCTTCATTGGATAGGATGTCAATCATGGGCAAATAGTTAGCTGTGGGCAAGGATCACCTTGACAACGCAAACCAACTCACAGGAATATTGTCATGTTGATTAAAATGTGTAAATAAATTTGTCTAACGCTTGAAAAGGTTTGATAAAGAAATATTTTATTAAGAGCAAAAGATATAAGAGGAACAAAGTATGACTTACCATCTACTTTCCCTCCATAGGACTTCATTCCATTTATGTCTTATGTTCTTAACAAAATATTCCTTTCTCAAAACTTTTCGAACATTTGACAGATTTGTTTATACATTCTAAATCAACATGAAAACTATCTCCGGGTTGTTTCAAGTTGTCAATGGTGATTGATCCTTGCCAACAGCAAACCATTTACCCATGATAGAAATCCTATCATATCAAAGTACATATGTCAAAGTGCACGGAGTGAATCAGTTTGTAGAGTAGTTTCTTGCACTTGTTAATTTCCTTAGCCTTTTGTTTTCCACTCTTCTTTAATGGAGGTGGAGCTGATGTGTTACTGTTTTGTGTTTACAATTGTTGTTGTTCAGTCTTGACATCATGATTTCTTCATATTGATATACTTGTCCTCTAGGATCGGAAATATGGCAAATTTAAAAAGCAGGATATAGAAAGTCATGCATATGCGAGTGAGCAAGGGGTCAAGACATAGACAAGAAAAGTAGAAACAAAACGAGACAACAAATAGGCTCAACTCTCTAAACCCTAAACAAAGAGACACAGAGAAGAAAAGACGAAGTATGGCTAAAGTGAAGTTTCAAGATCCGAAAATAGAAAGAACAATTAGCCACAATCAGAAACTTCTTCACTCTTCATCTTCAACCATCAAATTTTGTTGAGAACAGAAGATTTAATAACGAAGTATGGCTTACTGCCATATATGCTTCCACCGTATGTGCACTGCAATAAAACACCAAAAGCTGTACTTCATTCCTGAATTTTTAATCTCACTTCACCGTTTGTGAGGTATTGACTGATCCAGTGCATCAAAGTATTCGTGCTTTCTGACTTGTCCTAATTCCTTATTTATTGCTTTCAGTGGGGGGTTTTTTGTGTCCGTAGAAATGTTAATGAACTCTGCCATATTCTATAGCTTGACAATCATAGGAAATCTTGGTTTACATTATGAGACATAATATTTTTCCTGAAATTTATCATTCCTCCATTAATTGGTTCTTAATCAGTAAATTTTGCCTTAACTGGTGACCAGCGGCAGCTGGTATTTGCATGTTGCCAATGTGTGTTAGGCTTGTTACTCAGAATCAATTAATGCATAGGATTCATCATTTAAGCTCATCTCAAAAATTTGTGATGCGGTTTAAAACCCTCTCCATCCCTACTGGGTCCTATTGTGGTAACATGGAGACCAAGATGAAACATGAACAACTGAGTTGTTATCACCATCATGAAGGCATCATCATCATCATCCCTCAAATATTACAAAGCAAGGCCAGATTCATCTGGAGAGCTAGGGTGCTCATATTTAAGTCTTTTTTATGTTTGAGCTTTGTATTCTCTATCATAACACAGATCGTTTTTCCCCTTTGCATATCCATCGATAGGTTTGCAAAATCATCATTTAAAGCTAGTTCTGGCTATGATTTAAGTCATGTCGGAGAATCCTGCTTGACTTAGCTTTTCAGGATAGAATTTCTTTCATATGGTGACATATATATACATATATATCTATATATATAACATACATATATATATATATATATATATATATATATCTCATGCAAGTTTGGGGATGTGAGGAACAAGTTATAGAAACGAGATGTGCATACCACAGATACTAACAACGATAGAATTTCCATAGCATTCGGTGGATATGAGCAGTAAGACCAACTCCATGAGATGGTTTCCTGCAAAGGTACATTGGTTTACTAGAAAAACTACATTCTACGTACTTAGCCTCACTTACATACTTGGCCTTACCTTGATTATTTATACTTTTTTATGTAAAGGCAACACGTAGTTAAACCAATTGATTCAGAAGGTTAAACCTTCAGCTTCCTGGCTAAAGGGGCAGCAGGAGGAGGGCATGGCACTTCGTCTTCAGGAGGAGGTGCAGGGGGTGGTATTGCTCCTGGTTGAGGAGGTGGAGATTTTCCAGATGGTGAAGCCACCGCACTACCTGCTTGTGTTGGTGCTGGTGATGGAGTTACTATTGGAAGAGAAGAAGACGGTGAAGATGGAGGTGTTGCATGTGTTGGAGGATTGCTTGGAGGTGAAGTAGTCGGTGTTGGTGGTGATGTCACGCCCCGACTTGCCCGTCATGCACGTGACAACCGTCGCGTTATCCCAAAACACATGTGAACCTCACTCCATGTTCCGAGATACCGCAAGGCATTCAAATATCTACCTATTTTTCAAAATAGTTAATCCATCAAAATAAACTGGCATGCATTTATTCGCACAATCAAAGGACCAGCTGAGTCCATTCCTGTTCAAAAACATACATATATCGGACCAATCCGGCCGTTCAATTCAAATTCACAGAGTATAAACAAGTTTCTACTCAAAGGATTCAATTCAAATTCCATCAAAACAATTCTAAAAAAAATTCAAGGAAATAAAGAAAAAAAGTCATCATTTTAAAGTATATAAACCATAATCAGGTTTCAATCCAAATAAACATAGTAGAAAATAAGTTTTCAAAAAAAAATACATAATCTGTCTCCATTTAGATCCACTAATACATCAATTCAAAAGAAAACTAAAACCTGAAAAAGTCTGACAAACAAATTTCTATGAATCTAGCACTATGTGTCCATAAGTCTAGACTAGACTTCCTTTGTAAAAATAGAAGCAGGAGGGGTGAGTATATGTAATATACCCAATAAGTGATATACAAGTTATACAAGAATAAGATTTGTATGGTGGATATATCAAATATATATATTTCAAAACCATCAGTCTTTCTCAATTTCATCCAATAAATAAATAACTCAAACCATTATTTCCA
Source organism: Dillenia suffruticosa (assembly GCA_033439265.1). Lineage (NCBI taxonomy): Eukaryota > Viridiplantae > Streptophyta > Magnoliopsida > Dilleniales > Dilleniaceae > Dillenia > Dillenia suffruticosa. The sequence goes on along the minus strand of JAVTVX010000018.1, from coordinate 7,739,528 downwards.
AATTTATCATAATTCACAATTATCAAAATTTAATTTCATATGCATGCAGCTATTTCACATTTTTAAATACGGGGCAAACCAAAATCATTATTCCCAATAAAGGTTTGCCACGACATAAGGTGGAACGGTCAAGAGTTTTAATAATTTTCACGTTTGAAAAATGTCGCCATCATTAACGTTGTCTATGAGCTTTTATTAGAGGTGCGTCCAACTATCCCATGCTATGGGTACTTTATTCAGCCATGAATATACCGCACGTGACTTGGCATACCATATGCATTGGGCTACATCCCATGGTCCACCAACCTTACCATGTCACCCTGTTGGGTCGCTCCGTAACGGGAAATGACTAGTTATTTAATAGGGGTTTAGACTCTCACCACAATCCAATCATAACACCATTTTACAAAAATCATAAATCCAATTCATGTGTCATCAATTTTAATGATTTCTCAGTAGTAATAATCATCCTAATGGATTCAATATCAACAAATTTATATGACACATTTATTCATTTAAAGTATATAGAATACATAAGAATTCAAAATTCAATATTTAGGATATTCCACACACACTAAAGTATTTAAATCCAAAATTTGAAAATCATTTAGAAAATTCAATAAAAGCATTTTTCTTATTTAAATATAATCCTGAAATTACTCACCTCTTGGGAAGATGAACACTCCAAATCCACAATCAATCCAAGACAATCTCTTCTTGGATTCCAATTAGTTTGTCCTAAAGCAACAAGTATGAATTAAATGTTAAATCATATCCATTTCTAGGGTTCGTGAGTTTTGCCAAACATAATACAAACCCTAATTTTCAAAATCTATGAATCTATGTTCTAATTCCATCAACCACATGTAATTTGTATCTATATATCATTTGCATACACAATTTCCCTAAATCTCACATTTACAAACTCCAGATTTAATTTTCCAAAGTCAAATCTTACAATTCAAATTTGATAATCCAAATTCATACTAGAAAACATAAATCTAGATTGAGAGAGTAAGATTACGTCAAAAGAATTCTACAAATTTCATTCGGAATAAACTTGTCAAAAACTCTAATTTTCTCTCTCTAAAAATTTCTCAAATCTAAGCATAAAAATCAAGTTCAAGAGTAATGGAAATAAACCTATGAAAAAGAATGAAAAATTACCTTAATTTCATGCTTAGATTGAATCTTGAAAGTTAACAAGCATGAATTAAATGCTAAATCACATCCATTTCTAGGGTTCGTAAGTTTTGCCAAACATAATACAAACACTAATTTTCAAAATCTATGAATCTATGTTCTAATTCCATCAACCACATGCAATTTGTATCTATATACCAATTGCATACACATTTTCCCTAAATCTCACATTTACAAACCCTAAATTTAATTTTCCCAAGTCAAATCTCACAATCCAAATTTGATAATCCAAATTCATGCTAGAAAACATAAATCTAGATTGAGAGAGCAAGATTAGCTCAAAAGAATTCTATAAATTTCATCTGGAATCAACTTGTCAAAAACCCTAATTTTCTCTCTCTACAAATTTCTCAAATCCAAGCATGAAAATCAAATTGCCTTATTCTTCATTTCATCGAGCCCTTAAAGCGACTCAAAATTTGCTCAAGACAATCCAAATATCTTATTTTGTAACCCACAAGTTGCCTCACTTCTTTGGTGAGTCGCCTTGCTTTACTACATACATATTTTTCTGTGAGTCAAATCTGGCAGGTGTCTTATATTGGCCACAAGCAGCCTTATAAGAAGCACAAGTCGACCTGTCATTGGGACAAGGCGGGTTGCCTATGTATTTTAGAACACAAGTCGACCTGTCGTTGGGGGCAAGGCGACTTATCTAAATAAGTTTTATTTGTCTCAAATCTTCACCATTACCTATTTTTCTTCAAATAAAACTTTATAAGACCTTATTGATGAGTCAAAATCAATAATTTAGCCAAAAATTTAGTGAAAATTTTCTAATATCAAATTTTCAGTGTTACAAGACTTAAGCTCCTAAAAAAATTTCGTTTTCAAAATTTAAAAGAAAATTATATTTCAAAAAAAAAGTAGGGATGTTTTTCATATTAACTCTTCAATATCTCACATTTCTAATGGTGCAAACCGACACCTAGTTTCAAAACTCCATATTCTATTCAACACGAACCTCTCATATATAACACTATAAAAAAACACGATTTTAGCTACGGATTTTCGCAACGGAAAAAATTCGTTGCTATTTTGCAACGAATTTAGCGACAAAAACTTTTTCGTCGTTAATTTGCCACAAGATTTGCAACGAAAAGGAAGTCGTAGCTAAATTAGCGACGGACACATCATTCGTAGCAAAATTCGTCGCTAATTAGTGATGAAAAAATTTTCATGGCTAAATTCGTCACTAATTAGTGACGAAAACATTTTCGTGACTAAATTCGTCGCTAATTGGCGACAAAAAAAAATTTTCATTGCAAATTTCGTCGCTAAATAAGTTTTTATATATAATTAAATAAAATATAATATTAATATAATATTTAAATTAAAAAATTAATTTAACAACCACGGTTTAGCGACGAATTTCTAAATCCATGGCTGATTCAGCGACGGATTCAAAATCCGTCGCTAAATAGGTTTTTTATATATAATTAAATAAAATATAATATTAATATAATATTTAAATTAAAAAATTAATTTAACAACCGAATTTAATTGAGCGACGGATTTCCAAATCCGTCGCTGAATAATTAGAATTTTTTTTTATTTTTATTTTATTTAAATAATTTCAGCGACGGATTTGAAAATCTGTCGCTGAATTTTATCTTCTTTTAATTATAATTTTATTTTATTTTATTATTTTATATTAACAAATCATATTATTATTTTATAATATTTTAATTTACATTTTATTTTATTATATTATATTTCTTAATTCTTAAAAAAAACCATTTAAATTATATATTTTTTTAATTAATTTATTATTTTTTTTCTTTTTTTGATTTAATATTTTTTATTATTGTATAGGTAATTTTATTTTATTTGTATTATTTTATTTAATAATATAAAATTTTTTAATTAAATATTAATCTGAACCTGCGCGGACGCCGGCCGATGCACGCACGGGCGCCTACCTGCCTGGGCGCCCGCGCCCTGCTAGCGCCTGCCAGAGCGCCCGCGCGTGCTAGGGCGTGCCTGCCTGGGCGCCCAGGCAGGCGCTGCCTGCTGGGGCGTGCCACAAAAAATATAAATAAATTTATAGTTGAAGGGATTCGAACCTTGGACTTGGACCTCGACCTCGAAAACATGCACCACGAGTGTTGTGTGACTTTCTTCCTCCTCTTTGTTTTCTATTCTCACTTTTTTTTCCTTATCTCTATTTTTGGATTTTTTTTTCTTTCTACTCTCATTTCTTATATATAATAATTTTATTATAACGAATAAAAATATTTTGTAATTAAATATATAGATTTTTTAAATTATTAATATATTATAATTTATTGATAATTATAATTTTATAGTTTTGAGATATTGTAATCCATTTTTAAATTATGGATTAAAAATAAAATAAAAATGAAAAAAAATAATAAGATAATAAGATAAAAGAAAAAAGAAGAAATCAAAATATAATATAAACATATTTTTTAATTAATTTATTATTTTATTTTAAATTAGTATTTTATTAAAAATTATCATATTTATTATTTTTAATTAATATTGTTTTAGGTGGGTGGTATAAAAAAAAAGTTATTATATTTATTATTTTAAATTATTATTATATATTATTTTATTATTATTAGAAAAATATTAAATAAAGATAATAAATAATAAAAAAGAAATTTATATCATAATAATATCTTTAGCTCGGCGATTTACAGGTTGCATGCAGGAGTTCGGACGAGTGCGGAGTTCCGAGTTCAGGAGTGCGGAGTTCGGAGTTCGAACCACGGTGGAGGCAGAAGGCATTTTCCAGCAATTAAGAGTGCCTGCGCGGGGTGCGGGGTGCTGGCTTAGGTGGTACGTGCTCGGGCGCTCGGGCGGGCGGGCTCGGATGGGCAAGGGTGGCGCTCGGGTGACACGTGCCCTCCCTGAACATTTCATTTGACGGAATTTGAAATTAGCGACGGATTTGAATCCGTCGCTGAATTTAGCGACAGATTGTTTTATTATTACAGATTTTTTTTCCCCTAAATTAGTGACGGATTTTAGCGACAAAAATTATCTGTCGCTAAATTTAGCGACGAATTTTAGATTTTCGTCACTAAATTTAGCAACGGATTTTTTTTATGTCGCTAATTTAGCGACGGATAATTTTTCGTCGCTAAAGTTTGTGACGAATTTTAGCGACAAAAAATTATTTGTCGCTAAATTTAGCGACGGATTTCAATTTTCGTCGCTAAATTTAGCGACGAATTTTTTTAAAATTTTCGTCGCTAAATTTGTAGCTAAAAGGCTGTTTTTTTGTAGTGTAATGTGACCAAACATATGATCATATCCTCTAACTTTAGCATCACAGATATCAAAAATAAATGAGCATGGTTGTCTTATTTTTCCATGTGAGTCCCCATCCAACAATCATTGCTACAAGTGTTTCATCAAATCCATAACCATATTTTCAACCGCTATAATCTCTGAGATTGTATCACAGTCAATTTCTATGTCTTACAATACAATATAACTACTTATACTCATGTTCCCAAAATTTTTAAGTTTCCCTTCATCACCATAAATTTGCTCTTATATAAAATTCTCCTTAAAATCATTCCCACAAACAAAAGGGTTTTTTTTTTTTCATAAATCATTTCAGAAACTTACTTTCAAACTTAATTATATCTTAAGCAACCATTTTTCACTAGTGGCCTACCTCCCAAATTTTTAATAGTTTCAAAATATCTAAAATTTCATGAATTTCAGCACGTACAGACTCAAACTCAATTCGTTAAAACTTCCATATGAGTAGATAACTAAAATAATAATCAAATGATTACATTCCCAAAATTATACAAAGGTAGACCTTATAAAACTTGATTTGACTCCAAAAGAATAAAAAGTTGATCTGACACTATTTCAAATAAAATATCTTCAATAAAATCAAATAAAATACTCTCTCATAATAGAAATCAATTATTTATATTCGATGGTAGCAACAACAACAACATGAAACCTATCTCTTCCTCAAAGTGTCTCGTTCTTTACTCTCCCAAATGCAAGTTTTTACATTCTTTTGAGGAAAACAACTCTCACAACTGTGTCTATTGTCATCTCATAGTTAGTGGAATGTAATGGTATGCTGAATATGAATAAGAAGTAAGAGTGGTGGTGCCAAATTCATATGTCAAATATATTTCAATGCATTAAATAAAATCATTTGCACAAAATGATGTCAGATCAATTCCACAATGACTCATATACTCCAAATCTATAAACAATTTGAATTTTTTTTTCAATTATTTTTGGAGTTTGCCAAAACCATTATCCCATTAATGGTCGTTGGTAGGATCCGCCAAGGAGTTTTTCACAATTTTCATAAAATACCCCCTCTGTCACGCCCCGAACCGGGGTCGTGAGCAGCCGCCCGTTGCCCTAAATGCCGGCTGTATTTCTACTGAAAATCGGGTAAAATCTCTCCATAAATCGGATGTTTCCCATGTACAAATAAACTTGTATAATTTAAAATCAACCTGTAAATAAAATAAAATGATCATCATGGCCTCACAACAACCTACCAACCACAGCAGACATCAAGAACAATGCCAGGCTATATAAATTTCTAACAATCCCAGCCACAGACCTCTACTGTCATGTCCAACTAAAGCATGAGCAGTCACCACACCGAGTGGGCCTAAAGTTTATACAAATGTACAATAAATTTCCCAAATAGAAAGTTTAAACGCTTACAGATGTCTTAATGCAAGTAAAATGAAACAAAGCGAGAGTTATGCATACAACTGCCCATAAGTTATACAGTCATCCCATAATATACACGGCCAACTACGGATCTCAATATCAAGACCGCACAGGGTCGAAACAAAGTACGAAATTCATATTTCAATTTAACTTAAACCTCACCGTCGTAAATACCAAATCTCAGGGTATGCTGTCAAACCCTCTAAAGCCTGAAATGTCGCTCTATCACAAAAATCCTGTCTGAGAAAGGAAAAGAGAGGGGTGAGTTTCATGAGAAGATACCCAGTGAGTGAGGGAGGATAATATCAAGCATAAATAGTATGGGTGAACTATTTGAGTGTTAAATAATATCATTTGAAATAAAAATTCACATTTCACAGCACAACATGATATGTTTAGTAATTTAAAATCATTTAAATCAATCACACAATAACAAGCATGTATGCATCCATTTAAAAATCAAATAATAGTAGAGCAAGCTAAAAATAATCCTGGCAAAGGTCAACCATGACCAAGGACAGGCGTATCGGGGGTTTTATTATGCATAGACTTTAAAATCGCTCTCTACCCCGACGTTGGCCATGAGTTTGCTGGGGCTAACTTATCATCATGTATAGGACCCCATCCGGTGCTAGACTGTGGCGTCACACTTATTCTCCCCCATCGTGGGTTCAACCGGCCACGCTTATAGCCATTAGAATCAATGACGTTTGTGGATACCTCCTGCAGAAACGTATCCGGGCAACCCGTGTCTCTACAACCTCCCTTCATAGCTACGGAATCATCAATGTCATCATCATAGTATCACAAGGGCACAACATCTCACAAGAAAGAATCATTCATGCATAACTAGTGGGCATCTAACCCACATAATTTATCAAAGCATTTGAAATCCTCGTGCCAATACATTTCATCAAATCATTTCAAAACTGCATACCAATGCAACCATAAAAAGAAATTTATCAATTTTCATGTAATGATACAATTTTTGTTTCATGTCAAACCATGGATGCATAGTTATCGTAAATATAATTTAAGACACTCCAATAATCACAAAACAGATTTTTAATATCATATGTCAAATCAATGCATATCAAAAGCATGTTTTATCGAAAACACGGCAAAAAACATGTTTCACTATTTCATGCAAGAGATTAGAGTTCCACTCACTTTTCTAGAGAGGGTGATCACTCCCTATTTTTCAATTCAATCCAATTTACTCCTAGAGTCTCCAAAAGACAAACCTAATCAATCATCACAATTTAATATCAAATAAAGGTCTAATATGAGATTTTCAATTTTTCTTTCAAATTTAATACAACTGTAATTGACACAATCCCCTTTTTAGATTCCCGTTTCATCACTTTCGAATCATTTGGCTCACTAATGATCAATTTTTCCAATATTTCTCATTTTCTCTAATTTTCCTCGAATTTAACATTATATAGTTTTCGATTCTAAATTCCACATAATTTTGACAAACTTAATTCAAATATTGAAGTAATTGCATTTCTCTCACCTTAGGTTTCTCGGATCTCAGACTTAGCTTTCGTTTGCCCGTCGAACTGGTCTAAAACCTGTAATATTTCCAAATTTGAAACGAGATTAGCAACTAATTAAATTTCTAAACGCCAAACCCTAGAATTACATCCAATTATAGTCGTTACCTGCAGTAAAGAAGATGCAGGTGAGCTCTCGAAGGGAATAGCTGGTCGCGGGCTCGTAGGCAGTCATGGGCTCGCGGGCCCGCGGGCTCGCGGGCTCGCTGGCTGGTGGGTTGGTGGGCTCACGGGCTCGCAGCCCGGCTTACTGGCCATAGTGGGCTTCACGGGCCGCAGTGGGCTCGTAGGTCAACAGTGGGCTTCGCAGGTCAGCAGTGGGCTTCATAGCCTGGGGGGCACTCACGGGCTAGGGCTTATGCTTGCGAGCTGGAGCGCTCGTGGGCTGGAGCGCTCACGGGCTAGGGCTTGCGGGAGGTCTGCAGTCGTGCGCTCACGGGCTGAGTTGCGTGCTCACGAGCTGAGGTGCGTGCTCACAAGAGGATCGCGAGCTGTGAGGCCCACACGCTCACGCAAAGGGTCGCACGCTGGAGCGCGCTCGCGCTCGTGCTGGGGCGCGCTTGCGCTCGTGCAGGGATCACGCAGCTCACGGGAGATCGCGCGCTGGGCTTACGCAGTGGGTTGCGTGCTGTGCACAGGAGGAAGATGTTGCTCGCGAGAGATCACGCGCTGGGCTCGCGCGGGAAGGATCGTGTTGCGACTGAGGAGCTGCGCTTATGGGAAGGCGTTGCAGCGGCAGCGATCGCAGGAGGAAGGCGAGGGGGTGGGTGGCGACGTTGGCAGAAAGGGAGCAGCTGCGGGAGAGGAAGAGACGGATTGAGAGAGAGAGGAAGAGAGAGAGAGAGAGAGAGAGAGAGAGAAGAAGAGATTAGGGCTTTTTTAGCCCTAATCCAATTTGGGGTTTTTTTTTTCCTTTTCTTTTTCCTTTTCTTTTCTTTTCTTTTCTTTTTCTTTTTCTTTTTCTTTTTCTTTTATCATTATCATTATTATTATTATTATTATTATTATTATTATTATTATTATTATATATACATTCATTTTACCCAATTTTTCACGGATACGACAATGATTTTAAATATACCAAAAATTTTCATTTAAATACCCTAAAATCAAAAATCAATATAAATAAATAAAATTTCTCGTACAAAAATACGGCATCACAGAGTCGGCATCACACCTTCGATGTTGGCTCGAAGTTCAGTCAGGTGCTGCCACATTATCACGGGAACAACTTGAGGAGACTCTCTATCCCGCCTACCACCAAGCCAAATTTCAACTCAGCCTTTACCATGCCACCCCAATGACCGAGTCCATGAAAGACTTAGATTATAGTCTTTTTCCCATCACCATGTTACAAGAAATTCATTTCATCATTCAATATTTGTGATCATATACAAAGGAGAGCAATTTCACAATTCACAATCAAAGTTTTATTGTAACATAATGCAATAATTCAATGATCAAGAAAAAGAGTTATGAATTTATCAATATTTCATTTTTGACACACCACAATCATAAAACATTTTAAATCCATTTCAAATTTCTTTCAAAATTCAATTTACAAATCACAACTAAAAATATTTTATCATCCACATTCAACATAACCATCAACTCACTTCTTGAACCAAAAGTTACAATTAATAATGTATAATCCTTTATTACTCTTAGGAAAATCACTCAACAGCATTCATAACACCTCATCTCAAATTTTATTCCATACCATCGTATTTCCAAATTCAAAAACAAATTACCTCAACATTTCAATAACCTGAACCTATGTAAGTAACACCTATATGATTTTGAGAGAAATTAAATAACAAATTCAACCAACTCTCAATCAAGATATATAATCACCATTACCACCATAAACCACTATAAGTCATCAAAATCGCATCTCCCAAATTCATTATCATACAATGTCATCAATATGTGTTCAAATCAAAATCAAGCACAGGATAACCATATAGTGTTTCTATCAAAATTTCTAAATCACCAAATCCAAGTTCAAGAAAATTTACCTGTGACTATGTCTAGTTGTTTTGAACATCTTCATTCGTTATCACATAGCTTCTTGTTTGAGACCTTATTTGCCGCGTTGGGTTGGAGCAGCCACTATGTTGCTCCCGATTCCTATCCATGGTGTGATATTAATGGAGGAAGTGGAGATGTTGACTTGGCCACCCATGGATCCACTAGGGTGATCTCGGCTTAATTGGCTTCCACGTCCCTAATCTGGGTAAACGTTGTGAAAATGACCCTCCTTTTTAATTGATAGTATCTCTTAGGTTTAAGACATATCCTTAAATGATACTTCCCACAGTGTTTGCACAATATCTTCTTGTTTCTTGCCAATTTACTCCCAAAGATGGTACTAGATGTAGGGGACCTAAAATTAGACGGTCGTTGGCTTTGTGGGGTGCAAATAGATCTAGAAATAGAAATACAACTATATGGGTCTATGCTCCTTTTCTTCTTGGGGTTTTGGCTTGAAGTGAATTTGAATTTCTCTCTTTGACCATGTCTTTCTTCAAATTTTCGCTGCTCAACCACTATCTTCTCTACCTGTAAGGCCAATTGCAACATATCCTTGTATGTACGAGTTTCAATCATTAACATCTTTTCCTTTTGTTCAGATTCAAGTCCGCTTTAAATTTAGCACACAAGATCTCTTCAGATTTAATGAACTTTGGACATATCTAGGCAATTCCCTAAAATCTGCTTCATATTCAACCACCGTTCTATTTCCTTGTATAATCCTAAAAAATTCTTCCCGCTTTTCGTCTCTATAGACGTAGGTGTAGTTTTCGTTGGAATCCTTAAGGCACTTATCCCAATTCAAAGGAGAAGAAAACCTAGAAGGAAAAGTCGGCAAAGGAGCAAAAGTTTGATGTGGAGCTTGTAACTGAGCTTCATAAGCGTTCCATCACTCTATCACTTGCTGGAAGGCAGCTAAGGGAGGAGTAGGAATTCCAGTTAGAAGAGCCGAATGTATCAATGTGAAAGGAGGTGCATGTGAAGACGATGCGACCTCGGGTTGAGATGGAGGAATGAGAGGAATCTCATTTGGGTTCTTCATTTTTTATCTAGAAGGTATAACTCTACAAAAGAAAATCTAAATTTAACAATTACAATATAAATTAAACTAAGAGCTTAACCCCCTAAAATAATATTCCTAACTTTCTAGAACCCATAGGAGACATCAAAAATCATTTGAAATATTTTGAATATCAAATTTTTCAAAATAGTTTGAAAACAACTGAAACCCGTGAAACTTTTCAAATATTTTAATGCATTCTCAAATCGAAAACCTACGCTTTGATAGCAATAGAATTGTCATGCCCCGACCCACCCATCGAGCACGCGACAACCGCCGCATTCTCCTGAAACACGTGTGAACCCCACTCCATGTTCCAAGATACCCAAGGCATTCCAGTATCCACATATTTTTCAAAATAATTAATCCATCAGAATAAATGGTATGTATTTATTCACACAATCAAAGGACCAAATCAATCCATCCCTGCTAAAAAAATGCATGCATCGGGCCAACCCGACCGTTCAATTCAAATCCACAAAGTATAAGCAAGTCCTTACTCAAGGGATCCAATTCAAGTTCCACCAAAACAATTCCCAAGAAAAATTCAAGGAAATAAAGAAAAAAGGGTCCTTATTTTAAGTACACAAACCATAATCAAATTCCAAACCCAAATAAACATACTAGAAAATACGTTTTCAAAATAAATACACAATTTGTCTCCATTTGGGTCCACTAATACCTCAATTTAAATGAAAACTATTACTCGAACACTACTAAAAAATAAGGTATCAGTGACGGAAATTTCTGTCATTGAAGGTAAAAAATCTCTCGCTAAAAGGTATTAGCGACAGATTTTTTCTGTTGCTAAATCCGTACCCTAAAACTCTCTCACTAATTTTTACCGACGAAATACTATCCATCATTCATATAAGTGACAGACTAGCAATGATTTTTTCTGTCGTTAAAAATATCCGATCCTAATCCGTCGTTGATAGAAAATAATATGTAAAAAAATCAGCGATAGATTTTTTCCATCTCTAATAATTCCATCATTGATAATTTAATATCAGTGACATATTTTTTTTCCGTCGCTAATTCTGGAACCCTCACACGCACACACACTCCCAAACGCGCTCTCCGCCCGTGCCTCACTAGCCCAAATGCTATCACGTGCGCAACCCAATCCTACGCTGCCCGCCTGCCCACACCTGTGAATCTGCGCCTGCAAACCCGCCCGTACGCACATGCCAACCTGCCAGCCCGCCCCGCCCACTTAGCAGTCCGACCACCCTCCCGCCGACGCACTTGCTTCCTTTAATTTGTGAAAAATGCCTCCATGCCTCCGGCGTGATTCAATTCTTGGCGCACGTAAAATAATCTAAGTAACACAATCTTCAGACCACAGTTAGTCATCTAATTATATCCTTTTTTATTTATTATCTTTATCTCATAATTTTTAATAATAATAAAATTATATAAAATGATAATTTATTATACAATAATAAAATAATAAAATTTTAGTTTAAAATAAAATAATTAAAAATTAAAAATAATAAAATAATATTATTCTTGTATAAAATAAAATAAAAATAAAAAAGAATAATAAAATTTTAGTTTAAAATAAAATAATTAAAAATTTAAAATAATAAAATAATATTATTCTTGTATAAAATAAAATAAAAATAAAAAAGAATTATTAAATAAAATAAAATAAAATAAATAAAAAAATTCGTCGGTAATTCGTCTAAAATTTTCATTTCTAATCCGTCATTATTCCGTCGCTAAAATTTTTATCAGTAATCCATCACTAATGGCTGTACATATTTTTTTAAAAGTTTTTTCTTCACAAATACACTGACGAATTAGCGACGAAAAATTTTCGACGGAAATATTTTTGTCGATAATGCATCCCTGATAGGTTCACTACAAAACAAGTGAGTTATTTTGACGGACTAAAACCATCTCTTAAATATGATAAAACCATTGGCAAAATCTTCTCCAACAGATAGGGTTTTAGTCGATAATGCACCAGTCGGGATAGGTGTATTCTGACATTTTTCATGACCGTTGGAACATGTCATATATTTATAGCGACAGTTAGAACTGTTGGTATAATTTAGCATTTTATCATCGGTTTAAAATAGTGTTGAGAAAACTTAATACTTTTATTATCGGTTGCTATATTAATACCTATGTCGGTTATGTTACTGTCATATTATGACATATATAAAACCGTTTGGAAATGTTATTACTTTTATTTTCGATTGTACAAATGTTAAGAAATATTGTGATTTATGGTCGGTTAGGAAGCGTTAAGAAATGTTAGTATTTTTATCGTCACCATAGTTGGTTACTACTACCATCACTTACTAGTCACTTATTAATTACTTACTTCTTGGTTACTACTATCATCAGTTACTAGTCACTTACTTCTCGGTTACTACTATCATCACTTACTAGTTACTTACTAGTCAGTTACTAGTCGGTCACTGCGCATATCTTCGTATGTGAAAAAATGTTATAAGTTTTATGGATAGTTAGTACAAGTATTAGGAAATATAACTAAAAACTTGAAAATAAAGAAAATAGTAAAATATTAAATCTTGGAGAATGATTGATACAATAGGATAAATAAAAAAAATTACATATCTCACAAGTATATCCCACAATCCAGATATCTTCTTCTGAGATGTTTATACAAATGCTTCACTTCAATTATCAAAAAGATTATCGGCACAATCCATCTTCATTCAGTTCATCTTCATTCAATCTATTCATTTATAAAAAGAAGTAGAGTCAGATGAAATATAATATAATAGTACAAAAATGGTTATAAATAAAAATATTACTATGTTAAAAATAAAATAAAAATAAGTAGTGACATGAGTACAATGGAATGGTACATATTAAGAATAGTTATAGATAAAAATATTACCTTTTGGGACAGAATCGGACAATGATGATGATTGTTGGTTTTTATGTGCACTCCCAGCATCTTGTATTGAAGAAACCTAAAATACAAATAATTTGGATATAAAAAGTAAGAGTGAAATTAATAAGATTGTGCTAATATATCTGAACACCAGCAATAAGTGTTGCTTCATTAACCATATTCATCAATTTATCTTTATGTCTACTTCCAACATGCATAGCAATATGAAGAAGAACATTACTTAATATAATTTTGTTCCATTAGTCGTTGCATTATATTAGTTATATCTTCTTTCTCAACTCTGGTTGAATGCATATTTTGTGAAGCACATTTGATTCTTCCTCGCGAATCAAGACCTTTAACCTTAGAGATAATATCACTTTTTCAAGATAAATTTGAAATTTTTACTTGGCCTTTTTCACTCTCGACAGACTCCATTTGACTCTTCATCATTTCCTTAAATAAATGAAACGTGAATGTAGATAAATCAAGAACTATATAAAAATAATCATCTATACTATAACTTTTGATACTTTCATAGAAATAAAACTGTCATCCAATCCGGTTCTAGTTATTCTGCTCTACAAGATTTCGTCCTAAATTATGTTGTCTGTAATAATAAAATGTGATTCCAAATCTATAAAATATTATACAGTAAAATTAATTATAAGTAAAATAAAATATGGATTGTTTATATCTTCTCATCAATGAGTTTGACAAATGATTTAGATCCTAAGCAATAATATGTTTTTAAACCAAAACCAAATCAAACCTGGGTAGCATATTAAGATGATTGGGCTTCTTCTTCAGAGTAAAGTTGTTCTTTGGATGATTTCGTTTAGTTTTTCCCATGTTGAGTTATGAAAATTTGAAATAAAATTTTGATGAAGTCGCAAGATTTGAAAATTTGAAAAAAGATTATGGTTAAGTCACAAGATTTGAGGTTTGAAGGAGAAGAGCTAAGAGAGGTTTTGGAGGGAAAGAGGATTTGTCGAGAATGATTTATTATATATTTGATTTAGGCGCTTAAATAAATTTTTAGAACCCGCCATTTTTTCCCCTTTTTTTGTAAGTTCAATTTCAAATTTCATTTTTTATATTTGTGTTTTTGTTTTTATTATAAAATTGTAACATTATTACTACATTCTTACCCTAAATATTACATTACAATAAAGAATAATCATAAATGTATATCATTACATTATTTAAATTAATAATATTAAATATATCATTATTCTACATTATTTGAAATTTTTGATATAATCCATAAGTGATAATTTTTATATAATAAAAAGAGCAAAGACATGGTATGTGTGGGCCGACACGGGCGCCCGGCCATGCCAGCACTGGCGCCTGCACATGCATGCCACCGCATGCATGCAACCTCCCACGGGCACCCAACAATGCCAGCGCAGACGCCAATGCATGCTCGTCTATACAAGCTCGTGCGATATTATTACTACTAACCACCTACTTACTAACTACTAACTACCTGCTTACTACCTAACTTATAAATTTTGGAGAAAAAGAAGGCTTGTGGAGAAAGACTTATTATATATTTGATTTAGAGGCTGAAATAAATTTTTAGAATCTACCATTTTTTCCCGCTTTTTGTAAGTTTAATTTCATCTTTTTATTAATATATTATCGGCAATTTCATTTTTTTATTTGTGCTTTTGTTTTTGTTATAACATTAAAACACGTTACTACATTTTTACCATAAATATTACATTACAATAAATAATGACTCTAAATTTATATCATTACATTATTTAAATTAATAATATTAATTATATTATTATTCTACATAATTCATATTGAAATTTTTGATATAATCCATATGTGAAAATTTTTATATAATAAAAAAAGTATCGACATGGCATGTGTGGGCCAACACGGGTGCTCGGTCATGCCAGTTCAGGCGCCTACGTACCTAACTTATAAATTTTCAAAAACTCTACTATATTATTACTATATTACTATATTACTATATTATTACTACTAATTGTAAATTTTTAAAAACTCTACTTATTACTTGTAAATTTTGTATGCTAACAATTTATCTAATTTTTGACCTGTCTTTTTTTTTCTTAGTGAGCTTATTATTATAATCATATGCAACGTAATTTTTAGAAATATTGTTACAACTTTGAGTATTTGTTTTAGTAAACTAATTAAGAATTAAATATAGTTTTCATATTTGTTACACCAATTGTTACTATGTATTATACCGAATAAATTAATGAAAAAAATATAAAAATAGAGAATGATTAAGTAATATATAAATAAAATTGCATTTCCTATACATATACATCTCATCCAACTCTATCAACATCATCATCATCATTCATCTCGATTAATATATTTCATTCATCTTTATCAACATTAGTTCAAACCCACTGATTAGTTGAAGGATTAGTTTCTGAATTGAAATGATGAATTGTCACTTCATCGCCCATATCAAATTCATCTTGAATTTTGACATGTTTTACAACAAGCCATCCTTTATGTCTTTCATCAGTTACATAAAACACCTTCTTTGCTTGGAATGCCAACACATAAGAATTATCCAGCAAATCATTGTCAGTATGATACCGGTATGATTAGATAGGAAAAATTGATAAAAGTTGAACCAAATCTGTCCTTCTTGCATCCTCATTGTATGTCAACCCAATCATACCAAAATAATACAAATGTATACATTCCATTATAGTTTACTTAAATGATTTCTCTTAAGATGCAATAATAATTAACTTTATCTCGAATTGACCTTTTATTCCTCGCATTGGCATTACTAACATCATTAACTACTTTAACTACTGCTGCCACAACTCCTGAATTCTGAATTTGAAGGCATTTTTCACGATCTTTAACATGAAATCGATATTAGCCATTGTAATTTCTAATGAATGGATCTAGTCTACGAGCAATCTATTTAATTTTATTTGTAATCTCTCCTGTATATTTTTGGATTAGTAACCTAAAAAAGAAATCTTAAAAGATTAAGTATTTATATAAAGAGAAGAAATTAATAATATTAAAAAATGATATACTTACATGATGAGTAAACTAGGTAATGAACCCTTTACTATGACGTTTGTCAATTTGGAAAGTGTTTAACTTCTTTTCACTATATTATGTTCGATAAATTTTCAAAAACTATAATATTATATTATATAAATTATTAATTTCACATCAATACATTATTTAAATTAATAATAATAAAAAATTTATACTGAATATATGTTATTTTTTATTAATCAAATTTACAGGCACCGAAATGTAGTAAGTATGTAATAATTAAGTAGTAAGTGATTTTTTCAACAACACGTGGCAATATTGATTTAAAGTATAAAAAAAATTGTGACGAATTAAAAACGCGGTAATGAAAAAAGAGGCGGGAGAAAAAACGCCAAAGAAAAATGGACGGGATTTTAAAATTTTGTTTGTGAAAATGTTATATTATAAATCCTACGCGACCATCAAAATTTCTTCATCCAAAGTTTCTTCATTTTTTCTTAAAAGCTATCCTCCCCTAACCCATTTAAACCTATGGATGAGTATTGTATGAAAAATCACAACAATTCCAAGAAGAAGAATAACTTTCGGTCTGAACAATCTCAATCATTCAAAATGTTACCAGGTTTTAAAAATAAGCACATTATTTTAGTTTCATATTTAATATTAAAATACCGTTTTTAATTTGTTATTTTGAACAGTTGTGAAAAAATATAAAAATCAATTTTTAATTTCATATTTAATTTTTTATTTTGAGCACGCCACGCATGCCTTGCGCTGGCGCCTGCACGCCGCCTGCTCGAGCATGCGCTGGCGCCCGCGCTCTCCTTTATTTTTTATTCAAAAAGAAGGAAACGCCACGCATGCCTTGCGCTGGCGCCCGCAGGCCGCCTGCCCGCGCATGCGCTGCCGCCCGCAGGCCGCCTGCCCGCGCATGCGCTGCCGCCCGCAGGCCGCCTGCCCGCGCATGCGCTGCCGCCCGCAGGCCGCCTGCCCGCGCCCTCTTTTATTTTTTATTCAAAAAGGAGGAAAAAGAAAGAAATAATACTGCCGTAGGGATTTGAACCCCTAACTTAAATCACAAAGCACAATTATGTCAACCATTATACCACAACGTGATATATGCTATTATATTTTCTTTTCTTTTCTTTCTTCCTCGTTATCTCAACTTCACTTTTTTTTCCTTTTTTTATCTGGTTCTTACTTTTTTTCCCCTTATCTCAGAGATCTTTTTTTTTTTGTTTTTCTATTCTCATTGAGTTTTTACTGCTAGATATATTCAAACCAATTTATTTGAATGATATTTAAATTGAATATCATTAATTATTAATATATTATAATTTAAATTTCATACTCATTCAAAAAACGAAAAATAAAAAAATCAAACACAATTAAATTAATTGCAATAGAATTAATTAAAATAAAAAATATATATATAATCGTTGAAATATAAATAAAAATAAAATTAGATTTGGTGAAATTACAAGCATGAAGTTATCATAAAGCATATAAGTCGTGTGGCATGCGCGGGTGCCCGTGCTGGCATGGACAGACACCCGATGGCCACTAACTTACCACTTACCATCCACTTACCACTTACCATTTAACTATATATCACAAACTTACCACTATATAAATTTACTTACTTACTACCTACTTACCACCTACTTACTACCTACTTATTTAGTTAAAACTACTACTATCATAAATTCACTACAACGTTTTACTGACGTTATTATATATATATTAGTATAAATAGAATTTATATAAACGGTTTGTTCTAATGATGAGAATTGAATATAGTTTTAAAAGATTATGGAATTTGTATATTACCATACATTTAAAACCTATGGAGAAGTAGACAATAAAAAAAATTTATATTGTGACTATTTTTAAATCATGCCAAAAAGACTATTATATTTACTGACTATAATTTTTAACCATCACAGGAATATTGCTTTACAGACGGTTGTGTTGTACTTTTACTGACAGTTGTTAAACTTTTCTTCATGGACATTTTATTCTATTGGGAAAGGGTTATATTTTTCGATTATTTCATTATAAGCTGTCTCTATAAAGTATAAAAACCGTGACTAAAAGTCTCCAACCCTAAAAGTTTTCGTCGGTATAATGCTTTAACTTTGTAGTGGTTTAAAATTTTTTTTTCTTTTTTTTTTCATGGTGGACCACTATAGCGACGGAAATTTTACCCATGCTAATTTTTGTCGCAAATCTCTTGATATTCTGTCTAACGTTAATCTATTGTTTAGCAATGGATTTTTTTCCATTGGTAATTTTCCATCACTGATGGGGTGTTTTTTTGTAGTGGAAGAAGTCTGACAAACAAATTTCTATTAATCCAGCACTTTGCGTCCACAAGTCTCAACTAAACTTTCTCTATGAAAATGGAAGTAGGAGGGGTGAGTACATAATATATCCAGTAAGTGATATACAAGTTATACAAAAATAAGATTTGTGTGATGAATATATCAAAATACATATATTTCAAAACCATCATGTCTTCCTCAATTTTATCCAATAAATAAATAACTCAAACCATTGTTTCCAAATTTATCATAATTTACAATTATCGAAATTCAATTTTATATGCATCCAGTTATTTCACATTTTCAAATACGGGGTAAACTAAAATTACTGTTTCCAACAAAGATCTAGCATAACTTAGGGTAGAACCGTCAAGGGTTTTAATAATTTTCTCAGGTCGCCTTGGTGGTTTCAATACTTAACCAAATTCAATTTTTGAGCTCCAAGTCGCCTTATCATGGGCTAAATTGACTTGTTTTCATTTAATTGACTCCAAATAAGTCTTATTTGTCCCAAATTATCCCCAAAACTTATTTTTCTTCAAATAAAACTTTATAAGACCTTTATTGATGGATCAAAATCAATTACTTAGCAAAAAAATTAGTGAAAATTTTCTAATGCCGAATTTTCGGTGTTACATGTGATGATGGAGTTACTATTGGGGGAGAAGAAGGCAGTGAAGATGGAGGTGTAGCAGGTGATGGAGGCTTGCTTGGAGGGGTCACATGTGGCGGTGGAGGTGATAATGGAGGTGAAATGGGTGGAGAATATGGTGATGGTGCAGTAGTTGGTTTTCCTCGAGGTGGTGTGGGAGCAGGAGTTCGAGGTCTCTTAGGTGGTGGTGGTGGGATTTTACATCCCCCTTTAGTAGGACAAAGCTCAGAAGAGTACTCCTGGGCAGGGGCAGGAAGGAGAACATTGAGCAAAAGGATGACACTCAGGCCGCGGAAAGAGAAAAGAGAGAGGCCATGGCTTTCTTGCTTCTCTGTTTGCAACCTTTTTGTGCCGCGAGTTCATGGGAACAACACATGGTCACCTTTATGTAGGGCATAAGTTGGGTACATGCCTGAAGAAGTTATAATGAATTCTTACCAAATTAAATATTGCGAAGGAATGAGCTGACCATGCATTTATCCTCTTTAAGTAGAAACCCTTTTTTTATAATGAAATTTCAAGTGTTGTAATATTAATGATGACAGAATGAAATTTGGGGTGCAGGGGCAGATCCCGCAGAATCTTTGGCACTAGACTGGTTAAGGTTGCAATCAATTTCTGCATAACAAGCTAAGTTGACCTCCCAACTGCATAACATGATGACGTAGAAGCTAAGTTGACCTGTCAAGTAACTACACTGTACCGTTTTGTTTGTTTCTGGACCTTTGGATTTCTTTTGACTTTTAAATATTATTAAAATTTTAACTTTTCCTCCTATTCATATTTTTCCACTAAAGCCTTGCAGGTTGTTGCTTGATAACTTATAAACTCATCCAGGTACCTTTTCTTTTCCAATGTGGGATAAAAGACCATTCCCACTTGATTTGTAATGGTACAAACTAATACTAACAGTTTATTTCCTTAGCGTTCAGTTTTCTTCTTTTATTTAATGGAGGTCACTACAAAAAAAAACCCTTTACCAGCGGCCAAAAACCGCTGGTAAATGACTCAAAAACCGCTGCCAAATGATTTGGAGTCTTCTCCAGCGGCCAGTTTTTCCGCTGCCTATGCGGGCGCTGGTAAAAGACTATGCCAGCGGCCACTTAGCCGCTGGTATAGGTCCAAACATTTCCCAGCGGCCACCTGGCCGCTAGCATAGGTCTATTGGTGGAATAAATTTCTGCACTGTTGGCTTAACCGTCTCTGAATTGTATTTAGAAATCAGAATTTGCATATAAAACATTGAGATGACATCTGGCCTGGGGTAGCTTCTTGCCATCATCAGAAAGCATCTCCATCGCACTCCAAAAGATTGTTTCAATGTTCACTTTCTCATCATCCTCATCAAATAAAACAAAATATTGTTTATATTGTTTCAAGTAAAGATCAATAAAACACTTCAAGCATCAAGGAAGATAATCCAAATACAGAAAAATAAAAATAAAAATAAAAAGTCTAGCAAGGAAGAACAAAATATTGTTCCATGGTGGAAAACAGAAACCTAATGGTAAACACCTTTGCAACCGAGAATTCTTTGGGGCCATAACAATACTCTCTTCCCATACCACACCTCTTTCCCTGTCTCGCATATGATGAACCCTCATAAAAAATAACCCAAGCCACCTCCCGCGTTATTTCTGAACCTTTGTACAGCATACTACGCCAGATTTCTGCGGTCCTTACCTGCCATGGGACCAGCTAATTAGCAACCAATATCAGGCCCCAACCAGTAAAAGATTTATGAGAAGCATACCAAGCAAGAAGCATTTGGATCCATGGTGATGTCCCCAGTCGTCAGGCCAACATCTGAAAACTCTTCTTTCAACTCTCTTTACTTTTGATTGCTAAGGGCCTTGATTGGTGAAGTATATATCACTCGCTGTTTATTCCTCTATGACATTGCAATTGCATATAATGCTACCACAGTTTTCCCGACAGATGTATGGGCTGAGACCTGCAAACAAATTGAAGCTGTCAAGCCATTAGAAAATCTCATTAACTCCATAAAAAGCGAGCAATAATCTGAATAAAGTTCCTTCTCTCTGTATATATCTCAAACCATCAACAGTGTATCATGTAATTGCAGCATAATGCTCATTACTCCTACAAATAATGATATTCCCCTACAAATAATGATACAGTAAGAATAACCAGATTCTGTTACAAACCAATATTTTCCTAAAAAGCATAGACCTGAAAAAAACTAACAAAAAAGCAAATAATATTTTCCACTCCCTTTATTACAGATTCACTTACTGGTAACAATCCAAATTACAAAAATTAGTTCCTCTTACTCATTTAAAGCATTATCACAGTGACCCAACAGAGACTATTGAACTCATCAAGCCAATTATCCAACTCTGGAAGCCAATTATGGTAGACAGGTATGCATATTCAAGTATTAAGATACAATACATGATGTGTCCCACTCATATCCATGTTGTGCATCCAGTCATACTTGAAATTACCCATATAGTCTATCTTGGTCAGTAAATTTACATGCTTAGTGATCTAACAGAAGAACTCTCCAAAATCAAACACCCATAAGCAAGTGCGATATAATCTGTGCATTGTGTGGAATGAAAACTGAGTATAACTTTTCTTCCGTGCTATACTAAGTATTACCCAAGCAACAATTCTCAATGAAAATTAAGAGTACCCATTCCACAAATATTTAGTGTTGAATCAGAACAGAAATTACTCGATTTCTATACTCCATTCAATTCCTATTCCACACAATATTCCACACAATACTCCATTCAAACAAGAAACACCAGAAATTACTCAATTTTCAGTGTTCCACTCAATTTTCACCAAAAGCAAACCAAATCACTATTCACGTGATACAAATTTAACATTTCAATGAAAAGAGAGATCGATCACAGTCACGGACATGAGAAAGAAAGAAGATGCAACAGAACATAATCAACGAACAGAGGAGAAAAAACAGTAATCAGAACAGAAACATAATCAGAAATACAATCAAAGAAAGAGAAAGAACAGAGTTCGGCGGCAACTCACCTTTCGTGTCTCTGAACCCCCACAAACCCCAATTTTTCAAAAATGAAAATAGAAACATAATTAGAACAGAGAGACAAAGAAAGAAACCCTAACTGAACTCTGAAAATTTAAACCCTAAATCGTAACCAGTCTAAATTTCGTGAAATGAAAAGAGAGACAAAACTCACCGAAGGAGAATTTGGGGTAGACGATGAAGATCGCAAGGAATGCGAGCCATAACCTGCTTCTCTCGCTCAAACTGAAGTAGAGAGAGAGATAATGCACATGAGAGAGAAGAGAAGAATTGAACGGAGGAGAAGACGGCAATGAGGTGGAGATGAGAACATAGAGGGAGAGGAAACGAACCTGAGAGATGAGCCGAACAGAGAATAAGCCGTCGCCCTTCGTCGATTTGTATGGAGACAAAGCTGGAGAGACAGGGAGAGGGTAAGACGAAGAGAGACGGGGTAGTGAAGAGAGAGGAGAGGGAGAGAACGTGATTTTAAGGTGTTAAAATGACCTATACCGGTGTTTTTTTTTAGGCTGAGCCGCTGGCATAGGCTTAATGTGTCTTTACTAGCGTATTTTTTTACTTCCGTAGGTAAAGAACCATCAATGCCGGCAGCTGTGTCGGCCGCTGGTAAAGACAGCCGCTGCTAAATGGCCTTTTTTTTGTAGTGGGTGGAGCTGATGTGATATTGTTTTGTGTTTACAATTGTTGTTGTTCACTCTTGGTATCATGACCACTTCATATTGATATACTTGTCCTCTGGGAAGGATCGATGCACACACGTGTTGGTTTTGACCCAATATGGTTTTCGGAAATATGGAAAATTTTAAAAGTAGGATATAGAAAGACACGCATGTTCTTTGTAAACTATATTACTGATAACGTTTATTTATTTATTTATTTTTTTGACTTAGTCCCATCCTAAACATTCCCATAAAATTTTGGTTGAAACATTGAGGCGTGAGTGAGCTAGGAGTAAAGACATAGATAAGAAGAGTAGAGACAAAACGAGACAAAATATAGTGTCAGTTCTCTAAACCCTAAACAAAGAGAGCTAGAGAAGAAAAGATGAGCAGATGAAAGAGAAGTGAAGAAGTTGCTAAAGTGAAGTTTCAAGAAAATATAAAGAACAATTAGCTAGAATCAGAAGCCTCTTCATTCTTCATCTTCAACCATCATATTTTGCTGAGAACAGAAGATATAATAACGAAGTATGGCTTAGCGCCATATGCTTCCATTGTATGTGCACCGGAAGAAAACACAAAAAGCTGGTAAGTCATACTTCATTCCTGGATTTTTAATGTCACTTCACCGTTTGTGAGGTATTGACTAATAATGGTACATGGGGCTGCGAAGTATTCGTGCTTTCTAACTTGTCCTAACTTCTTTTTTTTTATTATTTATTTATTGCTTTCTGATGGGGGGTTTTTTGTGTCCATAAAAATGTTAATGAACTCTGCCATATTCTATAGCTTGACAATCATAGAAAATCTTGGTTAACATTTTGAGACATAGTTTTTTTTCCCCGAAATTTATCATTCCCACTTTAATTGGATCTTAAGCAGTAAAATATGCCTTAACTGGTGATTGGCGGAAGCTAGTAGTTGCATGTTGCCAACGTGTATTAGGCTTGTTATTCAGAATCAACCAATGCATAGGATTCATCATTTAAGCTCATCTCATAAATTTGTGATGAGGTTTAAAACCCTCTCCATCACAACTGGGTCCAATTGTGGTAGCATGTAGACCAAGATGAAACATGAACAACTGAATTGTTATCACCATCATGATGTCATCATCATCATCATCCCTCGAATATTATAAAGCAAGGCAGGTTTCATCTGGAGAGCTTGTGTGCTCATTCATGTAGCTTTGTATTCTCTATCTTAACAATGATCATTTTTCCCCTTTGCATATCCATCATTAGGTTTGCAAACCCATCATTAAAAGGGTCGGAATAATTAATTTAGAATTTAAAGAGTTTAAAGGAATGTAGTCAGAGAGTTTTTATAACCATGTAATGAGTTATGAGTTTTCTTATTGTATGGAGAAAATAAAGAGTTTAGAGTTATTAAGATCATGTGAAAAGTCATGAGTTTCTTATATCAAATAAATATAGGAAGTCAAAGAGTCATGATGTGTTTATTAGGTGTCTCTTGATGTGTCTAAGTGTTACTGTAAATTGGTAATGATCTTATGTAGTCTTTGAAGAGAGTTTGAAATGTTACCGTCATGTATATCCAATGAAATCTCTCTCTTCTTAGTATATACTTGAGCATTATATATATGGTTTTCATCTCAAAAAACATAGACTATTCTCTGGCCTAGTTGAATTCCTACAAATTGGTATCAGAGCAAAAGCTTAACCCAACAAAAAGCAAGCTCTGGCTATGATTTTAAGTCTTGTGTTGGAGAATCCAGTTTGACTTAGCTTTCCATGGTAGAATTTCTTTCATATGGTGAGATATATGTACATACATATATGTATATATATATATATATATATATATATTACATACATATATATATCTCATGCACGTTTGGGGATGTGATGAACAAGTTATAGAAATGAGATGTGCATACCACAGATACAAACAACCATAGAATTTCCATAGCAATCGGTGGGTACGAGCAGTAAGAACAACTCCATGAAATGGTTTCCTGCAAAGGTACATTGGTGCACTAGAAAAACTGCATTCTACATACTTAGCCATTGGGCGCACCTTGATTTATTTATATTTGTTAAGTAAAGCCAACATATGGTTAAACCAGTTGATTCAGTAGGTTAAACCTTCAGCTTCCGGGCTTTGGGAGGAGGAGGAGGGCATGGCACTTCGTCTTCAGGAGGAGGTGCAGGTTTTGATGGTGTTGGTGGTGTTCCTTCTGGAGGAGGTGGAGCTTTTCCAGGCGTTGAACCCACCACAATAACTGCTGGTGTTGGTGCTGGTGATGGACTTATTGTTGGAGGAGAAGGCGGCAAAGATGGAGGTGTTGCGGGTGTTGGAGGATTGCTCGGAGGTGAACTAGTCGGTGTTGGTGGTGATGATGGAGTTACTTTTGGAGGAGAAGAAGGCGGTGAAGATGGAGGTGTTGCGGGCGTTGGAGGATTGCTTGGAGGTGAACTAGTCGGTGTTGGTGGTGATGATGGAGTTGGCGTTGGAGGATTGCTTGGAGGTGAACTAGTCGGTGTTGGTGGTGATGATGGAGTTACTGTTGGAGGAGAAGAAGGCGGTGAAGATGGAGGTGTAGCAGGTGATGGAGGCTTGCTTGGAGGGGTCACAGGTGGTGGTGGAGGTGATAATGGAGGTGAAGTGGGAGGAGAATATGGTGGAGGTGCAGCAGGTGGTTTTCCTGGAGGTGGTTTGGGAGTTGGAGTTGGAGGTCTCTTAGGTGGTGGTGGTGGGTTTTTACATCCCCCTTTAGTAGGACAAAGCTCAGAAGAGTACTCCTGGGCAAGGGCAGGAAGCAGAACACTGAGCAAAAGGATGACACCCAGGCCGCGGAAAGAGAAAAGAGAGAGGCCATGGGGATGAGAAGAGGGCATGGCTTTCTTGCTTCTTTGTTTGCAATCTTTTTGTGCTGCGAGTTCATGGGAACAACATGGTCACCCTTTTATAGGGCATAAGTTGGATACATGCCTGAAGAAATTATAGTGAATTCTTACAAAATTAAATATTGCGAAGGAATGAGCTGACCATGCATTTATCTTCTTTGAGCAGAAACCCAATTTTTGTGATGAAATTTAATGTGTTGTAATATTAATGCTGACATAATGAAATTTGGGGTGCAGGGGCAGATCCTGCAGAATCTTTGGCACTAGACTGGTTCGGTCATAAATTTCAATAAAGGTTGCAATCAATTTCTGCATAACATCATCACGCAGAAGCTAAGTATATGATCCATGAGAATTTGAATATGTTATTATAAGCTATGTGAGTGGTCTGAATTCGTTAATATGTGCTTACATTCACGTGCATTATATTGCTTTCCCATGTATTCTATCTTGGGATATTGCCACTACATGATAACATCAATTGTGTCAAGTTATCGAAATGACGGATGTATCTACCAAAGTTAAATTTATTCTTGGTTTGGTACCGGTGGAAGCACCATGCTATGCCTCAAAAGCGCAAATAAAATATGCATGGTGGAGAAACAACGGGTCGTCCGCAATGCCGAGTGTATGGGGCAGGAGTATCTTGAGATTGAATGCCAATAGGTGCAGGTGCGGAACTAATAGTCGGGAATTGCAATGCATGGATCAGACCAATTTATTCCAAATGAATGCTGATAAATATAAGCTCCAGTATCTGTCATAATCCTCGGGAAAAGAAACAAAAAAAATATATATTGATTTGGATTAAAAAGAGTGGATAAAAATATATAAAATTTACCGGATATTGAGAGAATATCGACTATCACAACATATTTATCAGCGTTAGGTTTGAAATTGGGTTTTTATTAAATATTGAATACAAAAAATATTTCTCAATTTCTCAGTTTTATCTTTCTCTTTCTTGTTTGAAAAAGAAAATAAAAAACTTTCAATTCAAGAAAAAAGAAAAATTCTGAAATACAACCATTTGTTAAATGAAATCAAGTTATAGATGTTTCAAACATTTCATTTGATTCTGGTTCGAGATAAAAAAATTTCTGAATTAGAGATGAGATAAGAAGGAAATGTCTATAAACAAGTCTTTCAACCTCTCAATTTCAATTTTTTACAAAGAAAATTGGGGAAAATATCTTGTTGTTTTATTAACTCCATGATTTTCAAAGCATAGAAATTGATTGGAATTCAGAATTGAAAAAAGATGTTACCTTTTTAAACCTGAATTTACAAATATTATTCAAGAATTGACTGTAATACAACAAAAATGGAAAAGGGAGACATTACTACGTAATTAGTGGTTTCTAAGTTTTATAAATTAAATTTCAAATAGGTCTCCATAAATAGAATGAACATTAACCTATACAATATCAGGAAAAGAGGAAAATAAGCAAGTCTTGTTCGGCTCTTGTTTCTCATATTTCATTTGTCTCTCCTTTGATGTCTTTCCTTCCTAATAATAAATGTAAAATTAACTTATGATTATTCAATAGTAATGACTAAATAAAGGGCCAAATGAGTAAACTTGTTTCTTGCTTTATCTCTCTTATTTCAGATTTGTGCCTCTACCAAGGTATATTTGTTCTCGTAAAAGGAAAATGTTCAACAGCACAAATTGACTAAAAATACTTTCAATTATTGGTAGAAGAAAGAAAAAGAGAGGCTGGCTATTTGAGTCCTAAATATTTGAATAAATTTCATCTGCACCACATACTTCCCAAATTTTAGAAACAACAAATGTCACTAGGAAAATGTTTATAAACACAAATGAGGCGGCAGAGCATGCAATTTTACATTCTTCTTCTTATTATTATTATTTTTTTTTTTTTGCAATGTATCTAGTGAAAAAGGTAATAAAACATTGAAGAGATAAAAAGATTTACATATTAATTTGGAAATGTTTGAATGTATACAATGCATGTTCACTTATACTTGTATTTTATACATTACAAGAAAACACAACATTGGCGACAGATTTAGCAAATAAAATTTTAGAAAAATTTGTCGCTAAATTTTTTAGCAACAAATTTAGAATCACAAAATTTTTAGACGCTAATGACGCGTCACAAAAATTTAGTGATAAAAATCAGAGTCCGTCGTTAACGCGCATGCCCATGCATGAATGCCGTACTTGTGATTGCACGCCCATGTGCCTGCCAGCATTCCCACCTTTCGTTTTTTGCAAAAATTGTCTCCATTCAGATTCAAACCTGTGCATGTAAATGTGGTTTTAAGTTATGACAACCACTATACCACAATATCTTTTGTGAATTCCTTTTTTTATTATTATCTTTCTCTCACTTTTTTTTTTAATATTTATCACACTCTCATCTCTATTTTTTTCTTCTTCACGTAGGAGTCATTTTTTTATTAAACTTTTCTAAGTATATATTTTTTTCTTTTACTTTGAGGTAATTTTTTTTCCTTTTCTATTCTCATTGAATTTTTCTTACTATTTAAATTCGATTTAGATTAAATTGGTGCTAAATAAAGAAAGAAAATATTTTTTTAGCCAAAAAGATAAATTTAATTAATTAAGATAAAATAACAAATTATTTTTCTTCATTTATCCAATAAATGGAATATGATTTGTTAATTTTATCATAAATTATTTTTCTTGAGTTACCCAATAAAATGAATAGTAAAATAATAAAAACAAAAGAATATAAAAGGATGTTATATTATATAATTACAAAGAAAGATAAAAAAGGGAAAATAAAATGTTAAATGCTTGCAAGGAAATTTTTAATTTTAGTTTGAAAATTGAAAATAATTTATATTTTGAATTATAATAAAAATTATTTTTAGTAAAAAATTATTAATTAATGATAAAATTAATCATTAGTATTGAATCTCTTTTTAACAAAAATTACGGTAGTAAGTTAGTGACGAATTTAGCAGCAGAAATACATATTCGTCGATGAATATTGGAGTTCGTTCTTAAATTTTATGACAAATAATTTTTTTTGTAACTAATTAGTAACGAATTTAACGACTAAAAATTTTTATAGCTAATTAGCAACGAAATTTGTGACGAAATTTTTTCATCACTAAATTTAGCGACAAAAATCAGGATTCGTCGCTAAATTTAGCGACGGATACCTTTTCTGTCACTAAATTTAGAGACGAAGTACAAATCATTCTCTAAATTTAGCGACAAATATAATCTTCCGTTACTAAATTTTGTGATAGAATTGTACTTCCGTTGCTAAGTTAGCGACAGATTCTTGAATCCGTCGCTAAATCTTTTTCCTTTTTTTTTTTAAATTAGCATTTTATATTTTATTTTATTATTTTTTTCTTTTCTTTTATTAATTTATTTTATTATTTTATTATTCTTTTATTTTATTATTTTTTTTCTTGAAATCTTAAGAAAATTTGTAAATGGATGGCTACCTTATAGTAGCCCTCCATTTTACTGTTGTCATTCTCGAAAACTACTGTCTATCTGCTTGCCAGGGAAGATGGATCACTGGTTACAGATGTTTGATCTACTATATGATCACTTGGAAACCATATGCAAAGTTCTGATCTACTGTCTTCCTTGTTGATGACGATGACGATAGAACATGAACGGCCAAACTTTTGAAGGCGATTAAACTATTGATGAAAGAAGCGAACGGACGGAGAAGACGAAGAACATGAAGAGTGAATTCGACGTAGTGGCTGATGAAAAATTTTTTGTTAGAAATTGTTTGAATTATTTATTATCGAAAATTATTAATTTTATGAGAATTATAATATTCACTATATATTCAACTCGAATCTATTATTTAGAAATGGTAAAAAAGAGAGACAGAATTAAAAATATTTCATAACGGATTGTAAAAGGAATTTAATCATGAAATTAGCCACAAATTTTGAAATACCTATATAAATTAGTAACGAATTTAGCTATAAATATTTTTTTGTAGCAAATCAGCGACGAATTTAGTCACAAATATTGAAATTCGTTGTTAAATTTTGTGACAAATATTTTTTTAGGCTAATTAACGATGAATTTAGCGACAAAATTTTTATAACTAATTAGTAACGAAATTTGTTACAAAATTTTTTTTGAAGCTAAATTTAGCGACGAAATCTGTCACAAAATTTTTTCGTTACTAAATAGCGACGAATACTCAATTCGTGACAAAATGTAGCCACGAAATTTCTACTTATCGCCAATTATTAACGAATTTTGTAACAAAAATATTTTTATAGCAAATTTCATTGTTAAATAGCAACGAAATTTTTTTTCATAATTAAATTCATTGCAAAATAGCAATCAGTTTTTTTCATCACCAAATTCCGTCGCTAAAATCGTATTTTTTGTAGTCATATGTGTTTTTTGCGTACGTCATTGTTGTGTTAGAGGTAAAAGGAAATGAATTTTGCTAAGTAGTGGGTTGCTTAAATCTAGTGTATCACCGCATATTTGAGTTTAGCCTCAATCCAACTATCATGAAAATCTAACTCGAACAAGTTTTTGTAAGTAAAGTTTAAATTGATTTTGAATAGATTGATTGAGTATATGGTCAGTTACTAGACAGCAAAACTCACTTCATTAATAAATAAGTTGAAATTAAAATTAAACTTAACCTATCTAACATTTTGAACCAAACTTAAAATAGATATTAATAGTTGATTTTTAGTTGATCTTGAAACACTTTGACTGCTTAAAA
This sequence comes from Dillenia suffruticosa, assembly GCA_033439265.1. Classification (NCBI taxonomy): domain Eukaryota; kingdom Viridiplantae; phylum Streptophyta; class Magnoliopsida; order Dilleniales; family Dilleniaceae; genus Dillenia; species Dillenia suffruticosa. Next base: position 7,708,821 of record JAVTVX010000018.1, on the reverse strand, counting down.
TCCCTATCTATGCCTCACAAACTAGGGGTATGTAATTTAGTATTAATATTAGTTTTTCTATTTTTTATATTATTCGGTAGTTTTTTGCTTAAAACCTCTATCTATACCTCACAAACAAGAGAACGGAAGGGAGTGGATAAGATGGAAAAGTACTATGCTCTTCCGTTGTTTGGATATTAAAAATTTATTAAAAGGATAGTCACATCATGACAAATTTGGTATGATTTTATCTTTCTACTAAAATGGAATGCTGAAAATTTGGTAGTAGAATTTTTTTTTAAAAAGTTTTTTTATGAAATTACGGAAAAGAGCCGATTGTAATTATTAAGGTATATCAATGCATGTCCTATGAATACCTTTTGGTAATCGAATGTGTTGGAAAAGACTCAAAGACAATCAAACATCATGAGACTAAAGAGAGAAATAAGGGCAAAATTAACAAACACTACTTGGTATTATAATTTAAAAAAAAAAAACCCAAATTTTTCGGTCAAACCCACCCCCTCGCTTAGTCTCTCTCTTCCACCTCACCTTTTGTCTCATCTCACCCGTATACACAACCGCCCCCTCCCTTTCTCTCTCCCTCTCAACTTAGTCCCTCTCTTGCTCTCTCTCTTTGCTCTCACTACAAAAAAAGCGGAATTTAGCGACGAACTTTAGCGACGAAACATATTCGTCGCAAATCTGCAACAAATTTAGCAACAAAAAATGTTATCGTCGCAAATTAGCCATAATTTTAGCAACAAAAATATTTTCGTCGCAAATTTAGCAACTAAAAACTTTTTCGTTACAAAATTCGTCGCAAATTTGTGAAGAAATTTATTTGAAGCAAAATTCGTGGCAAATTTGGGACGAAAAAATATTTCGTCGCTAAATTTGCGACGAATTTCAAATTTCGTCGCAAACTTTGCGACGAATTTAAAAAATCGTCCCTAAATTTGCGACGAAAAATAAATTCATCCCAAAAATAGGGACGAAAACGAAATTCGTCCCTAAATTTGGGACGAAAACGAAATTCGTCCCTAAATTCGGGACGAATTTAAAATTTGTTCAAAATTATTGGGACGAACTTCTGAATTCGTCGCTAAATTTGGGACGAAAATGAATTTGTCCCTAAATTTGCGACGAATTTCTAAATTCGTTGCAAAATTAGCGACGAATATTTATATTCGTCGCAACAAATTTGATTATTTGTTGCTAATTTTGTTGCAAATGAGTGGGAAAAATAACATTTATGATAAAATTCGTCGTTAAAATTTATTTTTCAGTAATTAGATACATTTTCTTGTATGATAAACATTTTGTAATATAAAAAATGATTTGAAAACGGTGTTATACACTTAGAGCGTATAAAAATCTTAAAATGTTCAAAAAATATTAAATAAAATCTTTCATTCATTGTCTATTTATATAAAAGAGTTATAATATAGTATCTTTTTATTTGTTACAAAATATTATTATTAGTATATTCATTTTTTATTCATTATCTGTTAAATTTTCCATTTATAACACTGATAACTTTATTTTATATATTTGTTTAAATATTCGATTAAGTAAATGAAGAGTTAAAGTAGAAATACTTGTTAAATAATAATCAATACATTGAATAATTTTTTATAATTATATCATAATACGCCAATATTATTAATAATTTATCGATTTAGTTTCTAATTTAGTGTATTGAATGAGTTTAATTATCAGAAACCATAAGTATGGTTGTTAAAATCGTAAAGAAAATAATTATTTTTCGTTAAATTTACTATAAATTGCTACGAAAACATATATTTATCGAAAATTTAGCGATGAAATCATTCTTTCGTCGTAGATTGTAGCGAAAAAAAAAAAATTTCGTCCCTGATTCAGGGACGAAAAAAAAATTTCGTCCCTGATTCAGGGACGAAAAAAAAATTTCGTCCCTGATTCAGGGACGAAAAACTTTTTCGTCCCTGAATCAGGGACGAAAAAATATTTTGTCCCTGATTCTGGGACGAAAAATAAATTTCGTCCCCGATTCAGGGACGAAAAGGTTTTTCGTCCCAGAATTAGGGACGAATTTTGGGACAAAAGAGTGTTCGAAGCAAAATTCAAAATATAAGGGAATGATTTCCGGGAAAATTAGTGGACTACTAAAGTCTATCTTCGGGAGGAACATTATAGTGTATCATTAATTTCCTCTACTAAACTTAAATTCAATTTTGAATTTGTTTATTTAGTAAAATTTATAAAAATACTATTACAATTTGAAATTTATATTTCGTAACATAATTGAAGGGTTAGTGAGTAAGAAAATAACTTGTCGAAAAAATTAAAAATTTATAAGCAAGTTCGATATTTTCGTTCCGTTTTGCATTTGTTATTAGTATAATTTAGCTTTAAACTAAATTAAACAAATAAAATATATTTAATATGATTCCGTCGATAAATGATCGTTGATAAAAGAAAACATAAAATTGAGTTGTGATATCAAGCGAGATAATTTTTGTTGTACGTTGTTCCATCATCCTCAAAAAATAATTTTGTCGGTGAATTACGGTCGAAAAAAAATTTTCAGAAGAAAAAATTTGGTCCCTAAATCAGGGACGAAAAAAAATTTCGTCCCTGAATCAGGGACGAAAAAAAATTTCGTCCCTGAATCAGGGACGAAAATAAATTTCGTCCCAGAATTATGGACGAATTTTGGGACAAATTTGTTTTTGAAGCAAAAGTGAAGATATTTCATATAAAAATAATAAAAAATAAAAACCATCTCTCCCATGACAAATTCTTGGCCATGTTGAAAAACAGAATATGCGTAGAAATCTATTTGAACAAAGATCTATTTTTCATTTATCGGGTCTTTTTCAAGCCCCTTTACGATCTGAATTTATTCCAATCTACACTCTATAAACTCTCTACTCTTCCCACTGCAAAAGGCATATAATTCACTCTCATTCCCTTCTTTACAATGTACATTTTGTGATATGTGATCAGATTAGCTCTATTAGAACTGGTAGTTAAGGTATTATGCTTTTGAACAAGAAAGCGTAAGAATAAATCATATCTTTCAGTTAATCAAAAATAGTAGACTCGATATTGTTTGATTGCTTTCAATATTTTTCCTTCAATTTTGACTTGAAAAACCATGTTAATATAGTTGAGATGGGACGAAAAAGATATTCGTTCCGGCTTCAGGGAGGGAAAAAAATTTCGTCCCGGAATCAGGGACGAAAAATAAATTCGTCCCTGAATCAGGGACGAAAAAAAAATTCGTCCCTGAATCAGGGACGAAAAAATAATTCGTCCCGGAATCAGGGACGAAAAATTAATTCGTCCCGGAATCAGGGACGAAAAATTAATTCGTCCCTGAAACAGGGACGAAAAAAAAATTCGTCCCTGAATCAGGGACGAAAAAAAAATTCGTCCCTGAATCAGGGACGAAAACGTTTTCGTCGCAAATGTCGTTGCAAATTTGCGACAAATTTTCGAACATATAAATATTTGTTGCAAATTTTTGCGACGAATAATTAATTTTTCGTCCCAAATTTTTGCGACAACTTATTAGCGACGAAAAAATATTTGTTGCAAAATTCGTCGCAAATGTGTTTTCCGACGAATTTTTCTTCCAATTTCGTCCCAAATTTTGTTGCAAAATTTGTCTTTTTTTGTAGTGTCTCTTCAAAGATCAATCAAGTTTAAGCAAAACCCATATGTTTAAACTCCCATTCCCTCAAACAAAACTAGGATAGTGTAGTTCTAGTGAGAGATTAAGAGTTCTAGAGAGAGAAACATGGGGGTTTGGTGACTCAACTTGAGGGATTTGGTTCAACCATGAGATTAGGGTAATTTTTTCATCATTTTTGTGGGTTTAGTTTCATTAACCACGAATTTGATTCTAGTGATTGTAATTTGAGATTTTTTTTTTGTAGAGAGAAAAAATTAGGATTTGTTGTGACTTGACTTTGGGGCGAAATTGATGAACCTATTTGAGATAAATCATCTTCCTCAATTTGGATTTGTACTATTTATACAAGTATTTGGAAGATTTAAATTGGAAATTTAGACCTAGAGTTTATATTATATCGAAATTGAGGAAAATCTTCATTGAAAATTTGTTTCCCTATATCTATGATGTGCATTAGAAATGATTTCAACATGACTTGGTAACTTTGAAAATTTAGGTTATGAAGGATCGGGGAAAAAAATGGTTAACCCTAGTATTGAGCTATGTTTAAATGATGAAATTATATTTATTTTCTTAAGTTGAGACAATTGAAAATTTAAGGAGGATTTACCTTTGATTGAATTGTGGGAATTGTGGACTGAGAGTGTTTCCCCTCCCAAAAGACGAGTGAGTACACGGTTATGAATTTGAATGAGTAAATATTTTACTTGATTTTATAAATGTTTTTAAAATTAGTTTATAAATTAGTTTGTGAATATTAAATATCTCGAAAGGGAGTTTACAATAAAATATGCATTCAAACACTACAAAAAAACACGATATTGACGACGGATTTAGTGACGAAATTTTTTTCGTCGCTAATACAGCATCTTAAAAAATTAGTAAAGAATTAACCAAATTTGTCACCAAGCTAGTGAGAAAAAAAAATTTCATCGCCAAATTTTGTGGCTAACTTCGCCACGAACACAAAAATCCGACGCTAACCCTAGCGACGGATGACTCAAATCTGTTGCCAAACTTCATGACGGATAGCTCAAATCCATCACTAACCTCAAATCCATTGCTAACCTTCACGATGAATATCTTGAATCCGTCGCTAACCTTCACGACGGATGGCTCGAATCCGTCGCTAACCTTAGCGACGAATGGCTCAAATCCATCGCTAAATGTAGCGACGGATGTCTCCAATCCGTCGCTAACCATAGCGACAGATGGCTCCAATCCATCACTACCCTTAGTAACGAAAGTGAATATCCGTCGCTAAGTTGAGACAATATAGGGACAAATTTGAAAATTTTGGCCACGAATTTTGGCAATGGATTTGTAAATTTAGGAAAAAAAAATCGATTTGTTTTAATATTTTTCTCTGTTTAGAAAAATAATACCATATCTAACCAATATTCAAATATCCAATTCAACAAAAAAATCCATCAGTATCTATCAAATCCAATATCGTTTTGAATCCAACCAAATATTCCATCAATATCCAATCGGATCAAAAAACCATCAATATTCATCCAACAACATTCATCCAATAAATCTAAAAATCTTGTAATCCAACCAACATCGATCCAATAAAAGTTTATGCATCAAACAAAATGTCAATAAAATCAAAATGAAACAAATATCAATATAGTCTAATCTCCGACAGCAAAAATACTAATAATAAAATCAATATCGTCTAATCTCCGATATTCAAAGAAATAGTAATAATAACATTCAACAAACATCCTCAATCACCATGTTGCTCATCAACATCAGGGATATCAGTAGGAGGTACAGAAGGGGGAACCTAACTCTACGAGGTGATAAACTGACTTGCATCCAATTTGAGATGTTGTAATATAAGTCGTTACGTTAGCTCAAGCAATTGTTGCATTAGACGAAGCAATTGCTTGAGTTCATTCATTTCTTTGTCTTTCTTTGTAAGTTGTGCTTTGCGATGGAGGAAAATGTGCCAAGTGTGTACATTTTGCTCAACGAGCTATCCCAAATATTCTTCATTTTTTCACCCCACTAGATGTCTCTAACCACAAAGCCATATTATCAACAGATGGCTCAGACGAAACAGCATCATCAGCACCACTTGAATGAGTCAGTAAAAGTTTATTATATTTCCCCTGCATTATTACGATGGAAATCAAAAGGAAAGTAAAATAAAATAGTAAGAATGAACAATTACGAGTTGATAAAAATAATAATACTATAAAAAAGATAACAAAATATATACAAATAATATAGTGAAGTAGAATAAGTCCAGCAAATAAAACCATATGAAATGAGCCTAAGAAAATAAATGAAGTCCAATAAAATTTAGAAAAAGAAAAGAAAAAAACAACAGACGAGCAAACAAATAGTTGTGACAATTGGATCAACAATAAACCAAGTGAAACAAATTAGCATGAAATTATTAAATTAAAATAAAAACAAGACAAACAATACTAATAAAAATAAAAAAGGACATACATTAGACACAATTGCATTAATAAAATAAATTAAAAACAAAACAAACAATACTCCTAATAATAAACAAGACAAACATTACCAAAAGCAATCAAATTGTAATCCTTTTGAGCTGCCAATTTTACCCATTGTCTTTTGTCAAGGAATGAACACTCTTTTCAATTTTTTGTTGTGTGGTGCTGTTTTTCCTCCTTAATTATGATAATCTTGTGCAAACTTATCATACCACTCCAAGAACTTTGCATCTTTCCTTTGCAATTTCTCAAACAGGGGGAAAAAACCAAAATGGCAAAAAAGGTTGATTATATATATATTTTGAGGAATCTTTTTATTAACAATTTTTTTGAGTTACCAATCTCAATTAGTTTGGTTTAGTCGAGGTAATATGACAATAATTGAAACTTATACTTAAGGAGAGAGCCAGGCTTATTCTTTTGCAATAGAATGTTACTAGACCTGCGTTGACGCATTTAACAGTAAAGAGAGAGTCATCCATATTTTTTTTATTTTTGATTACACAAGGATTCGAGTCCTGGATCTCAGAGTTGGAGGAGGAGAATTGTGACCATCAGATTGTCCTTTTGGAGACAGTCATCCTCATTCTAAAAAAGGAGAAAAGAAAGAGTTAATTTGGATTATAGCTTAGGGTGGTGTCAATTTGCCCCCCTTCGGGTAAGCAAATGAGAGGAGTTTATTTTAGTCCATAGAGTTCTTTTTCAAGAGAAAGGCTTATGCTTTGGACAAAGATAACTTGCACCCCTAGTTCTTGCTTGATACTGAGTTTGGGAATGCAACTTAGGAAATAAAATTTCTAAATCACTGAGAGAGATCATTTAATGCTTAGAAAAAAAAAAGGAAAAAAGAAAAACAATCACTAACTTTGGTATTATAGGAAAACGTATTGGTGATCAATTTGTTAGTGCCAACAAAATCTTAAAAAACAATAAATGCCTCATTCAAACTGCAGAAGCTCTTTATTAAGAATCATTATTAAGAAACCAAGAGTGGGAAAAGACTAGATCTAAACATAGACAAAGTCGAACTTAATTTAATTTCTATTAACACCAAGATTGGGCTTAAAATTTGGTTACCCTTTCTCCGGGTCTGTCCAACTATCAAACCAACTAGGGATCCTGCAGAACGATAGAATGAAAAATGAAGATGCTAAGAGAGTAACATGCATGTCCTTCACACAAGACGTTCAAAAGTTAAAAATGTAGGGCAGGGCAATCAAGGGCAGGGACAAATTCGAAGACTTTAAAGTGATGGAGTACTTTGCAAAGCTTCATTCTGATTTCAACATTTGGATAAACTGCCAACTGAGAGAATTTTGAAGAAGACCGAAGCTGCAGTAACTTCTTAACAAAACCCAAAATTCTCTCATCACAAATCATACATTTTTTTTCCCAAAAAAAAAGGAATAAGAAAAAGGAAAAGAAAAATCAATGAAGAGATTGAATCGTTAAAAGCGGCTTCAGACAAACAACATTGTCAAGTGATTGCTATGACTGAAATGTTGAAGAAGGAAGCTGAAATTCAGGAATTGAAGCAGCATCTCGAGAATCCAGTTAAGGTCTGGGCTGTGAGTACTGTGACCCATCAAAAGAGCCCATGAAGAATTTTACAGTGGGAGAAATGAAGGATAGAGATTGACCTAAACTGTCACGCCCCGAACCGGGATCGTGAGCAGCCGCCCGTTATCCTGGATGCCGGCTGTACTTTTACAGAAAATCGGACAGAACCTCCCCATATATCGGAGGTCTCCCATATTGAAATAAATCTGTTACCTGTCCAAAAGGGTCATCCAGACCTCAAAATGCATAAATTATCCTCAACAACAAACCAGATCATCCATACTGCACAATCCAAGGCAACGCAAGGCTAACAAACAATTCTCCACAGTCCTAACCACAGACCTCTACTGTCATGCCCCCGTCAAAGGCATGAACAGCCGCCAGTCGCCCCTCCTGTGATTTAGAGGAGGCACCGAGCGATCCTAGAGGACAATTCTAAGACATGACACATTCCCAAATACAGACGCAACGAAAAAGAAATACCTCAATGCAATGTCATGCAGTGACATGAGAGTTTCACAATTTAAATGTCCATATTTATACAGTCATCCCAGAATTATAAAAATGGTCATCTATAGACCTCAAAATACATATACATCACCAATACAAATTTTGCAGCGGAAATACACAATGACTCCTCAAGTCCAGGCCTGATCTCTAAAAAATACTGAGCATCCTAAAAGCGACACTCCTTGTCAAATACTATCTCTGAAACAAAAGGGAAATGAGGGGTGAGTACTCGGGAAAGAATACTCAGTGAGTGAGTGGGTCAATGCAATCGTCAAATATAGAGTGTGAAACTGGAGTGTCAAAACATAAGCATATAAATCATATTTCAAATCATCATACTATTCATTTCAACAATATATCATTTCACGTATTTTCAAGTCAAATATGCATCCAAAGTACCATAATTTAAAATCATAGAGCTGCCAGCCGAAAATGTCCCGGCAGAAGTCTACCGCGACCTATGACAGGCGCACCGGGGGTGTTATACGCAAATTTCTTTAAAGTGCTCTCTACCCCGGCGTTGGCGACGAATCACGTCCAGGTGCTAGACTTGGAGAGGATATCCAATCCAAATCCAAATCCTCCCCCTTTCGGGTTCAACCTGGCTAGTACCGTGTCGATAATCAAATCACGACAACTCGTGGGATACCCCAGGCCTAGGCATATCCGGACGCCACCAAAGCGTCTCTCACGGTATCCTTCGTAGCTACGGAACAATACAATCCAAAGCCCTCAAGGCCAAAATCAATGTCATATCAAAATGTGCCAAAGTCAGGTTCATAAACCAATGCAACATAGAGTATAAAATGGCACATTATACATTTCAACCACATGGATGCATAATTTCATAATTCAACACAGTTTTTGGACACTCCAACGGTTCACAAAAGTCAATTTTAAAACCAGTCAAAATATTTCCAACATACGACAAATCATGTTCATTATCAAAATGTTGTAAAACAGGATTTAAATATTAAACAAAAGTATTGAAATAAATCTCACTCACAGTTTTGGGGAAGGTAGCGCACTCCCCAATAACACCAAAATACGCAAAACAAGGCGCCCCTCAATCGAGTCACCTAGAAAGCCAACCTAATCAAGTCATCACGATTTTCATCAATTTCCGACTATTTCAGGGTTTATCGTTTTTCTTAATTTCGTACGAACACTAAATTCCTCAATTTATAAACAAATCAACTAATGCTATCTAATTTGACAAAGTTTATTCAAGGGTTGAAGAGATTTCATTTCTCTCACCTAGGATTCTTCGGATCTCAGATTTAGCTTTCGTTCGCCCGTCGGTTTGGTCTAAAAGCTGAATGTTTCCAAATTTAAAACAATTGTGAACAATTTAAATCCAATTACTAAAGAGATTCGAAACCCAAGTGCGAAAAATCAAAACTAAGAGTAATTTACCTTCGCAGAGGCTCACGGACTGTCACGGGCCGTCGAGGGCCGTGGGCCGCGGCTGATGGGCTGCGGGCCGGTGGGCCTGCGGGCCTGATGGGTCTGCGGCCTAGTGGGCCTGCGGCCTGGTGGGCCTGGCAAGCCGGATCACGCGCTGGAGCGCGCTCGCGCTCGTGCTGGCGTTGGCGCTGGCTCGCGCGCTGAAGCGCACTCACAAGCTGGATCTTGCGCTGCTTGCGCTGTGGGTCGCACGCTAGAGCGCTCGCGCTCGTGCTGGGGCGTGCTGGGGCGCGTTGGGGTCGCGCGCTGGGGATCGCGGCTGCTCGCGCGCTGCTCGCGCTGGTTCGCGCTGGGCTCGCGCGCTGCTCGCGTTGCTCGTGCTGGCTCGCGCTAGCTCGCGCGCTGTTGTGCGAAGGAGAGGAGCTGCAGCGGCGCTCATGCAGAGAGGAGCTGCAGCGGCTCGCTTGCGGGAGGGAGGAGCTGCAGCGGCTGTGGGTAGCGCTGGTGGTGACCGGCGGTGCTGGCGGCGGCAGCGGGAGGGGAAGAGACACGGCGGCGGGGAGAAGGGAAAAGAGAGAAGAAAGAGGGAGAGAAGAAGAGGGAGAGAGAGAAGAGAGGGGGAAAGAGAGAGAGGGAGAGGGGAGAAAATTTGGGCTTTAAGCCCTAATTTTTATTTTTTCTTTTTTATTTTTTTTTTTTTTTAATTGGGTATTACATTTTCTAACCCCCTAAAAACAAGTCTCGTCCTCGAGACTAAAAGAAACTATACAGAGAAAAGTTGAGTGTGCTGTCTTCTCATGGCTTCCTCAGGCTCCCAGGTCTGTTCCTCGACCTGGTCGCTCCTCCACAAAACTCTAACAAGAGGAATCTCTTTGTTCCATAGCTTTCTGTCCTGTCGATCCAAAATAGTCATGGGCTGGACAGGTAAGCTCAAGTCCTCTCGAAGCTCAACTGGCGGAGCCTATAAAATGTGTGAGGGATCTGGCTGATATCTTTTAAGTACTGAGACATGAAATACATCGTGAACACGCGATAGGTCTGCTGGCAGTTCCAATTTATATGCTACACTTCCGACCCTCTCAAGGATACGGAAGGGCCCAATATACCTGGGGCTCAACTTCCCTTGCTGCCCAAATCGAATGACTCCCTTCAAGGGAGATATCTTTAAGAATACCATGTCTCCCACAGTAAACTCTAGAGGTCACCGCCTACGATCTGCATAGGATTTCTGTCTATCCTGGGCGGCTTTCATCCGCGTACGGATAATCCTCACTTTCTCCTTCGTCTCCTCTACCAGCTCAACATTGGTGAGTCGTCGCTCACCAACCTCATCCCAGCACAACGGGGTACGACACTTCCTCCCATACAATGCCTCGTAAGGTGGCATGCCAATGCTCACCTGATAGCTATTATTATAGGCGAATTCCACCAACGGAAGATGCCGATCCCAACTTCCCCGGAAATCCATAACACATGCCCTAAGCATGTCCTCTAAAGTCTGAATAGTCCTCTCTGACTGACCATCTGTCTAGGGGTGATACGCTGTGCTGAAATTCAGTCTAGTACCCAAAGCCTCCTGCAGACTGGGCCAAAAACGGGATGTGAATCTGGGGTCTCGATCTGATATTATCGACACTGGAACCCCATGCAGCCTCACAATCATATCAATATAGAGGCGTGCCAACCTCTCAAGTGAGTAATCATTCCTAATCGGGATGAAGTGTGCGGACTTAGTAAGTCGGTCAACTATCACCCAAATAGCATCATGCTGTGCCGAAATCCGCGGTAATCCCATTACAAAATCTATCATGATATGCTCCCACTTCCACTCAGGAATGGGAAGGGACTGCAAAGTGCCAGCTGGACGCTGGTGCTCAGCCTTCACCTACTGACATACAAGGCAACGAGCAATGAATTCTGCAATTTCCCGTTTCATACCCGACCACCAATAACTGTCTCTGATGGTGCGGTACATTTTAGTACTACCGCGATGTAAAGCATAGGCAGATGAATGGGCATCCTCGAGAATAGCCCTACGAAGATCACTATCTGCTGGTACACATACCCGATCTCGAAAAACCAACAGTTTATCCTTGCAAATTTTAAAGTCGTCAATATCACCTCTGCTGGCTTTCTCATAAATACCTCGGAGCTCTTCGTCACTCTGTTGAACCTCCCTGATACGATCGAGCAAACTCGGCCGAACCTCAAATCTGGCTAGTATAGCTCCCTGATCATCACTAGCCAACCTGACTCCCAAAACTCGGAGTCCCAATAAACACGAGAGATAAGTACTCTCGGCAGTCTGAGAAGAGGAAGATGACTTCCGACTCAAGGCATCAGCCACCACATTAGCCTTGCCCGGATGATAATCAATAATGAGGTCATAATCCTTTAACAGCTCTAACCATCTCCGCTGCCTCAAATTCAGCTCCCTCTGAGTGAACAGATACTTTAGACTTTTGTGATCTGTAAACACTCTGCATGTGACCCCATATAAATAGTGACGCCATATCTTTAGCGCAAAGACTATGGCCGCCAACTCCAAATCGTGCGTAGGATAATTCACCTCATGCTTCTTTAGCTGTCGCGAAGCATAAGCGATAACTCTACCATCCTGCATCAATACACAGCCCAATCCCTGCCTGCTGGCGTTACTGTACACCACATACTCTCGACTACTCGTGGGAAGGGCTAGAATCGGAGCGGACGTCAATCGCTGTTTGAGCTCCTGAAAGCTCACCTCACAACGATCATTCCATACAAACTTTACACCTTTTCACGTCAATCTAGATAACGGAGCAGCAATTCGAGAAAAGTCCTCTACAAATCTGCGGTAATACCCGGCTAGACCAAGAAAACTCATGATTTCTGATACTGTTTGTGACTGCTTCCATCTCAATATAGCCTCAACTTTCTGCGGATCAACAAAGATACCCTCCGCAGAAACTAGATGGCCAAGAAAACCAATCTGCCGCAACCAAAATTCACACTTGGTGAACTTGGCATAAAGCTGTCTCTCACGAAGAGTCTGCAAAATCACCCTAAGGTGCTGAGCATGCTCATCATCATCACTCCGCGAGTAGACTAAGATATCATCAATAAAAACAATGACGAACCGATCCAAATAATCGTGAAAAATTCGGTTCATTAGGTCCATAAATGCGGCAGGGGCATTAGTCAGGCCAAACGACATGACCAAAAACTCATAATGTCCGTATCGGGTACGGAAAGCCGTTTTAGGCACATCCTCGGCCCTAATCCGCAGTTGATGGTAACTCGACCGGAGATCTATCTTCGAGAATACTTTGGCACCCTGTAATTGATCAAAGAGATCATCAATACGTTGTAGTGGGTATCGATTTTTAACGGTGACTTTGTTCAACTGTCTATAATCTACACATAGCCGAAATGTGCCGTCCTTCTTTTTCACAAACAACACCGGTGCACCCCACGGAGACGTGCTAAGACGGATAAACCCCTTATCCAGCAACTCCTGCAGCTGGACCTTGAGCTCTCTCAGCTCAGCCGGCGCCATCCTGTATGGCGGCATAGAGATAGGGGTAGTCCCCGGAGCTAAATCGATCTCAAAGTCAAACTCCCGAACAGGTGGTAGTCCGGGCAGCTCATCGGGGAAAACATCAGGAAAGTCCTGTACCACTGGGACATCCTCCAGTCTCGGTCCCTGAGCAGTGGTGTCAATGATATGAGCCAGGTAAGTCACACATCCGCGGCGAATCATGCGTCTGGCCTCCAAAACTGAAATGACACAATGGGGTAAAACCCGCCTCTCGCCCTCAAAAATCAACACTGGCTGATCGGGTTTTCGAAACTCCACCTGCTTCTTAAAGCAGTCAACCGAAGCCCGATGCATATGTAGCCAATCCATCCCCAAGATGGCATCAAAATCAGTCATGGCGAGAGGGATTAGATCTGCTTTCAGCACTGTATCCCCAACTTTGATCTCACATTCTCTATACACTGTGTCGCGCACAATCTGCTCACCCAGAGGAGTGATGACCAATAGCTCCTCGTCCAAAGGTGAGAGCGGCCTGTCAGAATGTCGGAAGAATTGATCGCTCACATACGAATAGTTAGACCCCGTGTCAATAAGAGTACGGGCATCTATTCCTAAAATGGGTAGAGTACCTATCATTTGCACAAATGCACATAAATTTAGAATAATTTCAAACTTGACATGTATATATATATGTCAAAATAGTTGAGCCTCTAGGGCTTCTACAACCTCGGTGTACAAAGATGTCAGAGTAGTATCATGTCGACAAAAGGGAACACAAGATACAATACCTATACGACTGATACAATGCTGACATCCTCAAAAGAAGTGAAAATACGAATAGAGATCCTATTCTACAGGATCAGAAGGAGGAGTACCCATGATGATGTCGGGGTTCGCCTGGGCGTCCTCATGCGTCATGGCATAAACCCGGGCCTGAGCCCTAGGCTGCTGTCGTGCCTGAGTCTGTACTGTGTTACTCCCAGTGGTCACCCTGGGAGTAGAAGCTGCTAGCCGAACAGGCTGCCCCTACTGTCCCATACGAAGAGTACTAGTGCGGCTCAGTGAACTCTGTGCTCCAAGTCCTAACTCAGGGCAAGAATTCCTAATATGCCCCGGCTTCCCATAGTGGAAGCAAGTAACCGTCACTGAACAAGCTCCGCTCGGATGGGACTGACTGCACCTGCGGCAATAAGGGTGCCGCTGAGTAGTAAACTGTGCAGGGTGAGTCGGTGCGGGCTGTCTAAACCCCAGGGAGTACTGTCCCCGTCCTAGCTCAGGAAATCCAGATCCAAATCCGCCTCTGTACGAACTGGATCCCCTGCCCCTCTTGGAATTCTCCGCAAAATGAGACTTCTCATTCTTTCTCTTCTGCTCTCTGCTCTCTCTCTGCCTAGTCTCAGTGCGGACCAAAGCCTCCGCGCGGTGAGCAGAGTCTATCAAATTTGAAGCTAAGACCGTCCTCAAATTTGAAGCGCAAATACTGAGGTGTGGCTAGATCTGGTACACATGCGGCAAGTCTTCGCATGTCTGCCTCATACTCCGAGACAGATCTGGACCCCTGTGTAAGCCGTCCCAACTCTGACCTCATCCAGTCCTACTGGTAGAGTGGGAAAAATCTGCGGTCAAACTCCCGAAGGAAGTCGTCCCACCGCAGTGGCTCTATCGCTTCATCAGTGAGGGCCTCCCACCATGAGAGGGCCTCTCCCTCTAATAATCGCTCTGCCACTTTCAGGCAGAGCTCCTCTCCAATCCCGAGATTAGTCAGAATCCTGCGGGTGCGGTTGATCCAATGCTTGGCTGCCGCAGTATCACCAAGCCTTGCAAAATCTGTGCACCCCAGCTGACGGGCCTCCTTAACTGAGTCAACTCATGTACCCATCTAAGAATAGCCGATGTAGTCTTACTCGGCTCGGACAAAGTAAAAGGACCGGCCATCGGCGGTGGAACCGGTGCTGTAGGAACTAGCACTGCTACTGGTGTAGGCGCCGCTGTAGGAGGTGGTGGGGGCGGAATCTGGACCCCATGCGAAGCGTACCACTCGTACACCTGCCTAAAGACGTCGAGTGTGGGTACGGGAGTCTCAGCCTAAACAGCTGGCTGAGTAGGTGCCAGTGGTGGCACGCGAGTCGAGGTACAATCCTCTGGCTCGTCTAAGTCCTCTGGTACTGGTGGGGTCTCGGGTGCCCGAGGTGCATCTGGCACTAACAGACCCTCAAGCGATGCGAATCTAGTACCTCTACTTCCACGTCTAGGTGGCATAATTTTGCAAGAGAAAGATGCTTATTATCATAAAAAGAATAGGCACGGTTCAAGAATTTTGAACTAATCATAGCATGACTACCCTCACAAAAGAATGAAATTCTTAGTTCAATAGGAGAAGAATATAGCAAGTTAGGTTAGATACAACTGTATCTAACCCCCCTAAAATAGATGAACTTAAATGCCTATGACCATGCACTGGGACTTCATGACTGTATGAAACTCTCATGCATTGAGGACTTTAAACACAACACAAGTGGGAATGTTTTCAAAACTATCTTCCTACATAGCTCTCAACCAAGTCGCTCTGATACCAATCCAACTGTCACGCCCCGAACCGGGATCGTGAGTAGTCGCCCGTTACCCTGGATGCCGGCTGTACTTTTACAGAAAATTGGATAGAACCTCCCCATATATCGGAGGTCTCCCATATTGAAATAAACCTGTTACCTGTCCAAAAGGGCCATCCCGACCTCAAAATGTATAAATTATCCTCAACAACACATACTGCACAATCCAAGGCAACGCAAGGCTAACAAACAATTCTCCACAGTCCTAACCACAGACCTCTACTGCCATGCCCCCGTCAAAGGCATGGACAGCCGCCAGTCGCCCCTCCTGTGATTTAGAGGAGGCACCGAGCGATATTAGAGGACAATTCTAAGACATGACACATTCCCAAATACAGACGCAACGAAAAAGAAATGTCTCAATGCAATGTCATGCAGTGACATGAGAGTTTCACAATTTAAATGTCCATATTTATACAGTCATCCCAGAATTATAAAAATGGTCATCTATAGACCTCAAAATACATATACATCATCAATACAAATTTTACAGCGGAAATACACAATGACTCCTCAAGTCCAGGCCTGATCTCCCAAAGATACTGAGCGTCCTAAAAGCGACACTCCTTGTCAAATACTATCTCTGAAACAAAAGGGAAATGAGAGGTGAGTACTCGGGAAAGAATACTCAGTTAGTGAGTGGGTCAATGCAATCGTCAAATATAGAGTGTGAAACTGGAGTGTCAAAACATAAGCATATAAATTATATTTCAAATCATCATGCTCTTCATTTCAACAATATATCATTTCACGCATTTTCAAGTCAAATATGCATCAAAAGTACCATCATTTAAAATCATAGAGCTGCCAGCCGAAAATGTCCCGGCAGAGGTCTACCGCGACCTATGACAGGCGCACCGGGGGTGTTATATGCAAATTTCTTTAAAGTGCTCTCTACCCCGGCGTTGGCGACGAACCTCGTCCAGGTGCTAGACTTGGAGAGGATATCCAATCCAAATCCAAATCCTCCCCCTTTCGGGTTCAACCTGGCTAGTACCGTATCGATAATCAAATCACGATAACTCGTGGGATACCCCAGGCCTAGGCATATCCGGACGCCACCAAAGAGTCTCTCACGGTGTCCTTCGTAGCTACGGAATAATACAATCCAAAGCCCTCAAGGCCAAAATCAATGTCATATCAAAATGTGCCAAAGTCAGGTTCATAAACCAATGCAACATAGAGTATAAAATGACACATTATACATTTCAACCATATGGATGCATAATTTCATAATTCAGGTTCAGGGTGATGACTTGATTAGGTTGGCTTTCTTGGTGACTCGATTGAGGGGCGCCTTGTTTTGCGTATTTTGGTATTATTGGGGAATGCACTACCTTCTTCAAAACGGTGAGTGAGATTTATTTCAATACTTTTGTTTAATATGTAAATCCTGTTTTACAACATTTTGATAATGAGTATGATTTGTTGTATGTTGGAAATGTTTTGACTGGTTTTAAAATTGACTTTTGTGAACCGTTGGAGTGTCCAAAAACTGTATTGAATTATGAAATTATGCATCCATGTGGTTGAAATGTATAATGTGCCATTTTATACTCTATGTTGCATTGGTTTATGAACCTGACTTTGGCACATTTTGATATGACATTGATTTTGGCCTTGAGGGTTTTGGATTGTATTGTTCCGTTGCTACGAAGGACACCGTGAGAGACGCTTTGGTAGGTCCGGATATGCCTAGGCCTGGGGTATCCCACGAGTTGTCGTGATTTGATTATCGACACGGTACTAGCCAGGTTGAACCCGAAAGGGGGAGGATTTGGATTTGGATTGGATATCCTCTCCAAATCTAGCACCTGGATGAGGTTCGTCGCCAATGCCGGGGTAGAGAGCACTTTAAAGAAATTTGCATATAACACCCCCGGTGCGCCTGTCATAGGTCGCGGTAAACTTCTGCCAGGACATTTTCGACTGGCAGCTCTATGATTTTAAATGATGGTACTTTGGATGCATATTTGACTTGAAAATACGTGAAATGATATATTGTTGAAATGAAGAGTATGATGATTTGAAATATGATTCATATACTTATGTTTTGACAGTCCAGTTTCACACTCTATATTTGACGATTGCATTGACCCACTCACTCACTGAGTATTCTTTCCCGAGTACTCACCCCTCATTTCCCTTTTGTTTCAGAGATAGTATTTGACAAGGAGTATCGCTTTTAGGACGCTCAGTATCTTTGGGAGATCAGGCCTGGACTTGAGGAGTCATTGTGTATTTCCGCTGCAAAAATTTGTATTGTTGATATATATGTATTTTGAGGTCTATAGATGACCATTTTTATAATTATGGGATGCCTGTATAAATATGGATATTTAAATTGTGGAACTCTCATGTCACTGCATGACATTGCATTGAGGCATTTCTTTTTCGTTGCGTCTGTATTTGGGAATGTGTCATGTCTTAGAATTGTCCTCTAGGATCGCTCGGTGCCTCCTCTAAATCACAGGAGTGGCGACTGACGGCTGTCTATACCTTTGACGGGGGCATGGCAGTAGAGATCTGTGGTTAGGACTGTGGAGAATTGTTTGTTAGCCTTGCGTTGCCCTGGATTGTGTAGTATGGATGATCTGATTTGTTGTTGAGGATAATTTATGCATTTTGAGGCCGGGATGGCCCTTTTGGACAGGTAACAGGTTTATTTCAATATGGGAGACCTCCGATATATGGAGAGATTTTGTCCGATTTTCTGTAAAAGTACAGCCGACATCCAGGGTAACGGGCGGCTGCTCACGATCCCGGTTCGGGGCGTGACAGTTGGATTGGTATCAGAGCGACTTGGTTAAGAACTATGTAGGAAGAGAGTCTTGGAAACATTCCCGAATATGTTGGTTTTTAAAATTCTCAATGCATGAGAGTTTCATACAGTCATGAAGTCCCAGTGCATGGTCATAGGCATATGAGTTCATCTATTTTAGGGGGTTAGATACGGTTGTATCTAACCTAACTTGCTATATTCTTCTCCTATTGAACTGAGAATTTCATTCTTTTGTGAGGGTAGCCATGCTATGATTAGTTCAAAATTCTTGAACTGTACCTATTCTTTTTATGATAATAAGTATCTTTCTCTTGCAGAATTATGCCACCCAGACGTGGAAGGAGAGGTGCTAGATTCGCATTGCTTGAGGGTCTGTTAGTGCCAGATGCACCTCGGGCACCCGAGACCCCACGAGTACCAGAGGACTTAGACGAGCCGGAGGATCGTATCTCGACTCGCGTACCATCACCGGCACCTACTCAGCCAGCTGCTCAGGCTGAGACTCCCGTACCCACACTCGACACCTTTAGGCAGGTGTACGAGTGGTACGCTTCACATGGGGTCTAGATTCCGCCCCCCCCCCCCACCTCCTACAGCGGCGCCTGCACCAGTAGCAGCGCCAGTTCCTACGGCACCGGTTCCACCGTCGATGGCCGGTCCTTCTACTCTGTTCGAGCCGAGTGAGACTACATCGGCTATTCTTAGACGGGTACATGAGTTGACTCAGTTAGTTAAGGAGGCCCGTCAGCTGAGGTGCACAGATTTTGCAGGGCTTGGTGATGCTGCGGCAGCCAAGCATTGGATCAACTGCACCCGCAGGATTCTGACTGATCTCGGGATTGGAGAGCAGCTCTACCTGAAAGTGGCAGAGCGATTATTAGAGGGAGAGGCCCTCTCATGGTGGGAGGCCCTCACTGATAAGGCGATAGAGCCATTGCGGTGGGACGACTTCTTTCGGGAGTTTGACCACAGATTTTTCCCACTCTACCAGCAGGACCGGATGAGGTCAGAGTTGGGACGGCTTACACAGGGTCCAGATCTGTCTCAGAGTATGAGGCAGACATGCGGAGACTTGCCGTATTTGTACCAGATCTGGCCACACCTCAGTATTTGCGCTTCAAATTTGAGGACGGTCTTAGCCTCAGCATAAAGAGGTATATGACTGTTACTCCACAGTTTACACTGGCTGAGGTGTTAGACTCTGCTCACCGCGCGGAGGCTTTGGTCCGCGCTAAGACTAGGCAGAGAGAGAGCAGAGAGCAGAAGAGAAAAAATGAGAAGTCTTATTTTAAGGAGAATTCCAAGAGGGGCAGGGGATCGAGTTCGCATAGAGGCGGATTTGGATCTGGATTTTCTGAGCTGGGACAGGGACAGTACTTCCACGGTTTTAGACAGCCCGCACCGACTCACCCTGCACAGTTTACTACTCAGCGGTACCCTTATTGCCGCAGGTGCAGTCAGTCCCATCCGAGCAAAGCTTGTTCAGTGACGGTCACTTGCTTCCACTGTGGGAAGCCGGGGCATATTAGGAGTTCTTGCCCTGAGTTAGGACTCGGAGCACAGAGTTCATGAGCCGCACTAGTACTCTTCGTATGGGACAGCAGGGGCAGCCTGTTCGGCCAGCAGCTTCTACTCCCAGGGTGACCACTGGAAGTAACATAGTGTAGACTCAGGCACGACAGCAGCCTAGGGCTCAGGCCCGGGTTTATGCCATGACGCATGAGGACGCCCAGGCGAACCCAGACATCATCATGGGTACTCCTCCTTCTGATCCTGTAGAATAGGATCTCTATTCGTATTTTCACTTCTTTTGAGGATGTCAGCATTGTATCAGTCGTATAGGTATTGTATCTTGTGTTCCCTTTTGTCGACATGATACTACTCTGACATCTTTGTACACCGAGGTTGTAGAAGCCCTAGAGGCTCAACTATTTTGACATATATATATACATGTCAAGTTTGAAATTATTCTAAGTTTATGTGCATTTGTGCAAATGATAGGTACTCTACCCATTTTAGGAATAGATGCCCGTACTCTTATTGACACGGGGTCTAACTATTCGTATGTGAGCGATCAATTCTTCCGACATTCTAACAGGCCGCTCTCACCTTTGGACGAGGAGCTATTGGTCATCACTCCTCTGGGTGAGCAGATTGTGCGCGACACAGTGTATAGAGAATGTGAGATCAAAGTTGGGGATACAGTGCTGAAAGCAGATCTAATCCCTCTTGCCATGACTGATTTTGATGCCATCTTGGGGATGGATTGGCTACATATGCATCGGGTTTTGGTTGACTGCTTTAAGAAGCAGGTGGAATTTCGAAAACCTGATCAGCCAGTGTTGATTTTTGAGGGCGAGAGGCGGGTTTTATCCCGCTGTGTCATTTCAGTTTTGGAGGCCAGACGCATGATTCGCCCCGGATGTGCGACTTACCTGGCTTATATCATTGACACCACTGCTCAGGGATCGAGACTGGAGGATGTCCCAGTGGTACAGGACTTTCCTGATGTTTTCCCCGAGAAGCTGCCCGGACTACCACCTGTTCGGGAGTTTGACTTTGAGATCGATTTAGCTCCGGGGACTACCCCTATCTCTATGCCGTCATACAGGATGGCGCCGGCTGAGCTGAGAGAGCTCAAGGTCCAGCTGCAGGAGTTGCTGGATAAGGGGTTTATCTGTCCTAGCACGTCTCCGTGGGGTGCACCGGTGTTGTTTGTGAAAAAGAAAGACGGCACATTTCGGCTATGTGTAGATTATAGACAGCTGAACAAAGTTACCGTTAAAAATCGGTACCCACTATCACGTATTGATGATCTCTTTGATCAATTACAGGGTGCCACAGTATTCTCGAAGATAGATCTCCGGTCGGGTTACCATCAACTGCGGATTAGGGCCGAGGATGTGCCTAAAACGGCTTTCCGTACCCGATACGGACATTATGAGTTTTTGGTCATACTGTTTGGGCTGACTAATGCCCCTGCCGCATTTATGGACCTAATGAACCGAATTTTTCATGATTATATGGATCGGTTCGTCATTGTTTTTATTGATGATATCTTAGTCTACTCGCGGAGTGATGATGAGCATGCTCAGCACCTTAGGGTGATTTTGCAGACTCTTTGTGAGAGACAGCTTTATGCCAAGTTCACCAAGTGTGAATTTTGGTTGCGGTAGATTGGTTTTCTTGGCCATGTAGTTTCTGCGGAGGGTATCTTTGTTGATCCGCAGAAAGTTGAGGCTATATTGAGATGGGAGCAGCCACAGACAGTATCAGAGATCAGGAGTTTTCTTGGTCTAGCCGGGTATTACCGTAGATTTGTAGAGGGCTTTTCTCGAATTGCTGCTCCGTTAACTAGATTGACGCGAAAGGTGTCAGTTTGTATGGGATGATCGTTGTGAGGTGAGCTTTCAGGAGCTCAAACAGTGATTGACGTCCGCTCCGATTCTAGCCCTTCCCACGAGTAGTCGAGAGTATGTGGTGTACAGCGACGCCAGTAGGCAGGGATTGGGTTGTGTATTGATGCAGGATGGTAGAGTTATCGCCTATGCTTCACGACAGCTAAAGAAGCATGAGATGAATTATCCTACGCACGATTTGGAATTTGCGGCCATCGTCTTTGCACTAAAGATATGGAGCCACTATTTATATGGGGTCACATGCAGGGTGTATACTGATCATAAAAGTCTGAAATATTTATTCACCCAGCGAGAACTTAACCTGAGACAGCGGAGATGGTTAGAGCTGCTAAAGGATTATGACCTCATCATTGATTATCATCCGGACAAGGCTAATGTGGTGGCTGATGCCTTGAGTCGGAAGTCATCTTCCTCTTCTCAGACTACCGAGAGTACTTATCTCTCGTGTTTATTGGGACTCCGAGCTTTGGGAGTCAGATTGGCTAATGATGATCAAGGAGCTATACTAGCCAGATTTGAGGTTCGGCCGAGTTTGCTCGATCGTATTAGGGAGCTTCAGCAGAGTGATGAAAAGCTCCGAGATATTTATGAGAAAGCCAGCAGAGGTGATATTGACGACTTTAAAGTTCGCAAGGATAAACAGTTGGTTTTTCGAGATCGGGTATGTGTACCAGCAGATAGTGATCTTCGCAGGGCTATTTTCGAGGAGGCCCATTCATCTGCCTATGCTTTACATCCCGGTAGTACTAAAATGTACCGCACCATCAGAGACAGTTATTGGTGGTCGGGTATGAAACGGAAAATTGCAGAATTCATTGCTCGTTGCCTTGTATGTCAGCAGGTGAAGGCTGAGCACCAGTGTCCAGCTGGCACTTTGCAGCCCCTTCCCATTCCTGAGTGGAAGTGGGAGCATATCACGATGGATTTTGTAGTAGGATTACCGCGGATTTCGGCATAGCATGATGCTATTTGGGTGATAGTTGACCGACTTACAAAGTCCGCACACTTCATCCCGATTAGGAATGATTACTCACTTGAGAGGTTGGCACGCCTCTATATTGATATGATTGTAAGGCTGCATGGGGTTCCAGTGTCGATAATATCAGATCGAGACCCCAGATTTATATCCCGTTTTTGGCCCAGTCTGCAGGAGGCTTTGGGTACTAGACTGAATTTCAGCACAGCGTATCACCCCCAGATAGATGGTCAGTCAGAGAGGACTATTCAGACTTTAGAGGACATGCTTAGGGCATGTGTTATAGATTTCTGGGGGAGTTGGGATCGGCATCTTCCGTTGGTGGAATTCGCCTATAATAATAACTATCAGGCGAGCATTGACATGCCACCTTACGAGGCATTGTATGGGAGGAAGTGTCGTACCCCGTTGTGCTGGGATGAGGTTAGTGAGCGACGACTCACCAATGTTGAGCTGGTAGAGGAGACGAAGGAGAAAGTGAGGATTATCCGTACGCGGATGAAAGCCGCCCAGGATAGACAGAAATCCTACGCAGATCGTAGGCGGCGACCTCTAGAGTTTACTGTGGGAGACATGGTATTCTTAAAAATATCTCCCTTGAAGGGAGTCATTCGATTTGGGCAGCGAGGGAAGTTGAGCCCCAGGTATATTGGGCCCTTCCGTATCCTTGAGAGGGTCGGAAGTGTAGCATATAAATTGGAACTGCCAGCAGACCTATCGCGTGTTCACGATGTATTTCATGTCTCAGTACTTAGGAGATATCAGCCAGATCCCTTACACATTTTAGAGGCTCTGCCAGTTGAGTTTCGAGAGGACTTGAGCTTACTTGTCCAGTCCGTGACTATTTTGGATCGACAGATCAGAAAGCTACGGAGCAAAGAGATTCCTCTTGTTAGAGTTTCGTGGAGGAGCGACCACGTCGAGGAAAAGACCTGGGAGCCTGAGGAAGCCATGAGAAGACAGCACCCTCAACTTTTCTCTGTATAGTTTCTTTTAGTCTCGAGGACGAGACTTGTTTTTAGGGGGTTAGAAAATGTAATACCCAATTAAAAAAAAAAAAAAAGGGCAAAAATAAAATTAGGGCTTATAGCCCTAATTTTCTCCCCTCTCTCTCCCTCTCTCTTTCCCCCTCTCTTCTCTCTCCCTCTTCTTCTCTCCCTCTTTCTTCTCTCTTTTCCCCTCCCGCTGCCGCCGCCACCGCCAGTACCGCCGGTCACCACCAGCGCCACCCACAGCCGCTGCAGCTCCTCCCTCCCGCGAGCGAGCCGCTGCAGCTACTCCCTGCACGAGCGCCCCTGCGCTCTTCTTCGCGCGAACCAGCGCGAACCCGCGCGAGCCCAGCGCGAGCAGCGCGCGATCGGCGCGCGATCCCCAGCGCGTGACCCCAGCGCGCCTCAGCACGCCCTAGCACGAGCCAGCGTGCACTCCAGCGCGCGATCCACTGCTCCAGCACGCTCCAGCACGAGCACGAGTGCTCCAGCGTGCGATCCACAACGCGAGCTGCGCACGATCCAGCTTGTGAGTGCGCTTCAGCGTGCGAGCCAGCGCCAGCGCCAGCACGAGCGCAAGCGCGCTCCAGCGCGCGATCCGACTTGCCAGGCCCACCAGGCTGCAGGCCCACTAGGCCGCAGACCCATCAGGCCCGCAGGCCCACCGGCCCGCCAGCCCATCAGCAGCGGCCCATGGCCCGCAATGGCCCGTGACAGTCCGTGAGCCTCTGCGAAGGTAAATGACTCTAAGTTTCGATTTTCGCACTTGGGTTTTGAATCTCTTTAGTAATTGGATTTAAATTGTTCACAATTATTTTAAATTTGGAAACATTCAGCTTTTAGACCAAACTGACGGGCGAACGAAAGCTAAATCTGAGATCCGAAGAATCCTAGATGAGAGAAATGAAATCTCTTCAACCCTTGAATAAACTTTGTCAAATTAGGTAGCACTAGTTGATTTGTTTATAAATTGAGGAATTTAGGGTTCGTACGAAATTAAGAAAAACGATAAACCCTGAAATAGTCGGAAATTGATGAAAATCGTGATGACTTGATTAGGTTGGCTTTCTTGGTGACTCGATTGAGGGGTGCCTTGTTTTGCGTATTTTGGTGTTATTGGGGAATGCGCTATCTTCTCCAAAACGGTGAGTGAGATTTATTTCAATGCTTTTGTTTAATATGTAAATTCTGTTTTACAACATTTTGATAATGAGCATGATTTGTCGTATGTTGGAAATGTTTTGACTGGTTTTAAAATTGACTTTTGTGAACCGTTGGAGTGTCCAAAAACTGTGTTGAATTATGAAATTATGCATCCATGTGGTTGAAATGTATAATGTGTCATTTTATACTCTATGTTGCATTGGTTTATGAACCTGACTTTGGCACATTTTGATATGACATTGATTTTGGCATTGAGGGCTTTGGATTGTATTGTTCCGTAGCTACGAAGGACACCGTGAGAGACGCTTTGGTGGCGTCCGGATATGCCTAGGCCTGGGGTATCCCACGAGTTGTCGTGATTTGATTATCGACACGGTACTAGCCAGGTTGAACCTGAAAGGGGGAGGATTTGGATTTGGATTGGATATCCTCTCCAAGTCTAGCACCTGGACGAGGTTCGTCGCCAACGCCGGGGTAGAGAGTACTTTAAAGAAATTTGCATATAACACCCCCGGTGCGCCTGTCATAGGTCGCGGTAGACCTCTGCCGGGATATTTTCGGCTGGCAACTCTATGATTTTAAATGATGGTACTTTGAATGCATATTTGACTTGAAAATACGTGAAATAATATATTGTTGAAATGAAGAGCATGATGATTTGAAATATGATTTATATGCTTATGTTTTGACACTCCAGTTTCACACTCTATATTTGACGATTGCATTGACCCACTCACTCACTGAGTATTCTTTTCCAAGTACTCACCTCTCATTTCCCTTTTGTTTCAGAGATAGTATTTGACAAGGAGTGTCACTTTTAGGACGCTCAGTATCTTTGGGAGATCAGGCCTGGACTTAAGGAGTCATTGTGTATTTCCGCTGCAAAAATTTGTATTGGTGATATATATGTATTTTGAGATCTATAGATGATCATTTTTATAATTTTGGGATGACTGTATAAATATGGACATTTAAATTGTGGAACTCTCATGTCACTGCATGACATTGCATTGAGGCATTTCTTTTTCGTTGCGTCTGTATTTGGGAATGTGTCATGTCTTAGAATTGTCCTCTAGGATCGCTCGGTGCCTCATCTAAATCACAGGAGGGGGGACTGACGGCTGTCCATGCCTTTGACGGGGGCATGGCAGTAGAGGTCTGTGGTTAGGACTGTGGAGAATTGTTTGTTAGCCTTGCGTTGCCCTGGATTGTGCAGTATGGATGATATGGTTTGTTGTTGAGGATAATTTATGCATTTTGAGGCCGGGATGGCCCTTTTGGACAGGTAACAGTTTTATTTCAATATGGGAGACCTCCGATATATGGGGAGGTTCTGTCCGATTTTCTGTAAAAGTACAGCCGGCATCCAGGGTAACGGGCGGCTGCTCACGATCCCAGTTCGGGGCGTGACACCAAAGGCCAAGGAGATAGTCAAACCACTTCTGTTACAATGTAAATCACTCATTGAAAGTATATGAATATTGTAACTAGACAGGATACAGGAATCAAGCAGCATAGAGACTGCATTGTGTGGTAGATGGAACAAGTGGGTTGGCACATTTTCGGTTGGCACATTTTCTAAAATGCAGGGAAAAGTATAATTTTTAGTAAAAGATGCAACAACTGGACAAAATGAAGTGTCATTGTGTGGTAGATGACTCATAATTGGTGGTCATGGTTGTGGTGGCATATTAATATTTGTCAATAAATTAGCATTTTTATCTATTTTAGATTCCACAACTGTAATCATTTGTCAAAAATTAGTCATTACAAAAGAGTTTCAGGTCTTTATAATTGTCCATCTTCTTTTTGGGGGGGGGGGGGGCACAAAAATTATAGCTCCATACTTTGTAAGAATTCAGGATGTTCTTCTGTTCCTGAAAAGATGCCAAAAAATGCAAATGCAGCTCGCCTTGCAATGTCCCAAGCTCTCCACTCCTTTATAAGCCTATTTATTTGCACATTAATAGCACCTGGTGGATGCCCCTGCACCCAAAAGAATAGGAACCAAGAAATATATTATTAATGCAGCAATCATTTATATGCTCATTTAAAAATTCTAGTACTCAACCCACAATAGATAATGAATTTTTATCTGTTTAATTATGTCTTATCTTGATCATTTCCTAGACATGCCCCTCAATGCATCCCAGTATGTATGTACACACTTGAAAATTCTACTACTTCTATATTTATGCGTGTACATACTTTGCACATGATTAAAGCTTACCTTTGGAAAGGGGGGGGGGGGGGGGGCAACAATTGGGACCAACTAATGGCCTGCAGAACTAGTTGTCTGGTTATCTTGAGTCCTTACATCTTCTGTGATATGGAAGCATTTGGAACATGAGAGTTGATGAAAATTTATAAGATTTTCTGAGGATCAATGCTTTTCTTGCTTTTGGCAAAGATAATCTTTGAGATTTTTCTTTTTAATCATTTAAAGTTCAAACACATTTAGCCCAAACTTTTTCCCTTAAAATTAGTTGGAGATGGTGAGTAAATATTGAAAAGGACAATAAGAATCTTCCAATAACTGTTTAATGTAACCTTGAGATTCTATAGATATTGTAGTAATTTAACAAAAATCTATCCTTTCATCTCTCACCAACTCAGATGATATGCTAACCAAACAAGATATGAGAAAATTCCTTGTTTTACCTGCTCTCAGCAAATCTCACATTCTCAATGATTTTCACCAAACACTATTAAATACTCTAAATTTCTCAATGTGGCATGCCAGTAGGAGACTATTAACTTTTATTTATTTTTGAATTATTATTAATCATCATCTCTCTTTTTATTTCAATTCTAGCAAGCAGATGAAAATGCATTATAGCTTTTTGGATCTGCTTTGACCAGAAAACTGGAGCAACAAATTAGGGACATCGAAAGGAATCCAAAAATATCAGCTCATATCTTAACTGACCTATATAAACCCCCTTCAAGTCAATAGCAAATTCACACAAAAAATAAGGTTAACTTTGAAGTACTCCACCTATACTAGATATATTAGATTGCTCTAGCTAGAAGGCAGATAGAGAAACAATGTCTTAAACCAATTCTTGTGATTGGCTTTGATATGCTAATGGAGCGCTCCAACGCAAGCCTTATGACATGTTATGCTTTTATAGGCATAGTGCACTGTTATGTGGTCTGAGGTGTACGATGCAATGCCTTCCTGAACATAAACCACCAGTTGATCCCCCCACCAACAAGGACATAAGTAAAGACATCCATTACTTGTGCAAATTTGGTTGCCTTACTACCTTTTGTGTAGAAATGAAGACATAATAAAAAAGCAAATGTATATATAATAAACAAATGAAAAAAGCATATCTGTCTAAACAAAACTAAACTTACCCAGCATAACAACAACAACAAAAAACTAGACCTTAATCCCAATATAATAAACTTGACTAGCATCAAAAATCAAAATCTTCATTGTCATCTCCACGGTCATATTCATGTCCATCTCCATCGTCATTGTCATCCTCATCTCATCCTCATTATCATCCTCATTATCCATATAAAAATCAGATTCTTCATCTTATCCCCACATATTTCAATTGGATCCACATCTATTATTGCTTCACATGGATCTCGTAAAGTTGAAATATTATATTCCTCAATTTGAGTCGTGTTAGTAACTTCTTCTTGTTGATATGCTATATCAACCCAATGCTCCTCAATTTTTTTTATGCTTTCGTTTTGCATACAGCCCACCAATCAGTTTTGTCACGTTTCAAACTAGGATGTGATGCATAATGTACTTGAATTGCTTGTTGTGACAATATGAATGGTTCATCTTTTTTATACTTCTTCTTATGATTTATTTCAACCAAATTAAATTTCAAATGCACCTTCATCCCTTTGACAGGGTCAAACCAATTGCACTTAAATAATACTACTCGCAATTCTACTCCAAGATACTCTATCTCTTGATTTCATCCAACAAACCATAAAAATCATCTTTTACACTTTCATCATTGGATGATCGAACACACACCCCACTATTCATTGTAGTTTTTCCGATTCTATATTTTTAGGTGTGAAAATTATACCCATTTATAAAATTCGTTGGTCAAGTTTGTACAAATGATTTTGGACCCCATGACAAATGATATAGCAATCCTTGCTCAACTTGAACATCATTGCTGTGAATCTAAAGGAAAGTGACCAAACTAGGATATGTTAGTTAACTAAAAACTATAAAACAAAATACAATTGAAACTTGGTAGATAGATAGCTTACATATGTTTTGAACCATGCTACAAATTCCTCATCGCACATATGGTCAAACTCATTGTCAGGTAGTTCGGATAATGCATTTTGAAAAATACTATCATCAAATACTATTTATATATTACATAATTGTTTAAGCCACACGAACTACATATGTTTATAAACGTATACTTACTCGAAATATAATCCCTCTTCTAGACAGTTCAATAAAATATATGTATGAACAACCCGCAACTCTTGAATAGTTAAATATCTTCCCTTACATGTCCTACTATGGCGATCAAGATAGTTGAAAATAGAAAATGGCTTTGAATTGGAATCGATAGGGCCCTCATCATTTCTTCATGCTTTTCGCCTCTTGCACTTTACGTGAGACTCAAAATAGTACGAGGCAAATGTTGTCACTTCCTCCACAACATATGCATTAAAAATAGAGACTTCGACCAATGCCTTATTCTTCACTTTTTTCTTCAAATTATATAAAAATCTAATCGTAACAAAAAGAAAAAGATTATAAACAAACATGTATAAACAAGTAAAATTTTGTAACAAATAAGATAAATATTTCACATCTCAAAATGATACATCTATTGAAATTGAACGGGACTTGCAACATTGGCCTCATAAGACAAATGAACTAAGAGATGATCCATGGAATCAAAAAACAACGGAGGAAATTTCCTTTATAAGTTGCAAAGAATGATTAGAATATCTTTCTCCAATTTCTCCGGTTTCTCCATGTGTGATACGTTCAACACTACTGAGCAAATGTCATGAAAAAAAATGCTCAACTCTGTAATGCCACCTCATACAAAATTTGGTAGAAGTTCCTTCAATGCAATTGGAAGTAGTCTTTCCATAAAGATGTAACAATCATAACTCTTCAAACTTGTCAACTAACAGTCCTTCAAATCGACACATCTCCAAAGATTTGAAACATAACCATCAGGAAACTGCACCTATTTCAACCATTCACAAACAATCCATCTATGATCCTTGTTCGATGTATAAATTGCCTTTGGCTTTGATCCGTTACTACTTGCATCCACATCTAGTGTAGGCCGATTACAAACAAGTCTCATATCTTTTCTTGCACTCAAGTTGTCTTTTGTTTTTCCATGAACATCCATGACAGTAGTTATGACATTATCAAAAATATTTTTTTCAACATGCATCACATCAAGATTATGATGAACAAGATGAGTGTTCCAATACGGTAAATCCCAAAATATACTCCGTTTCGTCCATTTATGCACTCGTTCACAAATTTGATCACCGGTGAATCTCAAGGGTGAAGGTGCCTGACCCTATTTTTTATGAACACAACTTTATTTCTTCTGAATGAATGATTTAGTGACAAAAATTATCTGTGACAATCAAAATAGCTGGCGTTCTTACCATATTTTAATATGAATGATTTTAATCTCTTCATACATATCGAACATTCTACGATACCAATTGTACTCCATCCAGATAACATGTCAAAAGCTAGAAAATCATTTATCGTCCAAAGAAGAGCAACCTTCATTACAAAGCTCTCGTCAATGTGGACATCATATGTAGGAACACCTTCATCCCATAGTTGTTTTAACTCCGCAATCAGTGGTTGCATATAAAAATCTATCAACTTTTTTGGATTTTGTGTGCTAGGCACGATCAATGTTAGAAACATATATGGTGTCTTCATACACATACCAGAGGAAAGATTGTATAGAGTCAAGGTAACTGGCCAACATGAATAAGCTTTTTCCGATTTGCCAAATGGAGCAAAGCCATCAGCACAAAGACTCAATCGAATGTTTCGAGACTCTTTTGCAAACTCATGATATGTTCTATCAAAATGTTTCTATGCCTTTGTATCTTAAGGATGACACATTACACCCTCTTTTATTTCATGATTTGCATATCAAGTCATATGTTTAGCAGTGGCCTTAGATGCATAAAGCCTTTGCAATAGGAGGGTTAGGGACAAATAAAACATTTGTTTGACTAGTTTACTCCTGTTATGACCCATCTTCCTACTACTCTTGTACCTACATTCGTTACAAAATTTACAAAATTAAGCATTTTCATCATCCCTCCAATATAACATACAACCCCGACTACATATATCAATCGTTATAACCGGAAGACCCAAGTCTTTGACTAACTTTTTCATATCGTATAAATCACTTGACATGATGTGATCACGAGACAATATTTCTCGAATTACTTGAATAAAATCGATGAAGCAGTCCTCCGACACATTATATTTTGTCTTGATATTTAACAGTCTTGCCGTCACTGATAACTTCGTGTGACTATCACAATCTGCCCACAAAGGTTCATCTGCAACTTTCAACACTTCCCGAAACTGATTGGACAAAAAAGTCTCATGATTTGCATTCTCATCAATACTTGTTCCTTCTAGCTCCTCCATTGGTAATGCATAACTACTATGCACTTGTTCAAATATTGGAGTAGAACTACTACTTGCATGGGTTCGATAAGGAAACAAATTTCTCACCAATTGCATCAATTATCATTCTCTGATATGGGTTTAACCGGTCGTAATTATATTCTCCTCTAATTGAAAATTGTCTACTTCTTCGATATCTTTCGTTCGATATAAACGGTTTACCATGACAAGTCAAATTATAGTAATTTGAAGTAAAACCAAATCTACAAATATGTTCCCTAATTTTATCACACACATGAAACTTATCATTACTATATTTCCTACACGGACACCTTAACTTATTTTCATCCATGAACTCAATTTTACTACTAGCGAAATTCAAAAATTGTTTCAACCCAATACAAAACTCATTGGTCAATCCTCGATGTCCAGGTAAGTTCTTATTATACATCCAAGCTCCATCGCTTTGCATTTCTATCTCTACAAATTCAAACAACAAAATCTTTAAGTAGAACCAAAAGACTTATAGGAATTAAAAATCTTTAAAAAACTTTAACACAGATGAAAAACTCATCAACAACAAGCTTCATTTATAATAGCTTCGTCCCCACAAGACTTTCCAAAACTTCAATGCAATGAAAAAATAAGAATCCGAATCAAGATAATTTGATCTGAACATTAAATGATCATTCTCAAAGATATGATCACTTTTAGTACAAATCAAGTGCAGTATAAAACAAATGCAATTAAAATGTAAACATCAAATAAATAAATGCAATATAAAACAAATGGTTACAACCCTCAACATCAAAATTCCTAAAGTTATTGCACTCATATGTTGCTAAATGTTAACATCTCAAACCCGATAAGGAGTCCAGACGCTTTTAATAAAAATAAATAAAATAGCAATTGAATGTAAAAATTAATGAAGATCAAGTTACTCAAAAAGTGCAGCTAATTGCCTAGTTAGGATGGAATTGGCAACTATCATATTCATAACCTATGAGATTAGTTTGGCCAAAATGTGTTTGGATTTTTGCATTAATCAAATTAGCAAGCAGGTTAGGGAAATCACAAAAATTATGCGTGGGAGCAATCCATTCAAGAAGAAGAAGACTCAAGATCCTGATGCAGAGGGAAGAAGAACTCACTTGCTAACTTAAGTAGGATTGGAATGAATTGAAGAAACCAACCGAACTCAAATTAAGACACTTCCATTGAAGAAAGATGAATGTTATTATTGACGAATGCAAGTTTACAGAGAGAGAAAAAGAGAAGAGGGAAATTCAATCTCAAAAACTAACTTCTTTCTTTCCTGTCTCTAATCTTTATTCACTTACTTCCCTAACTAACTAACAGCTAACTGTCTTCTCTTGCCATCTTTTACTTCCCTAACTAACTAACAGCTAACTGTCTTCTCTTGCCATCTCCGCACATCCTGCCAGATCAGCATCTTTACCAACCAACTATCCATCCCAGCTACTATGTCACTTGCTTCAACTGCACTTCCTTCACTTCCCTTTTTAGCTATTATTATTGCTTGCCGTAATTTGCTACTCATTTCAGCTATTCAACTATTTCTCTCATGCATCAATATCCCTTCCCCTCAAGACGATCCTTGTCCTCAAGGATTAAAGGTAGGATATTTTAAGTGGAAATCATACCAATTGACCCGGTTAGCATCTTCAAGAAAACTATCACTCCTTTGAATTAAAACTTGAGTAACAACAGCATTACCCTTTTTGACTACCCGTCTGTCCAAGATTGCTATCGGCTCCACTAGCAATTGACCTTGCTCATTGACTTTCTTAGGTAATTGAGAAGTAACAGGTGCATTTCCAACCCTCCTTTTGAGCAGAGATATATGAAAAACTGAGTGAATCTTGGCATTAGGAGGAAGCTGCAACTTATAAGCCACTTTACCTACTTTAGCTTGGATTAAGAAAGGACCAAAATAGCGAGGAGCTAACTTTTGACAATGATGAGTCCGTAGAGAGTGCTGGCGGTAAGGTTGAAACTTAACATAGACCAAATTTCCCACTGCAAACTCCCTGTCAGTTCTTCTTTTGTCTGCCAATTGCTTCATTCGATTTTGAGCATGGGTGAGATGATGTTTAAGATTATGAATGAGACATTCTCTCGCAGTTAAACTTTTGTCCACTACTTCTACATCAGAGAATCCCGGAATATATGAATGATGAAGGGGAGGAGCCTGTCCATACAACACTTGAAAGGGAGTCATTTTGATTGTTGTATGATAATTAGTATTATACCAGAACTCTGCCAAAGGTAACCACTTCATCCATTCCCTTGGTTTATCACCAACCATGCACCTCAAGTATTGCTCCAAACACCTATTCACCACTTCAAATTGTCCATCTGTTTGAGGGTGATATGCAGACGAAAACTGCAACTTTACCTGCTACAGTATAAACAACTCCGTCCAAAACTAGCTGATGAACACCCTATCCCTATCACTTACAATAGTTTTTGGCATTCCATGAAGCTTGAAGACGGAATCCATAAATGCTTGAGCTACTGTCATTGCAGAGTAGGGATGTGATAATGGAATAAAATGAGCGTTACTTGCTGAGTCTATCCACTACTACCAGTATAACAGATTTCCCAGAAGAATTGGGAAGACCTTCTATAAAATCCATTGTACTGTCAGTCCACACTGAATTGGGAATAGGTAGAGGTTGCAAAAGACCAGGATAAGCCTTATTATCAGCCTTAGACCTTTGGCAAATCTCGCATTCTGCAACAAAATTGGCCACTTCCAAATGCATGTGCTTCCAATAAAATGATTGTTTCAGCTTCCTGTACGAAACTTCCACTCCTGAATGTCCCCTAATTGCACTAGAGTGCCAACATTGGATCAATTCGAGATGTAATTCTTTTACATTACCCACCACTAATTTTCTCTTCCCGGTCAATATTCCATTAGTCCAAGAATAGTGTTTGACAGATTCTCCAACCTGCAACTGTGAAATTATCCTTTGAAGCTTGCCATCTTGTTGCCAACTCTGTTGAATTTCAGACATGAGAGTAGTGTTAATTTCTGAGATTGCATTGATTTCAGCAATTTCAATCTCTTCAGAACTTCTGATGAATTCCGATTTTGCAGGCCTCCTTGATAAAGTATCAGCAACTATATTATCAACTCCCCTTCTATAGACCTGTAATACCCAATAAAAAAACAAAAAAAAAAGGGAAAAATAAAAATTAGGGCTTAAAGCCCAATTTTCTTCTCTCTCTCTCTCTCTCTTTCCCCCTCTCTTCTCTCTCTCTCTCTCACCCCCTTCTTCTCTCCCTTTTTCTTCTCTCTTCTCCCGATCCCCCGCCGCCGTGCCTCTCTCTTCTGCTGCCATCCTCCGCCACAAGCGACCGCCCGAATCAGCTGCACGATCTTCCTCCCACGAGTGCGCCGTGGCCGTCGCTACTCCAATCCTCTGCGAGCGCGCGACTGCAGCGCGATCTCCAATCCTCAGCGAGTGTGCGACTGTAGCACGATTCTCTCCACTGCGTGATCCCCCAGCACGAGCGTGAGCTCAGCCGCGCGTTCATCTCCGCGCGAGCGCTAGCGCCACCGCGCAGTCTTCCTCGTGAGCGCGCGAGCGCTGCAGCGCGACCCTCCCTCGCATGAGCACGCGATCGCTCGAGCACGCCGTAGCACGAGCCCTGCGCGCCCCTGTGCGGTCCAGCGCGAGCACTTGCGCGCCCCAGCGTGAGCACCAGCGCGCCCCAGCGCGTCCCAGCGCGCTCCAGCGCGACCCAGCACGAGCCAGCGCGCGACCCAGCTCGCGACCCAGAGCGAGCCAGCGTGCGACCCAGCCGCGAGCCAGCGCGCGACCCAGCTCGCGACCCAGCGCGAGCCCTAGCTCGTGAGTGGGCCAGCCCACCAGCGGCCTAAGGCCCAGTCCAGCCGCGGCCCACTGCAACCCGCGAAGCCCGCTGCGGGCAGCAAGCCGGGTTGAGAGCCTGCGAGCCACCAACGGCCAGCCCGCGAGCCCGTGACTGGCGTTCCCCTTCGAGAGCTCACCTGCATCTTCTGTACTGCAGGTAACGACTATATTTGGTTGAAGTTCTAGGGTTTGGTGTTAGAAATTTAGTTGTTTCTAATATATTTGAAATTTGAAAATATTCAGGTTTTAGACCAAACCAACGGGCGAACGAAAGCTAGATCCGAGATCCGAGAAACCCTAGGTGAGAGAAACGAAATCTCTTCAATCTTTGGATAAACTTTGTCAAATTAGGTAGTTTTGGTTGGAAAGAAAAAAATTGAAGATTCATAACTAGGCCCTTATTTTTTATCGAACCGTGATGATTTGATTAGGTTGGCTATTTTGGTGATTCGATTGAGGGGAGCATTGCTTTACGTATTGTGGTTTTATTGGGGAGTGCGTTACCTTCCCCAAAACTGTGAGTGGGATTTATTTCAATACTTTTGTTTAATATGTAAATTCTGTTTTACAACAGTTTGATAATGAGCATGATTTGTCGTATGTTGGAAATGTTTTGACTGGTTTTAAAATTGACTTTTGTGAACCGATGGAGTGTCCAAAAACTGTATTGAATTATTAAATTATGCATCCATGTGGTTGAAATGTATAATGTGCCATTTTATACTCTATGTTGCATCGGGGTAGAGAGCACTTTAAAGAAATTTGCATATAACACCCCCGGTGCGCCTGTCATAGGTCGCGGTAGACCTCTATGAGGACATTTTCAGCTGGCAGCTCTATGATTTTAAATGATGATACTTTGGATGCATATTTGACTTGAAAATGCGTGAAGTGATATATTGTTGAAATGAAAAGCATGATGATTTGAAATATGATTTATATACTTATGTTTTGACACTCCAGTTTCACACACCATATTTGATGACTGCATTGACCCACTCACTCACTGAGTATTCTTTCCCGAATACTCACCCCTCATTTCCCTTTTGTTTCAGAGATAGTATTTGACAAGGAGCGTCGCTTTTAGGACGCCCAGTTTCTTTGGGAGATCAGGCCTTCCGCTGCAAATTTGTATTGGTGATGTATATGTATTTTGAGGTCTATAGATGACAATTTTTTTATAATTCTGGAATGACTGTATAACTATGGACATTTAAATTGTGGAACTCTCATGTCACTGCATGACATTGCATTGAAGCATTTCTTTTTCGTTGCGTCTGTATTTGGGAATGTGTCATGTCTTAGAAGTGTTCTCTAGGACCGCTCGGTGCCTCCTCTAAATTACAGGAGGGGCGACTGGCGGCTGTCCATGCCTTTGATGGGGCTATGGCAGTAGAGGTCTGTGGTTAGGATTGTGGAGAATTGTTTGTTAGCCTTGCATTGCCCTGGATTGTGCAGTAGGATGATCTGGTTTATTGTTGAGGATAATATATGCATTTTGAGGCCAGGATGGCCCCTTTTGGACAGGTAACAGGTTTATTTTAATATGGAAGATCTCCGATATATGGGGAGATTCTGCCCGATTTTCTGTAAAAATACAGCCAGCATCCAGGGTAACGGGCGGCTGCTCACGCTCCAGGTTTGGGGCGTGACAAGACTACTGAAAAATCATAACCCATAAGTTTAATCAACCATTTCTGCTGTGTAGGTGTTGAAATTCTTTGCTCCAAGATATATTTCAGACTTTGATAATCTGTCCTTATCACAAAATGAACTCCAACCAAGTAGTGTCTCCATTTTTGCATAGCCAATACCACAGCTAACAGTTCTTGTTCATAGATAGGAAGAGCCTTATGTTTAGAGGCTAGAGCCTTACTGAAAAAGGCTACGGGTTGATTGTCTTGCAGTAATACAGCCCCTACTCCATTATTGGATGCATCTGTCTCTATCACAAATTTCTTCTTGAAATTAGGAAGTGCCAGCAGTTGAGAATTGCACAAGGCTTCCTTCAGTTTTTTGAAGGCAATAAGTGATTCCTCAGACTACCTAAATCCCTGTTTCTTCAGCATGTTAGTGAGTGGTTTAGCTATAAGACCATAATGTCTTATGAACTTCCGGTAGTAACCAGTCCATCCCAGAAAGCCTCTGAGTTCTTTGATGGAATTGGGTTGTGGCCACTCTTCTATAGCCTTCAGTTTTTCAGGTTCTACTCTAACTCCCAATTGGTCAATTATATGTCCTAAATATTGGATCTGATCAACTGCAAAGGAACACTTACTTTGTTTGGCTTTGAGTTGATGCTGTCTCAAAAGATCAAGGACTAGTTTCAAATGTTGCAGGTGTTCATGCCAATTTTTACTATATACAAGGATATCATCAAAGAACACTAACACAAATTGTCTCAAATATGGCTTAAACACATCATTCATAAGCTTTTGAAATATTGATGGAGCATTGGTCAGCCCAAAGGGTATGACTAAGAATTCATAATGTCCATCATGAGTTCTAAATGCAGTCTTTTCTATGTCTGCAGCATTCATTCTGACTTGATGATACCCTAATCTAAGGTCCAACTTTGAAAATACTCGAGAGCCATGCAATTCATCCAATAGCTCTTCAATTAATGGTATGGGAAACTTATCTCTTACAGTTGCATCATTCAGTTTTCTATAATCTACACACATCCTCCAGGATCCATCCTTTTTCTTTACTAACACCACAGGGGAAGAATAAGGGCTGTTGCTTGGTCTAATGGTTCCATGCAGGAGCATTTCCTTGATTAATTTTTCTAATTCTGCTTTCTGAAAATGGGGATACCTATAAGGCCTCACATTAACAGGATTTGTTCCCTCTTTGAAGACAATGATATGATCACATTTTCTTGTGAGAGGTAAACTCATCACCTTTTCAAATACGTCTGAGTATGTACTTAGAAGTTGTTGCAGCAGGAGGTGAAACTGAGCACCAAAATGATCTAGTGGTTTAGAATTTACCTCTGTCAAGGATAATTGTGGAGAATGATCAATTTCTGAAATCTGCTCTTCCTTTACATGCTGAAGTTGGATCAAACATAAGTTGACTGACGGATTATGAGTTGAGGATGTCAGTAGTTTCTGCATTGTTGATCCTTTTACAATCTTCAACTCAGTGGAACCTCTCAGCACTATCTTCTTCCCATGGTAAGTAAATTCCATTCTAAGAGTTCCAAAATTCCATGTGATATTCCCAAAAGTTGATAGCCATTGTACCCCCAACACTACATCACACCCTTCAATGGGTAATACCATGATCTTTGTGCTAAACTCTTGTCACCGCATAACCCATCTGAATTCTGCACACATGGTTGAGGTCTGGAGCTTTCCTCCATCAGCTAAGGCTACTGACATCATTCCCACTTCTTGAGTTTTCAGTCCATATCTCATAACCATGTCAGGATGAATGAAATTATGAGAACTTCCTCCATCCAAAAGTATGCAAAAACTGTTCTTACCAATATGACCATGCACTCTCATAGTGTGGAAATTGGGGGGAGCTAATCCAGACATTGCACACACTGATACGTGTGCATTTGCATTCATTTCCTCTTATTCATTATTAGCTTCATCGGAACCTTCATCTTCTCCTCCCTCTTCGAACCACATCTCCACCCTATATAGCTGTTTGCCTTGGCATTTATGCCCTATTTCATACCTTTCATTGCACAAAAAACAGAGACCCTTCTTCCTTTTTTCTTCCAATTCAGAAGAAGTGTTCTGAATGGCTTCTGAAGGCCACCATGTTGAGTGGTTTTGGGTAAAGGCAAGAGGGCAGTATCATTTCTAGTAGGAATTCTATTAAATCCTGCAGTGTTCATTGACTTTCCTGGAGTTCCCTTCGAGGTTCTCCCCACTACTACAGACTTTTTTTCCTCTAATTTGGCTAAACTAACAGCATGATGTAAAGTCTTCGGCATGAACATTTTGACCGCAATTTGTATTTCTTCCTTCAGTCCACTCATGAAACAGCTTACTGCATACATTTCAGACAATTCCACTCTATTAAGAAGTTTTTCAAATCTTTCATGATAGTCTTCCACAATGCCTCTTTGCTTGAGACTCATTAATTCTCCCATAGGATCATCATACATAGTATTTCCAAATCTGTTAGCCAAATTCCTCACATACTCCTCCCAATTAGGCAGTTCGCGAGTGTACCTAGATTTCATATACACTTGGTGCCATTGAAGAGCCCTGCCTTCCAAATGCATAGCTACTAGCTTTACCTTAGTCTCAGAGGGTGTTTCATCTACTTCAAAAAATTGCTCACACTTGTATAACCAACCTTTAAAGTCCTCACCTTGAAACCTAGGAAAGTCTAATCTTGAAAGTCTTGTAGCGGTTGCACCACCATTACCTCTTGTTCCATGAATTGGTCCCTGTCCTGACTGCCGTGGGGAATGGTTGTTGCTTCTTGAGTGACTCTCTAAGACCAAAGATCGGAGGGCATCCATTTCTTTATCAAGAGCCTCTTTATGCTCCTTGAACAAAGCTTTCATTGTGTCTTCCAGTTTTCTGCTCAAATCTTGAGAACGAGTTCCTTCTGCCATGGTGAGACAAGCATGAGCTCTGATACCAATTTGATGCAGAGGGAAGAAAAACTCACTTGCTAACTTAAGTAGGATTGGAATGAATTGAAGAAACCAACCGAACTCAAATTAAGACACTTCCATTGAAGAAAGATGAATGTTATTATTGACGAATGCAAGTTTACAGAGAGAGAAAAAGAGAAGAGGGAAATTCAATCTCAAAAACTAACTTCTTTCTTTCCTGTCTCTAATCTTTATTCACTTACTTCCCTAACAAACTAACAGCTAACTGTCTTCTATTGCCATCTTTTACTTCCCTAACTAACTAACAGCTAACTGTTTTCTTTTGCCATCTCCGCACATCCTGCCAGATCAGCATCTTTACCAACCAACTATCCATCTCAGCTACCATGTCACTTGCTTGAACTTCACTTCCTTCACTTCCTTCACTTCCCTTTTTAGCTGCTGTTATTGCTTGCCATAATTTGCTGCTCATTTCAGCTATTCAACTATTTCTCTCATGCATCAGATCCTTAATGCTTTTGTGGCTACGTAAAGCATTTAAGATGGATCAAAGCAAACCATGATCCTTAATAAAAATTATGATTGATCATAATTATATTTATAGTTATATAAGAGAAGTTGCAAGAAAGCAACCTTAACATTTTCTTTTCTGTAATTTTAGGTTTTAATATAAGATTGTCACTCAATTTATTTGGGGGGTGATGACTTCTTAGGGCAAAATATTTGGTAAGGTAGTGAAGGGGAAGTAAAACAAACAACCCTCAATTGTTAATCCTGAATTCATGACCCATTTGGATAAGATCTAAAATAATCTAACATGATTTGGAAATGAAGGGAATGTACCATGCATATGGCGACAGATGAAGCATTTGGCTAAAAATCAACACAGCAGTGAAAGAAATGAAAATTTTTCCTGTGAATTTTTTTACAAAATATTGGAAAAAAAGGGGGTATCTTAATGGTATTTTTTTTTCAATAAGTTTAAACAAAATTTTGATACCCTTATTAAACTCTCTGACATTCACAATAAAAATAATAATGACGATAAGGAAGTGCAGACAGAGTGGAGAAAACATTCTTTAAAAAAAAAATTACCATGTCTCAAATTTGACATAATCTTAATGGACATTATTCAGGTACATAGATTCCCACTCTGCATTTCTTAAAGAAATGAAACAACTCCGTCTACATAATCTTAGGAGCTTATATTATTTGAGAATCTCTACTAACCCTCAACATAAAGTACTCGAACATGCATAGCTGATGAGATTTTAGATTCTTTCGATATTTATGTGTATGTATGTGTTGACTGGTAGCTATCCATCTAAATTACCGTACCTGTGGTGTAAGAAATAAATATATGTATGTAAGCAATACTTGTGTGTGTGTGTGTGTGTGTGTGTGGACGCATATATATTATATTGGAATACCTTGTGAATACCTACTTTCTAACTGTTAAGGGTCAATGCTTGTTTGCTTATCTATCTATGTTCTGATTTATGCCTAATATGGGGATGCTCATCTTTTTCATGTTTAATGGGACTAGAGAGGCATGCTCGGTGAATTTTATGAAGAATAGCATTGTATCCTACCAAACATGATGTAAGATCAACCTTTGTCATCTTTCAGGCAACGCATTCTGGTTTAAAAAAAAAAGTTGGTTCGGCTTTGAGGATGTGGAGGGAGCCATTGATAAAAAGCATACTATGACATTCCATTTCTCTATCAGGAGGGGCTCGGCTGAACATGTACAACTGTTCAATTTATCATAAGAGAAAGAACATTACCAGTTTCATAAATTAGTCCAGACAGTGCAGAGCAACCTGGACCTCCGGTGAGCCAAAGCAGTAGAGGATCGACTGCCAGATCTCTTTCAGACTCAATGAAGTACTAGAAGAGCTGCACCTCATCCAAGGCCCCGACCCCCAAGTATCTTAAACAAAAATTGGAACAATGTTAGCTGCATCAACATTACAGGGAGAAAGATGTTGCAAGACGAATCACGGGACACCTACCCCATTTCGAGTGTGAGGGGAAGTTTACCGGAATATCCTGGAAGGGATTCGACGATTGTCAGTGTGGGTACTAGGCTGGAGAGAGCCAGCAACATAAGTATGTGTAGCAACATCGGTGTTTCGCTGAGGAACTAACTACCTTAGCTATTGGCGATTAGCGTTTGCTTGAAATTTATATCCTGGAAGGGATTTATGTTTTTAAATATGTTTAGTATATCTTAAGAAAGACAAATCAGGAAGCCACTCGAGTCTTACTAAGTATGGGTCCGATTACCAAAATTAGATCAACCAACACCCAAGGGCCCCCCTACACCAAACACTTGGTTGGGAACTCCATCACGGGTATACAGAGATGGTGACTTAATAGACAACTCTCACTAATTCTTGCCAATTTTATAAAACTTTAAAGCAATGGCAACCCTCCCTCTTGCATGCTCCCTGTTGAAATCTCTCCCAGTTACATATCATAAACAGAAACTTCTTACTTCTAACTGCATAGAATGCTGCGAGGACATGCTTGGTTCTCAAAAAGTTACAGTTAAAACTACAAGTAAGGGGTCAGTAAGTTTAGAAGAGAGTCAGTTCCAGCCCTGCCACCAAGGCCTCGCAGGATAATTCTAATTCTCCATGGACAGAGAGAAGGTAATGTTGATGAGACTGTTTATACCAAGATTGCTGATTCAAAGATTGGGCTTACAAAAAAGGGGACAGTCAAAGCAGAGGAATGTGGGAGGAGTATTAGAGAGATGATTGAAAAAGATGGTGCAGATGATTGGAAGATTTATTCAACATATGCCATATTTTACACATTATTGTAATATTTCGATAATTGATACACGACAAGGAGTGTCTCTTTCTAGACTTATTATCTTTCAATTCTAATATTGCCATGATTTGATCCCATAATATTTTAGTACTATTTTAAAAATTTTTATGAACAAAACTTATCACGAAAAATGCAATGATTTTTTCAATTGCGTGGAAACTCAAATTTGGACTATAATATCTTTTCAAGCTGTTCACAAATTTAAAGTAGGGAATAGAGCAGACATCATTCTGTCTCAAAGTATATAGAAAAGAAATTTTGTTCTCATTACCTAAAGCTTCCTCAAAATGCCAAGTCTATAACTTCGATAATAATGAACAAGGTTAACACTACAAAAAAACACGTTTTTTGCGACGAACTTTAGCGACAAATTTTTTTCATTTCAATTTTGCGACGAATTTTACGACGAAAACTTTTTTTGTCGCTATTTGCAACGAAATTTCCAACGAAAAAAAAGTTGTAGCTAATTTAGCGACGACCGGAAATTCGTCGCTAATTTTGCGACGAATTTATGAATTCGTCGCAAAATTTGAAAAAAAAAATTATTTATATATATTTATTAAATAATTAATTAATTTTGCGACGAATTTAGAAATTCGTCGCTAATTTTGCGACAAATTTCGGAATTCGTCACAAAATTTGAAAAAAAAATAAAAAAAAATAAAATATTAATATATATTTATTAAATAATTAATTAATTTTGCGACGAATTCTAAATTCGTCGCTAATTTTGCAACGAATTTGCAAATTCATCGCAAAATTTGAAAAAAAAAATTATTTATATATATTTATTAAATAATTAATTAATTTTGCGACGAATTTAG
This sequence comes from Dillenia suffruticosa, assembly GCA_033439265.1. NCBI lineage: Eukaryota > Viridiplantae > Streptophyta > Magnoliopsida > Dilleniales > Dilleniaceae > Dillenia > Dillenia suffruticosa. The sequence goes on along the minus strand of JAVTVX010000018.1, from coordinate 7,664,946 downwards.
AAATTCGTCGCTAATTTTGCGACAAATTTCGGAATTCGTCGCAAAATTTGAAAAAAAAATAAAAAAAATAAAAAATTAATATATATTAATTAAATAATTAATTAATTTTGCGACGAATTCAAAATTCGTCGCAAAATTTGAAAAAAAAATATTAATATATATTAATTAAATTATTAATTAATTTTGCGACGAATTTTAAATTCGTCGCTAATTTTGCAACGAATTTTCTAATTCGTCTCAAAATTTGAAAAAAAAAATTATTTATATATATTTATTAAATAATTAATTAATTTTGTGACGAATTTAGAAATTCGTCGCTAACTTTGCAACAAATTTCGAAATTCGTCGCAAAATTTGAAAAAAAAAAATAGAAAAAATAAAATATTAATATATATTAATTAAATAATTAATTAATTTTGCGATAAATTCTAAATTCGTCGCTAATTTTGCAACGAATTTTCAAATTCGTCGCAAAATTTGAAAAAAAATAAAATAAAATAAAATATTAATATATATTTTTTATTTTTTGTTTTAATATAATTATCACATTTATTATTTTTAATTAATATCTTATATTTTATTTTTATTTTATCTTTTTTAAAAATAGTATTATTATTTTTTTATATCTTTTATTATTTTATTTTAAACTAATATTTTATTATTTTATAATAAATTGTTATTTTATATTGTTTTATTATTATTAGAAATTTGTGAAGAAAGATAATAAGTAAAAAAAAAAAACTTATAACAGATACTAACATTTAGCTTGATGGTTACAGGGTCTTAAACGTTTACGGAAGTGCAAGGGTTCGAACCATGGTGGGAGCAAAATGTAGACATTTTCAAGAATTAAGTGAGGGAGGGCTTGTGGGCGCCGGCTCGGGCGAACATGCGGGCGGATACTAGCTCGGGTGGGCGGGCGGGTGGAGTTGAGGCGGGAGCGCATTTTTTTTTTCATTGCTAATTTAGCGACGGATTTAGCGACGAATTTATATCCGTCGCTAAATTTGAAAAATAATTAAATAAAATAAAATATTAATATATATTTATTAAATAATTAATTAATTTTGCGACGAATTCTGGAATTCGTCGCTAAATTTGCGACGAATTCCGGAATTCGTCGCAAAATTTGAAAAATAATAAAATAAAATAAAATATTAATATATATTTATTAAAAAATTAATTAATTTTGCGACGAATTCTGGAATTCGTATTCCGAAAGTCGTCGCAAAATTAGCGACGAATTCCGGAATTCGTTGCTAAATTTGATAAATAATTAAATAAAATAAAATATTAATATATATTTATTAATTAATCAATTAATTTTGTGATGAATTTTGGAATTCGTCGCTAAATTTGCGACGAATTTAGTGACAAAAAATTATTCGTCGCTAAATTTAGCGACGAATTTCTAATTTTTCGTCGCTAAATTTTTGCGACGCGTTATTAGCGACGAAAAATTTTTCGTCGCTAATTTCGTCTCTAACGTTTTAGCAACGAATTTTTATTAAATTTTTGTCGCTAAATTTGTGGCTAAAAGCTGGTTTTTTTGTAGTGTAAATTTAGGCTAATCTCTGCAGTAAAATATACAGAAGTATCTTCTTTTCTGCCTCTTAGTTGGGGAGAAATACAAAATAGAAGAAGCTAAACCGCATGGAAAGGAGTGGGCATTAAGGCTCTAGGAAGATGCAACTGTAAACTCTAAAGCTCCAGTGTACATTCTGATGATGAGACTAGGGCGAGTGCTTTAATTTTTTTAAGATGTTAACATAGCTACTAAGACATGCCAAAGTTCATTCAACATCTTGAAAGTAACATAGGCATGAGGTCAAAAGGAGTAATTGCCTTAGCTTTGCATAGAAGAAGCTTCTCAAGTCAACAACCTCACTTCTCCTTGCTCAACCTAGGCAACTACAGCACAGAACATCACAACTTAAGGGGAAAGCTAACTCATTCGAAACCAGCAACGTCAGTCATCATCCACATGGTTTCTCACACAAAAAAACAACAACAAATCAAGAGAAAGTTGAAGGGAGTGGAGTACGAACTCACCTAGAGTAGCCCGACACTTCCGGTGTTTGCAACTGATCCGAACCACTATGATACTTGTAAAATATGGCAAATGTTTTGAAAAATCTTAGGCGGGTGCACGAACCGAACCCTGGCCAAGAAGAGATGAAATCGGGCTGCTCTAGGTCTGAAATCCGGCTATTCTAGGCCTCAATTCCATCTTCCGACATGGCCTTGTGCTTCAGAAAAACTCGAATCGTGGATGATGATCGGAAGGAAGATGAAGATTCGAGAGACAGAGGGAGAGAGTGACAGTGGAGGAGGGAGAATAAGTGTGGCGAGATAGGAGAGAGAGTGTAAAAGAAAATTAAAACCGTTAAGTGTTTTCTTATATAATTTTCGACTTCTTATGATTAGATATGATTTTTTTTTTGAACAACATTCAAACTTCTTACCTTTAAAATATATTGAAATATGTATACAATAAATAAAGATTTTAATGCCCATGAATAAATGAGACATTTAATCTACTTTCAAAATTGAGGCAACAAGAGACAAACCAATAAAAAAAAACCCACTAGAATGAATAAATAAACAAAAAGTCTAAGCAAGAGTTGAGAAATACTAATAATGTGTTAAAAAAATCTTAAATTAAGAAAAATGTAGTTGATTTAGTAAAAAAGATATTATATCGGATTCAAGTATTTAAAATAAAAAAATTACAAAGAGTTCATATTAAATATATCCAATTATAATTCGATCTAAATTAATCAAATTATAATTTTGAATATTTATTGATAAAAAAATTAATAATAATAACAATTAAGATAAATGTCAGTTTGAATTGCAATTAAGACAATAGTACTATTTCTTTTTTTGGTTTCTATCGATGCTTACTTTTTTTCTTTTTTAATCTTCTACAATTTATTTTAATTACTTTTTTTCCCGTATGCACGTCATCCGGTAAATAATTTACTTTAATTCAAAATTTGAAATACAGTAGAGAAATTTTCATATTATTTAAAAATTAAGTAAAATGAAGTCGCTTGTCGCATATGAAGTCAAATGAAGATGTATTGAGATTAATTTTATCTATAAATAAAATTAGAAGTACTATGTCTATACAATAAATAAAATAAGGCTTATAATATTTGAATAATATTGGCATTTGCAAGGCTTAGGAAAAAAATTGGTGGGTGCAACAGTGACATCAAACCCTGGATTTTGAGCCATAAAAAACATGAGCTAAGCACACGCACTCACGGGAAGAAAAAATAATAATCCGAACTAAATATTACAAGAAATACGTACCATTAGGTTTGATATAATTGATGAATAGTATCTAATTACACATTTTAATACACATCGACCACCAGCAAGCCATTTCTCACACCAAAACCAATTTATTGTCCATGTGGACCCGAATCAGAATCCGTATATTCTCTAAGATTCCATTTCCTGAAGTACTTTTTTCTCAAATTTAGCAACGAATATCAGAATCTATCGCTAAATTAATGACAGATTAAGATATCCGTCACAAAGTTGACGACGGAGTCTCATATCCGTTGCTATATTTTAGTAATAGATATTGATATCCATCGCAAAGTTAGTGATGGAATCTAATCTCTGTCGCTAAGTTAGTGACAGATTCAGATATGCATCGCTAAGTTAGCGACGGATAATGTTATCTATCGCTAATTTAGCGATGGATAATAGAATCCGTCACTAATTCTTTTTCTTATTTAATTAGCATTTTCTATTTTTTATTTGTTTCTTTTATTTTATTATTCTTTTTTTTATAGCGATGAATGTGAGCATCCATCAGTAAAAGTTAGTGATGGATAGTAATATTCGTCGCTAAGTGAGCTTCTTTTTTTATTCCTCCAAAAATGTCACCGCGTGGAATCAAACCTAAGCAAGGAAAGAGAAATTGAGCTGTGACAACCACTATGCCTTAATGACTTATGTGATCTTTATACAAAAAGAAGTGTCAAACATCATTGTGAAGGGACGAGGTTGGAGAGCAGAAGATTGGAAATGTGGTGTTGATAGGGACAACTAAGGAAAATGTGAAGGTGACGTGGGAAAAGATAAAAGATGGCCTATTGATTGGAGTTACCCTAGGATGTGATGAAGATCCATGAAATATTCCATGTCTCAATATTAAAGAAATATTTGTTAGATTTTTCGCATATTTTAGAAACTCTACCGGTTGAATTAAGGGAAGACCTGAATTTCAAAATCTAATTTGTAACTATTCTTGATCACCGAATCAAGAGATTGCGGAACAAACAAGTCCCTATTGTTAAGGTACAATGGAAAAGCGATCACATTGAAGAAGAGACTTGGGAATCTAAGGATACTATAAAAAAAGCAATATCCCCATCTCTTTGATGTATGATTTTATCTTTAAATTTTGAGAATAAATTTATTTTTAAGAGGTTAGGAATTATAACTAACACGAAGAGACCTATAGATATCTTGAAATTATTCTTAAACAATTTTTATGTAAGATTGTATCTTTAAATTTTGAGTACAAGATTATTTTTAAAAATATCTGCTAAATATTTTAAAATATTATGAGTACAAAAAAATCCCTATGAAGTGGCAATACAAAAAAAAAAAACCATTTTAGCGACAGATTTAGAGACAAAAATTTCAGAAAAATTTCTTGCTAAAATTTTTAGCTACGGATTTCGCGACGAAAATTTTTTCGTCGCTAATAACGCGTCACAAAAATTTAACAACGAAAGTGGCAGATTTGTCGCCAATTTAGCAATAAAAAAATTTTCGTCGCTAAATTTAGCAACGGATTTCTTTTTTGTTGCTAAATTTAGTGACGGATTTATTTTTTGTCACTAAATTTAGCAACGGATTTATTCTTCCGCCGCTAAATTTAGTCACAGATTTATTTTTTCATCGTTAAATTTAGTCACAAATTTAGTGACGAATTTTAAAATTTACGAAAAAAAATTGTTATTTTTTTTATATTTTGGCCTATTAAAAAAAATGTTGTCCCTGTTCAACATAAACCTGATAATAATCACAATCAAATCAATAAGCTATCAATATGCATCTAATCCAATATTATTTGGAATCCAACCAATAACTCATTAATATCTAATTCAACTAATAAGAGTTTTGTACGGATATAATCTTATTTTTAAAAAAAAAATTAAATCAACACTTTTCAAATAATATTTCCAAAACTAACATACATATGTCGTGACTTGAAGTCACGACATGGCATTGTTCATCACGGTCTCATGTCGTGACTTCAAGTCACGACATGATACTATACATGTCGTGACTTGAAGTCAGGACATGACACTGTTCAACGACATGAGTGTGTTAGATTTGGAAATATTTTTTGAAGGGTATTGTTTTAAAATTTTTTTTTGTTTTCAAGTTTAATTTGGAACAAAACTCCAGCTAATAAACCATATAAAAAATCTAAAAAATTTTCATTCCAAGCAACATATATATCGAATTCCAAAATGAAAATGTCAATAACATCCGATATAGGGATCTAATCAATAGTTCATAAATTTTACATGTAACAGAATGTTAATAAATACAAAATCAAATAAATATAAATATAGTCAAATATCTAACATTCAAGAAAATAATAATAATAACATTAATATTGTCCAATATCCAATAATAACATCAAACAAACAACCGTAAGTTATTATCCTGATCTTCATTATCGAGGACAACCGTCAGTCATTATCCTTATCCTGGTCTTCATTATCGGGGTCGGGGTCATCAGTAGGAGAGGTCATCAGTAGGAGCAAAGAAGGGGTCAGTCATTATCTTGGTCTTCATTATTGGGATCGGTGTCATCAGTAGGAGGCAAAGAAGGGGGAACCTGACTCTGTGAGGGAAGAAACCGACTTGCATCCAATTTGAGGTTCTGTAAAATTAGTCGTTGTGTTACCTCAAGCGATTGTCTGATTTCTTTGATTTCTTCATCTTTCTTTGCAAGTTGCGCTTTGATTTTTTCGTCTTTCATTGCAAGTTGCGCTTTGAGGTTATACACTTCTTTATCTAGTTGCATTTCTTTTCTTGAAGCGATCGCGGTAGATGAAGACGAGCCTGGTGTGTACATTCTGCTCAATGATCCCATCCCAAGTATTCTTTCCCTTTTTATCCCACCAGATGCCTTTAACCACAAAGCCATACTATCAACAGATGGCTAAGATGAGATATCATGATCAGCACCACTCGAATTAGTCAACAGAAATTCGTTATATTTTTCCTACATTATTATGACATAAATCAAAATAAAATAAAAGTACAATAAAAAAATGAACAATTACAAGGTCATGAATTCAACTAATTGATCATGTATGATAGAACAATTACTAGTTGTCTTATTGCATTATTGCCATCTCATGAAAAGAACCTATCACAAAGTGATTCAAAAGGTTATGGTTATGGGGCAGCAGAGCTACTATACCAAGAGAAAGAGAACTCAAAAATCAAACATGTCAAAACAAGGTTTTTGTGGGCGCGAAGCATATTGCATTCCATTTTTCTAACCATGGAGGTGTCCCAAGTATAATATAAACAATATATATATATATATATATATATATATATATATATGGCTAGAGAGAATAATTCAGAAAGCTAAATTGTGCTTGATATTGTACGACTGTTTGTACTATAAGATCTATATAATTGATAAATTAAACATTCAAAATAGTTCAAATCTAATTTCTAATCATAGACAAAACTCATGCTATGACTTGGAATTTTTCCTTGTAGTGGTAAGTTAAATCAAAACTTAAAATTTATCTCTTTTAAAAAGGAAATATGTCATTACAATGTAACCTTGAATACAAAAAATGTTATCATACATAAAAATATATTCAATTAAAAGAATAATTTGCATTGGGTTGGTAGCTATGCTACCAAATAAAATTACATTCAAAGGTGGAAAATCTGAGCTTCCTTGCTTGACTCATAACACCTTAGACTAAGTCGACAATTTCGACCCTCAAGCTCTTTGCAACCATATTAAATGACCGCCATAGCTACTTCGACAATAGAACTAAGTTTTACTGAAAATTTTTTCTAAAATGGTTTTGGTTCTAATCCAATTCTGATTTGGTTTGATATGATTTTTTTAGTTTCAATGATTTTTACCCATTTTTACTATTCTTTCATGGTTTGATTTCAATACTTATTCCTTCAAGGTGTTAAAATTGGACAAAAATCATTTTCATGAATTATGGTTCAGTGCTTCATAAATGAAAATTTGAGCATGTCTAATTAAATAAATCTCAAAGTTAATAATGCATATATCCGATGGTTTACCAGACCACTGTCATTTCAAAGCAATAAATCAATAAAACAGAAAAAAAAGTCAACAATTTTTTTTGATATCCGATGGGTCCCAAGTGTAATATAAATAGTTCTAGGTGTTATCTTGCTATCTTTTCATTAAAGAGGCTTATGCTAGCCTGCCAAAGAAGATTTCTGAACACTGCATTCCTTTTGGTGTGTCTCAGTTTCAGATGAGTTTCTTCTCTCAAAATCTGTAAATAAACTTACTGTTCTATTTTTTTACACCATAGCTTTGAAACATAGACCCTCGCATATATAGTATTGTCAACCTATGATTATTATGCACCACTTTATTATCTTGACCAACTACAAAATTGGTAAATAAACAATCGAGAGAGAGAGAGTCCATTGATATGCACAAGAAAATTAGACAATATCAAGGGTAAAGTGAAAGAGATTATGTTCCAGTCTCAAATTTGATTGATTTGGGAGTTTATAATAATTGATACATATTTTTTTCAAGTGACCTGGGGATTGACAAAAGTTGTTCCTAACCATATGAACAGATTAAGTTTTGGAACTTGTCTAGCTAATTTTGAATGTCAATTATATAAAAGGAAGTACATCATTAAAGCTAAGGAAACACTTAAAACAAAAAATCATGTTTTATAGTCCAATTTGATTGATAAATTTATTATCAGGATCACAAGTTTATAATTCATGAAATGGCAACATGTTAATGTTCTGGATTCACCAAAGCTGATAAATTGAACCAAAATTTGATGAGAAAAACCCCAACAGAATATGTCATTTTCTTTGGTCATTTTCACAAAGAGGAGAGCAAAAAATCAGTCTATCCATCTACACTTTCGATGCATTAGCCTATGGGAAATAGAAAGAACTTTGAAAGAAAAATGATGGGGGACCCAAACTTATAATTATCACTCCCTAGGTCCTAACCTGGAAAGATCTACTACTAGAACATGATCATACCTCCTAGGTTAGCCTATAAAATTTCCCATTACCAATGGGAATCCACCAGCCAACACCCGAAATGTCCTTTCCTCCTTTTCTCTGATAAGATTCCATGGATGCAAAATCCAAAAGCAATTAACTTTGAGTAATAAAATTCAAAATTATAATGTATGCTTGGGAGGGAAGACCCATTTTAGATTATATCATATTGTATTAAAAAATGGAGGAAAAATAGATGGATGTTGAGTATATTTATTGGAAAGATAACATGTAAGAGAACGAGAAATCTAGGCCAGTCAGTGTAAGCACATCAAGTCATGGAATTGCAATTTTAATTGTCAAAGTTTCAATTACATACCGATATTACTTTTGCTCTTTCCCTGCTCCAAGTGTTGTCCTTCTTTTGAAATGTTCGCTCAAAAGTATGGCTCAAATCCCTTTTCCTTGACCTATAAAAATTTTTTAAAAAAATCATTCATAGTTACGAATAATAATGAAATAGTAAAAAAAGAATTAAATGAATTAAATAAAAATATAAGTGTTTGAAATAGTTAGCAATCTTTTTCTATGTTCATCGACATTGATTGACCCCCCGCGTAAGTAATAGACAGTTGCCCAGAATTACAAGATCTGTTCCTTTTATTCTGCTCATTTCTTTTTTTGCTGTCGTCGGACTCCCAAATTGCCAACATTCATACTCAATTTTCCTTCGTGATGCAATTCGGTTTCTTCCGATTTGTTTTGGCTTTGTTGATTACATTTCGAATGTGATCACCGGCTTTCTTTTTGAAATTTCTTCTTATCTCAGTCTCTTCTAATTCATCCCAACTAAACCTTTGTTGCAATAAACAGAAAAACAATTATCTTAATTAAGACATGAACTTTAATTGATGTATCAATTGAAAGACAAAATTTATCTTAAATTCTCTCCACCATAATTCCTTTGTTTCATTCACCGTGCTTGTGTAATTCATCGATATCCCTCCCCGGTGGTTACTAACAATTTTATTTATAATACGCACCACATATATTGGATCTGAGAATCTAGATATAAATAATTTATAAATGAGCAATGATAAATAAATAAGATAATTTAAATAACCATATATATAAACAAAATAATCAAATTAAGTGGAATTTTAAAATTAAATACTTACGAATCTCCACAAGCGGATATGATATTTCGCCTATCCTCTATACTTGTATCCCCCACATCATTTGATCGTTGCACTGAAGGTGCAACTGATGGGGCTGAAGCAGAAGGACAGGGGTAAGGGGACGACAAAGGGGAAGAAGAAGGGGAAGTGCTTGATCTTTCTTGTGAAGTTTGAACATGTCCTCCACGTTTATACTAACAAGCATAAATGTTAGACAAATGACAAAAACAACAATTGCATGTTTTAACAATACATAAGAAAGGGCATGAAGAACTTACCATATTCAAACTTTTGTAGCCGATAAAATATTACCAAGAGTCCAACTACTTAACCCGAATTATCTACAAAAAGAAAGCAAAGTATTAGGTTTGAGATGTCAACATGGTTTAAAGTTAGAGAAATACAAATTTAGTGAATGGCAAAAGCATAAACACGTGTGTAGATAAATAAATACATGATGTATACTAAAGACAATTATATCATAAGGAAGCAAAATGAAATCGGATAAATGTTTAATAAACACAAATGTATTACATTGAGCATATCTATGTGTGTACAAAACTAAACTTACCCAGTTTCAAAAATCAAAATTTTCATTGTCATCTCCACTTTCACATTCATCTCTATCTCCATCCCCATCCTCATCCTCATCCTCATCCTCAATCTCATCTTCATCCTCATCCTCATTATTTGTATGAAAATCTGATTCTTCATCGTTATCCCCACAAATTTCATTTGGATCCACATCTATAATTACTCCACATGGATCTGTAAAGTTGGAATGTCATATTCCTCCGTTTGAATTGTGTTAGTAACTCTTCTTGTTGATATGCTATATCAACCCAATGCTCTTCGATTTTTTTCCATGCTTTTGTTTTGCATATAGCCCACAAATCAGTTTTTCAAACTAGGATATGATACATAAAATACTTGAATTCCTTGTTGTGCCAATGCAAATGGTTCACATTTCTTTTACTTCTTCTTATGATTTATTTCAACCAAATTATACTTTGGATGCACCTTCATCCCTTTGATGGGGTCAAACCAATTGCACTTAAATAATAACACTCGCAATTCTGCTCCAGGAGACTCTATCTCTATGATTTCATCTAATAAACCAAAAAAATCATCTTTTACACTTCCATCATTGGATGACCGAACACATACCCCACTATTCATTGTGGCTTTTCTAATTCCATATTCTTGGATGTGAAAATTAAATCCATTTATAAAATATGCTAGCCAAGTTCGTACAAATGAATTTGGACCCCATGATAGATGATATAACAATCCTTGTTCAACTTGATCATCATTGGCATGAACCTAAATGAAAGTGACCAAACTATTATTGTTAAGTAATGATTATAAAAACAAAATATGATGGGAACTTGGTAGATAGGTAACTTACATATATTTTGAACCATGTTGCAAATTTCTCATCAAACAGATGATCAAACTCCTTGTTAGGCAGTTCCGAAAATGAGTTTTGAAAAATTCTATCATAAAATAGCACTTATATATTATATAAAAATTTTACCCAAACAAAATATATGTATGGGCTGCTCGCAATTTTTGACCAGTTAAAACTGTATACTTACTCGAAATATGGTCCTATTTCTGAATAGTTCAATAAAATATATATATGGGCTGCTGTAATTCTTGACCAGTTAAATATCTTCTCTTACATGCCCCATTAAGTCGACCAAGATAATTGAAAATAGAAAATGACGAAAAATTGGGATCGATAGGGCTCTCATTATTTCTTCCTACTCTTCGTCTCTTGCACTATACGTGAGGCTCAAAATAATACGATGCAAACGTTGTCACTTCCTCCACAATATATGCATTAACAATAGAAGTTTCGACTCATACCTTATTCTTCACTTTTTTCTTCAAATGATATAAAAATCTAGTCGTAATAAAAAAAAGAAGATTATAAAAAGAAATCTATAAAGAAGTATAATTTTGAAGCAAATGAGATAAATATTTCACCTCTTAAACAGATACATCTATCGAAATTGGACGGAACTCATAAGGCAAGTAAACTAAGAGATGTTCCATTGAATCAAAAAACGATGGAGGAAATATCCTTTCTAAGTTGCAAAGAATAATTGGAATATCTCTCTCTAATTTCTCCATGTGTGATACGTTCAACACTGTTGAGCAAATGTTATGAAAAAAAATACTTAACTCTATAATGGTACCCCAGCAGTAAAAGTTCTTTAAACGCAATTAGAATTAGTCTTTCCATAAATATGTGACAATTATGACTCTTTAAACCTATCAACTTGCATTCCTTCAAATTGACATATCTCCCAAGGTTTGAAGCATGTCCATAAGGAAACCGCACCATTTTCAACCACTCACAAACAATCCGTCTTTGATCCTTGTTCAATGTATAAATTGCCCTCGGCTTTGGTCCCTTACTACTTGCATCCATATCTAGTGTAGACCGATTACAAACAACTCTGATATCTTTTCTTGCACTCAAGTTATTTTTTGTTTTTCCAGGAATATCCATGACAGTATTTATGACATTATCAAAAACATTCTTTTCAATATGCAACACATCAAGAGTATGATGAAAAAGATAGATTTTCCAATATGGTAAATCCCAAAATATACTCCGTTTCATCCATTTATGCGTACTTCATATCTACCAGTCGTACCATGAGGGTCTTCAATAGCGGATGGAAAGTTATGCACTCGTTTCGAAATTTGATCACTGGTCAATCTCAAGGGTGGAGGTGTTTTTTCAACCCTATTTTTTATGAACTCAACTTTATTTCTTCTGAATGAATGATTTAGTGGCAAAAATTGTCTATGACAATCAAAATAGCTCATTTTCTTACCATATTTTAATCTGAATGATTTTGATTTCTATACATATATCGGACATCCTAAGATCCCAGCTATACTCTATCCAGATAACATGCCATAAGTTAGAGAATCGTTTATCGTCCAAAGAAGAGCAGCCTTCATTAGAAAGCTCTGATTAGAATAGACATCATATGTACGAACACCTTCATCCCATAGTTGTTTTAACTCTACAATCAGTGGCTGCATATAAATATCTATTAATTTTTTTGGATTTTGTGGGCCAGGCACAATAAACGTCAGAAACATATACGGCGTTTTCATACACATACCAGGGGCAAGATTGTATGGAGTTAAGATAATTGACCAACATGAATAAGTTTTTCCCGATTTGCCAAATGGAGCAAAACCATCAGCACAAAGACCCAATCTAATGTTTCGAGACTTTTTTGCAAACTTAGGATATATTCTATCAAAATGTTTCCATACCTCTGCATCTGAAGGATGACACATTAGACCCTCTTCTGTTTGATGGTTTGCATGCCACGTCATGTGTTCAGCAGTGGCCTTAGATGCATAAAGCCTTTTCAATCAGGGGGTTAAGGGCAAATAAAACATGAAACTTAATTACCATTACTCCTACTACTCTTATACCTACATTGGTTACAAAATTTACAAAATTCTGCATTTTCATCATCCCTCTAGTATAACATACAACCCTGACACATACATCAATCCTTACCATAAGGAGATCCAAGTCTTTCACTAACTTTTTCATATCGTAAAGATCACTTGGGATGATGTGATCACGAGACAATATTTCTCGAATTACCTGAACAAATTCATTGAAGCATTCCTCAGACACATTATATTCTGCCTTGATATTTAACGGTCTTGCCGTCACTGATAACTTGGTGTGACTGTCACAACCTTCCCACAAAGGTTCATCTATAGCTTTCAATATTTCCCCAAATTGATCAAACAAAAAAGTCTCATTATTTGCATTGTCATCAACACCTATTACTTCTACCTCTTGCGATGGTTCTACATAACTAATATACACTTGTTCAAATATTGGAGCAGAACTAGTACTTGCATGGTTCGATTGTAAAACAAAATTATCACCAGTTGCATCAATTACCATTCTCTGATATGGGTTTAAATGGTCGTAATTATATTCTCCTCTATTGGAAAATTATCTACTTCTTCCATATTCTTCCTCAGATGTAAACGGTTCATCATGACAAGTCCAATTATAGTAATTCGGAGTAAAACTAAATCTATAAAGATATTCCCTAGCTTTATCACACACATGAAACTTAATTACCATTACTACATTTCCTACAAAAACACTTTAACTTATTTCCATCCATAAACTCAACTTACTACTAGCAAAATCCAAAAATTGTTCCAACCCAATACGAAACTCATCGGTCAATCCTTGATGGGCGGGTAAATTCTTATTATACATCCATACTCTACCGCTTTGCATCATCTCTCTCTATAAATTAAAAAAAGCAAAAGCTTTGAGAAGAGGCAAAAGACTTATATGTAATAATATATTTTTCTCTTTTGACCTGTCATTTTTGCAAGAGATATATTTGAACATATGGGCAAGCTCTCAATTTATCCTTTTCATTTTTGCAAGAGAGAACTTTTAATGAAAAGGAAAGATAATTATGAGCAAACATTGTAAAAATAATAAAGGTTTTATTTTTAAATCCTAACTTGGTAAGGAAACTAGCCCAACACCTTTAGGAGTAGAGAAGAGTTGTGGAGATGATAAATGTAGGATGATTATCTCAAAACACATGTAGGTCAATTCCCTAAAAAATGTGCTAATAATTTAAAATAATAAAATATATACTAAGGATTAAGGCAAATATTTTCCATCTAATTCTATGCACAAAGGTACTCGCACCCAGCCTCCCATATTTAGGAAGACAAACAGTTAACCTACTTCAACATAGAGAATAATTAACTAAAAATTATCACGCATAAAATGCTGCAGGATTCACTTGCCCAGAACATCACAAAAGGGGAATTTGAAGTAAACAGTATCATTAATCAAGTCACTGAATGGGATTAGTGTAAACTAGAGATATTATCGTAAGTTTTCCCAAGGAACAAAGGTGGAAAAGCTTGTTGAGGTGCTCTTGCCAGAAGTGAGCATAATGTACAAGGAAAAATACCAAACTCAAAATTTGTTGATGCAGTTTTAAAAGTATTTATGGGTTAAATTAATTAACAATGTTTTAAAAATATACGGTTTTAAAAATCTCTTAAAAACAAATAACGTTGCTCTTAGAGGCATATTGTCGAACATATTTCATGCGTTATTCATACACTTACCTTATTTACCACTAAACATCTGATCGGACCAATTGGATTGATTTATATTTCCATCCAGAAGATGAGGTGGAGAAGAGAAGAGAGAGGGAGAGAAGACGAACCTGATAGATGAACCGAAGAGAGAAAAACCTTTGTCGATTTGTATGGAGACGAAGCTGAGAGACAGAGAGAGGGTAAGATGAAGAGAGAAGGCAGTGTGTCAATGAGAGGTGAACAAAAAAAATCCAAACCTAAATCGATGAAGAAACCATCAGATCAATGCTCTTCATGCGAGAAAAGATCAAAAAAAAGAGAAAGAAGATGAGATGGAGAAGAGAAGAGAGAGGAAGAGAAGACGAACCTGAGAGATGAATCGAAGAGAGAAAACCTTCACCACTAAGTTAATATGAGATGAGGTGAGAGCTGGTTGCTGCGATCGAGCATATGGCAACGACCAAAGATGCGATGAAGAGATGATGGTCAGGGATGAAGGATGCGATGCGACGGAGAGAAGATGCAAGGCAGACCAAGCGGCTAGGGGAGTTGTGGCAAGACTTAGGGTAGTCGTTAAATAGAAACGAATCTAAGAACAACCCTTGTTATTACAAGTTCGTGCTTAGCAACGGAAGATGTTGCTAAGTCAATGACGGGTTATGAAATCCATCGCTAAATAGCGAATTCGTCACTTATTTCTCACTTACTATTCACTTACTTTTCGTTACTACTATCATCACTTATATTCTGAATTTCTTTTTACTAATTTCCTAATACAAAGTATTAGAATTAAATATATTAGAATACATTGTTTATTTTTTATGAGAATACAAATACAAATGAATGATCAAAAAAAATTATTTACTTTTTACTTTCCCTTAGCCAGAAAGTAACAAGATCTGATTTGGATCAACCTTTTATCTTTGATATTGTCATCTACTCCAATCTATTCCAAGTGAATCATCGAACCCATCATCAGACTCTTTTTAAAACTCTTCCATTTCTCACACAAATTTTCAATAACCCATTTTTTGGTGTTGGTTTGAAAGTAATCTTGGATGCAATTCAAAATGAAAGAAATAAAATTAAATGGATTAATTTTCATTTACTAGTAGATTCCACATGTCTTCTTTAGAATCTGTAGTCTGTGTGCATATCACACCAAGTCCTGTAATTCATGGGAGCAATGGAGTGGACTCTAACTATAAACCAAGAAATCGTATCAATTCCTATCGGTTATTTAATTCATTCACCATTCCTTTTTCTAAATCCCAAAGATATTGACAACGTGTTGGGCTGCTAAAATATTAGAAATGGATAGTTATCTCTTTAAACCAAACCAAATCAAATCTAGTAAAGATATGTTTTTAATATGATAAGAAAATTTTGGCACCAATTTTGGTCCATATTCCGCGCCAAAATGAATTTAGACCTTTTTTCTGCC
This sequence comes from Dillenia suffruticosa, assembly GCA_033439265.1. Taxonomy (NCBI): domain Eukaryota; kingdom Viridiplantae; phylum Streptophyta; class Magnoliopsida; order Dilleniales; family Dilleniaceae; genus Dillenia; species Dillenia suffruticosa. Next base: position 7,648,923 of record JAVTVX010000018.1, on the reverse strand, counting down.
AAAATTAATTTAATTACCGCTTTCAAAAATTAATAATAACCTTCACGTGGGTCGTAGGCCAGTATGATTTTCTCGACTAAATTAAAAATTTAAGATCTCGAGTAAATAAAAAATTTAGGATTTGTTTGGCTTGAAAGTAAGAGGGTTATAAGAGGGTTGTAAGAGAATAATATATAACATTATTCTCATTATTCTCTGGTTAGAGATTAAAGCGCCCACTTATAACATCCTTCTCACCCCTCACAACATCCTTCTCAGCCATGACAATATCCTTCTCACCACTATATCCTTGGTGCATAGGAATAGGAATAGGTGATGTATGTGATGTTTTACTAAATAATATTTAACACTAAATCGTGGATAAAATTTATGTTGGAGCAAAATTAATGTTCTAATGATATTGTGCACATCATCATAATCATGCTAAAGATGGTTTGATTTTTGAGTAATTGTTAAAAGAGAACATGGTTTGATTTTTGAGTAATTTTTAAAAGGAGATCAATATTTCAATATTTAAGTAACTCCGTCTCAAACAAAGAACAAAAGTTTTTGAATAAAATGAAAGTTTTTCACGGTTTTGAAATAACATAATAAAATTTTTTAAAGCTTTCAAAAAATTTTGAATTAAAATGATAAAATAATCACATAAATGTTTTATAGAAAATAGTAATTTAATATTATTATAATTTTTAAAGAATGATGTTAATAAATACAAATGACTGATTTAATAATATTAAAAATGGATTAATTAGTGTCGTCGCACGGGTGGCATGGCCGTGTGGAGCGTGCGGTCCCATGCGCAGGCGCCTGGGCTAGCATGGCCGGGAGCCCGCGCTGCCCTTGCTGCTCGCATGCCTAGCGTTACTGGCCCCTTGCTACTCAAATGCCCCGTACGGGTGCTGCATAAGGCTGGTCCTTGGCTGATCGGCTACGTGCATGCATGGATGGCCCGTGCCGTGGCATGATCGGGCGCCTAGTCTGGCTTGGCCGAGCACCAGCATTGGCTTCATCGGGCGCCTGCGTAGCCCCTTTCACGCATGCCCTTCGCGGGCACTGCATGCTCGCATGCCACGCTGTGTGGTGCATGCGCGCATGCCATGCTGTGTGGCATGTATGGGTGTCAGCCATCGCATGGTCGGCCACGGGCGGCCCGATTGCGGCGAAGGAACCAATTTTTGCATATTATAAACAGTAAAAAAATAAATAAGAAAAATAAGAAAAATAGTTTACATTTAATATTTAATATTTGGGTGATAGATATTATATTATGGTACATGAAAAAAAATGATACACGAAAAAAAGGAAAATTTTGGAATTATGGAAATTGAACTTTGGGTCAAAATTTTTTTGCTCTGGTCAGTTCAATGATCGGTTGAGAAGACGATGCAGTTCCACTTGCAGTTCCATGGGTCGCAGAAGCAGTCCCAGTAGCAGAGGATGGTATTCCCCTTATCACTTCATCGATATGAAAAGGATTAGGATTATGTGTCGGTCTAGGAGGAGAAGCAAATGAAGACCTTGGAGGACAAATGGCGAATGGGTTGGCTGGGTAAGCAGAGCTCCCAACTGGTCTAGCTTGCACGGTTCCAGAGGAAGATGGTCAGAGCTGCAAATGATCTCGTATACAAGTAATAAAATTACTATTCACCCATAGATCCGCCTCCATATTCATCAAGCGACCTACCATTTTCATATGATCTTCCTGGTTCTGTTCCTTAAAATGATCATCATGCCGCTTAAATTCATCACAATTATGCCTTAATTCACCAACTTGGTTTTGCATTTGTCTAATTTCTTTTCGTGATTCTCCTACTTCACTGCGAACCTCACCGACTTTGCTATGAACCTGGCCTACATCATTGCAAACACTATCCAACTACAATTTTATATTATTCATATATTCCAACAATTCTTCCCACCTTCTTTTGTCATTTTCATTTACATTATCATCATTTACATCATGAACTTCTTCCGCTCCTTCCGCTCGTGGCTCTCGCTCTGGCTTTGGAATACCTCTTTTTTTTAAAAAAAAATTTATCCAAATACCATCTTCATACACCCAATAAACTCTTCGTAGAGTTCTATGATTTATACTATTTTTAATAACATTTAATTGTAAATGATTTTCTTTCTTTAGATTTATTCCGTGACTTTTCAAAATACCACTGACCATACTACAATATGATAAATTATTATCAGAATCTCTTGAAGATATTATAAAATAAGGAAGTAAAAAATGTAAACTCGGATTTTTCCTTTCAATTATATGCGCCATTAACCAAAAATTATCTCTAGTAATAGATGTATAATTTCCTGCACGTAGTTTAATAACGTGTATAATGAGAAAGTGAAGAATTCTTTCTTAAAAATTTAAATCAACAGCATTTGTACTAAAAAAATTCTAAATTATCATCATTAAAAACTATTTTAGCATCCATTATTATTTCACTGTTTAAATACGGAGTATGCTCTTCATACTCCGTCCAACAAAGATCAACCTCTCTACATATCATCTTAGGAGTCACTTTAATTATTTCACCATCAAATAACTTTTAAAACTACATGAATTAATATTACCATCAATAACTACACAATCGTTATCCATTTTTTTTCATATTATTAGAAAAAATTCTAACAGCATTCTCATATATATTTTTATCTCGATTAAGAATCCAAGATGGACACACTTCTTTTAAATAATTTCCGTACTCAAAATTTATACTACCCAAAAAATTCCAATCAATTAATCGACCCGAAGTAATATTTTGATGAGAAAATACCTTATGAAATAAATTTTTTTTTTTCAGAGATGGAAAGTGTTGTTTTCTTCCGATTCCATTGTAATTCTTTTTCCTTTTCTAGACGAGGAGGCCATTGTCAAGTTTGGAGAGGCACTGAAGAGGCAGTTTGAAGGAGAGGGAAGGAAGGAGCCGTGAAGGAAGCTTGTGGTGGCGAGAGGACATAGTTTGTTTGTGAGTGAGTGAAGTGGCTAGAGACTAAAGTTTGTTGGTGACTGAGTGGCGAGAGGAATGGGATGAGTGAGTTCTGAGTTTTTTTGAGAAGTGTTGAGTTAAGTAAATAGCACTATAATGTACTGTTAGCACCTGTTAGCTCAGGTAGCTGGATAGAGTGCAGTAGTGTATTGGAGAGGAGAGTGCAAAAGTATCAGGTAGATGGATAGAGTGCAATAGTATAGCTGGAGAGTGCAGAAATAGCTGGAGTGCAGTGAGGCAGTGGGAGTTGCAGAAATTTCAAGTTGGTTGTTTTCTTGTGGCTAGTAGTAGTGCAGTGTAGTAGAAGTGTTTGCGCAGGGCATTGGAAGGTAGTGCAGGTGCGGTGGCTAAGTGGCGTGGCGCGTACCGAGTGGAGTGCAGTGTGAGGAGGAGGAGTCCTATTGTGGCAACAACAGCGTTCAAATTTTTTTACTTGCAAGTTCCTTTTTTTTAAAAGTTGAAATTTCCTGTTCGCATGTGAATGTAAATGTGATGACCAAGCAAAATTGACTTGTCAGTTTGAAATGTTCAGCTTGAAGTTTTATCGGTTTGTCATGAGCAAGTTGTATATACCAAACTTCAAACTTCAATTAACCGGTAGCAAAAATTCATTTTTTATTTTTTCTGTTTTCTTGTTATTTTTTTCTTCTTTCTATCCATATTTTTGTTATTTTATTCTTTATCTCCATAAAAAACAAATTTCTGAAGTAATTATTTTTTTTATTTTATAAACTTTTGTGAAAATATCTTTTGTTTCTACTATTTATTATTTCTTCAATTATTATTTTTGTTTGTTGCTTTAAGCTTAGCGTCTTAGCTAGATGGACAAACAAATGTTTTTTGCTAGCTATTCGACAAACAAATCGTGTGAAACTAAAACTATATAATTCTTTTTTCTTATTCTTCAAATTGTTATTATTAGATTAAAAAAATATAAAGAATTCTTTATTAGAAAAAAAATGATTGTAAAATATTTGATAGATGTGAATGAGACAAAAAAGACTTTATTGTAATATTAAAAAATTTAGATGACTAAAAGATTTAAAAAATATGATTATTAAGATAAAAAATATATCAACCTCTTTTCTAAAATTTTGTTGAAATTGTTTCTATTTATTTATTTCTTTTTATTTTCTTTTCTTTGGCACGACCTTCTATTTATTTGAAAATGATACTGTACAAAATGACATGTGCCCTTTCACCGAATGAAAACATCATCAAAGAGCACCCCAAATGCTTAGATTTTAGTTTCTCTCCCTATCTAAAGCAGATTTTCAGTTGATGTTCATTGAAGATTTTTATTGGTCAAATATCTTTTTAAAATTTGGAATCGAGGTTGAAATATCTCGGCGTTGAAGCCAAAGAAGCAGCGGTTTGAGAGGTTGCAAAACTACTACCACTTCCTAAATTTTTGCAATGTGATTACATTTTTCGTCAACAGGCCCGATTTTGATACCTTCTTTGTTTTATATGTTCAATTATATGTGCCACTTGGTCAATTTGCACTCATACGATTGAATTCAGTCACGACTTGCAAGGGTTTTTTTCCCCTTTTCCTTGTTCCTGAATGTTTGTTGATTATTAGATTGAAACTTATTGTAGTAGGTTGTATTTGGTGGTGATATATAGGCTTTTAAGCTAGAGTTCTTTACTTAGTCTAACACACAGGAAAGAAAATTGGGGTAGACATAATGGATACTATATTTATAGCAATTTAATTGATTTTACAATTCATGTCTTGTACCTCACATAAATAAATAAATGGAGTTTTCAAAAATATTGATAATATCAATTAAATTTATATTTTATTTTTCATCTTCCCTCGTTTCTTTCTTTATCTTTCTTTTGAGCAACAAAAAAAACTCACACACATCTCCCAAATCTCCCGATCTCCTAAAATCTTCACATCCCTTTTGTTCGCAAAAAATAAATAGATCGATTCGGAATTTCGGGATAAATACCTCGATAGGGCGATCTCCAAAAATCGATCGTGACGCGATTTCTCTCGAACGGATCACACGGTCGGATGGTGATCACACAATCAAACCACCACCGCAAATCCACGACGCCACAATCCAAGTCCGGTGACGAATGTATCACAGAAAATTCCCTACATGAAATTTTTCCAAACCCTCATGGTTTACTCTCTCTCTTGTGAATGTGCAATCCTAGCCATTTTCTCACTATTTTTCTTCTCTCAGTTACTATTCGTCTCTCATGGAAGAGGAAAACGAAAACCTCTCACCTAGGGCCTCACTTGGGGTTGATTAGGCAAGCCATTATGGGTGGTTAATGGGTTGGTAAATGATGGGAGTTACCCTGTTCCTAAATAACCCAAATGCCCCTCAATAGGCATATTCCAACATCTCCCACTTGTACATGAGGGCATTTTACGTCCATCACAAGATCATACTCATGCGATCTATCACATCACCCTACTGGACTTTCATACAGGATTAGACGTCGTGCGACTGGCGAGTACACTTGCAAGCAAAGACTTCTCGATACACCTGTTAGGATGATCGAAGAGTCACCGTTAGTATAAAAATAACTCGCTATACCCCAGACTCAATGCATTTACATCCATCGAGCCACTTTCCTCATTAAAAGTGATCTCTAATCAATTTGCTCGACTATGTATTCACTATTATGTTTGAATCCTAACATTGATCAACATAACAGATCGACCTGTGAATACATGATAATGATGTAATGTCTATTGGCTTTTCTTTTCCCAAACTTGAATCTATCAGTCTCAATTCAGCTGTTTTCCTTGACCTGTCCCTTAGACCTCAATTTATCTTCCTGGTCATAGGTAAACAGACTAAAATAGTAACACTAAATCAAAACTTCTAGAGACAGCCGAAAGTAATAAGGGCATAAGAGATTTCACCCAATGGATCTCAGGTCTCACATAGTGGGAACGAGGATCAAGACCAAACTATTGTCTCAAATAATAGCTCCTACTATCCCATGGTTGTCTCATCACATATGGTATGAAACACGTGCCACAGTGTTATTCCCCCATCTCTCAAAGGGCATATGTCAGATTTCTCAAACACTATACAAGCATGGGACTCAGTCTACACATAAGCCTTTATCCAAAAATTTCAGAGAGAGGATCTCAGAGAGAGTATCTCAGAGATAATATCACAAATTGTGGGTGATATTTGAGATCTTAAACCTGGCAACTTACAGGCAACATGGATGTGGGTATTTCCATATTGGTCATATCGTATATGACCTCATTCTGAACACATATCAGGGCGACTTATGTTCTAGTAGGGCCACTCTCAAAGCCTCTTACAACTAGAATCCGTCTCATCTCCGCTCACTCAGAGTCGGAGGTGGTCACTCGTGTGAGAGTCGACCACGCCTGCCTGACACATCTTTTATCACAAGATCATAATATATAACAATAAATAGTGCATGAAATAAACATGTGACCCAATAATGCATGCATGTCATATATTTCAATAAGAATCTAAAACAATATATAATGAGAAATGTTAAAATACAATAAACCCAATGATACCTTATCTCACAAAGGAATCTCTCACAACGGGTTTTCTTAAGTAATCAGCTATCATGCTGTATGTCAAGGTGTACTTAGCTGTCACAATACCCTTCTCGGTAATATCTCTTACAAAGTGGTCTTTGATATCAATGTGTTTGGCTTTACTTTAACACTTAGGGTCTCAGTTGTTGACAATGGCGGTCTGATTATCACAATAATCGTCACTGATCTCCCACTATTTGTTACGACCCTAAGTCATTCAGAAATGTCTGAAACCAACCATTCTCATGAACTGCAGTTGAGCATACTATAAGCTCAGTCTCTATCATAAATAGAGATATACAGGTTCTCTTCTTATTGCTCTAAGAAGATAAAACCCAATGTTAGTTTACGTATTTAGATCGCTACTACCAGTCAGTATCTAAATCCCAACGAAAAATGCAAATCACCTCATTCGTAACACATGGAGAGGTTCGCAATTCAAATGAGATATTTCAGAATCATTTTTCACTGCTCTACAGTGATCCCTTCCAGGATTCTATTAATATCTACTCACCAGATTGACCGCAAAATAAACGTCTAGTCATGTATGCCTCATCGCATACATTAAACTTATATCGCACGTATATACCTCATCGCATACACTAGAAATGTATATTGCACTGAAATAAGGGATTCTGCTCATGTCCCTTATGTCTTTATAAATGTTAGGACACATGTCAAGAATCAGGTTTTTACCTTTAGCGATAGAGTATATATTAGGTCATTATCACTCATCTCGAAATGCTCAAGAATTCACCTGATGTAAAACTCTTGTTAAAGAGTTAACACCATTCTCAAGCGATTCCTATGGATCCAAAATCCGAGAATGAATTAAAACCTCATAACCATATTACAATGGTCATTGGATACTCTCTGCTGTTCCCGGCTAACAGAATGTCACCTATATATGAGAACATGCTCATAAAGAAGCCATTGGGACGTATCAGACAGATACAATGATCCTACTCGATCATTACAAAACCATAAGATATCACATTCTCGGAAAATCTCAGGTGCCGCTGTCTGAATGATGGCTTAAGGTCGTATGTTGATTTCTAAAATCAACGACCTTATTCACCTGATCTACTAGAACGAACCCAGCAGGATGCTCTATGTAGATCGCCTCATCTAGACTTCCATTATGGAAAGCGGTCTTTACGTCCTTGTGGTGTGACTCCAAATCCATGTTCATGACAATCGCTAAACGGATCAAGGTAAATTTGACTATGACACCTCGGTAGTCCACCCTTCATTCTAAGTGTAACCATTGGTTACTAGATGGGTTATTTACCTCTTCATCAACCCGTTGACCTTTATCTTGACTTTGAGAACCTATTTGTTTCCAATAGTCCTTCTGCCCTTAGGCAAATCAACTAGGTTCCAGACCCCGTTGATTCTCATTAACTCCTTCTCTTCATTTATGGCCTTCAATAAACTGTCTTTTGCATAATTCTCGAGAGCCTCTTAGACCGTTTTAGATTTCTCATCATCCTCTAGAGTCACAACGAGGGTCTCACCCTTAATCGAGAAGTAACGTTTAAATACGTATTCTCGATACTCTTATGAGGAGAGAAAAATCTTTACCTCTTGATGGATCGTTTCCACTGAGATCAAGATCCATAGTGGATTATTGTATCCCGCTGCAGGGTTTCCCGAGCCACTAGGCTCATCCATCGCATAAAGGGTAAGATCCAAATTGATTTCACTTCTCTTAGGGAAATCATTCTCAAATGCTGTTCGTATGTTCGCCTAAGAACACGTATTTTCTCGCAGGGCTAACTCACCGTGTGAATACGAGAAATCGCGGCACAACCCCATAACCTCAAGAGGCTAAAGTCAGGCTGCCTCCCTATCAAAAGTTTAAATGGGGAACTGACTAATAGTTAGTAATACTTTTCTCGAAACAGAGCTCCAACTGTAGTTTAGACGAATACTTACGTCCCCGATCAGTTCTGAGAATCTCTACTATCAAATCTAACTACTTCTAAATCTCGCTTATGAACCTCCTGAAGCATTCTGATGCCTCAGACTTATGTGAGTTCAGATAGATGAACCGAAACGCACGTAAACATCTATAATTATCTACACAACTCCATTTCCGACTCTCATACTCATAAGAACACAAAAAAGAGAAAAGCACAATGGTCTAACTGCAATGGAGTCCCAGCTCTTATTGCATTGCCAAATGGTTTTCTCGTCATTTTGCCGGGTAGACAAAACTCACATACGGGTAACTCGAATCTAGTCAACGGGTCCATTAAACCTCTCGCTACTAACCGATTCATCATCTCTTACCCCATGTGTAGTCTACTATGTCATTTATTTACATCATCATCTACGCAATTAGATGTGAAGACAATAGTAGAATGACAAGAAACCATTAGAAAGAGCAGCACCTAGTGCATACAATCCATCATGGATTAAAACCAGAACAATTCATAGAATTGTCGTATTAAAAAAAAGGATAAGTTTTACGCATATCCTAGTCAATCTTAGACAAGGTACTAAATTGAAGATCCGTCGAATTCCTACAATATTAAGAACATCATGACAAGTGTCGTTCCCTCTGACAACGACAAATGCTCTGTCCTTGACGTAAACCCTCCAAACTTAAGGATTCACTTGACGAAACTCTATTTACATACTTCTGTCTCGAGTTATATGGTCGGTTGCTCCTTATTACAAAGGAGAGAAATCAACGAGCATTATAGTGAATGAGATAAATCTCAAACCACGTAAAGAAGAAAGATATTAATTTCTGTTTGTCACATTCACGAGCGATATGACCAAATCTATCTCAAACGTAGCAATTTATATTGGTCTAATCAAATTCCTTCTCCCTGCGCTTTTGTACCTCGTTGTCGGTTTTCTCAGATGGTTTTTATTATCTGGATCTCGAGTCTTGTTCACATGCTTATGCTATTGGCTTAGCGCCGGGGAAGTCCTTACTCGACTCCTCTGAATTAGCATGACTCGAGTGTGGCCTACTCGCTCCTAGGTGCTCCTCATCGAGCTCACAATTCGTATTCACGTCAATGAAAGTACGAATACTTTCATCAAGTATGAGATAGGATTTCACGGTTTCCCATGAATCAGGTAAAAACTGGATCACATCCAGTATTCCATCCGAAATTTACTCGTCCGTATTTCTTAACTCGGTGATCATTATTTGCATTATTGTATGATCAGCCATTTTTTTCTGTATCCTCACATTAGGAGCCGAAGAGAGCAACACAATGTTCTTATAAGGCGAGTCGAACCGACATGTCCATAGGATATGACTCGTAGAACGAGATTAATTCATCATGTATGCTACTGATAAAGATTGCCCTAATTTGGCAATTCTTTTTTACCATACACGATAGATCTCTTTATCTCGTATATTCTGATATGCGATGCCCACCCTGGGTCCCATCATCTTGTGCCTCAAATTCCCGTTAGATTTTGCCTCTCGAGAATAAACTGAATCTACTGATGTAAAATCTCACAGATTACATCATTCAGTTTACTCTCTTTGTAAAAATTTAATACGATAATTCTCAACGCATTAAGAGAGACATTTATGACTTGGAGATACTAATTATCATATTTTTGTGTGCCCTACGAATCATTAAGACCAAAATGACTTGAGTACAGACCCCAAAATGAGCGTATGAGTCAACGGATACCATACACCACAACCCGGAATCGCATCTTACCATTCGGACTTTGTTCGGCACACAAAAACCATAAAAAGTCACATTTATGGATATAGGACCCCCAAAAAATTGAAAAAATTCAATTTTAAGCAACCTGACGGGCCGCATGGGCCCACACGGGCCACCGTACGTCAGCGGTGCACTCCACACGCTGCCACGCGCTGCCATGCGCCTCCATGCATTGGCAGCAGCCTGGCGCACGTGCCAGACGGGCGGCGCGCCTCACACGCGCCGCCACGTGCTTGGCGCGGCTTGGCTCATGCGCGTCCAGTCGCGGCACGCGGCTCACGCTCCTTCACGTGCTGAGCCGTGTTGAGCCGGGTTGGAGCCAGGTCGGTCAACGGGTCAGGGTCGACCTCGACAGTCTGGTCAACGGGTTGGGGGTCCAACCCTATCGGTCCGGGTAAGAGTTCGACCCGAACCCTGGGACAAGCCTCTTCACGCACTTGTGTGGCATGTGAAATGCACGCGCCTGCTGGACGCGCCTTAGGGCGCATGAGACTCACGCGCCCACAGGTCTGGGCCTGTCTTCTTTGCCCGACGGGTCCTGTAACGGGTTTTTCGACCCGGTTACCAGAAAACTCAATTCCGACTGCTTTTTCTTGCATTTTTCGACTGGAAAAAATTAGTGGGTATCCTCCAAATATCTTACACTCGATTTTAGGAGGATTCATGCCCAAAAATGGCGAAACTCAACTGCCCCAGTCGTGGCCCTTCGCTGCCATTCGGAAATCCAGGTTTTCGGCATCCAAAACTCACAATAAAAGATATGAAAATGTAGATCTAGATGCAATGAACACACTTATAACATTTTCATGCATCGATCCGCCCTCTAAAGCCATAAATCTAAGGTTTTCAAGTCCGTACAGTCGCAAACTTTGACCGGACGTTTCATGACCTAAACATACTCGGAAAATTAAACAAAAAATAGTCTTGTAATCCCTGGGCCATGGGTATTCCTACAGTGTTCTCGGATTCATGAAACTCATCCGTAATCCGAACCCCAAAATTTACACCTCCAAAAATAATTCCGAGAATTATTTAAATTAAATCCAACGATCTCTCTGATACAAATATTAGATTTAATCGCACATGCGGAAGCATAAAAATAAATAGATCGATTCGGAATTTTTCAGAATAAATACCTCGATAGGGCGATCTCCAAAAATCGATCGTGTCGTGATTTCCCTCGAACGGATCGCACGGTCGGATGGTGATCACGCAATCGAACCACCACCGTAAATCCACGACGTCACAATCCAAGTCCGGTGACGAATGTATCACAGAAAATTTCCTACACGGAATTTTCCCAAACCCTCATGGTTTACTCTCTCTCTTGAGAATGTGCAATCCTAGCCATTTTCTCACTATTTTTCTTCTCTCGGTTACTGTTCGTCTCTCATGGAAGAGGAAAACGAAAACCTCTCACCTAGGGCCTCACTTGGGGTTGATTAGGCAAGTCATTATGGGTGGTTATGGGGTGGTAAATGATGGGAGTTATCCCATTTCAAAATTACCCAAATGCCCCTCAATGGGTATATTCCAACAGTAAAAAAGTAAAAGGAGCTCATTTTCCAAGGTTTTTCATAACTTTCAATCATGTTAGTCACCTCTTTCAATCGGATCTCTCTCTCTCTCACAACAATCTTTCAATCTTTAGATCAATCAATCCTTTCATCAATTCAACAATTCAACCAACAAAATTTCATAAAACACTAACATCAATTCTTCTTCATATTTAGTCTTAATCATAATATATAATGGATAAAATATTAACTTAAAAATTTTAAAAACAAAACAATATAATCATACATATAATATAATCAATTACAAATTACAAAATACATTAACAGTCGAATGATAACAAACCACTTGATTATTAGAATTTTCTTTATATTTGGTATCAAATTATTATTATTTTTGATTAAAAAAATAAGTTAATTACTGTGACTATTAAGAATATAAAATAGTATAAAGACTATTTTTATATGAGGCCATTCTAAAAGAATAAGAAAAAAAGATTATAAAATATTTTATAGATATGGAGAAAAAAATGAGAAAAAAAAGATTTTATTGTAATGTTAAAAATTTTTTATGTAACTAAAAGATGAGGGAATATTAAAAAAAAATATGATTATTAAGATAAAGAAAAAGATTTTTTGAAGAAAAAAAACTTATAAACCCCATTTTTCTAACATTTCCTGAAAATAAAAAAATATTTGAAAATGTATTTATTTTTTTAACATTGAACTTTCTATCTCTTCTTTTTCTTTTATTTGTTTGTATCCATGCACACATATCATCTCCGAGAATTTAACTCAGCTAAAAATTTTAAAATAATTTATCCTCATCACTTTAAAATCATCTCCCAATCTCCCCCAAATCTTCACATCCCTCTCTATCTGTATCTCTGACAATTTTCATTTTTAAGTAAAAAACAAGTCAATCTTCTCTCTTCTCAGTCAATCACCTCTCTATCTTTCAATCTCCCTCTCTCACGAAATCCTTTAATCAATTCAAGATTTTAAATTTATTGAAAAAAAATTACAAACCAAGCTTCACTGAATATAATAGCCAAATTTTAGTGCCCAAAAACATTTTATCCAAACTTTTGATTTGTTGACTCAACTTACCTATTTCTCTCTTTCTACTTTTTTTAAAGGCATAAACCAATCACTAAATTAAATTAAATCTATGTTTATGTTAGCAAAATTAAATGACAAAATAATTAGAAAATTAATCAATTATTTTATTCTCAAACTTTGTTAGTTAATTAATTAAGAGAGGTATTAAATTAAGCGACATAATCATAAAACTACTAGCCATCTAAAACATAAATTTTATCTTAGTAACATTAATTTTGTCAAGCCATTGTTAGTGGGTGGGGTTATACTACTAAATTCTTTATTCAATATTAATATTATTAAATAATATTGTTAGTGAGTTTATTATATAAATATTTCTCTCTTACAAGGAAAACCTTTCCTTCTCTCTTTTAAAATATATGTTTTACACGGCTATATTAATTATTAAGTTAGGGAATTATTAATATAATTAAATTAGTTATTTATATATTATTAATTTAAATTAATAATATTATTAATTAACAATCACTACAAAAAAAATAGGCTTTTAGCCACAAATTTAGCGACTAAAATTTTAAAAAAATTCGTTGCTAAAAACATTAGCGACGAAAAATTTTTCGCCGCTAATAACGCATCGCAAAAATTTAATGACTAAAATTAGAAATCCGTCACTAAATTTAGTGACGAAAATCTGAAATCCGTCGCTAAATTAGCGACATAAAAAAATCCGTTGCTAAATTTAGTGATGAAAATCTAAAATTTGTCGCTAAATTTAGCGACAGATAATTTTTATCGCTAAAATCCGTCGCTAATTTAGGAAAAAAAAAGGTTCGTCGAAAAATTATCCATCCATAATTTAGTGACAAATAAAAAAATCCGTCGCTGAATTAGCGACGGATTTGAAATCTGTCGTTGATTCCAAATTTGTCAAAATGCTCGGGGAGCGCATGTGCCTGGATGGGCCCTTGCCTACCCGAGCCAGCACGTGCCTGGATGGCCCCGCCCACCTGAGCCAACACTAGCCTGGAAGCCATGTGCCTGGACGAGCCCCACCCGAGCCAGCACCAACTTGCAAGTGCACTCACTCCAGCGTCAGCCCTCCTCACTTAATTGTTGAAAAATGCCGCTTTGCCTCAACCGTGGTTCAAACTCCTGCACACCTGCATGCACACGCATAAGCATAAACCTGTAAACCACCAAACCAAATATTAGTATGTGATATAATTTTTTTTTTTACTTATTATCTTTCATTCATATTTTTCTAATAATAATAAAATAAGATATAATAAAAATTTAAAATAATAAATATAATAACTTTCTTTACTTATTATGGTTCCTTTACATTTTTCTAATAATAATAAAATAATATATAATAATAATTTAAATAATAAATATAATAACTTTTTTATTTAAACCACCAACCTAAAATAATATTAATTAAAAATAATAAATATGATAATTTTTAATAAAATAAAAAATAATAAAATACTGATTTAAAATAAAATAATAAATTAATTAAAAAATATATTAATATTATATTTTGTTTTCTTTTATTATTTTATTTTGCTTTTTCATTTTTATTTTATTTTTTTAATCCATAGCTTAAAAATGGATTACAACATCTCAATAATATAAAATTATAATTATCAATAAATTATAATATATTAATAAATTAAAAAAACTATATATTTAATCACAAAATATTTTTATTCGTTTGAATATGTAAAAAATTTCAATATAATTATTATATATAAGAAATTTCAATAATGAGAATAGAAAAGAAAAAAAAACCCAAAAATAGAGATAAGAGTAAGAGAAAGGAAAAAAAATGTGAGAATAGAAAGCAAATGAGGAGGAAGAAATAAAAAAAAATATTATCACACAATACAAAATGATGGTGCAGTGGTGAGATGTCTTCCGTTCAACATTTTTTTTAGCATTAAAACAATGAAAGGCGGGCGCCCGCCCAGGTGCGCGCCCCTGCCTGCTCCCGGCGCCCATGCATGCATGTGCGGGCGCCCAGGAAGGCGCACGAGCCTGCTCGGGTAGGAGCTTGAGGCGCGCGCGCTAGCTTACGCCGGCTCATGCGCGCCTGCCTGCGCCGACGCATGCGCGCCAGCAAGGCGCGCGCTTGCTTGTGCCCGGCACCCGCGCAAGCATGCGCCCCTTCATGCGCCCGGCTCCCGTGCGTGCATGCACCGACGCCAGCACAGGCTCGCGTATTAGATTAATATTTAATTAAAAAATTTGTATTATTTTATAAAATAATACAAATAAAATAAAAGATACCTATACAATAATAAAAAATATTAAATCAAACAAAAAAAGAAAAAAAATAAATTAATTAAAATATATATATAATTTAAATAAAATAAAATATATGTTCTTTTTAAGATTTAAATAGTATTATTCTTTTAAAAAAATGAAATATAATATAATAAAATAAAATGTAAATTAAAATATTATAAAATAATAATATGATTTGTTAATATAAAATAATAAAATAAAATAAAATTTTAATTAAAAAAAGATTAAATTCAGCAAAAGATTTGGAATCCGTAGCTGAAACAGCAATGGACTTGGAAATCCGTCGTTCAATTACCAACGGATAAATTTCTTCGTTGCTAAATTAATTTTTAATTTAAATATTATATTAATATTAATTTTTTTTAATTATATATAAAAATTTAGTGACGGATTGAGATTTTCGTCGCTAAATTTAGCGACGGAAAACCGTGACAAAATTTAGTCACGAAATATTATTCGTCATTAATTAACGACAAAATTTGCAACGAAAAATTTTTTGTCACCAATTAGCAACGAATTTAGCCACGAAAATTCTTTCGTCACTAATTAGTGACGAATTTAGTTACAAATGATGTGTCCGTCGCTAATTTAGCCACGACTTCCTTTTCCTCGCAAATTTTGTGGCAAATTAGCGACGAAAAAGTTTTTATCGCTAAATTCGTCGCAAAATAGCAACGAAATTTTTCCGTCATGAAAATCCGTGGTTAAAACCATGTTTTTTTGTAGTGAATTGAAATGATATTAAATTATTAATTTATATAATAGTATTATGATATATTGTAATATATTATTATAATATATTATACCTTTTTTTGATGAATTTTTTTAAAAAACTTGTAAGCATTTTTTTTATGAATTTTCTTTAAAAAAATTTGAGAAGAAGAGCACATCGAATGAATTTTCTTAAAGAAGGGAAAAGAGCTTGAAAGCGATAAATTTTCTTAAAAACAGGAGAAGAGCACATTTTCTTAAGAAGAGCTCGAAAGGAAGGGATGAATTTTCTTAAAAACAGGAGAAGGAAGAACCCATCGAATCTAGGAGAAGAGCCCATTGAATCCCTTTTGAAGCATTTTCGAAGAGCATTTTTTTATGAATTTTCTTAAAAAAAAGGACATCGAATCCATCAAACCGAGGAGAAGAGCACATCGAATCCCTTTGGAAGCATATTTGAAGAGCATTTTTTGATGAATTTTCTTAAAAAAAAAAGGAGAAAACCATGTGCTGCTTGTGCATAGGCTCCCGCGCTGGAGCCAGCAAGGGTGCTTGCCACGCGCATGCCCCGGCTCCTGCAAGGCATGTGTGGCATGTGCCAGGCGCCGACGAGTCAGCGCGCCCGGGCCCCCACTATGGCATGTGCGGGCGCCTGTGCGGGCATTTGCCACGTGCATAGCATGCGGTGCGCATAGCTCAGGCGCCCACATAGGCGCTCGATTGCACAATGGCTTGTGCCACCTCCCACACAGGCATATGCCGTGCCTGTGAGCAGCGGTATGCGCGGGCAACCACCAGTGCAAGGGCACTTGCTTGCACACTTGCATGTGAGCGGTGGCATGCGTGTTGCCTAGGTAGATGCGGGCACTGGTGCAAGCGCTTGCCCACGCAGGCATGTGGCCCCTCGTTTGCCTGAGCGTTGGCATGCGCAGGCGCTTACGAGGGCAAGGGCGGGCACCAACACGGGCACTTCCATGTGCGCTTGCCCCGCATATGGCATCTGAGCAGTAGCATGCGCGGGCGACGCGTGGGTAGGGGCAGGAGCCCGTGCAGGCGCTTGCTTACGCACTTGGATGCGCGGTGTAGTCCTAGGTTGCGCCTGTTTTGTGTGGCAATTTAAATTATTAATATTATTAATTTAAATAATATGATTTGAATTTATTAATTTAATTTAAATTGTTAATATTATTAATTTAAATAATTTAACAGTATTATATAATTTTATATAAATTAAAAAAAACAACTAACAATATTAATATTAATTTATTTTAATTCACACTTAATTTATAAGATTTACTCTTTTAACATTTACAAATATTTAAATAATAACCCCCAAAAATGATTTCTCATGCCAAAAATAATTTTCTATTTTACTATCAATTTAATCAAATTTCTTTTTTTCCCAGCTTTGCCTTTCTTTACCAATTTAAAAACACAGCAAAAACATTTTCTTATTTATTTATTTTTCAATACAAATTTGTCCAAATGATTTGTATTTAATATGATGTACAATATATTTGTGGTGATTGTATTTTAATTTATATGTGTAGATATTCAATTTAATACCTAAACTATAATCACGGTTTTCAATCACTTGAGTAATGAAAATTTACATGGAGATGTATTATAATTTTTTTAACATGTTTGGCATATTTTATTCATAGATTTATATAATGGTAGATGACTTCTTGCTAAGTTTCATAAATTATTTTAGAATTGCAAAAAACCAATATAGCCAAAGTGCTATACTAATTAATTTTAAACATGTCAAATGTCAAATATGAAATCTAAAATATTAGTGGTTGAGATATAGATGGAGTTGGTGGTGATGTAGGGAAGTTGTGTATGTGAAAATTACGTGGAGTGTGGAAATATGAGAAATTAAATTTTGATTCACTACATTATCTATTAATTGCTTAATATAGTTTAAAATCTATAATACTATGTTATAGAAATTAGTAATTTCATATCATTACATTATTTAAATTAATAATATTAATAAGTTTATTGTCAGTATTTGTTATTTTTAATTAATCAAATAGAAGTATAAAGGTTATGGTAAAGAAGGGAGAGTGGTGGTAAGTGTGGTAGTAAGTAGTTTGTAAGTAACAAATATAAATATAAAAAGTGGTGTGGTGTTGATTAAAAGTATAAAAAAAAAATTTAAAGTATTAAGAAATGAAAAACGCGGCGGGAAAATTGCGCGGGTAAATATATTTGTGAAAATGATATTGAAAAATCCTTCCTTCTTCTTCTTCTGTCGCATCAAACTTTCTCCATTTTTTCTCGAGCCATTTAAACCTCAGTTTGCAAAATTTTAATGCAAAGTTTTATCAAATATTAAAATACTGTTTTTAATTCTTTATTTTCATTCAACACTTCTCATTTACAATTATTATTTATTATTTACTATATTTTACTATTTGTTTTTAATAGGCATAAAAGTTTGAAAAAAGACATGTTTTTTCTTATATATATCAATCATTTTACTTCCTATAGTATTTTTGTAATTTGTTTTTAGTCAAAAAAATCATAAATCATGATGGTTGTAACCGAGAATAGTGGCATTATGAGAAAGATAAAAAAAAGAGTAATATTTTCTAACCATGACGATGTTTATATATCAATTTGATTTAACATGACAATATCCCATTCATTCATTAACATGTTTGTTGTAAGTCAAATTTCACTCTAATACCACGGTGATTTTTTAAGAATGTTTCTTAACTCAAATTTATGCTAAATAGATTAATAAAGCTCAAATTCATTGAAATAAGTAACGGTAAGTTATTAATAAAGTTAATAATACGAAATTATATTTGTAATAATATGTGTTAATATAATATTATTAAAATATAATATAATATTATATATTTAATAATATAATAATATATTTGATTAACACATATTATAATAATTTATAATTAAAAATAGTGCTTATTCAAAACTTTGAGCTCCGTTCTCTGCAAAGGCGGCTAACATCATTTCGATAGCATCCAGTCGGCGCTTCAATTCACCGAACCATACTTCACCTCACTTCCTAATCAATCTAAACTGAATCAAAACCAAAAAACACAAGCTTCTTGCACTTATCCAATCAATACCATCAAAACCAAAAAACTACAAACTTACTTCTTCCGCTCCTATCAAAACCAAAAAATCACACAAATCAAAACAAATCAAAATTTGCTTCCATGTCGAAGAACAAGAAGGAATTTTTTTCTAAGAAAAAACTAAAATCTGGGGTGAGTTACTCTTACTCATACTTATTTTTTTTTCATTTTCATTAAATAAATTATACTTAAAAATATTTTTTTTAATAGATTGATATAAGTGAAGAAGATGAAAAGATTTATGGAATGAGAAAAGCAATGGCTACTGCAATGCAGACAGTGTTCTCCAAAGCAAGTAAGAGAGCTATTTTCTACTCTTACCGACGATATGAAATGTGTAGTGAAAGAAATGGGATTCGAAAGCCTTTTGAAGCTTACCTGTGATATATTGAGTCAAAAATTGTATGAGAAACTCATAATGAGATTTGAACCCATGAATAAATATCTTTCTATCTCTCCCCATCACAATTTTAAACTCGGTAAAAGAAGAAGTAGGACGAATTCTAGGAATCCCTTATCGGATGTGATGTTTTGGATTCTTCCTCCATTGAATCTTCAAACATGAGAAAGTATTTCTTGACATTAAAACATAGTCAATTAAAACAACAGATCCAAATCTAGTCACCCAACTTTATACTATGTTTTTTGTTATTTATCCTTGGATGCTTTTTATGTCCAACTACAAATGTGTTCCCGGCTTCCAGACATCTTACTGCTACTATTGATGTTGAAAATACTTGACAATACAATTGGACTAAATTTGTATTAGAATGGTTAGCTGATGAGATTTGTGAATTCAAACGTCGAGCAAAAGAGGATGAACAGAGAAAGAAGACGGGTATTGGTGGTTGTTTATTTTTACTCATGGTAAGCTTTCAATTTAATTTTCAATTTAATGATTGAATGCAATCTATTTAACAATATTTAAGTTAAATATTATTTTATGTTTAGATCTTTTATTTTGAGAATGTTAGAGTTGGTGATTTGGGAGGAAAAAAACACGTTTACCCATTCGATATTGGACAACAGATCGGGGTAAATCGAAGATTTGAATTTGAATTCGAGCGAGCGTATAAATGTATGTAAGTTAAAATATGTTTATATGCATTATGTAATTACTGTGGAATCTAAATAGTATACTATTTATTTAGAGGTTTATTCACCTTTTATATTATTTATTTTTTTAGGGTTTGTTGTCTAAAAAATCTGTGGAAGCGAGTGTTGAAGAAGCTGAAGAAAGTGTTGGTGTTCAAGGAAGTAAAGAAAAAATTAAGTAAACTTACAAATCACTAATTTATATCACTTACAAACACTTATATATAATACTTATATTATGCGCAGAGAATCAGCATCGAACTTAAAATATTTTTGGAGAAATCAATTCAAATTCATTCCAATTTGTTACAAATGCATCATGATATGTTACACAGACTTTGTGATTATGTACAAAATGAAGAAGAGAAGGAAGAATGAAAGAAGGAAAAAAAGCAAAAGAAAGGGAAAGAGGAGGAGGAGGAGGAGGACAAAGCTCGGCAAGAGAAAGGGAAAGGGCAGGAGGAGTGTTTGGAGAAGGAGGAGGGTTTGGATGAGAAAGGATGGGAGAAGGCTTTTGACGAGGAGAATGATAAAGATACTGAATATGAATATGAAGTAATCAATACCTTAATACCTTAACTGAAATGAAAGATGGAAAGACAAATCAAGTATCTTTCTTGCCCTTTGTTAAGGTTAGGTCTTTTTCTGAGCACAAGGAAAGTGTTTGGGGGGTTTTTATGATCGAAAAGCCATAAAAGATGATGCGAGGTAACGACCTTTGTTTTTCTTATTTTGGAATCCAATTTTTAAAGATATTTCACTTTATCTAATTTTCCAATGTTTAGAGCTAAATCTAATTTTTATGACAATTCATAGAATAATTTTGTGTAATGTACTGGACATGAACTGGATGGATGCTTATGAGCTGCTATCACCTCATTGGATTGACACGTTGGTACGTTGCTATGAATTATGAATTCTTTCTATTTATTTTTAATATTACATTACTAATTATTAATTGTCTTTGCAGATGATAAATTGTTATTTATGCTTACTCAATACCATTTTCAATCCAAACTTATTCTCAAAGTCATTATCAAGATGCATTTTACCATTATGGTCTTCTTTCGGTATATACTTTCATCATTCCTCACTTCTCATCATTCATTCTCGAATATCATTCTTTAATAATATTTTTTCATCTACTTATTATACTTATTTTATATTTAGTTGTTTGTGGTTGCATCTGCCGAAAACAAGCCCAAAAGAAAGTGAAATATTTCTATAGTTGATAATTTTTTGTTTCAGAAAGCATTTGGATTTGACTTTCGATTATGAAACCTAGTGACGTTTCATTATATATTTATCTTTGATTTTATCCCTGTTATCTGTTATTTTATTTTAATATACTCTTGCTAACAGATTTTTATCCCTATAATTTTTAAACAACATTGGTTTTATTAGACTATCTATCTTTTAGACTCAGGGTATCATTTTAGAGGGCACTCACACCATGAGTTGGAAATTTTGAAAATTTTGATGGTAATTAATTATTTAACATATATAAATATCAATTTTTTTTTCAAATTATCAATTATTATATTTTCATTCATTTCTCTTCTATACTTCTATTCCTTCTGGCCTCCAGAAAGAATGTCTCGAGAAGATTTATCAAAATTCTTTCAACTGTTCATGTTGAAATTCCACAACAACCTAATATAACAACCTAATAACCTAATATGTAGGTAACTTATAATTTAAATTAATTAATTATTGTAAATAATTCTATAATGTAATTTAATGTATATTTTTATATGTACAGGAATGACTGTGTGGAATATTTGTTATGAGGATTTTGGAGATACGAACCAGGATAATTTATAACTCCACCACCAACTCAAGAAGCATGTTCTATTCTACATTTCTTATCTTATTTATATAATATATTTGTGTTGTTGTATTACTTATGGTTTTATTTTATTTTTCAAGATCTGTTTTTGAGAAAAGAATATTTTCTCAAATTTTATTGTCGGAACATGCGCGATGATATTATATTGAAGATGACGAAACAAAGAGGAAGGAAAAAGTTTCATAGAAGACAAGTAGAAAAGAAAAAAGATGGAGGAAAAAAGTTTGAAACAAAACAAAGTAGGAAAGAAAAAGAAAAGGAAAGAGGAAAATTGAGATGATGATGTATTGTAATGATCTCTATGTATAAACAATTTTTTCTTATCATATCATCTTATAACATATCACAACACTTATCACATACTCAAACATACTTACACACACTTAACACCTATAACATAACACTCTCTCAAAATTACCATATTCTCAAAAAACTTACAACTTCTAAAATTTAAACGAGACTATAACCTATAACATAACATCTCAAACAACTTCCAAAATTTAAAATATCTGCTAAAATTTAAAACTCCACTAAGAATCTAATTATATTTATAAACACATATTTATAACTTCATAAATATTAAAATTATAAATATTAAAATAATATTAGTATGCTCCTAATTCTAATATTAAAAACTAGAGCAATAATAAATTTAATTATGTTTATAAATACATACTTATATTTTTTAATATAAAAATTAATATTGCAATCGCGTAGCATACCTGTCTCGACGGCGCCCGCACTAGCATGGCCGGACGCCCGCGCGGCACTTGCAAGCGCGCCTGCCAAGCGCGGGCAAGCTTGCCTGTGCAATGGCATGCGTGGCCGCCGAGCTGGCATGGTCGGGCGCCCTCGCGCGGCAACTTGCATGCCTGCTTGGCCCGCGTGCGGTAATATGCGCGGGCGCCCCCACTGCCATGCCTGGGCACCCGCGTGGACTCTTGCATGCACGGCATGCGGGGGCGCCGTGCTTGCATGGCCTTGCGCCTGCGTTAGCATGACAAGCGCGGGGCTTGCATGAGCGCATGCAGTGCACGGTGGCATGCTCGGGCACTAGCGCTGGTGCTTGCATGAGCACACACGGTGCACTTTGGTATGCGCGGGAATCGGTGCTGGCAAGTGTGAGCGTCGATGCTAGCAAGCTTGAGCGCTGGTGCTAGCAAGCGTGGGCGTTGGTACTGGCAAGCCCGAGTGCCCGCAGCACCGGCGCCTGTGCAGGCACTTGCATGCGCCCATGTTTCAGGCATGCGCGGAGGCCATCATGCCATGACTGAGCGCCACACAGGCGCTTGCACCGTGCTTCCTGACGCGGTGCCATGCGCGGGCGCCCACGCAGGCATGGCGCTCGCTCTGGCTTGCATGCGTGCTTACAACGCATCCCAGCCCACCTTCCAAATCGGACCGGAGGCCCAGGTCTTATTTTTGAGAAAACTTTTTTTGCATTTTTTTCCCTTTTTCCCTAAAAAACTTATCACCTTTTTTTTTCTTTAGATTATATATTTTTCTATTTTGTATTAAATATATAGAATTTTTACTTATTTCATTTTATTTCTTTATATATAGAATTTTTTTTTCTTTAGATTATATATAGAATTTTAATTTAATTAAATGAAATGAAACTAATGAAAATAACAAAAATGATAAAATATAATAGTTAAAACTATAAATAAAAATAAATTTAGATTTAGTGACAAGTTACTCCATTATATATTTGTCATCTACTTTCCATTTAGTTACCATATGCTTATCATATACTTACCATGAATTAAATTGCATGAATACAGGGCATGCACGGGCGCCAGTGCTGTCATCCCCGGGCGCCGGCGCTAGGAGCACACGCCGTGCGCTTTGGTATGTCCGGGCACTCATGCTGCAAAGGCCGGACGCTGGCGTCGGCGCTGCGTTGTCTCTAAATTTTATATATAATAAAAATATAATATAATATTAATATAATAAATAAATAAAAATTTAATTTAGCGACGGATTTGGAGTTCTATCCCCAAATTTAGCGATAAATTTGGAATTCTGTAGCTAAATTTAGTGATAAATCCAAGAATATTTTGCTAAATTTGATATATAATAAAAATAAAATAAAATATTAATATAATAAATAAATAAAAATTTAATTTAGCGAAATTTGGTTTCCATCGCTAAATTTAGCAACAATCTTAGAATTTGTTGCTAATTTTACATATATAATAAAATAAAATATAATATTAATATAATAAATAAATAAAAATTTAATTTAGTGATGAATTTGGGATTCGGTCGCTAAATTTAGTGACGAATCCTAGAATTTGTTGCTAAATTTTATATATAATAAAAATTTAATATTATATTAATATAATAATTAATTAATCAATTAAGTTAGCGATGAATTTGGATTTCTGTCGCTAAATTTAGCAACGAATCTAAGAATTTGTCACTAAATTTTATATATAATAAAAATATAATATAATATAAATATAATAAATAAATAAAAATTTAATTTAGCGATTAATTTGGTTTCCGTCGCTAAATGTAGCAACAATCTTAGAATTTGTCGCTAATTTTATATATAATAAAAATAAAATATAATATTAATATAATAAATAAATAAAAATTTAATTTAGCGATGAATTTGGGATTCGGTCGCTAAATTTAGTGACGAATCCTAGAATTTGTCGCTAAATTTTATATATAATAAAATTTTAATATTTAATTAATATAATACTTAATTAATTAATTAAGTTAGCGACGAATTTGGATTTTCGTCGCTAAATTTAGCAACGAATCTAAGAATTCGTCGCTAAATTTTATATATAATAATAATATAATATAATATTAATATAATAAATAAATAAATAAAATTTGATTTAGTGACGAATTTGGATTCTGTCCCTAAATTTAGTGACCAATCTAAGAATTCGTCGCTAAATTTTATATATAATAAAAATAAAATATAATATTAATATAATAAATAAATAAAAATATATTTTAGCGATAAATTGGGGATTCGGTCGCTAAATTTTATATATAATAAAAATAATATATAATATTAATATAATAAATAATTAATTAATTAATTTAGCAATGCATTTTGGGATTCCGTTGCTAATTAGGGACGAATAGCCACGAAAATTTTTTTCGTCGCCTATTAGCCACGAATTTAACTATGAATAATGTTTTCGTTGCTAATGTAGCCACAAATACATTAGCATCGCTAAGTCTGTCGCAAAATGGTGACAAAAAAATTTTTCGTCCCTAAATCTATTGCAAAATAGTAACAAATTTTTCCGTCGCTAAAATCCGTCCCTAAAACCATGTTTTTTTATAGTGTGGATCGATTTCACACATATTTTTTTGATAGCTTTGAGCAAAATTTGAAGTCAATTTCTAAAAAATCAACTTCACTGCTTTCATAATCAATATTTTATAATTTTTACCCCTAAATCTAATATTTAGGGATGAATTATAATGAGTTAAACTAGAAACTTAACACAATGGTGGAGAGTTTCTTCTCCTTTACGTTGTCTTCCTTCAATCAAAAACTATTTTTATGCATTTGAATTGAACTAAAACATAACACAGGTTGGAGTATCATGTTGTTTCATGATGCATTCTTTCTTAAGTTATTATTTGTTGGTAGTGTTGAGAGATGATAGTTTCATGTCAAGTGAAATGAGTTTGAGAGGTTGGAATTCTAATTATATTTGGTGTATATAGTTTTGTTTGTTTGTGAAATCGTCATGTTTTTTGCATTCTTAAACCAGTTTGATGAGTTTTGAAAAGTATCTTAGATGAGCCTATCTTGTTGGCATATTAGTGATTAATTACCTACTTATAAAATAATAAATTAATTTTCATATCAACTAATTCAATATTATGATTATAATATGTAAATATAAAAATCATTTACATTAAAAACTAGCTTTTAATTTGGAGTCACTATCTCCCCAAATAAAACTAAAAATTAATTGGAACTTCACTATAAAAAATTAATAATTTTTAATTCTATGTAATCTTGAGTGTCTAAATCGGGTTTCTGAATAATTCCCATAGCATCTTGGTTTTCGTTCTAGTGTAAATGCCTCCATTTTTTTGTTTTTTTTGTTTGGGGGGGGTTTTAAAACTCAAGCTTAAATATAGGTAATTAATAGGGTGAAATGGCATCATTAGAATCAAATTTTAAATCCAGGGTGAATTCTCTATTTGCTTTCTTAGTGTATATGATATGTTGATTACTATATAATATTTGATGAATAATACCAATAAAATGGCAATTCATGTTACTAAAAATTTAAAATGCGAATAGTAACTTTTTCTTTATTCTGTTGGACAATGCAAATTTTCCTCCAAAAGTGGTGTTCGAAAAATCGCATGTTAGATTGGTCTAAGTTTACTTATTTTTTGTTATATTATTGTATTTTATATAACATATTTTTAATTAAAATAAAATACTTATAGTAAAATTATAAAATTGTATGTAGAAACAAAAACAACCCGTTAAGTCTAAAGTACAATTGCTAATGAATATATGGTTATCTTATAAAATCTGCACTCTTTCTTAAAATGACTTTTCTTTCCATGGAAAAAATATGACTATTCTTGTTGTTGGTAGAACCATCACTAAAGATGTTTTCATGTTTTCTCTTCTATTTGGCGCATCCGCCTTTCTTAGTGCTAGACTCAACTTGATTTATCTTATTTCTAAATTCTAAAGCATATTTATTTTCACGTTTACGAATTTGCTCTTCAATTCGAATATACTTTAGAAATTGGTTTATGGTAAAATTTTTAGAAATGTGTAGTAATTTTTTTCGATGGTCATTCCAAGTGGTTGGCACTAGACTCAATTTAATTTATCTTATTTCTAGATTTTAAAACATATTTATTTTTATGATTATGAGTTTCCTCTTCTATTGGAATATGTTTTATAAGTTGGTTTATGGTAAAATCTTCAAAAGTGTACAATAGTTTCTTTTGATAGTCATTCCAAGTGGTTGGTAATTTTGTAATTATTACACCCACTTGAAGTTGTTCATACAATTCTTCTTTTAATTCCTTGAGTCTAGACACTAAAACAAGTAATTCATCCACTTGATCCATGATAGATTTATTATCAACCATTTGAAACTAAAAAAATTTCATACTAAGAAATCTGTCCGTTCCTTACTTTATAGATGTGTACTTATTTTCCAATGCGTTCAAGATTTCTTGTGGAGACTTGACTGAACAAAAATTACTCGATATTATGCGAATAAATTGGTTATAGTCACTAAGTACCACGAAGCGACCAATCTCTCCGTACTTCTTCGGTAATCAAGATACCATCATTAATTACTTCCCTAATCGAAAGACAACCCAAGAGACCCTCGTTGGATTTAATGTTCCGACAGCATTAAAATCTAGAGAGACCCAATTCTAATCAGTAAATTCCAATCTGGATTTATTTAAATTAGATTACCTAATCTCTTGACATAAATCCTACCGCTTGCGATGCCATAAAATTATGTCAATTACTACTCTATTAAAAACACATAAATCTTGCTATTTTTAAATGGTTGTAGAGTATTCTAGGGTTATTAAACATAGCACTCTATTTAACAATCCCAAAACAATCATAAACACTAAGTATAGAGATTAAATAAATACCCACAAATATCAAGCAAATAAGATCATTTAGATCTCACAATCATCATTCATCAAGGGTTCAATAATTCTTTAACTAGAAAAATAAATTAAAGACAAAGCATAATAAAAAGAAAACTCATAAAAAATGAATATTTACTCCTAAGGAATGAAGAAAAGAACAAAGAGTTTCTCCCCCGACTGAAGGCTGCTACTGTAGACGTGAATAGTGTTGCCCCCAAGGGGCTGCCCGGCTGCCTCCTCTAAGGTTCTCTTCCAAGGTATGGGATACTCCTATATATATATGAGTAGAAAACCCTAAAGAAAATATAATTTTTCCTATTTGTAAAAAGTAAATATTTCTAACCCTAATAACTACTAAATAAAAAGAAAGTAAAAAGTAAAAAGTAAAATTCCTAAAACATAATATCTAACAAATTTACATTTTTAAAAATTTCTTTTTCTAAATATTAGGAATGGAATAAAATTTTTCAATATCTTCAATTCCATCCCAACTTCCTCTTGAATGTGTAACTGGGAAAGGAAATTTTTACTGCAGTAAATCTTCAAAACCTTTTGCTTGCCTCTTGAAATCCACATGCCCACGTGCTAATGAAAGAGTATTGCTGTCCAATTTTCCATACTTTACAAAATTGCTCCAATTTAGCTCATTTTTCTTCATTTTCCAAAATAAGTCTCCTCTTAAATCAAATGTCACAAAACATAAATATTAATGTAATATTTATTCAAAAATAATACAAAATCAATCGCAAATATTACACTTATTTAAGCCCTATCACATTTCCCCATATATTGTGACAACGCAAGGCATTCCACCTATTCAACATGTTTTTAAAAAACAACTCAACAACATATAAAGGACCATCTCAGTGCATTTTATCACAATAGGCATGCATGAGATTGTCCCAACCAATCAAAATTAAATGCATGTATAAGACCATCACAGCATCTCAAAGAATTCTTAATAAAGTTTTCACAAATTTCAAATGTCTCAGAATTCATAATAAAGTCCAAATGTCCCGATGAAACCATAAGTTTTTACAAAAGACAAATATAAACAAAAGTTTACAAAGTTCCACAAAAATCAAGGATTTTATCAATACTTGCTCTAAAGAAAATAATGCAAGTATCAATTAAATTCAAACCCAAAATGAGGAGTACAAGGCATCCTTCCATGGATCATACCACATCAACTCAAAAATAATATTTATATCATCAATACCTAAAGTAATTCAGCAAAAAGTATTTTCAACGGCTCCAATAATGTCTCTCACCTAAAATTCCTTTGAAAAATATAGAATAGAGGGATGAGTATGGGACTACTCAACAAATGGAGTGCAATGGCATAATTGTGTTAATAAATGAGGGATGAATGTGGGGAGTCAAAGTAAATTTCATAAACAACTCATTGGATATAAAATAATTCATAATAATTCAAATAAACATGTATCCATAAATTTTAGTCTTTCCAAAATCATGGGGTCTCCTTAAGAAATTACTCCTGTCCCAGGTTTGGCCCAACCCGGACGAAAGCCTGCCAAGAGATTTTCAATCCATTTGTTTCCTAACATTAGTTTCGTACCTCACCGGGTACGTCCAGATATAGTACGACTTCGGGAGAGGGAGCCACATCTATCTCCCCCGCTCATCCAACCCTAACCACGACATCCTGTCGGATCGCTCTGTGAAGAGAATGACTATAATCATTTACCTCATACACCATCCTTTCACAAATATCAAAATCACATTTCGTGTGTCATGTTTTCAACAAATAATTCTCAAAATCATACCAAAACATTATTAAATCAAATATACAACAACATATGATATCCATTCATTTATAAATACAATAGATGCATATGTGATTCAAATTTTCATTTCAGACATCTCACAAGCACAAAAATTTATATAAAAGATATAAAATCATTCAAAATCATTTATTAAAGAATTTAAAATAATTTGCTCATTTAAAAGCACAACGAACCATCCACTCATCTCTTGGAAAGGTAATCACTTCCAAATTTTCCAACTAAATGAGAACTATCCATTCTTCAACTCTTTCAAGACCTTAACCTAATTTATTGATCATAGTTTAATCACACATACCAATATTAGAGAAATCAGTTTCTCCTTAATATTTTCATAATTCTAATTTTCTAATCTGCGCAGTTATGGAAAAATGACTATAATTTTCACTATACATATCAAAATCGTATGATTTTTATATCAAATTAAAGATAAGATATAGATCTAAAACTTTCATGCTTAGAACTTAGACTAATTCAACCTAGACGATAGCTCAATTCCACAGTAAACTTCACATCCAGAATAGGGCAAAAATGGAGTACATTCTGCAAAACTGATATCTTTGAAAAATTGTTAAAACTTCAATTGTCATCGAAATGTCTAGTATAATATATCATTTTAAAGATTTGGAAGTCTAGTAGTTTCATGAGAAGAAAACTCCACTTAATTTTCCTGCATGTAGAAGAAGTTATAATAAAAAGATCAAAGCATGCACAAGCTGTCCCCTTTGCAGAAAAATCAAGGTTTCAACTAAATTTCACTTTCCACTATTTTTCTAAGTTCATATCATTAATCCATATTTTGTTTATATAATTACACAATTTTTTTTCATTCATCTCTAAACCCTAAATCCAATATTTTATAACTATAGGTTCAATTTCCCAATTCAATTCGTTCAATCTTAAGAACAATAGTCAAATTTTTAATGAAAAGTTTGAATACAAATTTTGAGAGGAGAAATTACCTCAATTTCATGATAGATTTGAGTGGAGATGTCGGATTTCAAAAATTTTAAAAGAGAGACAAAAGGGTTTGTGCTTTTGGGTAAAACGAGTAGAAAAAATTAAATTATTGATTTTTTTTCCTCTTTTTGACTTTTCTTGGTGCTTTGAGTTTGTTGCTTGATGATTTATAAACTCATCGAGGTACCTTTTCTTTTCCAATGCGGGATAAAAGACCATTCCCACTTGTAAAGTAAGATATAGAAAGACATGCATGTACTTCGTAAATTATATTACTGATAATGTTTCTTTTCTTTTCTTTTCTTTTTTTTTGGATTTAGTCCCATCCTAAACAATCCCATAAAATTTTGGTTGAAACATTGTGGTGTGAGTGAGCGAGAGGTGAAGACATAGATAAAAAGAGTAGAAACAAAACGAGACAAAAATATAGTGTCAGTTCTCTAAACCCTAAACAAAGAGAGCTAGAGAAGAAAAGATGAGCAAATGAAAGAGCAGTGAAGAAGTTGCTAAAGTGAAGTTTCAAGAAAATAGAAAGAACAATTTGCTAGAATCAGAAGCTTCTTCATTCTTCATCTTCAACCATCATATTTTGCTGAGAACAGAAGATATAATAACGAAGTATGGCTTACCGCCATATGCTTCCACTGTATGTGCACTGGAATAAAACACAAAAAGCTGGTAAGTCGTACTTCATTCCTGGATTTTTAAAGTCACTTCACTGTTTGTGAGGTATGGACTGATACTAGTACATGGGGCTGCGATGTTTTCGTGCTTTCTAACTTGTCCTAACTTCTTTTATTTATTTATTGCTTTCTGATGAGCCATAAAAATGTTAATGAACTCTGCCATATTCTATAGCTTGACAATCATAGGAAATCTTGGTTAGCATTATGAGACATAGTTTTTTGTTTTTCGTTTTTTTTTTTTCCAAAATTTATCATTCCTACTTTAATTGGATCTTAAGCAGTAAAATATGCCTTAACTGGTGATTGGCGGCAGCTAGTAGTTGCATGTTGCCAATGTGCATTAGGCTTGTTATTCAGAATCAACTAATGCATAGGATTCATCATTTAAGCTCATCGCATAAATTTGTGATGAGGTTTAAAACCCTCTCCATCACAACTGGGTCCTATTGTGGTAACATGTAGACCAAGATGAAACATGAACAACTGAGTTGTTATCACCATCATGATGTCATCATCATCATCATCCCTCGAATATTGTAAAGCAAGGCTGGTTTCATCTGGAGAGATAGTGTGCTCATTCATGTCTCTTTTATGTTTTAGATTTGTATTCTCTATCTTAACACAGATCGTTTTTCCCCTTTGCATATCCATCATTAGGTTTTCAAACTCATCATTTAAAGCAAGCTCTGGCTATGATTTTACGTCATGTGTTGGAGAATCCAGCTTGACTTAGCTTTCCATGATAGAATTTCTTTCAAATGGTGAGATATATATACATATATATATATATATCTCATGCAAGTTGGGGGATGGGATGAACAAGTTATAGAAATGAGATGTGCATACCACAGATACTAACAACCATAGAATTTCCATAGCATTCGGTGGATACGAGCGGTAAGAACAACTCCATGAGATGGTTTCCTGCAAAGGTACATTGGTGCACTAGAAAAACTACATTCTACATACTTAGCCACACCTACATACTTGGCTGCAGCTTGATTTATTTATACTTGTTAAGTAAAGCCAACATATGGTTAAACCAATTGATTCAGTAGGTTAAACCTTCAGCTTCCGGTTTAAAGTGGCAGGAGGAGGAGGAGGGCATGGCACTTCGTCTTCAGGAGGAGGTGCAGGTTTTGATGGCGTTGGTGGTGTTCCTCCTGGTCGAGGAGGTGGAGCTTTTCCAGGCGTTGAACCCACCACATTACCTGCTGGTGTTGGTGCTGGTGATGGAGTTACTGTTGGAGGAGAAGAAGACGGTGAAGATGGAGGTGTTGCAGGTGTTGGAGGATGGCTTGGAGGTGAACTAGTCGGTGTTGGTGGTGAGGATGGAGTTACCGTTGGAGGAGAAGAAGGCGGTGGAGGATTGCTTGGAGGTGAACTAGTCGGTGTTGGTGGTGATGATGGAGTTACTGTTGGAGGAGAAGAAGGCGGTGAAGATGGAGGTGTAGCAGGTGATGGAGGCTTGCTTGGAGGGGTCACAGGTGGCGGTGGAGGTGATAATGGAGGTGAAGTGGGAGGAGAATATGGTGGAGGTGCGGTAGGTGGTTTTGCTGGAGGTGATGTGGGAGTTGGAGTTGGAGGTCTCTTAGGTGGCGGCGGTGGGTTTTTACATCCCCCTTTAGTAGGACAAAGCTCAGAAGAGTACTCCTGGGCAAGGGCAGGAAGGAGAACACTGAGCAAAAGGATGACACTCAGGCCGCGGAATGAGAAAAGAGAGAGGCCATGGGGATGAGAAGAGGCCATGGCTTTCTTGCTTCGTTGTTTGCAACCTTTTTGTGCCGTAAGTTCATGGGAACAACACATGGTCACCCTTTTATAGGGCATAAGTTGGGTACATGCCTAAAGAAGTTATAATGAATTCTTACAAAATTAAATATTGCGACCGAATGAGATGACCATGCATTTATCTTCTTTGAGCAGAAACCCTTTTTTTATGATGAAATTTGATGTGTTGTAATATTAATGCAGACGTACAGAGTGAAATTTGGGGTGGGGCAGATCCTGCAGAATCTTTGGCACTAGACTGGTTCGGTCATAAATTTCAATAAAGTTTGCAATCAATTTCTGCGT
The DNA here is from genome assembly GCA_033439265.1 of Dillenia suffruticosa. Taxonomy (NCBI): domain Eukaryota; kingdom Viridiplantae; phylum Streptophyta; class Magnoliopsida; order Dilleniales; family Dilleniaceae; genus Dillenia; species Dillenia suffruticosa. Next base: position 7,615,852 of record JAVTVX010000018.1, on the reverse strand, counting down.
AACATCATCACGTAGAAGCTAATTACGTGATCCATGAGAATTTGAATATGTTATAATAAGCTACGTGAGTGGTCTGAATTCGTTAATATGTGCTTACATTCACGTGCATTATATGGCTTTCCAATGTATTCTATCTTGGGATATTGCCACTACATAATAACATCAATTGTCTCAAGTTATCGAATTGACGGTCCTATCTACCAAGTTAAATTTATTCTTGATTTTGTACCAGTGTGAGCTCCATGCTATGCCTCAAAAGCGCAAATAAAACATGCATGGTGGAGAAACGACGGGTCGTCCGCAATGCCGAGTGTATGGGGCAGGAGTATCTTGAGATTGAATGCCAATAGGTGAAGGTGCGGAACTAATAGTCGGGAATTGCGATGCATGGATCAGACCTATTTATTCCAAATGAATGCTCATAAATATAAGCTCCAGTATCTGTCATAATCCTTGGGAAAAGAAACTAAAAGAAAATAAATTTGGATTAAAAACAATGGATAAATTTCGTGGATCATAAACAAATGTTGCTCTTGCAGCAACCAAATGTGTAATTGTGCATGGTTGTCTGTATTTCCACTCTACTGTTGTTGCACATGCGCATGTCCTCTTTACACAAAAGCACCCATACAAATACATTTTCAATGATCGTCCCCTCCTCACCGGAGGCGGGGCTAGGGGGCCAAGAACACAATTGCCCCCCTGATTTTTTGAAAAAGTTTATGGACTTCCTAAATTTATTAATATTGACCTCTCTAATAAAATTTTGCCCCCTCATAGAAAAATTGGAAATAATTTTTAACTGTTATTGTACCCATATTTGTTGTTAATATCATTTTGGTAAGTGGTAACATAATATCACGCATTATTTTTAGGGTTGATAACATAATATAATATTCACTAGATATTGAGAGAGTACCGACTATCACAACATATTTATCACCATTGGGTTTGAAATTGGGTTTATTGCATATTGAATACGAAATATTTCTCAATTTCACTGTTTTATCTTTCTCTTTCTTGTTTGAAAAAGAAAATAAAAAGCTTTCAATTCATGGAAAATGAAAAATTCTGAAATTCAACCATTTGTTAAATGAAATCAAGTTAAGATAGATGTTTCAAACAATTCGTTTGATTCTGGTTTAAGATATCAAATTTCTGAATATAATCTGACCGTTAAAGATGAGATAAGAAGGGCATATCTATAAAACGGGTGCTTCAACCTCTCGATTTCAATTTTTTACAAAGAAATTTTGATAAAATATCATGTTGTTTTAATACTGCTTGATTTTCTGTTACACTCCAACCCTTAAATCGAGTACACGACAATCGCGGCATTACCTTAAAATATGAGTGGGTCTAACTCGCATACCAAAATACCGCAAGTGATTCATCGATATCTATCAATTTTTCGAAATAATCTAATATTTCGAAACAAGTTAATATATATTCATTACACAACCAAATGACCAATCAAGTCCGTCCTTATTCAAAACATGAATGCATAAGACAAGCCCGAACATTCAAATCTAAGTACATGTATAAGGCCAATATGACCATTCAAATCAAATTCACATAATATAAAATAAATCCTTATTCATGGGATCTATATCAAATGTCACAAAAAACAATCGTCAAGTAAATTTCAAGAAAGAAAAGTGGAGATTTTCAAAATAATTTATACAATTCTAATATAAAAAAATTAAAAATACAAAAGTTAAATAAGTTTCCAAAGGATTTTATACAAAATGTCTCAAAAGGTTCATTTAAAATCCTCAAAAAGAAAAAAAAACAAAAAAAAAGAAATCAGGACAAAACCAGTACCACAATGAGTCCTTCAAGATAGTCTTGTCTCAAGATACTTATATCGATAATACCTTGATAGAAATTTTCTCTATGAAAAATTAAAATAAGAGAGATAAATATACAACAATATTTAGTGAGTGAATAACATGTTATGAAAATAAATGAAGGATGACTTTGGACATCTCAAATAATTATCTTAAAATCATATTATTATATCTATAAAAATTCAAAATTTATCGTCAAATATAAAAATTTTCAAATAAAATTCAATACTCATAATAAACAAGTTATATGAATCAAATCATATCCATAACATATCCAAAATCATGAGACTGCCAAAATCATAACTCTTGACAATGGTCTACCGCGACCAAAGTCGGAACCATCTAGAGAATATACACATATTTATAAATTAAATCAATTTTTAAAATATTTATAAAATCGAATAAAATATTTTCCCATTCAAAATCATTATCGTATATCCACTAATTTCTTGGAAGAGTAATCACTCTCAATTCAAATCAAAATTAATAATTTTCTCCTCTTTAGATTCCAATTATCTTAAACTTAAGACAATATACACATATTTATCATTTAATCACAAATTAATATTAGAGAAAATCAACATTCTCTTCACAAGCCAAACTCCAATTTTCCTAAATTTATCGATCCATCATCTAATGTTATCAAACCACATCATCAAGTTAGAAAAAATAATTCTCCTTTCAAGATTTTTCCAAATTTTAACAATATATATACTTTATGTCTCAATATCTAAACTTTATTTTTCTAATCTTAACATAAAATTTATATACTAGTAAAATGCACTCAAATTTAATATGAAAGAAGAAAAATTATCTTATTTGAATTATCAATTTTGTCTCATAGTCACGCTACCTTCAAATCTTGGATGTTTCTTTCTTTACAAAACCCCAAATCTAAATATAAATCCAAAGTTTATGCAAGAAGTTTAGGAAAGGGTATTAACTCTATTGGAGCCACCAATTTTATCCATTGTTGAGCTACTCCAAATTCTAAGTTTTTCTCTTTCTAGAAAAACTTAAATTTTTTTCCTAAATTCAACATTATAGGGGTTTGTTGAAGGGTTTGGAGTTCAAATCTATGGGTGTTTGGAGACACTTGATCAACTTGAAGGGAGAGAAGAGAGAGAAGGAGAGAGCCGAGAGGGGGATATAAGGGAGGGGTGGGTTTCAGGTGAGAATAGAGAGGGCGAGGAAGTGGGGGAGTGGGAGAGAGAATGAGTGGGGGTAGGTATTTTTTTTTTGTCCTTTCTTCCTTTTTTTTTTGTCTTTTGTGGATGTCACAATTCCTAACCCCCTAAAATTAAATTTTAAATTCAAAAATTAAAGATAAAATCATATTTCAAAGAGATGGGAGTATTGCTTTTTCATAGTATTTTCGGGCTCCCAAATCTCTTCTTCGACCCAATCACATTTCCATTTGATCTTAACAATAAAGACTTGTCTATTCGGCAACCTATTGATTTGACGATCAAAAATCGCTACGGGTTGAATTTGAAAACTCAAGTCTTCCCTTAGTTCGATTGGTGGAGTTTCTAAAATATTTGAAGGATTTGGAAAATATTTTTTTAACATTGAGATATGGAACATCATAAATGTTCATCAAATCAGGGGGTAACTCCAATTGGTAGGCCGCATTTCCTATCTTCTTAATGATCTCGAAAAGTCAACGTAATGCGAATTCAACTTTCCTCTTTTCTAGAACCAGATTACTCCATTCCAAGGTGAAATTTTCAAAAATACTATGTCTCCTATTTCGAATTCCAAAGGCCATCTCCTCTTATCGACATAACACTTTATCAGTTTTGGGTTGCCTTCATTTTTTCTCTGATTATTTTTACTTTCTCTATAGTAGCCTCAATCAATTCTATATTTCTATCTTTCTCTCATTGATCTCATCCCAACACAATGAAATTTGACATCTCATCCCAACATAACAAAATTTGACACTTTCTTCCGTATAGAGTCTCATAGGGTCACATCTCAATACTAGCCTCGTAACTATTGTTGTATGCGGATTTAATTAGTAGGAGGTGTATATCCCAACTCTTTTAAAAGTCCACACATGCCCTAAGCATGTCTTCCAAGGTCTGAATCGTGCACTCCAATTGCTCATCGGTTTGATGATGGAAAGCAGTACTAAACTTCAACTTAATCCCTAAAGACTCTTGCAATTTGGCCTAAAATAGAAGATGAATTTAGGATCACGGTCTGAGACTATCAACACTAGAACTTTGTAAAACCTTATGATTATATTAATGTATAGTTTGGCCGATCTCTCTAAAGAACAGGTGTTCTGAATTGGAAGGAAATAGCCTAACTTGATGAGCCAGTCTACTATCACCCAAATGGCATCATAATTGCTCAGAGTGTGTGGCAATTCCACCACAAAATCTATGATAATGTGTTCCCACTTCCACTTGGAAATTGGTAAAGGTTGAAGGACACCGACATATTTCTGATATTCAACTTTGACTTGTTGGCACACAAGCCATCTAACTACGAGCTCGGCTATCTTTCTCTTCAACCCCGACTACCAATAAGTTTTCTTGATGGTTCGGTAAATCTTAGTACTCTAGGGATATATCGCATAAGTCGAGAAGTATGTCTCTTCTGGTATGCCTCTTTGAAGATCATTATTTTTGGAAATACAAATTCAATTCTCATATATCACCATGCTGTCCTCCCGAATATAGAACTCACCACCTTCACCCTTGTGAACCTTCTCCACTATATCTTTTAGCTCTTTATTAGTTGGTTGAGCATTCTAATACGATTCACTAGTGTTGATCGCACTTCAAATTTAGCCAAAAGTATACCATCATCATCATTGGCTAACCTGACTCTAAGTGCACGAAGTCTTACCAAGCATGAGAGATAAGAACACCCATGAGGTGTCAAAGAATAAGACTTACAGCTTAGGGCATTTGCGATTATATTTGTTTTGACCGGGTGGTAATTTATAACTAAGTCATAGTGCTTGATTAATTCTAACCACTTCCGTTGTCTCAAATTTATCTCTTTTTGAGTGAGTAAGTATTTGAGATATTTATGGTTAGTGAAGATCTTGACATAGCCCCATATAAGAAATGTCGTCATATCTTCAATGCGAATAAAATGACAGCTAGCTCCAAATCATGTGTGGGATAATTCAACTCGTGCTTTTTTAACTACCAAGAGGCAAAAGCAATCACCCATTCATTTTACATCAACACACAACCCAATTCTTGTCTGCAAGTATCACTAAATACCACATAATCATCACTGTTAGTAAGGAGGACAAGGATTGGAGTGGATGTGAGCCTTTTATTGAGTTTTTGAAAAGTCTCTTCACATTTGTCACCGCAGTCAAATTTGACTCCCTTTCAAGTCAAGTTGGACAATGTAGTTGCAATCTTAGAGAAGTCTTTTGACAAACCTCCGATACTAAGCTGTCAATTTGAGGAAACTTCTTACTTTGGTGACATTCTTAGGTTGTTTCCACTTCAATATGATTTCTACTTTTCTCGGATCAACAAATATCCATTTTCAGATATCACATGCCCCAGAAAGCCAATCTTCCTTAATCAAAACTCTTGACACTAAATATGATAACCTAGAAGGGTTGAATATGTTATTTTCAAATTTTGACTAATTACTAAGATTTAAAAACAATTTACAAAATTAAACAGAGAAAATTTAAAGAGATATTGACACAAACAATTTATAATGATTCCATCTTCTTATTGTACGTCCATTCTTAAGTTTTATCTGGATTTTCAAATCCACTATTCTATTTAAAGAATTAGAAAGTAGCTTCCCATGGTACTAGTGAACTATACAAGTATTTTCTCAAATACTTCAACTTGATTTTTACAAGATCAAGCAAATCCCTGATATCTCTTGTTACCACTTAAGCTCAAGATAGAATAACACAACTTAGATCTTTTACAATGAGTAGAGAGAGAAACAAAGGTAATGTGAAGCTTTCAATCTTCAGATTTGCTGATAGAACACTACAGCAAGATAGAGAACATTTTTTAAGAATGTTTGTCAATGATGTTCTGTGCAATCTCAGATCCTTCTCATCTTCATCTTTGATTTTGTTTTTATAGTCAAAGCAGAGATTTTAGCCGTTGAAGACTATTGAATGCATTACAGAGGTTAGTGAGGTAGGTGAACAATGCATTTAATTCGAATTAGTTTTTTTGAACAAATGAATGTTAGACACAACAGGTTGATTTATCGAGACTATAATCAGACTTGTCTTTACTTTTTAATTCCTAGGTCGCCTTGATGAGTGCTTGAGTCTACTTGCTAAAGATTCAAATGCGAGAGATAATACGATTTGACTATGCTATGAATAGCCTTATAAATTTATAAGTCTTCTTAAAGAAAAATTGAGTCGCCTCAACATTAACTTTTCATTTGTAAGGCAACTTGTATCTTTGGACAAGGCGACTTGCTTGTATGGGAACCTTAGTTAGGTTGCCTTGGATAGACTATGAGTCGTCTTTGTTAAATTCAGACTCAGATTTCTATGACTGGCCATTTGCAGATCGTCTTGTCATTCCCTTGGGTCGTCTTATCTTTGATTTTGGTTTTGCAAGGCGACTTGTATTTTGGATAAGACTACTTGCATCCTAAAATCCTTAGATTAGATCGTCTTGTCCCTATGGTTGAATCGTCTTAGGTATTTGTGTAGACTTAAACTTTTGAGACTCAAGTTTGTTAAGTCATCTTTGTTGAATTCACTAAGGCGACTTATATTTCTATTTTCTATGTTCAGATCGCCTTATGTCTACGTTTGAGTTGTCAAGGTATATGCAGATATAGATTTCTATGACATGTTTACCTCAGGTCGTCTTGTACTCAAGGTCAGGTCACCTTAGGTGATGTGCAGACTTGCACTTCTGAGACTTAAATTTGCCAGGTCGTCTTGTTTTAAATGTCAAGTCGCCTTACATGTTTATAGACTTAGAATTCCGAGGCTTGATTTTCTCAGGTTGTATTCTACTCAAGGTTAGGTCACCTAAGGTGATGTGTAGACTTGCACTTCGCAGACACAAATTTATCAGGCCATCTTGTTCTAAATGCCAGTCACCTTATATGTTGTGCAGACTTAGACTTTTGAGACTTGACTTCCTTAGGTCCATCTTATGTTAATGGTCAGGTCGCCTTGCATATTGTATAGATTTAGACTTTTGAGACTTGACTATCTCATATCGTTTTATGTCTATTCTTAGGTCACATTGGGTATTTGCATTTAGCGAATTTACTCTCAATCATCCTCATAGGTTGTCTTGCACCATATGGATAAGGCAACTAACATATCCAGGATTCAATTTTAGTAATTTTTCTAATTTTTTCTAATTTAAATTAATTACTTGAAATTTTTCTAATTTTTTTCTAATTTAAATTAATTACTTGAAATTAACTTTTATTACTCCTAATTATCATCAAAACTTGTTTAACTCAACAATCTCTCCATTTTTTATGATAACAAAATCTAATTTGAAATAATTGATAAAATTATTTGAAAAATCTCAAAATACTCGCTCTCAACTAATGTTATGCTAATTTAAGTTTTGAAATGCCTATGATTATTCTCAAATCTCAACTTTCCTTAGGAATGTACATCAAATGCTACATACACTTAAATTTATGGTGTATATCATTAACATTCTACTGTTCTCCCCCTTTTTCTTTTGAATGCAATTACAATTTTCACCTATACAAACATTTTTCAAGACTAAACCAGTGAAAGTCACATTTCATCCTTACTCAATGCAAATTTATTCTAATGTAGGCAATGTATATATCACCAAGACAAAAAGAAATCGTATAATGATTACCTACTTTAATTTACATATGCAATCTGCCAACTTCCACCAAATTCAATTAAGGTCTTGCAATTAATCAATATATGTGTCATCAATATATATGCCATACAAACAATCAATATATGCATATGTTTATGCTAATATCAATACCAATCAGCAAACACAAAACAAACATAACTATCAATATATGCATATGTAGATGTGTCAATACCAATCAACAAACACAAAACAAGCATGTAGGTATAGGACTTTTCTCCCTATTTTTGTTATCAGCAAAAGGATGCAACTTGTCATTAAAAGGGTTTGCATACATCTTGGCAAAGTTTTAAGTTAGAAAGAGTTGTTAACCTACAAGAAAGTAAAACAAAAACAAAAGATCCACAAGAGTTGTTAACTTTACAACCAAAAGAAGATGTAGGTTTCTTAAACATGTGGCTCATTTGATGGATCGATGGGAGGGTCAATTTGTGAAGAATTGGAGGGTCGACCTTGATCTTTCTGAAGCAAGGATTCCAAAGAAGTCATTTTATCATGAAGGGTCTTGTTTTGATCTTTCAATTCAGTTAATCTTTGCATGAGTATGAGAATTTTGATCTTCAAACTTGAGGAGTTATGATTGAATATGCACCAAGGATCCCCAAATCATATCCATGGTAACTTCAAAGGATGGAATGGATGTTGATAGGGCATGATATGAGGGGGCAATTTGAAGGGGCTGATCTTTAATCTCATCATTTGGGCCTTCTGTTGTTGGTTCACTTGGCTCCGCCTCATCCCTTTTTCTTTTCTTGCCACATTCCTCTTGATCATCTTCTATCTTTTCCCAAACTCCACTTTTGAATACCTATTTGGCCTTTTTCAGTGATTGTTTCCCAATACCATGTTTCATACTTAATTTTGTGCAAATTTCCTTTTTCAAATCAATCTTGTTTACAATCAAAACATCAAAGATCAAAGAGTAATACAGAAGATTTACAGACTTAGATTTGGCTACATCAATCATGAAGTAAAGAACTAAGAAGTGAAGTTCAGGATTTCTACCATCCATAATACAAGCCATCAACCAAAGATCTTCTTTGGTTATGTGTGTGTGATTGACTCATCTAAGTCTAAGGACATGAGTGATAATGAGATGAAGAAGACGCTCATGTATTCCCAAATTCTTAGTATTCAAATCTACTTCATCCATCACTATTAGATTCTCATTCTTAAACACAATTCTTGCACACTCGATTTGACTCATTTTCATATACTTTTCACATTTGGTAGAAGGAGTCTACTCTAGATTACACATCATGCACATTACCTTGGGAGTAAGCATAATTTGCTTTCTCTTAATGTGTGTTTTGAAAGTATATGATTCCATTTACGTGGAAAAATAATAGTATGTCTCAAGCACATGGTCTCCAGTATCATCAATTATTTCCCAGTTGTTATAAAACTTCCTAACTAAAATGTCAGAGACATCTTCATTTGAACTCATCAATGAACTTGGTAAGTTGTGCGAAAGGTGTTTTTCATATGGGAAATTGATTTTCTTCAGAAACTCCAAATCAATAAATCTTTCTAAATTCAATTTTCTTTTAGGGAAATTAGAAGTGAAGGACTTACTTTTCTTAATGGAAGGGAAGTTATTCTCGCTGAATTTTACTGGGTTCTTCATCTTGGCACCATGGAGAATGCTTTGATCTTGCGTGTTGAGGTTGAGAGGCTTTAGGGAGTTAGGGTTTTTAAGGTTGAAGAGAAGTCCCTTCGTGTTTCTCCAAAAGGATGCAATTGTGTTAGGATACTAAAGATTCGAATGCTTTGGATAAGCAAAGAAATGTTTGTTTGAAAGAGAATGTAAGAGGAAGAGAATGAGAAGAATGAAGACGATTCGCGAAGGAGCAATTTAAAGTTAGGGTTCTTAATTGGGGAAAACATTTGGAGGGAATGCGAAAAGACATTATATTTAAGTTAGAGTTATTTGGTTAGGGTAGGAACCATGTTATTGGTAAAGGTAAAATGAATCTAGGTTTAGGCTTTTCGAATTTGAGCCACTTGAGTCGCCTTCAACAGATATCTTATTCAAACAAGGCGACTTGCACTAGTTTGCAAGGCATCTTATGTGAAAGAAACCCTAAACATAAGATCATTAGGTCGCATTCCCAATCAACTAAGGCGACTTGAAGATGATTGCAGTAATGTTTATGTGACTCAACTATGATGAGTCGTCTTGTATTAATGATAAAACGATTTGTGTGGTCAAGTTTTATGCACAAGTCGATTCATTATTTTTACAAGTCTGCTTCTTATGTACAGTTTGCTTTCTCAATTTATTAGGACGATTCAGCTATATTTTTCAAAATCATTTCTATGACTAGGCCTTGGTGAGTCATCTTGTACTTGTAGTAAGACGGCTTACTGAGCCCAAGCCTTGTTCACGGGATGACTTGTTCTCAAAACAAGACGACTTGTTATGTCAATTTTGAATCTATAAGTCAACTCATAGTTTTTATGAGTCGTCTTATCTCTATTTCAAAATCATCTTTTAAACCTATACATCGACAAGACGACTTATTTGTCTTATAAGAGGACCTATACCTCAGTGAATTTGTACAACTTGAAGATTTACTTAAACTTTCACTCGTAATTACCCGATTATAAATCTAGCTCATATTTCATTTAAATTGAAAATTCATTTCATTATTCCCAATTCTCTTCTTAAATTACAAAATCTTTCTTTATCCAAAAGTTTGGTAAAATATCCATAATTTGTTTTTCGATTTCTACATATTCTAGAATTATATCCTTTTTAAGTACATGATCTCTAATGAAGTGATACTTAATCTCAATGTGTTTGGTTCTAGAATAATGTAATTGATTTTTAGTTAACTTTACAGCACTAGTGTTATCAATTCTTATTGGAATACTTTCAAATTTTAAACCATAATCTTCAAGTTGATACTTAATCTATAGGATTTATACATAATATTGCCCTGCAGTCACATATTCTGCTTCTGTGGTTGAGGTAGCAATGTTATTTTGTTTTCTAGAGTACCAAGATACTAATATACTCCAAAAAAATTGACAAGTCTCACTAGTAGTTTTTCTATCTATTTTACATCCTGTAAAGTCAACATCTAAGTATTTATGTAAAGCAAATGCTAAGTTCCTATATACCATAATCCCAAATTGCATTATTTTTTAAATATCTTAAAATTCTCTTAACAGCAGCTAAGAGAGATTCTTTAGAATTGGATTGAAATATAGTACATAAGCATACACTAAATAAGATGTCAGGTCTATATACAGTTAAATACAATAGTGAGCCAATCATACGTTTATATAGTTTTTGACATAGTTCCTTTCCTTTCTCATCCTTATCTAACTTAATTGATGTGCTTATTGGTGTTGTATAATCTTTGGCCTCACTAAATCTAAATTTTTTAATCAATTTTTTAGTAAATTTGGATTGACTAATGAATATTTCTCATTTAAGTTTGCTTTATTTGCAATTCTAGAAAGTAATTTAATTTCCCCATCATATTCATTTCAAACTCTGCATGCATAGACTTAGCAAATTCTTGAGAAAGATTTTCGTTTATTGCTCCAAATACTATGTCATCCATATAGATTAAAACTATTAAAATTTCTTTACCTTTTCTTTTAATAAACAAAGTTGTATCAAGTTTTCCCTTTTCAAAATCATTTTCAACGTGGAAGTTGATAAGTCCCTTATACCAAGCTCTTAGAGTTTGTTTTAAACCATATAGTGTTTTATACAATTTAAATACATGATCCAAATGTTTTGGATGCTAAAATCTAGGAAATTATTCTACAACAACTATTTCATTTATTATACCATTTAAAAATACACTTTTGACATCCATTTGGTATAATTTGAACTTTATAAAGCATGAAAAGGTAAACAACATTCTAATAGTTTCTAATCTACCTACCGGAGTATTTGTTTCATTATAATCAACACATTCTTCTTGACTATACCCTTGAGCCACCAATCTAGTTTTGTTCTTAGTGATTGTTTCATGTTCATCTAGTTTGTTCCTAAGCACCCATTTTGTGCCTATTACCGATTGATATTTGGTCTGTGAACTAACTCACATATTTCATTTCTTTCAAATTGATTTAACTCTCCTTACATAGCTAGAGTGCAATTTTCATCACTTAGAGTTTCATCAACATTTTTAGGTTCAATTTGAGATATGAAAGCCACAAACTTACACTGATTTTGAGTTGAAGATCATATTCTAACTCCAACCTCTCTATTTCCAATCACATTTTTTATATTAACACTCTTTCTTACAGTTAGAAATTTTATTTCTTGCTCCTCTTATTGTTCATTACTTGGTCTACTCTCCGCAACTCTAACTTTAGAGGTTTCTTCCTTAACCTCTTCATTTTCTGATGACTCTTGTTCCAATTTTTGTTCTATCGTTGAATTTCATCATCAAAACTTCATTTACTCAAAAGATCACTTTCATCAAAATTTATATGGATAGACTACTCAACTATTATTGTTCTCTTGTTATATACTTTATATGGTTTACAAGATATTAAATATCTTAAAAATATAGTTTCATCACTTTTTGTATCAAATTTTTCTAGCTTATATTTTTCATTATTCAGCACATAGTATTTACATCCAAAAACATGAAAATATTCTATATTAGCTTTTCTATCTTTATATAACTTATTTTTTAAGGATTGGTTTAATTAAAGCTCTATTAAGAATATAGCAAGTTGTGTTGATAACTTCTGTCCAAAAATATTTAGGTAAATTATACTCACATAGTATAGTTCTAGCCATTTCTTCAAGAGTTTGATTTTTTCTTTTCACAATACCATTTTTTTAAGGTATTTTAGGTGTGGAAAAATTATGATATATTTTATTTCCGTCACAATGTTCTTGTAACGATTTATTCTTAAATTTTTTACTATGATCACTTCTAATACTATTGATTGTATGTCTTTTTTCATTTTGAATTTTTCTACACAATTTATGAATGCACTGTATGTTTCTTCCTTTTTGACTAGAAATAATATCCAAATATATCTTGAGTAATCATCAATTATTATAAAACCATAGTACTTTCCCCCTAGGCTTTGTGTTCTAGTTGGACCGAAGAGATCCATGTGAAGTAATTTCAAAGGCCTAGACGTGGAGACTAAGCTTTTGGATTTAAATGAGGATTTGATATACTTTCCTTTCACACAAGCATCACATAGTTTATTCTTCTCATATTTCAATTTTGGAATTCCTTTAGCCATGTCTTTCCTTAATAATTTGGATATCAAGTCCATACTTGCATGTTCTAGTCTCCTATGCCATAACCATGCATAATTATTTCCAATGGCCATTAAGCAAGATTCATTTAAAGTACTTAAGTTATCCAAATTAATGACATAAATATTTCTTTGTCCTTTTCCTTTGAATTTTACTTTGTTGTTTGATTTATCTATCACATTATAAAAGTCATGGTAAAATAAAACAATAAACTTTTATCACAAAATTGGTTAATGCTTAACAGATTATGTTTCAATCCTTTAACTAATAAAATATACTCAATTTAAGTAGGAAACATACTTATGTTCCCTATGCAAATTTTTTTCCCTTTTAAGTTGTCTCCGAAAATCACTTTGCCTCCTTTCTTTTCTTCCAAATTACTGAACTTAGATAAGGCTCCCGTTATATGCCGAGAGCATCTGCTATCCATAAACTATGTATTTTTAGAAGATTTGATCTTGAGACAAATCTGCGCATAGAAGAAATCAAGTGTTGACCTTTGGTACCCAAACTATTTTGGGTCCGGTAGTGTTAGTGCTCCTCATGGTTTCAGAAGTATTCTTCGGTACCCATTTCAATATCATCTTCTTACATTCACTACAACTGAAATGGCATATGGAGACGGACGAAAACCGTGAGGAAAAAGTGCTAAAACTGTCGATAAAGTCTTCTCCGACGGATAGAGTTTCAGTTGGGTATATAGGGGTCGGGATAGACCTATGTCGACACTTGTCATGACTATTGGAGCATGTTAAATTTCCGAACGGTTAGAAAAGTGTCGATAAAATCGATGTTATATCATCAATTGTAAAGGGTGAGTAAAATTATAATTTTTATCCTCCCTTGTGAAGGGTTAATAAATATTACTAATTTTATTATCGTTAATTGTGTTATTAAATATTACTATCTTTATTGTTGCTTACAGAAATATTGGGTTAGTAAATGTTACTATCTTGATTGTCACTTACAGAATTATTGGGTTAGTAAATGTTACTACTTTTATTTCGCTTATAGAGTTATTGGTTAATAAATGTTACTATCTTTACTATCGCTTACAGAATTGTTGGATTAGTAAATGTTACTACTTTTGTTGTCGCTTATAGATTTATTGGTTAGTAAATGTTACTACCTTTACTATCGCTTACAAAATTGTTGGGTTAGTAAATGTTACTATTTTAATTGTCGTTTACAGAGTTATTGGTTAGTAAATGTTACTACCTTTATTGTTGCTTACAGAATTATTGGGTTAGTAAATGTTATTATCTTTATTATCGGTTACAGAATTATTAGCTTAGTAAATGTTACTACATTTATTGTCGAAAGGATAGTAAATATTACTACTTTTAGTGTCGCTTTTGTCCGTGAGTAAATTTTACTATTTTTATTATCGCTTAAGATATGTAGTTAAATAGTTGTTATAATTATTATCAGTAACCAAATGTTACTACTCTTTTGGTCGGTTATCACAAGGTTAGTAAATTTTAGGATGTGTAAATATAAATATTACTATTCTATCGTTGAAATATTACTATTTTATTCTCAAAAAAATGTTACAATTGTAGGTTAGAAAAGAGTTAGGAAATATTATAAATATCGTATTTTAGGAAATGAAGTACCTTTTATAATATCATGGAATATACATGATAATGTTATAGATATATTACAAGAGAAAGAAAAAGATTATAACTTCTGATCAGTACATATCTTCATATCTTCTGAAATGAAATGTTGATAGCAAAAATGTTGACTTGTAGCACCCAAAAAATTCCAGCATCCGTAGCATTCGGTTCCGATTCCAGGATCCACCGTGATGTGTGGTGTCATTCTATAGTAATGAAATTAATATAATTATAAGGTATATTATAAAAACTTATACATTGAAATATTACCTTTGGGGATGGACTGAGGAGGTGGTGATGATGATGATAGTTGGTTTCGATGTGCACTCCCAACATCTTATATCAGAGGAATCTAACAATATAAATACAAATAATGTGGATTATTATTCATAAGTAAAAGTAAGATTATGGTAAGAAGTAAATAAATGATTCAAATCCTATTGGTTGATTCAAATCGTTCATTTCAACCAGCAACCGTTTTTCATTTTTTAAATTCCAGACATCTTGACAGTGCGGGTTGGGCCTCTACATTTTCTTTTGAGAGCTTGTGCAAATTAAAAATTAAAAATAGATAACAAAGTAATTACATAGAAATATATTATTAAAAAGAAATTATTTATTTTTAAACATAAATATAAACAAAACCAAACTGGGATATCATCTTCGAATAATTGAGATTCTTCATAGTCAACTTGTTCTTCAGATGGTTCTGATTCTTTGTGTTCAGCTGCAATGGTCATTTTTCATTTATTTCGTCCCATATTTTTTATTGAATATTTTTGGTTGAAAATATTCTAGAGATGTGAAGGAAAAGAGTTTTTTAAGAAAATGAGAAGTTTCGAATGTTTGTGGAGAGAGGAAGGGTTTGTAGTATATATATTTGATTTAGCGCCAAATAAATTTTGGTTTAAAGTATATATAATTTGTTTGGCACCAAATAAATTTTTCAAAACCCACTATTTTGCCCCGTTTATCAAATTTTAGTTTTTAAATTTTTTGCTATTTACCTTTCTTTTTATAGTTTGAATAATTAACAAAAAATTTTGATTTTGACGTATTACTCTATAATTCTGTGAATAAAGTAGTAGTAAATATTACTTCCATGTTGCTAGATCCGTGAATGAAGTATTAGTAAGTATTACTACCATGTTACTAGATCCATGAATGAAACAGTAGTAAGTATTATTTTCATATTACTAGATCGGTGAATGAAATATTAGTAAATATTATTACCATGCTTCTAGATCCGTGAATAAAATAGTAGTAAGTATTAGTACCATATTACTAGATTCGTAAATGAAGTATTAGTAAGTATTACTACAATGCTACTAGATCCGTGAATGAAATAATAGTAAGCCGTGAATGAAGTATTAGTAAATATTACTACCATGTTATTAAATCCGTGAATGAAATAATAGTAAGTATTATTACCATATCACTAGACGGGCATATGCCTGCGCGGCATAACCTCGAGCAGAACTGTCCAAGCAAGCGTGCCTACACAGCACAACCGGAGGTTGAGTTGCCCAGGCAAGCCATGCAAATGCCTACCCACGGCACAATCGACGGCTGAGCTGCCCAGCCAAGCGCCCACAAACGCCCTCGCGGCACAACCTGCGGCATACCTTATTTTAAAATAATAATTTTATTATTTTAAATAATAAAACATTTATATTATTAATATAATCATATGAAATCTTTAAATTATATTACCAAATTTGTTATATGAAATTATGTTACTAAGTTTCTTATATACGATCATTAGATATATTAAATTTATAATTTATATTATATAGTGTCATAATATGTTTTATTATATTTTGTAGGAATATATAATTTTAAATAAAATCATATATTACAAAAAGTCATATATTTTTTACGTTATTATTACTACATTAGTTACATAATTTATATTATTTAAAATAATAACATTTCATACTTAATTTATAATTTAAATTTCGTTATAATTAAAACATGTGAGTTCGGAACATATGTTTTGATGGATTGCATATGATGAATATGATGAGTATGAGTATGAATTATTTAAATTAATAATATTAATTAGATATGTTAATATCTAATTTATATTTTAGATTTTATAATTAAGGAATACGATACTTATATTTAATATTATTTATTTAGAAAAATAAAGAATTGAAATCAAAATGTGATAACAAACTTTACAAATTATAATTGTAATAAATTTATAAATTTATATTATGAAATAATATAATTTATAGTTATATTATATCGGCAAACAACATATTTATGCTTACCGCCAAATAACGTATTCAAATATTAAGAGTTTATTTTTCAAGTGAAGCCGACGCCAAATGTTGAAAATCTATCCGTGCGTGTTTTTTTCCCTCCTTTACAAATTATTGGGAGGCTTGAATTTTTAATAGGCTTTTTAAAATTTTTACAGTTTAATGTATAGTTATAGTTTGGAATGGAATAGTTATAGTGAATAATTTTGGAATAATTATAGTGATTACCCTCTCCGATATTTATATGTTTCATATGTATTATTTTATTGTTATGTCTGTAGTTTTTAACATTACATATTTTCATTGGCGTTATTTTCCGATTTATACAAATTTCATACAGTTTTAAAAAATACTTGTTATCAGAATAAAAATACTTATTGACCAATAAATTTATAAATTTGTATTATGAAATATTATAATTTATAGTTATATTATATTGATCAAACAACATATTTATACTTTAACTCAATCGAGTGCTAATAATTGTATTATGCCGCCAAACAAAATATTCAAATATTGAGAGTTTATGTTTCAAGTGAAGCCAACCCCAAATGTTGAAAATCTATCCGCACATTTTTTCCCTCTTTTACAAATTTATTGGGATACTTTAATTTTTTATGGACCAAGATCACTTGTTACCATGTTATATTATACAAATTTTATATAATTATTGACTTACCACTTGTTACGTTAGACCAATCCTTGTTATCATTTATTTTTTTTGTAAGTTATCACTTGTAAATAGAGAATAAAAGTTACCATAGTATTTATTATTAAACTATAATAAAAGTACACTTGGAGTTTATATTTGTTATTTGTTATAAATCACTTATTATCATATTTTACCATTATGTAGGAAAAACTTTGCGACGAAAACTTGCATCGCAAATATGATGCAAGACATGTAAATATTTTGTATTGCGATATGTTGCAGCAAAAGGTGTTACAAATATTTTGTCATGCAATGTTGTCACGTCACGAAGTTCATTGCCAAAATATCGCAGCACAATTGTAGTCGTTGGTCCTGTTTTTCCTTGTGAAAAGGGCAGGGTGGACCTGTACCATCTGCGACAATACTTTTTGTCATAGAAGTTTTGCGACGCACCTATAGTTGTTGCAATATCCCCTTTTTTCAAGTTGAAATAATAAGTTACCATTTGCAGCGTCCCTTATCGTCACAAAAGCCACAAAAATATTGCAATGCTTCTGTAGAGAATAAAAGTAATTCTTACAATTTGTTACCGTATGTAGGAAAAGGAAGTAGTTGTTATTACTAATTCTTACCAGTTGTTATCATATCACATCACAATACATGATACGAAGAATAAGAATGAAAGTAGAGTAATTAAAAATATAAAAATATATCCATTTCTTATTCATTACAAAAATAAAGCAGAAAAATAAATGAAATATGGGAAGAGAGAACTAAATGAAATAAATAGAGAATGACAGAAGGAGAAAGATTAATCAATGGAGAATATTTTCTTGATGATACTAATCAATTGTTACAATTTGTATTCACTTAAATTTTTATCATCAATTTAAAATCTCAAAACCTAATTAAAAAACCTAATTTTTGATTAAATTGACTTTGCTTTTGATAAAAAAATGAGATATTATTTTAATTGTCTAAATAAATTAAATATATTAATATTAATATTAATTTTGTTAGCAATTTAGTATACTCCAATAATAATATTTTCACTCATCAAACTTTTATTAATTATTTAACTTATCACTTGTTACCTTATTACTATTTGTTACAGGACATGATAGAAACTAAAATACTTGTTACCATTTGTTAAAAATCATTTGTTATTGTTATCATTTGTTATTATGCCATATTATATAAATTTTATACAATTATCGTCTTACCATTTGTTACATTGTTACCATTTGTTTAAAATCACATGCTATATGAAATTGTTAAATATCACTTATTATTATTTATTACCGGTTATCATTTGTTGTTGAAAATCACTTATTACAACTTATTATCATACCATATTATACAAATTTTATATAATTATTGACTCACCACTTGTTACCGGTTGTCACCAGGTATTAGAGCAATCGTTTACCTTGTTACCATTTGTTATTTGTTATAGATCACTTGTTTTCATTTGTTATCATTATCACTTGTTACACGTAGATAGAGAAATACATTTATTATTTTGTTACCATTGTTATATGTTATAATAAAAATACTTGTTACTATTTATTTGTGGAGGGAGGAAATGTTTGTACTATATGTATTTGGTTTAGTGTCAAATATTGGTTTGTAATATATATAATTTATTTAACGTCAAATAAAATTTTCAAAATCCGCAATTTTGTCTTGCACATTTTAGTTTTTGAATTTTTTGCTGTTTACTTCTCTTTTTATACTTTTTTTTTTTTTATAGTTTGAGTAATTAATAGAAAATTTTAACTCTGACATATTACTGTATAACTCTATGAAATAGCAATAAGTATTACTATCATGTTACTAGATCAGATGCATGCCTGCGCGGTACGACCACGGGCAAAGCCGCCCAAGCAAGAATGCTCGCAAAACATTTATATTATTAATATAATCATATGAAATCTTTAAATTATATTAGTAAATTTGTTATATATGAAATTATGAAATTATATTACTAAGTTTGTTATATATAATCATTAAATATATTAAATTAATAATTTTTATTATATACTGTGATAATACATTTTATTATATTTTTTTATGAATATATAATTTTAAATAAAATCATATATTACAAAAAGTCATATATTTTTATGTTATTATTACTACATTATTTACATATGATATTTATGGAGGGAGGAAAGGCTTACGATATATATATTTGATTTAGCGCCAAATAAATTTTAGTTTGTTATATATAAAAATTATTTAGAGCCAAATAAAATTTTCAAAACCCGCCATTTTGTCCCGTTTATCACATTTTAGTTTTTGAATTTTTTATTATTTATCTCTCTTTTTATATCTATTTTTATAGTTGAGTAATTAACAGAAAATTTTGACTTTGACATATTACTATACAACTCTGTGAATTAGTAATAAGTATTACTAATATATAACAAAATCAAGCGCATGCCTGCGCGGCACAACCGCGGGCAGAGCCGCCTAGGCAAGAACGCTCGCAAATACCCTCACGGCACAACCTGCGGCTCAACCGACACCTTAATTCAAAATAATAATTTTATTATTTTAAATAACAAAACATTTATATTATTAATATAATCATATGAAATCTTTAAATTATATTATTAAATTTGTTATATATGAAATTATGAAATTATATTACAAAGTTTGTTATATACAATCATTAAATATATTAAATTAATAATTTTTATTATATAGTGTGATAATACATTTTATTATATTTTTTTATGAATATATAATTTTAAATAAAATCATATATTATAAAAAGTCATATATTTTTTATATTATTATTACTACATTATTTACATATGATATTTATGGAAGGAGGAAAGGTTTACAGTATATATATTTGATTTAATGCCAAATAAATTTTGATTTGTAATATATATAATTTATTTAGCCCCAAATAAAATTTTCAAAACCCACCATTTTGCCCCGTTTATCACATTTTAGTTTTTGAAATTTTTACTATTTACCTCTCTTTTCATATCTCTTTTTATAGTTTGAATAATTAATAGAAAACTTTGATTTTGACATATTACTATATAACTCTGTGAAATAGTAGTAAGTATTACTACCATATTACTAGATCAGGTGCATGCCTGCGCGGCACAATCGTGGGCAGAGCCGCCTAGGAAGAACGCCCACAAATGTCCTCACGGCACAACCTGCGACTCAACTGGCACCTTAATTTAAAATAATAATTTTATTACTTTAAATAACAAAACATTTATATTATTAATATAATCAAATGAAATCTTTAAATTATATTACTAAATTTGTTATATATGAAATTATAAAATTATATTACTAAGTTTGTTATATACAATCATTAAATATATTAAATTACTAATTTTTATTATATAGTGTTATAATACATTTTATTTATATTTTTTTATGAATATATAATTTTAAATAAAATCATATATTACAAAAAATCATATATTTTTTATGTTATTATTACTCCGTGAAATAGTAATAAGTATTACTATCATGTTACTAGATCAGGCGCATGCCTGCATGGTAAAACCACGGGTAGAGTCGCCCAGGCAAGAACGCCCGCAAATACCTTCGCGGCACAACCAACTCAACCCGTACAGGCGCTAGTGCGCGGTACCATCGTGCAGGCAAATTCCCAGCGGTACCACCGTGCAAGCAAACACTACAAAAAAATACGATTTTAGTCACGGATTTTCGCGACGAAAAAAATTCGTCACTATTTTGCGACGAATTTAGCGACCAAAAAGTTTTTCGTCACTAATTTGTCACAAAATTTACAACGAAAAGGAACTCGTGCCTAAATTAGCGACGGACACATCATTCGTAGAAAAATTCGACGCTAATTAGCGACGAAAAACTTTTTGTGGCTAAATTCGTCGCTAATTATTGTCAAAAAAATTTTCGTGGCTAAATTTATCGCTAATTGACTATCATCATTTAATTATAATTTTATTTTATTTTATTAATTTATATTAACAAATCATATTATTATTTTATAATATTTTAATTTACTTTTTATTCTATTATATTATATTTCAAGAATAATATTATTTAATTCTTAAAAAAACCATATATTTTATTTTATTTAAATTATATTTATATTTTAATTAATTTGTTATTTTTTCATTTTTTTGGTTTGATTTAATATTTTTTTATTATTGTATAGGTAATTTTATTTTATTTGTATTATTTTATTCAATAATATAAAATTTTTAATTAAATATTAATCCGTGCAGGCGCCGACGCATGCATGAATGGGCGGCTGCCTGCCTAGGCGCCCTCGCCCTGCGCGCGCCTGCCTGGGCACTCGCTCGTGCCTGCCTGAGCGCTTGCGCCTGCTGGGGCGTGCTTGCCTGGGCGCCTGTGCCCCAGCAGGCACACGGGCGCCCTAGGCAAGCAGGCGCAGGCGCGGCCACCCACACCTGCTGGGGCGCCCTTTGTTTTAATACTAAAAAAACATACAGTTGAAGGGATTCAAACTTTGGATCTCGAATTTGAACATAAGATATATCACCACTGCACCACTGCTTAGTGTTAGTGTTGTGTGATAATATTTTTGTTTTCTTTCTTCCTTCTCTTTATTTTCTATTCTCACTTTTTTTTTTCCTTATCTCTATTTTTGGGTTTTTTTTCTTTCTATTCTCATTTTTTATATATAATAATTTTATTGAAATTTCTTATAAGGAATAAAAATATTTTGTGAATAAATATATAGATTTTTTAAATTATTAATATATTATAATTTATTGATAATTATAATTTTATAGTTTTGAGTAAATTATGGATTAAAAAAATAAATAAAAATTAAAAAGAATAATAAAATAATAAAATAAAATAAAAAAGAAGAAATCAAAATATAATATTAATATATTTTTTAATTAATTTATTATTATTTTTTTAAATTAGTATTTTATTATTTTTTATTTTATTAAAAATTATCATATTTATTCTTTTTAATTAATATTATTTTAGGTTATATTTATTATTTTTAATTAATATTATTTTAGGTTGGTGGTATAAATAAAAAAAGTTATTATATTTATTATTTTATATTGTTATTATATATTATTTTATTATTATTAGAAAAATATGAAGAAAAGATAATAAATAATAAAAAAAAAAATTATATCATGATAATATCTTTGGCTTGATGGTTTACAGGTTGCGTGTGCGTGCAGGAGATCGGATTCGAACCACAGTGGAGGCAGAACCACGGTGGAGGCAGATGGTGCGGCATTTTTCAGGAATTAAGAGTTGATGCTGGAGCGCCTTTTGGAGTGCCTGCGCGGGGGTGCTGGCTCGGGCGGGCAAGGGCGACACGTGCTCTCCATGGACATTTTGACGAAAATTATCTGTCGCTAAATTTAGCTATAAATTTCATATTTTCGTCACTAAATATAGCAACGGATTTTTTTATGTTGCTAATTTAGCGACAGATAATTTTTCGTCGCTAAATTTTGTGACGAATTTTAGCGACAAAAAATTATTTGTCGTTAAATTTAGAGACGTATTTCTAATTTTCGTTGCTAAATTTTTGCGACGTATTGTGACTAAAAGGCTGTTTTTTTGTAGTGAAATTACAAATTCCCAGCCTTTTTAGCCTTTTTTTTTGTTGTAAAAATTTGTTGCTAAGGGGTTTCAAACCCAGGCTGTGAGGGGTTCAGAAGCCAAACCTTATGCCACTATGCCAAAGTGTCCTATATGAGCATATAGGTTTTTTTTTTATTTGTTTCTTCATATCTAGTTTTATTATTATTATTATTATTATTATTATTGTTATTATTATTATTATCATCATCTCATTCTCACATTTTTTTCTTCACTTTGGGTCATTTTTTTTTTGTTTTGTATTCATGATATATTCCGTGATAATATAAATCAAATATTCCGCGATAATACAAATAATAAGTGAATTTTAATAAATGAATTATGACTTATTAATATAATTTAAATTGATAATTAATTAACTTATATAACGTCTCGACTAATATTATATTATTGATAATTATATTATTTAAATTAATATTAATAATTATAATTTTATATTATGATACTAAGTCTCCACTCATCCACTCATTGTTCAATATCCGCCCATTTTTTTTACGCCTTTTTCCTGCCTTTTTTCATTACCTTTTTAATTCCCCACAATTTTTTTTATTTACACCTTTTTTTCCCGCATGTTTTTTCATTAACCATGTTCTTAATTTCTCAAATTTTTTATATTTTTAATCAATGCCACCGTCTTATATTTTATTTCATTTAATGTAATTTTTACTATCTATTACCATACTATTATTACATTTACTACATAAATGTAGGCCTACACGGTCCTCACCATGAACACTGTGCTCTGCTAATTATGTCAATTAATCACATGACAATAACATATACTAACATTTACTATATAACTATAATAAAATAAGTAACATTTACTATAAAATAGTAACATTTACTATTAAACTAATATAATAACAGTCAAATAGCTAACACAATAGTCAAATTAATATATAATAATATATAGTAACATTTATTATGTAATCACAATAAAATATAGTAACATTTACTACAAAATAGTAAAAGGTAGTAAATTTATTTGTCTCTCATGAAAAGGAAAAAAATAGTAACATTTACTATTAATATTAAATTAATCACAATAGTCCAATTAACAGATAATAGGATATAGTAACTTTACTATGTAACCATAATAAAATATAATAACATTTACTATAAAATAGTAACATTTACAATTATTATAACACATGTGAAAGTTGGTAAAATTATTTATCTCTCATAGTAAAAGAATAGTGACATTTACTATTAAACTAATCATAATAGTCAAATTAACAAATAATAAGATATAGTAATATTTACTATATAACTACAATAAAATATAGTAGCATTTACTATAAAATAGTAACCTATATTATTATAATAACGGAAGGTAGTAAAATTATTTGTCTCTCATGATAAAAGGATAAAGGGATAGTAACATTTATTATTTATTATTAAGTTAACCACAATAGTCATATTAACAGATAATAAGATATAATCACATTTACTATGAAACCATAATAAAATATAGTAATATTTACTATAAAATAGTAACATTTACTATTATAATAAGTGAAAGGTAGTAAATTTATTTGTGATGAAAGGATAGTAACATTTACTATTAATCTAATCACAATAGTCGAATTAACAGATAATAAGATATAGTAACATTTACTATGTAACCAATGAAATATAACAATATTTACAATAAAATAGTAGCATTTACTATTATAATAAATGATGTGAAAAATAATAAATTTATTTGTCTTTAATGAAAAAATGATAGTAACATTTATATAGTAACATTTACAATGAAACCGTAATAAAATATAGTAACACTTACTATAAAATAGTAATATTTACTATTATAATAACAGACGTAAAAGATAGTAAATTTATTTGTCTCTCATCATGTTCATCAAAAGATAGTAACATTATTATTAAACTAATCACAATAGTCGAATTAATAGATAATAGGATAATAATATATAGTAACATTTACTATGTACATTTACAATAAAATAGTAATATTTACTATTATAATAATGAAATGTAGTGAATTTATTTGTCTCATGATAAAAGATACTATTTACTACCCCACAATAGTCAAATTAACAGATAATAATATATAATAATATTTACTATGTAACCACTAAAAATAGTAACATTTACTACATTTACCATGTCTTAAATATCCTATACTTACCATATCTTACCACATCTTACCATATCTTACATATCCTATAGTTATCTACCTTACATCTCTACACTTCTCATACCTTACATTTCCTACACTTATCGTTATTTACTATATCATTTTATATTTACCATTCCTTACTATATTCACCCATCATCACAATCATCACAACAACGACTGTACATATAGCATTGCCTATACATATAGATACATTTCAAAATCGTGACTGCAAAACCTATATTTTACTATCACAACTTTTAGCCGTAAGGATAAAGGTATGTAAATTCAGACGTTCTTATATCCGTAAGTATAGAGTGTTGTTTATAGAAATAGTTTGCTACCTATACCCACGGTTCAAATTGTTTAATCGACGATCATTTTAAAATTGTCGGAAAATCTATACTATTTTCGACGGTTTCAACCATAACCATCGGTATAGTTTCAAAAAATCGTCACTAATACTTACCAACAGTAAACGTTATCGTCGGCGTAATGCTTTTATTTTGTAGTGATTTTAAGTCATTAAACCAACAATTATTCATACTATATCCTGATCTATTATAGTATGTGCATTTGACATATATTTTATGTGTTTTTATTTGTTTGCATAAGCTTTTCTTCTAAGTTTGCAATAGTGAGAGTTATGTCCGTGTTTCATACAATAATGACATTTAGAGTTTGACTTTTTATTCATTCAGATACGTACAAAAGAATTGTAGTGTTTCTTTTGAGTCATGGCATGATTGTATCTTATACCGGCTTTATCATAAACAACTCTTTAAGCTCTAAGCATTAAGTCTAATTTTTCTTGTTCTTGAGCAAATTTATACAATATAGAGCTTAGCTTTTTGTTTCTTTCTTTTTCTTGATCTAGCTCATTTTTTATAATTTCATTTTTATTCTCTTCACTGTTGTCATCTAGATGTTCAATTTTTGAGTTTTCAATCTTCATATGCTCATCTTTTGTTTTATTTGTTTTGCCTTCAAGTTCTTTAAGCAAATCACTTTTCTCTTGCCTTAATGTATCATTTTCTAATTTGAGTTGTTCATTTTTAGATTTCATTTTGTTCATTTCTTGATTATTTCCTTCTTTTGTAATCTATTTTTCCTAGTCATTTCTTTAGGTCTTTAATCGATTCTATGAGTGCCTCATGCAATTCATCAAAGGAGAAGTCATGCTCACATTTAGAATAAAAAAAATACGATGTTGAAGAAGTTACCATTGTTTGACTCATCTTCTAATGTCATAAAACACAAGTTAGCTTGCCCTTGTTCATGTTCTTCCTCACTAGAGCTTTCATCTTCTTCACTCCATGCTGTCAGGCTTTTTTCTTTCCATTCTTTTCCTTTTACTCAGACTTTTTGAGTAATGGACAATCAGTTTTGATGTGTCCAAGCTTCTTGCATTCATAACATCTTATTTCTTATTTTTTCTCCAGTTTCTTGAATTCTCTTATGCTTTTGTTCCCTTTTCTCATCATGAATTTCTTAAATTTTTTACTCAGAAAAGTCATGTCTTCATCTTCATCATTACTTGAATTGTGTTCTTCAATTTCAGCCTTGAGAGCTATGGATTTGCCTCTTTCTTCATTTTCATTTCTTTTGGAGTTTATTTTCATTTCATGGATTGTCAATGAATCAACTAACTGATCCATTGTGAGAGTTTCTAAAATTTTGGATTCTTCAATTGCTATAATTTTAGTTCCCATGACTTGGCATACACCATAGCACTTTATCAATGATGTCTTATTGACTGATTCTCTTGCCTAGCGGCCTCAATTCATTTGTGATGATATTGAATCTTGTTATCATGTATTTCACACTTTTTCCATTCTTCATTTTGAATGCCTCGTATTCTTATTTCAACATTCTTATTTTGTTTTTTCTCAATTGATTTGTGCCTTCGTAGGTAGCCTTCAATCTTTCCCATATTTCTTTTACAGTGATGCAAGATGAGATTCTGTTGTACTCATTGAGGCTTAAGGCTAAGTGTAATAAGTTAACCGCTTTGCATTCGGCTCTGTAGGCTTTTTTTTTTCTTCAAAAGTCATGTTCTTCATTTTTACAAGAACTCTTACCCTATCAATTTATTTAGTTGGAAATTCAATTCTCTCTTCAATTATTTTTCAAGCTGTTTCATCTTGAGCGATTTTGAAGTTTCTCATTTTTTGCTTCCAATAGCTGTAGTTGTTACCATTGAAGAATAGTGCCCTATTGGTTGAGCATGTCTCAAATGGAGCACTGTTTTCATTTAGTGCCATTTTCAATCTTTGCTTCTGAGGTTAAGTTTAGAAGATTCGCTCTAATACCATTTGTTGACACTAAATATGATAACCTAAAGGGGATAAATATGTTATTTACAAATTTTGACTAATTACTAAGATTAAAAACAATTTACAAAATTAACTAGAGGAAATTTAAAGAGATATTGACACAAACAATTTATAGTGGTTCCATCTTTTTTATGTACATCCACTCCCAAATTTTATCTGGATTTTCAAATCCACTCTTTTATTTAAAGAATTACAGACTAACTTCCCACGGTACTAGTGAACCATACAAGTATTTTTTTAAATTCTCCAACTTGATTTTCACAGGATCAAGCAAACCCTAATTTGATACTTCTTGTTACCACTTAAGCTCAAGATATAGAATAACAACTCCGATTTTTTACAATGAGTAGAGAGAGAAACAAAGGTAACGTGAAGCTTTCAATCTTCATATTTGTAGACAGAACACTACAGCAAGATAGAGAGCATAATTTTTTAAAAATGTTTATCAATGATGTTTTGCGCAATCTCAGATCCTTCTCATCTTCATCTTTGATTTTGCTTTTATAGTCAGAGTAAAGATTTTAGCCACTAAAGATCATTGAATGCATTGCAGAGGTTGGTGAGGTAGGTGATAATGCATTTAATTCGAATAAGCTTTTTTGAATCATTGAATATTAGACACAACAGGTCGATCTATCGAGACTATAATCAGACTTGTCTTTACATTTTGAATTATTGGGTCGCCTTGTTGAGTGCTTGAGTTTATTTGTTAAAGATTCAAATGTGAGAGATAAGAGGACTTGACTATGCTATGAGTAGCCTTATAAATTTATAAGTCTTCTTAAAGAAACATTGAGTCGGCTCAACATTAACTTTTCATTTGTTAAATGACTTGTATCTTTGGACAAGGTGACTTGCTTGTTTGGGAACCTTAGTTAGGCTGTCTTGGATAGACTATGAGTTGTTTTTGTTAAATTCAGACTCATATTTCTGTGACTAGTCATTTGCAGGCCGTCTTGTCATTCCCTTGGGTCGTCTTATCTTTGATTTTGCTTTTGCAAGGCGACTTTGTATTTTGGATAAGACGACTTGTATCCTAAAATCTTTAGGTTAGATCGTCTTGTTCCTATGATTGAGTCGTGTTAGGTATTTGTGTAGATGTAAATTTTTGTGACTCAAGCTTGTCATATCGTCTTTGTTAAATTCACTGAGACGACTTATACTTCTATTTTCTCTGAGATCATGAGAGATTAGCTAAACTGTACATTGATGAGATCATGAGAATTCATGAAATTTCGGTCTCTATTTTCTCAAACTGTGATCCCCGATTTACTTCCCGATTTTAGCTAAAACTACAAGAGTTCTTAGGGACCAAGTTGAAGTTCATCACCGCCTTCCATCCTCAGACTGATAGTCAGAGCACACAATTCAAATCTTGGAGGACATGTTGAGGGCATGTGTCATAGATTTCTTGGGAAGTTGGGATAGACACCTCCTATTTATAGAATTCACCTATAATAATAACTATCAAGCAAGTAAGGGATGCCACCTATGAGGCATTATACAAAATGAAGTGCCGAGCATCATTGTTTTGGGATGAGGTTAGAAAGTGGAAGTTTGGAGACAAGGAGTTGATAGAGGCAACTAAGGAAAATGTGAAGGTAATAATAGGAAAAGATGAAAGGTGGCCTACCGATTGGAGTTACCCTAGGATGTGATGAAGATCCACGAAATATTCCATGTCTCAATATTAAAAAAATATTTGCCGGATTTTTCATATGTTTTAAAGACTCCATCAGTTGAACTAAGGGAAGACTTGAATTTCAATATCCAACCCGTAACTATTCTTGATCACCGAATCAAGAGATTGTGAATAAACAAGTCCTTATTGTTAAGATCCAATGGAAAAACAATCAGGTCGAATAAGAGATTTGAGAGCTAAGGATACCATGAAAAAACAATACCCCCATCTCTTTAATATAGAATTTTATTTTTAAATTTTGAGTACAAAATTTATTTTTAAGGGATTAGAAATTGTAACTTCCAAAATTCGATGTTACAATTTTTTTTAATTAAAGTTCATTTATGAAATTACGGAAAAGAGCCATTTAAAGTTAAGGCATATCAATGCAAGTCCTATGAATACTCTATGGTGATTGAATGCGTTGGAAAATGTTAAAAGATCTAATCAAACGTCATGAGACTAAAGAGAGAAATAAGAGAAAAAGTGACAAACACTATCTAGGCTTATAATGATAATAAAAAAATCAATCTAACCCACCCCCTTACTCTCTCTCTCTTCCTCCATCACCTTCTTTCTCATCTCACCCGAAAACACAACCCCACTCCCTCCCTTACTCTCTCCCTCTTGGCTCACTCCCTTTCTTGCCCTCTCTCTTTGGTCTCTTCAAAAATCAATCAAGTTCAAGCAAAACCCACACACTTAGGTTCCCAAATCCTTAAACAAACATGAGATAGTGTGGTTCTAGTAAGAGATTAAGAGATGAAGGGTTTTAGAGAGAGAAACAAAAGGTTTGGTGACTTAACTCAAGGGACTTGGTTCAACCATGAGATTAAGGTAATTTTGCTTGTCATTTTCGTGAGTTTAGTTCCATTAACCGCAAATTTGATTTTATTGATTGTAATTTGGGACTTTTTTGTAGAGAGAAAAATTAGAGTTTGTTGTGCCTCAACTTTGGGGCAAAATTGGTGATCCTATTTGAAATAAATCATCTTTCTCAATTTATATTTGTATTGTTTATACAAGTATTTGAATTTTAAGGTGAGACTTGGAAGACTGAAATTGGGAATTTAGATCTAGAGTTTATATTATTTGAAATTAGAGAAAATCTTTATTGAAAAATTGTTTCACTAAGTCTATGATGTAAATTTGAAAGAATTTGAATATGGGTTTGGTAACTTTGGAAATTTGGGTTGTGAAGAATTGGTGGAAAAAAATTGGTTAACCCTAGAATTGAGTTATGTTCAAGTGATAAAATTATGTTTCTTGTCTTAAGTTGATACAATTAAAGATTTAAGGGGGGGGGATTTACCTTTGGTTGAATTGTGGACCAAAAGTGTTTCCTCTCCTAAGAGGTGAGTGAGTTTATGGTTATGGTTTTGAATAAATAAATATTTTACTTGATTTTATAAATGTTTTTAAAGTTGGTTTATAAATTAATTTGTAATTGTGGAATGTTTTGAAAAAGAGTTTAGAATAAAATATGCATCCAAATATTGAATTGACATAAATTGCCATATGTATTGATCTATAGTGAACTTGTTGGTATTGAACTCATGATTTAGAAAATATTTGAATTATTTTGCCACATTTTGATACATATTATGAGATCTGTGAAATAGTGTCTAAATACATAATTTAATGGATATAGTCATTGCCCCCCGGTTTGGCCCCACGCGGTAACGTGGTTAGGGGCATTTGCCTTAGAAGATAGCCATGCTTGAGAGGTATTTTTGAGACCGTTGTTATTATTTCTCGAACTACTTTGGTAGCACCCCAAGGGATGTTTGGGTCAGCATCAAGATTGGATGTATTTGTGAGTTGGAAAAACTTGAAAATCCCTTAACGATTCCACCCTTGGTCGTAGTAAATCATTTTCAAGAGCTATATTTTTGGCAATCCCATTGATTTTGGAAAAAATATGAATTTAAATTAGATACATAAATTTTGTTCTTTATGATTTATTTAATTCATTTGAAATTTGATGTTTAGTAAGTGATTATGGAATCTATTGATATAATGATATGATTTGAAATTACATTTGATATGTTTTCAATTATCCCTTATTTATTGTCATAATATGTCATTTCACTTATTGATTATTGTTTATACTCATCACTCCTATTTTTATTTTTACAGAGAAAGTATAGTTGAGCTTTGTGGTTGCCCAGTACTAGATTCGATGAAGCTTATTTTGTAGACCGCTTCAGTTACTAGTTTTCTTTTAGTTTCAGGTATTTTTATATTTAATGGATCCAAAAGGAAGATAAAACTTTGTAACTATTTTAGAAATCTATTGAATTTTTATACTATATCTATTTGATTTGAGATTTGGATACAATATTGTATATTTAAATTAAGAACTTTCTTTTTTTTTTTTTGAAATTTTTTAAAAATTGTTTTTTTAATAATATAAAATGATTTGTAATGAATTGGAAGTTAGATTTGGATGGCTAGACTGGTCCTTTGATATTCGGATTTGAAGGATTTGAAAGGTAAGGTTGTCTTGGCCTATTGGTGATCGGTAGTTGTTTGAAAATAATTGAAATTTTGAAATTTTTTGCGGTATCTTGGAATATGGTGGTGGGGTTCCCACGTGTTTCAGGATAGTGCCACGGTTGTCACGTGTTGGGACTTGCAAGTTGGGGCGTGACAAAATTGAAATTCTTTATTCATGAAACCCAAATTTCAACAAATTTTTAAAGAACGGAAGGAATTTGAAAATATTAGAAACTCTCCGATTTTCATATCCTCCTCGGGTTATGCTTCATCCCCTCTCCTCCCATTCCTATTAATCCCCACTTTCCGAACAATTCCTTATCATGTTGGTTTGAAACCTTTCCAACTATTGGTGCATCGAGCTATTTGGGAGGTTCACTGCTTGCCCAAAGCAGTCTCAACTCGGCCCAGAGACCAGCACGCATGCTCTATTGTAATCCATTTTGATTCGAGATGAATGCTGGAAAACCAGTAATAGAAATGCAGATGAAAAAAAAAAATTAAGCCAAGAGGTTTTGAATCTAAATTGGAGTCGAGACTTACTAGAAATTAGTAAAACAAATTTTGTTCAACTTTGGATTATTAAGTTGATTGAGTTGCTCGAACTTTAAATTTGCCAACTACTTAAACAAGTGTAAACTCAACAAGCCACTATTTGAGCAGATTTACCGATTTACCATTTATGTTTATAATCAGAATATACTCAAAAGCTTTTATTATGTTCAAACTTAAATCCGTCCATTAATTTATGTGTAAAAGCTGTGGTGTGGCTTAACCCCATTATTAATTGGGTTTAGATAACATATATTAAGACCATTTATGATACGAATCAATGAGCTTGACAAGGAAATGCTCCTTTGTCTGTCAAATCAGTGCTCTTCCTCTCTTTCAATGCATAAACTAAGTCCCATTTCCTTTAATTTCCTTTCCTTTTGCCTCATGTTTTATTCCCGATATAGAACAATTTTCCAAATTGTCAAATCCACCTCCCCACAAAAGAAAATCCCTGAATCTCACCATCATCATACAGACCTTGCAGGAAATTATTCATGGAAGAAATTTTTGCATGTGCTATGAACCATAACCCACACTTAATCAAGACAGCCGATAAAATAGTTTCAATACTAGCAAAACTTATTAATCAATAGATAGTTTTAGTTATTACATCCGATATATTTTTGAAAGCAAATTGCTTTGGTGAAGAGGTCGACTAGAGTTGTAATCATAATATCTTCAAACTTTCTGGCAGATGTCAACCATAGGTGCTTGCCTGCAAGTAGCACCATATTAGTTTAAAGCAGAATGATTCAGATATGGACGATAGAATTAGAAACATCTACTTCATTGAATGAAATTAAACAGGGAAAGTTAATTCATTATTTTTACCTGTAAACTATGGGTTGCGAATCATTTCTTCGACTTTAAATTTCCTGTTGTACTGGCGCCCCCTTGTATCATAGTAATTCTGCATATGTAACAAAGCCTTATAATTAACAAAAATTAGTAAAGCGTGGGAGTTAGTTGAATGCAACATTTTACCGTATAAGGCCTTCCTTTATCGCTTATTTTTCTTTCTTCTGCCAGCCATCCTACTGGCAGCCATTGGTATTTCTCATATGAGTTATCAAATAACTGATAGGTGTGAGGTTTCTTTGCTGGTCTTCGTCTTCTTTCCACCAGCTCCACAGTTTGAAGTGCTTCAGCTGAAACTATTTCATGTGTTAAGAGTCTTGTGCCTCTAATCTGTCCATTGTTCTCCATGACTGAAGATAAGCAATAAATATATATTGGATTAGCATAGAACTTAGCTTTTTATGGTCTTATGATGCTATCTAAAAGTTTTAAAGAAGTTGAGCATGAAGGTTACTCTTAGTAGAACATAGTAACTTCTTGTTAAGATGACCATTGGCCAATAGTTAGAAATAGTTTGTTATAATTTTGGGAGTTCGATCGTGAAGAAGGGAAGAGTATCATCCATATCTCTAAGTTTCACTCATAATGCTTTTTATGTACATATAATCAGAATTTAGGAAGGAAATGATACCACATTTTTTGGAATTACCGGAAATGTCGATATTACTTGATTCATGTGCACTAAAAATTTTGGTTTTGGTTGTAATAAATAAAGAAGAGCGACTCTACTACACGATATAATCATGCTGATGCCTAATGCATCTCAGGAGAATAGCATATCTCCACTTCAGAAGTTTATGCATCTAAAGGCCAAGATCTACGAGTGAAAACAAGTCGAGAAGTACCTTGTCGATTGATTAATGAAAGGTATTGTGATTAAACGTGAGGTTAAGCTTGATTGATTTGTCTTATTTGTTAAGATGAATCTGGCTTTATATACTTTATTTTGCATTATAGATGAATAAAAGAAATGTATGAGATTTTTTTTTCCCCTTTGGGTGCTGTGGTGATAGTAGCATGACTCCTAAATTTACCTTTTAAAATTAGTTTATTTCAAGTTAATGTTTGAGGTGAGCTTATTTAATTAACATTTGTACTAATACGAACCTTTGATTAGTCAAAGTCAAGTAAGGTTCAAGTCCTTTGATTGTTCAATAGATCTATATAGAATGTGCAAATACCTTTGTGCCATTGTAAGGCTCAGGGATAAAAGCTTTTAAATGTGCTTTTGTTTTTTTTGTAATGTTTGTGGAATATAGATTTGAGAGGTTGTATCGTAAGATTGTGGGTTTGATAGATTTGAGAGGCTTGTATCGAGATTATGGGTTTGAGCTTAGTTAAAAGTTGACTCAAACTCATGATATTACTAGTTAACTTGGGAAAATGGTAGACATCAATTAACAATTTAGGACTACTATTTTTAGTTTTGAATAGAATTGTGCCTTTACCTTCAATCTCCTCCTATGTATTGTCTTTGAATCGAACTTATCGATTATCTTGGTATTGAGATCAACAAACTTAGTTCGATCTCCGCTTATATGATTGCTATCACCATTGTCTAAATACCATGTGCTTAATTCTGAGGTTGATTTTTTTTTCCTTTTTTTTTTCAAGAGATGACAACAGTATTGAATCATCTTCTACTGTCAGTGCAACAAATTGTGTCTCTTTATTTACCTTATTGCTACTCTTCATTTACCTTATTGCTACTTTCACATTCCAAGAAAAATGACCAAATATATCATATGTATAACATTGGATCTAAGATTCATTATACCTTTCACCATTGTTTTGTCTTCTTCTTCCTCAACCTCTAGCTCTTCCTCTTCCTTGGTTTACATTAGGGGCATTTTGATCTCCTAACCTCTTCCTTGACTGCATCCACTATGACCATGGCATCGACCTCTTCCTTTTGCTTGGCCTCTTCCCCATTTGACTGCTCCTTTGACAACCGCCCTTGTTTGCAATACTTTTAATTTTGCTCTTTTCATTTTGCTTGCTATTGTTTCAATTCATTCTATCTTCATGGGCAACCAAAGAACCACAGAGTTGTTCAATAGTCACCTCCTCTAAATCTTTGACTCTTCAATTACAACCACCACATGATTGAATTTAGAATTGCGGGAGCACATAATTTTCTGTACCATACGAAGATCTTTGAGATCTTCATCAAGCTTCCATATCTGGTTCACTAGGGCCTGAACCTGAGTGAAGTAATCCAAGAAGGATTCATTCTTTTCTTAGAAAGGGCTTCAAAATCAACCCTAAGAGTTTGAAATCTTATTTTCTTGACTTTGTCAACTCCCATAAGAGTACTTTGAAGAACATCCCATGCTTGCTTGGATGTGATTTTATCAGCTATCTTCTCAAATATATCATCATCCAATCCTTGATGGATGACAATGAATGCGGCATGATCCTTCTTTCTGTCTTTCTCTATTGCTTCTATTTGTTGTTAGGTAGAGGTACAAGTTTCAGTTTCTTTAAAACCTCTTTCAACAATATCCCATATTCCTTGGGATCCAAGAATTGTGTTCATTCTTATAGCCTAGCTTCCACAATTGAGCTTTGTAAGGATCCGATATTCGAATGAGATGGAGATGTCCCTTGAACCATCTTGTAAATTAATCGTAGCTCTGGTACCACTTTGATGGAAAGTAAGTTTAGAAATTCTGAACTTTATTAGAGATCACCACACTCACAAAAGAGAAAAGGGAAAGGGAAGAGGGAAGAGAGGATATAATCTAAGAAATACTTGGATTATTGCTTGAAGCTTGGATTACAACTGAGCATCAAGTTGAGCTTATATAGTACTCCAGTCTACACCACATTTAATACAATTATTCAATGGTAGAACTAAGAAGATTAGGCAACCTAGCAACTAAAGAGACAAAATTACATGTAAATATTTTTTAACCACAAAAAATCATTGATCTTTGGTGTTCTGCACATATTTCTATGTTTTATATCTTGACTCTTTAGTTTTTGGAGGAGACTATTGAATTTCAATAGCCCTCCTTACTTCCATATTTTTCAATGACTTAACTCTTCAACTTCCCCATAACTGTAGGTCATATGAATAGTTATTTTGTCTCCATATAAATATCAAGTTTATTTTTCAACATCATTGTATTTGAATACCTATCTTTTATTTGCATGTGCTTAGGTGTAAGATGGAAGCTCATTCGGTTCCTCGGCTTGGTAGTGCCTATGGATACATGACTATTGATCCTGGCCAATGAGTTACGGCTTTACTTTTATTCCTGGATATTAAACTTACTTGTTACTAGGGCAAACCAAAAGCCATGGAGATACATGTCAAACCTTTAGCTTCTCGGTGACGCGACATAGGTGCCTTCTCAAAAATAGTTGCAACTTAAATTGGACATTCTATGGTAGATAGCAAATCATATATTGACATGGATGTCAGGGAATTATAATCATGGACACATTTTTTATTTTTCATACTTGTATCCAACTAAAACTGAAAAACTTTGGCAGTAGTACTACATGCTTTGAGTATTTACAATCTCTTGAGCATACCCTCCACTTGCTTGATACTTCGAGACTATTGTTGATTATCATCCTCTTCGTTCCTTTGTATTAGGAATTAAAAAAAAAAATCACTAGGTATGATATATAATGTGCTAGCACTCACAAGATTCTAGAGGTTATTTGCTATAGAGGTTTTCACTCTAAGTGGGTGTGCCAAACATATTCCTCCTTCATATTATTGGCTATAGTAGGTGTGTTATCCACATTATAATCCTAAAGGGTGCAATTTAGGAAAATATTCTTTGTGCTCCTAATCAATAATGAAGAAGACTTAGTAAAGCTAAAGCAAGTATATTTGAGAGACTGATAATAAACATTTCTTTGAGCGCTTATGTTAGGTAATGCCTTCTCTAACCCAAAATACACCAAAAAAGATTTGATTCAAAAGATTTCACCCTTAGAATATATGCAAAAAAAAAAAACATCTAAATTTTAGCCTCTGAAAAACTTGTTACTATCATGACAACATATACATTAAGGAATCCATATCATAAAATATCAAAGATTAAGAACTCAAATCGAAAACTCTCGGGTGCATTTTTGTAAGGGAGTTAATATTGAAAGGCTTTTAAACCAATAATAAATAAAAAATTTTAAAAGAGAAAAGATAAGAAAATAGAATTAACTATAATCATAATGTTTTAACAATTGAAAAAAAACCAAATAGGAATTGATTGGAACTTGGTGAAATAGCTCTTATGGCAAATAACAAGAATATTTTCAAAACTAAAAGTTATTTGAAAAATGGTGAGATTTGTTTTGATAAGGAAAATACATGTTTCCGACTCAAAATTTATTTTACTATGATTTACAAATATTGTTCAAGAGTGAGGGTAAAATTTGATGGTAACTTCAGCCGTCTGCTCAAACTTTGTTAATACAAGAACAAAAAAGACAAACGGAAATGAAAATCGGAGACAATAATAGATAGTAGAATTTCTTTTTTATTGATTTAATGTCAAGCAGATATCTATATACAAGAAAAGAATGAATAATTAATCCATGCAAAATAAGAGCAATGGCTAAATAAAGTTATGAACATCAAAACTATAAAGATCAAATCAGGAAAACAGATAAATAAGCAAACCTGGCTCAACTCTTATTGGCTCCACTTCTCTTACTTCACTTGTCTCTCCTTTGGTGGCTTGTCTTTTCTTCAGTTCAACTTTTAGAGTATCTTGATCTAAGAATTATGTAAAATCAGCCTATGATGTAATAGCAATAACTAAATAAATATCAATAATATTAAAACGATGAAAATTGAATCTATAAAAATAAATAATCGAACCTGTTTTTTGCTTTATTTCCCTCTCTTTATCTTTTCCCTTTCCCTTGTCCATGCTAGTGGTGTCTTTTTTCGTTCCTCTACCAAGAGTTAAGCGTGTTATATCATTAGATTCAGTTTCTGAATCTGATCTCTCGAAATTTTTCGCAATAAGATGATCATGAGCGCTCGACATTGTCATAGAGAGAGAGGTTTCGCGAGAAAGAAAAGATAGATTTTTCTTTTATTCTTTTTTTTTTTTTAACAGAGAGAGGGCAAGCGAAGAGAAAGAGAGATGTATGGTATCAAGTGTGAATTCTTTTTCCATCTATGCATATATTAATGTTTATAATAACTTTTTACACATTTAGGCAATTTTTGTAAATTTTGAGCAGGCTGTCAGATACATTTATTCTTTTAATTAATGTATCTTGGATTTGAGAGGTTGTCCTCTTAAACTGAAAGGGCAATTTTGTCAATTAATTTCATAGAAGCACCAAAGGCAACAAATGATTCGCTACCAATACAACTAATCAAAGAAAATCTTTATTAACAAATAAAATAATCAAAAGCATCCTGATCCCCTGTACAAGCATTTAT
The DNA here is from genome assembly GCA_033439265.1 of Dillenia suffruticosa. Lineage (NCBI taxonomy): Eukaryota > Viridiplantae > Streptophyta > Magnoliopsida > Dilleniales > Dilleniaceae > Dillenia > Dillenia suffruticosa. Next base: position 7,577,251 of record JAVTVX010000018.1, on the reverse strand, counting down.
TTCAAAAGGAAAAATGAAATTCTCTATGGTTTTTATATGATTTTGGAGGATTATAGCCGAAAGGATTATATTATTATTTTATTTAATTATACAAAATATTAAAGATTGTTATTACTTTTTTATTTAAGAAAACTTGGATACAATTTGATAGTGTGAAGTTTTTCTATGCTTTTATTCCAGTTTCTTATGATTTTAGAGTTGGTAAGGTGAGAGAGGAGAGAGAGAGAGAGAGAGAGAGATTTTGTCATAGTTGCACAAGCTCTTCATAATTCAAAAGTACTTAAAAGTGACAACGGTCAAAAAAGGTACAAATGAGTTTCTGATCGTTACATACACTTAATCAGTATGCAGTGTATCAGGTAAAAAGCTTATAAAGGATACAAATGGAGAAGATTTGCACATTGATTTAAAAAATTAAAAACTAATTTGGAAAGTTTAAAAATATTCTATGTATATTTTTTATGTATCGATTTTGTTGTAATATAAAATGCGATGAATTAGACAAATTAGTAGGTTGACTCGTGCCACCATTAGACAAACATGGCATGGCCTAGACTTATTGAATGAATTCTTTATAAGTTAAACATTAGTTCAACCATAACATATTTATTCAATAAATCTAAAATTTGAACTCGTAATCAAGACTCTTTTATTGTTATAAATTGAGTTGAGATAAAGTTTTAATGAGTTAAATTTAAGTTAGATTCGAGTTATTTTTGTTGCTTTTGTGACTCTCTTAAGTGTAAGTCACAAAGTTGAAGCAACATATTTATATTTATATTTATATTCATATTTGTTTGTTTCTACATTTACCATTTGTTTAAAAGTTTTGAAAGGTTCACAATAAGGTCAAGCCTGTTGGAATTTGAAATTAGCCTAACAAAGAAAAAAGCTCTAAAATGGCCCAAACCTCGTGCACACTTTGCCTACCAACCTTCCAGAAAGGAGAGGGGAACAATGGAGAACACTAAAGTCCCTCTCAAGAAGTATAAGTGGAATCATATATCCTCTGAGCTTTCTATGACCTCTTCCCAAGAGAGGGTGTGCATCCACTTACCCATTATGAGTCCCAAAAGATATATTTTAGAACTATCTGAACACATTCCAAATCCATTTCTATGAGTGTTTATTTTCTTATTGGTTATCTATTTAGACCAGAATAGACACGACTTAAAATTGTATCTGTTCATTTTGAAATGGCATGTGTCTTAAGAATATCAAAATGAAAATTCCAAGTGTACTTTTTGGCAAATGTTTATTTTTGAATAGATGTGACTTTTCAGGAAAAGGTATATCTGAAAGGTTTGAAGACGTTCCTATTTGATTCGAAATAACACCTATTTTGAGTGAAATAAGTAGTGATTTACCAAAATTTATTTGCAAAGAGTTGATTTTGAACCGAATAATCACGAACTTTGTGAAAAATTGTCAACAAAAATAGTGCTCTCATTCAAAAACCACACACCCCTCATAATATTCTATAAGCCACGGTCCCCAAGTAGATAGTTTAGTGGTATAACTCCCTTTTCAAATCTGATGATCCCAGATTCAAATTCTTGTGCAATAAAAAAAAAATTCTAAAAGCCACACACACTTTAGCAAGATAATTCTATTATTTTCTAATGAGTGCTCGGTTGTTTAATTTGATTAGTGCAAAACAAATTTAAATATCGGGTAAAGTTATTCGTAATCCTTGTTGCATACCAAGTGGTGGGGGAAAAATAAATCTGACAAAGCGATCTTCTCACTTTACTTTGTCCTAACAGTCTGAGTAGCCTTAAGCACTTAAATGAGCTATTCCAGGTTCTCCAAACACCTCACATGGACTCAAACTTCTAAGGTGAAATGATGGACCACATTTGCAACCACTTCTTCCTCCCTCTAAAACATGCGAGCTCTCCCTCAATGTGTCTATTCTTAATTTTCATAGGATTAGGGCCTAGAATTGTATCAATCTAGGTATGCTAAAATATCTTTTTAATCATTTTGGACTGTTGGAATTTAAATTTGATTCATTCATTTTTTATGCATAAAATCCAATCATAATTCCCAAAATCTTTAAAATTGAATCATTAACTTTTTATTTGATGTGTTGGTATGAAAATGGTTTGAAAACTATCACAAATGGAACAGTTTCATTTTTCGCAATTTAAATGTCTTTTTTTGGGATAATCCTTGCGAAATGATCAAGCAATGCCTTCCTTTCTTAGCCATCAAAATCTCAAATGGGAATGATGTTTCTCTTTTCACATTCATGCATTTCTTCTACATTTTTCTAAAAGCCACCATTTCAAAATTCAAAATGGGAGAGGTGATGAGGATATCAAGGTTTCAAAAGAAACTCACATAATCCAATTCAAGTTCCAATTGTTTCGGTGACGAGAGTTTGAGCTAAAAATTAAAAAAAAAAAAAAAAACTAAATAACTTAATTCGAAAAGTTTTACAATGAAAAATTGGACTCCAAGTGAATAAAGAAGCAAATTGGAAAAATAAAAGATTCAAAAATATCCAAAACCAAGAGAGGGCATGAATGAAGAAAAATAGGAGCAAAAAACCATTCAAAATATGGAAAATATTTGGTCAAAATATGTTTTGAAACAATTTTTTATGGCTTATTCGATTTAGTCAAAATATGAAATGATTTTGTCAAAATAATTTACTTTTATTTAGTTTACTTTTTTGATTTTTAGAAAGTTACTTAAATTCTAATTACTAATTTAGGAGTTACTTTTAGTCTATAAATGATCATTACACATTATGTAAAACAGAACTCTTTGAGAGAATTAATAAGATTGTGAGATTTCTTCACACAATTTTGTTCTTTTGAGAACTGTTTGAACTTATTTAAAATAGGCGTCTTGTTTAGTTTTTTAACTTATCAATCTAGACTTTGGACCACCTAAATTGTGACGTTATTCAATCTATCTTTATACCGAGTTTCTTGTTCTAGTGAAGAAAGAGTCTAAAATCTTATATTTTAGGTTCTTCCTCCCTTAGGGCAACATGTCAAGTTCTTTATTTCCATCGATTCGATATCATTCATCGAAATAATTCTTGGGTTATATTAATTTGTTAATGGGTTCTTAGATTTCTATATCCAACGGATTCGTATCAGTTGGTATCAGAGCAAATTCAAGTTACCTTTCGAATTGGTCTTGTTTATCTATATGTCTTTCATCTTTCATTTGTTCTTGTTTGTGTTTTGATAAATCAGTTCTTGAACTTGTAATTCCAATTTTGATTTATTGTAAAGACCAAAATTCTTCATTTGTAGGTTTAATTTTTTTCGTGTGTTTCATTCTTATTTTTTTCGTGCTGCCATAGTTCAAAAAAAAAAAGAAGGGCCATGAAAGAAAGAAAGAGAGATAGAGAGAAGGGCCGTGAAAAAAAAGGCTGTAAAAAAAGGTGGTCGTGAAAAAAATGATAAAAGAAGACAGCTTCCAAATTTTTTCATCTTGCACTCAAAGTTGATAATTGTTCATTTTGTGATATTGTTCAAATTTGACAAATCTCCTAAATTGTTATTATCAAATTTGACAGTTCTATTAGGATTTTCTAAATTTTTGTGGTGTTGGGTTTGGAATATTTTTTTATTTGTACACTTTCCTAATTTGGTGTTCATTCCTAAATTTAAAATTTTCCTTATTTGTTCATCTTCCTCGATCACTTTTCTTATTTGTTCACCTTCCTTATTTATTCCCTTCCTTATTTATTTCTTTCCTAAGTTGAAAATTTTCAAATTTGTAACGTTCCTTATTTTTCACTTTCCTTTACTTGTTTTTTCCTTCTTAGTTCACCTTGTTATATTTTTTTTCATATAAGTCTTTGAATTTCACAAGACAATTATTTTGACCTGAGTTATCCAATTCAACAAAGAGTTTGACTAAGTGAAGTAGAGTGGAAAAAAGCAAGAGAGAGTTCATTAAAGATAAAAGTCAAAGAATGAAACATGTGTGGATTTGATTGAATGTTTTTATTTCAAGTGAAATGCATGAGGGAGTATGGTGAGATTCTTTTCTATTTTATTCTAATTTTGTCTTGCGGACTCTAATCATGTTTCAAAATCAAAAGGATAACACAAACGAGGATGTTTAACTACACATTGGGCCGAATCTACAATTACAAGCATTTATGGGGGGAGATGAGATGGATAATGAAGAGAGAGTTAGATCTTATACGTGAAATATTGGATAGGGTGGAGGAGGGGTCGCAAAGAAGGAAGGCACCAATTGCTTCAAACCCACCAAGGAGGAATATGTTTCATCATAGGGAAGTTGTGGTTGTGGTTGAATTTGAGTTTGAAGGGGACGGAATATAGGAGTTTGAAAAGTTCTCAGTGGGTAGCCATAGAAGATTTGGTCAGGATAGAGAAGTTAGGAATCGGGTAGACAATAACATAGGAAGTATAAGATGACAATTTCATCATTTCAAGGTAAAAGTGATTTTGAAGCATACCTTGAGTGGGAAAAGAAAATGGAGTTGGTTTTTGATTGTTACAACTATTTCAAATTAAAGAAAGTAAAACTTGCTGCCATTGACACTACTGATTATGCAATTGTGTGATGGGATCAATTGTGTATCAATAGAAGGCAAAACAGGGATCGTCCTATTGAAAATTGGGATGAGATGAAGAGAGTGATAAGATGACGATTTGTGTCGAGTCACTACCATCGGGATCTATCTCTCAAGTTGTAAAGTCTTCACCAAGGTAATTGAAGCGTAGATAAGTATTATAAAGAGATAGCCAATGTGGAAAAGGATCAGGAGGCGACGATGGCTAGATTTTTGAATGGTTTAAACAAAGAGATTGCCAACACGATCAAATTACATCATTATGCAGAGTTGGAGGATTTGCTACATATGGAAATCAAGGTTGAAAGGTAGCTTAAGAGAGACAATACATGGCCAAGACCAGCCCCACAAATTCCAAGTACAACATCTTGGGGAATGAGTTACTCAAAGAAAGAAGAAAATTTATCCATCTTCAAAATTAAACCCAAGCACAAACCTGTAGCCTCCACCATAACTTGTGAAGGTAATGCAGCCCCTACTTCGACTTGTTCTAGTGAGATTAAATGTTTCAAATACCAAGGAAGGGACAAATAGTGAGTCAATGTCCAAACAAGTGAGTTATGGTGATTTGAGGAGATGGTAAAATCAAGTTCGAAGATGAAACTGATCTTGATTATATGCCACCATTAGAAGACACCCCCATGGGAGATGAGGAGTTCGTGGCCAAACACGATGTGATGTTAGCACTAGTTGCACACTGAGCCTTAAGCTTACTAGGAAGAAGAAGTACAGTAAGAGGATATCTTTCACACTTGTTGCTATGTGAAAGACGTTATGTATTTTGATTATTGACAGTTGTAGTTTTACTAATACTATTAGTACTACTTAGTGGAAAAGTTGAGATTGTCAAATACTAAATATTCTCAACCATACAAGCAGCAATGGCTGAATGATAATGGAGAAGTGAGGGTTACCAAACAAATTGTTGTGTCATTCCGGATTGGTATCTATGAAGATAAGGTGTTGTATGACATGGTGCCAATGCGAGCTAGGCATCATCTATTGTTAGGAAGGTCATGGCAATTTGATCGACATGTGCAACATGACAGTCTAACCAACAAGTATCTATTCATATTCAATCAATGAAAAATCACTCTAATTCAAAATGACACCAAAACAAGTCTATGAGGACCAATTGAGATTACAAAAATTAAGTGAACAAAAGAAACTGAAATATCAAAATGAGTTAAGAGACCAAAAAAAAAAGAGAGAGAAAAGAAGAGAAAGAGGCCGAATTTGGTGAGGAAGAGAAAAGAGAGAAGTTTGGCCAATGATTGTACTCATGTATAAAGACACCCTTTTAAGCATTGATCAACTTCACCCTTCTTTGTAACGAAATTACCAACGAAAGCATACTCGTGACAAAATTAGCAATGAATAGAGAATTTGTGACTAATTTCGTAGCTAATTAGCTACGGAAAGATTTTCATGGCCGAGTTTGTAGCCAAGTTTATAGCTAATTAGCCATGAAAATTTTTTTTGACAAAATTAGCCATGAAACTATCAATTTGTGACAAATTTAGTACTAATTTCATAGCTAATTAGCCATGAAAAGATTTTCGTGGCTAAGTTCATGGCTAATTAGTCACGAAAAAATTTTTGTGACAAAATTAGCCATGAAATTATCAGTTCGTGACAAATTTAGCGATAAATTACAATTTTGTGGCTAAATTTTGTCACGAATCGAATTTTGTTGCTAAACTTGGCAACAATGTCACGCCCCGAACTAGGGTCATGAACAGCCGCCCATTGCCCCTAGATGTCGGTTATATTTTTACAGAAAATCGGATATAATCTCCCGATAAATCGGAGGTTTCTCATGTACAATTTCACCTGTATATCACATTGATCCTGTAAAATAAACAAATGGTCATCCCGGTCTCTCCAAAATCAATAAATATCATAGCCAACATCTAAAATAACGCAAGGCTATAAAGTTTCTAGCAGTTTTAGCAACAGACCTCTACTGTCATGCCCAACTAGAGTATGAGCAGCCGCGACACCGAGCGGACCTAAAATTTTACATAATATACAATCATTTTTCCTAAATGACATTCAAATACGTACAATCGCCTCAATACAAATAAACGTGAGAGTTTCACAAATAATTATACATAACTTACACAGTCATCCCAAAAATAATTAAATGAGTACATTTACCAAACTAAAATCTCCAATAATCGAAATGGAAGATATGGTAACATCCATACCCAAATCCGATACTATCAAGTCTACATCGCAAGAATACAATAATTCTTCTTCAGTCCAAGACTAATCCTGTGGGGAGAAAGTGAGGGGTGAGTATCTATGGGAGAATACTCAGCAAGTGAAGGGATTGACACCGTGCTATCAAATCAAGTGTGAATTTTTAGTGTCAAAGCATATAACACAATATCAAGTGTGCGAAAAATAACGTGTTGTTTCAAGAATAACATATCTCAAGGCACACACAACAAAATAACTATGCATCCATCCATGTATCAAATCACATATGTAGAGCCGGCCGACAAACTACCCAGCAATGGTCTACCTCGACCAAGGACAGGCACATTGGGGGTTTTTAACTATGCAAATATCAAATAATGGCTCTCTACCCCAATGTTGGTCACAGACTACTCCAACTAGCCTGTAAATAATAATAATGATACATATATATAGTCGGCCGTGTATGGTGTCCCACTCAGTGCTAGACAGAGGTAAACTCACGTCCTCCCCGATGAGGGTCAACCTGGGACACCCATACACATGACGATCTGGCGGATACCTCCGACCGAAGCGTATCCGGGCACAAGGAGTGCCTCTGCCAAATGTCTTTCGTAGCTACGGAATGCTATAGGAAGCATATCACCATATCACCAAATCACCAAGTCAGTCGGGCACGTAGCCCCATGCATCACATCATGTCGGCCAGGCATATAACTCCATGCATCGTAACATAATTTCGGCCGGGCGTATAGCCCAAAGATTTTATATAAATCCATTTAAAACCATGTGCCAATACAGTGGAACCATTAAAACATGTCAATATGTCGAAAATGTGACACAATATCAATTATCAAACTCATGGATGCAAAATCTATAAAATCAGCAGTTGGGACACTCCAATGGTCACAAAAATATGTATATATACTTATCAAAATCCAAACATTCAGTTTTCACACGTATAAAAATCATGTCGTTTGAAAATCGGTAAAACATGATTTGTCAATCAATAGAAGATGTCAAAGTCTCACTCACAATTTTAGGGAGAGTGGTCACTCCCTATTTTCAAAACAATCCAATCTGACTCCTTGAGTCTCTAAAAAAGATCAACCTAATCAGATCATCAGATCATCAGAATTTAACATCAAATTTCAAGTATCTTAGGGTTTATCCATTTTCCCTAAGTTTGTACAAAGCTTAACTCTTCAATTTATGAATACACTCTAATGTCATCAGTTGCATTTCATTTATAAACCATTAACGTACCTTTAAATCAAGTCAAATTCAACTCTAAAACCACTCAAGGTCTGAAATAAGTCTTAAAATAAATAATTTTCCTATAAGATGGAAAATTTTTGAAAAATCATACGCTTTTCGATTCTCATCCAAATGTTTCAAGCCCTATGTCATTTTCAAGGTATATGAGTCTATTTTCATAATATGGAGATCGTATTTAAATTACTTATAAGCAAAACAATTTATAATGAGAAAGGCTGCATCAACCCTTGCACTCAAATCCCAATTTCTGACTATTTTCATGCATAGGTCAATTTAAACTCCAAGAGAAACTATTCAAATCAACTTAATTTGATTCTATCATCATGAACAGTCCCATTTCATATAAATTCGTACACTTAACCTAATGAACCGCATATACTGTCAAAAATGGATTCATTGCGAATCTGGTTTACATTCTAATATATACAAGACTTCTTATCTTAAATTTACCCTAAATTCGATAACCAAATCGAATGGGTCCAAAATCACTCACCTCGGGTTTTTCTCGGATCGCAGACCTTTGTTTGAATGTCTTCTCGATCACTCCAAGATTTGAAATGCTACGTATCAAGATAGGGTTTATTAGTTAGGTTCAAACATTTAGATCGGAAGCAAAACCCTAAGTTAGTTACCTGCGTGGAGGTTCGTGGGCTGTCACGGGATCACGGGCCGTCGCGTGCCGTCGCGGGCTCGTGGGTTCTCGGGTCAGCGGGCTAGTGGGTTTTGGCTAGCGGGCTCGCTGGTCTGTCGACCAGTGGGATAGCAGGCCGGCAGGCCTGCCGGCTGGTGGGCCTACTGGCTGGCGGGCCTGCAGCTGATGGGCCTGCAGGCTGGTGGGCCTCTGGCTGGCGGGCCTACGGGCTGGCGGGCCTGCGGGCTGGCGGGCCTGCTGGCCTGTGGGTGATGGGCCTGCGGGCCGCAGTGGCTTGGGGGCTGGTGCGCCCCTGTATGCTCGTGCGCTGCGCTGGTGCGCGCTCGTGCGTTGCGCTGGTGTGCGCCCGTGTGCGCTCGTCGCTGTGCTCACGCGATCTCGTGTGCCGGCTCGTGCGTGGCCTGGCTCATGCTCGCTCGCAGACTGGGTCCTACTTGCTCGCCTGGCTCGTGCTAGCTCGCAGAATGGGTCTTGCTCGCTCGTGGACTAAGGTGCGTTGTGGCTCGATTGTGTGCGAGGGCGCTAGGTTGCGCTCGCGGAGGCTTGCGAGAGGAAGGAGTAGCGGCGGCAATGGTGGAAGGGTGCGATTGATCGTGGCTCGCGGCGGAGGAAGGCGAGGCGGTAGATTTGGGCGAAGCCGAAGGGAGAGAGAACAAAGTAGAGAGAGACAATGAGAGGGAGAGAGATGGCGAGACTTGCAGCCGAAAGGGGAAAGAGAGAAGTAGAGAGGGAGAGACGAGAGGTGGCGAGTGGCGGCGATGGCGCACTCGTGGGAGGGAGGCGGAGAGAGTGTGGCGGAGAGAGTGTAGCGGCTGCGGAGAGATGAAGAGTCGGGGGAAGAGAGAGAAAGAGAGAGAGGGAGAGGGATTAGGGTTTCCAACCCTAATCCCCAAATTTGGGGACGCAGCGTTTTGTCCCAAAACGCTGCGTCTCCTTTTTTTTTTGGTGTTACAAACAAAACTTGAATTCGTGATAAAATTCATTGCTAAATAGTCAAAAAAATATTTTCATGGTAAAATTTAGCAACAATTTTCACAATTCATGGCTAAGTTCATCGTTAATTAGCCACACAAAATTATTCGTAGTTACGTTTGTCACAAATTTTGAGAATTCATAACTAATTTCATGACTAGATTTTTTCTACACTTTCTTATAAAATATTTTTTATCGTGTCTCACCAAATTAACCATTTTATATAATAAATAATTCAACAAATTTCTAACGAAATATTATAATTTACAGTAATAGAATTTTACTTATATAAGCATATATTTTAACTTTTGGCTAAGTACATGAAATATTATAATTTACAGTAATAGAATTCTACTTATATAAGCATATATTTTAACTTTTGGTTAAGTACATGACTACATTGGGTATCAAACAATTCTTTTAAATATTGGGTAAAAAAATTTGTACTTGTTCTAAATATTATCAATCATAACGTTCAAAGAATTTACAATTTTGTTTAAATAATCTAATCATTATGTAAGTATGAAAATCAAATTTCTTTTATCAATAAACCACATGACGAATATTTTTTTGTCTCTTATTTAGTTGTAAATTTTCTAGGACTACTTTTCATTATTAATTTAATTGCAAACAAATAATTCGTTGCAAGCAGTAGATAAAAAGTAGGATTCATCACAAATTTCACCGCTAATTAGTGAGGAAAATGCTTATCATCCCTAATTTAACCACGAATAACCGCGTTTGTCACCAAATTTATCAACAAATCGGCTTTTTCATCGATGATTTTAACAATGAAAAAGCCATCCATCGCTGATTTTAGTTATGGATATACCATCCGTTGCCAAATTTAGTAACGGATTGACCATTCGTCGCTGATTTCAATGACAGGCCCGCCATCCGTCGTTGATTTTAGCAATGGACATGCTATCCACTGCTGATTTCAATGATGGAAATGCCATTTGTCACCAAATTCAGCGACGAATTGGCCATCCGTCACTAATTTCAACGATGGACTTGTCATTCATCATTGATTTCAGCAACGGATATTCCATTTTCGTCACTAAGTGCATTGAGACAAAAACCACATCATAGCAACCTAGATTTGTGGCTTTATCAAAATCAATCGTATTCTAACACTACAAGAAACAAGAAATCATCGACGGTAAATTAACGATGGAAAAATTCTTTTGTAAATAGCGACGGATTAACGTCATATATTACAAAATAAAAAGATAAAAATTATCAAGAGATTAGCGATAGAAAAATTTTCATCACAAATTGGTCACAACCGGAAGAAATAGGGTAACTTAACGAGGGATTAACTACGGAAATTAGTGATAGATTTTTTTCCGTCAGTGTACTGGTCTAAGGTAAAATAAAAAAGAAAAAATAAACTATGTAAACCTATTAGCGATGGATTAACAACGTAATTTTTAGTGATGAAAAAATTTCCGTCGCTAATTTTAGAAACAATGTAAAACTATCAGTTATGAATTAGCGACAGAATTTTTTGCGACGGAATTTCTCCATCGCTAATTTCAGAAACTATATAAAACTGAGCAACGAAAATTTTAACAACGGAGAATTTCTATTCCATCGCTAAAATTACTTTTTTTTAATTTGCATTTTATATTTTATTTTATTATTTTATATTAACAAATCATATTTATTATTTTATAATATTTTAAATTAGCATTTTATTTTATTTTTAAAAATAATAATATTATTTTATTTTTTAAATCTTTTATTATTTTATTTTTAGATAGCATTTTATTATTTAATTATTTTATAACAAATTAGCATTTTATATTATTTTATTATTCTTAAAAAAATTTGAGAGTGAGATAACAAATAAACAAAAAAAAATAATCAGAAATGATATTGTGGCATAGTGGTTATCACAACTCAAACACTTGTTGCATGCCCAGATTCGAATCCACGTGATGACACTTTTCGGAAGAAAAAAAAGATGGCAAGGTGGGCGTGGGCGTAGGGAGATGGCGGGAGCATTGGTAGGCAGGTACAGGAGAATGCGCAGGTATTGGCGGATTATGTAAAGCTATCAGTAATAAAATTTTTAGTGACGGAAATATTTATTCGCTAATAATTTTACATCTTGTTTGAAATCAGTGCAGGTATTGGCGGATTATGTAAAGCTATCAGTAATAAAATTTTTAGTGACGGAAATATTTATTCGCTAATAATTTTACATCTTGTTTGAAATCAGTGATGGATTAGCGAGGAAAAGTTTTAGCGACAGAAATATTTTGTCGTTAATTCGTCGAAAAATTGCGACCGATGGTCTTTCTGATACATTGTTTTCTAGTAATGTAAGAAGGTAAAAACCCAATTGCCAAATCACAATACCCTAAATTGCTCAAGAGAAACACAAGGCCATAGGTAAAAACCCTAAATTGCCAAAATCCTAACCCTCAATTTTTTTGGTAATCTAAGAGTTTAATTGGTTGTTTGATGGAAAATGGAAAGGTAGAGGTTCAGATATGGAGTTGACATGAGAAGACCAGCAAAACGTTAACAAATTTGGGAGATTGATCGACAGATTTCACAAGCTTGAAGACCAGATCAAGTTTTCCAATGTAATTTTTTGGGTTTGGATTTGAGTTTCCTATGTTTTTGGTAAAGCCTTCTTCGTAATATTGTTGAAATATGTTTTAAGACTGTACTCGTCCTGCTTTTTCATAGTTCTTGCCGTAAATTTGTGAGAGAGAGAGAGAGAGAGAGAGAGAGAGAGAGAGAGGGAGAGTCAAGTCAATTCAGTTACTGGGTAAGGTCTCACCCATTTCTTCGATTCTCAAAGGTCACATAGAAGAAAACCCTTTTTTCCCCTAAATTTCTTGATCTTTTTTTTTTCCTTATTCGTTTGTGGCTGTTTGTATTACTGGTAGTCGATCAATTTAATTTCTTTTAGGGGTTGTATTGAGAAGATCATAATGAACTCAAACATTTCTTTCATGGATTGGGTTGAAAATTTCTAGGGTTTTTGTCAAGAATGTTTATGCTTTTCAGATGTTGAACTTTTGCTGGGAATTTTTTGTGGGGCTTTTTTGGTTTTGCTGCTGTTTTGAGTGTGCAATTGTATACAAACCTCTGTACATCTGCCTGTACTGAGAATTAAGAAATAGTTTTAAAATTAAGTTTTGAATTAAAAAATAGATGTGGTTCTTGCCGGGCAGAGTGGGTCACCTCACCTCTCCCCCTCCTTTCTTTTAATATATAATAATTACGTATACACATTAACATTTGTTGGTTGACATGTATATGGGTGTGATTGCTGTTTTTTCTTTATACTAAGTTCCTAATTACATATTACCATTTTATATATTTTTCATTCTTAATTTGCATGAAACATATAATCTTACTAAATTCTATTGGTTTATGTCTCTCTATCAAGATTTATTTGCCAGCAATGAACAAACAGTAAAACTCTTCCAAAGAAACTTTCTGAGGTTATTCTTAGGAATATGATATTTTCTCAGCTTCTTTATTAATGCCCAAGAACAAAATTTCACGATAAAAATATTTTTGAAGAAGTTATTGTTCCTGAAACAATGAGGGGCTCAATGGGTCAGTTTCATTCGTTGTGCGATGTGAAATTTCTACCAACTCGTAGCAAATTTATCAGGCCACAATTGCTTACAAACTCTCTCAATTATATCCATATCTCTAGATATGTCACTATTGCTTCCGAACTCTGAATATATCCATATCTCTACATACACGTTTTCACTCGTCTTTCTTCCCAATTCAAGACAGCAATGAAATCACCACTTATGCCCCATTTTTCATCAGAGTGTAATAAAACTTTCGCCAATTCATCTTAGACTTATTTCTTTGCATCAGAGTTGCATGGCACATACATGTTTCCCAAATTACATATTATTATCTCTCTTCCTCATTTCCTTCTTATTATTGTCTTTTTTATCAGACTTATTTCTTGATTGTTCAAAAACATGTTTTCTGAAAATACGCTAATAGTAGTCGTTTTCTTATTGGCAAAATAGCTGCTGTTATTTTATTAAAGTTTTCCAAATCAAAGACATTGTAATGTTTAATGAAATTAGTTTTATGACTTGAACAAAGATTGTTAAACATTGAATTCCTAAGAAAGTGATTTGCTTATTTTTTATATGTTATAATACTTTTGCAAGTTCTTGGAGTAAATGGTTTGTTCTTGGGCTCTGGTTGACCTAATTAACAATTTTTTTCAAAATATTTTGGCTTGGTGAAGAAGTGGACGCATTCTCCATTCTTCGGTAATGTTCAAGAACTTAATGTATGAAAATAATTTTGTATTTTGTATTTTGTTATTTAGATTTTTTGTTATTTATTTATTTGTTAAATAAATAGTGTTGAAACAATATTAGCATTAAAATAGAAAACTATAAATAGTAATTTTACAATGGTCGGACGAAGGAGAGTCTATTCCTAATCATAGGGTTGAGCCGCATAAGAATAATAATAATAATAATAATAATAATAATCTCGACATGCTGACGTTGATCATTTACCGAATATATTGCATAAATCTTATGTTTGAATGAATTAAAGTTTTATTCTCCGATCATTAAAAGGTGCCTCTTGTCATTGCATGGTGCATCTCAACATTTGTAACTCTACTTTGGTAGATATTATTTGTAAGTATACATGTATGTGATAGTTAAATAACATTTGATTTAGTTTTAGGTGAAACTGTGAATATAATAAAATTCAAATATTTCGAAAGGTGCATTATTTACGTTTACACTTGAAGGTGGGGGCAATCATTTTCTTAAAAGTTCTTTTATGATTGGGTCTTTCTATATGCATATACTTTATGTTTAGAGCTTTAAGAATTTGTTGCATTTTTCCATTTATTCCTTTTGCTTGGGGGAATGAAATGGTAGGGGTGGATTGTCATAGTATTTCCAACTTTTTTATTAAAGTTTTTATTTTATGAATTTGTATATAAAGAAAATACAAAACGATAGAGTTAGGAAGTACAATAAGAATTTACCTAAACACTACAAAAAAACTTATATTTAGCCACAAATTTTGCGACGAAAAGCTAAGAAAAATTCGTCGCTAAATTATTTAGCAACCAATTTTTCGACAAACTAGAATTTGTCGCTAATAACTCGTCGCAAAATTTTTCGACAAAAAATATGAAATTTGTCGCCAATTAGCGACCGATTATATTTCGTCGCAAACATTAGCAACCAAACTTTTTAGTTGCAAATTTCCGACAACATTTGCGACGAAACATTTTGTCGGAAAAATTTCCAACAATAAAATATTTGTTGCAAAAATTGTTGCACAATTTAGCAACCAATTATTTTTTGTTGCAATTTTCCGACCAATTTTGCGACAAAATAGTATGTTTCAAATTTCTCTTCTGGAGGATAAATTAGCATCAACAAATTTTTTGTTGCAATTTAGTGACCAACACAACGACGAATAATTTTTGTCACAAATTAGCGACAAATTTTGAATAGTTTTTTGTTGCAAAATCTGTAACAAAATCTGCGATGAATTTATTTTCGTCGCAATTTGCGACAAAATTTTTTTGTGAGATAATTTGTCGCAATTCTGCGACAAAATCGCTTCGGGTTTTGCGACGAATTTTGCTACGAAATATAAAAAATTCAGCAACAAATTTTGCAACGAATGTCAAAATCAGCGACGAATTTAGCGACGAATATAGAAAATTTGCGACAAAAAAATTTAATTTGTTTAATATTTGCACCAAATTTCCATATATATCATATTCCTCCCTGATAGTTTCAACCAACCAGTTTATAAGCTAAACCACCAACATCATCATCAACAAATCATCCAGGGTACCATCGAACAGCCATGAATACGAAATTTATGCAGTATCTACTAATTCAAATAACTGACCATATAATAGTATGAATGAAATAATAATTAAAAAAACACTACCATCGTCATGAAATAATATTAAACAGTACTAAATAAGTTATAGAATATCGAATTTGTAGAAGTATAAATGAAATTCTAATGAGAAGTCTAATTAAAAATAAACGTGAAATAAAAATTGTTTCAAGAAACATTATCACCATCATCATCACCATTACCGTCACCGCCACCATCACCGTCACCATATATGTCAAAATCATCATCACCATCATTTGGAGGAGATAGAGAAGGGGGAATCGAACTTGAAGCGGAGACTAGCTGAAGATGCTGCATTATAAGCCTCTGTTGTGCGCGAAACTCTTCAAATTCATTGTCTCTTCGCAGCTGTTCAACGCGCATGGCTTGAATTTCATTGTCTCTTCGCTGCTGTTCTTCGCGCATGACTTGAAGTTCATTGTCTTTTTGTGCTAACAGCTCCTTCATGTGGCTCAGCTCTTGGTTCATTTGCATTAATTCTGCTCTTACTGGTGTATGACCGGAAGAACTTAGACCACTGAGTCTGCAAGTTCTGCTCAACGAGTCCATCCCAAGTACTCTTCCCTTCTTTGCTCCACCAATTGCCTCGAGCCATAAAGTCATATCATTAACAGATGGCTCAAACGTTGCAGCATCATCACTACCACTAGAATTTCTAAGTAGAAGCTGGTCATATTTCTCCTGCATTATCGTATAAGAAATTAGAAGAAAAATGAAATAACAATATACTAAAATATCCAACGAAATTGAGAAGTGTCAAATAACAGTTGAACAAATTTCTAAAAAATCTAACAAATAAAGTAAGAATACAAAATTGTATTTTTCATTAAGCGATTGACAGTAAGCAATAAGACACAAAAATTATCTTTCTCAATCAAATATTATAAATTTAATACACTTATGGAATTAAAATTACACATACTTATAATTATATATTTTGTTGCTTAATCCATGGTGGTGATATTTAGATAATGAGGAGTGTTGTAATTGAAATTAAAATTCGACTACTATTACGAGTTTGAAAATATAACAGATTGAATAAAGGAAAAAATTATACTATACGTGACATAATGAACCAACCATTTGGAATGGACGTAACAAATTTGATATTATGTATTTTCAAATTTTATTTTATAATGAAAAATATATATATATATGAATTTGAAATGAAAAGTTCAATTTAAGTATTTGAGAAATTAGTTGAATTGACAAATCTATTAAATTCTTATTATAATGTTGTGATGATAAATTGAGCATAATATGTTCAAATAAAAGTTTTTTTAAAACAATTTAAAATTTTAAAATTACATACCATAACCGTTCTAGCTCTCTCCCCACTCCAGCTCTTGTCTTTTTTCTGAAAAGTCCGTGCGAAAGTCTCTCTAAATGATGGCGGTGATCCCATTTCCTTGGTCTAAAAACAAAACACCGTTAGATGAATTAATGAAAAAATAAATGAATTAAATACAAAAGAATGGTAATTGAACCAAATTACCATTCTAATTTTATGCTCATCAATATTGATTGAGCCTCCCGCATAAGTAGCAGATGATTCCCCAGAATTATAAGCTCGATTTATTTTATTTTGCTCACTCCTTCGTTGGCTCTCATCGGAATCCCAGAAATTTAAAATGTTGAGCCAATTTTCTTCGGTGATGCAATGTGGCTTCTTTCAGCTCTTTTTGGCATGATTCAGTACACCTCGGATGTGATGACCGTATTTTTTTTAAAATATTCTTCTTATTTCAAGCTCCTCGGTCTCATCCCAATTGAACTTTCGCTAAAAAAAAACAAGTTATTATATTTAATTTATACACTGAATTGTATATTTAAACTTAGAGACCTCATTTACCTTGAATTCTCTCCACCATAGCTCTTTGATATCATCTGGAGTACTTGTGTATGACATCGATGCTCCTCCCCAATGGTCGTTAATGATTCTATTCAGCTCATGAATAACATACACAGAATTTGTGAATCTATCATAAAATTAGAAATAAAAAAAATGGTTAGTAAAAAAAATTTTTAAATAAACTAATAAATTGTGATAATATTTGAAAATGTAATACTTACGAATCTCCGCAAGGGGATATCACCTCTCGCGTATCTTCCCCTTCAACGTGTGAATCTTGCATTGAAGGTATAATTGAAGGTGCAACGGATGGAAACGGTGAAGGTATATCAGTACAAGGCGAAGGGGCATGGGAAGGTGCAGCTGAAACGGACGGTGACGCCGAAGAGTTTGGTCTTGCATTAGAAGATCGTCTATGTCCTCCACGTTGAAACTGTAACAAGAGTTTTTTCTCGCAAGCAATGAATATTGAATGATTATAAAAAATATAATAGAGTATATGAAGAAACATACCATATTTAAATTGTCGTCAGAAATGATCTATAAAAAAAGAAAATATATTAGCAAATAATATTTGGAAATTGAAACATGAGGCACTAAATATAACATACAAATTGAAAAATTTAAAATACAAATCTAAATGTATTTTCACATGAAAACAGTCAAAAAAATTTTCATATGATATTAGACAATTTTAATAAATTTTAAAAAAACAATACTTACCGAGGATCAAAAATCAAAGTCATTATTGTCATCATCATCCTCATTATCAGAGTCTTCAACATCAAATTCTTCCTCATCTTCATCCTCATCTTCATCCTCATCTTCATCATCTGTCTCCAAATCAGGTTCTTCATCGCCAGACTCATGAATTTCATTTTGATCTACATCTATCATTACTCCATGTGGATCTCGTAATGTTGGAATAATATATTCCTCAGTCTGAAACGTAGTGGCAACTTCCATTTGTTGATATGCCATGTCTTCCCAACGTTCCTCAATTTTCTTTCATGCTTTCGTTTTACAAACAGCCCACCAATCAATTTTGTCACGTTTCAAACTAGGATATGAAACATAATACACTTGAATCGCTTGTTGTGCCAATACGAATGGTTCATATCTTTTATAAAATTTTTTATGATTTATATCAACCAACTTAAACTTTGGATGCACATTCATCCCTTTTACGGGGTCAAACCATTGGCACATAAATAAAACGACTCGCAACTCTGCTCCAGTGTACTCAACCTCTATAATTTCATCCAACAAACCATAGAACTCATCTTTTACACCTCCATCGTTGGATGACTGAACACAAACACCACTATTCATAGTAGCTTTTCCGGTTCCATATTCTTGAGTGTGAAAATTATACCCGTTTATAAAATACGATGGCCAAGTTCGCACCGTCGAATTTGGACCCCATGACAGATTAAGTAACAATTCTTGTTCAACTTGATCTTGATTACATTGAACCTGAAGTAAAATAAATGTGTTATTTTTTTAATAATCAATTAGATTTAAAATTTAAATTTCGTAAAACTAACATATGTTTTGAACCATGCTGCAAAATCTTCATCGCACACACGATTGAACTCATGCATCGATAGTTCAGACCGTGAATGTTGAAAAATCCTACGATTAAAGAACACGATTTATGTCAACAATTTTATCAAAAAAAGAATACATTTTTAATATTTGAGAAAAAAAGACTTACTCGAAGTATGGCGTAACTTCTGGACAGTTCAGTAAAATATATGTATGGGCTGCCCGCCATTCTTTCGCAGTTAAATATCTAACCTTACATGACCCACTTGGTCGACCGAGATAGTTGAAAATAGAGAATGATTTTAATTTAGGATCAACAGGACCCTCATCATTTCTACCGGCGCGCCGTCTCTTACACTGGACATGAGGCTCGAAATAATATGAAGCAAAAGTTGTCACTTCCTCCGCAATGTATGCATTAACAATAGATGCTTCAACCCGTGCCTTATTTTTCACTTTTCTCTTCAAATGATATAAAAATCTAATTGATATGGAATAAAAAGTGTATCAGAAAATGATATATAATAAATTGAGTACATTGACATGCACTATAAGTATTATAATGATGAGAATGTGCAAAAGTTACCTTTCAAATGGATACATCCATCGATATTGGACGGGACCTGCAACTCTGGCCTCATAAGGCAAGTGAACCAAAAGGTGTTCCATGGAATCAAAAAATGAAGGAGGAAAAATCCTTTCTAAATTACATAAAATGATAGGGATATCTCTCTCCAATTTCGCCATATGTGATTCCTTTAATACTGTCGAGCAAATATCGTGCAGGAAAATACTTAACTCTGTAATGACGGCCCATACAAAATCTGGTAATAGTTCCTTAAAAGCAATCGGAATCAATCTTTCCATAAATATGTGACAATCATGACTTTTCAAACCAATCAACTTGCATTCTTTCATATCTACACATCTCCCAAGATTTGAGGCATAACCATCAGGAAATCTAAGGGATTTCAACCATTCACAAACTTTCCGTCTCTGATCCTTATTTATTGTATAAATTGCCTTTGGTTTTGGTCCCTTACTACTTCCATCCGCATCAAGTGTAGGCCGATTACAAATAAGTCGCATATCTTTTCTCGCATTCAAGTTATCTTTCGATTTTCCAGAGACATCCATCAATATATTAATCAGATTATCGAAAACATTTTTCTCGATATGCATCAAATCGAGATTATGATGAATCAGATGGGTCTTCCAATATGGTAAATCCCAAAATATACTCCGTTTGGTCCATTTATGTACACTTCTATATCCGTACGTTGTACCATGTGGGTCTTCAATCGCAGATGGAAATTGAGACACTTGCTCCCAAATTTGTTGACCAGTTAATCTCAACGGAGGAGGTGTTTTTTCAAATTTATTTTTCGTAAATTCATTTTTATTTCTTCTATATTTATGATTTCGTGGCAAAAATTGTCTATGACAATCAAAATAACTCGCCTTCTTACCATATTTCAATCTGAATGACTTAGATCTCTCCATACATATTGGACATCCTAAAACCCCAGCAGTACTCCATCCCGATAGCATGCCATAAGCTGGGAAGTCATTTATCGTCCAAAGAAGAATTGCTTTCATTACAAACATCTGCTCAGTGTTAACATCATACGTAAGAACACCGTTATCCCATAACTGTTTTAACTCCGCAATCAATGGTTGCATATAAACATCAATCAACTTCTTCGGATTTTGCGGGCCCGGTATAACCAATGTCAAAAACATATATGGTGTTTTCATACACATACCCGGAGGAAAATTATAAGGAGTTAATATCACTGGCCAACATGAATAACTTTTTCCCGATTTTCCAAATGGAGCAAATCCATCAGCACAAAGACCTAACCTAATGTTTCGAGTCTCTCTTGCAAATTCAGGATATGTCATATCAATATTTTTCCACACCTCTGTATCCGAAGGATGACACATTAACCCTTCCTCTGTTTGATGATTTGCATGCCAAGTCATATATTCAGCAGTAGCTTTCGATGCATAAAGTCTTTGCAATCTAGGAGTCAAGGGCAAATAAAACATTTGCTTGAATGGTTTACGTCGCTCAGTACGACCTGCTGTCCTAGTAATCTTGTACCTACTTTGGTTACAGAATTTACAAAATTGTACATTTTCATCAGCTCCCCAAAACAACATGCAACCATTTATGCATACATAAATTCTTTCCACCGGAAGGCCCAAGTCATTCACCAATTTTTTCATACTATAAAAGTCATTCGGCATTATATGATCACGAGGCAATACTTCTCCCATTACTTGAACAATATCATTGAAGCAATTCTCAGACATATTATGCTCGGCCTTAACATTTAACATTCTAGCCGTTAATGACAATTTAGTGTGGGTGTCACAACCAACCCATAACGGTTCATCTGCAGCTCTCAACATTTCTTGAAATTGGTTACACAAATAATTCTCATCTTGCACATTCTCATCGACACATGTTGCTTCTACCCCCTCCAATGGTGATGCATAACTTGTAGGTACATCTTGATTTGTTGGTACAGAACTAGAACTTGCAAAGTTTGTTTGGGGAAAAAAATTTTGACCTGCTGCATCAAATACCATCTGCTGATATGGATTTAACTGATCATAACAATTGTTATCCCCTCTACTTGAATGATCCAAATTTCGCACATACTCTTCATCAGATATAAACGCTTCACCATGACAAGTCCAATTGTAGTAATTTAAAGTAAAACCAAATCTACAAAGATGTTCCCTAACTTTATCACATACATGAAATTTGTCATTACCACACTTTCTACACGGACACCTTAACTTATTTCCATCCATAAACTCAACTTTACTAGTAGCGAAATTCAAGAATTGTTCCACCCCACAAATAAACTCATCAGTTAAACCACGACGATCAGGTAAATTCTTATTATACATCCAATTTCTTTCGTTTTGCATTGTCGCTGTTAAAAAAAAATAAATATTATAAAATATTAATAAATTAATATATTAACAAACTATATATTATACTGAAAAAATAACATTAATAAGAAATAAAGAACATCTAATAACAAAACATTTTAAAATTATTTAACATATTTTCAGAAAATTTAACAAATATAAAAACGTTGAGTCGGAAAAATAACAAAATAATTTAGAACTATTGCATTTCACAAATTCACAACATACATACATTGAAACTAGGAATAAGGGATATAAAACAAAGAAAATAAAATAAAATATATGAAAAAAAATATATACCTCGACCGCTTGATGACATGAATTTCTCCCCTCTAATCGAACAACACGTCCAATCAACGCAAACACATCTGCAATGCAAAACCATTAATGTTATTTAGAATTATTTTTGGAATTTTTTTTTACTTTATCATAATTTATCATTCATGGGAGAAATAACTTTTTTTTAACTTAAAAAAAAAATAATCATGGTACAAATGGGGGGGAGGGGGAACGCATTTCTCGGATTTTAAATAAAAAAGTGATCTAAGATACAAATTTATTAATTTTAATTCCAACATTTTTAGAAAAAAAATGTTTTTATTGATCATAAAATGGAAAAGTGTGATTTATTCCGTGATTACAAAAATTTATCGCTATTGGTAAAGAATCTAGTAACTTGTGATAATTCGAAATTTAATAATATTTTTACTTATTAATTTTTTTATCTAAGAAAACTATAAATACATAAATACTTACCGTAAAATTCATCTCAACCATGAAACGTGCATACAGTGCTAAAACCGAACTTTAAATTTTCCAAACACGAGCTTAGTTTGCAACTTGAAGGTCCATTATAACGTGATATAGGCATTTTAACCGAGCAAAAGATCCAAGTAAAATCTCTCCAAAAATTATAAATATGATGAAAAAGATTAAAGGTGCTTATATGTATATAGTATATGAAGATAGGGTAAAATTAAAATTGTCATTTCATGGTTAATTTACAGATGAAAAATGGACCAAATGCTCCGGTGAAAGAGAAGATGAAAAGGCAATGACAGTTGAAACAAGATGTATAGAATTTTTATGGGCTATTGATTAGCTAAGCAAATGGAGTAACAAGATCAGCCCAGGGGAGGGGCGCTGCCCCTCCCCCGGTGGGCCCTGCCCGCGTAGATGCGGGCGGGGCCATCCCGTCGGCCGGATCTCAGCGGGGGAGGCGCTGCGGCGCCTCCCCCGCGGTTGAAAGCAGCTCGGGGGAGGGGCGCTGCCCCTCCCCCGGTCGGCCCCGCCCAAGTAGATGCGGGCGGGGCCATTCCCGTACGAGATCCGGCCTCTGTGGCCGGATCTCCGCGGGGGAGGCGCTGCGGCGCCTCCCCCGCCGTTGAAAACAGGCCGGGGAGGGGCGCTGCCCCTCCCCTGGTCGGCCCCGCCCGCAGAGATGCGGGCGGGGCCATCCCGTCCGAGATCCGGCCACTGTGGCCGGATCTCCGCGGGGGAGGCGCTGCGGCGCCTCCCCCGCCGTTGCAAGCAGGCCGGGGGAGGGGCACTGCCCTTCCCCCGCCACGATCCGGCGGCAATGCCGCCGGAACTAGAGAGAGAGAGAGAGAGAGAGAGAGAGAGAGAGAGAGAGAGAGAGAGAGAGCGGGGGGAGAGAGAGAGTACCTCGTTGGAGGGAGACCACCACGGGGAAGAGAGGGAGAGGAGGATGAGAGGGAGAGGAAAGTGAGGAAAGAGAGGTAGAGGAAAGGAGCATTAAAAATATTTTGCAACCGATTCAGCGACGAACTAGGCGTTCGTCGCAGGGATCAGCGACGAACACGCCGTTCGTCGCAGAAATCAACGACGAACAGGGCGTTCGTCGCTGAAGTCAGCGACGAACAGCGCGTTCGTCGCTGGGATCCGCGACGAACAGCGGGTTCGTCGCTGGGATCCGCGACGAACAGCGCGTTCGTCGCTGGGATCCGCGACGAACAGCGCGTTCGTCGCTGGGATCCGCGACGAACGACGAACAGCGCGTTCGTCGTTGGGATCCGTGACGAACTGCGCGTTCGTTGCTGGGATCCGCGACGAACTGCTCGTTCGTCGCAGGGATCCGCGACGAACAGCGCGTTCGTCGCTGGGATCCGCGACGAACAGCGCGTTCGTCGCTGGGATCCGCGACGAACTGCGCGTTCGTCGCTGGGATCCGCGACGAACTGCTCGTTCGTCGCTGGGATCCGCGACGAACAGCGCGTTCGTCGCTGGGATCCGCGACGAACATCGCTTTCGTCGCTGGAGTCAGCGACGAACAGCGCGTTCGTCGCTGCAATCAGCGACGAACTAGGCGTTCGTCGCTGAAGTCAGCGACGAACTGATCGTTCGTCGCAGGGATCCGCGACGAACAGCGCGTTCGTCGCTGGAATCAGCGACGAACAGGGGCGTTCGTCGCTGAAATCAGCGACGAACTAGATGTTCGTCGCTGAAACGTTGCTGATATGCGCAACCAATTTATTTGTTGTCGCTCAAATCTGCGACAAATTGTTTTTGTCGGAAATTTAGCGACGAGCAATGATTTCGTCGCGAATTTAGCTACGAAATTTTTTTCGTTGCTTATATCGTTGGAAAATGGTGATAAAATGTTTATTCGCTGCCAAATTCGTGGCAAAATAGCAACAAAAATAATTTGTCACAAACGTCCGTCGCAAATACCGTGTTTTTTTGTAGTGAAACGTCAAGGATAGACCGATGAGTTTCGTACCAAGTTGGGATAATTTTTGGACTTTGCTAGTAACAACGTTGAGTTCATGGATAGAAATAAGTTAAAATGTCCATGTAAAAAGTGTAGAAATTGTAAGATTCGTATGTGATAAACTTAGAGAATATTTTTATAGATTTGGTTTTACCCCAAATTATTATGATTAGACTTATCATGGTAAACCATTTATCTCTGATGAAGAATATCGAAGAAGTAAGTAATTTTCAGTTAGAGGAGAATATAGTAATTATAACCTATTGAACCTATATCAGAAGACAGTAATTGATACTGATATCAAGATTTTATGTCAGAATCAAACCATATGAGTACTAGTTTTGCTCAAATATTTGAACAAATGTATACTACTTAATTAGTCTCACCATTGGAAGATATAGAAGTAACATGTGTTGATGAGAATATAAATAATAAAACTTTTTTATCTGACTAGTTTTGGGAAGTGTTGAAAGTTGCAGATGAACCTTTGTGGATAGATTGTGACAGCTACACTAAGTTATCAGTGATGGCAAAACTGTTAAATATCAAAGCAGAGCATAATGTGTTTTAGAGTTGTTTCAACTCTTTCATTGAAGTAATGCAAGAAGCAATGCCTCGTAATAACATCATACCAAGTGATTTCTATGATATGAAAAAACTTGTGAAAGATTTAGATCCTCCCATTGTAAGGATTGATGTATGTAGTCAAGGTTGTATGTTATTTTAGAGGGATAATCAAATTGCAGAATTTTGGAAATTTTGTAACCATTTTAGATACAAGATTAGCAGGAAACCAAGTCGTAACGAGAAGCGTAAACCAAACAGACAAATGTTTAATTTGCTATTAATTTTTAGATTGCAAAGACTTTATGCATCTTAGACACTATTGAACGCATGATTTGGCATGCAAATCGTGAAGTAGAAGAGGATGTAATGTGTCATACTTCAGATGCAGAGACATGGAAACATTTCAATAAATTATTCCCGAGTCTGCAATAGAACCATGAAATATTAAATTAGGTCTCTGTGCTTATGGGTTTGCTCCATTTTGCAATTCAGGAAAAACTTATTCATGTTGGCTAGTTATCTTAACTCCGTACAATCTTCCACCAGGTATGTATATAGAGAGACTTTTTATGTTTTTGACATTGATTGTTCCTGAGCCGCAAAATCCAAAAAGGTTAATAAATGTTTATATGCAACCATTGATTGCGGAGATACAACAACTATGGGATGAAGATATTCCTACCTATGATGTCCATACTCATCAAACATTTGTAATGAAAGTTGCTCTTCTTTAGACAATAAATGACTTTCAGTTTATGGAATATTATCTAGATGGAGTACAGCT
The DNA here is from genome assembly GCA_033439265.1 of Dillenia suffruticosa. Classification (NCBI taxonomy): domain Eukaryota; kingdom Viridiplantae; phylum Streptophyta; class Magnoliopsida; order Dilleniales; family Dilleniaceae; genus Dillenia; species Dillenia suffruticosa. Next base: position 7,551,230 of record JAVTVX010000018.1, on the reverse strand, counting down.
GTGATCTTAGGATGTCCGATATGTATAGAGAGATCAAAATCACTCAGATTAAAATATAATAAGAAAGTCAGCAATTTTGATTGTCACAAATAATTTTTGTTGCTAAATTATATATTCAGAAGGAATAAAGTTAAGTTTATCAAGAATAAGGTTAAAAAAGTACATCCACCATTGAGATTAATCGGCGATCAAATTTGGGAGCAAGTGCATAACTTTCCAACTACTGTTGAACTCCTTGATAGTACAACTATTGGATATGGAAGTACACATAAATGGACTAAACGGAGTACATTTTGCGATCTACCATATTGGAGAACCTATCTTATTTATCATAATCTTGACGTCATGTATATAGAAAAGAGTGTTTTTGACAATGTCATAAATATTGTAATGATTGTCACTGAAAAAATAAAAGGCAACTTGAATGCAAGAAAGGATATGAGAATCATTTGTAATCGGCCTACACTAGATGTGGATGCAATCAGTAAGGGACCAAAACCAAAGATAGTTTATACATTGACCAAGGATCAGAGACAGGTTGCTTGTGAAGGGTTGAAATCGGTTCGATTTCCTTATAGATATACTTCAAACCTTGGAAGATGTGTTGATATGAAACAATACAAGTTAACAATTTTGAAGAGTCATGTTTGTTACATATTCATGGAAAGATTAATTCCAATAACTTTCAAGGAAGTTCTACCAAGTTTTGTATGGGCCGCTATTACAGAGATATGTATTTTCTTTCATGATATTTGCTCAATCGTGTTGAAAGTACCACACATGGAGAGACTCCCTATCATTCTTTACAATTGAGAAAGGATATTTCCTCCATCATTTTTTGATTCAATGGAAATCTCTTAGTTCACTTGCTTTACGAAGCTAAAGTTGCAGTTTCATCTAATTTCACTAGATGTATCTATTTGAGAGAATTTTCTTATACTTCATATCCTATTCATTTCACTATGATACTATTGTTATGGTTTGCATCAGACAATTTTATGTTTAAAAGTAGCGCTCATAGCAACTTACATATGAATGAAGATGAATGCTGATCTCAATACAAAACTAATTAGTGACATTTTTTATATTTATACTTTGTCGGCAGATAAAATAGGAATTGAACCTACATATACAGCCATCTTTGAACAGACATTTCAGAAAAAAGATAAGACATGGACCAGCGAGCGAACTAAAACTATTAATTTACATAAGAGGATGCTTTGAACTTTATGGAAAGTAGAATGCTAAGTGCTTTTAATATAAATGGTATTTATATATATGAATTCATGCGTATTTTCATCTTTATTGCTAATGCGGCAAAAATATGATGAACTTTTAATGGCTTGTTCTAGTAGTGATGATGGTGTTGCTTCGTCTGAGCCATCAATTGATAATATGGTATTGTGGGTGGAGGCATCTAGTGGCACAAAAAAAGGAAAAATATTAAGGATAGTTCCTTGTCAAAACTATATACAATCACTGATACAACTTCATACATCAATGCAGTTACTTCAAGGAGAACACGACTTGAGAACCAAATAATCAAAGAATTAAGCCAATTTTAAAACCTACTTGTAGAGAATGATGAAGAAATAAGAGCGGTTAAAGAACAATACAAAACTTTCAAGTTACAAAAAGATGAAGAAATCAGAGCCATCAACGAACGATATATGTCACTGGAGTCTCATACATTATTCATATTGCAACACCTCACTCACACTCAGGTTCCTCCTTTCCTACATTCCACTAATCAACCAAGTGATGGCCCCAATGATGACCTTCTAGATGTTAGGCTGGACAATGATGATTAGATTATTGATGATGGCTTCGTTTATTGATATATGTTTATTGACTGGATATTTATTCTAGATTTGAAAACTTCTGACCATGGATATTTAAGTATTTTGGATTTCTTTATTTTTATAATTTCGAATTTTGTTGATAAATGTTTATTCATATTGATGCATTTTTTTGTTTAAGGCTTAGATCTAGATGATTAAATTTAGTTTTATGGTTGGATGTGTGGATGAAGATTCATATGGATATAGTTTAAACCTGGATGATTTTGTGTGGATCTTGTTTAAGGTAGGATATTGTGTGGCTGATTAAATTCAGCACTCAAAATTTTTTTCGAAGCATAAAAAGGTCACCAAGGATATTGTTCAAAGCAGGATCTTGTTTAAGGCAGGATTTTGAAGCTAAAGGAGAAAAATGCAATCACTAAGGCATTCTCCGGAAAAAGTCATGAAGCAGAAGGTATTACCGACCAGTTAATCGTAAGATATGCATCATTATCTTGTTTCTTTCAGATTCTTCTTTTCCACATTTTGTAATTGTTTAAGATAATTGATGCATTGAATTGATTTTATTTTTGAAACCAATCATGCTCAATCATGTAACTTTATGGATGCAGCTTGGAGCTTTAAAGGGGCATCCTGCACCCAAAGGTTAGCTATTTTTAGTTTTTATTCGTGATTGTTGTGCAGTGTTAATATATTGCACTATGAAGTTGCTTCCCTTGCCTACACCCCCTCAATTATTATCATTATTTATTCATGTTAAGTAAATGTGAAATTAACGATAGAGCAAAATATTATTATTATTTTATCTAGGTTTTGTTGGTTTTCTTATATGCCTCTCAATTTGCTTTATTTTTTTTTTCAAAATTTTGATTGGTAAAGTTGAAATTGTTTTTATTCTCTTCGTTTTCTCTTCTAGGCTTTTTGTCTAGACTTCTAATTCTTTCAAAATTCAACCATTTGCTTTGTTTTGGTTGAGTTTTATCTATGTTTTGCGTATTTCAGTGTAAAGTTTTCATCTTTGGGGTTTTGATTCAATTCTTATCTCTCTCCATGGTTTGAGTTTGCTCCACCCTTGGTTGCTATGCTTGATTTGACATCTGGGTTTGGCTTTTTTGTGGTTTTGATTCCATGGGACTGTGTTATGCAAAATGTAAGACCCGAAACAAAAAAAAATAATAAAATAAAATAAAAGTAAAGTAAACCCATCAATTTATTCTCTCTCCCCTCTCCCCCCTCACTCATGCCCCTTTCTCCCGAACTCACCACTCTCACTCTCTCCCTCTCTTGGTTCCCTCTCTTTCTCTTTAATTTTCATTTTCTTTCCAAATATCATTCATGATTCGAGTTTTCTTGAAGCACAAGATCATGTCGAAGGTTGGAATTGAGGTCTAGAATAGCCAGATTTTATCACTTCTCGGCTAGGGCTTGGTTCGAGCATCCCTTGAAATTTGTTCGATTCTTCATTGGTTTTCAAAATCTTTTCCAAACCCAAGCATTTTCAAAACATTTGCCATGTTTTAGAAGTATTACAGTGGTTCGATTTAATTGCAAAAACCGGAGAGTGTTGGGGTACCCTAGGTGAGTATGTATCTACTCTCTTTGATTTCTTTTTATTTTCTTGCTGATTTTGGAGTGTCGAAACATGTAAATGATCCACATTCTTAATTTCAAATTTTGTAAGTCCTCCTCATGTGATCGGATGTTGCATACGCGAACTCCCTAACTTGTTTGCATGTAAGTGTTGGGGTTTTGGTTTGAGAATGAGTTTCTGGAAAGCAAAGGCAAGTGCTGTTTTCCAACATCATCCCTAGGTTGCTTATGAGATGCGTTCTACATGGTGTTTGACTCCTTTTAATAAGTGTCTTTCCTTGTGTTCTAATTTTTCCACCATATTATCAAAAACGCATGCAACTTATTAATTCTATCTAGTATGACTCTTAATGCTATTTGGTACTAGCTATTACCATTAAGAAAATGGTTTCTCTAGGCTATGTATGTATAATTTATTTGAGAGTTAAGTTAGTTAAGTAACTGGAGCTTGCCATGTGACTTTTTGGGTAATCGCTGCAGTACATAGAGCAATAGGGATATTCCCATTAAGTATGTGTCTCTAGAATATCCGATTTCATGGGACAGCTGGCCTCCTACTATAGCAATTGAATCCAATCATTTTAGCTATACTCCTAGTAGTTAATCTTTAGATTTTTAACAAAAATAGTTTTGCCTCTAAATCTACTAACAAGGTAGACGAGAGACTGATTTTGGGTCACTCGGTGCTCATTATTGTTCTTATTTCAATTTCTCAATATTTACGTGTGCTTAGGGATGTACCATGTGGGATGTAGCTTTTAACCTTTGTACCATCTTTCTATATTATAGGTAATCTTTTATGAGAAAAATAACTACTGTAGAAATTTTTTTCCTACTAATGATATCTTTATCCTATAAATCGGCAATTTTGTTTGTCAACCATCACTTAGCAAATTCTCACCTTCTCATTGTCTTTTTCAAGTCAACTCCACCGTCTGATGCAAAGGCTTGAAGTGACTGCACTATCTTCTAATTATACTGAATTGGAAAACTAGAATTTGTGAAAATATTAAGAAGAAATTGATTTGTTCTAGTATCGGTATGTGAATTAATAATTAAATTATGACCAATAAATTAGTTTAAGATATTGGAAGGGTTGAAAGAGGGATAATTTTCATTTGATTGGGAAATTTAGAAGTGGATACCCTCCTAAGAGATGAGTAGATAGACCATTTTGCTTTTAAATGAGAAAAATGATTTCAAAATTCATTTATAAATAGTTTTAAATGATTTTATATAATTTTGTATCATATTTGTGATTGTGAAATATCCCGAAATAAGAGTTTAAAATATATGTGCATCCATTGTATTTATGAATGAGTATGTGCTATATATTGTTAGATATTTTATTCATAAATATTGTGAAATTGATTGGTAATCTTTTAAAGAAATCATTGCACATTGAATGAAATCGGAATATTTGTGAAATGTTGGTGCATTATGCTAAATGACTATAGTCATTCTCTTCAAAAAATGAGCCGACGAGGTGTCGTGGTGAGGGATTATTGGCAAGGGATATTAGATCTGGTCTCCTATGCCCCCGTGGTATTATCCAGTCACACTACCTGTGAGGTATAAGTCAACGACAAGGAAGGGGGAAATAGAGTTGTGGAATGAGTGAATTGAAAACCATTGGCGGGCTTCCACCTCTATTTAGCCCAACCTGGGGCGGAAGTGATTTCCTTTAGGAAGACCCCGTGATTTAAAATATATATATATATGAGAACTGTGGATGCATCAATGAGTTGTTTGAAATATATAATTTGATGTTCTCACATTCACTCATCATTTATTATCCCGACTATACCTTTGCACTCCACTTACTGAGTATTTTTATACTAACCCTTTTTCTTTCATCTTTTAGAGAAAGCTTAAGTTAAGAGATTTAGTCGATCCTAGTGTTGGATTTTGCTGAGTTTGAGTTAGTTTTTGAGGAACTTTCTACTATCGGTACTAGTTCTCGTAGTGGTTGAGATTTGGAGGAGACTAGTTGGGCCCATGTGGAGGATTTTTTTTAAATTGTGATTGAACTCCATTTTTTGTCAACCCTTTTGGATTTTTAACTTTAAATATGTACTCGAATATTTTGTGTTTTCTTTCATAAGACTTTATGTTGAAATTGTAGAGATTTTATTGAAAATGTTTTATTGGTCGGGTTGGCCATGTGCCTATATTGGATTTCGAGTGGCTAGGTTGGTTTTATGCATGCTTATTGAGACAGGGATGGACCAGGTGGGTCTTTTGGATGTTGTTGTGTTGTTTTAAAAATAGGATAGACATCAATGAATGCCTTGCGTTATCCCAGTGTATGGGCAGGGTTTATCCGTATGTTGGAGTGATGCGGCGGTTGTCACATGCTCGATCTAAGAATCAGGACGTGACAACTTTATTGGTACTAGAACTAGATTTGATTTTAAATATTTTGAAAGTTTAAAAAAATTCTTTCAAACATTTCTAAAGGTTTTCAAAGATTTTCAAAAGCTTGGATGTTCAAAATATCTTCAAATAATTTTTTTTTTTAAAAAAATAAAACCTCCTATGGGTCCTAAGACATTGACACATCTCTAGACATAAGTGTCTAGCGTCAATTTAGAGCAGTAAACTAAAGATACCTTTTCTATTATAGATTATCATGCCTCCACGTAGAAGAATGAATATTATAAATGAGATTCCTCCTCAAGAGCACGGAAATGAGTCGTTCTCGTATGTTCTACCTCATTCGGCATTTACTTACCCGGCTCCTTCAACCGGGATTCCTCCACCTCTGCTCGATGCTCTCTAACAATGGACTGAGTAGTGGAATGCATATGGTGTGCATCTTCAAGTACCACATCAAATTAAAGTTCCTCCCCTACCTCCCAACCCAATAGTTCTACTAGTCCCTCCTATAGTACCGATAGCACATCCAATTTTGGTAGCTACATCGTCCACTCATCCACCTATTGAATTGTCTAAGTTGTTGAAGGAAATTAGACAACTTAGGTGTGAAACCTTCTCGGGATCCATTGATCCTATAGTAGCCAAGAAATGGATCAAGAGGGTCCGAGAAACTATAATAGACATGAAGATTGATGATGAGATGAAACTTACAATGGCTGTAAGATTGTTGGATGAGGAGGCTAGTACTTGGTGGGATAGTGTGAAGGAGAGAGCAACCGCACCTCTTATTTAGAACAAATTCCTTAGGGAACTCAATGAGAAATTCTATACCCGGTTTCATCGGGATTTAAAAAGGAAAGAGTTCCTCCAGCTCCATCAAGGAGGTATGTCGGTGGTAGAATATGAAGCGAAAGTTATCATTGGTTTCAGAGATAGTAGCCTTCGAGGAATATAGGCGTTTCAAGTTCGAAAATGGCTTGAATTTGGATATCCGAGAGAGGATACTGGTTACAAAGAATCTCACTTACCAGAATGTTCTATAGTTGCCCTTGAGGGCCGAGCAAATGGTGCTTAAGAGTGGCTAGATTAGGGTGCACCATCGGAAGAAGAAGAGGTCCGACGGGTTCACACTAGGCCAAAACTCCAAAAAGAGTAAGAGCATGGGTTCCTATAGTGGTGGTTCCATCTCAAGATCGGTTGGCACCCCCTAAGCCCAATCATCCTTCAAGCCAAATACTTTTAGTAGAAATGTTGGATCGGGAGAAAGATCGAAAGGAAGTAAAGGAAACCCTTGCACAAATTGTAGGGGATATCACTTGGGTCCGTGTAGGGAACCCAGAAGATGTTATCATTGTGAGAAAGAGGGTTACTTTAAGCACTTTTGTCCCAAGTTGAATGCGGAACGACAAGAGAGTCAACAAGTTCTAGGTCCTTCTATTAGATCCAAAGGTGGCCTGACTACTATTTTAGCAGCTTCCACCAGTACCACTCCAAGAACAGGGATAGGAAGCAACACCATAGCCGCTCCTACTAAACGCTCTCGACTAAGAGCCCAAGTAAGAATTTATGCCATGACAAATAAAGAAATTCAAGCCAATCCGAACGTGGACATAGGTAAAACCCTTTGAAAATTGAATTAGATAATTTAGAAATGTGATATAAGTGATATGCGGTTATGATTTGAAGTAAGTTGATGATATGATTTCCATATGGTCATTAGTATATGCATAAGATGGGGGTAGGGAATGTGTTTAGAATTACCAACTTGTAGAGTTCCATTAAGTAGGGAATAATTGTTGGATGATCACTTAGATCAAAAATCCCCATTTATCTAGGGATTTGCCCGACTCAATATGTTGGACTGCATATTTGAATTATGATCTTTGGGTCTAGAACTCTCAGTTTTAAGAGTATTAGTTGTGTATGAATAGTATAATATTATAGCTATATCAATAGTGTGGATTCTTGGGGTAGATAAATATACAAAATATTCATGATTGTGTGATGTAATGAAATATTATGGGGAGTCATATATGAATCATGTAATTTGTGTATTAACTAATAATTGTTTTATGCTTTATATTAATAAGTATGATGGAAATCTTCATACTCGTGTGCTAATAGATATTGGATCTAATAATTCATTTTTTAGCATGAGTTTTGTTAGGCATTCTGATAGGCTTCTAACTCTACTTGTGGAAGAGTTGTTGATTATTACTCCCTTAAACAAACAGTTGATTAGAGAAACCGTGAATAAGGATTGCGAGGTGAAGGTAGGTAAGGTAACTCTTGAAGCAGATTTTATTCCGTTAGAGATGAGCGATTTTGGCGCCATCCTGGGTTTGGATCGGTTGCATTTTCATCGGATATTAGTGGATTGTTTCATGAAAGAAGTAGAATTCGGGAAACCGGTGTCTGACACTTGTTTTTGCTGGTGAGCGCAAGTGTTACCGAGTTGTGTGATTTCGGCACTTGAAGTACGAAGACTAGTACACAAAGGGTGTGAGGCTTACTTAGCCCACATTATTGACACCTCGGTGGAGAGTCCTAATTTGAATGATATTCCCATAGTGAATGAGTTTCCGAACGTTTTTCCGGAAGAGTTGCCCTGATTGTCACCGGTCCGAGAGTTCGACTTTACCATAGATTGGTTCCTAGCACCGCACCAATTTCAATCCCTTCATATCGAATGGCACCCACAGAGTTGACGGAGATAAAGGTTCAACTCCAAGAGTTATTGAACAAGAGATTCATCTGACTAAGTATTTCACCTTGGGGTGCTCTAGTTCTGTTTGTGAAGAAAAAGGACGGAACCCTTCAGTTATGCATTAACAACCGGTAGCTTAATAAGGCAAAGATCAAGAATAGGTATCCTCTCCCAAGGATTAACGATCTTTTCGATCAACTTGGAGGGACTAGCGTGTTTTCAAAGATATATTTGAGATCGAGTTACCATCAATTGAGAATTAAGGGTGATGATATCCATAAGATTATGTTTAGGACGTGGTATGGGCACTACGAGTTTTTGGTAATGTCCTTCGAATTAACAAATGCTCCTCTGCAGCTTTCATGGATCTCATGAACCAAGTATTTCATCCTTATCTCAACAAATTTGTTATAGTTTTCATCGACAACATCTTAGTTTATTCCAAGAATGATGAAGAACACTCCGAGCATATTATATTGCAAACTCTTAGAGAAAAGAATTTGTATGCCAAGTTCTCTAAGTGAGAGTTTTGGCTAAGGAATATTGGTTTTTTGGGGCATGTGATTTTCGGGGATGGAATTTTTGTAGATCCCAAGAAAGTAGAGGTCATTCTAAAGTAAGGGCAACTCAAGAACGTCACCGAGATGAGAAGATTTTTTTGGGTTAGTAGATTACTACCGGAGTTTCATAGAGAGATTCTTGAAAACAGTGCCTCCAATGTCTAATTTGACTCAATGAGATGAAAGGTACGAAGATAATTTCCAAGAACTTAAGAGAAGGTTGACATCCGCTCTCATTCTTGCTCTCTCTATTAACGATAGTGGTGATTTTGTCATATATAGTGATACCAGCAAACAAGAGTTAGGGTGTGTGTTGATGCAAGGCGATAGGGTGATTGCTTATGCCTCTCACCTATGCCTCTCACCAACTAAAAAAGTATGAAGTGAACTATTCTACTCATGACTTAGAGCTAACTGTCATTGTCATTGTCTTAAAAATTTGGTGGCATTACCAATATAGGGTCACACGCAAGATTTTCACCGATTACAAAAATTTGAAATACTTGCTCACATAGAAGGAACTCAATTTGAGACGACGAAGATAGCTAGAGTTGATCAATGACTATGATCTAGTGATAGACTACCATCCCGAAAAAGCCAATGTGGTTGCCGATGCCTTAAGTCGGAAGTCCTCTTCTTCTAGTATTGAATCTCAGGGAAGTTCTTACTTCTCTTATCTAGTTGGACTCCAAGCACTTGGAGTCGAATTGGCTAAGGATGATCATGGTACACTCATGGCCAAGTTGATGGTAAGGCCTACTTGGTGGATCGTATTCAAGAGATTCAAGCGATCGACGAGGAATTGAACGTATAGTTGAGAAGATTCACAAGGGGGAAGGTGGTGAGTTTCAAATTTGGGAGGATGAGATTGTAACTTATAGGAAACACATTTGTGTCTCGAAGGAAGCCATAATTGAAGAAGCACATTCCTCGGCCTATGCCATGCATTCGAAAAGTACCAATATGTACCCAACCATCATGGTATTCCGGTGTCTATTGTATTAGACCGTGACTCTCGGTTCACTTCTCGATTTTGGCCTAAGTTGTAAGCTGCTTTAGGAAATAAATTAAAGTTGAGCATAGCTTTCCACTCTCAGACTGACGGATAATCTGAGTGCACGATTCAGACCTTGGAGGACATGTGTAGGGCATGTGTTATAGATTTTCAAGATAGTTGGGATTGTCATCTCTTATTGATCGAATTCGCATACAACAATAGCTACCAAACTAGTGTTGGGATGCCACCCTACGAATCTTTTTATGGAAGGAAGCGTCAGACTCCGTTATATTCGGATGAGGTTGGTGAGAGAAAAATTAAAAGTGTAATGTTGATTGAAGCCACCAAGGAAAAGGTAAAAATGATCCAATAAAGAATAAAAGCAGTTCAAGATCGACAAAAGAGCTACACCAACAAGAGAAGGAGGCTCTTAGAATTCGAAGTTGGAGATAAGGTATTTTTGAAGGTATGTCCTTGGAATGGTATAATCTGATTTCATAAACGAGAAAAATTGAATTCTCGTTATATTAATCCATTCAAAATCCTCGAAAGAATTGAAAAAGTTGCCTACTGGCTTGAATTTTCACTGTAGTCACAAAAGACCCATGGTATTTTTCACATTTCAATGTTGAATAAATACTTATCGGATTTCTTATATGTGTTAGAATCACCTCTGATAGAGTTAAATCAAAACTTGAATTTCAAGGTACAATCAGTTAAGATTCTTGATCAACAACTCAAGCGACTGAGGAGTAAGCAAATTCCCATGGTCAAGGTGTTATGGAGAATCAATCAAGTGGAAGAAGAAACTTGGGAGACTGAAGAGTTGATGCAAAAATAATACCATAACTTTTTAATGTATAATTTTCTTTTAAATTTCAAGAACGAAATTTCTTTTAGGCGATTAAGTGTTGTAAGATCCGAAAAAAAAATAAATAATAAAATAATAAAATAAAGGTAAACCATCCACTTATTCTCTCTCCCTTCTCCCCCTTACTCATGCCCCTTTCTCCCGAACTCACGACTCTCACTCTCTCTCTCTCGGTTCCCTCTCTTTTTCTTCAACTTTCATTTTTCATTCAAATATCATTCATGATTTGAGTTTTCTTGAGGTACAAGGGCACGTTGGAGGTTGGAATTGAGGTCTAGAATAGCCAGATTTCATCTCTTCTCAGCTAGGGCTTTGTTCGTGAAATCTGTTTGATTCTTCATTGGTTTTCAAAATCTCTTCTAACCCCAAGCATTTTTTAAGCATTTGCCATGTTTTAGAAGTGTCACAGAGGTTCGATTTAGCTGCAAACACTGGGGAGTGTTAGGGTATCTTAGGTGAGTGGGTATCTAATCTTTTTGATTTCTTTTCCCTTTCTTGCTGATTATGGAGTGTAAAAACATGTAAATGATCCACATTCTTGATTTTGAGTTTTGTAGCTCCTCCTCATGTGATCAGATGTTGCATACGTGAACTCTCTAGCTTGTGTGCATGCGAGTGTTGGGGTTTTGGTTTAGGAATGAATTTTCTACAAAGCAAAGGCAAGTGCTGCTTTCCAACATCATCCCTAGGTTACTTCTGACTTGTTGAATGAATTCCACATGGTGTTCGACTTCTTTTAATAAGTATCTTTCCTTGTACTCTAATCTTTCCATCATATTGTCATAAACACATGTAACTTATTAATTCTGTCTGGTATGCCTCTCAATGTTATTTGATACCAGCTATTACCATTAAGAAATGGTTTCTCTAGGCTATGCATTCATGCTTTATTTGAGAGTTAAGTTAGTTAAGTGACTAGAGCTTGCCATATGACTTTTGGGTAATCGCTGCAGTGCATACAGCAACAGGGATGTTCCCAAGTATATGTCCCTAGAATGTCTGATTTCATGGGATAGTTGGCCTCCTACCATAGCAACTGAATCCAATCATTTTAGCTATACTCCTGGTAGTTAATCTTTAGATTTTTAATAAGAATAGTTTTGCCTTTAAATCTGCTAACAAGGTGGACGAGATACTGATTTTGGGCCATTCGGTGCTCATTATTACTCTTATTTCAATTTCTCAATATTTACGTATGTCTAGGGGTGTACCATGTAGGTTGCAGCTTTTAATATTTCCACCATCCTTTTATATTATAAGTAATCTTTTTCTGAGAAAAATAACTACTACAGAAATTGTTTTCCTACAAATGACATGTTCACCTTATAAATCGGCAGCTCTATTTGTCAACCATCACTTAGCAAATTCTCACCTTCTCACTATCTCTTCAAGTCAACTCCACACATCTAAGGCATTGGCTTGAAGTGACTACACTATTTTCTAATTGCACCGAATTGGAAAATTAGAATTTGTAAAAATATTAACAAAAATTTGATTTGCTCTAGTGTCGATATATGATTTAATGATTAAATTATAATCAATAAATTAGGTTAAGACATTGAAAAGACTAAAAGATGGATAATTTTCATTTGATTGAGAAATTTGGGAGTAGATACCCAACCAAAAGGTGAGTGGATGGATCATTGTGTCTTCAAATTAGAAAAATGATTTCAAAATTTGTTTATAAATAGTTTTAAACGATTTTATATCATTTTGTACCATATTCATGATTGTAAAATATCCCGAAATGAGAATTTGAACTATATGTACATCCGTTATATTTATGAATGAATATATACCATTATTATTGGATATTTTATCCATGAATGCTGTGAAATTGATTGGTAATCTTTTAATAAAATTATAACACATTGAATGAAATTGAAATGCTTGTGAAATGTTGGTGCATGTGGGGTAAATGACTATAATCATTTTCTCCACAAAGTAATCCGACGGGATGCCGTGGTTAGGGGCTTATTAGCAAGGGATAGTAGACACAGCCTCTTGTGCCCCCGTCGTACTATCCAATTGCACTACCAGTGAGGTATGAATCAACGCCAAGGAAGGGAGAAGTAGACTTGTGGAATGAACAAATTGAAAACTCGTAGCTGGCTTCCACTTAGATTCGGCCAAACTTAGGGCGGAAATGGTCCTGTGATTCTAAAAATTTATATATATGAGAATTGTAGATGCATTCTTTTTTAATTCTCGTGATTGTTTGATACTATTTTACATTTAATGAGTTGTTTGAAACATATAATTTGATCTTCTCTCATTCATAATCACGATCATGCCATTATATTCCATTCACTAAATATTTTTATATTCACCATTTTTTTTTAATTTTTCAGAGGAATCTTAAGTTAGGAGATCTAGTCGATCCTAGTGTTGGAAGTTGTCGAGTTCGAGTTAGTTTTTTAGGAGATTTTTACTATCGGTACTAGTTCTCGCTATGGTTGAGATTTGGAGCAGACTAGTTGGGCCCATGTGGAGGATGTTTTTTTTTTAATTGTGATTGAACTTCATTTTATGTAAACCTTTTTGGATTTTTAACTTTAAATATATACTCAAAACGTTTTATGTTTTCTTTCATAGGATTTTATATTGAAATTGTGGAGATTTTATTGAAAATGTTTTATTGGCCGAGTTGGCCATGTGCCTATATTGGATTTAGAATGGCCGAGTCGACCTTATGCATGCATTTTGAAATATAGATAGACCAGATGGATCCTTTGGATGTTGTTGTATTGTTTTAAAAGCAAGATGGATATTGATTAATGCCTTATGTTATCCTAGTGTACGAGCAGAGCATAACCGTATGCCAAGGTGACACGACATTTGTCGCATGCTCGATCCGAGGGTCAGGACGTGACACAAAACCATTTGAAAGCCCTCAAAGCAAATCAAACAACCACACACTTACTACTGATGATGATCCAACAGTTGTTCCCCAAACAGGAAAACCATGAAATTCCCGTTTTACAGTCCAAGTCCATTGTCAAGCACTTTCAAGAACTCTCCTGCAAATTCAAGTGTTCAACACTTTTTCGCTTCGTCAAAAGACCATTTCCTCCTCCTTTGCCGGCCAAGCATCAGGTCATTGCTTGTTAGGAGACATGGCTCAGTCAAGCCTAACGAAGCCTCAATTCCTGAAGGGAGTGAATGTGACATTGTTGCTTTGGACAAAATTTTGTTTCTCTAAGCAGTTTGTAAACCATTATGATCTTGGTGAAGAAGTGGGTCATGGCCATTTTGGCAATACTTGTTCTGCTACTGCTAAGAAAGGCAGCTTGAAGGGTCAAGACGTGGCTGTAAAGGTTATTCCCAAATCAAAGGTATACTTTTGCTGAATTTCATTATCATTGTCTTTGTTCACCTATTCATTTATCATTCATTCCTTTTATATAAGTATCATAATATTATTCTTCTGGTTTTTTATGACAAATTTAAAGAACTACTAGACCGAATATTTTCAAAGTATTCCATTCTGGTGCAATTTTTCTTCCTTTTTATGTGAACTAACTTAAGGTTGTTATATCAAGTGGTGGAAAATACTCTGAAGAAGATGCAAAGGCTGTCATGGTGCAGATTTTAAGCGTTGTTGCTTATTGCCATCTCCTAGGTGGTGTTCACCGTGATCTCAAACCAGAGGTAAGTAACTTGCTTATATCATTTGCTATAGTGGGAGGGCCATGTTTGACTTACACTTTGACATTTCAAAGTTGATTTCACAATCAGAAGCCTAAGCAGTGGGATTTACTTAGAAGTACATCTTTTTCTTCTTTGGGATTATAAATGAACCATGTAATGGAGATTGCATAAGTGTGTCTACACACATCAAGCGATGGCCATGCCATGTCAAATAGCTTTCACTCACTCCCATGATGACCTGGTCCTGTTTAAGGTGGAACTTTGCCAGGGAAAGGTGTAGGACATAGGCAGCTGCGATAAACTATAAAGAAATGGCTTTGCAGCTTCTTGAAGTGGAAGTGGGGGGTCTCTTCTGGGCCAAGACCAAAAAAAGAGGTATTGTGTGCTGTATCTGATGCAGAAGAAACTAGTTAATTGAATTCACACTGCAAGTGAAGTGGTCTAATAAATTGAAACTATCCAAGAAGCCCAGATTTGTCTGCATTTGCATTTGTATTGTTGATTGAGAAATTTCAAATTAAACTCCAATAATCTTTTGTACATTGGGCCTTTAATTAATTGTTGTATATATTTTAACATATATTCCATCTTTGTGGCCCTTCCTGTCATGGTGGGAATTTTTTTTTTTGGGGGGGGGGGATTTGTGGATGTTTGTCATATACGATAATCAGCATATGTTATTGTTGTCCACATCCTTGTAGATTATTGCCTTGTGTTACGTATTCTGTTTTTATCATTGCCTTGCTCTCAATAACTATGTTTATTTTGAGATTTCAAATTTGAGGGTTTTGGTCCAATTGGGTGGCACCAAGAAATTTAATTTTCACATTTTAGTTCCTTCATGCCGTTTCGAAGGCATCATCATTTGATTGTTGTATGAGCATTTGAATGAGCAAATTAAATTAAGAATTATTAATCTGTTTCCTTCAATGTCTGCACTTTGCTATTTAGGTTGCCTTCTTTGGTTTGGTTCAATATAAGCATAATTTCACTTGCCATTCATGTAATTGCAGTGCCACCACTTTACTGTGTTGAAAAATAGGAAAAGTGTTATTAATAACAATCACTAATCTTTGTTGTTAGCATGCAGATCGAGTTCTTTGGTATGGGGATTCTAATCTTGCGAGATTAGATGATGATGATGATGATGATGAAGCTACAGGAGGGAACCAGATGTCTGTGACCACAAATTACTACTTGGCTGTTGTTCCTTGGGTGCCATCTCATTCTCAGTTGTTTATTGGTGTATGTTTATTGATGTATGCCTGATAAACAAACTCATGTTTCGTTTATTGACGTATGTTTATTGATTTGATATGTTTTCCGGATTTGAACACTTGTAACCATGGATATTTATAAATTTTGAATTTTTTTTTGTTTTTACGGTTTCAATTTTTGTTGCTGAATGTTTAATCATGTTAATGCATTTTTTTTTTTTTGTTTAAAGCTTCCATTTGGATGATTAAATTCAATTTTAAGACCGGATGTGTAGATGAGGATTTCATGTGGATACAGTTTAAAGTTGGATGATTTCATGTGGATTTGTTTAACATAGGATTTCATGTGGCTGATTAAATTAAACACTCAAAAATTTTTTTTGAAGCATAAAATATTCTATCGCAAAATTTGTGGTTAAAAATCAATCGTAAAAATTTCATTACTAAATTTGTCACTAACCTTTCATCCCAAAATTCGTTGTTACATTTTTCTTGCAAAAGTCCTCGCTAATATTTCATCACTAAGTTCGTCATAGTTCATTACAAAGTTTGTTGCTAAGTTTTCGTAGGTAAATTTGTCGCTAAGTGATACTCAATACATTCGTCATTTAATTCGTTGTTAACAACTCGTCACAAAATTCATGCCTAAACTTTCGTTGCTAAATTCGTGACTCAAAATCTGTCACTAAATTTGTGGTTAAAATTCCGTCATTAAATTTGTGGCTAAAAATCCGTCTTAAAATTTGTCGCAAAAATTTCATTGCTAGTCCCAAAATTCGTCGCTACATTTTCGTTACAGAAGTCGTCGCTAAGTTCGTCACTAAATCTTCATTGCTAAAATCGTCACTAACAGTTTGTAGCAAAGTTCGTTGTTAAAAATTTGTCGCAAAATTCGTGCCTAAATCCAACGTTAAAATCATCTCTAAGTTTTCGTCCCTAAGTGCGTTGCTAAGCGTTATTTGCTAAATTCATTGCTAACTTTCATCAATAACTTTCGTTGCTAAATTTTCGTCACCAATTTCATGGCTATTCACTGATGGATCTTTTCATCGCTAAACAACCATAGTTTTTGAGACAAATTTGTTCGTTGCTAATTTACGATGAACTTAGCCACCTAAATGTTTCATTACAAATTTGTGATGAAAATTTAAAATTTTTATCGTTAAATTTTGCAACGCCAATATAGCCATAGATTTTTCGCAAATCTTTTTTGTGATTAATTTTGTTCATTTTTCGTCACTAATACCATGGCTAAATTTTGATTTTTTTGCTGTGTTCACATAAAGAGGCATAGAGAGATTCATTAACTTATTACCCATATGATAATATCAGCACACGTGGTATAAAATACAAGATACAATTTTTTTAATTAAAAGCATATGTCTCCTTTTCTGAAATAATGCATCATATAGGTTTTAATATAAATATACTGTAACATTTGACCTGAGTTTTCTTTTTATAAGTTCTTCAAATATTACAATCTCAAAAAAACTTACACTTAGTTATTAGACAAATTTAATAGATTATGAAAAATTCATTTCTATTATCAAGAAAATATATAAGTAGTAATCTTATCTTGATAATTCACTAAGGCACTACAATATTGATCATTCTCAAAATCAATATCGTCTTATCTCTACATCGTCCTCGATCTGTCATTAACATTTTTATTGTACCATCCATTTAATTCTCTACTTTATTCATATAACATCTAAAATACTCAATTTCTTCAAATTTATGTAAAATTAAATAGATATGACCACACCATGTGAAATCATCCATAAACGTAATGAAATATAACACTTCATATCTACCATTCACATTCATTGAATTACAAATGTTAAAATAGATCAATTGCAATAGAAATTCAGCCTGACCTTTTCAAATGGTTTTATGTCATTTTACCGATAAAACAATGTTGACAAGTAAATAAATCAATTTTAGTAAGCGAATCCAATTATTCAACTTTCATTTGTTGATTTACGCTATCTACCCTAATGTGACTAAGCTTAGCATGCCATGTATCAATATCAATATCTACAGTACTAACAAAACAAACATTTAATTAAATACAATGATCAATATAATAGTTAAACATTTTTTTATTACAATCCAACAACATAAAACTATTTTTTAGATGTTTTGAACCATAATGCATATCGTCATGATAAGTATTAACCATATCACAGCAAAAGTTCAAACTATAGTCATGTTAGAAAAGAACAATAACATATACTAGATTTCGTCAAATTTCTAGTGTACAGAAAACACATAATGTAGAATAAGATTGACCATCTTATAATTTAAGTTTACAAGTGTCAATTCTTTAACTTCTACTTTAATATTGTTTTCTACATATATCCATCTCATACCAGAAAAGATTAGACGAAAATAGACAAACGTTTTATGGTACATAGTTACATAGTTTGTTACTCCTAAATGTATAATACACACAAAATAATATTCAAATAATAAAACAGCACTATAGACATATAATACACTCAAAGAAGTATTATTAAGTGCTACTTTTGAAATAACCAAAAACTTGACAATTGTAACACTTCAAATTACATTTATCCTTTTTCTTTCTAAACTGATTACGTTTATCTTTGACGTTACAGTTATTCTTTTTGGACCCTTCTCCAATCATGTTCCCTTTCTATTTTTTTTTTCTAGTTCCTCTTATGCTTAAAACGTAAAATTTTCTTGAAACTAGATTCAGCCACAAAATCACTAGCAATGGATTTTGTAGCACCAAACTATTTATCTTCAAGTTCAACGTAGCGAGCAGCATCAGAGAACATCTTAATATTTTGATTATAGGTCAAATTAACTTTCAAGTACTCTCACTTGTTAAGAAATGATCGAATCAAATCTTAAACTCACTGTTCATCAGAGAGAAGATGATCGACTTTGATTCTCTTATCAATCTTTTTCCCAATTTTAAATCAACATCTTGGTTCACCACTAGCTGCCATGGAATCCAAGCAACTAATGCCCTTCACGGAGGTTTGCTGATACAAAAAGTATCTCTTGACCTCAACCTATGCATTTTCAAACTTGCCATGTCCAAAAATCTAGACTTTCATGACCAATTTCACAATAACGGCGTCAGGAATATAACTTTTAAAGAAATATCCTTCCTTGAAATTATTTTATTGATTTAACTTCTTTGTTTTTTGAAAATCTTCCTATTTTATTGTTATTTTATAAAAATATTATTTTCAGTAAATATTTCTCAAATTTATCTCTTTAAGAAAATATTTTCAAAATTACCTTTCTTATGTAAAAATGCCTCCTAAAGTAATTTTTTGTTATTTTTAAGTTTTTATAAACTGAAGAACAGTTTTTATACATAAACATGTATTAATTTTTGGAAGAAATTCATTATTTTAATTTCTAGAATTAAAATAATTTCTAATAGATAATATTTGACGTTTTGATTACAAATTTAAAACTTATGATAAAATTATGAACAATTTTGGGTGTAAGGATTAAACAATATAAATTTTATTAAAACTTTAAACTTTAATTATGTTACTTTTTGTACTGCATTTAATGATCTAAGAAGATTAGTAGAAACTAGCACCAAATTATTTATTAGTTATATGTCTATATGCATTTCTCATATATTTTGCAAGGTACTCTATTTCGGTTAATCCTCGGGTTATCTTTTTAAGCATTCTAACACACTCCGCTTGGAAAATATAACACATAGTTCTATCAATATGAACACCCTCCGCTTCAGGTCTATAACACATAATACTAACATCTTTTTTATTTTTTTATTGTATCACCATTCAGGGTAATTCAGACCAGATAAACACCAAATTACCTATAGATTTAGAGTATCGTTGCGATATATATCACTATTACTCATGTTTTTAGATGATCATGTTGGGTTATATGCAGATCACTTATAAGTTTCTATGTTTCACATGATCTATATAGATTAATATCCAAATCATTTTATAATTTTTGAGATAATTTGTGTGACTGGCTTCCCAATTATATCTATATGCATTTCAAATATATAGATGATCTATTTCGGTTAAACCCCATATTAACTTTATGTTTTTATGTATTGCATATCGTTTTAGATATCTATGTTTGCTAAGTCCGGGTTCTCAATTTATGCATTTAATTACGTTAATAGAGATCATTTGTACAACTTGCTGCTAAATTATCTCTATTTGCATTTTTTATTACATTTCTTGAGATGATTCGCGTTCTAACTAATTGCTGGAATTTCATTTTGATAATTATGATTAAAAGAACAACTAAGTCAAGTAATGAACAAGATGTGCACGCTTGTGTCTATTAGCACATGTTTACTAGCTTATGTTTAGGATTGTCTACAGATGCATCATTCTCTATGAGCACTCTTAGGTTATGTTGTCGGCTGATGTTTATATCCTACTATCTAACAGGTACGACCATCATATGTCCACAAGTTGATAACAAAGTTAATATGTTTGGTACAAGCTGCTACAATATGCTGTTATTTATTGTTCATTATGTTCATATGCCTATCGTCTTTAAAAAGATAGTCTAGTTATCACAATTCTCATCCACATCCGAATCCCGAGATCTACTCTTCAAATTTTGTGTAACTAAAAAACAATGTTCATATGCCTTTCTCATTGCATGAAACCCCCAAGTATGTCCATATGTTGCCTTGGTCCTTACTATGCCAGGATGACTTACTCATTCTTCCTTCTTTTTAGGAAACTAGGT
The DNA here is from genome assembly GCA_033439265.1 of Dillenia suffruticosa. NCBI lineage: Eukaryota > Viridiplantae > Streptophyta > Magnoliopsida > Dilleniales > Dilleniaceae > Dillenia > Dillenia suffruticosa. The sequence continues at coordinate 7,530,719 of JAVTVX010000018.1, read as the reverse complement.
CAGTATCATTTTTTCTTTTGGTACAAGAAGATGTAACCAAGTGGATTCAAATCGGAAAAAGAAAGATAGAAGTAGGGAGTCTCTACCGCTTGAGCTGTCTCTGAGGGATAACTAGGACAGTATCATACATACCGGTATAGGCACCGAGGAGTAAACACCACCCCTAATATACCAAACCAAAGAAGCCTACATCCGAGTCCAACTAGGAAGAAATTTTGTACACTTCCTATAAAATAAAATAATGTTCTCCTTCCCAACACTTCCTGTAAAATAGAATAATGGTTTCCTTCCCACATTCTGGGACTAAAAAACTTATGGATTCAAATACAACTAAAAGCATGTCCATCTGCTTCATGGCCCATAAATTTGTCTTAGAAATAAAAAGATCTACTTTCTCAATAGTTTGATTTTAAAAGCTACCGTTGTGATATCAAACCAACAGGATGGGTTGTTACCTAGTAACTCCTAATTGTACCCAAAAAAAAAAGAAAAAAAAAAAAAAAAAAAAACCTAGTAACTCCCAAAGCCATCTCCGGTACGCTGAACCATTAGGTGGCCTTTTGACCATGTAAAAGTTCCCAAATTGAAGTTGAGTAAGGGAGCCGTTGGTTCAACATGTTGAACTTGGGAAAATTATGTTGGTGTTCAATTTCGTTCTGTCATAGTCTTTTGTGAAGCGAGATAGGTGGTAATTGAGGGTATAGCATATGTTCCACCGGTTTTGTAATCAATGGTCTACACACTTCTCCTTTTCCTATCCAAAAGCAATCTCATTGTGAATCATTGGGCAGACCATGTCCACTAGGTGACAAATAAATTGATCGGTGATACTGTCGATACCAACGTTGATCTATTTTGCGACTAATTAGGTTGTCACCACCATCGGGTCCATGTTATCTTTGAAGTGCAACACTTTCCTACCACATTGCTGTGCTACTTCCGACTAAATGAAACACTTGTTTGGAATGGTATATATTTTAAGAGCAACAATTATATATTTTTAATTTTTTTTATCATGTTCAATGATCAACAAATGCAACGAAAGCATATGAACATAAAAAAAATCAAGGATGAGTATGAAAAATTTAATTTCTGCAAATAAAATAATCAATAGAGAAATTAATAATACTATCTTATTTTTCTCAAATCAGACTTATTGAAATCTGCAACTCTATAATTGTAATCTTTTTTTGTTATACAATGATTTGAAATTGAGATCATCAGTTTAGATGAGGGTAGTTTATATCACTAGGCTATCTCTCGGAGATTCTATGATTTAATCTTAATAAACATGATAAAGAGAACTTGCAAACCAAGTCAGCTTGCATATGGCTTAACTTATTCTCGAATATTTTTAATCTGGGTGGGCAAATATATACTGCAATAGATTCGTGTGAAGGTAATCTCCATTTCTTATTGTACTAATGTTTTAATTAGAATACAAAAATAAAATTCTAGAGAGGGATTATGAAGAAACCAAAGATTAAAAAAAATAGTGTTTTTTTAATTATAAAAGCAGCCATAATAATTTTTAAAATTATAAAATAATTACAATGATTTTTGAGATTATAAAAAGTCACAATAACTTTCAAAAATTATAAAAAAATAGAATAATTTTTTAAAATTACAAAACAATTATAGCAGTTTCCAAAAATTACAAGCTGATTGTAATATTTTAATCTAGAAATTATGTTAAATTAATGTAGACTTGTTTGTCTGATAATTAATGTAAATTATATTTTATTAATAGGAAATTTTCGAACTATAGGCTATACATGATGAAGTGTGTAGATTCATTAATTATCTATGAACTTTATTGTAAATTAATATAACTATATCTTATACCTTCTGAATGTATCATTAATTCGATTACATATATGTCTTTTATAATAAATCAAGAAACATTATACCCGTGTAAATAATATGAAATTCTGTTATCTATTTTGACTAAATTAAATATTTTTTTGATATAAAAGAAACTTTATATCAAAAAAAAAAAATACACAAACACTGAATATATCCTAAAATACCCAAGAAATCATTAGACCACTATAATGACTCATACAAAGATCTAATGCATCGTCTCAACTAATAACAAAACTACATAAACAAAAACCACAATGACTCAGACGATAACTATCACTCACCTATCTTTTTTTTATTTTTCTCTATCCATATATAGTAAATACAAGTACTAAAAAGTCATTTGGAAAATCTATTCTACAAAAGTGGATATCCTAGAGATAGGAGGGTCTCTCGAATACTTGTCCAAGAGATAGGAAATATAATAGGACCATGATTCGTGATGGCCATTCTCAATACCTCTCTTGAAAAGGATTATTTGGTGAAAAGGTGATTAATAATCCCTCTTTGACCAACACATAAATGACATGTCTATGAAGTTAAAACCCAAGTTTGAACAAAAAAATTACTCATCAAAAAATTACTCTACGAGTACTATCCAGAGAATGAAAGCATATTAAGGAATCGCTTCCGAGAACCATCGAATGATGAGAACATCTTAGGTGCCTCTAAGCTGACGCTATAGGCTTTTCACTAGAGTTAATCATCTACGCAAATTTATCACAGCCAGAAGTTGATGGACAATAAGAGTTTGGAATAATATCCCCGTTACAGTTAAAGAAAACTCACAGTAGCCTCAAAATCCATTGCTCAGTATCTTAGACATACTCTGTCCATGGAGTATTATAAAAGACATTCCAAACATACCACTCATTAATGAAATATGACTTTTTCATGGTGTCTAAATTAAATATTACTTCAACAAAAAAAGACATTCCAAACATATCACTCATTAATGAAATATGACTTTTTTACGGTGTCTAAATTAAATATTAATTATTTCAATAAAAATAAATTAATAAATAGTTTTTTAGCGTGTAATTTAATAGAATTAGTGAAATAGCAGGATACACTCCCAAGAACCGAACCATAACCTTTGCCTCGAGGATTCACAGGAGGGAGGATTAATGGTCGGGTGTTGGCTAGAGGGGCACGTTGGTATGATAATTTGCGATCGTAAGGGCATGAACACGCTAGTTGGGATCTACAAAATTATGATGAGGGTTTCACCGGACACACAAGAAAGAGCTCTATTTTTTAGAGACAGTTCAAGTGTGAGAAACTCTTCATTTCTATGTTTATATTTTTGATTTAAATATGTTTGATTGCTTTTCTTTATTTAAAAAAAAAAAAAAAAAGAAAGAAAGAAAGAGGTCTATGATTTATTGTGTACCACGCGATTTATATCGAGCAGGGGAATTTAGTGCGTGGCGATGAATCTTTACGCGGGTAAATAGGTATATTAGAAAGAAGTCATTAAAATTAAGAAATAAATTAAATAATTAGAGTAAATTTTATTAAGAAATAATAATAATTCCGTAATTTAAGACACGGATAAGATGGTCGACGGTACGGAATTTTTTCCGGAACCGAAACTAACGGCTGTGCTACGGCGAGTCCAAAGAATACGTTTAATAGAAACCACGTGTTCTCTTCTCCCCTCTCTCTCTCTCTCTCTCTCTCTCTCTCTCTCTCTCTCATCATCCACTTTCTATTTATTTCTACCTCTCTTCGGATCTTCCTTCTCCCCTCATTCCTTTACATGGCCCGATCTCTCTCCCAATCCCTAATCCGAACCTCCTACTCAATCTCTCCACCACCGTCATCTCGCCTCCTGGCCATCCGGAACAGGTCGTATCAGTCTGAGAAGGCCCAGCTTATGGAAATCGAAATCGAATCTGATCCAGATGTCGAGGTTCTCGGTCTCCGGAGGATCGAAGAAGCGATTCACAGCATTATGGCTCGCAGATCGGCTCCCGATTGGCTTCCTTTCCTTCCCGGTTCCTCCTATTGGGTCCCGCCCAGGACTCGGTTTAGCGAGGTAGCTAAATTGGTGGGGAAATTGGCCAGTAATCAGGAAGAGGCTAAGCCTTTTACTTCTTCTAGAGGTTGGCCTTCGTCTTCGTCTTTTTTCAAAGGTATTTCATTTTGTGGATTACATCGAATTCTTGGTCTAATTTGATTGGATTATTGAATTTGGGAAGCGTGATTTGAGGGTTTTTGATTGTGAATTTGGCCCGAAATGAAAATTTATTGAAAAAAAGGATTTTGATTTGTGAATTTTTATTTGAACGAAAAAGTTGAATTTTGAATCGGATGGGAATTTTGTGGTTTGCGTAAGTGTAGTTTAAAGGAGGCAAAACCAGTTTCCTCCCATCCCGTAAGGACTTGTCCGTCATTCGTTTGCAAGTGAATAATTGAGAACAGCATGAGTTTGGGTTCATAATTCTCCCAGGAAATATCTCAAACTTCAAGAATTGATGCCTTGTTTAGTTTATAATTTACGAATGATTGTTGGTGTTAATGTTCTGGTGAGCCCATAAGGTACCTTCAACTTTTGGAACTAAATTCTCTATAGCAAAGAAGGAATTGATCATTTTTGGCTTGTGTTTAATTGTTTTCAAGAAGATCTATTTCAGTGCCATCCGGATTTATCTACACTTTGATTGACAGAGATAATTACTGTAGAAGGCTAATAAGGGGAGAGTGATCCCTCAACTCCTTGTCATTAGGCATTCGAAAGTGGTGCTTCCATGATGTACAATGCTCATTTCTATTACAAAATTATGTTTGGCCGCCTGAAAAGAGTAGAGCAATATAAATGGGTAAACATGTCCAGAAAGCAAGTCTCACCCTGGCATTCTTCCAAACATCCTTCTAGAATTGGTGACAGTATCACCTCTTTGGCATTCCAGCTGGTGATGTGGTGAGCTACACTGTCTCCTTCTCTGCTACAAATTTATTGCCTTTGGACTTTATTTAGAACTGTTTCCTTGAGAATTGGCTTGATCTTACGTGGAATGAGGTTCTGAAATGAGATGATCCAGAAAAGATAAACACAAAATCAAGCCTGACAATAAGTGTGCCGGACATTGATCTCAACTACAGAAGAGAAGTGCAAAACAAGATCTCTATTAGAGAAATAAGCTCAAGAGACTCCTTATCATTGAAACTCCTAAAGAATTTTCTGCATTTCTTGTATTGCATGAAGAATAAAGTTTTATATAACTGACCATTGAGGTGATAGCCTGGCTGTTAACATTACTAATATTCCACGTGCATATGCTTAAAAGGTCAATCTTGCTTGTGGGGTAGTAGTGTGAACCAGGCACTATGGACTGGCATGGGAGTCCTATGGTTGTGGCGATGGGTTAACCTTTGGGCTCTAGCCTTGGTTCAAATTGGACACTTCATAGTGGGTGGTGGTGGGTATGGACCCTTAATAGTGATGTTGGTGAGTGAAGGGTAGGGTGGTGGTCACTATGATGGTCAACCCTTTCTACCTTGTACCAAGCAAAAGCAAAAGATATAACTGCACTTGAGTGATGAAATGATAACTCCTATCATTTAAAAATATGAATGTTTTTAGCTTGCTAGTCATAACCATGGAAAACGTTGTCAGAATATTTATTATACTAATTCAAGAAAAAAATTTGATTTAAAAAATTATAAGAATTATATGTTGCACTATCTGATGAGGACGCAGCTACTTTTGTAGATTCTTTTCTTCTTCAGATTGCTGAATCACACCCTTTGGTGCTTCTTTCTGATGCAGTTTTTCCTCTTCTGACCAAAAAATGAAAATGTTCACAATCACACTTGTTTTCAAGTGGGATAATTTTCACCTTAATCTTCCCCCTGGTACTTCTTCTTTTTATTTAATTGTTTGAGTTGCTACATTGTCAACTTTGATGTTGTGCAAGATTTATTAGATATTTTGGAGCATGAAGATTTGAGCTGATGCTTTTGGTTTTTTGAGACCGTCTCTATGCTGTATAAATGAGTGTTTTTTTTTTAGTTGTTGTTGTGATGCCTTAGGATATTGCTTGAATTTTAATGGTTATATGACGTTTTATTAAGTCAACATGTGGTAGAGATCATGTTTGACCAACAGTTTTCTTTTGTTCCTCTGACTACAGGTGGGCCTTTACATCACACGGAGGGAGAAGCATCCTCTGATATGTCCCCATCTGAAGATGAGGAGTGATGTGGTGTCTAAAAAACCAACATTTAGGTGAGTCAAATTGTTAAATCTACCTTGTATATTTTGTACAGTAACTTTAAGCTGCTGGATTATAAATCTCACGCCCAACCAGCCATGCATGCATACATCCACAAAAAGCGAAGAATGGAAAAATTCTGTTGTCACTCATTGTCCACAGTGTTGTTAGGCACTTTTCAATCAACCAAGTTAAAGATTATCCCCGCGAGGGACTATGTTCCAGTATTTTGTAACTGTAACAATAAGTGCTAACAATTGAAGAAACAATTTTCAGAAAGCAGTTGTGAACCTTTTATTCGGAAAAGTTCGGATGCATTTCATTGTTCCACACATGCATATATGGGTCATTGCTACTTGTCCACTTGTCTTTGAAGTTGCATCACAATTGAGACATGGCTGGTTCATACACAGTGGTATATCAATGTGGCTCACTATTGTATCACAATTGAGACACGGCAGGTTCATATACAGTGGCATATCAATGTGGCTCACTGTTGAACGAAAGAGACATCATTGTGCTTCTTTATCATTAACATTGATATTTCTGCAAAAATGAAAAGTTTAGTTTAAGTGGCATTATTTTTGTTTTTGTTTTTTGTTTTTTATTTTTGTTTTTATTTTTAAGCTTATTTGGTTTTCGAGAGTTTTGCAGCTGCCGCCTTCTCTAACTCCTCTCACGTAAATCTGCATTTGAAATCACAAAAATCTTGTCTAATTTGTGGAAATGTACACATACATTATCACCAAGGCAAGAGCATTAGAGAGAGCAAAATGCATCTTAGACTTGACACATAGACTTGCTGCGAGTGATGTAAGTAGTTTAAATCCATTTTGGCTCTTATTAAAATCTGCTTTCCATGTTTTCATATATTATTACTAGATTCATAAGGTTTTGTTTCTTCAAAAGTTGTATGATTCCTAATGATAAATCAAAAACATAAATATTGCTAGTATGAAAATCTTGTATTTCAGAAATTAAAAAGCCGTAATTGAGAGAAAGAGAGAGAGAGAAGACGTAGATTATATATGCAATTGAGCTTCATTTTTTTCCTAAGGTTGTGCTATATTTTGAACTAGCTTGGATATCTGATTTAGCCTTATCGTTGTCGGTGGATAATGTGCTTTTCTTATAAAAAAAATTATGAAAACATTCAAAAAATGCTACTGATAATTTTCTTCTCCAATATGCTGATAGATGCCGAAGGTTTTAATTCATGGGTTATTTTATTGTAGTAAACTAAGAAAGTCAATACAAGAGTTTTGTATTTTCTGTTTTTTCAGTTCTTTTTTGGACAAATATACCTTTGTCATTTAAGTTTTTGTATTTTTGTACGTTGCAATAAAGCTAATGTAAATATTTTAAACTAATTCAAAAACAAACACTCCTAAAAATTAGGAAGGGTGACACATATTTTCTCTGCCCCATTTTTTTTTTCAATTATTCTCACCCCTCTTTCAATCTTTGCTTTTTATTATTTTTAAATACTAAAAATTTTTATAATAGTATAAAAATTGTATGCATATGCATCATGTGTGCTCTGGTCTCTGGTAATAATAGTACAGATTTTCTAATCAAGTAGTTGTTATAGTAGTTGTGATGAAAATTTGAATGAAAAATAGTAAGAAAATTATTGCTCAAAAGAGGTATCTATTGATCAAGAAATATTTTTGAAAGATACATGAGACTTCTCATAAATTGTTCATAGATTGATCCTATACAAAAGTCCCCTATTTATAACCCAAGACTTAAAACTAGCTGTTAGAGACAAGATATGAGCTGTTAGACACAAAAAAAAGTGAAAGAACATTCTAGCTGTTGGGCTTATAGCTGTTGGAAAGTATGGGTACTTTCCAATGGCTAGTTTTGAATTCCTGGGCAGCAAACTGCCCAGTTTTCCCTTGCTTGATTGGGCTGCCATTTGGGCCGAGAATGAGACTTCTTTGGATGAACTTTAGGCTTCCAAACTAGACTTAAATGATGTTCCTTAGGCTGGCTGGTTTTCAGGACTTATATTCTCCCCAGTTTTGGTCCAGTATTCAGGAACTTTTCTGGGCAGCATATTAAGGCCAGTCTGTGAGCAATTTGCTTGTTGAGTCAATGCATTTTGGGTTCTAACTTGATAGGTTTGATGATCATTCCTTTCAACAAGTAGTAGTTCTAAAAATTCATGTCATTAGAGAGAACAAAAGGACAAATCAGAGTAAAATGTGAAGCGCTAGATAGGGAAAGCAGGAGGTTGCCCATTTTTGGGGCAATTATGATTTTAATTTTGAGTTTTATTGTACACAAGATTTACCCCTTATTTAAAATCTTGTAGGTTATTATGATTAAGTAGTGTTAAAAGGTTCATATTATAGAGAAAAGAGATGAAGACTTCAGAGTAGATAGGTGCAAGATCAAAATTGGGAAAGCAGATTGTCCCGATGTTGGGAGGCTATCATTTCAATTTTCTCCAAAAAAAAAAATGCATAAGGTAATTATTATTTAGTGTAAATTTTATCACAAAAATGTGTTGCATCTTCAATTTTTTTAGAAGCAACTGGTTGATAACAATCAGTGAATATGGTTTCCGTCTGGAGTTGCTAGTCATATCTCAACGGTATCTCAGATGTGTACTTGTTGGATATTCCATGCTGCATGATTACTTTCTTTTCTTTTTTATCTTGCCTAAATACCAAGGATGAATAAATTGGATGCTTATGCGACTTCAGATTTCATTTGCATATCTACTTGGATTATTTGGCTTAGTTTTGCATATACTGCCACATTAGCACAACTTTCTTTACTTGATCTTGAAATCAACAGTGGGAAAGATACAAAACATGGCCAAATGAGAAATGTGGAATAGTTTTTAACTTTGAACTTAGTCGATTTATGGTATATGCTTGAGTCCCTAGTTAGGAAGAATTGTAATAAAAATCTATTTTAATTCAAAATTTCATCTGCAGCACCTTCAACTGCTAGACTCTTGAACTTCCTTGCCTCGATGGTATCATATTACTTGCTGGAGAATTATAAATTTTATGGAAATTAGGATGTTTCTTTCCCTTTGCCGGTTGGGACTACCAATAGAAATATATGAATATTGTTCTCAAACAACAGTAAACAAATGCAGAGTTAAGATAATAAAGCTAGAAGTTAGACTGGGACTGGAAAGTGATGTAGAATAAAATTTTCATGTTTTCAAGATTTTGTCTTAGAAAATCCTCAACTTCTTGTTAGATTATGACATGTTGAGCCTTGATAGACACCCAAAGTCATATGCTGGTACTTTTTAGTTCAGCTATGGCTATTTTTGAGGAAAATATTTAGATGTTAATGTGGGCAATCGTCAAGAACTCTTCTGTGGTGATTCATAATATTATAAGTTTTTTGGTCCAAATTACCCTTACTTTCATGTTGAGATTTTATTCCAACTAAAAACACAATGGTGATATTGTGAAAACACAGCTCTCCTCTAGGTACAACCCTTTTGCATCTCCACCTTTTTAAGTGCCCTTGGCTTCTCATTAGCCTCCTTGCACTTGGCTTATTAGATACTTAAAGGGGCAAAAATAAAAATAAAAAAAAAAAGGTTAAAAGAATAAGAAGAAAAGTTTAGAGTACCAAATCTTCAATGTTTGTGCGTGTGCAGCAAGTACAATTCTTTAACAGTGTTGCCATTTTGTATTATGCTGTCATGTTTTAAAGTTGTCTTGTAGCTATTTGCATAATATCTTTCATACAACTTTACAATTTATGTGCGAGCAGAGTTTGCTATTATTGATACAGTTTCCTTCGTTTGGTGGCTTTCTTGTTTGATTAGAGTGAAAATAATGGCGTCTAATTTTCTTTCTGAATGTTAGGTGCTGAGATATGCAGGTGTCAAGGCACATAGGTGCACTTGTAAATTTATGTCAAAAAGAGGAGAAAAACACAAAATCAAGGGGAATTTTGGACGGGTCAATGGTTATGGGAGTGAGCTGTACAAGCAATTTAGTGGAGTCTCTCAGGCACAACTTGGTTAACGAGGCGGAAAATAATCTCTTTCTGAAATATATCCTTTCATGTTTTCTGTAGAAAATCCAAAACCAAGTGTCTATTTCGAAGTGACTTCACTGTATGTAATCTTAACAATCTTGTTCGTTGTTTATATTTATCGATAATTTGGACTACATATTTCTCTCTCTCAAAGTTGCTTTCATGGCTTTATGGCACTGGTCTTCTAGCAGCTACTCGAGCTTGCAAATTGGCATTCAATTGTATCATATGAACCCTAGAGGCAGTACCTGTATGCTTTTGGCTTGTCTTGTTCTAGTATGTTACTAACCAAAATTGCTCTACAGATGTTTGTCCGACTCCACCATTTGCTGCTGTAATTAGACAATTGCCACCGTCACCAGCAGACAATCTCTATAAAACAAGAGTATCAATTGGATGCAGCGGTGTCTGCTTATCAATACTCCCATCTCCGCGGGTTGCTGTGTCTACCCCAAATCTCAAATTGAACATTAACACACAGAGAGAAAGAGATCTTGTAATAATTTTGTTGTTAGGTATAAAATTTCAGATACTAATCTTGGTTTAAGAGAATTTCTTGGTTTCTTTTGGAGAGAATATTTCCTCCGACAAGTGGTGACAGTGACAGGAGGGGCATTTTTAATTACCAGTCTACGTGATTCCAAGTACTGAACATGGAAGTGTATTATCCAGATGCTAGGACTTTCTCTTCTTGAGATGTTTTTAGAGAAAATTCTTTATAAGTTGTACCTGCTTACGGTACGGGAAGACATAACGTATATCAAACTAATGGCATAATTTTCCAAAATGGGTAAAACATATTTAGCTAAATTCACATGTCAAACCCCAACTTTGTGCAGTATGTAGCCTTCTGTTCTTTAGTAAGAGAAACTGGCCAATTGACAAGCTCAATATTGGCAACTAAGGCCAATGTATCAAAAGCCTTATCTCCATTCTGCCTTTCTAAGGCGGCACCTCAGTCCTTTTCCCATCATGGGACATCCTTTCTGAGGATTCTCTCTCTCTCTCTCACTATTCCTTGAAGGACCCCGAGGAAAACAGGAAAATGCCATGCAGAAATTCCAATAGTCATTCTGTACCAAAAAAAATAAAAAAAATAGTCATTCTGATCCAAGCAAATAATTGTCCCTAGATACCTTGATATTTACTATAGAAATTTCACTTCTACTTGAAATATAGTTTTCTTCCCAAATAAAAGTGACTTCACATCCAATACAAAGGGTCATAGCTCATTACTCTACCATGAAAAAGAGATGTCTACAAATTCTGCACTCCTTTTCGTTTCGCATCACTAACATTCTCCTAATTCTATCCTGTGTGATTATCTTCACCAGTTGCACTGACCGACATGCCTCCGAAGACCCATGTCCCACTGTCTATACAATACAACTAAATAAGATTTTAGGAACAAATAATAATAATAATAATAATAATAAATTGATCCTAAGGAATAATAAATTTGACACAATTTTTCGTGTCTTGCCGTCTGAAGCATGCTCTCAGACAGCTCATTCTGCCTCCAACGCTTGGTGAGCCATGCATTTGCAAAGGATCACACAAACTTCTCCAACACTTGGGAAGCATGCTCTCATCACTCTTTTCATTACATAATCTACCTTCCCCCAGTCCAAAATTTCCAAGTTTAAAACTCTCACAAAATCTATTCTCCAAGAATTCAGAAAAAGTTAAAACATCCTTGCATCCAAATGTACTAAACCATTTACCTCTGGTGACTAGTAATTCCCAAAGGAAGAGTTTCAACCTACTCCTGCCCAAAATGACAATGTTAGATTCAAAGTTATCAGGATTGAAATTAATTTCAGCCTCAAATCTCTCCACAAACAGGAAAGGTCAGGTAGGTATATAAGTTGCTCATAACCAAAAATATGCCCCCCCACCCAAAATAAAAAAAAAAAAAAAAAACCCAAGTGCACAATATCCCTGGAAAAGCCTTATAAGCAAAACAAATAGACAAGCTAGGAAAACCGTCTTATAACACCAATGCTACCACGATGGACATGAGATAAGCGAGTCTATATATAAACAAACAGTAGTTTAAGAATTCCCTGGTGTATGCAATCATTGAATATCTTCCTTTTAGCGCAAATTTCTAATATGTCTTAATTATAAATGTTGGAGGTTATGCCCACGTGGGGCATTTTTAATATATTCAAATCTGAAAGGGGTATTATTGGGAGAGATTAATTATCTCTCATAACTCCACAACAACTCCACACGAAGGCATCTCTCGCTCAGGCTCTTCCCCTTAATCCTCCTACGTGATAGGAAGTAACTTCTTTCTCAAGTGTGCATTGAGAAAAAGAAAAGATATTGTGTGTGCGCTTCAACAAGGGATTATTCAATTGAGTGAATTGCATGACACACGAATGGGAAGAGCATTCTCACAGTGAATATATTGTGAGAAGTACACACTTTCATGACGAGATTATCAAGGGTTTAGAAAAATTTCGAGTAGGAAATTTTTTATATCACTATCGCCATTAGATTGAGGGTTACAGCGTTATGATATTATAATTGTGGTTCATTTTCGTGATTACCGTCCCGATCGTGTGACTCATACAAAAGCGTTTGTTGATCGGTTGATTTTTTTGAGAAGCCCACGCTTTGAGATATTTATACCAAAATTCTAATTTTTAATTTATACGCTTCCGCATTCGCATATGATTTAATAAATCTTTCATTGGTATAAGAGTGAAGTTAGATTTATTAAATAATTTTTCGGAATTTTTTATGGGCATAAAAATTTAGGGTAAAAAATTTGGGACTTAGATCACAGATGAATTTTGTGAATCCAATTATACCATGATATTGCCCATGATCTGTAGATCATGAATATATTTTTTTTATAATTTTTGGAGTATGTTTTGACCATAAAATTTAAAGTCAAAGTTTCAAACCCTAATAGTACTTGAAATTTAAAACCTTAAATATATCGCTATAAAGGGTGAATTGATCAATGAAATTGGTATATATGTGTTTCTCATGTCTAAATCTATATTTTAATATATAAATTGTGAATTTTGGATGCCAGAAAATGAAATTTCAAAAATGGCCGCAAAGGGTCGAAAATATGAATATTTGATTTGCCAAGATTAGGGCTTAAATCCAATTAAAATCGAGTGAAGAATTGTTGTATAATATTCAATTACAATTTTCGATGAAAATCGCATTAGAAATAGACTGAAAATGAGTTTTATGGCAACCGAATCGAGAGGGCCCGTTGTAGGACCTTGTCGGAGGACCCATCTGATGAAGAAGACCCGACCCAAACCCAAGGACGCGTGCGCTACATGCGCGCTGAGATGCGTCAGCAGGCAAGGAGAAGGTGCGTGAGAAGCATGCGCCGGGCCTGGGCATGAAACAGGCGCGTGATGTTCACGTGTGATGAGACACGTGAACAATGTTGGGGTGATCCAAGTCAATTTCGACCCAGATGTGTGCCCCGACCCGCCTTCTGACCCGGGTAGTGACCCAGGCGCGTGCCAGACGCGTTGCGAGTTTGGCACGTGCCACAGCAAGCTGTCGGCGCATGAAAGAGCATGGCGGCTCTTCTCTGGCATGTGGCGGCGCGTGGGACCTCTGATGGTGCGCGGATTCATCCTAAATTGAATTTTTTTCAATTTTTTGAGGATCTCATATCTGTATTTGTGACTTTTGTGGATTTTTATATACTGAATCAAACTCTGAATAGTAAAATGCAATTCCGTTTTGTAGTGTATGATGTCCGTTGACTCATACACTCAAATTAAGGTCTACACTCGAATCGTTTGGGATTTGTTTATTTATAGGGTACACAAGAATATGAGAATAAGTATTAATAAGTCACTATAGTCTCTCTAACTGCATTGAAAACTATCGTATCCGATTTTTTGAAAGGAGGATAAATTGAATGGTGAGATTTGTGAGATTTTATACCTGAAAATTCAATTTGTCCACGATGAGCAAGATCTGTCTGAGATTCAAAGGCATGAGATGATGGATCTCAGGGAAGATACCACATCTCAAGCAAGACGGGATCAAGAGCCATTTTGTGCATAGAAGAGAAAGGATGGCCAAGTTAGGGCAATCCTTCTGAGCATCATGCATAAAGATTTGATCCCCGTTTTTTTAGAAATATTCTACGGCTATATCGGTTTGGCTCACCATAAATGAATATTGTAATGCTCTTACAGTTCCTATGATGAGAATGCTGACTTATAGGTTTATAATTTATAAGAAAATGGTTGATCATTCAATGCTACAATATTTGAAGCAAATGTCAAGTATGATCACTGAGTTGGGAATGCGAGTGAACCTATTTCAGATGAGATTCAGATACTGGATATGATTTAATCTTTTGTCTGATTCATGAAAGACCTGAAAACCTATCTCCCGTCTGATGAAAGTATTCGTATTTTTACTGATGTGAGCTTGAGGAGGAGCACCTGGAGCGACTAGGTTACACTCGGGTCATGCTTATGCAGCGAAGTAGAGTAAGAACTCTCACGGCACCTAACGAATAGCATAAGTATGAGAACAAGACTCGATGTCCAAGCAAGAGAAAAACCATATGAGAAATTCGATAATAAAGTACAAAAGTACAAGAAGAAGAATTTTGGTAAGACCAATGTGAAATGCTACAGTTGTGGTAGAGTTGGTTATTTCGCTCATAAGTGTAACGAGTGGGAAGAATATCCTTCTTCTTTGTGTGGTTTAAGATTTGTGATATCTACTGTGATACTCACTGATTTCTCTCCTTAGTGGATAGTAGACTCAGGAGTCATCAACCACATAACTCAAGATAGAAGTGCGTATGTAGAGTTTCACCGAGTGAATCCTTAGGTTAGGAGGATTTACGTGAGAAATGGAGTATTTATTGTCAGTAGAGAGATTCACACTTGCAAGTTAAAGTTGCAATATGGTCAAATTATATATTTAAATGACGTTCTTTATAGCTCTAGAAATTTGATGGAACTTAATTTCTATACTTTGTTTGTATTACCGAGGGTATGTTTTGGCTTTTAGAAATTCTAATGTTTCTATTAGTTATAACAGTTCTTTCGTTTGTTTTGGTTTTGTCCTTAATGGACTGAATGCACTGTATGCACTGTATGTTATTCCTTTTAATGGTATTTTTTATTATTCTTCTATTGCCTTTACATTCGACTGCATAAATGATGATGTAAATATATGGTATAAAAGAATTGGATACATAGGGCAAGAGAAGTTGAATTGGTTAGCAGTAAGTGGTTTGTTAGACCTGCTAACTAAGGTCCAGTTGCATATATAAGAATTTTTGCCTAACTGGCAAAATGATAAAAAAACCATTTGGTAAGGTAATGAGAGCGAAGACTCTATTGCAATTGGTAAACTCTAATAGCTATAGCCCTATGAGCATGAGAGCCCTGAAATTGAGTTGTGTGCTTTATTCCCTTCATAGATGATTACACGCGTTTCAATTACATCTATCTGATCTCGCAAAAGTCTGAAACATTAGAATATTTCAGAAGATTTATTAGCGAAATTAAGAATCAATTAGACTTGAGAGTGAAAACTCTTAGAACTGATCGATGGCACGAGTATTTGTCTGAACAATTTAGAGAGCTCTATTCCGAAAAGAGAATTATGAGACATCTGACTATTCTTACTACTCTTTAGCAAAATAAGTAGCGAGAGAAGGAATAAGACTTTATTGGAGATGTTGAGGACTATGATGGTGGATGTCAATTTATCTATCTCCCATTGGAGAGATGATTTATTGACTATAGCCTACATCCTTAATGGTATTCTATCAAAATCCATAGTTAGTACTCCATATGAACTTTGGATAGAGAGGTAACCTGATCTTAGCCATTTAAGGTCATGGGGGTGTACCACGTACGTTCACGATTACTCGTATCCACACAACAAGTTAGGCTTGCAAGAAAAGGAGTATATTTTTATAAAATATTCAGAACACTCCAGGGGTGTGTGTTCTTAGGCGAGCATACGGGTAACACCCTAACTGAAATTAAGTCTCGTGATACCACTTCCCTTGAGAATGATTTCTCTAAGAGAGGTGAAATAAATCTGTAGTTTACCTTTTATGAGATGGATGAGTCTGAAAGCTCAGGTGAGCTCGGTAGCTCAAGTGAGCCCTATAGTGGGATACAAGAATTTATTGTGGATTTGGGTCTCAGTGGGAGCAATCCATTGAGCGGTGAAATTGATCGGAACTTTACCTTCTATAAGATGAATGAGTTTAGTGTCTCAGGTGAGCCCAGCGATAGGACACAAAAATCCATTACAGATTTTGGTCATAGTGAGAGTG
Organism: Dillenia suffruticosa; assembly: GCA_033439265.1. Taxonomy (NCBI): domain Eukaryota; kingdom Viridiplantae; phylum Streptophyta; class Magnoliopsida; order Dilleniales; family Dilleniaceae; genus Dillenia; species Dillenia suffruticosa. The sequence goes on along the minus strand of JAVTVX010000018.1, from coordinate 7,514,303 downwards.
ATCTATCTAGAAGTAAAGAGGTTTTCTCTCCTCGTAGAAATATCGAGGAAACAAACTTGAACGTTGCTTCTCGAGTGAGGGTAAGACTCTTATTGTGACTCTTGAGGACAATGGGGAACCTAAAAAAAAAATAAAATAAAATAGTCTAAGAGTCTCTCGAGAGTTCTGTGAAAGACTATTTGTTGAAAACCATAGATTAAGAAAAGGAGTCAATGAGAATCAACAGGGCTTTGCAACCTAGTTGATTTGCCTTAGGGTAAAAGGATCATGAGGATCAAGTAGGTTCTCAAGGTCAAGAGAAAGACTGACAGATCGATTGAGAGATATAAAGTCTGAGTGTTAGCCAAGGGTTACACTTAAATTAAGGGCATGGACTACAAGGAGGCTTTCTCCTTGGTAGTCAAATTTTATCTCGATCCTTTTATTTTTAGAGATAGTCGCAAACATGAATATGAAGTTATATCAGATGGACGTAAAGATCACTTTTCTTAACGGAAGTTTGGATGAGGAGATCTACATGGAGCATCCCTATTGGTTTAATCTAGTAAATCAAGAAAATAAGGTCTGTCGACTTCGAAAGTCGATATACGACCTTAAGCTATCATCCAAATAGTGGTACTTCAGATTATGTTCTGATAACTCTTTTGTGATTATGTTCTAATATGTGAGTGCCATTCTATTGGTCGGAAACAACAGAGAGTTTCTGATTACTAAAGGTGAGACTTAGTTTACTCTCGAAATTAGGATATAGAGGGATCGCTCGATAAAGATGTTACTCTTTAACAAGAGTTCTACATCAGAAAAATTCTTGAGCATTTTGAGATAAGTGATAACAGCCTAATGAATACTCTTATCATTAAGGGTAAAGACCTGAGCCTTGATATATGTCCTAAAATTCAAGATGAAATAAGGGAGATGAGTAGGATCCCTTATCTTAGTGCAATGTATAGTCTAGCGTATGCGATGAGATGTACATGACCGGACATTTATTTTACAGTCGATCTGGTGAGTAGGTATCAATCGAATCCTGGAAGGGATCACTGGAGAGCAGTGAAAAGGATTCTAAGATGTCTCAAATGAACTGTGAACTTCTCCTTGAGTTATGGAGGAACTGATTTGCATCTTGTAGGGTATTCAGACGCCAACTGGGGTGGTAATCTATGTAAATACAAATCGACATCAGTTTTTTCTGTTTTGCTCAATAAATGGTACAATGACATAAAGAAACAAGAAGTAAATCTGTATATCTCTATCTATAATAGACGTTGAGCTTGTGGCATGCTCGGCGGCAGTTCAAGAGAATATTTGGTTTCAGAGATTTATGGATGACTTAGGGGTTGTGACACATAGTGGGAGGCCAGTAATGACTTATTGTGATAATCAAGCCGTTATTGCCTACAACTAAAATCCTAAGTATCATAGTAAGATCAAATACATTGATATTGGACATCATTTTGTGAGAGATATCACCAAAGAGGGTGTAGCGACGATTAAGTATACTGGTATGCAACATGGTGGCTGATCCTTTCATCAAACTCATTGTGAATGATTTCTTTTTTAGACATGAAATCATTGGGTTTAGAGTATTTTGACATTTCTCACTGTGTACTGGTTTTGATATTTATTGATATATATAACATATGTACATTATACAGTCACAAGTTTTATTTGTTGTACTAGTTTATTGTCATATATTTTCAAGTGAGTTGTGATAAAAAGATATGTCAGATAGGCATGGTCGACTTTCTCACACGAGTGACTACCTCTAACTTTAAGTGAGCAGAGATGAAACGGTTTCTAGTTGTAAGAGGTATTGAGAGTGGCCCTACTAGAATATAAATTGTCTTGATATGTGTTCAGAATGAGATCATATGCGATATGACCGATATGGACATACCCACATCCATATTGCCTGTGAGTAGTCAGGTTGAGATCTCAGATATCATTTGCATCAAGTGATATCGTCTCCGAGATACTCTCTATGAGATCTCTGGGTAAAGTTTTATGTAGATTGAGTTCCATACCTGCATAGTATTAGAGAATTCTGATATATGTCTTTTTAATAGATGAGAGAATAACACTGTCGCACGTTTTTCATACCGCGTATGATAAAACGACCAAAGGATAGTGTGAGCTATTATTTGAGAAGATAGTATGATTATGATCCCCGTTCCTACTGTGTGAAACCCGAGATCCATTTGATGGGATATCTTGTACCCTTACGACTTTCATCTATCTCTTAACATTTTATTTTGGTGTTGCTACTTTAGTATGTTACCAAGAAACCATGGTTGATTCAATTTGGAGATGTATGTATAGAGAAGCAGCTAAGATAAAATTGAAAGTTAGTAGTATAAAAGGAAAACCAATCGACATTATATCATGGTATTGTATTCACTGACTGGCCTGTTATATTTATCTATATTGGAATTCAAATATAATAGTGAATATATAGTCGAGCAAATGATTGAGAATCACTTTCAATGAGTAAAGTGGCTCGATAGATGTAATTGTATGAGTTTGGAGTATAGCGAGTTCTTTTTGGTACTAAAGATGGCTCATCGATCATCTTAACAAATGTATCGAGAAGCCTTTACTTGCAGGTATACTCGCCGGTCACACGACGTCCAATCCTGTATGAAAATCTAGTAGGGTGATGTGATAGATCGTATGAGTTGTGATCTATGATAGACGTAAAATGCCCTCATGTGCAAGTAAGAGATGTTGGAAGTTATGCCCACATTGAGGCATTTTTGGTATATTCAAAACTGAAAGGGGCATTATTGGGAGAGATTAATTATCTCCCATAACTCCCCAATAACTCCCCACGAAAGCATCTCTCTCTCAGGTTCTTCCCCTTAATCCTCCTATGTGATAGGAAGTAACTTCTTTCTCAAGTGTGCATCGGGAAAAAGAAAAGATACTATGTGTGTGCGCGCCAACAAAGGATTATTCAATTGAGTGAATTGAATGACACACGAATGGGAAGAGCATTCTCGCAATGAACATATTGTGTGAAGTGCACACTTTCAATGAGATTATTGATGTCACGCCCCGAACCGGGATCGTGAACAGCCGCCCGTTGTCCCTGGATGCCGGCTGTATTTTTACAGAAAATCGAACAGAATCTCCCCATAAATCGGAGGTTTCCCATGTACAATTTCACCTGTATATGACATTCATCCTGTAAAAATAAACAATTGGCCATCCCGGCCTCTCCAAAATCAACAATATCCACAGCCAACATTCAGAACAACGCAAAGCTATAAAATTTCTAATAGTCCTAGCAACAGACCTCTACTGTCATGCCCAACTAGAGCATAAGCAGCCGCCACACCGAGCGGACTTAAATTCTACGCATATATAAAATAAATTCCCAAGTTATTTTTTTTAAATATTTACAAATACCTCAATGCAATGAAATAATCAACACGAAAGTTTTACGAATAAAAGTCCATAATTTATACAGTCATCCCAAAAATTTAGATAAATGGAATAGTCAAATTAAAATCTTCAATACATAACAATATCACCAATCATCGTAGCGGAAGAGATGGAAAATATCCATACCCAAGTCCAGTGATATCTCCTCGGTCCAACACTAATCCTGTGGGAAAGAAAGTGAGGGGTGAGTATCTATGGGAGGATACTCAGTAAGTGAGGGGATTGACATCATACTATCAATATCGAGGTGAATTTGGAGTGTCAAAGCATAAGATAAGAAAATATCCACAGTGCACAAACCGATCATGTTATTTCAAAATCATATATAATACGCACACATCAGAAAGCAAGATATGCATCCAATATTCACATCAATGTCATGAAGAGCCGGCCAATGAAATATTCCCGACAATGGTCTACCTCGATCAAGGACAGCGCATTGGGGGTTTTTCCAAATGCAAGTATTAAAGAATGGCTCTCTGCCCCAATGTTGGCCACAGACTACCCCAACTAGCCTATAAATAATAATAATGTACATATAACTAGTCGGCCGTGTATGGTGCCCCGCCTGGTGCTAGACGGAGCCGTACTCAACGTCCTCTCCGATGAGGGTCAACCTGGGGCACCCATACACACGACGATCTGGCGGATACCTCCGGCCGAAGCGTATCCGGGCACAAGGGGTGCCTCTACCAGATGTCCTTCGTAGCTACGGATCACAATATCATATCGGCCGGGCACGTAGCCCCATGCATCCCATCACCAGTCGGGCATATAACCCCATGCATAATATCATAACGTCGACCGGGCATACAGCCCAATGTATAATATCATAAAGTCGGCCGGACATACAACCCAAAACATAATATCATAAAGTCGGCCGGGCATATAGCCCAAAACATAATATCATAAAGTCGGTCGGGCATACAGCCCAAATATGTAAGTAAATCCATTTAAAACCATGTGCCAATGCAGTGGAAGCACTAAAACATATCAATATGTCGAAAATGTGACACAATATACGTTTATTAAAATTCATGGATGCATATCAATAAAGTCAGCAATTTAGATACTCCAAAGGTTACAAAACATTTCATCAAATATTGGAAAGGTCTAACAATCATACATTTGCAGAAACATGTCATTTAAAAGTATTTTTTTTGAAACATGGTTTTCAATCAATAGCGAATGTCAAAGTCCCACTCACTATTCTAGGGAGGGTGGTCACTCCCTATTTTCAAAACAATTCCAATCTGAATCCTTGAGTTTCCAAAAAGATCAACCTAAATCAGATTATCAAAATTTGAATATCAATTTCTGTAACATTCTATACTTAACTTTCAAAATCACATATAATCATTTCAGAAATTGTATTCTATTCGCATTCCACTTACACTCTAAACATATACAGAACCTTTCATCTTAGATTCAATCCTAGATTCATCCAATTTATCAATTAGAGTCGAAATCTCCTCACCTAGGGTTTTCTCGAAGCGTCGAGTCTCGTCCGAAAGTCGTTTCGATCACTCCAAAGTCTGTAGGGTTTTCTATCAAAACAAGATTTATTTGTTAGATCTAAACACTTAGATCCGAAGCAAAACCCTAAGTCATTTACCTGCGTGGAGATTTGTGGGCTGCCACGAGCTCACGGGCCATCGCGGGCTCGTGGGCTACAGCTAGCGGGCTCGTTGGTCTACGGGCCAGTGGGCTGATGGGCCTGCGGGGCTGGCGGGCCGATGGGCTGAACTGGGCCGCGGGCCGTACTGGACCTGCGGGCTTGGAAGGGCTGTCGGGCCTGGTGAGCCCGTGGGCTTGCTGCTGATGGGCTTGCAGGCTGGCTCGCGGGCTGGTGCTCGCCTGTGCGCTGGTGCGCTGTGCTGGTGCGTGGTCGTGCGCCGGCTCGCGCGCGCTCGTGGCTGCTCCGCACTGGGCCGCGCGCCCGTGCACGCTCGTGCGCTGGGCCGCGCACCCGTGCATGCTGGCCGCATGCGCTCGTGCGCTGGGCCGCGCGCGCTCGCGCTCCTGCGCTGGCTCGTGCTCGCGCGCTAGTGCGCTGAGGTGCGCTGTGCACGTCCGTGCACTGATGCACGCCTGTGCGCTGTGCTACTACACACTCGGTGGCTCGATCGCGCGAGGAGGCAGCAATCGCACGCTGTGGCGTGCGGTGGTGCTCGATCGTGGCTCGCGGAGGTGTGCGGCGAGGCGGAGAGAAGGCGATTGTGGGAGATCGCGGGAGGGAGAGAAGACAGAGTAAGGTAGAGAGAGAAACCGAGAGGGAAGAAGAAGAAGAAGGAGAAGAAGAAGAAAAAGAAGAAGAAGAAGAAGGTGATGATGGCGGGTGGCGGTGGTTGTGGCGGAGGAAGCCCAACGGCCGCGAAAGAAGACGAACGGCCGCAGGAGAGGGAACATCGGGGAGAGAGAGAGAGAGAGAGAGAGAGAGAAAGGGGTTAGGGTTTTAACCGTAATCCCCAAATTGGGGACGCAGCGTTTTGTCCCAAAACGCTGCGTCTCCAAATATATATATATATATATATATATATATTTTTTTTAAACTTGGTGTTACAATTGAGGGTTTAGGAAAATTCCGATTAGGAAATTTTTTGTATCTCTATCGTTATCGGATTGAGGGTTGTGGCGTTGTGATATTGTGATGGTGGTTCGTTTTCGTGATTACCATCCCGATCGTGCGATCTATACAAAAGTGTTCGCGGATCAGTTGATTTTTTTTTGGGAAACTCACATATCAAGGTATTTATACCAAATTTTCAACTTTTAATTTATATGTTTTCGCATGCGCGTATGATTTAATAAATCCTTCAATAAAAACAGATAAATTCAATGGATATCAATCAAAGTCACCTAGCAAATTAGTTTAAGCTACTAAGACAGCAAGGGGTAGATCGCGACAGTAAAATAGCCAAAAACACATGGGACTTCGGGAAACTTCAAGGAAGGTTATGAATCTTTTCCAAGTAACCTCAGAATTCATCTGGGTGACGAAAGTTGGCCATAAACAGTTATAGCATCACTGACATGACCACTGTCAGAGTAAGCTTTTCCAAGCAGTAACTCGACCTGACAATCAAGAAATCGTAGGTTTTGATCATATGGTGAAATTATGACACGAAATATATAGGACATTAAGAATTTGAAAGAAAACTTTGATGGAAAAAAGGAGCTGGAATTAGTGCAGGTTACCATTCCTGGAAGAGTAGGAGAGGACGGAAAATGATCCTTTGCTAGCTGTATAGAACAGTAACGTGATTTATCTTTGTCTATTTTATTCATGGAATACACATTAGCAGTTTATTAGTGGGTGAACATACAAGGGCAACAATTATAAGTTCGTGGGAGAAAGTATGATCCTGCAAGAGATATTCTTCCAGAGTCCACACATTTTACTACCACTGAGTTATGTCATATAACTGAGTATCTAGATGGTAGGAGCATGAGAGTGAATGATGGATGTATATTTAAATGAGGTCTTGTTCGTAAATAAAGGTATCGAGCAAGTCAGGGTAGTACTGACTAAACCAGAGTTTCTATACACAGCAGCACTCCCTTCAAAATCCTTCATCTGGTATCTGACTTATCTTAGCAGATGAAAAACTTCAGGATCATATGTTTCTCCTGCAGAATTTGATGCAAGAGGATTATATACTGTTCAGTATGAGAAGATTAGTTCTACAGCACAGACACAAAATTGGTCATAAACCAACCTTGGCCGAGTCTTCAAGCAGATAAGATGCCTGAGAATAATCATCTAATTCCATAAAGGTTACAGCAATCCCCTGCAATGCCAAACAAATCCATGAATGAATATCAATCAATAAAATAAATAGAAGAGAAGATTATCTCTGTTAAAATTTGAAATTAGTAACGAATATTTGTCTCATGTGTTCAGTTGTCGAAGTCAAATAGGTTGGCATTGTTCACATTTGACAGCAAAAGAAACATCAGTCCGGCAACAAACTAAAGAGGTAAAAAGTTTCATTGATGAATCACCAAAAACTTTGATTGAAGCATTCAGAATCAACAGGGTGTGAGAAGCATAACCCCATCACATAATCTTTGACTTGTTTTAGGACATGTGAACCATTTGAATTCGATAAGACAAAATTTCATTAAACCTGCAAATTACAAAGCTTCTGGGGCAATGCTACAAATCATTTCTGGCACTTTTGGTCCTTTATGTTTCCTAAACTTAATGCCAGAAGCTCTGCTCGTGGGCACCCATGATTGGTTGACTCGGATCCAGACCCATTTTCTCCTCCACCGCCATAGGAAGAAGTTCCCTAAATGATCACTCCATGGAATGGAACTTCAAAATTTTCACATCTTTCTCCACCACCATTGAAAACGCTTTGAATGGAAGCTTCAATGCATGCATGTAAATATGTGGCTGGAGGGAGAGGAGAAACACACAAGTGAGTTTAAGAAAATAGAGGATAGAAAGAGAGAGAGGAAAACAAAGCATTCAAGTATCTATTTTCGTATCTGGAAAAGATCCTTTGTGAAAGCTCTAAGCAAGGAAATTATCAAAAGAACTTGGGTTGTGGATCGTGTGTGGTTTCTGTTTTGTGATTTATGTCGACCAAGAGCACGTGATTCAATTCTCGATCCAAATTTGCTTCCCCGTTGGACATTGAGGACAAGAGGTAATTTGTTTTATTTTGAATTCCTTGTCCATTCCATCACTGGTAACACTGGTACCTGAAATTTATGGCATATCTATATTCATATGTTGGATTAAAAAAATTAAAATTAATTAGATGAAAATTCAAAAAAATATGTGTCTCTATGAATTATTCATCTGCATGAATATTAATGCATATATCTATGCGTATTTGTTGTACATGCTTGAAAAATGTGAGATATATGCATTTTATTCAATATTTGGGAGATCTTTATGCCAATGGAAATATGAAATGGTTGAGTTGAGACTCCTAATCCTAAAATTAAGTTTATTTAGATATTTTAGTTTTCAAAAGATGATTAAGAGTTATGCGAACATTTGATCTTATGCCATCTATATCTAATAAATATTATTTCAATGATATATTACGGTTAATGGGTCCCAATACTAATAAATATTTTGTGTTAATATCTATATGTCTTATATAGAAAAAAAATTACTGCTGTACTAAAAAATATAGTGACCGAATTAAATAATGGCGAGAAACTAAATGGTGATAATTTTGATATTTGACATTGAAAAGTTTAGTATATTCTTGAAGAGTAAGAATATTTAGAAACTCTACATCACACTATGGAAGAAATAAAATTTGGTGATACTCCTCAATAGCTGAGAGATCACAAGGCATACAAAGTCTGAAAAAAGAAAAACAGTTATGTTCGTATTATATTGTTAAGTTATATACAGGATAATCTAATGGTTGAGTTTGAGGTATACCAAAGTGCTCATGAGATGTGGAATGTTTTGAAGGTAAAGTTTAGAGTGACTTCATCAACTAAGTTAAGATCTCCAAACATGAAAGAAACAAGAAGTTTCTTAAGAAAAACATTTCAAGTTTTAAGAAAATCCAACTGAGTGCTGCAAGAGAAATAACCATGGTGAAAAGAAAAAGGATAAAATCAATCAATCATATTATAATTGTGGCAAATTGATCGACTATACTCGTGAATGCACTAAGGCTAGAAACGTATTGTTCAAACATTTTTCATATGATGTTTATGTTTCTAGCACTATTATACTTACTGAATCGAATTCTTTTCGGACTCTTGATTTAGGAGTAACAGACCATGTAGCTAGAGACAGAGGATCGTTTGTCGAATATTATCGAATCACAACTGATTTGAAGTAGATATATGTTGGAAACAATGTTAGAGTTGCTACGAAAGATATCAGCACTTGTAAATTATTTTTTGAAGGTGGCTGCACCTTGTTTCTACATGATATTTTGTATGCACCGGATATTCGATGTAACCTTGTGTAGATTACTGTCCTCATACACTTGGGTTTTAACTTGAACTTTCATAGTAATGTAACCTTGTGTCAATTATTGTCCTCATACATTTGGGTTTTCTTATTCTAGATATAGTACATAATGATGAAAATCATAATAGTTGTTTTTCTTTGATTGTATCATCTGATGGCCATAATATGGACGTAAATGTATGGCATACTAGATTGGGCTATATTTGGTAAGAAAGAAAGTATGGGCTAGCCAAAGAGGGATTTTTGGTTAGTATTTCAAAAATAAACTTGTCAATATGTGAGAATTATCTAGTAGGAAAAACAATAAGAAAACCATTTGGTAAGCAAATCAGAGCAGATCTTTCATTTCAATTGATCCATTCTGATATATGTGGTCCAATAAATATGAGAGCAAGGCATGGAGTATCATATTTCATCACTTTTATCAATGATTTTAATCATTTTGGTTGTTTTTATATGATCTTCCATAAGTCAGAAGTATTGGATTGTTTTAAACTATATTTTAAATTTGTTGAAAATCAATTAAACAAAACAATTAAAGCAATGAGAGCAGATCGTGGACATAAGTTTCTGTCAGATTAATTTAGAGATCTATATGATGAAAAAGGAATAATTAGACAGCTCACTATTATTGACACTCCACAACAAAATGGTATTATAGAAAGGATAAATATAAACTTACTAAATATGGTTAGGTCAATGATGGCACAAGTGAATTTGCTAATCTCTTATTGGGAAGATGTTTTGTTGACTGCTACCTATATACTTAACCATGTATCCTCTAAATTAGTTACTTCCACTTCCTATGAATTTTGGACAGATTGAAAGCCTGATTTAAGTGGTTTGCAATTCTGGAGGTCAACAGCATATGTTCATGATTCAAACCATAAATATGGAATATTGGGTCCAAGAGCAAAGAAATGTATCTTCAATAGATAGTCTGAACATTTAAAGAGATATGTGTTCATTAGGGAACACGAGAATGAAAGTGTAACTGAAATAGAGTCAAGAGATGCTACATTCTTGAAAAATGAATTTCCATCGAGAGGTGAAATTGATAAAAATCTAACTTTATATGAAATGAGAGATCCTGATAGTATTGATATTTCATGTGGTTCAATAGTGAAAAGTGGGGAGATAATTCCTTCTCTTGAATTTAGTAGGAGCAAAATTTTATTGAATAATTCAATTTTACGGGAAATTCAATTGTAGAGAAATATTCATAAAAATGTTCCTCGTCATCATTTTGAGTTGAAGGGGAAGCTTTTATGATAGCTCCACTGGATGAAAATGAGCCAACAACATTTGAACAGACTATTAATAAGACAAAATGGGTAACGGCTATGAAAAAGGAAATGAAGTCTATGAAATCAAATCAGGTCTGAGATTTGGTTGATTTGTCTTCAAGGCGTAAGGCTATTGGGATCAAATGGATTCTCAAAATTAAATGTAAAGCAGATGGATCTGTTGAAAGATTCAAGTCACATTTGGTTGCTAAAGGTTATACCAAAAAGGAAGGTATAGATTATTCAGAGACCTTTTTGCCTATTGTGAGATTTGCTTCAATACGCCTTATCCTTACTACTGTTCCCCATTTGGATCTTGAGTTGTATCAAATGGATATTAAAACTGTTTTTCTCAATGGAGAATTGGATAAGAAAATATACATAAAATAGCCTGTAGGTTTCATTGTTAAAGATTAGGAGCACAAAGTTTGCAGATTTCGGAAAGCAATTTATGGTCTTAAACAATCATCTAGACAATGGTATCTACAAATTTCATCGAGCCATAATTACTTATGGGTTTACAATAATTAAGGAGGACCATTGTGTTTATATAAATCAGTTAGAAGATAACTTTGTGATATTATCGTTTTATGCGAATGATATCTTATTGGCTGTAAATAACTTGGATGTTATTATAACTATTAAAGAATGGTTATTTTCAAATTTTGAAACGAATGATGAGTGAAGCAAATTACATTCTTGGTGTGAAAATCCAAAAAAAAATCATTTAAAAAAGTTTTTGCTCTGTCACAAGAATATTACATTTTGAAAATTCTGGAACTATTTCATATGTTGGATTGTAAACCTATTGACAAACCAATGGCGAAAGGTAAAACACTTAGTAAAAATATGTGTCCTAAGACTTCATAAGATTTTGAATATATGAAAAGAGCTCCATATGCAAGTGCTATAGGGAGCTTAATATATGCCATGATGTGCACTCATTCTTTCATTTGCTATGCAGTTGGATTAGCAAGTAGATATCAGTCAAATCTCGGACTAACTCATTGGCGAGCAATAAAGAGTATAATAAGATATCTGAAAGGTACTACTAATTATACTCTATGCTATCATAGTAGTGATCTACATTTCATATGTTACACTAATTCATATTGGAGTGGTGACCTAGATGAGAGAAAGTCTATGTCTGGATATATGTTCTTGCTAAATAATAGCGCCATATTTTGGAGTAGTAAGAAACAAACTTACATAACATTATCCACTATGAAGGCTGAGTTTGTTGCATGTACAACAGTTGTCCAGGAGGTTATTTGGCATAAAAGATTTTTGAAAAATCTATAAATAGTTGCCAATGTCTCGGTGCCTATGAGGATCAATTGTAATAGTCAAGTGGCGATAGACTATACAAAGAATCAAAGTATCATGGCAGGACAAAATATATAGACTCGAAATATCATTTTATCAAGAACATTATAGCATAAAAGGAAGTAGTTTTACAACATATATCTACATATAAGATTGTTGTGGACCCTCTTACTAAACCAATCCCTAAAGATGTCTTCTTGTATCATGCTAAGATTCCTAGATTGCGTAGATAGTGATGAAATGTTGTAAATATTGAAACAGTAATATAAATGTTCGACGTTTATATATGAAAAACATGTGATGGGTATGATTTACATTTGATCTGTTATTAGCATTGATGAATAAGTCACCAAGCATTATGTTGACTCTCTCATATGAGTGACCGCCTCAAGTACTATGAGAGTGTGTTGAGATAAGACTTATTTACACTCTTGATTTGTGAGCTACTAAATAGCGCTAATGAAGTCAAGATGGGTGTAATATTAGAAAAGTCATCTTGATATGAGTTGAGATGAGGTCTGACTGACAAATCGAACATGATAGTCTACAATCATGTAAGCTTGGTTAAAAGTCGGACGGGAGGTTTTAATGAGGCGCTTTGGATAGCGAGCTATAGAAATCTCGGGCTAAGTGCTGGGGTGATAGCATTTGAATTAAGATCTGTATGATGGTTTTATATAATGAAAAGACATACGATCTTGTATAAGGAGTATAGAGAGTTTACCATCATAGTATGTGTTTCATATCATATATGCTAGAGATAACCAAAGAAGAAAAGAGTGAGTTTTAACTAATTTATGAAAATTTCTGCCTTTTCACTGTATGAGTTCCTTCAATAGAGCACTGTGTGACTTTTAACAATGTTACAAGGTGATGAATAGATGGTTGTTACTTTGTCATGTTTCTTATGATCATGTTTGATTCGTTCTTCCGGGATCTACTAGGAAAATAGTTTATTTATCATTGAGTAGCATGTGGGTGGAAAGGAAGACTATTTTAATTACACCCTTTATATATATTCACTAGTCGACCAATTATATTTCCTTTTTTGGGAGTTGAGACATAATTGTAAATACATGATGAAATATTGAGATCAAGTATGACCTTTGAGAAATTAGGTATATTTTGATGGTGTAACAAAATGAGTTTGGGGTACAATGAGACAGATATTTTTGTACTAACTTGGGCTCCCAAGTCTAGGTGGTGGCTCGTAGGTCACACGACCCATTCTCAAGAGAGATTGGATGGGTTCGTCCCATCATGTATGAGTAAGAGATGTTAAAAGCTCCACTTGTGAGCGCCCATGATGGGTCGACCCGGATTTGGACCTATTTTCTCCTCCACCGCCATAGGAAGAAGTTCCCTAAATGATCACACCATGGAATGGAACTTCAAAATGTTCACGTCTTTCTCCACTGCCATTGAAAAAGCTTTGAATGGAAGGTTCAATGCATGCCTATAAATATGTGGCTGAGAGGGAGAGGAGAAACACACAAGTGAGATTCAGAAAACAAAGAATAAAACGAGAGAGAGGAAAACAGAGCATTCAAGTCTCTGTTGTCATATTTGGAAAAGGTCCTTTGTGAAAGCTCTGAGCAAGGAAATTATCAAAAGAACTTGGATTGTGAATCTTGTATGGTTTCTATTTTGTGATTCCATGCCAACCAAGAGCACATGATTCAATTCTCGATCTAAATCTACTACGCTATTGTATATCAAGAACAAGAGGTAATTTGTTTTATTTTGAATTTCTTGTCCATTCCATCACTTAATATGATATCAGAATCCATTTGTAAAAAGGGTTATCCACGTGCGCACACAACTAGAGCCTGTGTAAAAGCCCAGAGCCAAAGCCAAAAGCTAGATCCAGAGCTAGAGCCAGAGCCTAGAGCCTAGAGATGGAGCCGAAGACTAAGCCAAAGCTAGAGCCAGATCCAAATCCAAAGCAAGAGATGGTGTTAGAACCAGGGAAAATACTACTAGGATTTTAGATACTCTATCTAGATTTTATTTCAAACTCAAGCAATTTTTATTGTACCGCATTGAGTTTGAGAGGGGATGTTATAATATATTATGTATCAAAATTTAATCAATTATTGATTTGATTTTGAAAATATTTGAGCTTTCTTATTTTTTTTCATAATTGTATTACTATATTTTCATATTTGTAATCATGGACTTTTTATATAAATCTAATTTATTGTTGTAATTCATTGAGCCACTAGAGTATTGAGCTTTCATATAATTATTATTTCTCTTTATCTTAAATATGGAATTAAAACTCTTAAACTCTACATGTTCATATATTTTATATCATGTTATCACAACCACGTCCAAATTTATTTCTAACTCGTGAAAAACAATGCAATAATGGCCATTTTTGAGACGGTTTAAAATAATAATAGCAAAAAAGACCAAACCACTAGGTAAAGAGAAGGCTACTCTTGGTGATTGTTGTTATGAAATGAAGAAAGAAACAATTTCATATCTTGTCAAATTCAACAAAGTCCTTGTAAGCAGTGAGATCCTGAAAAATCATTAAGTACACAAATTAGGGAAAAGTTATGTCAAATTTCAACAAAAGGCTAAATATGGATCTGCCTTTGCTTGACTATAATCATTGAAGGAATCTATTATTGAAGCGAATTGGAAAATATTGCTTGATGAACCTCCATAAAACTAAGTGCACTCTACATCACTTGCTACCAGTTGCAGTAGATTAGTCATCGCTTCCAAATCAACTAGCATCCTCTCTAGGAAATACATGGGCACCTAATAGAAATTATTTTATTCTCTCGAATTTTATTATTTTATCCCATATTCATAACTTTTAGGATTGTTATATACCTTATTTTATGATGCTGTACTAATTAATTTCATGGTTTTTGATTTAGGAAACTTTGGCTTGGCCATAATTAAGAAATTTCATATTGGACAAACAATTGTTAGTATTTTGAACATAACTTTCTATTTTGATATCCGATTGAGGTGATTCTTGTTGGATTGGAAACTAGATTTCAAGGCCTACAAATCTTGTAATGAGTCTAGAAGTTAATTTAGACTAGAACTTTTCCAAAAATTGAGTCGAATTTGCTATAATGCTAAAAAGACAAATCCTTGTTAAAGGATGCAACTACTTGAATTTATTCAATGAAAGATTTAAGAGATAAAGTTGCTGATATGCCAAAAGTTTTCAAATTCAAGGATAAGGAGGAAGATTCTAAATCTTGGAGAAGAAATAAGATAATACTTTTCACAACAAGAACAAGTCTCCAAATCAAACAACAACATTAAGTTTCCAATTTTCCATGATTAAGGGTTTTAGTCCTATAAATAAGAGGATATTCTAAGGTAGAAAGGGGACCACATTCTCTCTACACGAACACTCAGGAATTTTTATAATGGTTCTACCAAACTATATGTACGTCTACTCCCAAACTCTCCCTGTATTTTTTATTATCAACTCAATGATATAAACTTGATTACAGGTTCAAATTAAAACTTTACAGTGTTTCCTATGTAACACAACTTTTTTAATCTTACACTGATTGGTTTTTCACTCACAAAAACTAAAGCAGTGACACACACTGTTTGGTTTTTTGTTCATTCAGCACAAGTAAGAATAGAATGTCAAAGATGAGAGGTTTTAATATTTAGATTTGACAAAATTAAGTTAGCCTTAAAACAATCGAAAAGAATAAGGAAATGAAATAAAAATAAAGTATGAAGAGCAATTAATACAAACAAAGAAGTTGTTCAAAAAATTTAATCGAGCGACTTCCTTTTTCTTCATTTCTCCTCTTTGGTATTTATTGTGCCATTGAAGATACCCGTTGGAGGGTTGTTGAATCCGAACGTTTCACATTTAGTGTTTGTCATTAATGTTTTATGCAACAATACAAATTTTTGCGCTGAACCTCCATTCTCCTACTGGTGCTACTTCCAAGTTAGCCAATCAAAATTTGTTTTTTGCTAAATTTGAACGTTAACTTTGATCGAAATGGAAATATTCAAAGATTCAGAAAAAGAGAATGACCGTTGAGTTTAAATCTATTTCGAAAATTTATTTTTTGACAATTTCGGGTCGACACGTTTAAATAGCACATCGACCTGAATTCAAAAATTTAGTATTATATTTTTTACTAATTAGATCGACAAAAGTATATTCAAATCGACAAGAACATGTATCAAATTAAATAGGTGGATATGTAGACTTAAATTAGTCAATGTGTTCAATTGTGTCGACATACTTCTACTAGACATCGACATTTCATATATGGAAAATCTATATCCTAGGTCAACAACCTTTAGCTTCACATCGATACAATTCTATATACTTATAAAATTTGTGGACTTGTTCTTATGAATTGGTCGATATGTTTGCATGTTGACAAGATTAGGTGCAGGTCAATATGTGATTTCAAAGAGTCACTTAACATCAGGTCAACAGGCTTGTGTATATATCGACATGTCACTATACAAACAAAAAATTGGTGGACCTATTCTTTTAAAATTGGTTGATGTGTTAGGTATGTCAACAAGTTTAAAGATCAGGTCAATGTATGATATTTAAGCAACATTACATCAAGTCGATATGTTTCGGTCTCATATCGACAAGCTTCTATGCCAACATAAAATTGGTAGACATGTCTCATGAAATAGGTTGATGTCTATTTCATGTCAACAAGGTCAATATCATAGGTCGTTGTGTGCCTCTGAAGAAACCAATGAATCAGGTCGACAAATCATCAGGTATGTTAACCTCCTTAGACTTTTGCCTTGTGTCTGTCGATGTGTTTTGAGAGTGGATCATTATGCTTCTAAAATTAGTCGACATGACATTTTAAATTTGTCCACTTGAGGCTAATCGGGTCGATGTGTGCTAAAATATAGGTCGTTGTGGCGCGCTATGGTACGCTCGCGCAGTGGCGCGCTATGGTACGCTCGCGCAGTGGCGTGCTCGCGCTTGCGCTGTGGCGCGCTTGTGCTGTAGAGCGCTCGCGTGAGGAAGGAAGCGCTGCAAGCTGGTGCGCTCGCAGGCTGGCGCACCCGCGGGCTGAGACGCGTGCTCGCCCGAGGAGGATCGCGCTATGGCGCGCTCGTGCAGGGAAGCTTGCGCTGTGGCGAGCTCGCGCGGGAAGGAGGAGCAATGGTGGAGAGAGCGGCGGATTCGGGCGAAGGAGGGCGGCGGGTCGCGGGAAAGGGAAAAGGCGCAGAGAGAGAGAGAGAGAGAGAGAGGAAGAGAGAGAGGGGGACTAGGGCTAAAAACCCTAATCTGATTTGGGTGGGGGTGCTGCGTTTTGGCTCAAAACGCAGCACTCCTCTGTTTTTTATTTTTTATTTATTTTATTTTTTACTCTTATTATTATTATTATTATTATTATTATTTATATGTATATATATATATATATATTTCTTTTTATAAATAAATTTATAAATAATTAAATTTGTAAATAAAATTAAAAAAAAATTTAATAAATGGTTGAATATATATATATACATATATTTTTTTATATTCATTTTGTACTAAAATTCGCGGATACGGTAAAATTTAAAATATATAAAAAATTTAATTTAAATAACCCAAAATCAAAAATCAATATAAATAAATAAAATTTCTCTCCACACATATATATAGAGACTGAAGAATATTTATTTATATATATTTTTTGAGAATCGTACACTATTACGGACACCGCAGTGTCGGTGTTATATTTTCTAACCCCATAAAAATAAGTTTCGTTCTCGAAACTAAAAGAAGGCTAAACAGTAAACAAATGGGGGTACTGTCTCCTCATGGCCTCCTCGGGCTCCTAGGTCTCCTCCTCGACCTGGTCACTCCTCCACAAAAAAATTTGACAAACAGGACTTCTCAAATACAGTAAACCCTGGTCACTCCTCATGGAAGACGTCGTGATTACGGGATAGTTCATCTGGCAGATCTAATCTGTATGCCACATTCTCGACCCTCTCAAGAATACAGAAGGGCCCAATATATCTAGGGCTCAACTTGCCCCGCTGCCTGAACCGTATAACTCCCTTCCAAGGAGATATCCTCAAGAAAACCATATCTCCAATGACAAACTCAAGAGCTCGCAGCCTATGATCGGCATATGCCTTCTGTCTGTCCTGGACGGTTTTCATCCGCTCACGGATGACCTTAAATTTATCCTTCATTTCCTCAATTAACTCGACACTGCTGAGACGTCACTCTCCACCCTCATCCCAGCATATCGGGGTGCGGCACTTCCTGCCATACAGTGCCTCATACGGGGGTATCCCTATACTGGTCTAATAGCTATTATTATATACAAATTCGACTAGTAGAAGGTGCCGATCTCAACTACCCCGGAAATCTATCACACATGCTCTTAGCATATCTTCAAGGGTTTGAATGGTTCTCTCTGACTGACCATCTGTCTACGGATGATAGGTCATACTAAAGTTCAGCCTTGTACCCATTGCCTCCTGTAACTTGGGCCAAAATCTAGAAGTGAACCTCAGGTCCCTGTCTAATACTATGGACACAGGAACACCATGTAGCTTGACTATCGTATCAATGTAAAGACGTGCCAAGGTCTCCAAAGGATAGTCGCTGTGAATAGGAAGAAAATACGCGGACTTGGTGAGTCGATCTACAATCACCCAAATGGCATCATGCCGTAATGAAGTCCGCGGTAGCCCTGTCACAAAATCCATAATAATGTGATCTCACTTCCACTCAAGAATGGGAAAGGGTTGTAATGTATCAGCCGTCTACTGATGCTTAGCCTTCACCTGCTGGCAAACTAAACACCTAGCTACAAAATCCATAATTTTTCATTTCATGCTAGGCCACCAATAACTATCCCGAATGGTTCGATACATCTTGGTACCACCCGGATGCAATGCATAAGTAGAGGAGCGTGCCTCCTCAAGTATGGCATTGCAGAGATCTGAATCATCGGGAATAGAAACAAGCTCCCTGAACAGTATGAAACCATCTCCTCGGATCCTGAAGTCTCCACCCTCAGCTCTGTGGACTCTATCCGCAATACTATGAAACTCCTCATCTGTACTTTGAAGCTCTCGGATATGGTCAAACAAAGTCGGTCTGACCTCAAATTTGGCTAGTAATCCTCCCTGATCATCACTAGTCAAACTGACTTCCAAGGCTCGGAGTCCCACTAAACAAGAAAGGTAGACTTTCTCTATCGACTGTGAGGATGATACTGATTTCCAACTCAAGGCATCTACTACAACATTCACCTTGCCCGGATGATAGTCAATAATGAGGTCATAATCTTTGAGAAGCTCTAACCATCTCCTCTATCTCAAATTCAGCTCCTTTTGGGTAAATAGATATTTCAAATTCCTGTGATCTGTAAATACCCTGCAGGTCACCCCATAAGATATCTTCAATGCGAATACTATGGCTGCCAACTCTAAATCATGTATCGGGTAATTAACCTCGTGTTTCTTCAGCTGTCGCGAGGCATACGCAATAACCCGACCATCCTGCATCAAAACACAACCCAATCCATATCGGCTAGCATCACTATACACTGTATACTCCCTACTACTAGTGGGAAGGGCTAAAATAGGAGCAGATATCAACCGTTGTTTGAGCTCTTGAAAGCTTGCGTCACAGCGGTCATCACAAACAAACTTGACCCCCTTCCGAATCAATTTAGATAACGGAGTGGGTACTCGAGAGAATCCTTCTACAAATCGGCGATAATACCCGGTTAAACCGAGAAAACTACGAATGTCAGTAACTGTTTGTGGCTGCTCCCACTTCAGTATAACCTCAACCTTTCGCGAATCAACATAAATACCTTCCGCGGAGACAATGTGCCCCAAAAATCCTATCTATCTCAACCAAAATTCACATTTTGAGAATTTGACATATAGCTGCTTCTCACGGACTATTTGTAATAAAACCCAAAAGTGCTGAACATGATGTTCATCACTTCGTGAATATATCAAGATGTCATCGATGAAAACGATGACGAAACGATCCAAGTAATCGTGAAAAACTCTGTTCATCAAATTCATGAAAGCAGCTGGGGCATTAGTCAATCCAAACAGCATGACTAAAAACTCATAGTGGTCGTATCGGGTACGAAAGGCTATCTTGGGCATATTTTCGGCTTGAATCCTCAACTGATAATAATCCGAACAGAGATCAATCTTTGAAAAAACCGTAGCTCCCTGCAGCTGATCAAACAAATCATGTATACGTGGCAGGAGATATCTATTTTTAATGGTGGTTTTGTTCAACTACCTGTAATCTACACAAAGTCAAAGTGTACCATCTTTTTTCTTTACAAATAATACCGGAGCGCCATAAGGTGAAGTACTCCGGTGAATAAACCCCTTGTCTAGGAGTTCCTACAACTGAATCTTAAGCTCTCTCAGTTCTGCAGGCGCCATTCTATACGGCGAAATAGAAATAGAATTGGTCCCCGGTACTAGATTAATCTCAAAATCGAACTCCTGAACTGATGGTAATCCGGGAAGCTCCTCGAGGAATACCTCTGAAACTCCTGCACCACAGGGACATCTTCAAGTCTCGGTCCCTCAACGGTGGTGTCGACAACATAAGCCAGATAAGCTGTACAACCACGGCGTACCAAGCGTCTGGCCTTCATAACAGATATAATATTACAGGGCAATACTCGTCTCTTGCCCCGAAATATTAATGGTGGCTGCCTGGATCTCCGAAACTCAACTTCCTTCGTGTAACAATCCACGGAAGCTTGATATAAACTCAGTCAATCCATCCTTAAGATGGAATCAAAATCTGTGATAGGGAACGAACTCAGATCTGCCTCCAATACCGCCTCCCCAATACCTACCTCACAGCCCCTATAGATTATATCTCGAATGATATGCTTGTCAAGAGGAGTAACTAACATAATCTCCACATTATGTGGCGAGAGAGGCCTCTCAGAATGGCGAGCGAACGTGTCACTCACATATAAAAAATTTAACCCGGTATCTATGAGAATACGGGCGTCGATATCAAATATTCGCATGGTACCTAAAGATAAGAAAAAGATTAAAGGTATTTAAAATGTAAAGAAAAATAGACATCTTGATATATATATCTAACTAGTTAAGTTTCTAAAACTTTAACTAGTCAAAATTATACATCGACATCATGATATACAAAAATCTCATACAAAAAGTACAACAAAAGTACTATACTGAGGGATCTGCAGGAGGATTACCCATAATAATATCAGGGTTTGCCTGCGCATCCTCTTACATCATCGCAAACACACGAGTTTGGGCCCTAGGCTGCTGTCACGACCGTCCTGGCACTGTATTACTCCTGGCTGCAGTCCGAGGAGCTGTAAGAGCTGAGTGCGCAGGTGCCCCCTACTGGCCTGTGCCAGAAGTACCAGTACAACCCTGTAAAGTCTGTCCTCAACCCAAATCTGGGTAGGCACTCTTAAAGTGACCTTGCTTCCCACACTAGTAGCAAGTAACCGGTACTGTACGTGCCCCATATGCATGGTGGCTGCCGCATCTGTGGCAGAAAGGCTGTCTCTGTATAGTAGACTGTGAAGAGACACTAGGAGCTGGTCCCCAAAACCCTATGGTCGAGGCCCCTATCCCGGTCTTGTTGGTCTGAAGCTAGAAAAACCTCCGGGATATCCAAAACCCCTACCCCTCTTCGAAAACTGTCCACCTATGACCCAATCTTCCTCTTCTGGAGACTCTCTCTCTATGTAACCTCAGCTTGGATCATCTCTTCTGCCCGATACGCTGAATCAATCACCTCGATAGTGTAAAAGAGGGAGTCACCGTCATATACTTCCTGATGCTCATTGGAGGCCATCTTCAAACTTGAACCTCATCTGAGCTGGTGTAGCCATGTCGGGGATAAAGGCCGCTAGTCGTCTAGCTCAGTCTCATACTCTGAGACTGATCTAGTCCCCTGGAGTAAGTGCAGAAACTCCGTCCTCAAATGATTTTGTTGGAACGGAGTGAAGTACTTGCGGTCAAACTCACATAGAAAGTCCTCCGATCGTAGGGTCTATGTAGCACTATCACGGATAGCCTCCCACCACGAGAAGGTATCTCTATCAAGGAGTCTCTCAACAACTCTCAACCTGAGCTCCTCTGTCAATTCCAGATCAGTAAGGATCCTGCGAGTCCTATTGATCCAGTGCTTCGCCGCTACGGCATCACCAGATCCTGAAAAGTATGTGCATCTGAGCTGCTGAGACTCTTTCACTGACTGAATTAGCTCATGGATGCGCCTCAAAGTAACCGATGTCTCATCGGTCAGAGTAGAAATAGAAGGACCAGCCACCGGAGGAGGAATCAGTGCCGTAGGAGCAGGAACGGCCGCAGGTACGTTCATTGGAGCACGTGGTGGAGGTGGCGACATCTGCACCCCATATCTACTATACCACTCCTGCCACTGCCTCAAAGCGTTGAGTGGTGGTGGAGAAATCTTGGCTATAACAACTCGTGGAGATACTAGGTGTGGCACTAGTAAGCATGCTCGAGTAGAGGAAGCATCTTCTGGTACTCATGGAGGCTCGGGTGCCCTAGGTACATCGGGTACTGGGGGACTCTCAAGTGGTGTAACAAAAAAAGTATTTTTTTAATTAGGTAGAAATCAAGAATTAGGGTTAGTTACTAGTAACTAACCCCCAAAAAGAATTTGAGTTATCAATTAAAGCATTTGAATGCGAAATAATGGGTTAGATACATCATGTATCTAACCCCCTAAAATGGATGATCTTATATGCCTATGACCAAATATGAGACTTTAAATGACCGTATAAAACTCTCTAATACATTGAGAACTTTTAATATACTTGGGAAGACTTTTACTACTATCATTTCTCTAACCTAGACGCTCTGATATCAATAAAACTGTCACGCCCCAAACCGGATTCGTGAGCAGCCACCCGTTATCCTGGATGCTGGCTGTATTTTCACAAAAAATTAGGCAAAATCTCCTCATATTTCGGAGGTCTCCCATGTACAATTTGACCTGTATATTCAAAATCAATCTATCAAATAAACAAATGGTCATCCCATCCTCTCCAAAATCAATAAATCCTACCGGAAACAACTAGGACAACGCAACGCTATAAAAGTTCTAGCAGTTCTAGCCACACACCTCTACTGTCATGCCCAACTAGAGTATGAGCAATCGTCACACCAAACGGTCCTAAATATTTTTATAAAACGTACAACAAATTTCCCAAGTTAACATTTCAAATATTTACAAGTGTCTTAATGCAAATGAAATGAGTCTACACAAGAGTCTCACGAATAAATATCCATTATTCATACAGTCATCCTATAAATATATATACAACCAACTACGGACCTTAATATCAAGATCTCGCAGGGTCAAAATAAAGTAAGAAACTTCAAATTTAACTTAGAGCTCACCGTAGTAAATACCAAATCTACCGAACTATCAAAAACTTTTAGAACCTTTAACGTCGCTCTATCACAATAATCCTGTTTGAAAAAGGAGAGGAGAGGGGTGAGTAACAGGGAAGATACCCAGTGAGTAAGGGGGTTAATATCAAATATAAATAGTGTGGGTGAAGTATTGGAATGTCAAATAACATTTTTCATAAGCAAAAATTCATAATTTGTAACGAAACATAATATGTGTCGAAATATGAACTCAATTAATAAATCACACATATCATACATATATGCATCCATATCAAATATCTTTTTCAGAAAATCTCGGGGTCCCATCGAAAACACTTCCGTCTCAAGTTGACCGAAACCCAGACGAAAGCCCGCCAAGGGTTTTTCCATCATGTTTCAAAACATACCCCGTTCCTTGGCGTTGGGTCGTGCCCCACCAGGGTGCAACCGGATATAACCCGACCTACCGCAGAGGGAGACACGTCTGTCTCTCCCGCCAAATATAATCCAACCTCATCCATGTTGCCCCGTTAGGTCGCGCCATAGGAGGAATGACAATAGCCATTAATCATGCACAAGCACCAATCATTTCGCAAACATCACATAACTAGCAAGCATCCAATCTGCATAGTTTATCAAAACATTTCAAATTCGTGTGCAGATACATTTCATTAAATCATTTTAAATCAACATGCCAATGCAATGGTAGAGTAGAAAATATTCTAGTTCTCAAATAATAGCACGATATTGATTCATTTCAAACCATGGATGCATAGTCATCGGAAACATAAATTTACGACACTCCAAATGTCACAAAACAAATTTTAAAATTTAATACCACACTTCGAGTCAATGTATATCGAAAGCATGTTTTATTAAAAATACAGCAGAAAAACAAGTTCATTATTTTATGCAATAAATTAGGGTCTCACTCACCTTTGTAGGGAGGGTGGTCACTCCCTATTTTTAAAATAAATCCAATCTGACTCCTCAAGTCTCCCAAAAGATTTCTCTAATCAAATTATCACAATTTAATATCAAATAAAAGTCTAATAAGGGATTTTCTATTTTTCTTTCCAATTTAATACAACCTTAATTTACACAATCTGATTTCTAGATTCTCGTTTCATCAATTTTGAATCATCTGCCTCACTAATGATCAAATTTTCAATATTTCTCATTTTTTCTTATTTTCCTTGAATTTAACATATTTCAGAGTATATATATAGCTTCCGATACAAATTTCAACCTAAATTCGATAAAATTTATTTCAAATGTTGAAGGGATTGCATTTCTCTCACCTAGGGTTATCTCAGAGTACAGACCTTCGTCCGAATGTCTCATCGATCATTCCAAAATCTGTAATGTTTCCTATCAAGACAAAATTTATTTGTTAGGTCATAAACACTTAGATTAGGATCAAAACCCTAACTTAGTTACCTGCGCAGAGATTCGTGGGCTCGCAGGTTAGCAGGCTAGCGGGCTTGCGGGCTTGCGGGCTGTAGTAGGTTTCGTGGGCCACAATGGGATTGTAGGCTGCACGCGCTCACGGGTTACGTGCGCTAGCGGGCTGGCGCAAGCTCGTGCGTAGGCGCGCTCACGAGCAGGCACACTGTGGCTCGCTCATGCTGTGGTACGCTCGTGCGTTCACGCTCTCGCACTTACGCTGTGGCACGCTGGCGGAAGGTGGCACGCTCACTAAGGAAGAGGCACTACAAGCTGGTGCTCTCGCGGGCTGGCGTGCTTGCGAAAGGTCGCACGTAGTGGTGCGCTCGTGTGAGGAGGATCGCGTTGTGGCGTGCTTACGCTGATTCAGATGAGGGAGGGCGGCGGGTTACGGGAAGGGGAAAAGGCGGAGAGAGAGAGGAAAAGAGTGAAAGAGAGAGAGAGAGAGAGATTAGGGATAAAAGCCTTAATCTGATTTGGGTGGGGGTGCTGCGTTTTGGCTCAAAACCCAGTGCTCCTCTGTTTTTTTTTACTCTTATTATTATTATTATTATTATTATTATTATTTATATGTATATATATATATATATATTTCTTTTTATAAATAAATTTATAAATAATTAAATTTGTAAATAAAATAAAAAAAATTAATAAATGGTTGAATATATATATATATATATTATATTCATTTTACACTAAAATCCACGGATATGGCAAAATTTAAAATATATCAAAAATTCAATAAAAATACCCCAAAATAAAAAATTAATATAAATAAATAAAATTTCTCTCCACACATATATATATAGACTGAAGAATATTTATTTATATATATTTTTCGAGAATAGTAGACTATTACGGACACCGCAATATCGGTGTTACATGTATGAAGGTAGCTTGTAACCAATCTTGCATGAGAGAAAGGCTTAGGACAAGTGTAAAGTAAAGATCTTACATGCAAAATGAATCAAGAGTCAAGATAGCTTGATTAGGTTTATAAAAGACCAAAACCAACCATTTTCTCTGCTACTCACCTCAGTTGGACGAAAATTAGAGTAAGGAAAGAGGGATTTGTCGAATGTTCAAGTGGAATTCTTGGAGCATTGGAGAAGAAACATAAGTCAAAGAGGTAAGAATATACTTGACTCTATATTTCTAGTTGATTGAGATAGTATAAGTATTGTGTAGAGATTGATCTTTGATGAATTATATTACTATAATACTAAAGTGATCAAGGTTTCAAGAAAATCAAGATCAAGATGATAGGTATTAGTTAACAAAGGATCATACAAAGGAAGGCAAAATACTCAAAATTGAAGTCTCTACAAATAGTGAAATTAAATGCATGTACTAGCATGCTAGATATGATTGTTTTAGATTTGAACTATGTGTAGTCTTGCCATGATATCTCATTGTATAAGATGCAAAATTTTAAACCATTTGTTTCTCAATAAACTAGACTCCCTAAGCTTTAAAATAAGGCATGGCACAAAAATTTCTATTAAGAATGTGATTTATAGTGATTTTGGAAAGGACAACAAAATAACATATACTGTTTTTTATCCTCTATGCACGGCCAGTATATTGTATAAAATTTTAAAATATCTTCTATATAAAATTTAGAGAAACTTAAAATATCAAAGTTTTAGCTCTTGGTTTTATCTTTAAAATGAGCTAAAATTCACTTGAATCAGAGTAGTATGCTGGCAGAGCATAATTTTAAATTGAAACTAAGGCCGAAATGAAATTTTATAAATTTCTACTTAAAGGAAATACTAAACATGAAAGTTGTAGGTCTGTCTCTTATCTATCGATAGAACTTCGAATCATATAAATCGGAGATATATATACTGAGATATGAATTTTCTACCAAAACTGTGCAAATTTAGTTATATAAGTATGAACTGTATTGAAGATAGATTTTCATAAATTCATGTAGTGGGAATTTGGAGATGAGTTGAACATGAAAAATGTAGGTATATGTCTTAACTTTAATTAGTAAATTGAATCATTTGAATCCGATTTATACAGAGAAAGTTATGATATATTTCCTAAGACTGCGCAGAAGGGGAACTTGAAAATCTAAAATTTTATTAAAAGAAATAGGGGGATTGACATATATATATATATATATATATATTGTTTTCTTAGGAATAGACGACTATACTACAGTCGAGGGGCGACTCAGTTGAGGATCAAGATTTTAGGGGAGTGGTGTACCCTTCCCATATAAGTAAGTGATTTTTTACTATTACCATGTAGTTAATGAGCAAAACTATATTCTATCGCTTTCAAAACATGATTTTATGAAATAGTTGTGAAATAGCTTGTTAAATGATTTGGTAACAATTTTGTGATAAATGGAGTATTCCAAATTTCTTTAATATTCATCCATGAATTTTGATGAAAAATATAAGTGCCATGTTTTAAATCATGAAATGTACTTTGATGTTATATGTTATAACATACTATATTGGATTTTCATGATTTTTTTCGACATGTATGGTACAGTTGGTTTATTGATGATTATGATGCGAGACTAGGTACTCGGGCATTAGTACCTGAATCCCCTTGATCGTAGATTGGGGATAGTACTTATAGTCATGATACTATGATATGAAAGGCGTCATCCCACGCAGACTTGCCTCGTATGCTATAGCAGACCCGTCTCGTTATATAGATGGTCGCACGTTTACGATATCTCAAGACGCAAACACTCCACATGGTTAGGTGGTGTGTATATGATACTATGTTTCGGACTAGCCAAATTGAACCAAAAGGGGAGGACTGAATGAAGTTTCAGTCTAGTACTTGGGGAGACCCGACACCAATGCCAAGGTTAGGGTCATTTATTCGTTTAAATGAAAAACCTTGGTGGCTCATCATTAGTCGAGGTAGACCCTTGCCGAGAGCTTGTTTTGGCATGACTCTACGATTTACCACATGAGATTGGATTCATGTGTTTTATGGATGATGATATTAGAGAAATGTGTTTGAAATTGTCATTCATACTTGAAATATGATATAAAGTATATATATATATATATATGGTTTTAATACTCCATTTTCACGCCACTTATTAACTACATGTTACGATTATTCACTGACTGAGTAAATAATTTTACTCACCCCTCACTCCCTTAAATTTTATAGAGATAGTTTAGAGGAACACGTTGATAGATATCGACGTACGCAAATTCCAGAAACTATTGTTAGAGACATATCAAGGTATGGAACTTCCGCTGTATATTTGAGGACATTAGTTAATCATGTTAGAATGACTGTATGAAACAAATGAACTTTCATTTGTAGTATATATATATATATATATATATATATATGTGTGTGTGTGTGTTTGAGGACTTTTGTATTTTAAATACTAATAAAATATTTGTAACTGAAATTATAATTAGTCTTGTATTACCTTGAAGATACTTGGCGGGGTTGGGCCGGTGTCTAAGGTAATGGGCGACTGTTCACGGCCTCTAGATCATGGATCGAGGCGTAACATATATCATCTTAGCACATATTACAATTAATGTTATTTTAGTCCTATATCAATAGGAGATCACAAGCATTTCACAAGTAGTGCTTAACTGACTAAGTGCTCCCCCTTAATTAGATACTCTGTCAACTATACAATTAGTCCTATTTCAACAACCAATCACAATTTTCATACAATTTCATATATTCACAAGCACAGATATCCACATTCATATATTCATAATGTCATTCCTATTTTTCTAGACCGAAGTCAGATGCATTGAAGATGTAAACAAGTAGACATTGAAAATCTTGTAAGTAAAACAACATCTAAATTTAAAGATTAAAAAAAAAAGTTGGCTTTAAGAGAACTAATGAGTCATGTAACAACAAAGAAATAAATAAACCAAGAGTGACGATGAGATTAACATTACCATGAGTGAGAAGGTATGGGAGGATGGGATATTTTTCTTTTGTCCTTTTCAAGGGTTTCCAATCTTTTCTTTATGCCTTGAAGTTCTATCATCAACACACATCCCATTGACCTTGAAGGAGTTATCTTGTCTCAAATTTCTCTAACCTCTCCCAAATTATGTCAAGAGTGAAAGGTTGAGAGTTAGATAGATGTCCTTCTTCTATTCTTCTCCCCTCCTTCTATATATGTTTAGTTGCTTCTTTGGTTTCTTCTCTATTTTCCTCTATCTATCTCTTGTTTGCTTCTCCTTCCTTCCTAACCCATTCCCCTTCATTGTTACACACCCATCTAGCTTGGAGCATAAAAGATGCATTTATTCTATTCTTTTCATTCAGCTCAATTACCATATCCTTATCCACCTCTACTTGATTACAAGACAAGATTTCAAGATCATACTAGCATATAGTAAAAGTGAGTTCTCAGACCTATGTACAGCAATCATGAAGTGGGGAACAATGAAATACAATCTTGGATTCTTGCCACTCATGAAACAGGCCATCAACCAAAAGTCCTCTCTAAAAATTGTTGTATAATTTCTTCCCGTGGGTCTTAACACGTGCCAAATCAAATGCAGAATGCGTTCATGAAATCCAAGTTCGGTGGCACTAGTGTTCACTACATTCAAATTTTCATCACCATAAACAATTTTAGTATTCTCTAAATAGTTAGGCTTCATATATAGTTCACATTTATCGTAAGGTACCTATGCAAGACCATTCTCTCTAAATACAATTGTAGGTATAATTTCAATCACCTTTCCATTCACAAATGTCCAAAATGCACATGAAACAAAGTGATCATCTAGAATGATTTGGGATTCATTCTCATCTCTCCATTAGAAATCACTTCAATGTTATTGTAAAACAACTTAATCACCTTTTCAATAATGAACTTGTTTAGAATCATCAACCAATTTGGGCATACCTCATTCAGATATTCTTCATATTTGAAATTTGTCCTTTTCAGAAACACCCAATCAATTAATCTCTCGTATTCATCTTCCTCCTCGAAGACACTTTCTCATACAATTTGCCCAATTCAATCGATTTGAATTCGTGAGTCTTGAATTGCGGGATAGGCTCTAGTTACGGAGGAGGCATAGGAGGTTTCCCAAATTAGTCTTCGCAAATGACGGTTTTGAGGAAGATGCTTTAGCTACGGGTTTTGAAGGAGGTTTGGAAGAAGCGGATTTATTCGTGACAGGTAACTTTATCTTAGGAGCCATAATAAGTTCGAATTTTGCAAATAAAGGATTGTCTAGGGTTACAGAAGTGAAATTAGGGTTTTAAAAAGAAGACAAAAATTCAAAAATTAGGGATGAATAGTGAGATGAGTCGATGTGTCAACCATTCATATTGCATTCTTCATGTCACATGTTGACACCTTTTCATGCACATCGACTTGTTTGAGGATTTTTTAAAGGTTATAAGGTCGACATATTTTAGAAGACGTCGACCTATTTTCTATTGCTGTGCAAATCAACAAGCCATCCTTTGTTTTTCATTTTAAGTAGTAGGTCGATAAGATTTTTAATCCAACGACTAGTATGTCAACAAGGTTTTACAATCTTTTAATTTGTCGATATCTTTAAGAAATAGGTCGACCTAGAGTTTGTTTTTAGAATTGTAACATGTGCTCTGTTTTTCATATTTCTTTTCTACTTTTCTATTTCTGTCATTCCTAGTTCTCTTCTGAGTTCTTATCCAAGGGTTTAATGAGGATATCTACAATTTGTTTTTGGTGTCAATATATTCAAGAACAATTTCATTTTCAAAACATGATCTTTGATAAAGTGATATCTCACTTCAATGTGTTAGGTTCGAGAGTGATAAATTGGATTTTTAGTTAAATTTATGGCATTTGTGTTATCACATTTAATTGGAACGCATTCGAAATCTATGCCATAATCCTTCACTTAGTGCTTAATCTACAGGAGTTGTGTAGTGTATTGTCCAGCAGAAACATATTGTGCTTCGATTGTTGACAATGTCATATTGTTTTGTTTCTTGAAAGACCATGATACCAACATATTTCCAAAAAATTGACATATATTGCTGATACTTTTTCTATCTATTTTGCATCCAGCAAAGTTAGTATCAGAGAATCCATATAACAGAAAACTCAAATTTCTGTCATACCAAAGGTCTAGATATATGATGCCTTTTAGATATCTAAAAATTCTTTTAACTACTATTAAGTGAGACTCTTTTGGATCTGATTGAAATCTTGCACAAAAACATACACTGAATTGTATGTCTGGTCTCGAGACAGTGAGATACAGAATTGATCCAATCATACTTCTGTATAATTTTTGGTAAACCAATTTATCATTTTCATCTTTATCTAACTTTATACTTGTGCTCATGGGTGTAGCATTGCCTTTGCATTCACTAAATCCAAATCTTTTAATTAGATCATTCGTATATTTTGATTGATTAATAAAAATTCCATTCTCAAATTGTTTGATCTGAAGTCCAAGGAAATCATTCAACTCTCTTATCACACTCATTTGAAATTCTCTCTACATTTTACTTGCAAATCCTTCACACATTCTTATATTAGTTCCTCCGAAAATTATATCATCGCATATATTTGGATTATTAGAAAGTTATTATCTTTTCTTTTAATAGAGTTATGTCTATTTTCTTTTTCAAAATTATTTTAAATTAGGAGGTTCCTGAGCCTTTCATGACAAACTCTAGGAGCTTGTTTCAAACTATACAAGACTTTGGTCAGTTTGTAAACATGTTCTGGAAATTTCGAATCTTCAACGCCAGGTAATTGTTCTATATATACAGTTTCATCTAAATAGTCATTCAAAAAAGCACTCTTAACATCCATTTGACATAATTTGAAGTTCATATAATAGGAAAAAACTAAAAGCATTCTAATTGTTTCCAATCAAGCCACTAGAGTATATGTTTTATCATAGTTAACTCTCTCGTCTTGGCTTTATCCTTTGACTACTAACCTTACCTTGTTTCTTATGATTATTCCATATTCATCAAGTTTATTTCTAAATACCCATTTAGTTCCAATCACAGATTGATCTGATGGTCTAGCGACAAGATTTCATATTTTGTTTCTTTCGAATTGATTTTGATTCATCATACATAGTCATTATCTAGTTTTCATCTCCTAATACTTCCTCCACATTTTTAGGTTCATTTTGAGAGATAAAGGCAACATATTCACATTGGTTTTGCATAGCTGATCTAGTTCAGACGCTTGAATCTACATCTCTTATTATGTTTTCTGGATTTACATCTTTTCTAATTTGGGGATATTTGATTTCATATTTTTGTTGAATTTCATCTTTTTCTTCTTGTTTAATGACTTCATTGACTTCTTCTTTTTGAGGATTCATGTCTTCAATAAGATTCAATTCATTGAACTCTTCTATTACATCTTGATCATGTAATCTTCTTTGATTAATATCATTTTCTTTATCAAATTCTACATATATTGATTCCTCTACTGTCATAGTTCTTTTGTTATAATAAACTCTATATGCTTTACTCATTGTGGAATAGTCTATGAAGATTGATTCATCACTTTTGATATCAAATTTTCCTAAGACTTCTTTTCCATTGTTCAGAAAAAAGTATTTGCATCCAAAGATTTTAAAATATGCTATATTTGCTTTTCTTCCTTTGTAAAGTTCATAGGGTGTTTTCTTTAAAATCAGTCAGATTAATGCCTTATTTAAGCTGTATCAAACAGTATTCACTACCTCTACCCAGAAGATTTCGATAGATTATGCTCACAGAGTATGGTCCTAGCCATTTTTTATAGAGTTTTATTCTTCCTTTCTACTACCCCATTCTATTGAGGTGTCCTAAATGCTGAGAATTTTTGTTTAATACCATGATTGCTACAGAATTCTTCCATAGTTTTATTTTCAAATTCTTTCCTGTGATCACTTTTGATGTTTTTAATTGATATTCCTTTTTCATTTTGAATTTTTTTACATAGTTTGATGAAAGCCTCACTGGCTTCCTCCTTCTTGGCAAGAAATGAAACACAAGTGTATTTCGAGTAATCATTAATGATTACAAATCTATAATGTTTTCCTCCTAAGCTTTAAGTTCTAGCTGGTTTGAACAGATTAATGTGAAGAAGTTCCAAAAGGTTGCTGGTTGATATGTAATTTTGGGTTTGAAGGAGGTTTTGGTTCCTTTCTCTTTCATACAGGTATCACACAACTTATCCCTTTTGAATTTCAACTTAGGCAGCCCTTTCACAATATCTTTCCTAACTGTTTTGAGATTGTGTCTATACTTGTGTGTCCTAATCTTCTGTACCATAACCATGATATGTTCTTATTTACTGCAACTAAATAAGATTCATTCAGAATTTCTAATTGTTCTAAGTTTATCAAATAGATGTTTCATCTTCTAAAACCAGTAAATTTAACTCTACCAGAGGTTTTGTCGATAATAGAGCATGCACTAGATTCAAACATGATTGTATAGCTTTTATCACACAATTGGCTGACACTCAACAAGCTAAACTCAAGACTAGATACGAGAAGAATATTCTGAATTTGAGAATCAATGGACTTACCTCCAATGTTGTCTATTTTGATGACTTTTCCTTCTGAGTTGTCACCAAAAGCCACTTTTCCTCCTTTATTCTTCTCAAGAGATGAGAATTTTCACATATCTCTAGTCATATATCTTGAGCATCCACTATCAATATACCAGATTGACTTTTTGGGAGATTCTCTTGAATTTAAACAGACCTACAATAGGATTCAATCTCACCTTTGCCTTTGGTACCCATATCTTCTTGGGTCCGGCTGAGTTAACTGTGAATTGATTTTTAAGAGTCCATTTTAGATTTATTTTTTATGGGTTCTTAAACCAACAAGTGTAAGCAGAGTGTCCAATTTTTTGTAGTAGGCACAATTGTTATTTTTCACACTTGTGTTCTTTGCATTGATGGAAATTTGTTTTTAAGTTTATAATTTTTTGACTTGTGCCTAAGTTTCATGCATATGTGATATCTCTATAATTTGACATTTTCTGAACTTGGTACAAAGAATTTATATAACTTTTTTTCTGGGTTTGTATAGAATTATATCCTAACCCATCCTTGTCAAACACTGCTCTTTGTGCTCCTAGAATAATATCTAGTTTTTCTTGACCCTGAATAAATTTCATCAATATAGTATTTTCTTTAATATTCTTCTCCTTCTATTCAATTAGTTTCTTTCTTAGAGCCATGTTTTCATTCATCTGATTTTCACTATCTTTTTTCAATTGTTTATTTTCCAATGCCTTTTCAATCTGAACAATTTTCATTTCTAATTTAGCATATTTCTTAATTCATTTGCTTTTGTTTTTTAATTTTCTAATATCTTAACAGTTTCAGTTAATTCTTTCTTTAACATGTTATTTTTCATTTTTTGTCTTTTTAATTCTTTGAGTAATTCTAGTCATGTTTCATACAGTTTAGTGATAGTGAAGTTGTTTTCATCAGAATCAGAACAAGAGGAATAGGAAGTAGAACTTACCTCACTGTCTGAAAGTTTTTCATTGGCCATGAAGCATACGTTGGCTTTCTCCTCAGCTTGTTCTTCTTCACTTGAGCTAGAGTCTTCATCACTCCAAGATGCAAGTACCGTCTTCTTTTTCTTCTCCTTTATTTTTTCTTATTCTTCTTTTTGTCCCTTTTCAGTTGGGAACAATCAGTTTTTATATGTCCTAATTTCTTACACTCAAAACACCTAATTTCTTCTTTCTTTTCTGGCCTTTTGAAGAATGATTTGTTCTTATTTCTTCTTCTCATCATAAACTTTTTGAATTTTCTGGCTAGCAGTACTTCATCTTTTCATCGTCTTCTTCTTCTGAGTTTGAGGTGCTTTCATCACTGTCGACTTTGAGAGCCACTCATTTGTTTCTTTCATCTTTTGCTGGCTCCTTTACATTCAATTTCATCTCATGGGCTATTACAGACCTCACAAGTTCTTCCATGGTCAAAGTTTCAAGATTTTTTTATTCTTCTATAGCTATAACTTTGGGTTCCCAAGACTTTTGCAAACTTCTCAGAATTTTATCCACTATATTTTCATGAGGAATTCCCTTTCCAAGTATCCTTAATTCATTTGTTATCTTATTAAATTTTTTTATATTTTCGCTGATGATTTCTCATTCTTTCATTTTGAAGACTTTGTACTCTTGTTTTAGCAGTCCGATTTTGCTTTTGCATACTTGATCAGTGCCTTCATAGGTAGCCTCAAGTCTTTCCACTATTTCTTTTGCTATGATGCATGATGAAACTTGATTATATTTGTTGACACTAAGGGCAAGGTGAAGGAAATTTATAGCTTTGTAGTTGGCTTGATAAACATTCGTTTGTTCCATTGTCATATTTTTTAACTTGATTGGTACACATACACCATCAATCTCTTCTGTGGGCAATTCAACTCGTTCTTTGATTATCTCCCAAGTATTAAGATCCTGTGCAATTATGAAATTACGCATTCTTTGCTTCCAATAACTAAAGTTGCTTCCGTTGAAGAATGATGCACGATTGGTTGAGCAAACTTCTACTGGTATATTGTCTCCATTAATGACCATTTGGATCTTTGGTGTTAACCTGTTAGGTTTTCTATCAACACCCCTGCTTGATATCAATTAATATTCAACAAGAGGGGGTGAATAATTGAATATGGATATTTTTCTGCCTTTAAAAATTTTCTGTAATTGTGAAGCTTATGGCTAAGTTACTTGAAAATCACAACAGAAAGACAATGAACACTCAAGAGTTTTTATAATGATTCTACCAAATTAGATGTATGTCCACTCCCAAGCTTCCCTTGAATTTTTCACTATCAACACAATGATATAAACTTGATTACATGTTCAAGTTTAACCTTTCTAGTGTTCCTATGCAACACAACTTTTTCAATCTTACACGGATTGATTTTTCACTCACAAGACCTAAAGCAGTGACACACACTCTTTGATCTTTTGAGCATTCAGTACAAGCAAGAATTGAATGTCAAAGATGAGTACTAGAATACAGGTTGTTGTGTGAGACAGGTCGATGTATTCTCAAAGATGTCAACATATATTTACTTAACAAAATGTCTTATGTTTCTATGGTTCAGGTTGACAAGGGTTACTAATCAGATCGACGTGTTTAAGGTCAGGCTAAAATTGGTTGACATAAATCTTGAAATTGATGGACCTGAGAGGCAGGTCGATGTGTGTAAATAGCAAGTCGACAAGTTATGCAGACTTCTGATTTCAATAGCTTTTTTGATTTTCTTAAACTTATTTTCTTCCATTTTATCATCATCAAAATTTATTCATTTCAACATTTAGTTAATAAATTTAAAGGATTTGAAAAGATTCGATCATGTAAAAGATTAAAAACATATGAAATTGATATTTTAGAGTTTTTATCCATTAATTTAAGTTTTTAATTTTTTTCATAATTTTTAATATCTTTATAATTGGAATTTGATTTGTCCAACATAGATAGGGTAGTTTATAGTTCGTAATACAAAATATTCTCGTAGGAATGATACTAACTCATACTATACACAACATCATAGAGTATACTTACCCAAAATCATGATATCAAAATCGTGTATCAACACCTTAGCTAATGGGTTAATATTATCAATGGGTTGTGGTAGTTCAAAGATTTCCAAGTATGCATCACTGTTGAGTAACAAAGGTTGCTTGGATTGAGGGTATAATCTCTTTGTTGATTCTCCTTAGTTCTTGATTTGCCTTCTTGAGAATAGACCCTGCTTGCTCAAGTATAGACTGCTTTGGCCTTCATGAAACACGAATTATTGGCTAAAGCATAAAGTTTGTTCGCTTGGTATAAGGGTGTGACCTCTCTAGGAAAGCCAGTGGAGTTTCTAAGTGGTCTTCTTGAAACATAGTTTGCTCTATATAGACTGTTTTGATCTTCTTAAGACACAGGATGCTTGCTGCACAAACTATCTTATTACATTTCAATTTTATCATTGGCTTCACATGCTCAATCTTTTTCCACAAGAAATAGTAGTTTATAAGAGGCGGGGAAAACCTACACCTCATGCCCAAGCTTTAATCTAGGATTCAGAAGAACTAGTTATGACAACCTAGAGGGGGTATGTCACGTCCTGACCCACAAGTTTCGGGACGCAACAACCTCCACGCTACCATAAAACACGTGTAAATCCCACCATATATTCGAGGGTACCGTATGGTATTCAAAACTCTAGATAAAACAATAGGCCAGACCACCACTCAAATATCATCCAACCAATAGACCAACACTATTCTTTGAATCGGACCTAATGATTCTCAACAATTAGAACAAAGTCCATACTCAAGGGATACATGTCAAAACCAATGAAAACAGTTCCCAAGTAAACTTCAAGAACGAAAAGTAGATATTTTCAATGTAAGTTAAACAATTCCAACTAAACAATTAAAATATGAAAATTAGATAAGTTTCCAAGTGAGTTTATACAAAAATAACTCAAAGGGGTCCATCTAAAATCCTAAAAAAAAAATTAGGCAAAACTAATACCCGCAATAAATTCTTTGAGACGATCTTGTCTCGAGATACTAACACTAACAATACATTGATCTGAACTTCCTCTGTGGAAAAATAAAATAAGAGGGATGAGTATATAATAATACTCAGTAAGTAAATGACATGTTATGAAATTAAATGAGGGATGATTGTTGACGTGTCAAATAATTATGTCAAAGTCATATCAGCATGCCCATAAAATTCAAGATTTGTCATCAAATATCAAGTTTTCAAATAAGATTCAAAAAATCATAATGAACAAGTCATATGCATCTAATCATATCCATTTTTTTTTCTAAAATCATGGGATTGTCAAAATCATAACTTTCAACAATGATTTACCATGACCAAGGGTGGAACTGTCAAGAGTTTTCATGTTTTTCCAAATCACAATACCCCCAATCTTGGCGTTAGTTCGGATCTCTCTTAGGGTACTACCAAGTTAGTCCAAAACATAATAATAATGGTTTCAAAGGTACCTCTCGAGCATGATTATCTCTCAAGGCAAACACCCTGAACCATGTCGCCCCGTCAAGCAACACCATAGGGGGAATGACTATAACCATTAGGTCATGTATTCAAAAACCATTTCACAAATATCATTACATGTACCAAAATATGTCCACATTGTTCAAACATTTCTCAAATTATGAGTTCAATATCAACATATTCAACACAGATCAATAAATATGACACATTTTTTTCAATTCAATATTTGGATGCATATTTTTTTTTCAAACTCCCTTTCGGAGCACTCCACAATCACAAATTATTTTATAAATCAAATATTTGTCTCAAATCTTAAGGGGGTAATCACTTCCAATCCACAATCCAATCCAAGGTAAATCTTTCCGAACCCTTCAATTGTCTCAACTTAAGATAATAAACACAATTTCATCACCTAAATATAGTTCAATACTGGGGTTAACCAAATTTTCCTGCAATTATCTCATAACCCAAATTTCCTGCACAACCATATCTTAGAAAAAGTGTCATATCTTGACCCACAAAGTTTGGATTAAGGTGATTCCAATTGCTACTTAAAGTTACAGCCTAAAATTCTAATCACAACATGAGCGATTTAGGAAAAATTTGCATAACATTTTCTGCACATAACCAATTTATGTAAGACTTAACTTAGAGAAAAGACATGGATCTACAATTTTTATGTTAAGACTTTAGTCTAAATTTGACTAGAAGATAGCTCAAAATAGTAGCAAACCCTATGGCCATAAATAAGACAGAAAGCATAGCATTTTTGTAGAGCTGGTCTTTTTGAAAAATCACCAAAATTCTAATTCTCAACAAAATCTCTACCACAACACATCATTTTAAAGCTCTAGAATCCTAGTTTCAGTAGGAATAAACTTTACTCCATTTACCATTATGCAGAGAAAGTTATGGTCGAAAAACCATAGCAAGCTCAAGTTGTCCAGCTTATAACATTCATAGTTTTCATTCCATTCTTATGCTAAAATCCAAATACTTGCATAAATAACACAAATCTAAGTTGAAAAAGATGATTTATCTCAAATAGAGTCACCAATTTTGTTTTCAAAGTCGGGCCACAACAAACCCAAATTTTTCTTTCTCCACAAAAATTCTCAAAAATTGTATAAATCATCAATATAACTATAAATAACTCAAATATATTTTGAAAGGGGTTATTATCTTGATTTGAGACACCAATGTCATCCGAGACCCAATTTCTGAAAATTCTAGATTTTCTCTCTCTAATGTTTCTTAGATTTCTCGCTAGGGTTTTGTCTTAGGGTTGATGTTTAGGTGTTTTGAAGTTTCAACAATTAATTTTGGGTGTGATTTAGGTGAGTTCTTGGGAAGGAGAAAGAGACAGAGAGTTTGGTGTGAGGGAGAGAATAAGGGAGGGGTGGGTTGTATGTGTTCGTGGGATAAGAGAAATGAAGGTGAGAGAGGAAGAGAGAAAGTGTAAATGAGGTTGCATGTTTTAATGTCATGTAAGTGGGGAGGTGGGTTGACCGAGACATTTGTTTTTGTTTTTTTTTTCTCTCTATTTTTTTTTTATATTATAATTCCTAACCCTCTAAAAATGAATTTTGTCTTCAAAATTTAAAGACAAAATCATATCTCAAAGAGATGGGGGTATTGCTTTTTCATAGTATCCTCGGGCTCTTAAGTCTCTTCTTCGACCTAATCGCTTTTCCATCGAACCTTAACAATAGGGACTTATCTGTTCCACAATCTCTTGATTTTGTGATCAAGAGTAGTTATGATTGGATTTTGAAACTTAAGTCTTCCCTTAGTTTGACCAGTGGAGTCTCTAAAACATGTGAAGAATCCAACAAATATTTCTTTGATATTGAGCTATGGAATACAACATGAATTTCCATCAATTTTGAGGGTAACTTCAATTAGTAGGCCACCTTTTTTATCCTCTTAATGATCTCGAAAGGGCCATTATAATAGGATTCAACTTTCCCCTTTTCCGGAATCGGATTACACCCTTCCAATGTGAGATCTTCAAAAACACTATGTCCCATACTTTGAATTCCAAAGTCTGTCTCCTCTTATCAGCATAGCTCTTTTGTTGGTCTTGGGATGCCTTTACCCTTTTTCGAATGATCTTCACCTTTTCCTTAGTTACTTTTATTAACTCCGCATTTCCAATCTTTCACTCTCCAACCTCTTTTCATATAAAGCCTCATAGGGTGACATCCTAATACTCGTCCGATAACTATTATTATATACAAATTCTATCAACAAGAGGTGTCTATCCCAACTTCCCTGAAAATATATAACATATGCCCTTAGCTTGTCCTCTGAGGTCAGAATTGTGCACTTCGATTGTCCATCAATCTAAAGATGGAAGGTGGTACTAAATTTTAACTTAGTCCTTAAGTACTTTTATAGTTTTGGCTAAAATCGAGAGGTGAATATAAGATCACAGTCCAAGACAATAGACACCAGAACTCCATGAAGCCTCACGATTTCATCAATATACAATTTGGCTAATCTCTCTAAAGAGTGGGTGTTCTGAATCAAAAACAAATAGACTGACTTGATGAGTCGGTCTACTATCACCCAAATAGCATCATGATAGCTCAGAGTATATGGCAATCCTATCTCAAAGTCCATGGTAATGTGTTCCTATTTCTACTCAGTCCACCAAGGTAGGTCTCACTTTGAGCTTGGCTAAAAGTGTACCTTGGTCATCATGGGCTAGCTCAACACCAAGAGCTCAGAGTCCAACCAAACAAAACAAGTAAGAACTCCCAAGAGACGCCGAGCTATAGGAAGAAGGTTAGCGGCTCAATGCATCCATAACCACATTAGCTTTCCCAAGGTGTTAGTCTATCACTAGATCATAATATTTTATCAACTCTAGCTACCTTCATTGCCTCAAGTTGAGTTCTTTCTATGTGAGCAAATATTTGAAGTTTTTGTGGTTGATGAAGACTCGGCACATCACCCTATACAAATAATGTCGTCAAATTTTCAAAGCAAAGACAATCATGGCCAACTCCAAGTCATAAGTAGAATGGTTCAACTCATGTTTCTTCAATTGGCGAGAGGCATACGCAATCGCCCTATCCCCTTGCATTAACGTGCATCTCAATCATTGTTTGCTAACATCACTATACGCTATATAGTCACCACTGCTAGTAGAGAGGTCAAAGATAGGTACGGATGTGAGCCTCTTTTTGAGTTCTTAAAAACTCTCCTTATATTTGTTACCCTACTCAAATTTGACTCCTTTCCAAGTCAAGTTGGACAATGGAGCTGCAATCTTGGAGAATCCCTCAACTAACCATTGGTAATACCTTGCCAATCCAAGGAAACTCCTCACCTCAGTAACATTTTTGGGTTGCACCCATTTCAGGATCGCCTTAACCTTCTTCGAAACTATAAACTCAATCTTATGAATATCATCATCCTTGATTCTCATCTAATGGTGCCCCAA
This sequence comes from Dillenia suffruticosa, assembly GCA_033439265.1. Taxonomy (NCBI): domain Eukaryota; kingdom Viridiplantae; phylum Streptophyta; class Magnoliopsida; order Dilleniales; family Dilleniaceae; genus Dillenia; species Dillenia suffruticosa. Next base: position 7,472,997 of record JAVTVX010000018.1, on the reverse strand, counting down.
CCTTAAATCAACCTTCGAGAACACTCTAACCCCTTGAAGTTGAACGAAGAGATCATCAATCTTTGGAAGGGGGTATTTGTTCTTGATTGTGACTTTATTGAGTTACCGGTAGTCTATACACAACTGGAGGGTCCCATCCTTTTTTTGTATAAACAAAACCGGAGCACCTCAAGGAGAGATATTAGATCAGATGAATCCCTTGTCTAACAGCTCTTGGAGCTAAACCTTCAACTCTTTCAACTCTGCATGTGTCATTCTATATGGAAAGATTGAGATTGGGGTGGCACCGGGAACCAACTCAATGGCGAAGTCGAATTCCTGGACAAGAGGCAAACCAAGAAACTCTTTTGGGAAGACATCTGAAAACTCCTTTACCACCAAGACATCATCTATGTTGGGACTTCCCATTGTGGTGTCAATGATGTGGGCTAAATAAACTTCACAACTCTTATGTACTAACCTACGAATTTCTATTGTCGAGAATACACAATTTCGTAACACCTATCGTTCGCCAACGAACACAAGCGTCGGATTACCCTGATCTCTGGAACCCACTTCCTTGGTGAAGCAATCCCCGGACGCCTAGTGGCAATATAACTAATCTATACCCAGAATGGCATCAAAGTCTACCATATCTAGTAGAATCAGATCTATTCAAGAACCACTTCACCCACCTTCACTTCACAACCCTTAAAGATCGTATCCCTAACTAGCTACTCTCCCAAGAGAATGATAACCAACAATACTTCCTCAAGTGAAGTCAAAGGCTTATCGGAATGCCTAGCGAACACTGTGCTCACAAATGAATTATTAGAACCCATATCAATAAGTACACGAGTATCATTACTAAAGATTTTCATTATACCTAATAGTATAAACTATCAAATAATTATTAGTTAATCTCCAAAATACATACTTCATACATAACTTCTCATAACATCTTATCATACTACACTATCATGGACATTACATATTTTTCCTACAATAGGGATTTACACTTCTACATATAATTTTACCATCATATAACAACATAATCATCCATATACCCCTCCACACATATTACTTTTATTATATTCTAAGTCACCAAGTCCAAGTTTAAGGGGTGTACATAAGACTATATCCAGATTGTTATGGGCCTCTTCATTAATCATCACGTAGATTCTCGTTTGAGTTCTTGGTTGAGGACAATAAGAAATAGTGGCCACCATATTGCTCCTGATCCCCGTCCTAGAGTAATACTAGCCGATGGTGTAGGGGCGTTTGATTGACCACTCCTTGAACCATTTAGATGGTTTCAACTTGAATGGCCTCCATGTTTACCTAGGCCCAATTTGAGGCAAGCATTGCTTAAATGTCCTGCCCTCCCACATTGGTAACATTTTGGAGGCTCGTTATATGGTCTAGAATGGAATCTCTTGCAATTCCTACAAGGCTCTTATCTTGACCCCATTAACTTGCTCTCAGATACGGCACTAGAAGTGGGAGTACCAAACTTTGATGGTTGTTGACCTTTTGGAGAGCCAGCGGACTAGATAATGGAGATGCCACCGTAGGAGCCCATACTCCTTATCTTCTTTGAGCTTTAACCCGATGTGAACCTGGGTCTTCTCTTCTTGCCATGATCATCTCTAACCCTTCCCCTCTCACTTACCATCTTGGCCCTCAAGGCCAATTCTAGAACGTCTTGAAATGTATGCCCCTTTGTTATCAATATCTTCTCCCTTATATTCAAGTTCAACCCCGATTCAAAATATGCATGCAAGGACTCCTCAAAGTTCACAAACTCTGGAATATTTATAGCTAGCTCTCTTAGCTTTGTCTCATATTCTACCACCATCCTATTCCCTTGAGCTAGCTTTAAGAATTCATCATTCTTTTGGTCCCTATAAAACCGAGTGTAGTGCTTCTTTTCAAAAGTTTTAAGAAATTCTCCCAAATAAAAGGAGTATAAGTCCAACCTTTCACATTCTTCTACCAAGTCCTTGCACCCTTGTCCAATAGCTTTACAGCCACCCATAACTTCATCTCATCATCCAACCTCATGTTGGTAACAGTTTCTTGGATTTGACCAATCCAATTCTTAGCCACTGAGACATCACACGTGTCCGAGAACGTCTCAGCTCCAAGCTAACTCGCCTCTTTGATCAACTTTGACAACTCTATGGTAGGGCCGTCAGTTGAAGCAACAATCAAAGGAGGAGGCGGTGCCATCAGAGCACTCGGTGCAACGGTTAGCATTGAAGGAGGAGCCGATAGGGGAACTGAGGTTTGATGTAGAGCTTGCAATTGAGTTTCATAGGCATTTCACTACTTCATCACCTGCTGGAGGGTGGCTAAAGGAGGAGTAGGGATCCTAATTGGACAAGCCAGGTGTGTTGATACCGAAGGAAGTGCATGTGAAGACAATGCGGTCTCTGGTTGAGAAGATGGAATAGGAGAAATCTTATTCGAGTTCCTCATTTTTTTTGAGGAAGCATAGTTCTACAAAAAGAAAGAACTATGCTAAGCACACAAGACTAAGTAAAGAACTAAATACCTAACTCTCTAAAAATGAATCAAATTCCTAGAACCCATAGAAGGCTTTCAAAATCATTTGGATCACTTTGAATATCAAGTTTTTCAAAATAGTTTGAAAACAATTGAGAATAATTAAAATAGTTGGGAAACTTTTCAAATGTTTTAAAACATTCTCAAATCGAGAGACTAAGTTCTGATATCAATAAAATTATCACATCCGACCAGCAGCTTTCGACATGTGACAACCGCTGCACTACCATAAAACACGTGTAAGCCCCACCCCGTGTTCCTGGGTACCACAAGGTATTCAAAACTCCAAATAAAACCATAGGCTAGCCTAGCCACTCAAATATCTTCCAATCAATAGACCAACACTGTTCTTTAAATCATACCCAATGATTCTTAACCGTTAAAACAAAGTCCATACTCAGAAGATACATGTCAAAACCAATGAAAACAATTCCCAAGTAAACTTCAAGAAGAAAAAGTGGAGATCCTCAAGGTAAGTTATATAATTCCAACTAAACAATTAAAATACGAAGATTAGATAAGTTTCTAAATGAGTTTATACAAAAATGCCTCCAAGGAGGCCATCTAAAATCCTCAAAAAAAATTCAAACAAAACTAGTACCCGCCTGACAATACCTTGATCTAAGCTTCTTATGTGAAAAAAAATAGAATAAATGGGATAAGTATAAAACAATATTCAGTGAGTGAATAACATGTTACAAAAGTAAATGAGGGATAATTGTGGATGTATCAAATAATTATCTCAAAATCATATCATCGTGCCCATAAAGTTCAAGATTCATTATCAGACCTCAAGTTTTCAAATAAAATTTAAAAAGTCATTGTGAATAACTCATATGCATCCAATCATATCCATTTTTTTCCAAAATCATGGGGTTACCAAAATCATAGCTCTCGACAATGGCTTATTACGACCAAGGGTGAAACTGTCAAAAGTTTTCATGTTTTTCCAACTAACAAATACCTACAATCTTGACATTGGCTTGGACCTCCCTTGGGGTGCTACCAAGTTTGTCCAAGAAATAATAAAAACGGCTTTAGAGGTACCTCTCAAGGTGAATGCCTTTAATTACATCGCCCCATCGAGCCATTATATCATGCATTCAAGCACCATTTCACAAATATTATAACATGTATCCAAATGTGTCAATATTGTTCAAACATTTCTCAAATCATGAGTTCAATCCCAATGTTCAACATAGATCAATAAACATGGCACATTATATTCAATTCAATATTTGGTTGCATATTTCTTTCCAAACTCCCTTTTGGGGCACTCCACAATTACAAACTAATTTATAAACCAATTTTAAAAACATTTGTAAAATCAAGTAAAATATGTTCACATTCAAATCATAATCATGTATCCATTCATCTCTTGGGTGGGTAATCACTCCCAGTCTATAATCTAATCAAAGGTAAATCTCTCGTAACCTTTCAATTGTCTCAACCTAAGATAATAAACACAATTTCATTTCTTAAATGTAGTACAATACTAGCGTTAACCAAAATCTTCCCCAATTGTCTCATAGCCCAAATTTCCTACACAACTATATCTTAGAAAATTTGTCATATCTTAAACCACAAGACTTGGATTAAGGTGATTTCAATTGCTACTTAAAGTTAAGATATAGGGTTATAATTTTATGTTTATAGCTAGATTACAATTCCAATCACATAAAAATACCTAAGTCAACAAAATTACAGTCTGAAATTCTAGTCATAGCATGAGTAGTCTAGGGAAAATTAGCGTAACTTTTTCTGCACATATCCAATTTATGTGATTCAAGTCTCAAATTAAAGACAAGATATAGATCTATAATATATTTAGACTTTAGTCTAAATTTGTCTAGAAAATAGTTCAAAATCACAGTAAATCCTATAACAAAAAATATGACAGAAAACAAAGCATTTCTGTTGAACTAGTCTCTTTGAAAAATCACTAAAATTCCAATTCTCAACAAAATATCTATTGTAACATGCCATTTTAAAGTCGTAGAAGCCATTTTAAAGTCGTAGAAGTCTAGTTTTATTAGGAACAAACCCTACTTTGTTTACTATTGTGTAGAGAAAGCTATAGTCGAAAAACCACAACAAGCTCAAGTTGTCTAGCTTATAACATTCCTAGCTTTCATTGCATTTTATTTCGAAAATTCAAATATTTGCATAAATAACACAAATCTAAGTTGAGAAAGATGATTTACCTCAAATAGGGTAATCAATTTGTTCCCAAAGTCTAGTCACAACAAACCCTAATTTTTCTCTCTTTACATATATTCTAAAAAATTGTATAATTCATCAATACAAATATAAATAACTCAAATATATGCTGGGAAGGGGTTATTACTTTGATTTGAGACACCAATCTCATCCAAGACACAATTTCCTAGAACTCTAGATTTCTCTCTCTAAAATTTCTTAGATTTCTTACTAGGGTTTTGTTTTAGGGTTGATGTTTGGGTATTTGAAAGTTTCAACAATTGATTTTGGGTGTGATTTGGGTAAGTTCTTGGGAATGAGAGAGAGAGCTTGGTGACAGGGAGATAGTAAAGGAGGGGCAAGTTGTGTGTGTTCATGGGATGAGAGGTGAGGGAGGAAGAGAGACAGTGTAAGTTGGGTTGTATGTTTTAATGTCATGTAAGTGGGGGGCGGGTTGACCGAGACATTTGTTTTTGTTTTGTTTTTCTTTCTATCTCTTTCTTTTTGTATTACAAGGTGAATAGATTATTTTGAAACTTTTGAGAATTTCTAAGTTTTGAAAAGATATTGAGAAAGAAATAAAGCAGAAATGAGGACACCTGATTTATAGTGGTTCTACCTTTCCCAGTGTTTGTCCACTCCTATATTTCACTTGTTGACTACAAGTAATAGTAAGCCAACTGGTGCATCTTGACTTGGCATATATTTTAATTTGACTCAAGCAAGTTGGCTTACTATTACTTGTAGTCAACTAGTGGAATGTTCTATGAAATCTATGACATGTGTAGGTCGACTTGATCATAGGTCAGGTCGACTTGTGCATAATAACTTTTGAGATTTTTAATATACTGCACATGTATAAGTCGATTATATATCACATCTAGGTCGACTTGAGTTTGAGCCTATTTAAAATGTTCTAAGTTTAGAATGTGCAAGTTGACTTCTGCAACGGGTAAGTTGACTTGACCTAGTATATCATTTAAACTGTAAGTCTTGGCCTGTGTCTCAATATGAGTTATGGCTCGTGTGGCTCATGTTTTAGTGCTTTGTGACCTACCTTCATGAGATAACTTGACTTCTACAAATTTTTTTAAGTGTTGGTGTAGGGAGTCAACTCATGATCATATCGGGTCGACTTGACCCTAATATAGTTTGTCCTATTTTCATTTTGACCGTTAGTCTTTTAAATTTTTTACCATTAGGATTTTCAAAGTTTTGACTTTACTGTTACATTCATTGAATAAGTCGACTTGTGCTTTTGGGCAGGTCGACTTATTCTTAGACTTGACTTTAATCTTTTTCACATAATGTTCTTCGAGTTGACTTAGTTTCTTAGGTGAATCGACTTGACTAACCTAAAACATATAACATATGGTGAGTCAACTTGATCCAAATTTAAATCGGCTTGAATATCCTACTATCTTAGTTTAAAGGATGATCTCTATTTAGCAATTCTAACTTATTTCTTATGTAAGTCGATTTGTTCGAGTTTGCAACTAGTATCAGTGAATTTATATATTCCCACACATGTTCCGGTTTGTGCCAAATTAATTTTTCATTGATTTAATTTACTTAACTCATCATGTTGGTTAATTTTGCTCACTTTTGCACATCTTCACAACTCATTTTGTCAATAAATTTATATGGGGATCTAGGGTTGTTACGGGATTTTGATTGATTTTCGAATTGAGTAGTTTTATACTAAGTTGTGTGGATGCCTTTTGAGTTTCTAAGTTTTCATGTCTTTAAAGTCAGAGGTAGTTTGGTCATTTTGGGTCTTCTAGTCATGGGTTAATGTGAATCTTATTTTGTTTGTTATTAGCATAGTAACCGGAGACATGTACGAATGTAACCTCAAAATATATATAAAAAAAAATTAAAACAACCTTATGGGGGAAATAATTCCATTTATAACCCCTAAATATCGTGGGTTGAAGCAGCGACATGTGCTATGTCGCGGGTTGAACCCGTAGCATACTTCTGGACCCCACCACGACATACCATATGAATAATTTTACAATTTCACAATAAATATACTAAATTTATATTAATTTACATTAACTAAATATTTATTAATTATTAATTTAATTATAATATCCTAAACCCTAAATTTCTATTAAACATTAAAAAACCTATCAATTCTAAATTAATACAAAAATTCAAACAATCTATTTAATCTTAAAGACAAATATCATTGACCAAACATTATTTCTCATCAAATTAAGCATTTGAAATATGTTAATTGGAAGTATAGAGAAATGTATAACTTTGGAATTTTTGTGGAAATCGCCTCAAAAGGTTGGAGAAATTTTCGCAGAGGGTTGCAGGTTTCGCAATAATGTCGCTATAGTTTGTTTCTTCCGCTGGAATGTACAAAAAGTGGCCGAATTTTGGGTTAGGCAAGGCTAGGGTTTCGCACCGCCGTGGGAGAAGAAGAAAGAAGAGAGAAGAGGAGAAGAGAGAAAGGGAAGAAAGAGAAGAAGAGAGGGTTCGGAAGAGGGCTTTATTGCGCATATGTTGTGGATTCAACCCGCGACATACTCTATCACATCTTGACATATTGTGTCACGGGTTGATCTCACGACAAAACGGGGTCAAGAACAGGATTTTATTTCGTTCTGGATTGTTTTAAATTTTTTTTTTTAAGGGTACATCCGTACATTGCTCTCGTAACTGGTTGTGTTTTGTTTGGTGGTCTGGGGAGCATTTTCTTGTTTCCTTAGTTGATAGAGTTTCTTTCATTAGCCTATAAAAGGATGCATAAGCTTCCAATTAGTGAACAAAATATTATTGAATTTTTCGGCCATCATATGATACTCTATAAAGGCATGACTGTCATCTCCCTAAGTGAGATTGAACCCTCGGTTTGATTGCCTAAACTATTCTTTATTTCTACACTTATATATTCTTTATTTCCACACTTGGTCACTTTTTTGTTGTGTATTTTGTTAATATTGTTATTTATAGTAAAATAAAGGAAGATCATATCTCACACTTGCAACCAATGATGCAAGTTTTTCAGAGGGGCAAATTTTGCTAACATGGAGAAGTGTTGTTTTCTTACTTCAAGTGTGGTTATTCCAAACCTAGGTTTGATTCTATGTTTCTACTCTTCTATATATTCTTTTTAGCCGTTCTAGTTGTCCTAATCCAGCAAATTGTTAACGAGTATAGCCCTAGTGTTGGAATCTACGATCTTGCATCAGATTTGGTATCAGAGCTTAATCCATCACTATGGTAACTAGAAGTGGATGAATTCCTAATGCAATCAAAGCAGCTATAAAGATGAATTCAGGCGATGGCTACCATGGATGATTGAAGGCTGATGACCTGAAATCGAACGACGAACTCCAATCGAAGGCAAATTGAGGCAGAGCAGACAATGTTGACGGTGATTGATGATGAGAACTTGAAGTTGACAATGATCAAGTACTGGATGTTCGAAACTCATAAAGGAAAGAGACTATTGAACTCGAAGACAAATCACAATCAAAATAATGACCGAATGAAGAAGAAATCGAAGGAAAGTACTGAAGCACAACTGAAAAATTGAACAAAACCCTAAGATTTGGCAAAAACCCAAAGAAAGAGCAGAAAGATCTTATCCTCTCTTTCTCTGTGCAACTTCACTTTTACTCACTCCGTGCGAATCTTCTCCTCTCAAGATTCTGATTTCTGATTTCAAAATTCCTTATATATCTCCTCTGCTATCTCGAATTGGCCATCCGTCTGCGCATCTTGTTCATAGGTGCACTCAGGGCTCGAACTTGATTTGGCGTTGGTTATAAATGTGCTCTAGTATGGGTTGGAGAGCTTGTGCGGACGTGGCCTCAAAGAAAAAAAAAATTAATTCCCCACAATAAACTAATTCAAAAAATATCACAACATATCGAGTTTTCAAAACTCGACATCCATTGTTCATAGAACAGTACCATGTCGAGTTTTGAAGACTCGACATGATACTGTTCATAACTATCTCATATCCAGTCTTAAAAACTCGATATTGTTCAATGAAAAGTAAATACTGTTCAATAAATAGTATCATGTTAAGTTTTGAAAACTCGACATGATGCGTTATTTTTAGAATTTTTTTGCGACCCGTATTGTTTTAAATTTTTTTTTTTAGGCCGGTTCCGAACAAAGCTCTGGTTGAATGCTTGGAGCTTGGCTTTAGGTTTGGAAATTGGATGAATTTTGGTTTCCGTAATTTTAGTAAATTTAATCCAAGAAATATGAAATCTCTAAAAATTAGGTCAAAATGTATATAAAAATAGGATTTATCAATAAAGTCATTATATTATTTTACTTTTTGTGAGAAATTATGAACAAGAGTTGAGAATAAATTTTTATGCACATGAGATTGAAGATGATGCAGGCAATTTTTCTTCGGACGCTTAAACCTTTTAAGCTATCTTGAATATCATCATATTTAGTTATCATTTTGCGGTTTTTTTTTTTTTTTACTACAAGAGGAAGAGCCATTAGCCTCTAAACGAGGTCATATTGCGCAAATTTAAGAGACAATACATGGGACAAGTGGAACATATGGACCTCGGGGGATGGTATGACGTAACTTACCAATAGCATCGCGTACATATTCCAAACACATATTGCACTTCTCGGATTGAAAGCTTCGGTTTAACGTTTGTCATCCACTCAACAATTTTTCTTTGAATGTTTAAATCTCTCAATCTATCTTGAATATTATATGTAGTTATCATTTTGCGTTCTTTATTTTATTTTATTTTTTTGGTTACAAGAGGAAGAGACACACTGGCCTCTACCATGTTGAAAGCATTCTCAGATACAATTATAGCGAAATAAATATTTAATGTCTCAAAATCTAGAATCGGATCACTAACATTTTAGATATACGAATCCGAAAAATGTCACCAATGAATCAATTTTCTTCTTGTTCATAATCCAAGAGTCAATGTATATGGTGTAGATCTCTCTTCCTCTTTGTGAATTCTCTCTCAACCTTCAATGTGCATGAAGGATGGTTATGGGAGTTGGAGTTGAGTTTTCTCTTAAAAAACCACTCATTCCCTTCCCTCCTTTTGAAATTCAAAACATGTAAGGGAATGGGTTTGGGTCAAACTTACATGAGCGACCCGACCCAGTACCCATAATTACATCTCTCACTCGCACATGAGAGTTAGACCTACATTTTGCTCAATCACTTCCATATACTATTGATTTCATACAGACAAATGGATCGTGTGACCAGCGAGTACATCGAGAACTCATAGCTATACACCGGTGAAGAATATATAGCAGCTCAAGATCTAATACAATGAGGATATCAAGTCTCGCTATACCCCAAACCTCTTTTACTATATACAAAGTCACCATACCTCTTATCTCTCTATTAATGAACAAGAGCATACTTGACTCATTTCAACTATGCATTCACAATTATATTTCAAAATATCAAGTTAAAAACATAACTGGCCAGTCTGTGAATACAAAAATTACGTACAAACTTTAAGACAGTCTTCCTTTCGTACTACTATCTTTCCACTTCATTTTAGTTACTTTCTTAGTCATGCACCGCAAAACCGAATCAATCATGATCTATTGGTTACATGCTAAAATAGCAACATTAAAATAAAATTTCAAGAAATAGGTGAAAGTTTTAAGGGTATTAAATGAGGTTAATTACAAACCTTCGGATCTCACACAATGAGACAGAGGGATTCATTAACTTATTACCCATAGGGTCACTGAAAGCACATGTGGTATGAACACGTGCTATGATACCTTTTCTATTTATTTAGAAGCGTATGTCTATTTCAAAATTATAATGCATCGTACAGGTTTTAGTCCAAGTATATCATGATACTGACTTGATTCTCTCTTCTTACAAATCCTCTAAAAAATCACTTTTCCAAAAGAGAATCACACCTGGCTTCTAGACAAATGTAATGGATTATGGGAAATCCATTTCGATTATCAAATAAATAAATATTAAGGATAATCTCATCTTAGTTCTGTACTAAGATGGCTAATTTATGTTAATTATTCAAACTTAATATTGCCTCATCTCTACATATCACACAGATATTAGAGGCGATTGCTCGTATGTGAGAGCCAATCTTCAAACTTATCCGACATACTTTTTAATCAAGATATAAGAACTCACAAATGCAAACAAATTCAAATGTCATATAATAATGAGCATTAAATCACGTTCATTGCATATACATACAATTACATTCTACGCAATCCTAGAGATTTTACATGTTTCAGAAATATATCTCTAGGTATCGGTTTTGTGAATGGATCAGTCATCATTAAATGCGTAGATAAATACTTCAATGTCACCTCTCTCTTTTCAATAATGTCTCAATTAAAGTTGAATTTCGTATCAATGTGTTTGGTTTTCCCATGATATTTGGGATCTTTCGTGTAAGCGATAGCTGATTGACTATTATTATAAATTGTCACATCTCCCACTTTGTCACTTACGATCTCCAGATATTGTAAAAACTGTTTTAACCAAACACACTCCTAAACTGCTGAAGCACAAGCTACAAACTCTGCTTCTATCGTAGACAGTGATACACATGTTTGTTTCTTGTTTCTCCAAGAGATGGCGCCTTTATTTAGCAAGAAAACATAACCTGAGGTGGACTTACATTCATCTAAGTCACCACCCCAATCAGCATCTGTGTATCCGCTCAATAATAAGTCATTTCCTTGATAACAAATGGAATAATTCGTAGCTCCTTTCAGGTATCTTAGAATCCTCTTCATAGTTGTCCAGTGACCTTTACCTGGATTGGATTGATAACTGCTGACCAAACCCATGATATAACAGATGTCAGGGTGAGTACACATCATAACATATATCAAACTCCCAACAACACTGGAATATAGTACTTTTGACATCTCATGTTTTTCTTCAGCGGTCGTTGGGCATATTGCTAAACTTAAACCTTCGCCTTTAGCCACAGGAGTATCAATGGGTTTACAGCTATCCATCTTAAATCGTTCCAAAATCTTTTTATTGTAAGATTTTTGAGTGGACTAACAATCTCTTGGAACGATCTATGTAGATCTTAACACCCAGTACTTACTCTGTTTCACCCATATCCTTCATTTCAAAACTTGATGATAACCAACTCTTGATATTCAGGACATACTCCATATCATTTTCGGCAAACAATATGTCATCGATATACAGTCTTAGAATTACAAACTTACCATTAGATTTTTTCACGTAAACACAATGGTTTTCATCTATCATTACGAAGTCGTAAGAGATTACGACTCTGTGAAATCTCAAATATCATTGTCTTGAAGACTGTTTGAGACCAAAAATTGATCTATTCAATTTGCAAACCTTGTTTTCTTGACCTTTAACTATGAAACCTACTGACTGTTCCATGTAGATTTCTTCTTTAAGTTCTCCATTGAAAAACGCAGTCTTCACATCCATCTGATATAATTCTAAATCTAAATTGCCTACAATAGCTAGCAATAGGCGAATAGAGGCAAATCTCACTATTGGTGAAAAAGCTTCTTGTAATCAATACCCTCTTATTGGGTATAACCTTTTGCCACCAACCGAGCTTTATACCTCTCAATTGTTCCATCAGCCTTACGTTTAACCTTGAGAACCCATTTGTTCCCAATAGGTTTGCACCCAGGTGGAAGATCAACCAGTTCCCAAACATGGTTGGAATCCATCGACTCTATTTCTTCCTCCATAGCTTTCACCCACTTATCCTTGGCAGGACAATACAAAGCCTCATTTCCATTTTTCGTCTCATCCTCGTCCTGTGGAGAAATGATAAAAGCGTGTCCTTCAATTTCATAATAACATTTAGGCACACCTTTCCTAGTACTTTTCTGAATCGATGATTCGGTTGGATCGTTAGAATTTGAATCCCTCCCACTTGGATCATCAAGGGATTCAACTTCTCGTAGTTCCCTTGATCCATCCTGCACGGAACCATCATTTGAATTATTTAATTCAAACAAAGGTTCTCCTTTTATTATATCACATTTACTAGGAAACTCATTGATTCAATTTCGGTTACAGTACCATCTTCTCTTTCACCGATGAACATATAACCTTTTGACTAATCAGAATATCTAATAAAAATACATTTCTTCCCTCGGGGACCAAACTTTCCAAATTTATTAGAATGGTCATGAACATATGCTGCCAATCCCCAAGGTCTAAGACCAGTCAGACTTGGTTTCCTACCAGTTCAAAGTTCGTACGGTGTTGTGGGTACTGTTTTTGAAGGTACTCTATTCAAGATATAGGTCGCAGTTAACAATGCATCTCCCTAAAAGGAAATTGGCAAGTTAGCCTGCGTCATTATAGATCTCGTCATTTCCAACAACGTCCTATTCCTCCTCTCAGCAGCACCATTCTGTTGAGGCGTGTGGGAATAGTCAATTGTCTAATTATTCCCTTTTCATTACACAGATCATTGAACTGATCTGATAGATATTCACACCCTCGATTTGTCTTAAGGTTTTAATCGTTCTATCCATTTGATTCTCCACTTCATTCATATAACGTCGAAAGCACTCAAGTGCTTCAGATTTGTGAGTAATCAAATAGACATGACAAAAACACGTGAAATCATCAATAAAAGGAATGGAATATGATGCTCCATGCCTAGCCTTCACATTCATTGGACCACAAATGTCAGAGTGAACCAATTGTAATAGAAGTTCAGCCCTCACGGCTTTTCCAAATGGTTTTCGAGTCATCTTCCTGGTAAGACAATATTCACAATTCGGTAAATCAACCTTAGTATGTGAACCCAATATTTAACATTACTAGAAGAACAAACATTTAACGAAATATAACGATCAGTATAACAGTTAAACATTTGTCTGTCACAATCCAAAGTAAGAAATCCATTTAATAGATGTCCAGTACCATAAAACACACCACCATTATAAATACAAATCCTATCACGAGTAAATTTCAAGTCATAGCCTAGTCTAAGAAGAACAATAACAAAGACTAAATTTCGTCAAATTCCCGGTGCAAAGAGAACATCATGTAAGATTAGAGTTTCGCCACTTCGTAACTCCAGTTTGCAAGTGTCAATCCCGTTGACTTCTACCTTTGTATTGTTTCCTACGTATATCCATCTTGCACCAGGAGGAACTCAACGCAAGTCCATGAACGCTTCTCGATCTCTCGTCATATGGTCTGTTACTCCTGAGTCTATAATCCATACATGATAAGATTCAAAAAGTAAAACAGTGCTAGAGACATATATAACATTTAGAGAAGTGTTACATGGTGCTACCTTTTTCAGCTCAGGACATTCTCGAGCAAAATGACCAAGAGCTTTGCAATTGTAACACTTCACTTTGCTCTTATCCTTCTCTTTTCAAAACCGCTTGCGCTTGTTCTTGTGGTTGGAATTGTTTTTCTTAAACCCTTCTACAATTTTTTTCCCTTTCTTGCCCTTGTTCTTGTTCCCCTTCCGTTTAAAGTATGAAAGTTTTTGGGAACTGGACTCAGCTACAAATGTATTAGAAATCGATTTTGCAGCACCAAGCCACTCATCTTCGATTTCTACATGGCGTGTAGTATCAGCGAAAGTCTTAATACTATTATTGTGAGTTAGACTGACCTTCAAGTGCTCCCACTAGTCTGGAAGGGATCGGATTAAAACTTGAACCTGTTACTCCTCAGATAAAACATGACCTGTTGATTTCAATTTTCTTATCATGTTTGACATAGTTCTCAGGTGTAGTTTGATATTATAATCAGACTTCTTTTTGTACGTGTCAAACTTAATAGTCAACTTTCTCAGACGGGTCACACTGGTACCTCTATACTTCTCTCTGAGATACACCCATATGTCATGAGTAGTAGGAAATTGCTCACATTCATGTATGAGATCATCAACTACAGAACTAACCAGGATATCACGTGCAGTGGAATTTTTTTTCTTCCACGCCTGATAAGCTTCTTGATCTCTTCTCTGTTGAGCAGTGTTTCCAATTCCAGGGTCTTGCATGATATGGTTAATACCCTTTAAGGTATCTTGCTCTTCCAATACATACCATATCTTATGGCGCCAAATGTAATAATTGTCGTTATTAAACTTATCATATTTATTCAAATCTACTATTATTGATTTCAATGTCATATTTTGGGTTTTCAAATAGAGATTATTGTAAGTATTCATACTCATTCATTCATATAATTTTGCACATAAAATCTAATAAATTTATCATAAACAAATATAAGGTGTAAACTCAAAAGATCACTAAGTTCTCAATCATCATCCATCATCCAAATGTTTGATTATCATAAATTTGATTTCAAAATAGCAAAATCCTTTAAGTCTTAGGTGAGAATTACTTAAATTCTACCAACCTAAAAACTCCCACTAAAATCATGTGAATTTAGAACATATCTCTTCACATGCTCGCATAAATATACAAAATATGCACATTCTTGATATATATTTAAAGAGAAAAACATTACATTATATATTCATGGCATTGTTCTCATCACAGTATATAACTATGCACAAATAAAAGAAGAAAAAATATATATATATATATACAATCAAATTTCTTTTTTCTTTTCTTTCTTATCTTCATATACATGCGAGTAATCATATTGACCATCTCAACTGAAAGTTTATCTCTCGGAGTGAATCTCCTAACAGCTTGGGGTGTAGAGCCATTGATCTTTAGAGACAATGCCCTTTTCATTTTAATCTCTATCTCCCTATCTCTTCACATCCTAAGCAGTTTTAATCTGAAATCCTTGAGATAGAGCCACTTATTATCCTCTATTATTTTGTCAATCATTCCAAGCAAATGATCAATGAGGGAATTTCTTATAATCTTAATCTCGGCTTCGTCACCTCCGAACCAGTGACCCAAATGCCGAAATTCATAACATTTTCGACTCATAACCCACAGATGTTGTGGCAAAGTGTGCGTTACTTTCATCTCATAATGCAACATCATATACAGCTTTGTCAAACGTTTCGGGGTTCTCTCGTCTCTGTATCTCCTCCGGAGAGGTGCAAGGGTACGTCTGATTCTCACCATATCCCTAAAATAGGGTAAACATTAGATTTGACACAAAACTAACCAAAAAATTTTAAAACACCTTCCACAATTATTTATACTTAAATCAACGAGTGCAAATCAAATATGTGTTATAAAATTTAATTCAGGTAGGCATAAACTAAAAAATATTTTTTCAAACATGTGACAAATTTTCAGAAATTTGTCTCACTTGTTAATTGATTTTTCTGTAATTTTTTTAAAAAAAATACTAATTTAAAATCAATGGAAAAAAATTTTCAGTCCAAAAAATAATAATTTAAAATTACAAAAAAATCAATCAAAATAATTATTAAAAAAATTTAAAAAAAAAACAGGGCCTGAGCGGGCGCATCACGCGCCCTCACACGCCACCGCCACCAGGTTGAACCGGCCACCGGATTTTGCCTACCCCCCATTTTTGGGGTCTCTGAATCTAATGGTGCCATCAGTTTTCCAATCTGAGGTCTAGATCATGACGTTTGAGCTTCACAGCCCACGGCCCGAGAGTAGGATTATGTTTTTTGCACTGTTCATCGTCTTCCCTAAGTCCAGATTTCTGCATCTCGAACAGTTTTTCAGATTTTGATTTCTCCCTCATTTCTAAACCATTTTGCATGTTCTTTATATGGTTGGAAAGGATTTTTAATGGGAAATCTAACCGTACAAGTTTTAAATCATTAAAGCCTATCATGCAAATAGATATAAGCATTTTCATTTTCGGCTAGGGTTTCATTTTTCTCAAAAATACATAACGGTCATGCATAAAATTTTGCAGATCAATTCCTAACATCAAGGGTACTCTACCTGTCAAATTTCAAAGCATTTCGTGATCTATAATCAAAGTTACCATTTTCAATTTTTTTGAAAAAAAATGAAACTCGAATATATATCAAAAAATAGGAAACACCTTACATCATGCTCTGATACCAACGAAAGCATTCTCTGATGCAATTACAGCGAAATAAATATTTAATGTCCCAAGATCTAGGGTCGGATTACTAACAATTTCGATATACGGGTCTGAAAAATATCACCAATAGATCAATCTCCTTCTTGTTCACAATCCAAGAGTCAATGTATATGGTGTAGATCTCTCTTCCTCTTTGTGAATTCTCTCTCAATCTTCAATGTGCATGAAGGATGGTTATAGGAGTTGGAGTTGGTTTTTCTCTTAAAAAACCATTTCCTCCCTCCCTCCTTTTGAAATTCAAAACATGTAAAGGAATGAGTGTGGGTCAAACCCACATGGGCGACCCGACCCAATACCCATAACTTACACATGCAAATCTCTCTTTAAGAGACAACACAACTCAGTAAGGGGGTAAGTAGAACATATGGATCTCGAGGGGATGCTTTGACCTAAATTAGTAATAGCATCGACACATATTCCAAGCACATATTGCACTTCTCCAATTGAAAGCTTCTGAATTAATGTTCGATACACACCCGACAATTTTTCTTTAGACGTTTAAACCTTTTAAACTATCGAATATTATATGTAGTTATCATTTTGCGGTCTTTATTTATTTTTTGTTACAAGAGGAAGAGACACACTAGCCTCTAGAGGCCATACCGCGGAAATCTCTTTTAAGAGACGATACACCTCACTAGGGGGCAAATGGAACATATGGAACTTAGGGGGGATGCTATGACCTAACTTGGCAATAGCATTGGCGCATATATTCCAGGCATATATTGCATATCTCGAATTGAAAGCTTCCGGATTAACGTTCGACACTCACTCAACCAAGGAGAGTTTGGCTGGAAAATCGAACTATTAGACTTCAAAGCATTTACCACTGAGGACGAGTCAAGCTCTAGGATCACAGGGGAAAATTGGCGGTCTATCAATATATGAAGACCCTCATTACTACACATAATTCTTCGAAATCATGATCTGTAGTCAAATTGGCTATAAAGCCTAGGACCCATAATCCATATTCATCTATTAGAATTCAACCTACACGTGCCAACCTAGAGTGCAAAATAGTTAGAACCATCCGTATTAAGTTTAAAATACCCAATTGGGGGAGGGCACCAGCTAATCCATCTTCCCCTCCTATAGAGAGGGTCTCAACTAAACGAGATAGCAGCCAACACATTTCTAGCATAACCCATCGCGTAGTGCAAAGCTTTCTCCGGCTAGAATTCCTTTCCCTAAAAAATCACATGATATTTGGTCTTCCATAGTACCCAAAGCATAGAGACAAATAAAAGAGACCAAGGAAGGTGCATATGGGTAGCATGTGAGCAACAATTATCCTTTAACTAGGAAATAATATCCCATGCCGAGAAGGTCAACTGATGGAGATAAGATTCACCAAGAAGCAGCTCCTAAACCCATCTACTCCGATCACAACCTCGTAAAATGTGTACTACCGTCTCCTCCTCCAAGTGAAAGAGGGCATTGAGCTTCTGTGGTAAACCCCTTCCTAGCTCACTCATGATTGGTTAAAATTCTATTACAGGCTACTATCCATAGAAAAAATTTTACTTTTTCTAGACATTTTAGCCTCTACACCCGGGGCCAATCAAGGGTTCTCTACTAACTTGCCTTCCTTATAAGCTACAAGCACCCATAAGCCAATTGAACCATGAAACATCCACTTGGCTCCCCTCCCCAATACATCTTATCCCTTGCCCAGGATCCCTAGGAATAGGGATCCTACAAATCTCTTCCACACAATCGTGGGGCAGGAGGGGGGAAAGTCTAGCAATATCCCCATACCCCTCCAGAGAAATAAATTGATTAACCCATATTCAGAGACTCCTCATCTCTAGCTTCACCACCATATTATAGAACAATGATTGGGTTCCAACCTAGAGATCCGACCAAAAACTAATCCTCGAACCATCCCCAAGTTGCCCCGAGTCCTAGTTTAATTACATCCCTAACTCATTAAATAGAAGGTCGATCCACTTGTAACCCGATTGTGAGAAAGTAAGTGACTACTTTATAGGTATTTACTAATCAATATCCAACACCAAAAGACAGATTCCTCAGTCATCAACCACCATCCTAACTTGACAAAGAATGCCTGGTTAACATCCCTTCTATTGTGAAGTCCAAGACCCCCTACTGCTGAGATAGGCAAATAGTATCCCACCCAATATTGTGCACTTGTCTAGAAGCCTCCAAGTCACCTCCACAAAAATGTTTGATTCCATAGACCCAGCTGATTACAAGCAACTTTTAAAAGCCAAGCAACCTGTATAATATAGGAGGGGATCAACAACGTTACAATCTGGATTAGAATCTATCTCCCAGTTGCACTAAGGAGCTTCAGCATCGATCCCATCATTCAATTTACAATACGTTCCACCAGGAATTGATAAGTTTTAGATTGGACTCGATCATGGAGATTAGGAACTTCCAAATAACAACCAAGTCCCCAATGAATCAAAACTTAAACAATGCCGCCAGTTGATTTTTAATTGACGTGAGAGCTCAAGGAGACACGAAAAGTTCTGATTTGCCTAGATTTACATCAAGACCACTACATGCTACAAAGTCCTGACGACAATCTAATATAGACCGAAGACACCTTGGCTTGGCTTCTGCAAACAAAATGAGATCATCCGTGAAGAAAATGTGTGAAATCTTAGGCCCTAAGCATGACATTTTGATAGGCACACATCTCCCAGATCTCTTCCTGTCCTGAATCTTGTATGACAATTTCACCATCATTAGGAGGAAAAGGCATGGAGACAGGGGATCTCCTTGCCGGAGTCCTTTCCTAAGAAAGAAAAAAGGCAACTGTCTCCCTACTTCACAGTAGGGCAAAGTTAGCATTAGAGACAAAAAAACATAATGAGACATGTCAAAAACAAAGGAATCCCAAAATCTAGCGATATTTGCCCCAAAAACTTCCACAGGACACTATCAAAAGCTCGCTTTAGATCAACTTTCAAAATCATGCTCTATCATTTAGTACAAGAACGTTGAATAGAGTACACTATCTCTTGAGTAATAATTTTATTAACAGTCGTACTGCGGCCCAAAATGAAACTACTCTAGTACAGCCCAACCACTCTCTGAATAATAGGACAAAGACTATTCACCAGTACTTTTGATAAGATCTTATAGCTCGTATCCATAAGGGAATGTGTCCCTCTAGACCTGGACTCCGAAAAAACCCTCCTAAACTCTACATCCAAGCGGCTTCAAAACAGAAAGGGCACCACTCTTTAGCTGGGGGGCTAGAACCATGGGAATAAAAAGTAAGGGGAATATGATCTCCCTAAACACGAGACAAGACTACCACATTTGCATCAGGGAAAAATATATGGCTTAATGCATTACCCAACACCCTATCCAACTATTCCCAAAGTGTAACCACCTCATTCCTCTTTCAGACCCAGTTATATGCACTACCCGAAAACCCAAATCATGGAGCTCGTAGGTCCACCAATACTCTCTAAACTGAGAAGCTCGTCGAGAGGCCAATACATTATGATTACTAGTTTCTTAATGCCCTGCAATGTCATTGGAATCTCTAAAACAATCCATGCCTCATGCATAGTAATAGCTAGACTATTGATCTCGGCCCATGAATAGATTTAGCCTGACAATGAGGTTGGACATACACAGAAGTTACGAACCACATCCTAACTCCCATGTGAACTCGACGATGGATAATTTGCTCTATCGACTTAGTGGCATCTAGTGTAATTTGGGAGGATCTCCAAGTAAGCCAAAAACCACCCTGAAAATCCATGGAAGTTTTGCGATCTTTTTTAGCCAATATTCTTGGTGCCTTCATTAATTTCCATTAACCTTTGAGATTGGTAGGTACCAATTAAATTTCTTTCATTATCTCACTCTAGAAATATATTGTCTCTAAGTAAATTTCGATCATGTTTGCTTGTTTTTCATTCACCATCCATTTTCTTCCACCTTTCTATTTTAATGTTTATTTATATATCATTGACCAAATAAACATAAGATATGGATTATGAGTATTATTGAAGTGGCATTCTAAGGAAAAATATCTTGGCTACAAGATTTGATTGTAATATATAATTCACCTTTGTATTGCATAACCTTTTCGATGTGGACACGTTAAAAAATTAAAAAAAAAATTAAAAAAAAAATCAATGAAAATCAAGTATTATTGAGAATCTAACACTTTCTAATTCTTGTATATATGTTTTCAAGAAAGCTTTGTGATTGTATTTGAACTTCAAGAATCAAAAGAGCTTGTACATGTTTCAAATATCAGTTGAAAATTTATTGATTGCCCCCAACATTATTGTATCCACTTTGATGGGCAATACTCGATTGTTATATCTAAGAAGTTGATCATGAAAATGATAATTCTACATGGAATTAGAAATCATATCTTGACTTTGGAATTCAAGTTGAGAATGGAAGACGAGATGCACACGTTGAATGAACTTGACGTACGTTAATTACCACTTGCGAGATACCAACGTCTGATGGCTCAGTTGGTTTGGGGACTGACGCCCCTTAACCATGGTCGGGAGTTCGATCCCCCATGGGAACGAAAAAATCAGCACTATGAGACCTGCCCCTCAATTGAGCCCTGCAAGCGGTCGACCCAGATTAATCAAGGCGAAATCTCAAATACTGGGTTGATAGCCTAACCATGGTATAAATAAAAAAAAAAAAAAAAAAAAAAAAAAAAAAAAACCCTTGCGAGACAAAACTGAATGACCTAGGGGTTTAAACACTTGTTGCATATACTAGATGCATGGTGATGCCTACAAAAGTGAGTTGTGATCCAGTCTGACCTTACTTTTACTCGAATGCCAGTAAAAATCCAAGTGTGGTGTATAGAATGTGCACATGATTTATATATGTTTACACCCTTTATTTACTTAGATTTTGACTTAATCTTATAATGCTTTCTAAGTTAGAGACAACAAAGCATGGATTGAAAGTTTTGGAGAGTAAAATCACTCGTGTAAAAATCATACACCGGATGAGCGCAAGTACACCATTGCACCTACACCATATGAGTGCAACTATATCGACATGGAAGTGACACTTTCTATAATCTTTCACAAAGGGTAATCTGGAAGTTTTATTTTCTAATTTATTCTTCAACGCTTTATCTGAAGGATTATTAAGTAATTTGCAAATTCTCTTGTAAACTAACTTCCTAATCTTGAGAGGGTATGCATAAATATGTAGAGAAAAAATTGAAGTTAAATCTCTGGACATTCTTGAGAGGAGGCAAGGAGGGTGTGACAACCTCCAATTCCAAGAGTTTTTTTTACCCTTCTTTTATTTAATGCTTTCTCTTAAATTTAGCTTTTCCCTTCATTTCATGAGTGGCCTTTTTTTTTTTTGGGTCATTAGGATTCCATTGTAAAATAATGTTGATATGAGTGTTTAAAGCAATAGTTGTTGATATTTTATTCAAGGAATTGTTTCATTATTATTGTTCTTAAATGTTTATAATTGATTGATCATTTTTTAGATTGTCTAGACTTTCATAATATGATCGAAAACAATTATTATTAATTAGGTATATTGAAAATTAATATATGTTGAATACATAAAAGGATATTTGGTGCATGATCATTAAGGAATTTGTTCTTAATATATTATTTAATAATTAAATTCACACCGGAGATGGTTCTCAATGAATTGTTTTATAATTAAATTCCCACTAAAAATAGCCGAATTATTGTAAAACAATAAGATTAGGCAGACTTTAGAGAGCGATTCGATGATTTAGGATTTGATTTCTGATTGCCGATTTAGAGAAAAATGATTTAATATTTTTAAAACCATATAGTGAATCAATTAGATATCCCGATGACATTTATTCATTTTGAATTTATTTTATCAGTTTACATATCATATTTAAGTTTAGTAATTTTTATTTAGATTATCTCTCATTAATTTTATATTTTAAATATTACAAATAGTTAAATAAATGAATAATTAGATAAAATTTTTTAAGGGAATGATATTTTATTCACTATTTTATTACTTGAACAATTTGAAATATTATGAATTCTCACATCAGGGGCATTATCGCAGGAAGTAATCTATTGAAAAAGGCCTCGTTTGGAGAGTGGAAAATGGCAAAGGCATCTAAATCTGGGATAGCAAATGGATTCTAAAGTCATTTTCTTTTATGATTCAAAGCCCTATAGAAAAACAATCTCAGGAAAGCTAGCTTAATGGATTAGTAAGGAAAATTTTCAGAACTGTCAAATCATGAATCTACTTTTCCACCTTTTGAATGGACACTAATAAACTATCCCCTTGTCTCTCCTTCATGGTGATACACAGATTTGGAAAGAAACTCCATCATGCCTTTGTTCATATCGAGGATGGGCTGGTTGGGGGGATAGAATTTCAAGAAGAAACTTGCGGAAATCCATCTGGCACCTTAACATATCAATGGAAAACATGTTTAAACGCTCCTCCAATTTTGGATAATCTGTTCTTAAGATGTTTTTTTTTTTTTCTTTGCTATATGTCCTATATGGAATCAACATTGCATATCCTCATTAAATGTTCCAATCTGATTTGGGTCCAGAAAGAGAGTTTAGAGAATGGAGTAGGTAGACATTGAGCACACTATGATGGTTTTTTGGTTGCTCTGGTTTAGGAGAAATGCTAGACATCCTGGAAACAAAGAGGTAGAGCTCAATCTTTTTTGAGCTCCGAACAGCTATTTCTCACCCGGCTTCCCCGGCACCTGTTTAAAACATAATTATTTCAGATAACAAAGGGTTTTTCATACCAGCAAAAATTCTCAATCAGCCTGGATTTAGAGATCATTACCACGGAAGCCCTTGCTGCTCTATATCTCCCGCTATCACACAATGTCCTCCAAATATCAGCTTCTCTCATTTCTTCTCTAGTTGGTAATTTTTTTTCCCTGAAATTGAGTATTTGTCACTTCTTTTTCTTGTAAGCACGAATAAAAATGTCGTTTGACATTAAAAAATTACTAGACAAGAATAAAAATGTGCTAACAACTTTACCACCTTCAAACTCTCCCGGTGCACCTACAACTCCCATTACAGGTTCCAAAATTTGGAAATTGATTCTCATTCAAATTGTTGGCCATTCCCCCTTCCACGCATTAACTTCCTGCATTCACTACTACTCAATTCTGTCTTTGTGCTGCAAAAAAATACTTTTCAGTGTATACAATTAGCATCACATGCGCTTCAAAAGACTAGTCTCGTGGAATTACAAGCAGCAATGGAACTTTTATATATGTTGGCATAATCAAATTAATCTTTTGGTTAAAACAGCATGTTAGTTTACCTCTACAGAGCTCAAAAATAAGCAATACAAACAGAATGAGACATGACAAACAAAAACAAAATTGAAATCAACAGACGTATATATATTGTGTTTATCAATGAGGAGATGTTACTGTCGACAAATCCACACTTCAACGCCAGAAAATATGTTAACTTGAACATCAGCTTGAAGACTGTACCCAAGCAAGCAACCTAGACCCTGAAAAGGAGGGTTGAAACAAAAAGTTAAGGGAACGGGCACTAGAGGAAAACGATACAGCACAAGATATCAGATGAGCAATTTATTCTTGGCTCGACTTTTAAAAATTTTGTTAAAATCTGCTTTGTGATTTTGAAGCAGCTGAACTTGAGCAAAATCTTTCGTGATTCAATTCCACAAGGAGCTTGAAAATCGTTCTATGAATATGTTATTGTAAAACGCCAGGGGGGTGGTGGGGAACCTAATTTGAGTAGAGCTCACCATAGTTCAATTGGTACATAAAATGAGCTACCCTAGTTTTTGCATCAGTAGACTAAACCTGATCTGAGCAGCTAGCACAAGTTATATCAGAGGAAGTAAAAAAACAATCCTCTGTGACCTGTTATAGCAATTCAAATACCGAGAGCTTCTCATCCATGAATATATATCAATAGTTCAATCAACTAGGTAATGACATTTTTGTTAACCTACTAAAGTAGCGACTTTCTAATAAAATAAAATAAAATAAAAAAACCAATCTCATTCTCCATGATGGCACCTGATTATCCTTAAAAGCCCTAAAAGCCAAATGATCCAATAGCCAGCAGGTTTTAGTAACGTAGTTCCATCCTTCCCTCCATCAGCAGATGACACTAGATGGAGCGAAGCAAGTACCAAATGCAAAGCATGTTGCACATAAGCACGTGTGATAGGTAAGAAAATTACCAAGTTAAGAGAAGATTAAAAAAAACAAAAAATAAAAAATAAATCAAGTAAGAGTATATGAAAAGATTAATAAATTGGATACTAATTAATACACAACATTAATCAAGGAACTTACCAGAGAAAGCAAATGGAATTATCAACTCAATAAAGACCCAGCATTCTCAGTTCTGTAACATGGCTGGGATCAAGCTCAGGAACATTTTTACTATCTTCTCGATCCTCCACTATGTACTCCTGGTGTTATGATGACATTGAAAATTAATCAATTTAAGAGAGAGAGAGAGAGAGAGAGAGAGAGGATGCCATATGGGGCCACTATTTAAAACATTGCTGTTTATTTAGAGCCCATATGAAGTATGCCCAATCTTATCTGAAAAGAATGTAACAAATGGGAAACAATTGTCCCATTCCCAAGACAAGACAAAACTCAACACCACTATCCATGAATCAGAATAAACACTAGAACTAGCCGCACTTTTCACCAGCCAGTTTTTTACTGAATCTTAAGTTCGTATCTCTTCTCTTGTGCAAGAAAAGCATTAGGGAAGCTCTCATATTCTACAATCAATTTTATAAAGGTAAGATAAACAAGTTTACAGTAAATCCAAGCAACTTTTTCGCATACACTTCCATAAGTGATCCCATCGCACTTTACATTAAGTCCCAACTACCTGAATTTTAGACAGAACAATTAACTCTCCCCATCAGAGATGAAACAGTAACTTAATTACATAGCAATCTCTTGCAGTTTTCAGGTAGTATCATGGTTGAAAAGTTATACCAAAAGTGAAGCTAATTACTGCAAGGGAATGAACGGGCAAAGGAAACAGTTACCACTTTATTATTAATGTTGAGCTGAATCTGTTTACAAAAGATCTGTTTATGGAAGAGAAAGATCACCTTTGCTGGGTCATCCTTGTTGCTAAGATGCAGCATTTATGCTGGACCTAAAAGGATCACTATTAGATTGGGTTGGGATAGGATCTTCCACGTTGTGGTTTGTAGCATCAAAAATGGTCCTTTAGTTTGGTTTTGGCTCTACACGTGGAGTGACTTTAATTGCAGTTCTAAGAACTCTTCACCTCAGCTAGAAATAAAGGAGCCTCTGAGATCTCTTAAGCACTTCAAAGAGGGCAAACAGAATGTTCACATCAATAGGAATTGGACGCTTTTAACTACTTATTGAGATCCTTTATGAGGCAAAGGTTCTCATATAGAAACCGAAAATGTTGGCTGGATAAGTTCCTGTAGTAGGTCTAGGTTATCATCACTTCTTGCAGTCGAGATGTCATATGGAAGGGATGGATAGTTTTCACTGGAAAAGCATGCAGAATGCTTTTGCACCTACCTCCTCCCCCCACACCCACACCTAGCACTTCCACAAACAAAAGAAGAATAAAAAAAATTGCAACATTTGCTGGGGAGGCAAATTAAAGAAATATCATTTTGACATGCACTATCTGCAAGAAAGGAGAATTCTACCGATGAATAGACGTCCTATTTATAAAGGGGATAGCGAGACAGTTGATCACTTCTAGTTCCTTGTCAGATGCTATGTGGGCTTGTAATTACATTCTCCATATCTAATGAATGCCACTCTATAAATGAAAATTGAAGTCGTGGTTTGGACAAATAAGAGATGAAAAACAAGGTTCATTAATCAACTCTAGCTATTTCCCTGTTATATTGCTGAAATAGAATGAGGTTTTTTGAGGGTTCAAGAGGTAAGAGTTAAAAAGAAAGATTCATTTTTATCACTCTCGCTAATTTGATATTATTGTGTTGGAGTCTTAGAGGGGATCTTAAGGTTGTAAAGTAGCAACAATTTGTATTTTTTCCTATCTATTTCTGCCTCTACTCCAAGGTCATGCTTACAATTCAATCGTTAAGAAAAAGGGCAGAAGGAATCAGAACGATAAAAATGTTCAAAATATGGCCAGTAAAAACTAGTTATATAATAGAAGTGCTTTTTCCCTCCCTCCCCCCACTCTTTCCTATTCTTTAGAGTAAAATGATGAACCATAAGACTCGCAGTCAAAAGAAATTGAGAAAATTCCAAAATTTTTGCAAGAACAAATGTATCGTTTGTCCCAAACTATCAACATTAACATACTAGTTCCCTCAGAAGGTCTGATCTTTACCAATTCAGTAGCCAGCATGATACCCTTCTGCTTCTATTAGACTTATCTATAATTATTACTTAAAATAAGTAGCTTTAGCTTCCAATTAAGTTGGCGAATGGCACTCCTCTAAACTTTTACTAGACTCAGTAGTTACAACACTAAGTAACCTAATATTTCCTCCAACAATAAGAATTTGTGGACGTTAAACATCATTATTATAGAAGCAAAAGCACCCATTCAAATGGATTTCTAGTTATTACTGAAGTTTCTGAACATCATTGCTTATATCTTATGAATAACTCAATTTAGGAATTTTTATGGTACTGCATCTTAATTTGCATCAGATAAATACCAAATAGAAAGAACCAATATATGAACTTTCATGACTTTGGATTATGAAATCAAACCTTTGTAAGTTCTTGCTTTGCAAGAACATGATAGTGGCGTTCATTGATTCTCTGTCCACAAATTATGGCTATGAAAAACCCATAAAGCAAGCCCACCAAAAGAATGGCTAAAACTGCACAGTTAACACAAGTTGACAGATGAAAGTCAGGGTTGCGACCATGTAATATCTTAATGCCAGAGCAAAGCCAGAAGAGCACTATAATCTATGGAGATACTCTTTTTTCAAGCTAATAGATAACACCATTCTTTATAACAGAATCAAATTGTTCCACCGTTACATAATATTGAAAGCTAGCCATAGGCACTGATTTTAACAAAATTCATTTTTTTTGAGCTGTACAAAGAGCATTGGATCCTCAAATAAAATAGACATAACATAATTGAGAAGATAATCTTGAACTATGCCAGACTCACATACCAGCCATGGTATAGAACCCATATGGATGTTCTTCATACCCAAACATTTCTCTTAGCTCCTCCCCATAAAATTTATACACCAGCACACCAAGGAATGCTACAATCTGTCAACAGAATGAAACACAGAAGAGTCTAATTATAATGATGCCGAAAACAAGCACCAAAAACTTTACAAGTATCCTGCATATGATGGTTCTTGCTTAAAGGCCAAACTATAAATCAATGCAAAATATGCATGATCATGATACTTTGACAAGAAGTTCTATAATTAGACAACTAGGATCAATCTGGATATCAACATGGCTGTCAAGGTCCACATTATGCACAAATATGAAGGCCACAATGACTCGCTCCTTCAGTCACAACAATAATCCATGTGGAGTAATGTTTATTATCTACAAGCTTCTCTGTGCATTACTGCATGCAAGTGAAGGGCAGGACTAAACTGTCAAATGCATGTCAAATCCTTGCACAGACAAACATGATTGCAAGAAGCATCTTTTACTGCAAATTCTAGGGGCTACAAAATCAATCATGGAGAATAAAGTTAAGAAACTCTTATAATTAGTTCATAGAGCTTTTTCAGAACCAACTGATTCATTCCTCAGGTTCATATATTAGCTCAAGTACCTTGGAAAACAAGGTTTGAAGCTAAACAGATCTTAAGACTCAGAAAATGTCTTTTTTCATAAAAGGCATCCCATCAGGTGTGTCAAGGCATCATTGATCAGTTAAATGAGTCCATATCCTATGCTAGGCAAATTAATTTGATTCTCTATCATTAAGCCCTTAAAGATTTAGCTCCTTCTGTCCAATCCAACAAAAACAAGGAAAAGGATATGGACAGAAGGAGCTAAATCTTTATGAGAACCTTTGCCTCATAAAGGATCTCAATCCAGCAAAAGTTCAACAAAAACTGAAGTCCTTACTTTTAAATCATGCAATCAATTGAGTCCCATGCCACCCCCAACCCCAACCCAACCCAAGAAAAGGATCAGACGGCAGCACAAAATCATAGTAGTCAAGAGTATCAAACCAATTTCTGTTATACCCCAATAATTTTCTAGGCTTATGTGGGGGTAAACTTAGGTTCTCTATTAAGGGAAGGATGCTCTTTCTGGCACAGAGGCATAAATCTATTATTCCATTGTGTTCCTAATAACCACAGTATGCCTTAGGACTCTACATCCTAATCTAAGACCCACAGTAGGATGTCTGAGCTGGTTGAGTAACTTATAACAGAGTTCCTATAGTTAAGCTTGTCAATGAAGAAGAAGAAGAATCTTTTGGTTGTGTAAAAGGTTGTTTGTAAGTCTTTAGCTGGACTGATATCTAGAATTGGACGTATGGTATCAAATAACATCACTCTAGCAACAACATGGTTGTGGATATTTCATTAAATTAAAGCTTTTTGGGCACAAGACCAGGATAACTTAAAGGGCAGATAGGTAAGACAAATGCCACACATATGGAGCTTTGAATAGCCAATCATTTGGGAGGATATTTCAATTGGGGATGCTCTTCTTTCTTATCGTTTTACAAATCACTTCCACCTTTCATCTCTCCTTTCTCAAATTTTATTAACTAACTATACTTATCATAGTTTCCTTCAACATTTAAAATGCTCTTGAACTTTTGCTTACACCTACCCGCTAATCTTTGTTAGGACCACACCCTCTTCCCTCCCCCCACCCCAAAAAATAAATAAATAAATAAATCGGATCACTTGTGTACAACTATTTTAAAAAGAATTCAATTAGCAATACTGCAAACATACTTTCAACACAATTTCTTACATGTGTGTAATATTATTAGTTTAATAATAAACAACAATCTGAATCTTAATCTCAATAATTTGGGGTCGACCATTTGAGGGACAAGCATGAGAAAAAAATAATAATAATAAAATGAACAGATAAAAAAATAAATATGATAATTTAATTTGTGCGAATTTTTCTACGTCATTCATTCCTATCCAACGTAATCATCTCGTCTAAACTCTTAACTATCATATCTTTACAGATAACTTGTATCTAAGTTTTCAGCGGTTTACCTTTACGTTTTACTAGATCTCCTATATTCAAGTTTTCTACTCTTCTAACCTGTGCGTTTTCGGGTCTTCTTTGCACATACCCAAACCATCTCGACCGACACTCTTACATTTTATCCACAATTGAACTAATTTCCAATTTTTTACGAATCTCTTTATTTTTAATTCTATATTTTCTAATTTTACCATACATCCACCTAAACATTCTCATTTTTGTTACCGCCATTTTTTTTTTTGTTATTTTTTAATAGTCCAACACTCATTACCATATAATAGTATAGGTTTTACTGTGATTCTATAGAATTTTCCCTTCAAATGTAGTAACATCATATGCTCACAAAAAATTCTAGATGTTTTTCTCCATTTCATCAATCCGTTTGAATCCTATGATTCACATCTCCATCTATATTATCATCATTTTGAATGATGGAATCAAGATATCTAAATCGTTCACTTTTTGGTACATCTTGTACATCTAACCTAATCATTTCTTCATCGTTCTTATTATTATTGCTAAACCTATATTTCATATATTCAGTTTTCAATCTACTCAATCTAAACCCTCTAGATTCCGGTATGTCCCTCCATAACTCTAATTTAGCATAAATATCTTCTTTAGTTTTATCAATCAATACTATATCATCTATAAAAAACATATACTATGGTATTTCATCTTGAATGTCTTTTGTTATTTCGTCTAACACTATTGCAAAAAGGATGGAGCTTAATGCCAAACCTTGATGGAACCCAATGTTAATGGGAAAACAATCGCTCATACCTCCACAATTTCTTAAATTGGTTACAGATCCATCATACATATCTTTAATGAGATTAATGTATCTCAAGGAGTTCCCTTTCTTCATCGGTGCCCATCACAATGTCTCTAGGAATACTATTATATGCTTTTTCTAGATCAATGAATACCATATGCAAGTCTCTCTTATGTACTCTATATGTCTCCATCAAATGCCTTAACAAATGAATTGTCTCCATGGTGAATTTTCCCAACATAAATCCAAATTGATTTTGAGACACATTTATCTTCAATCTCAATCTATGTTCTATCACTCTCTCCCATAATTTCATTGTATGACTCATAAGTTTAATTTCTCGATAATTTGAGCAATCTTGTACGTCTCCTTTATTCTTATATAGCAGTACGATTATACTCTCCCTCCATATTTGGGACATTCTCTTAATTTGCCAAATTTTATTGAAAATATCCATTAGTATTAAATTCACCCAAACATTTCCATACTAAAATGGGAACACCATCTGGTCTTTTGGTTTTATTATTTTTCATTCTTTTTAAAAACTCTTTAACTTCATTAGGACGAATCTTACATTTAAAGTCTCTATTAATCTCTTCTCCAGGTATATCAATATTTCCTATATCTGTTATACTCTTAACATTAAAGAGATGATCGAAATAATCCCTCCAACGCTTTCTTATATTCTCATTCTTTACAAATATACTATTGGTTTTACTCTTAATACATCTAACACCGATCTCTTTCTTCTTGGATAATCTTTTTCACATCTTTTTTTGCACTTTCGTATTTTTCATATGCATCACTATTATTATTACATTTAAATTTCCTATAACGCTCTCGTTTAGTTCAAATAACAGTTTGTATTTCTTCATTCCACCACCATGATTCCTTACCTATGGGGGATTGACCCTTAGATATAGCAAGAGCCTCCCTACCTATATTCTTAATATTAGTAGGCATCTCTTTCCATATTGTTTCCGAGTCACTATTAGTAGACTAATTTGCTACTTGAATTAATTTATCTCTAAAGGTGTTCATATTTTCTCTTTTTAACTTCCACCACCTAATCCTTGGCTCCACAAATGGACGACACTTCTTTTGCCTTTTAGGCACACATATATCTAAAACTAGGAGTTTATGCTGAATTGCTACACTTTCCCCCGGTATAACTGTACAATTCTTCTAGGTCATTTTATCATCTCTCTTAGTGAGAAAGAAATCTATTTAGTTAGCATTAGATCCACTTCTATATGTAACTAAATGCGCTTCTCTTTTCTTAAAGATGGTGTTTACAAGTACCAGATCAAATACTGTGACAAACTCTAAAATAGTATCTCCTGCCCAAAGTTTCCATTTACGATTTCAAATCCTTCATTCCTCTCTCCTACATGTCCATTTAAATTTTTCACAATAAATAACTTCTCTCTATTAGGTATGATTTGTATAAATTCATCTAAGTGCTCCCAAAATTATCTTTTATTAATTGCATCTGTACCTATTTGAGGTACATATACACTGACTATATTAACTACGTTTTCTCTATCTACTAACTTGACAAGTATAATTCTATCTCATTTGCTTATTATTTCTATTATATCCTCTAATAGATTCTTATATACAATTATTCCAATCTCATTCTTAGTTCTATCCCTCCCTGTATACCAAACCTTATGACCATAAGGTTCTACTACCTTAGCCTTCTCTCCTACCCACTTAGTTTCTTGAAAACACATGATATGAATTTTTCGTCCATTCATAATTTCTTCTATCACTCCCAACTTGCCGGTCAAAGATCTTATATTTCAAATAGCTAAACGAATTCTATCTTCATAGACTAACTTATTTAACCGCACCCTAGGATCCCTTGTTAATTTGTCGCTACACTCGGGATCCGATATAACACGTCGCTGAGAGGGAATTGCCCCAAAAGTTTGTAAATGTTTGTCTCTCATTTTTCTTTTGACAAAAATTTTACACTGGCTGTCGATCTACAGCAACCCTAATCCTTTACCCGGACTTGGAACCAGCTATGGCGGAGTTCTTAAA
Source organism: Dillenia suffruticosa (assembly GCA_033439265.1). NCBI lineage: Eukaryota > Viridiplantae > Streptophyta > Magnoliopsida > Dilleniales > Dilleniaceae > Dillenia > Dillenia suffruticosa. The sequence continues at coordinate 7,440,213 of JAVTVX010000018.1, read as the reverse complement.
AAGAAATATATTTAAAACGAATTAAGGAAATATAAATAAATAAATTAAAAATGAAATATAAATATATCTATAATAGTAAAGTAATAATAAATAACACTAATAGTAATAATATTAGTATTAATATTCGTAATGGTAAGTAATATTAATAATAGTTATGTTAATAATATTAATAGTGATAATATTAATGTATGCAGTAGGAATAATAATAATAATAATGTTGGTAGTTATTATTGCTGAAGGTTTGGAGATATCTCTGGGGACAGGCTTGGGAGGCATCGGTTCTGGAGGCTTCGGAGGCTTCGGTAGCAAACAGATGAAGGGAACTTTGGGGTTTTCGACTGAAGGTAGATAGGAGGGTGGAAGGGGTATGCAGATGGAGGTAGGTCTGGGTCGAGAGGGGGTAGCAGGATGGGCAGAACGCTTCGGTTGGGGGAGGCGGAGGGCACAGGGGATCCGCCGCAAAGAGAGAGAGAGAGAGGGAGAGGGAGAGAGAGAGAGACAGAAAGAGAGAGAGAGAATCAATCTGTCAAGAGAGGGAGAGAGCTACTTTATCCGGGTCGACTAGGTGCAGATCCGACGGGGTTGGAGCTTGCGAAGGTGTATTTGGGCCGGGAAGGGACAGATCTGGGGGACAAATCTGAGATCTGGGTCTGCAAAAGTCAAATCTAGGCGAAAGCAGGAAGGTTCGGAGGTGAAGGTAGGGAGAAAGAAAGAGAAGCGGGGGGAGAGAAAGAAATAAAGATGGAAGGAATAAAGAAAGCGAAGCGAAGGTAGGGAGAGAAGCGAAAGGGGTAGTTTTGTACGGATATAACCTTATTTTTTTTAAAAAAATTTAAAATAATACCGTTCAAAAAATATTTCTAAATTTAACACCCACATGTCGTGATTTGAAATCATGACATATACTGTTCATTGAATAGTACCATGAACAGTACATGTCGTGACTTGAAGTCACGATGGTACTGTTCATCACGGCCTCATGTCGTGACTTCAAGTCACGGCATGGTACTGTACATGTCGTGACTTTAAGTCACCACATTTACTGTTCATGGTACTGTTCAACGAACAGTACATGTCGTGATTTCAAGTCACGACATATGTGTTAAATTTGAAAATATTTTTTGAACGGTATTGTTTTAAAATTTTTTTTTTTTAGGTTAGTTCCGAACAAAGCTCCGAAAGGAGGGAGGGAGAGAAAGAAAGTGGGAGCAGACGGATGAGGGGGAAGAGAGGGAGAAAGATGGAGGGAGAGAGAGAGGATGGGAGGAAGGGGGGAGAGGCTACTTACCTGGTCGAGCAGTGTACAAGAGCTGCTCAAACAATCCGGTGAGAGGTTCGGGTTGAGTGAGCAGACGGAGCAGGCGGAGAGCGTTCGCGAGAGAGAGAGAGATAGAAGAGACATAGTAGCCATCAGCCGGGCTAAAGCATACATTTTTTTAATTTCATGCAATCCCTAGGCATAGCCGGTAGCCATATTACGGTTGTGTGCGGGGCCTAACATAGTTTGCATGCATTGATAAGCTTTTCTATTTCCTTTCTTGGATAAGAGAAGAATATACCAAATGGCACCAAGATGGTGCAATTCAAAATTACGAAGCATAAGAGAAAAATATGTCCACCGCTAAACTTGATAGGATGTATGGAGCATAAATGATTTTAGATCATTTTCTTGTAATTATTAATCATCTATCTGAAGACAAAAAGCCTTCCTCACTGCAAGGCCTTCTTTTTATCAGTTGATATTCAACAAAAAGAATGAGATGGAAAAATCAGAGCAATAACTAGCAAGACACCACAAATGACAATACAAAGCATGTTGCACACACTATTGATCAATTCATAAAACCTTAATTCCACGTCAGGAAGCCGGAAGCACATGAGACTACAAAACTAGTAGTATTTGGTATGTTGAAGTCGAAGATTATTCTGCCTATGCATCCATTACATGAGGACAAAAGTTCATGTAGCATTTATATAAGACAGTGGAGAAACAATTCTTCCTATTCTGTCAAGACACCAAGTAGATAAAGCAAAACAATTATACTTTGAGGCATTATTATTTGGTGCACATACCACACTGAGAACTTGTCAAGTAACTACTTCCAAAAAACACAGCAAACTAGTTGCTGGCACAAAAGTGCTTTATGACTGCTATGACTGCAAAAGAACACCAACAAAATGCCTGCTATGGTGATAGTATTGGTGATGCCAAATGACTAGCTCTTAGAATCAAGGATCACATTGCAAGCTAAAGGAGAAAATTCAATGGTCGCATTTATAATCCAAAAGGCTGTCAGAGCATTGCATGAAGCAGCAAAACGAGCAACAAAGGACTACAGCCAGGGCCACTATGATTATGCAACTACAATATTCCACTATGATTATGCAACTACAATATTCCATCACAGCTGCGACCAAGTCCTCAACTCCTCCAAGGCAGCTGCAATCAAGACCTAGATTTGATTTCTATTTTTTAATTATTTTGTGATTTTTTTAAGTTTATTTACTTTCCTTGTTAAAGGTGGAGTCTATTAAGGTTAGGATTGTTTCTTACTTATTCTAGAAGGATTGCCTAGGCCTATTTATACTCTTGTAATACTTTCATTGTTAAGCTTTTGTCATTTTTAATCAATTGAAACTCTTGTTTCACTTATCAACCCTCACCCATGGATTGGGTTCTTTGAGCCTTTGATTAGGTTTTGCAGAGTTTTAAGGTTTTGTACTGAACAAACCCACCACTAGAATCCACTGCATCAATTAGCTACATTGTCTTGGAATCGTTTATGCATAAAAACCCAACTTTTCCACCATGAACTTAAGTCATCACAAATTTGAAGTCCATTAGACTTCAAAATCAGAACATTCTCACACTTTTCCAAAATATTGCTACACTACAATCAGTAACAATCAAATTATTACAAACCCCTGACTCCATCCAAATATGAACAGCAATAGCATATTAAATAACGCTTAAAGGACAAGTATATTGTCCAGCAAATCACCTTACAAAGCAATGATAGAGGCGACATGTTCAATAATACCTTCTTTATCATGAGGTAGTTCTTTGGGCTTCTGCCCAGAGTGTTGCCACATAAAAGATATAATCATAAAGTGGGACAGAGAACTTTATCTTTTATGACAGACAGGGAAGAGATCTTTTATTAGCACTGGGTCATCAGAGATCTTTTGGTGCATAGTCATAAGAATTAAACAAAGACTTCAATGTTCAAGTTAAATAGAGTCAAATTAAGAATCATAAAAGACAAGGATTGCCAACTTCTTAGGGCATAGCATAAAGTATTTTTTAATTTGAGCATGATCAAATCTTAGTAGCATCTTGTGATCCACACAAAAGTTTACTAAATTAAGTAAAAGACATGGAAGGTATTTGGTTCAGAATTCACATAATGTTAATCCATGTTATTTCTAAGCCCCCGGGGGGGGTGGTGGCATGAAACATAGACAAATTCAAATCGTGTAATATGTGATGCAGCAGAAATAAGACACTAAAATAATGTGTGATGAATTATTTTACTGTCAGTTACTTATATCAACTTTATAACAATCTTTCATTACCAAGGAAGAATGAATAGTTCAAAAAAAAAAAGAAGATCTTAATAAAATTTTCCTTTTAATTTGAAGATCATAGATATCTTAAAATAGAAGCATTTGCTTTTTTAATTCTTAAAAACCATGTGAAGAATCTTCAAAAATGTAGAATTGGATTTTTAGAGACGTTGGTATTTGGTAGTATCATTGTTAGAATAGAAAATCAAAGACCACCATATATTTTTGGATTATCAAGATTTAAGATATTCTGGTGTTTAAATTCAGCATAATATCAAACTAGAATTGAGAGTTATCAAGGAAAGAAAATTAGGGTAGCCTTTTTCTGATAAAGAAAGAGATATAGCTTGCTCAAATATTATATTTATTGATCATTGGTCAATGAATATATCCCATCAAGCATGGCACCTAAAAAAGAGTCCCATACCAGCATCAGACAATGACATTCGCTCTGCACTTGTCCAGCATGTGCCGTGACTAGCTCCAAAAACATGTCTAGGACACATGGTGGAGTGTTTTTGAAACTCTTATTTTATTTTATTATTTTTCTTTGGAAAGGGTGCAAATGAATGAAATAAAAAATTTATGGGCGCTCAGCAAAAAATTAAGGTTTTCAACATGATTTTATAAAAAATAAAAGCCAGGTGTTTGAGGTAAGATCCATATGACCATACTTCAAAAATCTAAGAACTCATTAGCAACTTTTATAAATGCAAAAAATAAAAAATAAAAAATAAATATAATAAAAAATAATGATAATAAAAATAAATTATTTTATTACCGTGTCCACTCTGTTTTGTCCTATATTTTAGAATTTTGACAAGTTTTTTCGTGTCCGTGTTGTGCTTCATACACATGTACACAATATGAGTGTGATATTTTTTTTCTATCAATGCTAATAGTGAATATATTTGTTGCAAAGGAAGTCAGCTATTAATATCTTCTAAGCACCGACAAATATCCTATCTTCAAAAAAATACAAAATGTATACATCATGTGTAGAATCGAACACTTATTTTGGCAAGCATCTAGCAAGTATTGACGTGTGTTGGACAAGTTACATACATCATGTGAAATCAAATCAGTGAACTTCTTGCACACGTTAATCAACTAGTGATTTAACTTCACATATGGAAAGAAATAGACTCAGCATACATGTCCCAAGTAATGTACAGTGACAACAACAGGATAATAATCTCAGCACTTCAAGAATCATTTGCAATGAATATACAATTTGATATTATCAGGTTATCTCAGGAAAATTTTAAAATCAAGTTTTTAACATTGAGAAATTGAGTTAAAAAAAATGTATTCACTACAACATGCACTCGAGACAGGTGAACTGGACAACAATACCTTGTTAGACTGGATTATGACATTAGTAGCAAATGTAATTAAGTTTAATTTCAAGAAAAAGCTTAAATCGATGTAGGGGGTCAAACGGTAAATTAACATACCAGCTGCACAATGATAAAGATAAATGCATGGTCTCTAGCTACAAGGAACTGAAACTTCAATCTCAACCACCACCGATCAGGTGGAACATTTGCACGCAATATAAACACTGCCCTGCACTCTGTACAGTGCGCAAAAGCAAAACCCTCCTGCCAAGGAGAATAGAGGGATCGAAATTATTAATTTCTGCAGGATCACATTAATGTTTTGATTCCAGAAACCAAGTCAAAAGTTTTAAAGTTCAATAGGTGTAAACTTAGCAAAATACACCACAAATATGGTTGCTTGGCCCATGACCTTGCTCCCTAAAAGCACAGGATGGATGACAAATAATAAAGTAATCACCTTGGTTGATCTCCAATTATCAAGACACGACCTATGCACAAACTTCTGGGTGCCTTTACAATGGCATGGGGCAATCAAGTCTTCTCCTGAGAATGGTTGAGACAAACATAAATATCACCACACTGAAGAAACACAATGCAATTAATAGTTCAAGATATTACAGGAAGTTTATATAATATATGGTTAATGACCATATTTGTCCTCAAGAAACATGATGTACCCATAAACTTAAGAAATGAAAGAAAGACCAAGTATGATATGTAGTAAAGACCTCCGTTATCAAGGCATATTCGGCACTGACGTTGGTCAGAATTGACCAAACTGCAGTTCTCATCAGCATCAAGATTCCGCAAATCATCATCATCATCATCATCGTCTTGAGAAGAATCGATGATATCTACTTTAATTTCAGACAAAGATGAGCATTCTTCTGATCTTTGCAAAGTGTCAGATTGAGGCAAGATGGGTTCTGTTTCTGTATGGTCCTCTGCTCGACTATCATTTGATGTTGATTGCATTGCGAAGAATATAGATTCCAAACTAAGATGCTGAGATCATTGGAAGAGCAATTATTGCAAGAGAACATTTCACCAGTGACTAAGAGTCCTGCAAAAAAGGAATATGCTGCACGTGTAAGCAAATAACTCAAAAAAAGTAAAAATTATGAGTCTAAATGGTTAAACCATGCAAACAACAAACACACAGGCTGAGCACATAAGTCAAGATATCCCAAAAAAGTTCATGTATATTGACAAAACCATTGAAAGTTTTAAGACTCAAACTTTTGTTGTTTAACTTCAATTATATATTGATACATTCCTAATTCAAATCAGTGATGACAAAGTCATTCCTGGAAAAGTAAGAAATATAAAACACTTATTCCATAATTAATGTAAGAGATTCAACCCTATAAGTTAACTATTACGATAGAAATTCCTAGATTTACATGCGTACCCAAACAAAGTGAATTTAGCTTTATTTTTAATAAATTATAACCACTATCCTTCAAGTGTGTACCTATAAACCTATTGGGCACTCCCATAACTCAAAGGCCAGGTACCAGTATGGGACAATTAGTATTTTAGCATTCAACTCCTTTTGTTTTGTTTTTTTTCTTTTTTTAATAACTCAAATCACTCTGATCCTAATTCGTTGGTGATAAAAATATATTTGAATACAACTAATACATATTAAGAATAGATGAACATGGTTCTAATATCATATTACAGATTTATGAACATGACTCTAATACTATGTTAAAAATGGAGAACAATATAATAATATTAAATCCTAATATTGTATTTTCTCAATTAAAGTATTACAATAAGTTGGATTTATATAAAAACTCATTGTCACAAATATAAAAATATAATATTACAAATATAAAAATATAAAAATATAAAAAGTAAAATATTTTGTATTAAAATCAAATCAATAATTGATTTGATATTTATACATTACATATTTTAACATCCCCTCTCAAACTCAATGTGATATGATGAAAAAAATTCTTGGATAGAGAATTTAAAATCCTAGGGATGTTTTTGGAACCCTGAACTCATTTCGAGACGTGTGCAAAAGCTTGAGTGGTTGCTTTGAGCTCTAGCTTATTGTGGCTCTCATTCAGATACCATATTTGATAAATTGAAAATAACTCTGATATCATATTTTAAGTATAGATGAATATATCTCTAATACCATGTTGAAAAAAAATTTTGAATATAGTTCTGATACTATATTAAAGAAATAGATATATGAACATGGCTCTAATACCATGTTAAACATAGAGAGTAAGATAATAATATGAAACCTAATAATTTATTGGTTTAATAAATTTATTACAATAAATTAGATTTATATAAACAATTCATGTTCATAAATGTGAAAATATAAAAATAAGAAAAGTTAAATATTTTTAAAATCAAATCAATAATTGTTTTGATTTTAATACATAATATATTTTAACAGCAAAGGTTTAAGACAATGGCACAACAGTGCGCCAGTAAATTTGGTTTACACGGCAACAAAAAACATAGTCTGCCACAGATTAAATTAACCATCATTGCCCTTTTTATTGGGCAAGCCATTACTTTCTTCTAACATGAAAGCTCAAATTCCGCCTAATATGGTGAAGAACCAATCTCTCCTACCAGTTTCAGAATATACCTATATCGTTTCTTCATCAAGATTTTGAAAAAAAAAATGGCAAAATCCATTAACAATCATTAAGTTGGGTTTTAGAATGTGGGTTTAATTTTAGTTTTCAGGTGGAAAACAACCAGTGGGCACCTGGGGTGCCATGGTCAAACGTATGAAAGTAAGGCCCAATTAAAAGCAGTAGCATAATCTAGAATATAAAAGAATTTGATCTGGAACAGAATCTACTTGGAAGAAAATAAACAATCGGCAAGGATTTTAAGCATAGATAATCAAAAGAAGATTCAATTTTCCTAGATTGAGAGAGAGAAGATTTGACCTGATTTATGAGAAAGCTGTAAAGGTCTTCATTAGATGAAGAAGGCAGCACCAACATTGAAAATGCAGATTTGGTGGAATCAATCTAATCCCAATTAGGTTGAATGAATTTTGTCTTCTAGGGTTTGCAGTTGTTGAGAATGGTAGAAGGTCCCCAAAGTCAGACGAGAGGACGGAACTGGACTTTCTTAGTTTTGAACCGGCCACAACGAAAAGGACTTTCTTAATTTAGCGATTAATTCAAACATATTTTTTTAGTAATTAATTAAAAATACAATTGTTAGTGATGAGGCTCTGGCTGTGGTGTTAAAGTTACATCTAATCTAACCACCTGTCATTGCGGGATGGATCACCCACAGACTGTTTGGTTGGATGATGTCCAGTCTATGGGTAATTATTTGAATGATGCTCATCTGAATTTAATTTTGTTCACCCAAAATTTAAGAATAAATAATAATAATAATGATTGTAGACTTTTATTATATTTATTTTACTTCAAAAAAATAAAATACAATTAAGTTATCACTTGCATCCCAAAAGGCTATAACTGACCAACTGTGACGTTAAAATAGTCCCTTGACAGGCATAGAGATCTCCTCAATCCCAGATAGATGACATAAAGTGATGAGAGTTAAATACGGATTTCTTGTGGGGCCCCACAATTAACCGACCCCACGAATGGAGAGGGGAACCTTGGGAGGACTAAATGACCGAACTGCCCTTATATTTATTTGTACATAGGAAACAAACTCATTCTGGTGGGGCCCACCGGCTAATTTGTTCTTTGGCGGACTTTCCTATTGGGCCCCAAAAACTACTCAATGATCTCGTCTAAGGAATGAGTGCCAACGAGAGACTAATGCGGTCTTTGGGATTAAAACCAATATTTAGAAAATCCGATCTATTATCGTAGAAGGAGAAATGGTGTATAAAAGGGGAGAAATGAAGTCAATAATTTATGGTTTGATTGGTATCGTCACTTCTCCATTTATAAAGGTTTTGAATTCAGTCTTCTTATATATAAAAAAAAAAAAAAAAGAAAAATAAATATTTAACATAATTAATGTGGGGTCACTCTCCTTAATAATAAAAGTTTTAAAAAATATTTGAATCAACTTCATGAATTTTTTGCGGGCCTGCTTCACAACTGGTGAAGGGTCTACTTCCCTTGTTCAATATTAAAAATAAAAATAAAAAAGATCTTATAAGCCCTACCTAGGTCCAAAATTATTGATTTTGAATAAATCGTACTAATTTATCGATTTTTAAATCAGTTTTAAAGTGGTTTATGAATTTTGATCGGGCAGATTATGTTCTCAATTTTTGATTTCTCGGCCCCGACTGATCTGGTTCAATCGGTTAACATTAATTAAAATCATTTATGATTTACTCATTCTTACAAAATAGAATTCAATTAAGTAAAAATTTAAAATTCTAATTAAAGGCATATTAGCCTAATTAGATTGGACAATTTTTTACATGACCGATTTATATAACATGAAATGATAAAGAGTTTAAGGGTTTGTCATTAAACTAAATAGGTTTCATGTTAAAATCGTGTCTAATATATTTAAACACATTGATAAATGTCAATTGTTTAAAATCATTTATATATGATGTATAAAATTTTGATACTTAAGGTTTTATATTGTTATCACCGTTATCATACTTATAAGTTCGGTAGCACTTGTCACATCGCATGGAAGCAACCATCCTTTACCTTCATAATCAAAATAGAATTGAAGCATCCCACTTCTCAAGTGATATTGTGGGATTCAAGCAATGGTTGTGAAGTGGGATGCTTGGATTCCACTTTGATCAAGAAAGGTGAATGCTGTGTGCTTCAAACCAACCAATTATATAATTATATAGTGGGATTTCGCAATTCCACTTTAATTTAAAAGTATAATCCCATTGCCAACAATATAAACCCTTTATTTACACATGGTATTTACAATTACACGTGTTAATCATATCATTTGATGTAACTCAATAAAACATGTCCATGTATGGGACAAGATCAATGAATAGATCGTGTTCATGTCGTCACCTTTATTCTTAATCATGTCTTTTGACTAAGACAACATGTTCGAAACTATGAATCGCAAGATTAAGTCTAATAGAACCTAAATTTCACAATACTACTATGTAATGTTCTCTTTTCAATAACAATCAATGTTCATCATTTGGGGTATTTTCGGCAAAATCTCTCTATTCTCTGTTTTGTTGGACATAGCATCCTGAGATTTTTATATCATGGTGCCTTTTGGGTAAGGAGGTCTACACAAGAGTTTAGGGGTGTTACTTAACCTGTTTTGATAGGTTTTATGAAAACCTTCCTCTTGCTTAGCGTTCTAAATTAGTTGTGATTCTAGTCCTTTTTGTATCGTGTGTTGTGTTGTGTTTTGCTTTAACAATCATTTGGAGAGTTAGGGCATTTCCTTCTCTCTTTAGTGACTCTTGTGAACTCCTTTTTGATCGTACAGACCTAAATAGTTTTAAGATATCTAATAAAGAGAACCCAATGTTCGTAATGGTTACATAAATTTCACATGTGCGATACGTTTGTAAGTACCAAAAGTCTTAACTCTTAAATCATTTTACTCTCTTTATTATATAACTAAAACTCTCTCTCTCTCGATTCATAACTCCATTATATATATATATATATATATATATTTTTAACCTAAATTTCATAGATTTCTCATAACTTTTGGGTAAAATTGGATAGATTTCCTAGTCAAATATTACAATTATAGTTTAAGATGTAGAATGGAGTGAAGAACGCATGTCAAATCTCAAGGACATTAGAATGCATGACAAAAGAAGATAATTAAAACATGTCGGAAAATTATAGAATCATTAGCCAACTACACAATTTCAAACATTCATAATTTGAGCTATGATTCTCATATTTAGATGAGTCTTATGTCATTGGAAACCTTAAAAATAGACTTACAGCAGCTTTCTATTCATTACTTTTCCAGATTCAGTTTGTAGAGACAAGAGAATTGTAGCTGAATTTAGGTTATCAAGAAATTGAGAAAATTTTGTTTAAACTAGATAACTCCGATTGACTTGATTTAGACACCACTAGAAAATTGAGATCTATAACTTTCATATTTTGAAAAAAAAAAAAAAAAAAGGTTAATTCTAATTTAAAGATAAATTATAGAGAGAAATTAAGCCGAATGGTTAATATCTATTCGACAACCAGAGTTATTCTTGCAATTGAAGACAAAATTAGAAATTTTGAGAAGAAGAAGGAAAGCAAGTGTTGAGATTAGAATGAAATTTGAAGAAGAATAGTTTTATGAAGGAGGATACATGCATGCACAAAAAAAAGACAAGTTTTCGCTTGTGACTATAGTTACTTCATTGTATTTCATTGTTCAAATTTTGCTTTCCTTTTCAATTCATAGTCGCCACATATTTTTAGTTTTACACTCTTTCTTAGACACAATCTTCTTTTTGATTTCATTTTCCCAACATCTTTAATCTTCCAACACCTTCGGTTATTGTCTAAGAAATTGTATCAAACCCTTTGATTCTATTTTTCAATCTTCATCATTGTTCTCATCACTATCTTCTGCTACCTCAATTCAAGAAATCTCCACTGTTGTCAATGTTCGAGTTCTTCATCCCCTTTAATCTGTATAGCCTTCACCCCTGCTATCAATTCATCCATTGTCGAAATTGCTATCTTCCATAACCACCTTCGATGTCTACTTTAGTTCCTGTTGTCATTTGAATCATCATTGACCAATTTCTCATGACACGTTCAATTATGCATTTGTTGTCTTTGACTCGATCACTATACACTACTCACTACCTAGATTTCTCTATCTATCATCGATTCGCCTCTCTCACCGTTTGTCACATGTTCATGATCTTCGATCGCTCCATCGATCATTACCTCTTGTCTTCCCAACTGCTATCATCAATCGACATCTAATCAGATTCAAATACCAGATATCACTTAATTAACATCACCTGCAACAATTGAAAGCTACTCTATTTGCATATTCTTCTATTTTTAGTCCTCTTTAGATTTAAGACCTCCTATTGAATTTTATTTTGCATAATTTAGACTGCTTTATTTATTTCATATGTATTTTTAATGCTATTTTTATTTTTATTTTTATTTTTATTTTTTATTTAATCTCCAGTGCCTCATATTCACGATTCTACTTTTAGTTTATAAAAATAAAATAAAATTTCATAAATATTATATTTAGTCATCATTAGGATTTTTGATTAATTTAGTATTTAAGTTTAGTTTTAAAATTAGTAATTTTACATTTTACATTTTTGTATTTTATAATTTATGTTAGTGATTATTCTTAATGCTGATATTTACTTAGATTTAATTTGTTTATTATTTAGTTGTTCATTTGATTTTTATTAGGCTTAAAATTAAAAATTGATCACATAATATTTGGTAATAAGATAAAATCAAAATTAACCAATAGAATTGTTGGTGGCAAGTTTGCCTCTCCTCTTCATTTGATCTTGGGTTTTAGCATTCGAGCATTGGTCTCATTGCCTTTGATTTTGATTCTTAGATGTTTGATTGGCCTTTAGAGTCATTTTCTTCATTTTATCACCATCAACTAGTCTTTTCTCTTTTCGTACTTCTCCTTTGAGCAAGATCTAACATATTCACTAGGTTTTTTTTTTTTTTTTTTTCATATCCTTAGACCTTGAGTACCTTTATACGATTGCCTTTTGATACTAGAGTGGCCATGGATTCAAAACCCTAGAATATTGCTGGAGCGAAGGCCGTGAGGAATTGAAATTTTGTTTTATTCAAACTTTAACATAACTAGGATGACCTTATCATAGTTACAACAAACCTTGCAGCGCTCTATAGGCTCCTCTCATAACTACAATGCCATAATCATGGTTAAGATAGAGAAGATAGTATGTCATAACCTTTTATTGTAATTATGAAAGGTCATCATTGGTGATTGGTTTGACTTGGTTTGACTCAAGCTGACTTATATTTACCCGAGTTAACCGAGTTAACCTAATTTAACCTAATTTGAACGAAGTTGACCCTATTTTGTCACGTCCCAAATCGGAATTCTGAGCAGCTGTCCGTTGTTTTGAATGCCGGCTGTATTTTTATAAAAAATCGAATATAACCTCTCCGCATATCAGAGGTCTCCCATATAGCATTTAACCCGCTACCTATACAATAGGGCTAATCCGGCCTCACAATACATAAATCAAATTCCAACATCAGATCAATACATCCATACTGCACAATCCAAAACAACGCAAAACTAACAAAACGAATTTCCACAATCCTAATCATAGATCTCTACTACAATGCCCCGTCAAAGACATGAACAGCTGTTAGTCGCGCCTCCTGTAATTTAAAGGTAGCACCGAGCGGTTCTAAAGTATACTTCTAGGACATGACACATTCCTAAGTAACATACACAATTTTTAATTCATGAAATTGTTGCGAAAATATACAATGATTTCTCAAATCCAAATCAGATCTCCTAATGATACTAAGCGTCCTAAAAGCAACACTATTTGCCAAATACTATCTCTGAAACAAGAAAGGAAATGACGGGTGAGTATTCAAGAAAAGAATACTCAGTGAGTAAGTGGGTCAATGCAATGTCTAATAAGAATTATGAAACTGAAGTGTCAAATCGTAAGTATAGAAATCATACTTCAATTCATCATACTTTTCATTTCAACAATATATCATTTGTACGCATTATCAAGTCAAATATATATCCAAAACACTGTCATTAAAAATAATAGAGCTACCAGCCAAAAGTTTCCTGGCAAAGGTCTACCTCGATCTATGATAGACGCACCGGGGGTATTATATGCAAATTTACCCCGCCGTTGGTGACAGACCTCGTCTAGGTGCTAGACTTGGAGAGAGTATCCAAATCCTCTTCTTTTTTGGGTTCAACCTAGCAAGTACGTGTCGTTAATAAAATCACGACAACTCGTGGGATACCCCAGGTCTAGGCATATCCGGACGACACCTAAGCGCCTCTCACGATATCTTTCGTAGCTACGGAACAATACATACCAAGGCCCTCAAGGCAAAAATCAAAGCTCGTATCAAGAATGTGCTGAAATCAGGTTCATAAACCAAATGCAATATACAGCGTAAAATGACACATTATCATTTCAACCATATGGATGCATAATTTTATAATTCAACCCAATGTTTGGACACTCTATCGGTTCACAAAAAGTCGGTTCTAAAATCAGTCAAAACATTTCAAACACACGACAAATCATACTCATTTATCAAAATGTTGTAAAACAGGGTTTACATATTAAACCAAAAGTATTGAAATAAATCTCACTAATAGTATGGGGGAGAGTAGCGCACTCCCCAATAATACCACAAAACAAAGAAAAGTGTTCCCCTAACTCAAGACACCCAACACCTATGAATATATATATATATATATATAATCAACAAGTTTCAAACCTACGCAGTAATAGGAAATAGACTATCACTTCTAATACACGTATACAAATCAGATAGTTCGAATTCTTTAGAAGCCTACCCTAATTTCTCATATTTTGTTCATGCATACAATAAATCTACAAGACTTAAGTATTGGTACTCAACCAATCCTGCACAGGGCTCACACCAATCAAATCTCTCGCTCGCACCCAAGAGCCAGCAGGGCCACAGCCCAGTGCTCTTCTGTACAACGCGCAGCGCCCATGTGCAGGGCACGCAGTGCCCATGTGGAGGGTCCATGTGCAGGGTGCGCAGTGCCCATGAGTAGGGTCCATATGTAGGGCGCGCAGTGCCTGTGTGCAGGGCCCATAGCGCCCTTGCGCAGCACTCAGGGCGCGCAGCGCCTGCACACCAACCATTTCTCCTCATATCTCAACTTGACGCTAATATTCATTCAATTAAATCGAATGGATAAGAAATTTTTTTCACCTTGGGATTTTTTGAAACGCAAACATTCGTCCGAATGTCTTCTCGATCACTTCAAAATCTACAATGCTCTATATCAAGACAAAATTTATTAGTTAGGTCATAAACACTTAGAACAAAATCAAAACCCTGAGTTAGCATAAAGACTTGCGGGTTGTCACAGGCTTTCGCGGGCTGCTGGCCGTAGTGGGCTTCACGGCCACAGTGGGCTCGTGGGATGCGTAGGCTCGTGGGCTGTCGCGGGCTGGTGGGCTCACGGGCTCGCGGGCTAGTGGGCTCGTAGCCTAGCACACTCGTGGGCTGGTGGGCTCGCGGGCTGGCACGTGCACTCGCGAGCTGGACTGCAATCGCGCGCTCGTAGGTTGCGTGCTAGTGGGCTAAAGCGCGCTCGTGCGCAGGCACGCGCTCGTGCGCAGGTGCGCTCCAGAGTAGGCGCTCACGCTGTGGTGAACTCGCGCGGGGAATCGTGCACTGTGGCGTACTCGCGCTCGTGTAGGGAGGATCGCGCTGCGACATGTTCACGGGAGGGACGAGCTGCAGCGGCTGGGTGCGCTCGTGGTGGTAGCAGATCGCGGTGGAAGCTCGAGGCGACGTGCAATCTAGAGGGAGGGAATTCGCGAGAGATAAAGAGAAAGTAAGCAGTGGAGAGAGAGAGAGAGAGAAACAGTGAGAGGGAGACCGTGAGTGAGGTAGAGAGAGAAGAAAAAGGTGGTGTTGGTGCGGTTGCTCGCGGTGGAGAGAGGTGGCAGGGCGAGCGACCGATCGCGGCAGAGGGAGAAGGCACAGCCGTGGGAGGTAAAGAGTCAGGGAGAGAGAGAAAGGGAGAGAGAGAAAGAGGAAGAGAGAGAGAGAGAGAGAATCAAAATTAGGGTTTCCAACTCTACTAGGGAAAAAGGGGGAGGTGCTACGTTTCACTCCAAAACACAGCATCTCCTCTTTCTTTCCTTTTTTTGTATTTATATATATATGTCTTCACACCCACACTTCACTAAAATTTAAATTTTTTTTTTTGTAAAAATGGGGTTTACTTCGATTCGCGGATTCGACAAATTAAAATATACAAAAAATTTAATTTAAATCCCCAAAATAAAAAATCAATTTAAATAAATAAAATTTATCTCTGTATAATTAAATTACAGACACCGCAGTGTCGGTATTATATTTTCTAACCCCTAAAAATAAGTTTCATTCTTGAAACTAAAAGATGACTAAATAGCAAACAAATGGGGGTGCTGTCTCCTCATAGTCTCCTCGGGCTCCCAGGTCTCCTCCTTGACCTGGTCACTCCTCCTCAAGACTCTGACCAACAAGACTTCCTTGCTCCGCAGTTTCCTGACCTGCTGATCTAGAATAGCCACGGGCTAAACTGGAAGATTGAGGTCCTCTCATAACTCAACAAGTGGAGGCTCTAAAATATGCGAAGGATCTGAGATGTACTTCCTCAACACTAATACATGGAAGACATAATGATTCCAAGATAACTTGTCTGGCAACTCTAGTCTGTATGTCACGCTCCCAACCTTATTGAGAATACGGAACGGGTCAATGTACCTGGGGCTCAATTTGCCCCCTGCCGATGTCAAATGAGTCCCCTCAAGGGAGAAATCCTCAAAAACACCATATCACCCACCTTAAATTCTAAAGGCTGGCGTCTACGATCCACATATTTCCTCTGTCTGTCTTGGGCTGCTTTCAACCCCTCGCGGACTACCCTGACCTTTTCTTTAGTTTCCTTGACTAACTCAACATTGGTAAGGTGTCTCTCGCCTACCTCATCCCAACACAACGGAGTGCGACACTTCCTGCCGTAGAGTGTCTTATAGGGTGGCATACCGATACTGGCTTGATAGCTATTATTATATGTAAACTTCACCAGTGGTAAATGCCTATCCCAACTACCTCAAAAATTTATGACACAATCCCGAAGCAAATCTTCGAGCATCTGAATGGTCCTCTCCTACTGACTATCTGTCTATAGGTGATATGCTGTGCTAAAACTGAGCCGTGTGCCCAAAGTTTCCTGCAGCTTGGGCCAAAATCGAGAAGTGAATCTCGGATCTCTATCTGAGACTATGGATATAGGAACTCCATGCAGTCTGACTATTTCATCAATATACAGACATGCCAATGTCTTCAATGGAGAGTCGCTGCGCATCGGGATGAAATGGGCGGACTTGGTGAGTCGATCGACTATCACCCAAATGGTATCATATTTGGTCTAAATCCGCGGCAATCCCATAACAAAGTCAATAGTCACATGTTCCCACTTCCATTTGGGAATAGGAAGAGACTGTAGTAAACCTGTCGGCCTCTGATACTCAGCCTTCACTTACTGACAGACTAAACATCTAGCTATAAACTCTGCAATGTCTCTTTTCATACCTGACCACTAATAGCTGCCTCGAATAGTTCGATACATCTTTGTACTATCCAGGTGCAAGGCATAGGCCGAGGAGTATGCCTCCTCTAATATGGACTTGCAGAGATCCTCAACGGCAGATATAGCCACTTTATCTCGATAAGTCAGAAGTCCATCACTACGGACTCTGAAATCATCTATATCACCTCTGCGTACACTCTCAATAAGAGTCTGGAGCTCGATATCAGTGCCCAGAAGTTCCCTAATACGGTCCAACAGCGTCGGCCTGACCTCAAACCTGACTAGCAGAGTGCCCTGATCATCACTAGCCAATCTGACTCACAAATCCTGGAGTCCCATCAAACAAGTGAGGTATGTCGTATTGTTCTCCTGAGACGATGAAACTGATTTCCGGCTCAAGGCATCAGCAACCACATTGGCCTTGCCCGGATAATAATCAATGACAAAATTATAATCTTTGAGAAGTTCCAACCATCTCCTCTGTCTCAAATTAAGTTCTCACTGGGTGAATAAATATTTCAGACTTTTATGATCGGTATACACCAGGCAAGTCACCCTGTACAAGTAATGGCGTCATATCTTCAATGCGAAGACTATGGCCGCAAGCTCCAAATCGTGTGTCGGATAATTCACCTCATGTTTCTTCAACTGTCTAGAAGCGTAGGCTATCACCTGACCATTTTGTATCAAAACACAATCCAACCCTTGTCGGCTAGCATTACTGTACACTATGTACTCCCGACTGTTGGTGGGAAGCGCCAAAATCAGAGTTGTAGTCAACCGTTGTTTGAACTCTTGAAAACTCGCCTCACAACGGTTGTCCCATACAAACTTGACACCCTTTCGCGTCAATCTAGACAATGGTGCAGCTATCTGGGAAAACCCCTTAACAAATCTACTATAATACCAGGCCAGACCAAGAAAACTCCTGATCTCAGTCACTGTTTGCGGCTGCTCCCATCTCATAATGACATTGACCTTTTGCGAATCGACAAAAATCCCCTCTGCAGAAATGACATGCCCCAAAAAATCCAACCTGTCTTAGCCAAAATTCACATTTTGTGAATTTGGCATACAGCTGCTCATCGTAGAGGATCTGTAAAATGGTGCGAAGATGTTGAACATGATCCTTGTCACTCCGCGAATATACCAAAATATCGTCTATAAAGATTATAACAAACTGGTTCAAATAGTCGTGAAAAACTTTGTTCATCAAGTCCATGAACGCAGCTGGAGTATTAGTCAGCCCAAAAGGCATGATAAGGAATTCATAGTACCCGTATCGAGTACAGAAAGCTATCTTTGGCACATCTTGAGTCCTAATCTGTAACTGATGATATCCCGGTCGAAGATCGATTTTCGAGAAAACTCGGGCACCTTGCAATTGATCAAACAAATCATCTATGCAAGGCAGTAGATATCTGTTCTTCACAGTCACCAGATTAAGCTGCCTGTAATCTACAGTGAGCCATCCTTTTTCTTTATAAACAGCACTGGAGCACCCCGAAGGTGATGTGCTAGGACGGATAAACCCCTTATTTAGCAATTCTTGCAGCTGGACCTTGAGCTCTCTCCGCTTAGCCGACGCCATCCTATATGGCGGCATAGAGATAGGGGTAGTTCTCGCAGCTAAATCGATCTCAAAGTCGAACTCCCGAACCGATGGTAATCCGGGTAACTTCTCAGGGAAAACATCAGTAAACTGCTGTACCACTAGAATATCCTCAAGTCTCGGTCCCTGAGCAGTGGTGTCTATGATGTAAGCCAGATATGCCGCACATCCGTGGTAAATCATGCGTTTGGCCTCCAAGACTGAAATGACACAACGGGGTAAAACCCGTCTCTCGCCTTAAAAAATCAACACTGGCTGATCGGGTTTTCGAAACTCCACCTACTTCTTAAAGCAGTCAACTGAAACCCGATGCATATGTAGTCAATCCATCCCCAAGATGACATCAAAATCAATCATGGCGAGAGGGATTAGATCTGCCTTCAGCACTGTATCTCCAATTTTGATTTCACATTCTCTATACACTGTGCCGTGCACAATCTGCTCACCCAGAGTAGTGATGACCGATATCTTCTCGTCCACAGGTGAGAGCGGCATGTCAGAATGTCGAAAGAATTGATCGCTTACATACGAATAGTTAGACCCCGTGTCAATAAGGATATGAGCATCTATTCCTAAGATAGGTAGAGTACCTATCGTTAAACAAATGCACTAGACTTAGAATAATTTCAAAATTGATATATATATATATATATATATATGTCAAAATAGTTGAGCCTTTAAGGATTTTACAACTTCAGTGTACAAAGATGTCAGAATAGTATCATGTCGACAAAAGAGTACACAACATAAAATACATATACAACTATCATGATACAATACTGACATCCACAAAAGAAGTGGAAATATGAATAAATATCATATTCTATAGGATCAGAAAGAGGAGTACCCATGATGATATCGGGGTTCGTCTGGGCGTCCTCCTGCGTTATGGCATAAACCCAGGCCTAAGCCCTAGGCTGCTATTGTGCCTGGGTCTGCATTGTGTTACTCCCGGTGGTCACCCTGGGAGTAGAAGATGTTGGTCGAGTAGGCTGCCCCTGCTGACCTATATGAGAAGTACTAGTGTGGCTCTGTGAACTCTGTCCTCCACGTCCTAACTCAGGGCAGGAACTCCTGATATACCCCGGCTTCCCATAGTGGAAGCAAGTGACCGACACTGAACAAGCTCCTATCGAATGTGACCTATTGTACTTGCGGCAATAAGGATGCCGTTGAGTAGTATACTGTGCAGGGTGAGTCGGAGCGGGCTGTCTGAACCCCTGGGAGTACTGTCCCCGTCCCAAATTAGAAGATCCAGATCTAAATCCGTCTCTGTGCGAATTAAATCCCCTGCTCCTCTTGGAGTCTGTACAGAATGAGATTTCTCTTTCCTTCTCTTCAGCTCTTTATTCTTTCTCTGCCTAGTCTCAGCGCAGACCAAAGCCTCTGTGCGGTGAGCAGAGTTTTTCACCTCGGTCAGTGTAAATTGTGGAGTAACAGTCATATACTTCTTTATGCTGAGGCTAAGACCGTATTCGAATTTGAAGCGCAAATGCTAAGATATGGCCAGATCCGGTACAAATACGGCAAGTTTCCACATGTTTACCTCATACTCTGATACAGATCTGGACCCCTGTGTAAACCGTCCTAACTCTGACCTCATCCGGTCCTGTAGGTAGAGTGGGAAGAATCCGCCGTCAAACTCCTGAAAGAAGTCATCCCACCATAGTGGCTCTATTACCTCATCAGTGAGGGCCTCCCACCATAAGAGAGCATCTCCTTCTAATAATCGCTGTGCCACTTTCAGGCAGAGCTCCTCTCTAATCCCCAGATCGGTCAAAATTCTACGGGTACGATTGATCTAATGCTTGGCTGCCGTAGCATCACCTAGCCCTGTAAAATCAGTGCACCTTAGCTACGGGCCTCCTTAACCAACTGAGTCAACTCATGTACCCGTCTAAGAGTAGCCGATATGGTCTCACTCAGCTCTAACGAGATAGAAGGACCAGCCACCGGCGGTGGAACCGGTGTCGAAGGAACTGGCGATGCGGCCTGCCGAAAGGCGTCGAGTGTGGGTACGAGAGTCTCAGCCTGAGCAGCTAGTTAAGTAGGTGCTGGTGGCGGCACGCTAGTCGAGGAACGGTCCTCTGGCTCATCTAATTCCTCTGGTGGAGCAAAACGGGTACTCCATCGGGTCGTCATACTTCTGCAAGAGAAGGATCTTTATTAGGTATCGTTTAAAGAATAGGCATGGTTCAAGAAATTTGGACTAATCACATCTTGACTACCCTCACAAAGAATGGAATCCTAAAAAAAAATGTTAGGTTAGATACAACCGCATCTAACCCCCCTAAAATGGATGAACTCGTATACCTATAACCATGTACTGGACTTCATGACTGTATGAAATTCTCATGCATTGAGGACTTTAAACACACTTAGAAATGTTTTCAAAACTCTCTTCCTACATAGCTCTCAACCTAAGGCTCTGATACCAAGTCAACTGTCATGCCCCAAACCGGGATCATGAGCAACCGCCCGTTGTTTTGAATGCCGGTTATATTTTTACAGAAAATCGGACAGAACCTTCTCACATATCGGAGGTCTCTCATATAGCAATCAACCGGCTACCTGTACAATAGGGCCAACCCAGCCTCACAATACATAAATCAAATCCCAATATCAGACCAACACATCCATACCGCACAATCCAGAATAACACAAGACTAATAAAATAAATTTTCACAGTCCTAACCACAGACATCTACTGCCATGTCCCCATCAAAGACATGAACAGCTACCAGTCGCCCCTCTTGTGATTTAGAGGTAGTACCGAGTGGCCCTAAAGTACACTTCTAGGACATGACATACTCCTAAGTAACATACACAATGAATAGAAATTGTCTCAATGCAAGTGTTATCCAATGACATGAGAGTTCTATAATTTAAATATCCATATTTGTACAGTCATGTCAGAATTATACAATGGTCATCCATAAAGCTCAAAATACATATACATCATCAATATAATTTTTAACTCACGAAATTATAGCGAAAATATACAATGACTCCTCAAGTCCAGACAAGATCTCCCAATGATACTAAGCGTCCTAAAAGCAATGCTCCTTACCAAATACTATCTCTGAAACAAGAAGGGAAATGAGGGGTGAGTACTTAAGGAAAGAATACTCAGTGAGTGAGTGGATCAATGCAATCGTCTAATAAGAATTGTGAAACTGGAGTGTCAAAGCGTAAGTATACAAATCATATTTCAAATCATCATACTTTTAATTTCAACAATATATTATCGGTATGCATTATCAAGTCAAATATGCATCCAAAGCATTGTCATTAAAAATCATAGAGCTGCCAGCCAAAAGTATCCTGACAAAGGTCTATCTCGACCTATGACAGGCATATCGGGGGTATTATATGCAAAGTTATTTAAAGTGCTCTCTACCCCGACATTTTCGACGGACCTCTTTCAGGTGTTAGATTTGGAGAGAGTATCCAAATCCTCCCCCTTTTCGGGTTCAACCTGACTAGTACCGTGTCGTTAATAAAATCACTACAACTCGTGAGATACCCCATGCCTAGGCATATCCGGATGCCATATAAGCGCCTCTCGCGGTGTCTTTCATAGCTACGAAACAATACATACCAAGACCCTCAAGGCCAAAATCAAAACTCATATCAAGAGTATGTCGAAATCAGGTTCACAAACCAATTACAATATATAGCGTAAAATGACACATTATACATTTTAACCACATGGATACATAATTTCATAATTCAACCTAATTATTGAACATTCCATCGGTTCACAAAAAGTCGGTTCCAAAACCAGTCAAAACATTTCAAACACACGACAAATCATGCTCATTTATCAAAATGTTATAAAATGGAGTTTACATATTAAACAAAGGTATTGAAATAAATCTCATTCACAGTATGGGGGAGGGTAGCGCACTCCCCAATAATACCACGAAACGAAAAAAAGTGTTCCCCTAACTCAAGGCACCCAACACCTATGAATATATATATATATCAACAAGTTTCAAACCTACGCAATTATAGGAAATAGACTATCACTTCTAATACATGTATGCAAATCAGGTAATTCGAATCCTTTAGAGCCCTACCCTAATTCCTCATATTTTGTCCATGCATACAACAAGTCTACAAGATTTAAGTGTTGGTACTTAACCAATTCCGTACAGGGCTCACACCAATCAAATCTCTCGCTTGCACCCAAGGGCCAGCAGGGTCACAACCCAACGCTCCTCTGTGTAGCGTGCAGTGCCCATGCGCAGGGTCCATGTATAGGGCACGCAACGCCCTTGTGCAGCACCCAGGGCACGCAGCGCCTGCACACCAACCATTTCTCCTCATTTCTCAACTTGACCCTAACATTCATTCAATTAAATTGAATGGATAAGAAATTTTTTTCACCTAGGGTTTTCTCGGAGTGCAGACCTTCGTTCGAATGTCTTCTCGATCACTCCAAAATCTACAATGCTCCATATCAAGACAAGATTTATTAGTTAGGTCATAAATACTTAGAACAAAATCAAAACCTTGAGTCAGTTACCTATGCAGAGACTCGTAGGTTGTCGCGGGCTCTCGTGGGCTATGGGCCACAGTGGGCTTCGTGGCTATAGTGGGCTCACGGGCTGCACGGGCTCGTGGGTTGTCGCGGGCTGCGGGCTCGCGGCTCGCGGGCTGGCATATGCACTCGCAAGCTGGACTACAGTCACGTGCTCGCGGGCTGTGCGCTAGTGGGCTCGAGCACGTGCCTGCGCTCCTGAGCAGGCGCGCTCATGTTATGGTGCGCTCGCGCGGGGAAGTGCACGCTGTGGCATGCTCGCGCTTATGCAAGGAGGATCGCGCTGCGATGCGCTTGCGGGGGCAGGAGCTGCAGAGGCTGGGTGCGCTCGTGGTGGTGGTGGATCGCGGTGGAAGCTCGCGACAGCATGCGATCGAGAGGGAGGAACATCACAAGAGATAGAGAGACAGTGAGCAGCGGAGAGAGAGAGAAACAGTGAGAGGGAGATTGTGAGTGAGGTCAAGAGATAAGAAGAAAGTGGTGGTGATGCGGTTGCTCGTGGTGGAGAGAGGTGGCGGGGTGAGCGATCGATCGTGGCAGAGGGAGAAGGCGCAGCCGCGGGAGGTGAAGAGTCAGGGAGAGAGAGAAAGAGGAAGAGAGAGAGAGAATCAAAATTAGGGTTTCCAACCCTAATTGGGAAAAAGGGGGGAGGTGCTGCGTTTCACTCCAAAACGCAGCATCTCCTCTCTCTCTCCTTTTTTTTTGTATTTATATACATATGTCTTCACACCCACATTTCATTAAAATTAAATTTTTTTTTTGTAAAAACGGGATTTATTTTGATTCGAGGATTCGACAAATTAAAATATACCAAAATTTTAATTTAAATACCACAAAATCAAAAATCAATTTAAATAAATAAAATTTCTCTCTATATAATTAAATTACAGACACCGCAGTGTCGGTATTACATATTTGGTCAATTTAGCCCTTGTAGACCTATGGGGCCCTGTTTTTCAACTATGTCTTTATTACCTTGCTTGGTATTTGTGTTTGCTGATAGTACATGCTATGTGATAATAATAAACAATGTTGTGTTATGGATTCTTGTGCCTGATCCTTTTCCATGCCAAGTAAGAGATAAACATGTATGTAGGTTATTTAGTCAATATGTAATCTATTTTATACCATTTGATGCATTATAGTATTTTGATACAATATATGTATATTGCTGGCATTGATTCTATATTTTTATTGTATATTATATATTAATCACTTGAATCAGATTTCGTTTAAGATTTTAGAAATATAGAAAATTGTTAAAATCAAGAAGAATATGAGCAAGGCCACCGACACTATAAGTCTACCTGCATACTCAAAATGCCTAGATATAACTTAAGGTGTCGACCTCCCCTCTACACAAGTCGACCTATCAAGTCACGAAGTCAACTTGACTATAGTTCCTTGTCGACCCAGGATTCAAGAATTTGAAATTTAACTAAATATAAAATATCATAAGTCGACTTGAGATAGCAGAGAAGTGGACTTGAGAAATTCAAGCCTTCAAAACCCAAGTCTATAGAAAATTAAGTTGACCTATATGAGAAACAAGTCGACTTGAAAAATTCAAGCCTAAAAAATCTAAGTTTGCGGAACTATGAGTCAACTTATTATAAGGACAAGCAAACTTGACCCTAGGACTACATAACTATACGTTGACCCAGACCTATGACAAATTGGCTTATCTTATCAAATAAATCAAAATTGAGTCGACCTATAAATCAAATTTGTAAGTTGACCTAGTTATTGATTAAGTCGACCTAGACTTAGATAAGTTGATCTACTACATTGGTGAGTCAACCTCGAAGAGTAGTTCTTAAAATGTCTAAGTATAGAATACATCAAGTTGACCTAGGTAATCTATAATCCGACTCAAAGAGCATATAAGTCAACCTAGGGATATAATGAGTCAATCTGAACAAGTTCGCTCTCAGAAACTCAACTCTACAACATAACTAAGTTGATCCGAGTAAAATTATGAGTTGACCTATAGAAACTAAGTTTGAAACATAACTAAGTCGACCTAGGGAATAAGCAAGTCGACTTACTAAAATGTAAGGCGACATAGAGATCGACCTATAGGATAGATAAGTCGACCTGGCTAAGAGACAAGTCAACCTAACCTAGAGGATAAGACATAAGTCGACCTAACCAAAACAAGAGTCGACACGATCTAGTTGATATAATTCTATAAGTAAACCCAACCAAATCACAAGTCAACCTAAAGTAACATGCTCTTAGAAATGTAATTTTTGAAATAAAAATTAGTTGACCCAGAGTACGAACAAGTCGACCTAGGTATAAAATTGAACTATATATGTCAACCTAGCAATATTTTTAAGACGACACATACTTGTACAAGTTGATAAGGATAAGCACAAGCCAACATGACAATCTCACAGAATGTTGGCAAGTTGACTCACATTCATATCAAGTTGACTTGAGTAATTCAAAATTCAAAAATAAGTCGACTTGAAGTCTTAATGAGTCAACACAATGTGAGTAATGGATAAATGCTCAAAAAAATTTGTTCGGAAATTAAATGAAGGCTCAATCACTTCTAACAGCCACTGCAACACATTCAATAGAATTAAATGTTCTTCAATTGCCGATTTGAATTCTCCAAGTATAAATACAATACAAGGATGGAAGAAGAACAACTTTTGCATAGTCTAAGAGTCTTAAGAGCCTAGTTGTTCGTCCTCTATTTTTCAATTCTTTTGTTGTATTTTTGTGTGGTATAATGAACTCATCTAAAGTTTAAAACTTCATTTTGTGTTTTCATTTCACTCTGTAATCATTGTAAAAGATAAGAAGATTGGTCTTTTTGATCTGAGGTCTGAGTTATAATAACTGAAATATTGTTGGGGTTTGCCTACTCCAAAAAAGGCAAGTAAGAGTATTTTGGAAAATATTTGTAAGATTCACGGAAAGCTAGTTATGTATACTATTTGGGATTATAGTTACTTAGAAAATTCAAGAGAACTCTGGGAGTGGATGTGTACCAGGGAGGTAGAAGTACTATAAATCTTATGTCCCCTATTTTTTTTTCTCTCTCTCTTTCTCTCTCTCCTTTGTTTTTCTTTAATCCTTATTTAATATTCCCTTTGATTTTGAGAAAAGCCAAAATTTTTAGATTTCTTATTTACCTACCCTAAGTTATCATATTTAATGTCTACAAGTGGTATCAGGGGATGTCTTCTAAAAAAAGGTCTAACAACCTCAAAAAAAAAAAAAAAACACTAAATGGTGATAGTGTTCCATTTGAGACTTGCTCAACCAATAGAGTCTCATTCTTTAATGTGAATAACTAGAGCTACTGAAAGCAAAGGATAAGAAATTTTATCATTTGCTCAAGATGAGACTGCTTAGGAAATTATAGAAGAAAAAATAGAATTCCCAACTGAAAAAGTTGATACAGTCGGAGTTCCAGTAAAAATGAAAAACTGACCCCTGAAGAGGGGAAAAAAAAAAGCTAATTGCAAACTTGTCAATTTACTCCATCTGGCATTAAGTCTCAATGAATATAATAGAATCTCTTCCTGCATCGCTGCAAGGGAAAATTTGGGAAAGGTTGGAGGCTACCTATGAGGGTACTAACCAAATGAGAAAGAATAAAATAAGGATACTCAAACAGGAGTACAAGAACTTCAAAATAAAGGATGGTGAGACCATCAAAGACATGATTATAAGATTTAACACCATCACAAATGAGCTGAGACTACTGGGCCAAAGAATTAGCCAAGAAGATATGGTGAATAAAATGCTTAGATGCATGCCAAAATCATAGGAAGCCAACGTAAATGCAATTTATGAATTAAAGAATTTGGAGACCTTCACAATGGACCAGCTAGTGGGTTCTCTAACAACCCATGAGATGAAAATAAACTCCAAAGGAGTGAGCAATGAAGAGAAGGGGAAAACAATAGCTCTCAAGTTGGAGAGTGACAAAGAAAGCTCAAGGGATGATGATGATAAGGACATGGCACTTTTCACCCAGAAATTCAAAAAATTCATGATGAGAAAGAGAAATAATGAAAGAAGAGAATTCAATAAACCTAAAAAGAAGAATGAAATCATGTATTATGAATGCAAGAAGTCAAACCACATCAAAGTTGAGTGTCCTTAACTCAAGAAGGCAGAGAAAAATGATAAGAAGGGTAAGAAGAAAGCCTTCAGGCTGAAGTGATGAAAGTGGCAATTTGGATTGAGAAGGAGCTGAATAAAAGCATGCTAACCTCTTCTTCATGGCACTAGAAGATGACCAAAATGATGAGATAATTTCCACCACATCTTACTTTTCTAATTTTGATGATGAATTATCCATAGAAAAGTTACATGTAACCTTAATGGAATCATTAGAGATTTTAAGAAATTCACTAAGGAAAATATGATGTTGAAAAAGGAAACGACAAAATTAGCAAAGGAAAAGTATATATTAGAATTAGAAAATGAAAAATTGAAAAATGAGAATACTTCCTTGAAACATGAAAATAATTGTTTGCATGATGAATTAGAAAAGAAAAACAATGAAAATCTTAGATTACAAGTAGAAGTTGAGACTATTTAAAATGAAAATCTGAATATTTACAGTAAGGATAACAAAAATGAAAATAAGAACTTAGAAAAAAGAATTAGGACAAGAACAAGAAAGAAACAAAAGATTAAGCTCCTTGCTACACAAATTTATCCGGGGCAAAAAAAAAATTGGACTTGATGTTAGGTGCCCAAGGAACTAAATATGATAATGTTAGTTTAGGTTATAATCCTACTACAACCTGGAAAAAGGTTTACAATATCTTTGTGTTTAGATCTAAAAATATTAAACAAAAAACCAGATGTCATATATGCATGAAACTAGAACACAATGCACACCACTGCAAGCTTAGAAAGAGATCGGCACCAATCAAACTAAAAGGCGTGCAACTTATGCTAATGTATGCATTGTCAAGACATAGCATAGATGCATGTTGATTTAAACAACAATGCAATGAGTGCCAACGGAACTAGTTAAGATCTTTGTTATTACTAACATTGCTAGACCCAAAAAGATTTGGGTACTAAAGACTTGAACATCTTTTTGTGTAAACTTGCCTCAAGGTCAAAGGTTTTGAAAACACATGGTTTCTGGATAGTAAATACTCTAGGTATATGATCGGAGATTTCACAAAGTTCAGTAGTTTGGAAGAAAAAAAAGAAAAAAAAAATTATTTTTGGAGACAATTCAAAGGGAAGAATAGTAGGCAGTAGAAGTATAGGTAAATTTTCTATTAAAATTGAACTTGTTTTACATGTTAAGAGTTTAAAACATAACTTGCTTAGTATTACTCAATTGTGTGATAAATGGTATATTATTGTCTTTGATTGCTATTGTTGTGAAATTATAGATAAATTAAATAAAGATGTAAAATTCAAAAGAAATAGACAAAAAAAAGTATGTCATTAACTCAGACAACAAAAGGGGACAAGAGAAAGTATTCTTAATGGTCATAAACATAGATAATTAGAACAAGCAAGCATAGATCTCATTTCTAAATTAACAAAGATAGATATAGTTAAAGAGTTACTAAAATTGAAATATGAAAAAAGATAAATTATGTAATATTTGCATGAAAGAAAAGCACAATAAATTATCGTTCAAATTCAAAAACATAGACTTGTTTAGACCTATTAGGACACAAAATTTAAGAAAAGAACATATAGAATCATAGATGATTACTCTACATACACAGGGGTCTTATTTCTAGTAAAAAAAAGAAAAAACTAGTAGTATATTTATTAAGTTGTGTAAAAAAATTCAAAATGAAAAGGGTCACACAATCAATACTATCAGAAATGATTATAGTAAGAACTTTAAAAATAAGACATTATATGAATTTTGTGATGAAAATGGAATTGATAATAATTTCTCTTCACCTAATTCACAACAAAATGGAGTTGTAAAAAGAAAAAATAAAATTAAAAAAAATGGTTAGGACCATTTTGTGCAAAAACAATGAATCTAAATATTTTTTGACAGAAATTGTAAATATATTTTGTTATATACTTAATTGGGTTTTAATTATATCAATCCATAAAAAAACACTTTATGAGCTATATAAGGGTAGAAAACCTAAA
This sequence comes from Dillenia suffruticosa, assembly GCA_033439265.1. NCBI lineage: Eukaryota > Viridiplantae > Streptophyta > Magnoliopsida > Dilleniales > Dilleniaceae > Dillenia > Dillenia suffruticosa. Next base: position 7,410,776 of record JAVTVX010000018.1, on the reverse strand, counting down.
ATATGTTGCTTTTATGTCTTTGGATATAAATATTATATCTTAAATAATGGAAAAGACAATGTAAGAAAGTTTGATACCAAGAATGATGAAAGAATTTTCTTTAGCCGCTAAACGTTTAGCAGGACACATAGAGCCTATAACAATAGGACAATGGTGGTTGAGAAATCAATTCATGTGCAATTTGATGAAAGTGATCCCTTAAGTAAAAACAGTTTTGATGAAGTAATTGAAATATAATCTATTTTAGATTAAGGTGAAATAGAAAATGAGAGCATTAAGGTCTTTGAAGAAAGAGTAGAGGAAATGTAGAGAAATGAAGAAACTCCTGAGAAACAAGAGGTAAAATTCCCTTCTGTACGAAAAAAGATTAATATAAAAAATATAATTGGAAACATAAAGGTAAGAGTAAGAACTAAATTCAGTATGAAATCAATATAAATTTATGGTTTTCATATCTCAAATTGAACCTAAGAATATTAAAGAAGGCTTAGAAGATGAGAATTAGATTTTAGTTATGTAAGAAGAGTTTAATTAATTTAAGAGAAATAAAGTATGAGATCTAGTACCTAAACCTAAAGATCAATCAATAATAGGAACCAAATGTGTGTTTACAAATAAATTTGATGAAAGTGGCATAATCACTAGAAATAAAGTTAGATTAGTAGTTCAAGAATACAACAAAAAGGAGGGGATAGATTATAATGAAACCTATACTCCTATAACTAGATTAAAAGCCATTAGAATATTGTCCATCTTTGCTTATTTCATGAACTTTAAATTATACCAAATGTGAATCAAGAGTATATTCTTAAATAGTGTGTGTAGAGTAACTCCTAGATTTGAATATCAAAACACCCAGATCATATATTCAAATTATCCAAAACTTTGTATGATCTCACAGAAATTCCAAAAGTTTGGTATGAAAGGTTTAACAATTTTCTAATTAAAAATGAGTTTGAAATAGGTAAGGTTGATACAACATTGTTTATTAAAAAAAAACAAAGAAATCTTAATAGTGTAAATTTATGTAGATGATGTAATGTTTGGAGCAACCAATGACAACTTTTACCAAGAATTTGCTACTGTTATATATGTTGAATTTGAAATGAATATGATGACAAAATTATACTATTTCTTAGATTTGTAAATTACGCAAATCCAAAAAATGATATTTATAAATCAATCCAAATTTACTAAAAAATTAGTTAAGAAATTTAGATTTTGTGAGGTTAATTGATATGTCATCCTATAAGCATGTTAATCAGATTAGACAAAGATGAAAAAGTAAAAAAATGTGTCAAAAACTTTATAAAAAATGATAAAATCATTGTTATATTTGATTACAACTAGGCCAATTGTTCTATATAGTGTATATTGTGTGTTAAATTCCAATCCAATCCTAAGGTGTCACTCTTGACAGCAATTAAAAGAATTTTGAGATATTTAAAGGATGCATGCAATCTAGGTTTATGGTATGATAGAAATTCATCATTTCAATTGCATGGATACTCGATGTTGATTTTGCCATGTGTAAATTAGACAAGAAGATTACAACTAACACTTATGATTCTTTAGAAGTATACTAGTGTCATGGTCATCTAGAAAGCAAAAGAGTGCTACCACTTGAACTACAGAAGTAGAGTATGTGACTATAGGACAATATTATTTTCAAATTCTTTGGATCGAGTATCAACTCAAATATTATGGTCTGTACATAGATTGTGTTCCAATTAAGATTGACTATACTATTGCCATAAATTTAACCAAAAATCTAGTACATTACTCTGGAACTAAACATATTGAGTTTAGACACCATTTTATAAGAGATCACGTACATAAAAATGATGTAATTCTAGAGTATGTTGAAATTAAAGAACAAACTGTTGATATTTTATCAAACCATTAGATAGAGAAAGATTTTACAATTTAAGAAGATAATTAGGCATGATATAGTGAAATCAAATGTTTATAATGTTTAAAATGGATTAAAATATGTGTACATAATGATTGTATGGTATAGGAATGAGATTTTGAAGAAATTTCAAAAGTTAAACAATATTTAGATCAACTTATGATGAAAGTAAGTCAACCTATAGACAAAATAAGTCGACCTTATAGCTCAATTTATGATAAAATTATATGTATAAATCAACTTTCATAGAGTGTAAGTCGACCTAATGAGTTTATTGACAAAATAAGTCAACTTACACCATGTATAAATTGACTTGTAAGCATTGAAATACAGAAATGTTTCATAAAAAATTATCGAGTTGACTTATATAAGATGCAAGTTGATTTGTGTGTGTGCAAGACTACTTATGAGATATATAAGTCGATTTGCAATTATGAAGGCAGATAAAAGGTTTCTGAACAGCAACTAAGTCAACTTGGGTCCTTGAGCAAGTTGACCTAGTTAAGTTCAGAATATGGTTTCACTCAGACAAGTCAACTGACAATGCGAGTCAATCTACTTGAACGATAAGTCAACCTATGCTCCCAACAAGTCGACTTAAGTAACACATGCCCAAATCTAAAACCATAAAATCTGATCCAAAACTTAATTTCTCTCACATTATGTTCGGGATCCGACTAAAAAATGAAGAGCCAAGTCAAATAAGATCTCTTTAGGAGTTGACTTTTCGCATTCTTCTCAAAATCTCTCAAATCATAAAACAAAAATTTCTCCTCTCTCTCGTTGAAACCCTAACCCTAACTCTTTCTCTATCTCTTGATGATTTATCTCTCTTCATCTCTCTTCATCTCTTACAAGACAAGAACCCTAAAATTCTCTCTCGCATACATGACAAAACCATAGCTTCACCCTGTCAACAAAACCCTTATCGAAAATTGGTCAGGTTGTCGAAACTCTCAAATTAATACTGATTCCCCCAATGCAATAAACTGTAACAATAGTGGTTATCAGGTCGAATTCCAAAGGAACTATATTAACTTAACTTCTTAGTAAATGCCAAAATAAAATAGAGGGTTTATAAAAGAAATTCCTAAACCAAAATTAAACAACTAAAATTAAAAAACAAATCAAATATGTAAAAATACTAAAATTTAAAGAAGAAATTCAATTCACTAAATTCCGATCCAAGAGTTCATATATTCGATTGTCTTATTGATCATTGGTTGAAAATATTATTCTGGCAATTCAAGCATTTAACCTTAAATCTATTAGGATAGCCATAATAAATCTTGTGCTTTCCTAAAATAATTGATCAAATCCAGTATCCAATCAAAACTTATCATTAATCGACTGGGCACGATAACGTTTCATATCAAATAATGACAGCATTAAGTTTTGTGAAAACAGTTAAACCAAAATACAAATAACCAGGATAGCCGTACAATTATTCGATTTTGTTTCATCGATTCCTTAGGTTAAAATGAATATCGGCAAACGACCCATAAACATATATAACCTATTTGCTATTCGTACCATTCATTCATGACAATTACGGATCACTGAAATTCTGGATGCAGTAGAAAAATTGATATTGAATTAAATTATCAGATTAACCAATACCAATCCTTCATAAAAATAAATCAAGAATCGACGAATACTTGAATTAAAAATGCAAGAAATTAAATAAAATATATAACCTCACAATGAAAAACAATCGATTAAAATTCCCCTTGAATAAGAATAAACGAACTAACCACTCATGGTGGTAAGTATCAACACAAGAAAATAGAGAAAAACAAAGTTCCTAAAAAGAATAAAAAAAATTAAAAATAAAACATAATGAAAGAATGAATGAGTCCCTGCGGAGCAGCCCTTTCTTTCCTCCTTGAGATGCAGCCGCCTCTTTTTTGTGTAAAGAGTATGAAGTTAATTATGTGCAGCCCTTTTGTATTTAAATAAGCAAGGGCAGCCGGCCCTCTTCAGAGAAAATAGGAAAGAAGACAGTTTCTCCTAAAGAATAATGCAACTTTCCTTCCTTCTAGTCTTCCAATTTGATTATGACTCTTCCCATTGAGAAAATTATAAACCTCACTCCTACTAAAAAAAACTTTTTACTAAAAAACTCTACTAGAATGCTGAAATTAAAATTCAATCTCCTCTTCTTCAAAGCCCAATAAGATGTCTTGACCCAATTAGTTCCAAAATTGCCTTATTAAGCCCAATTTGCTCCAAATCTTCAATTTCAATCTCCTAAAAATAAAATTCAATAAACACAACCATTAGCGCATTAAACAATCTAAATTCAGACCATAATATTAATAATAAAAATGATAATTTGTGCATTATCAAATTCTCCAACACCAAACCAATGCTTGTTCTCAAGTATTCATTAGATTAATATCACACAAGTATTCTCTTCTTCACTCCTTCCCTTCCTTCAATTCATTTTCAAATAATTTCAAGCAGCACACATCGAAAAATTCAAGCAAAAATAACAATTCAGAGAGCAAGTGATCATAGTTTTAAAACTTTAAAAGAAAATATAAGCATCCCATCAAACTCGATAATCTCATCAAAATTCAATGCATCAAGATTCAATACCCTCACAAGGATTTCACTCTATACACTCAAAGTGTTTAAGGGAATTTATCAATAACTCTCAAATCAAATCATAAGATGTTATTATCATAAGTTTGCTTATTTATCAAATCTCTACCACCACTTATATGAATTCAAAATAAAAATCTGGGGGTCTTTGTAAGGGTTGTAACGTGGCTTGGGTAAAGGTAGGGTAAAAAGATAAATGTATCGTGTAATAAATATATCAAAGAAGCATGTCAAGAACATAACCTTTGTATCCCATATCATGAAATACAATCAAGCCAAAAGAAAGATACGGCCATCAAGATCATTATCATCTCTCAATCAAACTTTTTTTTACATTTTCTCTTCAAATTCCCCAATTTCAACTTTTGAGAATTTCTTCTTTTTCTTTTTCTTTTGTTTTTTTTTTCTCCCTCTTTTTTTTGCATAAGGAAACTAAATGAGAATCAATAAAAATGCCGCGCATATACAATCCACCCCAATTGTATAATCGACTTCCCAAAATAAATTGCACAATAGAAGTAACTCATTCCCTTTGCAAATAACCACTTAATATATGCTCAAATCACATGCTTCTTTAATATAAGGACCAAAAAGAAGGTAAAGCGTAAAAAGAAGGTTATGTGTTAATTAATGAGGTTAAAGCAAAGAAATGGGATATAAGCTCAAAGGGTTTCACTAAGGAAAATATTATACACAGGAAAGTTTGTTTTCGAGAGCTAAAATGGGTCAACCTAAATGCTCCCATCATATTAATGTATGAACTCATTGATGTGGTCTTAAAAAGTATAGCAAAGCAAGTTATAAAATAAGTATACTATGATTGATAAACACTCATGAAGAAAGATTAGAGCAAATTTGATGGCATGCTCATAAGGCTCAAATTCTCACAAAATGTGTTTAATTTGTATCGAATCTATCACATTTTCAAATGACTCAATCATCAAGATCAATGGGACACTTTAAAACAATTTATCCAAAAAATAACTAATCACATTTGTCTCTTTCATACATTTCAAACTCAAATCAAAAATGTATACTAACTCAAAATCATTATCCGACAAAATCCAGAGAGTACGAAGTTCCAAAGAAAAATAGAAGAAATGACATTGGCATGAAAATCCTCCCCCACACCTAAATACTACATTATCCTCAATGTATGCAAAAGATGAGAAATTTAGACACAATGCCAAAAAAAAATGCACAACCAGCACAATTGAAAACTAATCTCAGAAATGAAAGATGCTAGGCAATGAAAGAGGACAATGAAAAGGAAGATAAAAATGAGAGTACTCCCCTAAGGTGATGGCGGGAATGGGAGTTGAAATCCTACAAAAGTCGCGAGCGCCTGGATGTTCTGCTCCAACTGAGAGATGTGTTTTTGCAAGTCGTCAACCATTTGAGCTAAGGAAGGAGAGTGAGACAAACGTGTAGCAGCGGAGGGACCTACAAAAGAAGAGGGAACTGTGTTTGTGCTCAGCAGAAGTGAATTTGAGGCAGCCTCCCAACTTCGCAGGTGGAGAGGGGATGATTGCTTTCCCTTTTGCAATTCGAGATCGCGATTTGGACCTTCGGGAAGAAGAAGGCTGTGCAAGCTGTTGTTACTCTATAGAAGTGGGGTGTGCGTGTTGTGTTGGGTCCACCGAAGGGGTAGGTGCTTCAGGGTCTGCAGTATCAGAGGTGGCACTCGAAAGGGTCGCAGTCGATCGTGGAAGTAGCATGCGGGGCCTTCGCGGTGGAGCCTTTGGTGTGGGCAATCGTACCCGAGGCCCTACAGGGGATGCTGGCACTGAGGAGATGTCACAGGCAAGTAAGGAGATGATTGTGAGGAAGAAGTTGCTGAAGGCGACGGTTGATTGTCTGAAGAGAGGGAGATTAGGCTGTTGCTAGGGTTTGTGGCTCTTGTACGTTTGGATGAGGCGTCGCGTGAGGACGATGGATGCTGGGGAGTTCGTTTCTGTCCCATGATGGAGTGATTGCAGTGGTTAGGGTTTTCGGGGGCGAACCAATTGCTGAAGAGACACGGTACGAAACCTTGACGACACCCTTGAAACCGGAGATGTGCAGCGGGAGAGACACAGAATGAAGCGTAGGGTGTGATCGAAGAGATGGTGTTGATCAATTGGTAGACGAACGAAGCAAGCTCTCAGAATGGTGATGCGTGATGAAGCGAAGTTAGGGCTTTGGTTTGGGGCCAAATTGGGAATGACTGCGTCTGAGAACCGTATGTTGGGTATTTCTTCAGAACCGTCTCTCCCTTCTCTTTTTTTTTAGGTCGGAAATCGTGTGATCACACCTTATGAAGATGATTGCTTCTGTCCAGTTTTTGTGTGCACTTCCTTCGGAAAACCGCGTGATCATCTGTTAATGATGAGAGTATTTCTACCCAAAAATTTTATGGGGTTGTGGAAACCGCGTGATCATGCCCAAATGCCAAGACTGTTTTTGTCCGAAAGCTGACTGTCATTCTATTTGTGTCGTGGCTTAAGAAATTGTTGAACACATGCAAAAAAAAATTTAAGAGAAGGGACAAATAACACTAATAAAACATGTAAAATTGAAAAAAAATGAAATAACTAAAAATTAAATCAAACTCTAAAAAAATTTTGGGTTGCCTCCCAACAAGCGCAAGTATTTAACGTCGTTATGGTCGACGGTCTTCATATTTGATTCAGTTGGAAGAATAATTTGGAGGCATCAATGTAATGTCCAACATTGTAGAAATCTCCATCTCATCGTGAAATATCTTCAACCTATACCCATTCACTTTGAAACTCTTGTTTGTGTCAAGACTTTTGATTTCCACTGTACCATGAGAAAATATATTAGTGACAACAAATAGACCAACCCAACGAGAACGGAACTTACCCGGCATGAGTTTGAGTCGAGAATTGTATAGAAGCACTTTCTGTCCGGTCGCAAATTGTTTCCTTAAGATCATACCATCGTGAAACAATTTGGTTTTCTTTTTATAAATTCTCGAGTTCTCATAGGCGTCCAATCTCAACTCTTCAAGTTCTTGCAATTGCAATTTCCTCGACTCACCAACTTCATCCATATTCATATTGCAACGTTTGATCACCCAATACACCCTATGTTCAACTTCCACTGGTAAATGACAAGATTTTCCAAAGATTAACCTATAAGGAGACATCCCTATTGGTGTTTTGAAAGTTGTCCGGTAAGCCCAAAGTGCATCATCTAGACATAAACTCCAATCCTTTCATCTCGAGTTGACCGTTTTCTCTAAAATGGATTTAACTTCACGGTTAGAAATTTCGGCTTGTTCATTTGTCTGAGGATGGTATGCCGTAGCAACCCGGTGATGTACTCCATATTTCTTCATTAATGCTTCGACTGCTCGGTTGCAAAAATGGCTTCCTTGATCATTTATGATGGCTCTAGGGATCCCAAACTTGCTGAAAATATTAGTTTTGATAAAACCTACAACAGACTTAGAATCGTCAGTCCTGGTGGCTTTTGCTTCCACCCATTTTGATACATAATCAATAGCCAAAAGAATGTAAGCATATCCACAAGACGAAGGGAAAGGACTCATAAAATCAATACCTCATATATCAAATATTTCACAAACAAGAATGGGAGTTTGGGGCATCTCATTTCTATGGGACAAAGATCCAGTTCTCTGACATCTATCACAGCTTTTACAAAATAAGTAAGCATCTTTAAACAAGATCTCCCAATATAACCCACTATTTAAAACCTTCCTTGCAGTTCTCTTCGGCCCAAAATGTCCCCCACAAGCATAACTATGACAAAATGCTAAAACGGATTTATGTTCATTTTCTGGGACACATCTCCTAATTATTTGGTTAGAGCAAAATTTCCACAAGTAAGATTCATCCCACACAATATTTTGCCTCACATCGAATTTTTTTCCTTTCTAGACTTACTAAGATCACTAGATAAGATGTGTGTGACCAAATAATTCACAATATCTGCATACCTGAGTAATACCTTTTAAGTGAAATAACTGCTCATCAGGAAAAGATTCAGAAATAGGTAGTGGATCTTCCTTCTTCACTAACCTGCTTAAATGATCAGCTACCAAGTTCTCAGCTCCACTTCGATCCTTGATGTTCAAATCAAATTCTTGCAGCGAGAGAATCCACTGTATCAACCTGGGTTTTGACTCCTTTTTTGCTAATAGATATTTCAAAGCTGCATGATCAGAATACACAATTACCTCGGAACCAAGTAAATATGATCTGAATTTATCTAAAGCAAAAACAATGGCTAAGAGCTCTTTTTCGGTGGTGGTATAGTTGCATTGAGCAGCGTTCAATGTCCTTGATGCGTAGTAAATGACGTGACTCTTCTTATCAATCCGCTGGCCAAGAACTGTTCCACAGTAAAATTGTTTGCATCGCACATGATCTCAAAAGGTAAATTCCAATCAGGTGGTTGAATGATTGGTGCAGTAGTTAACAGGTTTTTGAACTTGTCGAAGGCTTCCTTGCATTTTTCTTCGAACTCGAAAGGTATATCTTTTTAAAGTAACTTGGATAATGGCAAGACAATTTTTGAGAAGTCTTGAATCAACCTGCGATAAAAAGCTGCATGTCCAAGAAAACCACGTATTTCCCTAACATTTGTAGGGTAAGGTAAGCTCTTGATCAAATCAACCTTCGCCTTATCTATCTCAATACCCCTATGAGAAATCACATGCCCTAACACTATGCCTTCTTTCACCATGAAATGACATTTTTCATAGTTCAAAACCAAGTTCGTTTCCATACATCTTTTCAAAATTTTGATCAAATGTCCTAGACAACTATCAAACGAGTCACCGTAAACAATGAAATCATCCATAAATATCTCAATACAATTTTCAATATATTTAGAAAAAATACTCAGCATGCATCTTTGGAATGTACCTGGGGCATTACATAGACCGAAAGGCATCCTTCTATAAGCAAATGTTCCAAATAGACATGTAAATGTAGTCTTTTTTTTTATCTTCCCGTGCAATCACGATTTGATAATAACCTGAAAAACCATAAAAAAAACAAAAGAATGATTTTCCCACTAATCTCTCTAACATTTGATCAATAAAGGGTAAAGGGAAATGGTCCTTTCGAGTAGCTAAATTGAGTTTCCTAAAATCAATGACCATTTGCCAACCATTTTGCACTCGCATAGGTACCAACTCATTGTCTTGATTTCTTACCACCATGATCCCTATTTTCTTTGGTACCACATGGATTAAGCTAACCCACTTGCTGTCAGAAATTGGATAAATTATGTTTTCGTCCAAAAGTTTGAGAATCTCCTTCATCACCATTTCTTTAATGATTGGATTCATCTTTCTTTGCAATTCCCTCATTGGCTTAGTGTCCTCTTCTAAAAGGATTCGATGCATGCAAATTGAGGGACTAATACCCTTTATATCGGCTAAAATCCAACCAATTGCTGTCTTGTACTCTTTTAGAACTTGGAGTAGCCGATTTTCTTGTTCTTCCGTCAACTCTCTTGCTATGATAACGGGTAAGGTCTCTTCATCACCTAAGTATACATATTTAAGATGATCCGGCAAAGTCTTCAATTCCAATGTTAGAGCCTGCAAAACGGAAGGTAACATTTTCTTGTGAGAAACAGGAAATGTAGTGCTCGAATTTAAAGACCTTGATTGTTGTTCCAATATTGATTATGAAATTTCACAAGTTTTGGTCATCTCTTCTTTAGTGTTCAATTGCGTATCCAATTCAAAACTTGTGTCATTTTCTTCTTCAAAGATTTCCTGCACAATTGAATCAATGACATTAGCGGAACAAATCGAATGACACTCATTCGGGTATCTCATGGTTTCAAAAATATTGAATTTAACAATCTCGCCGTCGAATTTGACGGAGAGTGTACCATCATCCACGTCTATTTTAGTTTTTGCCGTTTTCATGAACAGTCTCCCCAATAGTAGCGGTGCTGAATTTGTAACGGTATCTTCATCCATTTTTAAGATATAAAAATCTGCTGGAAAAATTAACTCATTAACCCGTACCAAAACATCTTCAACAATCCTTCTGAATACACGACAGAACGGTCAGCCAATTGAATAATCACCTTAGTTTCCTTTAGGGGGCCTAGATTTAGAGCAATATAAATAGAATATGGCATGACATTGATTGATGCTCCTAAATGTAGCATAGCACGTTCAAATTTCTTCATCCCAATAACACAGGATAAAGTGAACATATCTGGATCTGAACATTTCTCGTGTAGAGATCTTTTGATAACAGCAGACACGTTCTCGCCGACCCTTATTTTCTCATCTCCTCTTATCTTTCTCTTGTTTGTGCACAACTCCTTCAAAAACTTTACATATTTGGGTATTTGCTTGATGGCATCTAACAAAGGTATGTTTATTTCCACCTTCTTGAAAGTTTCCCAAACCTCCTTTTCGTAGTCTTCCTTTTTGGATCTTTCAAGCCTGCTAGGAAAAGGTGGTACAACTATGTTATGACTCGTAGGTAAAAGAGAATCGGAATTTACCTTGTTTGGATTTTCATTGGTAACTTCGGCTTCTTCTTCTTCATCTTTCTTCGCATTTCTCTTTTTGGGTGATGGTGGTTTTGATTGCACTTCGTTCCCACTCCTCAATACCATTGCACTAACATTTTCCTTAGGGTTTATTACCGTTTGTAAAGGTAATTTCCCTGCATTTTGACGCTCCAAATTGCTAACTAAAGTGGTTAGCTGAGTGATTTGATTTTCCAAATTTTGAATGCTAGCTCTTGTTTCCTGTTGAAATTGTTAAGTGTTAGTCGCGAGAGCTTTCACAATATCTTCTAGGGACATACCTAAATTAGACGATTGTGTCGGTGCATGTGTTGGCCTATTGAGTTGCTGAGGAGAATATCTTGTTTGTCCTCCTTGATTCCCGTAACTCAGGTTTGGATGCTCTCTCCATCTAGGGTTATAATGATTAGAGTAGGGATCGTACTTCTTCTGAGGTTTGCCAGGAAATCCTCCTACAGAATTTGCTTGATGAGTAGAATCTTCTTGCAGAGATGGACACATATCCGTAGGATGTCCGGATATTGAGCATATACCGCAAACTTTGGTTGCATGTATTTGCCCTACAGCCATTTGACGAACCAAAGCAGTCAATTCAGAAATTTGATTTTCAAGATTCGAATGACTTACCTCATTTACACGTTTTATAACTCCATCCGTTCTCAATCCAAATTGTTGAGAATTTTCTGCCATGTTGATGATCAATTGTTTGGCTTCTTCAGGTGTTTTATTTACCAACGCTCCTCCGCTGGCCGCATCTACCATACTTCTATCTATGGATAGAAGTCCTTCATAGAAATACTGAATCAAGAGCTGTTCCGGTATTTAATGATGTGGACAGCTGGCACAGACCTGTTTGAACCTCTCAAAGTACTCATATAGAGTCTCTCCGCTAATCTGTCTGATCCCATATATCTCTTTTCGAATGTTGCCAGCTCTAGATGCAGGGAACAATTTTTCTAAAAATAATCTCTGCTTCCCATTCCATGTATTTATTGAACCTGGGGGTAGGTAGTACAACAAATCCTTTGCCTTATCTTTCAGGGAAAAGGGAAAGGCTCTCAACTTAATCTGTTCCTCAGTCACTCCTTGGGGTTTCATACTCGAACAGATAACATGAAATTCCTTCAAATGTTTATGCGGATCCTCACCTGGGAGACCACAAAAAATAGACAGTAAGTGAATCAAACCATATTTAAGTTCGAATGCTACCTTAAGAGTTGGGTATTCGATGCACAAGACTTGTTGATTCAGATTGGGTACAGCCAATTCCTTCAAGGTTCTCTCATGATCAGCCATCTTTTCCTTTTTTTCTTTAAAAATAAACCTATTACAATTTGTCAAATCAATGTCAAAAAATGGTTTTCGGCGTAATTTACCTTTCCTCTGTCTGGCCTCTTTTCTCAATCGGCGAGCAGTTTTCTCAATTTCAGGAATATATTCCAATTCACTTCCTTGAGAAGAACGGGTCATGAAACAAAAGAAGTCAGCAAAACAAATAATAAAGGTAACACAACTAAGAAATCAAAATAGTTCCCCAGTAACGGCGCCAAAATTTGGTCGGATTGTCGAAACCCTCAAATTAATACTAATTCCCCCAATGGAACAAACTGTAGCAATAGTGGTTATCAGGTCGAATTCTAAGCGAACTATATTAACTTAACTCCTTAGTAAATGCCAAAATAAAATAGGGGGTTTATAAAAGAAATTCCTAAACCAAAATTAAATAGTTAAAATTAAAAAACAAATCAAATATGCAAAAATACTAAAATTTAAAGAAGAAATTCAATTCACCAAACTCCGATCCAAGAGTTCATATATTCGATTATTTTATTGATCATTGGTTGAAAATATTATTTTTGCAATTCAAGCATTTAACCTTAGATTTATTAGAATAGCCATAATAAATCTTGTATTTTCTTAAAATAATTGACCAAACCCAGCATCTAATCAAAACTTATCATTAATCGACTGGACATGATAGCGTTCCATATCAAATAATGATAGCATTAAGTTATGTGAAAACAGTTAAACCAAAATACAAATAACCAGGATAGCCGTACAATTATTCGATTTTGTTTCATCGATTCTTTAGGTTAAAATGAATATCGACAAACGACCCATAAACATATATAACCTATTTGCTACTCGTACCATTCATGCATGACAATTACGGATCACTAAAATCCTGGATGTAGTAGAAAAATTGATATTGAATTAAATTATCAGATTAACCAATACCAATCCTTCATAAAAATAAACCAAGAATCGACGAATACTTGAATTAAAAATACAAGAAATTAAATAAAATACAAGAAATTAAATAAAATACAAGAAATTAAATAAAATACATAATCTCACAGTGAAAAACAATCGATTAAAATTCTCCTTGAATCAGAATAAACGAACTAGCCACTCATGGTGGTAAGTATCAATACAAGAAAATAAAGAAAAACAAAGTTCCTAAAAAGAATAAAAAAAATTAAAAATAAAACCTAATGAAAGAATAAATGAAGTCCCTGTAGGAGCAACCATCTCTTTCCTCCTTGAGATGCAGCCGTCTCCTTTTTGTGTAAAGAGTATGAAGTTAATTGTGTGCAGCCCTTTTGTATTTAAATAAGCAAGGGCAGCCGGCCCTCTTCAAAGAAAGTAGGAAAGAAGACAGTTTCTCCTAAAAAATAATGCAACTTTCCTTCCTTCTAGTCTTCCAATTTGATTAGGACTCTTCTCATTGAGAAAATTACAAATCTCACTCCTACTAAAAAAAACTTTTTACTAAAAAACTCTACTAGAATGCTGAAATTAAAATTCAAGCTCCTCTTCTTCAAAACCCAATAAGATATCTTGACCCAATTAGTTTCAAAATTGCCTTATTAAGCCCAATTTGCTCTAAGTCTTTAATTTCAATCTCCTAAAAATAAAATTCAATAAACACAACCATTAGAGTATTAAACAATCCAAATTCAAACCATAATATTAACAATAAAAATGACAATTTGTGCATTATCAAAAATCAACAAAAACAATCACTTCTTTCTCTTTCTCTCTCTCTTTCGGTAACAAATCTCCATAGCACCAAAAGTAAAGCTTCCTGTCAAGAATTCCCTTTGGAGGAGAAAAATAAGTCCTTTTGAGAACTTTAGCAAAAGGAAGTTAAATTTAGGAAGGTTAATTGTTTGGTCTTATTTGAAGAAGATAGAATTTCCATATGAAGAGCACTTAAACCACATTTGCCTTAGTTCATTATTGAACCCAAATGAAAAGGTATATGAAAATTTTGGTTAGGAAATTTTATAATAATCTTGAGGTAATTAATGAGACCGAAAATGACTCTAAGAGACACAATATGAATTTGCTATCAGTATAGAGTCATGCATATTCAAAGCCTACATTAAGAGCAAGGTGATTGTTGTAGCACCCAAAGTGATTTCATGATAAATAATTTGAATTGGATGCCTCATACTGTTTGTGAAGATTATATGAAAGTAAAGCAATTGGAATATGCAAAAACAATATTTAAAGATGATAATCTGAAAGAGATAAATACCAATGCTAAGGCATTAGGTGTACATGAGATAATCCTGAATTTTATAGTCACACATGTCCTTAAGTCTAGGAGATGGAACCCAAGTAAAAGTTATGGTTAATGACATGTTTAATGAAAAGCAAAATCACCAAACTTCATTTCCTTGTGCCATACTTTATGATTGCCATATCTAAGTCAAATTCATCCAACCTACCCTATTGCTCGCTAATCATAGACATTATAATAGTAAATAAAATAGACTTGAAGAAGGAAATAAGTACGAGATTGAAGGAAATAAGAATGAGATTGTTGGTAAAGAATGGAATCAGAGAGTCTTCTTTAAAAAAGGCAAAATAAACCTATAAAGATGGGGTATGGGAGAGAAAGGATGAATTGGAAGATGAGACTATAGTGGAGTCAAGGAAAATAAAAAGAAAAGAGGATAAATAGGAACTGGTGAGCCAACTAGGGAAGAGATTGAGGAAGAATATAGAGATGCAAACCTTCAAATCATCCCTACAAGAGGTGGTGAATCTGGATCATCTTCTTTCAGAGTTAAATTAGAGATGATGTAGGGTGCAGTAGTGTAGATGCAGAGCTAGCTCAATAGGCAAGAGGATCAAAATGTTCATATTCAAATCCAATTGTAGCAACTTGAGTCCCTAGTCAAAGGCAATCAACCAAGACCTTCTAGCACTTCCTGAGCACTTTATCTTCCTCTTTTGATACTTCCTTCTCTCGTGAGCTACTCCTAGAAACTCACATTGATATTTTGTTTGATGATTTTGTATTTTGATTGCACTTTTCTCCTTTTCTTGTTTTAATTTTATGGATTGAGCATTGTAATCAAATATGTTCTAATGTTCTAATTTTATGGATTGAATCTTATCTTTATCTAAGTTATTTTTCATGTTATGAATGATGTGCCTTTAAGCATTATGTGCATTGTGTGATTGCATCATATGTTTGAACTATGAATGAAATGAGGAGATTATAATTATAATTGCACTTGCATTATGGATGAAAAGGGGAGACATACTTGATGAATTAGCATTAGATTGTAATTCACTCCATTTTATTGATGACAAAAAGAGAAAAAAAAAATATGATTGTATAGGATTATTGAATGATTGACTATGTATAATTTGAATTAGGGGGAGTCTAGTGTTTGTACTCAAAAATAAAGTTAAGATAGGATTTAAAAAATTAAAAGAGTATAGCATAGGTTAAAGGAGAGCATAACTTTAAAATTTTCAATTTTTGAACAATTTTGTCCAATTTTTCATAAGTTTGGTCATCATAAAAAAAAATTGTTAAGTAAAATATATTTTGATGATAATTATGTATAATTATAAAATAATTAGAATTGATTATTTGAGATTTTAGAAATATAAAAAAATTATTAAAATCAAGAAAGGTATAAGCAAGACGATTTGCACCATAAGGAAGTCAACTTGCACACTTAAAATACCTACACATATCCTAAGGTGTTGACCTACCCTCTACACAAGTGAACCTGACTATAGTTCCTTGTTGACTTAGGATTCAAAAATTTGAAATTTAACTAAGTATATAATATCACAAATTGATCCTAAATAGTAGATAAGTCAACCTGAGGAATTTAAATCTCAGAAACCCAAGTCTACAGAAAATCAAGTTGATTTATGTGAGAAACGAGCTGACCTGAGGAATTCAAATCTCATAAGTCTAATTCTGTAGAACTATGAGTTGACCTACCATATAGACAAGTTGACCTGATCCTAAGACTACAAAATAATATGTCAACCCAGACCTATCACAAGCTGACCTGTCTTATCAAATAAATGAAAATTGAGTTAATCTATAAATTAAATTTTTAAGTCAACCTTCCATATAGATGAGTCGACCTGGGAAAACAGTTCTCAAAATGTCTAAGTATGGAATACATCAAGTCGGCTTAGGTAATCTATAAGTTGACTCAATGAAGAGATAAGTCGACTTAGGGACATAATGAGTCGACTTGAATGAGTTAGTTTTCAGAATCTCAACTTTGCAACATAACTAAGTTAATCTAGATGAAATTATAAGCCGACCTATAGAAACTAAGTCTCAAACACTAAGTCTGAAATATAATTAAGTCGACCTAGGGAATAAGCAAGTCAACTCACTAAAATGTAAGGCAACACAAAGATTGACCTATAGGATAGATAAGCCGACCTGACCTAGAGGATAAAACACTATAAGTCAACCTAGCCAAAACAAGGGTCAACATGACCTAGTTGATGTAACACTATAGATCGACCCAGCCAAATCACAAGTTGTCCTAAACTAACATACTCTCATAAATGTAATTTCTGAAATATAGGTAAATCGATCTAGACTAAAGACATATTGACCTAGGTAGAAAATTGAACTATATATGTCAACTTAACAATATTTTTAAAGCAACCCATGCTTATACAAGTCAATCTAGGAGAAGCACAAACTGACCTAACAATCTCATAGAATGCTAACAAATCGACTCACATTCCTATCAAGTTGACCTGAACAATTCAAAATTCAAAAATAAGTAAACTTGAAATCTTAATGAGTCGACAACTGTGAGTAACAAATAAAAGTTCAAAAAAACTGTTTGCAAATTAAATGAAGATTTAAGCACTTTCAACAGCTACTGTGACGCATTCAATGGAGTTAAATATTGCTTAATAGCTAATTTGAATTCTTTAATTATAAATACAACACAAGAATGGAAGAAGAATAACTCTTGTATAGTCTAAGAGTCTAATTGTTCGTCCTCTTTTAATTCTTTTGTTGTATTTTGTGAACTGTAACGAACTCCTCTAAAATGTAAAACTTCATTTTCTACTTTCATTTCACTCTTTAATCATTACAAAATATCAGAAAATTGGTCTTCTTGATCTAGGGTTTCAGTTGTAATGAGTAAAATATTATTGGGGTTTACTTACTCTCGAAAAAGACAAGTGGAAATATTTGAAAAAATACTAGTAAGCTTTATTAGTGTCGCGAAAACTAGTTGTGCATACTATTTGAGATAATAACGGATTAAAAAATCTAAAAGAAGCTTGTGAGTAGATGCAATCCAGGGAGATGCAATTACTATAAATCTTGTGTCCCATGTTTCTCTCTCTCCTCTTTTTTTTTTTCTTTAATCTTCCCTTCAATTTCAAGAAAAACCAAAATTTTTAGATATGCTGCACATAGATGTTTTGATAGTAAACAAAACTAGATTTGATAATAAACATAAGTGAGCAAATGATGAGCAAAAATTAGCAAACTTAAGTTAGATCATAATGTTACTCAAACAAGTAAGCTAGATAGGAATAAGGCACTTAAAATGTTAAAAATTCAGATTTGACTAATTCGTTTGAAACTAAGTACTCAAAAATATAAGAATTTAAAATATCAAAAAAATGAAAATAAAAAATAGTAGTATTTGTTTCTCATGTATCAACTAGGTCAAAACTTATTTCTTTCATAATTTTTCTAACTCATTAACCATTTGAACAAAACTCATCCAAAAATCAAAATCAAAATTTTGTTTTTTGAAAGAAGAGTTAACTTTTTATTTTTTAGGAATTCGGTTTTGAAATATTTTTTATTGAATTCAAATGGGGGTATTTCCTTATTTACATGTAAAATTTTAAATAAATGAAAATGAAAATGAAAAAAACTCAAAATATAAAAGTTTGACATTTACTTAAATGATATTTATTGGAAATACGAAATACAAAAGCATATAGCCAACAAACCATACCATTCACTCAACTGTAACTTATATAGTCGACAGATGCCTTAAATTGGTCGATAGATTGACTTTACTAAGGAGGAACTTCCAATTACTCTTACAAACTAGTCGACACATGGATGAAATGTAAAGAATAGTCGACACATATCATAGTTTTGAAAAGTCGACACATATTATAGTTTAGCCAACTAAACCTATATTTAAGCCAATAGAGTCCAAGAATGCATTGGTATAGTCGACTAAGCTTCAAGTTTAGCTAACTAAGTCATCATAATAGCCAACAAAAACCAAGCACATCAATTGCAACACAGTCGACTAAGTTTCCAAAACTGTAGACTACCAAGATACATCAAATGTAATATAGTTGACTAAGTTTCCAAAACTACCAACTACCAAGATACTTAGGTTCTGGACCGATAAGTAAGTATGTCCTCCAAAATCAATATAAAAATCCAGCATTCATTCCTCAAATAGAATAGGAAATTCAGATAAAGCCTTATAGGATGAAATCAGAGTACTAACAATGCAAGAAAAGTTAAAACAATTTGAAAAAAGTAGAGCTCCTAAGTCAGGGCATCTTTCAATTATAAGAACTAGGTGGTTATATAGGAACAGACTGGATGATCATTGAACCATAACTAGAAATAAGGTAAATCTAGTAGTTCGGGGGTATAGTGTTGAGAAATAAATTATAAGGTAAAAGACAAATAAAATACTACTTGCCTTCTGCTGTTTCATGAACTTCAAGACATTAAATGCATAGACTTCTCAATGAAACAGTATATATATATATAAAAGAATACCCCTAGTTTTGAAAACTCAAATCATTCGGATCATATGTCTAAAATGATCAAACATTTGTATGGTCTGAAACAAGTTTTGAGAGCTTGATACAAAATTGAACTTGATAAAGAAAGCAAAACAGTATACACTAAAATATATAGAAATATGATACGTTAGATGGAATGTTCTACAATAATCTAAAAAGAATGTAGAATATGCTTCTTGTAAGTCCAAATTATGAGTTAGGGATCATGCTTTGAAAATTCCTAAATACATTGAAAGTCAAAAGCAAAGAGTAGATATATTCACTAAACCCCTAGATAAGGATAGATTTTATGAGCTTAGAAGAGTATTGGGAATGATGGAATGTGGTGATTGAAAATTAGAATCAAAATATGAACAGATGAAATTAGAATATGTTCTGAACAAAAAGAAGTAGTCGATAAAACCACAAAGATAATCAACTACTGCTAAAGATTTAACAAAGAGTAGTCAACTAATGAAATGAGTTAGTCAATGGAAGTAATATTTCTGAATATTGGGTAGTCGACAAAATCATTGAAATAATCGACCAACTTGTCAAATAAACAAGCTTCGTTGACAAAATTTTAAGAGTAGTCGACAACTCGTCAAGACTGAATAAGACATAATCGACTAAACAAATAAGATAGTCGACTCCAATAAAATGTTAATCGACAATACTACTAAGATAGTTGACAAATGTAGAGAAAATAACAAATAGAATGTATGGTTAGTTGAACCTACTACGAAAATAGCCGACTAACAGGTGATTAGTCGACTAAACTATCATATATGTCGACTAACAATAAATATGTCTGAAAGTCTTAACTATCCCTAAAAGGTAATCGACTAACACAAGATGTTACTAGAGAACATTGTCGACTAACTAATATACTTAATCGACTAAGTCATTTGTAATAAAAAAGATTATTACAGAATTAGCTGACAAACAATTCATGTTTAGCCAGATAACTTTAACTTTAGTTGACTAGTCGAAATTCACTGTCAATTAATTGAACATCTCCTAAAATGGGTCAACCCAAAAAACTTCAAATCATCCAATTTCATCTTTTACTCAATCCCAAAACCATTTGTCTGAACTCCACCTTCGACTATAAAAGGAACTTAATTGACAGATTTCAAAATTTTCAAAATTCATGGTTCCCTCTTCTTTGAAACTGTCTCCAAAATCCTAAATCTCTAAAACCCTGGATCTCTTCTCTACAACGGCTCCCAAGATCTAGATTGCAACTAAAGGTCCAAACAAAGTCCAATCTAAGGTACTAGAAAAGTTCAACGAAGGAGATTTTCCTATGGCAGCAAAGTGTAAATCCTTTTGTTCTTCTTTCTTTTCACTGAATCTGAACCTAGGATACCTAATAAATTGGAAATTTATTGGTGAAATTAAATTCGAACAAGAAAAATATCTCAATGAAATATATCCATCTCAATTAATCACATCTAACCCTAGGACATATGAGAGGGTAGTAAGACTGTTCTATAACAATATAGAATAGATAGAAGAAGACATCGATAAAAAGTTTAAGAAAGAAGAACATAGTAAGAACTGTAGTTATAAGACCTTCATAAAGGGCAAAGAAATAATCATGAGCCCTAAAGTTATTTGTAGATTTAGTGGCATAAATTGGTTTCCATATGAAAAATGTGAGCAATATCTAAGTGGGAACCTACTTGAATTCGATAGGAGTGTTCAAGAACAAAGAAATGTAGAAGATCAATATGAGTGCCAATGGTTTACGGCTATATGAGAAAATTCTGCATCTTATAATGACACATATTCTGAGGCCTAGGGCAAGAAGTTATACCTTTATAATTAGCGAAAACTTTTGACTGATGGCATGTATAATGCACAAAAGGAACCCTGGTTTGCATTTCTTAATCCCTCATATAATGCTAAATAATCTCAAGTCTGATAGCACAAATCTATCTTATGGTTCAGTAATCACAGATATTTTAATAGCTCACAAAATTGGTGTAAAAAGGAGATAACAATAAAGTTACAAGTGAAAAATTCAATCATTACCTCTATACTAGAACTTAAGAATGGGGAATGGAGAAAGAATGAGAAAAAGGAAGAAAATGGGAGAAGAGTAAATATCCAAAATCTTTCATCACTGACGGACAAATTGCTAAAGGCAGTATTACCCCTAGAGCTGGAGAAGAATTGTCTTTAAACATGATGAGAGGAGCCCAGTTAAACTCACAACCTACGAACTCAACCTTTACCAAAGAGTTCATGCTATAGGAGAGCAATACTGAGATTTTAAAGGCTGTGAAGAGATTAAAAAAAGGGATGATTGAGAGTACTAAAAGTGGATTTAAAACAAAGGGAAGATAATAGCTCTAGTGAAGATAAGCCTCGAATGAAAATGCCTCCAATCATTTTATCTCCTTCCCTATTTCCTGTCCCCAAGCCACTGACCACCCTTCCTCTTCTAGACTTTTAGAGCTTCCTGCTTCTGAGAATATTCCTATCTTTGAGTCAAATCATTCTATTAAAGAACGTCCCTTTGTTACTCCTGCTCCATCTTCTACTAATACTACTGAACCCACACCTAATCCGGTGCTTGATCCTTCAACAATTGACAAAGTAGTTGTTGAAGCCATTGTGGAAGAAGCCTCTAAGTTTGCTGCCTTAATGTTTAATGATTTGGTCAATCTATAATGATATCTTAAGCAATTATTATGTAATGTTTCTCTTTCACATCTTTGATGCTGCTATTTATATACATTTTCTGCAATGTTTGATGATGATGTTATGCACTGATTATAAACACCTTTGATACAATGTAATTTATTATGGTTATCCTTAATATTGGCAGTTGGAATTTTCTAAATTTTTACTTTACAACATATAGGCAATAAGGGGGACTCTTCTTTATTATTTTAATATATATGCTAGTCGGTAATATCTCTAAGAATAGGTCAAGGACCTAAAATGTGAACAATTATTTATTTACTTATTTTGCCCATTAAGTTTATATAGACCCCTTTTCTGTTGATAACAAGAGGGAGAGAAATTTGGATTGTTATAATTGAATTTAAGATGTTGTGAATTTGTCATGATTTATTGAGAAATTAACTGAAAACATATGCAATGATTAAAGGTTGAGTTGAGATAGTTTTAATCCAAAAGTTTTAGATTGTTTTGTTATCATCAAAAGGGGAAGAGAATATTGTACATGGGTGTTTTGATGATAAGTAAAACTAGATTTGACAATAAGCATATGTAAGCAAATGATGAGAAAAGGTTAGGAAACTTAAATTAGATCATGGTACTACTAAAGCAAGTAAGTTGAATAACAAGTAAGACATTTAGAATGTTGAAAATCCATATTTGATGAATTCGTCGGAAACTAAGTTGCTCAAAAATTTGAGAATTTAAAATATGAAGAAAATGAAAAATTAAAAATGACGATATTTTTTCCCTATGTATCAATTAGATCAAAACTTATTTTTTTATAATTTTTTTAACTTATTAATTGTTTAAACAAAACTCATCCAAAAATTAAAACTGAAATTTTGTTCTTTAAAAAAAGAGTTGACTTTTTTATTCTTAATGAATTAGATTTTGAAACAATTTTTATTGAATCCAAATGTGAGATATTTTCTTATTCACATGTAAAATCTTAAATAAATAGAAATGTAAAAATTCAAAATGTAAAAACTGAACATTTAATTAAATGATATTTACCAGAAATAAGGACACAAATGTATACAGCCAACAAACCATATCATTCAGTCGACTATAGCTCATCTAGGCACACTTTCATCTATAAATTCTTTGAATTAGTCGACAGATTGGCTTTATTAAGGAAGAACTTTCAACTACTCTCACAAACTAGTCAACACATAGGATGAAATGCAAAGAATAGTCGATTCATTCCTTTGAATAGTCTCATAGTTTAGCCAATTAAACCTATATGTTAGTCAACAAAGTCCAAGAATGCATTAGCATAGTTGTAAATTAGTCATCCAAGTCTATGACCCTGTCGGCTAAAACTTTTCAAACTTAGAAAAATTTTTAAACTCTGACAAAACTATCGACTAGCATATAAAACATGTCCACTAATATCTTATGAACTACAAGTAGTCAAGTCGACTAATCAAAGAGGCTTACCGACTATTGACCTTCATATTTAGAAATTTTTTCTGATTTTTAACAAAGTTGTCAACTGACACTCAGGAGATGTCAACTAAAAACTTAAGAACCAAATAGGCAATTTTAGTCAACTCATACATAAGAAATGCTGACTAAGTATATTAGTCGACATATAATTAAAGTTAGTCTACACCAAAAGGTTTAAAAAGCATAATAGCCAATTAATATATTGAAACTTTCGACTGTCCAAACATATTAGTTAACATGAACTAAACTTCTTCCAACTAAGATAAAGAAGACTTAGAGCTATGCCGACTAACCTTTTATGATAGTAGACTAATTAGAGACACCAAATGAAATGTAGTCGACTAAGGAAGAACATGAATCGACTAACCAAAACTTAGTTTGCAAAATGCCAAAATTAGCCGACTATAGAAAAACATTTAATTGAATAAGTAAGAAAAGATGTCGATAGTAAAGACACATGTAACATGCATCTAATCGACAGATAAAAAATTTTGGTTGATTCAGGAACTGTACTCACATATTCTAGTTGACTAAATAAAAGTAGATGTCGACATGAAACAATTAGAACTTTGAATTTCAAATTAATAGTCAATATAACACTTATACTATTCGACACATGTTTAGATCAAGTCTGCACTTAAGGAATATCAAAACACCATAGCCAACTAATGCAATAAAGCTTTCGACTAAGATAAGATAATTGTCGATTAATGATTGAACACATTCAACTGGAGCATGACAAAATTCAAAACTTAGTTTGCTAACTAGACACACTAGTTGACCAAACTTGTAATAATTCATATGATAGTGGACTAAGTTCGTAAAGCTGCAGACTAACAAAAGACGTCAAATGAAACACAATCAACTAAAAGAACAATCTAGTCGACGAAACAATTCCAGGATAAGAAAAGTAGTCAACTAAGTAAAAGGAATGGTCGACAGCACAAGAACAAAATTTTAAAATTCAAATTTAATAGTCGATAGAACATTCATTTCAGTTGACATTTGAGGAACAATTTTGAAATCTATTTTTCTACGTGTCTAATGTTCACTTGTGCAAAAAAGAAATATGATGGAGCATTTAAAACTCCCAATCGCTTGACCAACCAAATGGCCACATTTGCAGAAAAAGCGAACCTCCATCCCAAGGTTACAGAGTATATTTAATCAAAGAGCATTTATCTCCTTTAAATGCTCAACCAGCACTGAATCTCTGTATAGACTTAAAGTATCAAATGAATCACTTCAGACATACCAACCTCAAAGTTTAAATTCTTGCAAATCATAAATACAAGGAAGATAGGACAAAGAAAAAGATAGACGAGTATTGAAAAATTTTTTGCTCTTAACAAGACATACTATGTTTTTGAATTTTCTGTAATTCCTCCTTTTGTGCTCTAAATCTGTTACATCTAAAGACTTAACTTAATTCTTTCTAACATTCACTCTTCTCTTGTAAAAAAAATTTAGAAACCAGAATACGTTCTCTATGTCTAGGTTTCTAATGAGAGAAATAACCAATGACGTTGGGGAAGTTTTTTTGTAAGAAAACACCTGTGAGGGTCTAACGTGTACTTAGAAAATCAAATTATGGAGAGTTTTGCTTGTATTTAGGAAAACAAACTACCTGTATATTATTTTGAAAAATATTGGATTTAAAAATCTAGATGTAACTAGGAAATTAATGTACACCAGAGAGATAAAACCACTATAAATCATTTGTATCAATTTTACTTTTCAATTTCTTTATCTATTGCTTTACTTCGATTCTTTAATTGAACAAATATTTTCTAAAATTTGAAAGATATTCAAAAGTGTCGAAACAATCAAGATAGTCAATTCACCCTCCTCTTGACTGTTTGTCAATCTCCCTCTAAATTATTATATTTAGTGTCTACAGAAATCGAGAAACAAATGAATAAAACTATTAAAACTCTTTGATTTCATCAAGAAAGTAAATAGTTAAGCTTGAATTTATTAAGTTTTTTTCTAGAAACATGGTATAATCTCTTGAATTATTCTTTCTGCACAAAGCTAATTAGAATGAGGCAAATACATCATACAATAGAGGGCTCATTGAGTTAAATACTAGCAAATACATCATATAATAGCGGGCTCATCGAGTTAACTTGCATCTATGATATCTGGAGTAAGCCGAGTCAATGTATGGGCTACTTTGTTACCATCACGCCATACAAGTTGACAAGAGCAAGAGGCAACCAAACATAAAGAATTTTGAATCTCTAAAAAAATATTTCCTGCAAGGAAAGAAATTATATTTTGCCCAGTTGAGATGTCCAATTTACTTTGCTATCCAACACACTCAAAACAAGTTTGCCCAGGAAAAGAAATAAAATCACTCCCAAAATTATATTTTGTTATTTTTCTGAGTAGTATTAAAATTAATTAATTATTACCAAATTTCATGATATGGGTTTGGTTGGGCATCGATTACCTAAATGTAAAATGAGTGGTTTACGTGAACAACGCACAACACCTCACCCTCTAGCTTCGGTCTCCAGCTACCTTCTCCTCCTAGTCTCGCACGCAGTCCACCTTGACGAAACCCTTGTCAACTGGACTCTCTCAGGTACCTTCCAAAATCTGACTTCGACACCTTAAAAAATTTCTTGGTTTTTTTTTTTTTTTTTCAATTTCCCTGGTTCAGTTTGGGTTAGCACTTATTTCTTCTGTTTTAGCTTTCTTTTGGAATGTTCAGTGGGTTCTTTATTGAATTCTTGTAAAATTGTTTAATGGGTAGGAGTCAAAAGCTAGGATTCTTAAGGTTTTCCCTTTTGTATTTCTCTTCATGGGTTCGATATCCTCTATGTGAATTGCTGCAATTTTGTTCGATTCATGTAACTATGAGCTTACGGAATATTTACTTATTCCAGTTTATATACCTAATGATTGATTAGCTTTGAAATTTGATTTCCTTCCTATCTTCAAAGAGGTTTATGGGTCAAACGGGTAAGAGGATTTTTGCTCTTTCATTGGAGACAGTGAGCAATTTGTGAGGGAGATTGTGTTTGTCAGTTCCTTCACTTTCTTTTCCCAACAAGGTTTTGGTCGGTTCATGATGCCATGGACTCAGCAGTCACTGCGATTGTTTATGGGTCTGAGAGCGGAGTTTTATGTTTTATATTTCCATTCATGAAGTTCTATAGCTGTGCGTATATTCACATAATTTCTTGGCGCCAGATCCCACCTGTGCAAGACGAAAGTGGAGAAAGAGGGAATGAGTTGATGGCAATAGGAAACGGAGACTAGGAATCTTTGAAGAGCTGGCTGCCTAAACTTGGAATCCTTTACCAGTTTGGATTGATGTTACAGATTAGGATTTCGACTGTTTTTTTTTTTCCTTTTCCTAACATGCATTATGAACAATCAAATTGCATTACTGATTTTTCTTGGGTATTTGATAATGAATTAGGTAGTAGGTTTCTTTGATTGGTGAGGTCTATGGAGATTTTTGCACATACTGAATCTCTTTGCCATATTGCAAGTCACTTTCTGAGTTTAGATTCTTTACCCTGCAAGAGTATCCAATTTTTCTTTTTGATTCTCATAGAACTTTCCTTCATGGTGGAAAATGTTGGACATCTTCTGGAAGGTGATGGAATGGGGTTAGGTGACTATATGCTTTCTAATGCTCGAGTATCTGTGCTGGTTTTGGGCTATAAGGAGACAAATATGCAGTCGATAGCCTACTGGGGTGTTTGTCATAGATAAAGGCACATGAAAATAGCCAACAAGGATTAACGCAAGGTCTATGGAGATTTAGGGCTAAGTTTTGCTTGTCTTCCAGTTGAATTGCTCCCTGGAATACTGACAATTATTAGAGGAATCTCATATATCTTAGTGTATGATGTATCCAAGTACATGTTGCCAATGCCCAAGTGACAGTTGCAACTACTGCATTAGTCTGAAAGCTGCAATAGAAATTTTCATCATCTTAGAAATTAGAAACTGGATGCAATTATTGAAATTTCTATACTTGAAGAAAAATTCAGCAGCAGGGATACTCTTTAATTACTAAAGAGTTTCTTGTCAAGATATGCTGAGTTACAGTGCCAATCACCATAGAGTTAATCTGCAAGTTATTAGATTTTTGTTTGCCTAAAGGGTTTCTTGTCAAGATATGCTGAGTTATGGTGCCAATCACCATAGAGTTAATCTGCAAGTTATTAGATTTTTGTTTGCTTTTTCTTGGTCCTCCATACTTGTAGTATTCTCTCTCTCTCTCTCTCTGTGTAGAAGCCCTTTGTTTATTAAGACTGACCTCCCTTGTTTCTTTATATTGTCTTAAATAGGGAACAATTTTTTTTTTGCTTTTATTGGATGGTGGCTATTTTTATTTCATCTTTTCCTTTTTTGGGGGGTGTTGGGAGAACACGCTCTCTCTTTTTCTTTTCTGCTTCCTTCTCACATGTCCAGTCTCTTGTTTTACAGAAGCCTAATGAACGATGGCAAAAGCAACCAGTTAGATTCTGCTGATGATCCATTTGGAAAGCTTCCCGAGCATTTGTTAATTGAGATCTTCATTAGAATTCCTATTTCAGGGTGGGCACAGATATCTTGTGTTAAGAAGCAGTGGGCCAATCTCTTTCGGGGAGAATGCTTGTGGCAAACTGCACTTATGAGGACCTATCCATCAGCAAGCCACGCTAAAAGGTGGCCCGGGCCTATCCCTCGAGGATTGAGCAAAAGGTAAATCCTTCTATAAGTCATAGAAGCTTCATTACATTTATTTTTGGGTTTCTCTAAACCTTTTGCGGGTTTTAAAACTATGTCATCCAGAAGGAAGGATTTTGAGTTTGAGCTAGTGAAGAAGGATGCTCTAAAATGGATCATTATGCCTTAACCATATCTAATGCATGCAATTAATGGTGAAACATCAGACCATTCTCCACAACATTGCTTGGACTTGCTAAGGTGTCTAAGCTTGCAACATTGCTTGGACTTGCAGAAGATTGTTTAGGAATGATGATCTAAGCTAGCAAAGGTGTCTTTTCTGTTTTATTATTATTTCCATGAAAGATATGATAATAAAACAAAGGAGATTCCCTGCAACATTGCTTGGACTTGCAGCACTTTGTGTGCTTCCATTGAAAGATCGAAAGATGACCAAGTTCGGCATCACTTTTAACATTAGAGGAAGATACAGCTCTATTATGTAGGGCATGACTATTGCAGCCTTGGTGGGTGAAAGTGAAACTTCTCGTATCTCCTCTGCAAGTAAACATGTGCCGCACATCTTGGCATCATATATTATAGAAACCCAAAAAAAGAAAAGGTCATAGTGGTGCAGAAGAAAAACTGGGATCCATAGAAAAGGATTGACCGGCATATATTGCTTAGATTGACTATCATATTCATCCTATATTGTTTTTCTATTTGGACTGCTGTTCCTAAGATTAATATCAATAATGATTTTTGCCATTATTGGCGGTCCTTGGAAGAAAGGATGCTTCATCCAAATTCTTTTTCATGGAAAATCCACATCAGCACTCAGTCTTCCAGAGCACTAACACTAAACTTCAAATTTCTATTGTGCTTCAAATTAATCCCATCCCACACTGTAAGGACTGGCAAGTTCAATGCAGCAACCCCATGTGATTAAGATTCCCAGGAGCTGCAGCATCGCTAATGTTGTTTACCACCAGAAACTCTGGAAACACCTCCATAAGCAACTCATCCTAAACCTGAAGGTCGTGGACGAACAACGTTATTTTCAAATCACATTATCTGAAAAGTATTATTTTTCACAAATGAAGACTGGTGAGGTACTAGATGCAATGTGATTTATTACTAATATGCATGCCACTAAACTTTGTTTTTCTTTTTTGGCACATCTATGGTGAAACATGAGCTAATTGATGTTTTGGACACAATATATACCTATCATTATGTTCTTCTTTTCCTATGTTGAGGATACTCAAAAATTTTCTTAATATGTTTCAGGAGATATATAGCTTTGTACATCAGCGAACACATACTTGCACTGGATGGTGAGATTGATGAGATTGTGGGTCACACTTACTTATATCTGAAAGAGCAGCTTGAGATCTCAAATTTGCCACCTCCATCCGGGATACTTCATGGAACCATAATTGGTGGGTTTTTTCCCTTTCCTTTTGCTTTCCTTGACCTCTGATTAGCATAAATCAAGCAGAGTACTAATTTAGTGCTTTTCCATTCATTTGAAGAGAATTGCACTGCAAAGTATTGAGTTAGGAATCTGTAGTTCTTGAAGTTACAGATGTACAAAATGTAACTGTAGAGATGTCTTATTGTTTTACACTTGTGGAAGGGTCTATTACCCTATTTTGGTTTGCACAAGAGTCCTCATTTGGTGATAATTGAAGCTAAATTATAGATGACTGAGACGGATTGATTTCGTGGAAGTTGATTGAAATCCTAGGTTGCGTACCTTATGGTATAACGAATGTTTGAGTTCTACTTTTTTCTTCCATCTATAATTGAAAAATCTTGCTAACTGAATTGGTTGAGGGAACCTCCATGTCTGAAGGGCACACATGGTGATGCTGCCAGATAACCATCCTTTGGACTTAGGGTTTTGGCTGCAGGGAATACAGCCAACATCTGTGCTGCACCAACACTTCTACATATGAGTTGTTTGCTCAGACAGGACATTTGACACAAGAAGATCAGTTTAATTTTACATGACCGGCTACCTGTGTATAACTTTGTCGAGTTAACATGCCCATTTTATTTTATGCTTGATGTTTCATTTTTGCATCCGTGCTTCATAGACTAAGATTGTATGTATAAGTGCAGCCACTACATGGACATTTTTGTTTATAAATATGACATTAGCATGTGCAACAAGAGAGAGCAATGTGTAGTTGGGTGAATTCACTTGCTCAACATGAAAGCCAAATCCCAAATTTAAAGTTTTATGAAGGAAGAAGTTCCATGTGACATAATCTTAACACATAAGAGACTGGATTGACAACTGATTTTTGCAGTTTGGGGCCTCTGGTTGTCTTCCTGATTTGTGCCTGACCTAGACCTATGTGATCTAGTGGAAGTCTAATGTAGCTGCACTAACATGTGTTCCTACACATGATAATTTAAGCCCTATCTAACATGACTACTGAAGAGATTGGAACTGAATATTAGGCATTGTTGAGAAATAATCAAGTGTGTGGAAGAAGTAACAAGGCAACATTTTCTCCTTTCTTGCAAACAAAGTTCCTCTTAGGGCATGTTTGGCATTATGGGAAAGGACTGACACATTAAGTTGTAGAAAACTGACACTATACGTTGAGTTTATGCTAGCATGCCTCGTATTTTGGCACTGAAGGGGGAATGGATGCCCAAAGAAGGGTTAATATATTGTCCAATTTGTAGGTAATTGGAAACATTTGACCCTCATCTCGACTTTTACAAGTATCTATGCATTTTAACACAAACGCATGCCATACATGATGTATTTTTGCATTTTCCCCTCTATCCACCCCTCACCACCCATCCAAGATAACTTTGACAGCAATTGTAAAGATGTAATTTGTTTTAAATGAATATTGAACCATTTGAAGGGTTGATGAGACAGAAATTTGCTAGGAACTGAGAGTTATTATGAAAGCTTGATCCAATATTCTTAACATTGTTGTGTAAAACCTTATGATGAGTTGATGTTGATTTAGTCCAATAAAATCTCAAGCTTGTTGCTGGATGAAATATTGTAATAAGTGCTGTGTGTTATAGTCTTGCTCCTGCTCTCACCTTAAATATCATCTTGCAAATTGGGCTACCCGAATCTAACAACTACAGTAACATTTGACCACAGGAAAAAGTTGTGCATCATCTCAAAGGCTTGATACTTTCAACACCATGATCTCTGAGTTTACTTTAGATCTTGGTTCATATGCTTTTTTTGACTTCTTATAAAAGATATTTTTCAGTTATCGTCCTAAACTTATGTTACCTTCATACAGGTGGGACTGCTAGTCTATGTGAAATGATTAATGTGTTTGTGAGGAAAAAATAACTACAATGTTGAAACGGTGCTATACTTTATGTTTTGGTATGCATCTGCATTTATCTACCTTGTGCTAAATCCTTTAGATATAAATTTGTATGTCATTGTGAAGGAATTTGATGAAACTAACAAACAATATTGAAGCTCTTGAAAACAGCGTTGATCCTTCAATAATGCATGAGCATGACTGACATTGCTTTCCACCATGGCCAGAGCATATCTTGTATGCATTTGGATTAAAAGAAAAAATTATAATGAATGGTCGCCAAAATTTATGTCAGGCTGTTGAACATGTTATCAATGATGAACCTGACACGACTGCACTGCACATTCCTGTTGGCATTTGATTGTGAAATATTTTCTTTTTGTAGAGTAAATAACAATTTTTGAGAGACTTAGGAATCTAGAGCCAAGTTGAGCCCTCGGATTAGAAGTTTCTAAGAAACCAAGGGGGACAGAATCAAGAATAGAGCCAATTTAAAGTTTGGATGAAGTTTGTTCAAGCAATCCATTTCCTCCAATTTTTGTTCTGTGGATCTGGTATGAGTCTTTTGAAGGTGATCTTACCAATATGCTACTGGATGCTCATAAGATGATGCATAAAAATCAGATGTTAACAATAAATTTTTGTTTTTCATTTAACATCAAGCCAAAGTAATTATTAATTTTAACTTGTTTTTAGTAAAGATGCTACGTTGTTCTACTACTAAAATCTCCTTTATTTTCATCTCTGTAATTATTGCTGTCCACAAAGCTTGTCTCTGACCTGACTGGGATGACGTTTCTTCGAGCAGATCAGTTTATTGCTTGTGGCAAATCAAGGGACAAGGCCCATGAGCTAGCTTCTCAGATATGGCTGGCTGTTCTAGACAATTTGGAGGAGAATGAGCACACATTTCTGTTACTTAAACGCTTGGCACTGGAGGGTGATGTAAGTTATAAATCTTAGTAATGGTACGGTGCTTTGCGCAAGCAAAATTATTTTCCAAATCCCTCGAAGTGTAATTTTGTTTCTGAAACTGGGAAAAGGGAACTAAAAGTTGAAAAACCTTATGCCTTCAGAGTCTTTGTGAGCTAAGAGTAAGAAGTGTTAACAAAAGGGCTCTACCTTGACCATGTGGTGAGATCCCCTAGTATGTATCAGTCCATGCCTAGATGGTATGCATGCATGAGCACGAATTGTGCACTTTACAAAATACATGCATAATATATGCGCATGCATGCACAATACAGAGAGATTGTGTCCGCTTCTTTTGTAGATGAAGCTGCAATGGAGAGGCTACTTCATTCACCATTAGTTCTAATCGTGGACGCATTTGCAATGCAGGTTTTTCTTCCATATCCATACTCGAGATCATACAAGGTCCAATGGAAGGTGTATGAAAAGCTATTCACAGATTTCCGCGACTGCTTTGACCGGGTGGACTACTATGACCTTTTGGCCTCTGCCAAGTCCAAGTTTCAGCCAATTCCATCATCATGGTTAGGTTACTAAGTGGTCCTAACAGGTCCTTCTGTTGACTCCTGTACTTGTATATATATACTTAGTCCTCATCTGCCCCAAGTGAATGTATGAAGTAGCATGCTTAAAGTTAAAATATATTGCAACATCTCTATATTTCTATACCTTGCCTGGACCAAGTGTAAGTAATGTTTGTAACTATTCTGGAACAAGTAAATGTAAGAAGCAGCACTACTTAAAATTAGTTTTTTACCAATATTTTTCATTGTAATTCTATTTGTATTTTTTATTCTAGCTTCGTCCTTGGTTGTCAGCGAAAGTATTTGCTATATTGGTTTCCTCAAGCTTCTCTTCATTAAGCGACAGAGGATTTGTTGCAGATTCACCTAGTGTTTCAATTTTTTCTGATATTTGTTCTGAGGGTGTAATAAAAAAATAATTATATGTATATATATCACTTTTCAATTAACAATCTCCTTTCTCCTCATCATGGCCTTTGTATAACTTACTCCACGAAATAATTAAATTATGGTTTAGTTCAATATGTTGACGTTTCTTATATTCATCACAAGAAAATTCTAATTATTGGGCTTTCATAGAAATTGTAACATTCCAAAATTTTGACCGCCGTGTCAATTTTGATCGAGAAGCAAATTTGAAAATTAGAGTTGTTACACAGACCCATTCTAAAGGGGTTTCTAAACCTAGAAATTCCGTCTTGGTCTAGACTCTAGTTATATTTTATGCAGGGGTGGATATTGGTGGATAGAAGGTTGAGGAGGATATCAATATTTATTGGCGTAGGTAAGATGAATACTTTCATTTCTTAATCAAGTTAGAAGTTTGACTCTCTCTGGATACGGATAAAACAATATTGAGAGATCTGTCATCAAAAAATGGGTTTTACAGTAATCGATTCAGATCAATAAAGAGCGAAACACTAGATATTGGGTGGTGGCTAAAGTCATGGTACCAAAAAAATAAAGGTTGAGGAGGATAGGGAAATTGTAGTAAAAGTGGTATTGTGGGTGTGGGTTGAGACAATAGGAAGTAGTAAAAGATACTTGGTAGTAGTGGGTTGATAGCGGGTGATACCAGAGAACGGTGATAAATTGTGGAGAGTTGAATAGTGTAGTGGAAAAATATGGAGATCGAAAGAGTTGTATCGAGAGAACTTGGTTTATAGGCAGAAGCTGAAGGTAGAAATTTAAATGGGAAGAAGTGGCTTCACCCTCCCGTATCCCTCAATCCCTTTGGCATAAATGGTATAAGAGGCTAGTTGTTGCATACTTCCATCCCCACCCAATCTCAAGCCTAGAATAGCTTCATAATTATGAGAAAAATATTGAGTTTCAGAGAACGTGGTAAGTCCTCAAGGAACATGTGATAAATCAATGATAGAGTGTTGTATAAATAGTGTTTTGATGATAATCATACAAGTTAATTTGAAAAAACTAAGGTTGAACAATTTGAAAATGCATAAACAATCAAGCACTAGAAGTCTGGATCAACCTACCGAACGCACAAGTCGATCCATGAAGGTTGCTTTAGAAAAATTAAAGTTATTCTCCCAACCAAAGAATTTAGGTCGACCCTTAGGCTAGAGAGATTGACCTACAGGTTAACCTAAGCTTTAGCAACCCTAATTTGTAACATAGATCTGGACCTATAGCTTAATAACCTAAGGCCATGTACAGGTCGACCCATTGAATGAATAGGTCAACCTAAGCATTGTTTAGCCTTTGAACATTTGTGTATCTAAACCAACCAATCATTCAACCTATATTTGTTTTAAAACTACACAAGTCGACCCTCAAGCTCACATAGGTCGACCTGATGAAGACTTAGCATTAGAACATGTTTGAAACAAAACATAAGTCGACTTACCTTCATAGATGTCGACCTAAGCTTGTTCAACACACATAAATATGTTTAAGTCACACACAGGTTGACTCTCACATTGATCAAGTCGACCTACCTTAGTTGAATACACATATGTCAATCGACTCTCACATAGACCAGGTCGACCTTTCTTAGTTAAATACATGTGTCTGTCAACCAAATCATTGAATATGTCGACCTAAACCTTGGTTTAGAAGATTTCTCAACACAAAGATTGACCCATCAAGTTGAACATGTCGATCCATCCATAGTTAGAATAAGTTAATGAGTCAACCCATCATTGAATGAGTCGACCATTGATGATAGAATCGTATTGAACTGTTGACCCACATTATGATAAGTTAAATATTCCCTTTCAATAGGTCGACACTAAAAGTTAAATAGGTCGACCTTTAGACACAAGTTGACTTGAGAACTATCTTGTTGACCCAAGAATTAAAGTTCTAAGGGAATACAAATCCAAGTTTGACCCATGAAGGAAAACAGGTTGACCTTAGCATGAATAGGTTGATCTATGAAGTTATACAAGCTGACCTAAATTTAGGATTAGGTAATATTTATAACATAGGTCGACATGAAGAATTTATATGTCGATGTTGACCTAGAACTAAGATTAGTTATTTCTATAACTACATATATTGACTCAAGAGAAGCAAGTGTGACCTAAGCTTAGAATATTCAAAATTACATAACATAGGTCGACCAAGAATAAAAGATAAGTCGACTTTGAGTCGACCAAAGAAATAGATAGGTCAACCTACGCTTACATTTGGTGTCTAATGGACAAAAACTTTTTGAAATCGTTTCGTCCTATGAAAATTGATCATGTCGATCTAAGACCAATACAACTTAGATCTTGAAACTGTCAAGTTTTCGATTGCTTAATCCATGCATAATTAACTCTAATTAACCAAGCTTAACACCACACATAATCTCTGATTATAGTGTCTATTTAGTCTAACCACTTCTGTACAACAAAAGCAAGATATTTCATTGACTAACAAACTATGGTGATAAAAGCAAAGGGACAAAGGGAAACGGTTGAAATATTGAATGAAGCCAGTGAAGATCATTAATGTCAAACGTTCAAATTCACAAACTTTTTAACGTCTCTATTGAATTCAACTATAAATGTCAAATTGAAGAAAGAGTAATGGTTAATGATTCTTGATGAACTAAATTAATCGAATATCCAACAACCAGTTGCTCTGTTTATTAAACAATCACTTTTTGTTTTTCGTTTTCTCATATTTCTTGAGTGTAAACTTCTGTAAAGTTAATTCATATTACATCTGAGAATTGAAGCCTTACTCTATATAACATCGATCTTCTCTTGTACTAAAAGTTTCAAAAACTATTGAGGGATTCACAATCTGGAATTTAGAAAGAAAGAGACAACTTGAGTTAGGTTGGGAAGTTAATGTTTGTGCATAAACACTATAAAGATCTAATTTGAACATATAATTAAGTTTGTACTATTGACATAATAGTAGAAATTCTAGGAGGGATCTTGAGAGTGTATATACACCGAATTTGGTAGAACCACTATAAAAATTCTTGTGTGATCATTGAATTGTATTTTCGTTGTAATCAACAATAACTGTCTCAAACCTTCCACAACTTATAAATCTTTAGAAAAACCAAAAATTATCATTCAATTTATTCACTCCCTTTAAGTTGTATTTCAATTGGTGTCAGAGCACGTGCGTTGGTGAAGAGTTTAAAGATTTTAGCATTAAAGGTCCAATGGTAATGAATGGAGACAGTGTGCTCTTTGAAGCCTGCTCAACAATTCGTGCAACATTTTTCAATGGTAACAATTATAGCTATTAGAGGCAAAGGATGCGAAATTTTATAATAGCACAAGATGAAACAATATGAGAAATCAAGAAGGAATAAAGTTTTCTATTGAAGAGATAGATAGTGTTCTTATGCCTGTAAAAATGAAAAATATGACACCTGAGGAAAAGAAGACATACCGGCAAATTGCAAAGTTATTAATCCATTACACTTAGCCCTGAACCTCAATTAGTATAATCGAATCTCGTCATGCATCACAACTAAGGAAATTTGGAAAAGACTCAAAACAACTTACAAAGGAACTGATCAAGTTTGAAAGAATAAGATCAGAATGTTGTAGCAGGAATATGAAACTTTCAAGATAAAGAAAAGATAGTCTGTTCTTGAGATGATGACATGTTTCAACACATCACAAATGAATTAAGGTTGCTTGGAAAAGGAATACCTCAGGAAGACATGGTGGATAAAGTCTTAAGATGTTTACCAAAAGCCTAAGAGCCAAAGGTCACAACCATTGAAGAGTCCAAGAACCTTGAAATGTTGACCATGGATCAGTCAGTAGGATCACTTATCACTTACGAAATGTAGTTGAATTTAAAGGGTTTGGTGAAAGAAGAGAAAGGAAAAGGCATAGCTCTCAATGCGGACAATGAGGAAATCACGTCTGAGAGTAAAGGGGATGATGATGAAGAAGACATGGCCTTGCTCACCCAAAAGTTCAAGAGATTCATGATGTGGAGAAGAAACAAAGGTAGAACCGGCTTCAGCAAAACAAAAAAAAAAGAGGAAATTCATTGTTATGAATGCAAGAAGTTTGGTCATATTAAAACTAATTGTCTCAACTAAAGAATGCCGAAAAGAAGGACAAGAAAGAGAGAAAGAAGACAAAAGCTTTAGCAACATGGAGTGATGAAAATAGTTGCTCTAGTGATGATAAACCTACAAAGGAACAAGCAAACTTATACTTCTTGGCAATTGATAAACCATCTGATAATGAGATAACATCTATGTCATACTCCTCTTGTTCTAATGATGATGAATTTTCAATAAATGAAAAGCACAAGGCTCTTATGGAATCATTCAATGAATTGAAGAAAATGAATAAGAAAAATTCATCAATTAGAAAGGATTTTGCTGAATTAGAGAAAGACAAAAATAAACTTAAACTTGAAAATGAGGAATTAAAGAAAAAGCAGGATAGCCTTATGAAAGAAAAGTTGAATATGTATACAAAATTAAAACTAAGGTTGCAGAGACTCAAAACTTAAAAACAAAGATTGAAAATCTAAAAATTAGTTGTGCTAGCAAAGAAGAAAACTCGTTTGAAATAACACAATTAAGAGAAGCATTAAACGAAGAGAAGAACAAGAATAAGAGGCTTGGTGCAGTGTTATATAAGTTCATTCAAGACCAAGAAAAGTTAGATTTAATGTTTGGTGCTCAAAGGGCAGTATATGATAAGGCTGGCTTAGGATATAACCTTTCAACAACTCAAAAGAAGCTCTACAGCTTCTTTGTGCCTAGTTCAGAGTCCAGTTTAGCATGAGCAACACTAAATGCTATGTATGCATGAAATTAGGCCATAAAGCAGAGTACAACAAGTTAAAGAAGCAAACCAGTGTAAACAAGAATAAAAGATCATTGAAATCTCAAAAATGCACACATGCATCAAGAATGGACATAACTCATATGTATGCTGGTTTAAAAATGAAACATCTAAGAAAACTGAGATGTAGTGAGTACTTAAGTGGGCAACTAGAACTATGCAAACTAATCCAACCGGACCTAAGAAAGGTTGGGTATCAAAGGCACAAACATGATTGACTTTCTTCTTAGGTATGCTTAAAGTCTAAGGAGGCTCTGGATTCATTATCCTGGTGCATTGACAATGGGTGTTCAAGACACATGACAAGAGATGCATCAAGATTCTTAAGCTTATAAAGAGGAAAGGAGGAAAGGAGGCGTTTGGAGATAATTCAAAAGGCAAGATTATTATAATTGGTAACATAGGTAAGTTCTCTTTTTCTACTCAAATTCAAAATGTTTTGCTTGTTGATGGTCTAAAATTTAGCCTACCAAGTGTAAGTCAATTGTGTGATAGAGGCTACATGGTTATATTCGATTCTAATATTTGCTTGATTGTTTACAAAGAATCTGATGAAACCAAATTCACGGGCCATAGAAGAAACATATATGGGATAAACTTAGAGGCGTTTTATGGAGAACAAGACACAAATCACAACTTCTCAGCTCCTAAAATACCTCAAAAAATGGAGTTATTGAAAGAAAAAATAAAACCCTAGAAAAGATAGTAAGAACAATACTTTGTGAATATAATTATCCTAAATATTTATGGGCAAAGACTATGAATACAGTCTGCTATATCTTGAATAGAGCCCTTATAAGACTAATCCTAAAAAAGACTTCTTATGAGCTTTACAAGGGAAGGAAACAGAACATAGAATACTTTCATATTTTTGGATGCAAGTGTTATGTTATAAACAATAGCAAAGACTCCTTAGGTAAATTTGATAGTAAGAGTGATGAAAATATCTTCCTAAGATACTCAACATCTAGTAAAGTATATAAAAGTTTATAATAAGACAACAAGGATGGTTGAGAAATTGATTCACATAGAATTTGATAAGAATGGTCCCCTAACAAGAAGAACTATGATAATAAGGACATTACAAAGTTCTCTAAGGAAGTAGGACCAAGGGAAATGAAAATTCTCAAAAGGAAGAATCTAAATCAGAACAAGAACCAAAGGAGGATGAAGTGATTCACCAAGAACAAGAAATTAGATATCCAACTATTGGAAAATGTTAACACAGGAAACATCATAGGAAATGTGAGCTCAATAGTCAAAACAATATCAGCACTTCAATATCAATGTGAGTTTGTGGCATTCATCTTATAAATAGAGCCTAAGAGTATCAATGAAGCCTTAATAAATGAGAATTGGATCATGACGATATAAGAAGAATTAAATCAATTTGAAAAAAATAAAGTCTAGAACTTAGTTTCTAAACTAAATGATCAATATAATATAGGTACTAAGTGGGTGCTCAAGAAACAAAGCAAAATTAATAGCAAAAAGATATAGTCAGGAGGAAGGAATAAATTACAATAAAACATATGCTCCGGTGGTTAGATTAGAATCAATTAGGATGCCTTCAGCATTTTCTTGTTTTATGAATTTCAAACAATTCGAAATGAACGTTAAGAGTGTCTTTCTTAATAGATTCATCAATGAAACTGTGGTTGTTGAATAACTTCTAGGCTTTGAAGATCCTAAGTATCCAGATCATGTTTTCAAGCTAACAAAAGCTTTGTATGGATTTAAGCAGATCCTAAAGCATGGTATAAGAGATTAAATAGTTTTTTGATAGAAAATGAATTCAACAGAGCAAAAAATACACACTACTTTGTTCATTAAGAAGGACTGTGACTTGCTGATAGTTCAAATATATGTTGATGATATAATTCTTGAAGAAAATAG
Source organism: Dillenia suffruticosa (assembly GCA_033439265.1). Classification (NCBI taxonomy): domain Eukaryota; kingdom Viridiplantae; phylum Streptophyta; class Magnoliopsida; order Dilleniales; family Dilleniaceae; genus Dillenia; species Dillenia suffruticosa. Next base: position 7,370,827 of record JAVTVX010000018.1, on the reverse strand, counting down.
TGAAAAAATGTATCAAGAATTTGCGGAAAGCAAGTAAACTAAATTTGAAATGAGTATGATGGAGAGTTAAACTATTTCCTAGGTTTGCAAATTAAACAATATGAGAAAGGAATTTTCATAAGACAATCTAAGTTTACTAGATAATTAATCAAGAAATTTGGCTTTGGAGACTTAAAGGGAAGTGCCACACCAATGAGTAAGCTTGATAAAGATAAGAAAGGGAAGTTTCGGTGTCAAAAGTTGTATAAAAGTATGATAAAATCTCTATCTCATTGCTTCTATACCAGACATACAATATAGTTTATATCTATGTGCTAGGTTCCAATCTAATCCCAAAGAATCCTATCTAATTGTAGTTAAAAGGATTTTTAGATACCTTAATGACACAATGGGCTTAGGACTATGGTATGACAAAAGATCAAAATTTTAGTTGCGTGGTTTCTTGGATACAGACTTTACAGGCTATACATTGGATAAGAAAAATACCAGTGGTATTTTTCAATTCTTTGAAAGCTTATTGGTGTCATGGTCTTCCAAAAAATAAAATAGTGTAACAATATCAACCACAGAGGCAAAATATGTTGCAACTGGGTAATGTGTAGCCCAAATTCTGTGAATTAAACACCAAATGAAGGACTATGGCATAGAATTTGAATACATTCTAATAAAATGTGACAACACAAGTATCATAAATTTAACCAAGAACCCAATGCACTACTCACGGATGAAACACATTGAACTGGGATATCACTCTATTAGAGATCATGTGTTGAAAAATGACATAATTCTTGAGTATGTGGAGACTCAAAAACAAAATTGTTGATATATTCACAATGGCATTAAATACAAATAGGTTTTATAATCTTAGGAGAGAGTTAAAAATGATGGAAATCGAGAAATGATTAAAGATTCGAAGAATAGAGCATGTCGAACTCAAACTCAAACTCAAAATTTTATAGAAAACATGTCGACCTAACTGAGGCTTAAGTAACCTAAATTAAAAGACAAGTAGAACCACCGAAAGCAATAGATCGACCAATTTTAAGAGAGGAGTCAACCAATTCAATGATATGGTTGACGTACATGTTTTAAATTTTAAACTATCAATACCCTAAGTTGACTCGTGTGAGAAAGATGTCGACTTACATAGCATCTTAGGTCAACCTTTTGTTCTGAGATTTTAACACCATGAACTTAGATAAATATATTCTAATCGAATGTTGTATATCATAATGAGATTAAGTATCGTTCTCGCAAGAATATTTTATATTACCAAATATAAATTAACCTAACTAACCTAGATAAATCAAATCAAGATTCCGAAAGTATTAAAAGAAACAAAAATCAATTGACAAAAGGCTAATCGATAAAAATCCTAGTTGATAAAAAGCCAACATCAATTTTAACTATTTTTTATCTTTTACACAGTTAGAAATTTTCAAATTTCTTAAATTTATTGACTAATAAATTATTTTTTCTAACAACAGATTTTTTAAAACTAAATTTTACCCAATAGTCACGTAATGAAATCTCTAATTTGATTAATTAAAACCCAATATTCATACAATTTTAATTGAACAACATTGTATTAAGTTCTGAAAAAAACTGTAATTTAGGGTTTCATGTAAACTCTTGCACACAAAATTAATCTTCAGTCATTCTCATAACTTCATGTGGATTTTATTGTTATGGACTAATATCATGTAATTATATTGGTTATACGTGCAATCAATTTCAAATAATACAAAAAGTGGATCCTAACATTTTGAAGCATTATTATCAATAATAAAATTTCATCACTCAATAATCATGTCAATAAAACTTAAGAGAAAGAAATAAATCAAGTTAACTAATTAATAAAAAATAGAATCAATCGAATTCTGAAAACAAAAATAATCAGCTAGACATTATAAAAAAAAAAGAAAAGAAAATATTACTACCCTTTTACATAAAAGAATGTGAAAATCACGACCTCCAATGGCTATTACTACGGTTCATGAAATTGTGTATGGAAGATAATAATTTTTTTTGTGCTATGATGTCTCTTATTTATTGGATTAAAACCATTAATCAACAAAAAATCTTGAGTTTTTTTGAAAACTTAGGTTTTTACTTTGAATTGGAAACTTACTTTTGTTGTGATGATAAAAATCTCTTACTTTCCCAAGATCTGGAAATTTCTTCCTTATCCTTGATTTTGAAAACTCCTGGAATTATCAGCACTTTAATCTCGAAAATCACTCATTTTATATTATCAATTAGTTTTCTTGTTCAATAGGGATTTTACTTTCTTAAATTTTAACACTATAGCAAATTCTACCTAATTTTCAAACATGCTCTTTCCTGAACTAGCCTCTAGACTTTACACAAGATTTGTAGCCTCAAAATCTAGTTTCCAATGTAATAAAAATCAACTTGATTGGACATCGGAGCAAAGAGATAATCCCAAAATACTGACACCTGTATGTCCAATCTAAATTTGCTTAAATAAGCTCAATATTTTCTAAATCAATATCCACAAATTTAATTAGTGTAATTTCATAAAATAAGGTTTAAAATAATCCTAAAATTCATAAATAAATGCTAAAATGTTATAATTCAAGTACAAAAAATTATTGTTATCAAATACTCTCATGTTTAAATATTTACTTGTCCTCAAGTAGAACATATAATAAAAATAATTTTCTTTCAAAATCAATTCAACTTTCCAAAGATTCAAATACTCTCATACTTAAATATGATAAGTTGAAACTGGAATTACAATCGAAACAACAAATATTTTGTAACATTCAGTACTAGAACAACTATTACATCTCCTATAGTCTCTTTAAAATAAAAAAAATACAAAATTCAACAATCCTCACAATTAATTCACTCAATAGAATAAAAGAAAATAAAATTCAACTATTCAATATACTCAATTTTATAGAAATGATATATGTATTACTCAAATCAATACAATGAGATGTTATTATCATAAATTTGCTAATATATTAAATCTCCATCACTCAAATATATGAAATTCATATACTAATCAAAAGATTTTTTATTTGGTTGTAACGAGGTTTAGGTTAAGGGTACAATAAATAGGCAAGAAATGTTGAGTTAAAATAATTCACTAAAAATACTCAAATATCAAAATATAGCATTCTTCATATCTTTAAAGCAAAAAATAAAAAATAAAAATGCAACATCAACAACTTCCGATATCAAAATATGTAATGATATTCCAACTCTAAATATGTAATGTATTACTCCTCCAAAGTAAAGAATAGGAATTCCAATTAAGAATGAATTTTCAAGTATGAAACATACTTTTTCTCAAAATTTCCCTTCTTTTATTCTTCTTTTTTTTTTGTTTTTTAATACTTTTTTTTCATTTTTTGTAGATTAACATGATAATTCTCTTCTTTTCTACTACACTGAGCCAATTTATCATGCTACCAAAACAACTCCAACATATATATTAAAAAGAAGAACATAATACCTAAAAATATAATACTATACTATTAACTGTAAGAAAATTAGTAAATTCGGGTTCAAAATTAAGAGTTAGAAAAAAAATATCTTGGGAGAAATTACGTGGATAATTCAAAAAAAGAAGGTTTATGCTCAAATAGATTAAATTGGGGATGTAAAATTTTAGGATATTATTTTCGAAAGCCAAAAGGGTATATTCCTAGGTATCTTAATCATTTTTTTACATGAAAATAAAAAATGTGGTCTCAACATGTATAACAAAGTAAATTTTAGAATGACCATTTTACGTGTGATATATGCTTAACAAGAAAAATAAGAGCAAAAAAATTATTTTTTAAGACTCAATTCCTCACTTTAATAAATTTTGTATCAAATATTGTATGTCTATTTTTCAAATCAATCATAAAAAAATAAGTAACTAATCATGTACCAAATAACCACTAATACCAATAATCTTTTATACAACTCAACTTAAATAAAGTAACATACAAGGACTAAATAATTCAAGAAAATTTTGTTGGCATGAAAAAAAAATGAGCAAAAACTCAAAATTTTTTCTTTTTCGAAAATTATTTAAATTTTTTCTTTTTTTAAAAAATTTTCTTAAAAAAATCAAAAATCAGAATGCTCCCCCCACACTTAAACTAAGCATTATCTGCAATGTACAAGAAAAATAAAGATAATAAAGTAAAAGAGAACAAAAAACTCTCATCACAAATCCAGTAAACCAATAGCCTCATTTTTAGCAGCAAGTTCTTTTCCTCTCGTGTAAAGGGTTCATGAATCGTTTAAGAAAATGGCAGACCCTTCATTCAAGTTGGTCGAATCTTCATATATCTTCAAATGATGCCCATTGACTTTGAATTTTTCTCCTTGCTTGTTTGAAAGTTCTATAGCCCCATGTGGGAAAACTTGCATCACTACAAATAGTCCATACCATCTTGATCTCAACTTCTTTTGAAAAAGTTCCAAACGAGAGTTATGTAAAAACTTTATCTCCAATATCGAACTCTCGCTTCTTGATTCTAGCATTGTGCCATGCCTTTATCATTTTCTTATAAATTCGAGTATTCTAATATACTTCATTCCGCCATTCCACCAACTCATTTAAGTGCAACTTCCTCTATATAACTGCAAAAACCAAATCAAAGTTAAGGTACTTCAACGTCCAATATGCTTTATGTTCTAACTTAATAAGAAGATTACATGTCTTACTATAAATCAAACAATAAGGTGATATACTATTCGGAGAATTATATGTTGTCCTGTAAACCCAAAGTGTATCATCTAACTTTATAGACAAATTTTTATGAGAAAGATTCACAATTTTTTTTTCTAAAATACTCTTTAATTCACGATTTGAAATCTCAACTTGCCCACTAGTTTGAGGATGGTAAGGAGTAGCAATCTTATGAGTGACCCCATATTTAGCCAAAAGTTTTTCAAAATTTTTGTGAAAATGTAAATTTCTATAACTCATTATAGATTTAGGAACACCAAAATGGGAAAAATGTTTTTCTTTAAAAATTTTACATATCATTTTAGAATCACTTTTCATACATACAATTATCTCTACCTATTTACTCACATAAACAACAACAACTAGAATAAATTCACTATTAAAAGATTTTGGAAAAGGACCCATAAAATTTATATCCCATACATAAAAAATATCAGTAATTAAAATATTATTTAGAGGCATCTCATAACAATTTGAAATATTCCCAATTCATTGACATTGGTCACATGCATGGATAGAAGAATGAGTCTTTTTAAAAAAAGTTGAATAATAAAATCTAGATTTAAGTACTTAGCTACTGTATGAGATGGTTCATGATGGCCACCAATCTCTTTATCATGACAAAAAATAAGGATGCTACTTATCTCCTACTGTGTCACACATCTCCTAATGATACGGTCACCACAAATATTATACAAATAGGGCTCATCCAATTGATTGTGGCATACATCAGACAAGAATTTCTTTTTCTGCTGCTTCATCAATCTCCATGGTATAATCTTACAAACAAGATAATTAACAAAGTTAGTATACCATGGTTAATCAATTTAAGTAATAGAAAATAAATTTTCATCAGGAAAATAATCATTTAAAGGATGATCAATTATCATCTTAATGAAATCTCCCTCCAATCGAGATAAATGATTAGCAACTGTATTATCTATTTCTCTTTTATCCACTATCTCAATGTCAAATTCCTGCAACACGAGGATCCAACATAATAATCTAGGTTTTGTATCTTTCTTTGATATCAAATATTTAAGTGTAGAATAACAATTTTGAACAGCAACAAGTAAGAACGAAATTTCTCAAGTAAAAATATTACAGCAAGTAACTTTTTTTTAATGGTGGTGTATAATTTTTGTGTCTCATTTTTAGTTCTACTTGCACAATATATAACATGGAATTTTTTTATCCACAATTTGACCTAAAACTACACCTATAATATCATCACTCGCATCACGATAAATGTCAAGTTGTTTTAAAATAAGTTTTATTGATTTGAGAAAAATGTTAGCAACATGTGAGAAAGAGAAAGGAGAGAAGCATGTGAGCAGCTTGGAACTCTGTGAGCCTCGGTTGATTGCCTAATGTGGGGAGATGGATGGACATGAGGTCGGTCGATCGACCGGCCTTCATGTGTGGTCGATAGTTTGCAAATACTATGTGTTATGGTCGGCTACTTTAAGTGTGCAATTAGCTAGATAAGTAATTAAAGCTCTGGGTCGTCCACTGCCTATGCTAGGCAGTCGACTACCTTAGTTTGTTTGTTGGACAATTGACTTGTTTTCTTCTACGGTCGACTGTAAGAGTTTGAAAACATTAAGTTATCGATTGGATAAGAAGTCGATCGACTGAGCCTTTGCCATGGTCTACTTGTTGGTCTAGGATAAGGAATGGTTGACTAATATCTTCACTTGGTTGACTGTGAAGCTAGTAACAGTCAATTGATTTATTTAATCGGTCGACTAATTTTCCTCTTTTTGACATATTTGGTCAACCCTTTCTTTTACGTGGTCAACTAGAATTAAGAAATCATACAAACCACCTAATTCTGATTAGAGTTTGCTTGTCCTTTTTTTTTTAATTCATTAATGTAGCATTTCTTTATTGCTAACCGAGGTCAATCATTCTTAATTCATTTCTCAATTCAAAGAATTTATTTTTATTTAGAGATTTTGTGAATATATCTGCTATTTGTTTTGAGTATCGACATACCCAAGAATTATATTATTTTTTAGAACATGAACTACGATAAAATGATATCTAACCTCTATATAGTTTGTTCTTGAATGGGGTATTTGGTTTTTTGTTATATTAATTGCATTTGTATTATTGCACTTTATTGGAATGCATTCTACCTTAACTCCGTAGTCTTGCATTTGGTGTTCATGTACAGTAACTGAGCACAATATTTTCCAACTGCTACATACTCAGATTCAATGGTTGAGATTGCTACACTATTTTTTTTAAAAGATTATGACTCGAGCATCCTTCCAAAAAATTGGCAAATTCTATTAATACTTTTTCTATCTAGTATACAAGCTACAAAGTTTACATCCGAGAAACCATGTAAATAAAAACTATAATTTCTATCATACCATAACCCCAAATTTATAGTGTCTTTAAGATATTTGAAAATTCTTTTTACTGCAACTAAATATGATTCTTTAGGATCTAATTGAAATCTATCATATAGATATACACTAAATTGTATTTCTGGTCGAGAGGTTGTGAGATAGAGAAGTGAATCTATTATACTTTTATATAATCTTTTACATACTGACTTCCCTTATGCTAGTTTTCGTTAGTGTTACAGTGCTTTTACAATCTTCAAAACCAAGTTTTTTGATCAATTTTTTAATAAATTTGGATTGATTGATGAAAATTTCTTTCTTTATTTGTCTAATTATAACCCAAGGAAATAATTTAGTTCAATTACCATACTTATTTCAAATTCAGTTTGCATATTCTTAGCAAATTCTTGATAGAGTTTTTCACTTGTTCCTTCAAAAACTATGTCATTCATGTATATTTAAACTATTAAAATATCTGTGTCAAAGCTCTTTAAAAATAAAATTGTGTCAATATTGTCTCTCTTGAATTCTTTTTCAAATTAGAAAATTTATAAATATTTCACACCAACCTCTAAGAGATTGTTTGAGATTATACAAAGTCTTTGATGAGTGTCTTGGATCCTCAAATCTAGGAGGTTATTTTACAAAGATTGTCTTATTAATTATACTATTAAGAAATGTACTTTTGAGATCCGTTTGATATAATGTAAAGTTTGTAAAGCAAGAAAAGGTAAGAAGCATAGTAAAAGCTTTTGATCTAGTTAATGGAGTATAAGTTTCGTCATAATCTATACATTTCTCTTTATTATATCTTTTAACCACTAATCCTAATTTATTTCTTGTTATCGTACCATACTCATTTACTTTATTTCTAAATACCCACTTAGTTCTTATCACTGATTAATACTTAGAATTAGGAACTAAATTCTAAATTTCATTTCTTCAAACTGATTTAGTTATTCTTGTATTGTCAAAATCCAATTATCATATTCTAAAACCTCTTTTACAGATTTGGTTCAACCAAAGATATGAATGCTGCAAACTCACACAGATTTTACAATGCTAACCTAGTTCTTACTCCAAAATTTGGATTTCCTATTATGTTCTCCACACTTACACTATTTTTTTTTTAATGTAGGAAACTTTTCTTCTTGAATTTATGAGTTGTTAAGGTCTGTTAAAGTTTGGTTCTTTAGGTTCTCTTCCTCTTTCTTTTCAGAGGAATCAATTTGTTCTATTGCAATCACATG